>JAVTVJ010000030.1:2050000-3465625 GCA_034509425.1 Eopsaltria australis
CCCCATACCTGAGACTACCTTATCTAAAGGCCAAATACATTTTAAGGTTAAAACATCCACGTTTTGTTGAGCCATTTCTTGGTTTTAGAGGAACTGGCAAAAAATAAACTTATCTACAGTAGTTTGTGGAGGAATTTAAATTACATCTGGCCCTTAGCCAAGTTCTGCCATTTTAGAGCACTACACTTCCTTGTCCTTGTCGGTATGTGTCCAGCAGAGGAAAGCCAGAGGACAGGCACTGTGTAGGAGCTCCCTGAACTTGTGTTCTCCTGGTGAGCCTCAAAAAGGTTCCCTCATCCCTGCAGAGCATCTGTCCCAGGCAAATTAGTGCTAGGTAGCTTGAAAGTAGACAGAATAACACCTACACCTCCACCTGCTCTACCCAGCACACAAAAAGCTTTTTTCTGCCTTGCTTGCCTGGAGCACCACGACAGAAGTAGCAGCTGTGACCCTCGCAGGGATCAAATGAGACATCTCATGCACAGCTTCTCTGGTTCATGCACAGTTCCATCTCTTCTGCAGACATACAGAATAATGGCTGGAGAAGGCAGCACAAAACCCAGCTTGCATCTACTCTACACAAGACTCATGTAGCCTGTTACTACATGAATCACGTCTATGTCCAAATAACTACCTCTGTTTTTCTGCAAAAGGACTCCTCTCCACACCACGCATGTGTAAAGCTGTTATTCTACAGTTTCTCCTCAAATACAGTGCAGCCTTCCAGGTTATTCTTCCTCATCCAGAGCACAAAAAAACCACTGCTTCTCCTCTTTTTCTCAAAGAGCCATTACCGGCATTCAGGATATACAATAAATAAACAAAAATACACAAACAAACCAAAATAGAGGACATGTCCAGACTAAGGCTTTCTTCAGGAAGAAAAATATGCATTACTGTTCTGTGCTCCAAACAGGTGCTTCTCCCCTACCTAACTCCCATCAGGCTCCAGCCAGTCCATTAGCAGTTAATTTAGAAGTTCACAGGTGTTAACGGGATAAGTAGCAGAGTATTCTGCGTATTTTGGTGTGGCAAAACCTTACAGTGGGAATATGATTCACTTTATGCAGAAGAGGTGAAATGTTTTCATCAAACTAAGTTTAAGAAAAACCTCTCCAGGTGAAAAAAATCTTTATTTTTCTTGTGCAAACTTCTAGAATTTTGAAGCCACTGACTGTGCATTCTGCCCCTCAGATGATTAGAAGATTGTGGGTGTTTCTATACTTGACCTTCATTTGCCCTCAGTTGTCTGGAACACGCACTTTCTAGCCATGCAGCTTAGTACAGTTGCTTTCTTACCAAACTTCCTTTTTTTCTTTCTTCTTTTTTTTTTTTTACCCCCCCTAATATGTATAGCTCCAGTGCTGGTTATGCAGAGTGGAGTGAGGAAAACATTTGCTTTTACTTCAGGTTGAAACTTAACTTCTGTAGTAATTCCAGATGCTGAAAGTAAGTTGGAGACAATAAGCTAATAAAAACATTTCTTTCTGTCTTGATTACCTTTGCTTGGACAACTTCAACAAAAAGAGGAATTTTGCTTAAAAAGTTATTCTACCTGCTTTCATTTCCCAGGCTATTGCCAGGAATTTGAACTGAAAAGATGTGGGAAGAATATGCTTTATAAAACAAGGCATGATAATGAAGAGAATACACTGCTGAGTTACAAATGCAAGTGGTTTTGACAGTTGATGTTAATAAAGCCTTTCTCAAAACTTCTATTGCCTTGTTCTGGCTGTGTGGGCAGGACAAATGAAGGAAGTACAAAGGGGCTTTTGGCCTTTGACTTCCACCCAGGAGGTGTTGGATTGTGCTACTGAAGGCTTCAGGCTAAGCTGTGTCCCATAGCAGGATAGGCTGGGAGGAAAAATGATTCAGCAGGACTAATTTTAAATGTGGTTTGTGTTGTCATTTCCAGGTAAATCACCCACCTCTCTTGAGCTCATACTCAGGCTACAAATATATTTTGTACCTAAGACAAGAACACCTAGCAGCCTGTTTTCTGGCCACTCAGAGTTCTCAGAGTGAACTGTCTGGGTGACAGCCCTCAGTACATCCTCCCCAGCATCCTGGGAGCATCTCAGAGGTAGAAGGAGAGACCTAACCCTGTGTGGTTCACTGAGCAACAGCCAGATTTCATATAGGTTATTGCGTCCTCTGCCTGTTCCATCTACCCATAACATGAACTCTTGTTTAGTAGCTGCATAAGCCCAGACCCTACTGCTTTAGATCACCCGTATGGAAATGACTAATAATGCTCTCACTTTGTACCTTTGCACTCACACAAGCATTTTTCACCAGAGGCTCTCAAAATTCAGTGGGTCCCCTTATAAATATTCCATAGAAACAGCCCTGTTCTTAATACCCCAGAAACTGTATATATGTGTTTCTTACGTAGTACAGAATAGCTTCAGCTACACAGTTCACAGTCTAAATACACAGATTAAGCAACTCAAGATATGGGAATAGTAAAGAAAGGGTAAACCTCTAGCCCAAGACCAATGATGATACAAAATCAGTTCCACTCCATCCACCACCCTTTGCTGGATCACTCTCTCTTGCACTGCTTTAATTGCTCCTGATTGTTTCAATGAAGCCACATTGAACTGGAAAATGATGATTCTTTTGGACCCTTCACATTAATCTTAGCAGATCTAATGGCCTCTTAAAATAGGGGGTTTTTGCTTCTACTGCTAGAAGGATGAGTGCTGGAGACTTGGTCCCGCACACTGCTCTACACCTGGGGTGCTAACACATGAATACTTCAGTAGTGGGATAACACCAGTTCCTGCAGAGAGAATGTGGGCAGGGATCCCACAAGTTATGCTTGAAGAAGAGCTGACAAGGGATGCCAAGTTTTGTCCGTGTGTAAATTTACAGTTGGTGGCATTTCCACTGTAAGTGCCATTGTCAAGATTTTAGGATTGGATCGCAAAAAAAAAAAAAAGGATTTGACTGAAACTTGCCATTCAACTTATCATCATCAGAGTAAAATACCATACTGTACCAAGAATGAAGAGAGAGAGAGAGAGAGAGAAAACAACAACATTTAGCAGGTTTTAAAATTATGCAGATATTTTTAATGGCTTTGGAGTATTCAGACACTCACTCATATGTCAGAAAACAGATTTGATTTATAGGAATGACATTTGGCAGAGCAATTAATCCATACTATGTTCTAATCATGTTTGGTATAGGGAGAGGAAAAAAAAAGTCAAACTTAGGTTTAAAGCTGATTGTGCCAGGAATTATTTTCAAAGAAGGCTCATAAGGGTTTTCAGTCAGCTCAAGGACAAAATCTGGTCTTTTATTCCTTCCCCACTCCATCACTCAACACAAGAATGAAGACTACACCCCTCTTGTTAGTTGAAACTCTGCAATTGGATCTACTTGCCTCCACTAGAGGTGAAACAGGAGTACAAACCTCTTCGGTTTCTAAACATAGACTCTCCTTCCCACGTTATTCCTCGGCCCTAATAAGACTGTCTAACAGAAATCTTGAGAGGGAAACTCTGGGTGGTTCATCAAAAAACATTGAAGTTTCATCCAGCAGAACAGAAATTTGCCTTTGCATGAGTGTTTTTTGGTCTGCTTTGTCTTCCCCCGAATTAAACTTTAACTGGTCTCCACAAGGTCTATTTCAGAAACATTATTTGAGACAGGAATTTCCAGCTCCCCAGCTGGCATTGCTCAGATCTTGATGCCAGAGCGTTTCCACTGGGCTGTGGGGGCTCTCGTGCCACAGACAGCAGAGCTACTGCTCAGGCACCTGCAGCAACATCCACTGCAGCACAGCCCAGGCCAAGGGCAGAGTGGCACCTTCCCATCTAAGGCCCTGGCACCCTGTGTCCCCAAAAAGGGTGCTGTGCTGAGACCCAATCACACCTGGGAGGGCACAGCTCACTTGCCCAGCAGCTGTCCTTGCTCCTTGAGGTACACCTGTGGCTGCTGACACCTTGTTCTGTGCTGGCTTTGTGTAACCATGAGCCTGTGTTTCTTTCACTCCTGTTCGAATCCCTGAGTTGAGTTCTGCAGAGAGGAAAACCACCCTGTGTTTCACATCCACTGTGACAGACCATTAGGAAAAACTTCTCTGACAAATCCATTATGGAATACAAGAGCAAGCACTATGTGGTAGTTTTCACTTACGGACTTTGCAGAAGCTGTGAGTTATCTCACACAGTAACTGCATCATGTCTAACACAGCACTCGTGCCAGTTTGCTGGGAGAAATCTTTCTTAAAGGCTATTTTGTCTCAAATCTATCAGATTTAAATCTAACAGCTGTTCCACAACATACCAGTACTTTATCTGTGCTTGAGCTTGTATCCTGGACTGCTCTACCCTGGTGGTTGGACATTTACCAACAAACAAACAAACAAAAAAAATGTAACACATAATTTGATTTTTCTGTTGCTGTTTTTTTTAAATTATAATTTTTAAAACCAGACCTCCTTCCTTTACCAATTCTACTAACTCTCCTTCACACCCTATCTCCAGAAACTCCTGCCCAATTTATTCACAGATGAAAATATATTCCTCTATACTTCTTCCAGGCTAGCTTTAAAAATCTGAGGTTACACTTTTAAGACAAATAAATAATTATTTTAGCATAATGGTTTTAACGCCTGCCATGAAGATTGCAAAACCATTCACATTCTACCTATAACTCAGATTTCTGACACCCATAACTCAGAAAATATTTGCCTCTGGGTTTAATAGGTTCCATATTCTTTTTTGTCTGAAGATGTATCATTAAATATTATTACTACTGGAGGTATGTTTGGGCAATATCTTTCAGACGCATTTGAATTAAAGCGAAAAAGAAGAAAAATTCTGACCAGATACACTATTTTTGGAACATGAGTACAGAAAACAGCTGGCCTGAGCTGGCTTCTACTGAAAATTATACCTCTAGAAAAAGAGTAAGATAGGAGACAAAAATGCAGAGGACTTTCAGGAGTGACTTTTGGGACTGGTGTAAGAGTCACTGGCTCCTTTTGCAGGCAAACAAGGATTCACCCCTTTGCAGGTTTGTGCCAGCACACACATAAGAGCTTCCTTGCTGCCATACCTGAGCAATTTATACTTTTTGGCTTAACTAATCTCCCCTCCAAACCCTCCTGTGCAGCCTCGTGCCTGCGAGAGAGGGAAGGCAGCACTGGGGCAGGGCTGAGATTTGCTCCTCAGGTGCTCAGGCTCTGCCCCACACCAGCTGGGGGGCAAGAACACACACAAGTGTCCCAGGGATGCCACTCTTGGGCCACCAGCCAGTCTGGAGTGGAGCTGCTGCTGCCTCCACAGAGTCTTCACAGAGACTTATGGTTCTGTCCAGTCTTTCTATTGCTTTCCTGTTGGAAAAGCTCCTGCCTGTTCAGATGTTGGTCTCTGAGTGTCAAGGACAGTCCTTGCTCTCTTTGCCCCTTTCCCAGCAGCCAGCTTTGTTCAAGCCCTGGCTTTGATCTCAGCAAGATGCTGTGAGCTGCTTTCACTGTGTGAAGTCAGCTGGAGAATGGGTTACCCAAGGCAGGAATTCACAGATGACTTTTAGCACAAATAGTCTGACACAAAAAAACCCCACAACATAAAATTATGAAATAATAACCAAATGTGGCATTTCAAGCTCCCTGCCTTTTCCAGAGGAGCATCTCAGGCTGTTATATTCCCACACAAATTACTCAGATAAAATTGGAACAGATAAAGATCCCAAACCAAGCAATGTTTCATGTGCAAGCAGGAGGTCTGGTTCAGTGCTCAGCTGAGGCAAAAGACACCTATTTGCTTCTCTAGGCCATAGTAACATGAAATCTGATTTACATATTTTCACATATAACTTGATATTTTACCATGAAAACTTTCCATTATACCTGCCTGCAGCTTTATCTCCTAGATTTACTACTAATCAGTGCTTTTTCCCTGCACTGACAGGCAGGCACTGTCTGAGGAGTCATTATTTCTCATACAAGTACACAAAACTGGTAAGTGTTTTAGGTTTGATGTTACAACTGCTCACTGTCACCTTGGTATCTGCTGCTGACAGTTATTCCCTCCACAAAAATCTTTGTCAGAGTGCTTACGTTTTTGCTGGAAGGCTTTCAAGTTCTCTTTGAGAGCTGAAATCCACATCACACGCAGGCACACAGGCATACACACACACTGCTTTAAATATCATAACAAATGATACCATAAGCCTTTCCAAAGCATCTAAAAGAGCTCTTCTCTTTCACAGGATAATGTGTGTGGATTTTTCTCAGGATGCTTTTCACATTGTTTTTTAGTTGACTGGTTTGGTTGATTTCTTGTTGGTTTGGGGGTGGGGGGTGGTTGTTGTGTGCCTGGGTTTTTTGCTGTTTTTTTTTAATAATAGGAAATAAGTGTTTCCTCAGTGCCTGGATTTTGAAATCTGGAGTGTGGGTTCTTCAGTGGATGTGGCAGCATGTGGGTATTCTCTCCTGTTTTTAGAACTCAAGTTGCTATAACAACCTATGGCATCTGCTCAGCCCACTACCTAAGCGGCCTTTTTTCTTTCTCTTCTTTTTCTTTTTTTTCCTTTTGGGTCTCCTATTCTTCTGAAGTCAAGTGCTGTGCTTTGATTTTTATTTAAGGAGCTAGCTTATGCTCCAATGTGTATATGCAGAATGAGCTGAAAGAAGCCAAAATCTGTGCTGAAAAGATCACAACTTTTGGAGAGTATCTGGCTGAGTGGGACGAGCTCAGGGCTGGGCCCTGTTCCCGCTGAAGTGAAGACACACCAATTCCTGCTGTGAGCCTGAAATTCACTGCCAGGTCTCATGAAAGTGGAGGTTACTCCATTGAATGACAGACAAGTGATGGACACTACCAGGGAGCCACTGACAGAACAAGAGCCAACAGATGGACAATCTTGTATAACTGGCTCTGTATAATCATTATGTTTCCTCCTTATCAACTGCTTTCTTCTCTTCTGGAGGAAATTTTGATTTTTCTTGAAATGGATTTTTTTCCAGATTGGTGGAGGGTGGGCAAGGAGGAAAAAATAAGGAAGATTTTTTTTCATTCATATCAGAGCAGCAGCACCATATCAGTACTGGAGTTTGGAAGATATCCCACCTCCTCCATGGGTTAGCTGCCCATATTTCATGCTTCATCACAGAGCTCTGCCTGTGAAAAAGAGGAGCTTGTCACTGCTAGAGTCCCTGGCTGCAGTTCATCAGAGAAGGTACAGGACAATTACAAAGTCCTATGCATGTAAAAGAATGAGAATGTAGCTGCAATTCCCATAAAGAAGACAGACACTGTCTTAAAGGGGATTATTTCTGGTTTAGGATAAAACATTTTGGTTGTGAGGTTTTAAAAATACTTAGGATTTTCTACCCATATAAAGCACTTTCATTAAAAGTTTCTCACAAAAAATAAAAAAGCTTTTCACAAAAATGTTTGCATTTTCTCATCAGTTCAGTTTCAAAATGTTCCTACTGTCAATCAGCAGATAAGCAGGGCTGGGCATACACAGGTCTGCCCAGCCCTATAGTCATGGCTTGTGAGGAACCAGGAAAGGAACCAGGCTTGTGAGGAACCAGGAATTCCTTAGGGGCTTTAGGGCAAGCATGTCAAATGTCTTAGGAGCAATGGAGCAGTGTTCAGAGCAACCTGATGAGCAGCCGATTTTCCCATGTGTAACTCTGCACACAGGGAACTCGTCAACAAACTGAGGTGTAAGCTGCCCTGTCCTGACCCAAACACACCTTTGGCTTTGTCCCCAAACTAAGGCACTGCCAAGGCATATGCTCAGAGCTGTAGACAAGGAGACGAGGCTCCTTGCTCCTTGTGGGTAGAATTTGCAGGCTCTTGGCTGCCACAGGAACTCTGCAGGGAAGCGGCACTGGGAAGCCAAGCTCCTTGTCGTCTCATGCAGCTGTCCCTGCCTGCAAGGAAGCTCTCCACCAAAAGGAGATCACACAGCCAGTGAGGGGCCTGGTGTGCTAGAGTGATGCATTGTGTCATTCCAGCCTTGGTGATTCCATGCCCCTCTTATACCACATATTGAAGGCAAGAGTTCACAGGGACTTGGAGGCTCAGCAGCCAGCAGGGCTGAGCCACACAGGCAGGAGATGGTGGCTTTCGGATCACAAGAAGCACTTCTGCAGGGCAGGAACTGACTCACAGCTATTCCAGGGACTGGGAGCAGAGAGAGCTCTGTCAAGACAGTCCTGCCTTTCTCCTGGGCTACCACTAAACCTAATCTTAATCTTCACTTGTACCTAGGTACAGCACAATATCCATATCTACTAAGGGAAGACAGACGTAGGCAAGATGTCCTTCACCTCACATAAAGACTTTTTATGTAAGTAATCCAGTGCCATGAAAACTCCCATGAGGGCCAATGAACCTGGTTTCCCATTTTTCTCAGGAATCATGAAATAATATTCTCTGAAATCACACCTTTCTCCTTCAAAGCTTCTGTGTATATTTGGTAACTTGTACATATGTCATTTCTGTACGACAGCCACAGCTCCCACCTGGAGTTTTGCAACATTGTCCACATGTTACCTTTCCAGGAGGATATAAATGTGTTACTGATACTATTTTTGCACTACATAGAGAAAATGAGAAGAAAGAAAAAAAAGCAGAAGGACTGAAGTTGCATGCCAGCTACCAAACTGGGACTCACCTTGCCCTGCAGAAGAAAGACAAAGAGGAGCCACCTCTCCACTTTACCTTTCAAAGACACAGAGACAGGGTTTCTCTCTGAGCAAAGGGATGAACACCATCCTGATCTTCCAGCAATGCTCTTACTGGTCAGGCTCCTGAGGAGACCTGTCTGAACTGCCACACCTCACCCCCAGCAGGTAGCACTGGCTTCTGAGAAGCTGCAAGGCTGAGGGCACTGCCAAGATGGGAACATGGAAACCCATCAGTGCAGGAACAGGCAGTGAGAGAGGACCTTCATTCATCAACAGCCAGCAGCAGCCTTGGTCCTAGCAGTGCCTGCTGCTTCTTTCCCATAGTTTGATGGCAAAAAACTTGCAGACATCCTCACTGTGATTCCAGCAGGTTTTCTGTGGAACTGGTTGGAAAGAAGTGGTAAAGCACAGAAATAATTTTAGATATCATAGAGATCACATAACCCAAAGTAAAAGTGGGAAGTGCATCCTCAAGAAGGATTTCAGCGTCAAGGCAGGAGCCACATTTAAGAATCTAAACAGTGCACCAGCTCCAGATCAAGAGCCAAAGAGTGACTGCAGATAGAGTTATCCTGCAAATGCTTCCTAGTGACAGCAAGTTTCACAGGGCAGCACATGGATCCTCACCTTTGGAGATACCCATGCACATGGACTCCTGAGTAGAACAACAACACTGGGCTAAGAATTGAAACCATTTCCAACATTAATATGTTTGGTTCTACTCTATAGGATGATGACTTCTTTTCATCTCCTGCAGTCTTATCCTGGGATGCAGTAAATCAGCATAAGTTGGCTTTGCTGTGCTATTTCACATTAGCTGAGGACCTGGCATTCAGTATAAAGAATGTGTGATAAACCTTTACAATGTTCCCAAAACCTGGTTATTGGAAAGGCAGAAATCTCAAGATTAGTCTAGTGGAAAACATAGCCACACATAAATTTGACTTTCACTCTGAGGATTTCTAGGGTGACCAAAACATAACATCTGAATATTTTAAACTTACAAATTTATTTCTATTCTACTTTGCCAAGAGTTTGTCTCACTGATTCGGGCAGGAAAGAGGACATATAGGCATCTGTTCATTCATCAACTTTCTCTAAGTCCCGGGATTAATAGACTACTACCACTGTGAAGCCTGAGCAGGAGAAAATACAGTGAAAGTCAGACTTTAGTGTAACTTAATGCCCCAATCACACAAGCATGACCTGACCCAGAGACTTCAGTCATGTAGGTTATAAACAAATGAAATAAAGATTTCTTTCATTGTAAACAAAATTATTTTGATCACAAACTACTAGAGCTCCTTATGAAAAGTCAAGTAAACAATATGAAATCTACATTTTTAAGCTTTATTTCAAAACTTAATACTAAGTTTTCATCCCTATTCTGCCAGAGTTTGAATCCAGACAAGTGAATCAATTTTCTGCTCATATCTCTGCATTGATACTTAGAAATCATAGATATAAAATAACAGATCTTCTTTTTTTAATATGCTGAACTAAAATCCTAATGACAAACATCCTGATCAGTATAGCTGCTCTCTAAATTAGGATCCAGAACTGGGTCTCAAATCCACTCGGCATCTTTGGAGGTTACACTGGCTGCAGGGGAATGTGTCCCACCCTGACGATCAGGTAAAATTACAAATCCCTCTGAATATTTTGAGTATTTAGTTTTTTGGTACCATTTTGAACTCTTTGCAGTTCACTTGAGTGGTATTAAAATCCAGACTCTTCCCTATGTGTAACCAGCACAGTGTTATATTATTCTTCAACCCAGCAAGGCGAACATAAGAGATTGCCAGTGTTCCTTGGGCAAGTTGTGACCAAATACAGACCAAGAGATGTTTATAAGTATTTTCATTAGGCAGCATTTCCAGCTGCACTACTAACACTCTTCAAAACAGAAAGCAATTCTCTTCCTGGCACCATTTCAGAAGATTTAAAATGCATCATTCTAATTACTGACTGACAAATAATCCCGGAATGCTCACTGGGAAGTTTGCAGTGCAGACAACAGATATATTATCATCACACTGGTATATTGAACTTTTTATGAAGTCTAATATCTTGAGATTATAAATGAGTGAAAGCATCCTTTGCCACTGCAGAGCACAGCCCTCTTGCACACAAACTGAAGGTTCAAACATTATCGTGACACAGCTATAAACCCAAGGTCATTTTGTGGTAAAACAGTTGAGAAGAGTTGCCAAATCTGCCTTCAGACAACTCTTGATCATTTTGGACAGCGATTTCATCCAGTCATCCAGAAATTTTCAGAATTCCTTCACATTACATGAACTCTTTGCAGTTCTGGTGCTGTTATAGAGTGACTGCCTAATCTCAGAAAGATCAGAGCTTCCTTTATCAAGTCCATACAAAGATTTGTAACTCTTTCTAGAAGCAGAGCTCAATTCAAACTTCTTTGAAGGTCTGAATAAGTAATTCTTTTCCCCCTCCCCAGGTTTCAGGCAGCAAGGGACTTACAGGCTCCAAAATACCAATAGGAACATTGTTCTCTTATGTGCAGCATTGCTGTGGCAGTTCAGGAGATGCAGAAACATTCACTGGGCTGTGGATATGCCTGCTTTAGCTACATTTTGAGGAAGCCTCCATGCCAACTTTTCTAAGCACTGCCTGTCACCCATGTGAGGTGCACTCAGCATGCAGAGCTGATTTAAAGTCTAAGTGAATCCAAGTGAACAAGTGTGATTCACATGTCAAGAGATCAAAGGAAATTTCAAGTGGGAAAAGCAGCCATTGAGAGAGGTAAGAAAGTGAAGGCAGATTTAAGTCCCCCACGCCCCTGCAATGCCTCTACAGTCATGAACTGAGCTGAATAATGTAACTGCAAATTTTGCTAGCTGCCATCTGTAAACACCTCTGGCAGTAACTGCTTATCACTCAGGCTAGCAATGTGGACTCATTTAATGACATTCAATTAATTTAAGCTCCCCTTTCTCTCTCTCTTTTTTTTTTCCTTCTCAGAAATAGCTATTTGACATAAACATCTTTGTTTGGCATATCACTAGATCTGCTGCTAATTATAATGCTGAACCCAGATGCTTGGTGGAGGAAATTAATCTACGTCCTGCATAGTTTGTTGGGCTTGTTTTAGTAGGTTTGCCAAATATTTAGTGAAACCCTCATATGACTTTTATTATGTGGAGATAGATATTAAAGGGCCAAATACTGTTCTTATTCTCACTGGTATAAACCTGGACAGCTCCATGGAGGGAAATAAATATAGCCACATTACTATGGATTTACATGACGTTAGTCTAGATTTACAGTACTGTAAATCCTCAGCAGTGGAACCAGGAAGCTAAACCACAAATACTCCATCATGTAAACCTGGGCTCTTCCCTTAGCTGAAAAGCACAGTCTTAATCCTCAGAAAAATGACAGTATTCATAATTTATGTTGCTAACTTGGCATACAGAAATCATTCTCTTTTTTTGCAAGTTGGCCTACAGAAAACACCTGTGGAATAATTGGCATCAAAATTCCTCTATTCAGAAAAGCAAAAATGTTTCATTACAAAACAGTTGAAACAGTTCAAGCTATGAGCTGCTTCAGGAGCCAAAGAACTCATTTGCCTGCTTGGCTTACCTGAGTTTCCCATAAAACCCTGTAGCAAATCACTAGTAGAGGAAAACTGCTGGTGGTGGAAGCTCTGAGGACAAAGCCAGGGTAAGCACTGGCCTTGATACATGCACTGAAGATCTAAAGTCCCAGGGGACACCAAGAGATCACTTGGGCCCAAGAAAACTTCATGCTCCCCCAAAGGAAAATTTTCAGTTCCACCAGAAAAAACTGGTCCAACCATAGAAAATACACATTTCAGCTACAGAAAAATTGACTGTATCTCTGCAGAAAACACTGGGGTTTGCTAATCTCCCTTTTCCCCATCCATTTTTACAATATAATATTTTCCTGGTGCAAAAATGTGAGGTAGGGAATCTGCAAAATAACTGGTATTTCCCACACGTAAAACAAATATAAACTTCTGGCTCTAAGCTTTAAGCTAACTAAAAATAAACAAAAAATGCCAACAACCTTTAAACCAAAAACCCCTGAAGTCAACATTTCCCAGAAAGAGGCCAATATATGTTGTGAAAAGTGTATTTTCTGTGAGAAACAAAACTGACAAAAAGCTTCTCACCCTGCTTGCAGACAAAGCTGAGTAAGCCAGAGGAGCATTCCTGAATGCCAACTGACATTTGAGGAGCCGTATCATTTAGGCAATACAGACCTAAAGACAGGAAATTTCCTAGGGCAAAAAAAAATAAAAACCCTGCTGAGAAATTATAACCTCTGGAATGATGAATGGCTATTAACCCCAGCTGGTCATCGCTTGCAGAAGTGCCATAGACCTTAACTGGGGTGATGATTTTAGGAAGAAAATATATATTTTTAAAAGTAATAATATAAATTTTTAATTTAAATAGATTATTTGGCTTCATCTATGGCATTTACAGTGCATAGTTAATTGTTGGAAAGCCACTTTTCAGGGAAGCACAGGGAGCTATGATTATGAGTGGGAACCAGGTTGCAGCTATCAGAAAGACCCCTGTCAGTAAGGCACAATTTCCCATCTCATGGAGCAGGCTGAGGAGCCCAACTCACAAGTTAAGAGATCCTCAGGGATCCATGTAGATCAAAGTAATTTACAGAAGCCTGAGGCTAGAGCTGTACAAACTGAGCAAAGTCCAGTTCTCAGCCCGACGGTAATTGAGTGGGACAGATTTTAGGCAAAGCAAATTCCTGCTTTGTGCAGTACTTGGAAGGCCTCCACACTTTGTTCCTACACAGGTACAGTCAGCAGCAGCACAGCAAGTTCCCCATTGAGCTGATCCTCTTTCATTGCAGATTTGAAGACACTGCCACCAACTAGTAACTTCAGAACATTTATTGTCTCTCTTACATCCTTTTGCTCTGATATTCTCCATGGAGCTGTTTGCCACCCGGGTTTGTTCTGCATTTTGCCCAGACCACACAGGTTTAATTTTCAAGTGTCTTTTCCAAGCAAGAAGGGAAAAATTAATTTGCTGCATTACCAGGAAGTTAAGTATCTCTCCATGCAGTGGCAAATGCTTTCCCTTTTTGATAGATGTGTCGGGAGCAACGGAGGGTAAGTTCGTCTTTGATGTGGGTTTGGGGAGATCCAGTTCTTTTTTTATTACTCTTTCGGAGTAAAGCAAACACAAGATAATTTGCCTTTCTGCAGCCTGGTTTCAACTCAAGCTAGAATTTGGCAAAGAAAAAAAAATGCTAATAAAGCAAGTGTGAAGGAAATCCAGATATTTGTGATTTGCATGGCAATATCTTCTACACTCCTTTGGGCATTAGAGTAAAAACGGGACCTTAGACTTGCAGTATTCTGCTAGAAGCCCAGCTACACATCACAGCTTCCCCCTCAGCACTATCCAGAAACCAGAGTTCGACCTGGCTTTCCAGAGGCAGGCCTTCAACTGACGCCTGATGCTGCAGCTGCTGACAAGATAAACCTTTCTCCCTGCTCAGGGATCTGAGGGACAGAGATTTTGACCAGAATACCTCTGAGGACAGTAGTAAGAGCACAGAAGCCCCGGACTATTCTAATGTACACCCCATATATTCATGAATGGAGTCAGGATGTAGAGGGTGCAGTTCACAAACCAGTCCAATTGCTAGTCTAAAGGGAAAAAGCTAGTTCAAAAAGCAGTCCAGTTATGAGTCTAAAGAGCTGGAAATAGTACTATTTCTCTCTTCTAAACTGCAGCAGGGCTTCCAGAAATCACAGCAGAAATGCGGTTGCCATACATTTAAGACACTAACTTCAGGTGGGCAACCTGCTCTAACAGATTTTGCATTAACACACCAAACTGTACTTGCTAACACTTCACATCAAAAAGCAGGTGCACGCGTACATGCGCAAGCAGCAAACCGGGACTCCAAGCCATGATCCAGTTGGAGCTCAATCCAAGGAAGCATGGGACACTGCCAGGGTTCCAACATGAGGCTTGGCTCCAGCACGGATGGGAACCACTAGACGACACACTCTTTGGCACAGGTGGAGCACAACCCCAGAGATCTGGAAGACAATCAAGTACAGACAAGCCACTGCAGCCAGCACTCAATAAAGCTTCACACAAGCGTCCTTCTGTAACCCTCCAGCTTTACAATCGTTTGCACAGTGAGATGGCAGCAGCAAACTGCAATATAAAGAACAGCCATACTTTCAGAAACCAGTGTGATATACGGCCCTGTAGAATAATTCTTCATACAGGTAAATGTTGTCCAGTTATTCTTGTGGTATGTTTCTGATTGTCATTCAATGCACAGTGAATGCTATCAGTGTAGTAAGCTAATAGAACTGAAACCTTAACTAAGATTATTGATCGCACCCTGTATCTAGTCCATTATAATCTCGGCACAGAGATTGTGGAGTCCATAATAGCAAGCAATAAAATATTTCTGTTCATAAAGAAGGAAGATAAACAATGCATAGATACTTTGTTTAGAAGTACTCAATGATTTAAAACGAAAAAATATACAGTACTTGTTCCATCTAAAATGGCATTATTGTTTCATAAAAAGTTCATTGCACTGTCCTTTTAGTTACAAATTCTGTTTTTTCAAGGACAATCTAATACAGAGTCATTGAAATTGCTGGCATTTATATCTCTAATAAACTGTAACCTGATAATCAAGGACCATAAAGGATTATTTTTTTCTCTTAAATTATCTCAGAACAGCTGTAAAAGTACAAAATCCACGGAACTGTGTGTACCTAGTCCTAATGACAAACACAGGGCTTCATCCTTCTGGCCTCAGCAAAACCCAATAGCCTGGGCCCCTGAAAAGACTTAAACGGTTGTTCCCCTCAAATATTTACTCATACTTCCTCCTTTCTCAAAACAGATGCCAAGCTCCTGCTGCCTCTTCATTTTCAAGAGTGTTTGGCTCTTTGTTTTAACTCTGCCAGCGCTCTGCAGGAGCAGAAAGGCCTGGTGCAGATTGCACCCACTGTCACATTCACACCAGGAAGGGACTGGGAGAAGAGCTGCCGCTTCTGTTTTACAAGGGTGCTCTGGGCGTTGGCATGTACATACACAAAGGGGCTGTTTTACTTCCTCACAAAGGCAGATTTTATTGACTTATTTATTATGCCTTCATTTCACTCAGCGTGGACAGAAACACCCAGTTTAGATGCACTTTTTTACACAAATCCAGTAATAGCAGGAGAACTATGGCTCCTTGTGCTAATACAGTGAGAACCCAAAGATGGCCTCAATGAGTTTACCCTTTGCCTCAGCCAGACCTGGGATCCTTCTCCAAACATTAAATTACATGCCCTAAATTCTGCATCAGCCAGATGCTGATGATTTGCTTTCTCCCCCTCAATCCATTTACCCTGAGTGCCAGTCATCAACACCATTTTCCCCACTCTTCTATAATCTTGTCCTTTCTCCTCCCTTTCTTGAATACCCTTTTCCCCTTCACTTTTTGTTGACTAAATTCAAGCTATAGGATAAATTTATGAGAAGAGGAAAATACTTTGTGGGCCAAAATAAGCCAAGACAGGTGTAACAGCAAACAAGGCCCATCCTTGCCTTTCGGCCACTCACACATTCCTGCTAATACAGAGGGACTGGCATTGCTGGCCTGTGGGGAGCACAGGCTGCCCCATGTGCTGTGTCCCAAGAGACAGAGACAGACTCAGTGCTACTAGATTCTCCTGGTGTTTCCTGTTTTAAAAGGGCAGGGAAGAGAGGCCTGTGTACAAGCAATATAAATAAGCCCAAATAGAGACATAATTAGACCGCCTTTGCAACAATACCAAGAACAGCAAAATCACAAAGCTTTAGTAACAAATGACATTTTTCGTCTTGAACAGATTATAAGTGCTATGGAATTGAAAGTCAACATTTTCCTTCCATTCACTAGCTCACATTTCTCTCACAATGGAGCCTCTTTATTAGCTAATCACAGTCACCACATCCAAGGAAAGGAAGAAGCAAACTGGCCTACAAATCTTCAGCTCTGTGAGGTAGCAGCTGCATAAAAGATTTCAGAGAGAGGAGAACTCAGTAGAGGCACACTGGGGACACCAGGACAGCTGCAACCCTGGGTACTTTTGCTACTAAATACTTGCCAGAGTAAAGGGTTCTGAGAGCCACAGCCATCTATGAAGCCCCTAGCAAAATACTCTTTCACTACAGTTTTTGTTACTAATGATTTTATTGTTTCTCCACAGCAATGCCAACAAGCATTCATTCTTCCTCTTTGTATCCTTTGGTGCTGATAACTCTCTTCTCAGTTGCCATTTTCTCTGGCACCCAGAAAAGTGTGCATAGGCTACGTACAGTCATTTATACCAGTGCAAAGCAGATGAAAATCGCTTCAGGATCAGGATGGCATTTGCTACCTTGCTTCCTGCACTGCAGGCATCCACCCCCCTTCAGCCAGATGTGGTGCAATGGTGATTCCAGCCTCTGGCCTTTAAAGGCTGCAGCTCTGCTCTGTCCCATTCCTTTGCCAAAGGGCCTGTCTATAAAGTTTTCAGCAAGACACATTTATTGAAACTCTGAGTAAACCAAGGATTCATTAAATGCCCTATCAGATGTAAAATACATTTTGCATAGTCCTGCAAAGGAAATTTCTGCAATAAGATTAAAAGAAGTTACTGCCAAATATTTCAGAGAAATAATGTTTATAGATTGAGACTGATTCCATCCTCCCTGCTGGAGCTACAGCCACACAGTCAGCGTAAGCCAAAACAAAATCAGGTTCTGGCTAATTTTAAAGTGCTGCATTGCTGAACCTCTGACTAGGTGGGGCA
This sequence comes from Eopsaltria australis, assembly GCA_034509425.1. Classification (NCBI taxonomy): domain Eukaryota; kingdom Metazoa; phylum Chordata; class Aves; order Passeriformes; family Petroicidae; genus Eopsaltria; species Eopsaltria australis. Next base: position 2,067,487 of record JAVTVJ010000030.1, read on the forward strand.
AGTGGGTGGAAAAGCTATTAGTAGCAAACAGATAATTTTGGCTACCTGGGAACTAGGAACTCAGGAAAGAGAAAAGTGGAAAAAATACATCAAGAAGAACCAATAACCTTAAATGGGTCAGCATTTAGGAATGCAGAAGTTTGTCATGCCCTTTTAATTATAAGGGTAAGTTTAAGAATAAAAGACACAATTACAGCTGAAAAAACACCTCACTTGAAGGCCAAGGGAATAGTTATGCTTCCTGAAACCTTCCAAAAGAAATATTTCTAAGGTGGAATATATACATAAAATACCATCAGAAACTCAGTAACAATTCTTTTAAAACTTCTGACCCATGGAGCAATCCCTTCCTAAGGATGTACTGTAGGTTTGAAAAGTGACTTTGTAAACACATTATGATTTTACAAAGGCTGTGTGTTGGAGCAGAAGTGTTCTCCAGTCAAGCAAAAGAGCAAGACCAATCTGTAGAGCTCCCCAGACAGAGTCATCCTGTCCCCAGGGACAGCATCTCTCCATAGACCTTCAGAGATGGACTAAGCAACTTGGCACAACATTCATCCTCCCATTGCATCAGGCCCATTGCTTAGCCTTCACCTTTCCAAGTTCTGGATCCCAGTTCTGCTCACTCTGGTATCAACAGATACTAATGCAAAGCTCCTTCTCCAGAACCTGACTCCCTCGTTTCCTAGGTTGCCCAGACAGTCATAATGCACCCAGGTATCATGGGTGTCACAAGCCTGCACAAGGAACTGCAGCTTTGGGTCTTCAATGCGGTCCTGAGATTTCCTTTGATTCTCAGAATTTTGTAATTTTAAAGTCCGACCTCAAGGGGGAGATGCCAGAGTTAAGGATCTTCATTGATCAGCATGTGCATATTGCAATAATCCTAAAATTCGGGAAGGCCCAAATTGCATTGCCAAGATAATCCTTCTCCTACAATTTCCCTTAGCCTTTGAGCTGTGCTTTCAGTGACAACTCACACTGACCTTCTGCCAGCTGGAACCTGACCACTGCTCCTGAAATACAAATCCACATCAGTGAGTCAATTCCACAAGCCAATCCTAAAACCCATCCTTGTCAATGGGAGCCCAGAACTGTTCCCATTGGCTGGAGCAGATTTATGCATCAAGCATACACTGATTATAGGAATGCCAAATGTGTTGCAGGATTATATCCTTAGTTTCCATTAATTTGCAGTGCATCTTTTCAGGCAGCTAAAGTAGTAATCTTCTGCTCAATTTTCCACAGTTTGAATAAAAGCTATTCAGTATCCTGCTCTCGGCAGCATGGACACCAACCCAAGCCTGGCTCAGTTACATTGACCTAAACTCTCAGCTTCATCTGGTTCCCCATGGCATATTTGGCTTTCTCATCAGGATAAATGTGATGCCATGCACTTCATGTCATCTGTGGCACCAGCAACATATTTACGGTGTTTGCAAAATGGAAAATATTTGCCTCGTTCATTTGATCAGGGTGCCCACAGACTCCACATCTCTAATGACAGATCATGCACCACCAGTGTGCTTTGAGGAGTCTGAGATAATAGGGAAGAGCCTCGGCTCAAACTGAGATCAAAAACCTATAGAAGGTTTACAGATAGATTCACCGAAGTGGGACATATTAGGTCAGCAATAGATCAAGTATAATATTGCAAGGCATTTTTTTACTGAATGTCAGAAGGAGTACAGATACCTACAGTTTCTGGGTATGCAGGAAGGCAGACATGCAAGCGATGAACCAAGGAGGATCAGTGGATAACAAACAAAGGCTTACACATATTCAGAAGCTCTGGTCCAAGACACTGTCCCTACATCATGAGAGTACACACAAAAAACAAGGTGGGTTGGTCAATGACCTGTCTTGAAACTCACAGCACTCAGGTGAGGTTCAGGGACAGAAAATTCTGACATTTGAAGCTGAGTTTGGTTCAAGCCTGATCTCATCCTTTATCAGAAGCTGGACTTTTTCATTCACTATGGCAAAAACATGCACCTTCTTTTCAAACTACTGCCACACAGAAAGACCAACCTTCAAATGCCCTTTGCAAGAGAAAAATGGGCTCTTCTCAACCATTGTAAAGTTATGGGCAAATGTATTGTGTCCTCTACATTTCTCTGAAGTTCCTTTCCCTTAAATGTAAATCTGTGCTGTAACCATGACTCGTTCTTACTCAGCTTTTCTCAGATTTCCATAAGCAAACACTTGAAGCATTTGTATATTTGTGCACTGAACATAACCTGACTTGCCTAGGTCTAAGATCATATAAAAAGCTCAGTATTGTATCTAGCTCTGACATAACACTCAGATTTGCTGGGGAGGAGACTGGCAGGTAAATTAGAGGGTTGATATTCTGGTGTTTTTCCAGCAGTCCCCTGCAGAACAGGCAGGCTTTCTCTAAACAAAACCAGAAGGGAAGCCATCCATGCTGCTGGCAGCAACACACACTGCTTGAGGTGTCCTCTCCTGCAGGCAGAGCTGGTGGGGAGCTGTGTCCCAGCAGGAAAAGGCCAGCACAGGTGGGAATGTGGCCTCTGCCCAGCTGGTGCCATGCTGCTCCCAGGCAGCCCATGCAGTCACATTCTGCATCCATGGCAAACTCTCAGTGTCCAGTGCACATGGTGAGGGTTGGGAATGCAGCCAAGCTAAGGGCAGTCTCAGTGCTGTATCACTTATCCATTCAAGTTCTCCACAAATATTAATGGGACAGATGGAATAAGTGATTGGTGTCTAAGTGATCCAGCTTCTACTGGCTCAAACTGGAGCTTGAAGATAACATGTACAGGCAATAAACTCTTTAAAGAAGATTTACAAAGCAACAGATAATTTGGTTGAACAAAGCTAAGATATAAGACATTTACAAAGCCCCAAGCTCACCTAAAGGCACAAAGAACTCAAGAAAGTATCAAAAAGTTATACAAGGAAAGAGAGAGAATAAAATAAATTCCCCTAATGTACCACAAATATCAAGCACCACACACTACCTACAAACCATATGTTTTGCCCATCTGTTCTGTTATCTTCAACTAAATTTATAGTATTTGGGCTATCAGAAGAATTGTCAAGCCTGAGCTGGGCAGGATTATAAAACCTAGGTGTTATTACACTTTAAAAGACATCTTCCCCTCCCCCTACCACACCAGGCACAAGATTATACATTTCTCTTGCAGCCTCCTGGCTCTGGTACTACAGAGGCTTCTCAGCTGCAGTAAGTAGTAGGGCATCCCAGCCCCCAACAAAAGAAGAGTTCCTCTGCCTTTCTGGTTTTGCTCTCTTCCCCATCCTTCTCTCTAGGTAGGTCAAAGAGAGAGGTGCCAAGGCTGCAAACCAGTGAAGCCCATGTTAAGTCAGGAAAGAGCTCCTAGTTCTGCCTCAGCAAGGGTCATCTCTCTGGGGCAGGGCTCCAGTAGCAACACTAAATTCTCCAGCTGCTGAGCCACAGTTTCAAATTTGAACCATCAGGGGTTGTATATCAGGGCTATGACCATAAAATGCAGTGCAGGCAAAGGATTAGGGCAGGAAAGCAACCATTTGCTTCACAAGCATATGTCCAGTGAATGTCTCCTTGGGAAGAAAACAGTGAGGCTCCCTGAGTGATCCCTTCCCACCAGTCCAGATGCATCCTAAGCCAGAGAACACTGTGCTCCTAATACAAAGCCTACTTCCACAAACTGCATGTCACTGCCACTGAGGAAGCCAACAGCTTTTAAGTTGGTCTAGGAAAAAGCACTTCTAAACACAGCCTGGAATGGCTCAGTCTACTTCTTCCCTGCTAATCATATACCCAGTCTTCTGGGTAGAGCTCAGCATGCCAGATATTTTAGATCCTCTAAAATAGAGCCCAAATCTTGGGGGGCCTGCATTTCTAAGCGCTGTTCTCCACTGAATGCTTCCATCCGTGGTGTGTTAGGTCTCTTCTGTATGTGCAGCAACAGTGCTTGTCAGAGTGTGCACACACAGAGGGAAAATGCTTGGAAAAACTCAACTCTGACTGTCAAGTCAAATAACAGCCCTTAATGCTGAACCCTGCCCACCTTGTGCACCAGACTCTCCAGTTAGTGCATCACTTGTAGCAGCTGTCTACCTCTCAGCACCTCTTTCCAGAATGCAAAGTGACTTGCACAGCTCCAAAAGCCTCCTAGGAAGTCCACAAATAAGTACAGCGGGGAAGATTCCAGTTTGTTTTTCCACTTGCAAAGGATTAGGATAAACGTAACGATTTTCCGCACAGAAGGTCTTTAAAGAGTGTGCAGAATTCCAATAGGTGTCTCATTAATGCCAAGTCGAGGAGCAAATGGTGCTGCACTCCTGCTGTCTGGTCCACCTGCCCTGGTGCCAAGTGGTTCTCTCCAGTGCTGCCTCAACCTGCTGACTGCCAGGTGATCGTCTCCTGCTGCCCTGAGCCCTGCTGTGGAACCAGTGCTGCCTTCACCATGTTCCCTCATTAGCTTCAGGAGCTGACTTCTGAAAGGTGCTAAAGCTCAGCATTGACCCCTGAGAGAGCCCAGCTCCCCTTTTGCCCTCAAACAGCATGTACAGATCTGGCACAGCACCATCTCCCTTCTGGTTTCCAAGATGGATGGCAGATTGCAATGCAATTTTCCTCCCAGTCCCTCTGTATTCATGACTTCCACCTATTGTAATCAGCAGTCATTTCTGAGCCTGTCACTGTCACAGAAGAGGCAGAAGAGTTCAGAAACGAGTGGGAAGTGCTGTTCCATTTTTACAAATATTGCTGCATACAACAGAGTTGTGGACATCCATTCAAACTGCACAAAGTTGAGGGGGTTTTTTTGTTTGTTTTTTGTTTTGATTTTGGGGTTTTGGTTATTTTTACAGACATTTTCAGTAAAGGGAAAGGCTTGCATTGTGGACACCCATGTATTGGAAAGGAAGGCCAGGCTGCAGAGTGAGTCCTTACCTTTCCTTCTTATAATGTTCAGTCAAGTCCAGTCAGGTAGAGCATCAGACACTCTGGAGTGCCCTGGAGAGTGGTAATCAGAGCAGGGAGGCAATGTGGGAGCAAATCCCACTTCTAGGCAGTAATTTCCCTGCAAATAGGGCTGCGTTCAGTGGCTCAGCAACAATATTAAAAGATTAAATTTTAAAATGAACAGGAGGGCTCTTAAGAAGATCTGCTCCTGATGAAATGCTTCCTTTTTTAACTGTTCCAGAAAAAATCACCTAGATTTACAAGAAAAAAAAATCTTCCCAAATATTCTATTCTTTTTCTTTAGACAGCAGGAAAAAATACCTGCATTTATAAATCTGAATTTTGAAGTTTGAATTGCCACTGCAGGAAAAAAAGTCCATCTCTACTCTACAAATGCCCCAAACCGAAATGCTTTGAGAAGTGCAGAGCAGGTTTTTTTGATACAAGTATAGCTATATGAATATAATACAAAATATTCCAACATTTACAGCCAAAACTATTCATTGAATTTGATCCAAAGTAATAGCTGTCTTCGATTGCTTCAAAATTGCATTTGTGGTAAATGAAACTGTTTAGGTAAAAATAATCAAATTTTTTTAGCCAAGTTGTTTGTCTTTTCATAGGTTTAAATTCAATATTGCATTCAATGCTGTGTTACAAACATACTAAGTTCATAAAAGATGTTCCATTCTACAAATCTTCCTAAAATCTTGTTAGCAGGGTTGGTTCTTTTGTCCTACATACATCCCCATTAATAACTCTTAATATGAGTCCAAACTCCATCCCTCATAATATCTGTGTAGGGCTGATAAAAGGCAATCACATAGGCAAGAGAAGAGGTTGCTGAGAAAGGAATAACTCTGCTCATCTTTATCCAAGAAAGCAGGTAGAGGGTTATGAAACATCTTCACTTTTGTCAAGCTAAGAAATCTGACCTGGAACTGACAAACGGGAATCCAGGGGTCCTGCAATGCCAGAGTAATTTTGAGAGTGGAGCAGGCCATGGAACCTACCCATGTCTGAAGGAAATCAAAACTTTATTCCAAAGGTAATCCAGGATTTCAGAAGTCCTTTTGCATATATGACATGAAAAAGATCATTGTACAGGGTAAGCAAAGATAAAATCTTGATAAAATCTGTCGGAAAGCAGGCCTTGGCACACCAGGGTTTAGGAACAGTGCTGTGCTGCATTCATTTCCCTATGTGTGCAGGAATGCATAGACATACACGTGTGCTGCACACCTGCAGCAGTGCTCACTCTCTCTTTGTTCATCTGAAAGCCTCTTCTTCTCACAATTACTGCCCCTGAGTAACACCGTGGGCTGCTGATGTCGCAAGGCAGGACAGTCGGTCTGTGATCAACCACTCAGCCAGAAAGAACAACAGCACTGGGGATGTACAGTTTTGCCTTTTCCCACATTGAATGGGGCATTAACTTCAAAGTCTATGACCCCTTAAATCTTTAACAATAATTAATAGGAGAAAGATGACTAATATTTGTGTTTGCCCTTAAACCTGCTCTTGGGAGAGAAAGTAAAAGCTCAAAGAAAGTGACATTTTGTGCAAGCAAAGTCAACAATATTAGTTATTCCTGAATTAGTTTGTCTTAACTCTAGTGTTAATGCTTTACTTGGCCTTGTGCTCCCAAGTGGATTGCATTTAGCACTTCAGTCCCTACGGCATGAAATATTTCACTGCATAGATCTCCCAGTGCTAACTAGAGCAACCTGAGGGCTGCAGCAGTGTCTGCCAGTTGCCGTGGGCTACTGCAGCCATAAGAAACTGTCACAGTCCAAGAAAAAGCAGCTTACACCACCCAGTCCTGGATTCCAAGCATTGGGCTTGGGGCTTCCACAGTGTCCCCAGAGCTGGGATACTGGACCCTGGGGGGAACCAACACACCAAGTGGGCTGATGCTTTCCCAGCCCAAAGGAAGACTCACATTATCATCTCTAGGCATTGGTTTCAACATGCCTGCAGTGAGTCAATATTTCACTTCAGAAGGTTTGTTTTCTTAAGACATAAATAGTCTGAATTTTTTTTTTGATCCATCAAGATCAATGTATCTTAGTCTTGAATGTGAATTTACTAAATGATTTTAAGAGGACTCCGTATACCGTCTCCTATTGAGCCACCTCAGGGAAAACTGTCAAAAATTGGAAAGCTGTTCTTTCACAGCAACCAGGGGTTTGATAGGCAAACCCAGGTTTCTTCCCCCAGTGTGTAACAGCCCTACCAAGAGATATATATGCACATGTGAAGAGTTCAGAGTCTAAACCAATAAAAAAGACAAACTCCAGTTTTTCCTGTGCCAGCTTTGAACAGTCCATGGAAAGAGAAGTAGTAAAGTTGTAATTTTTTTCCTGTGCTTTCATTGCAGATGCACACAGGGCCATTTTAAGGTGCTGCCCTGCTCACCAGATCCTGGCATTGTTTTTTCACACCAGTATGTTAAGCCAGGTCAGCAAATCCCCTCCACTGCTCACTCCTAAGCTGGAGACAGCAGGCAGTGAGAATTTGTTCAGGTCTTCTGCAAAGATCATGGTGAAGTTGGGAAATATAGGAATGCCCTGTGGTAAGGAGATTTTCATACCCAGGTCTGCTGAGTACTCTGCAAGCACAATCTAAAGATATGCCAAAACAAGTACTCCCTCTGTCCCCTGTTCAGACAAACTTGCTACTACATTCAAGAATGTACATACAGAAAATAACCAGAGAGTAAACTAGCACTGGAGTCCAGCCTATGTTTCAAAGATGTCAACTTCCTTTGGAATTTTCAAGCCCACAATTTTTTTTTTATTATTTTTGCTTTATTTTAGGTATCACTCGAAGCCAGGTTGCCATTTAAAGATTATTTAAATTACTGTAGGAAAAGAAAATTTAAATAAGATTTTGTCCCATTTCAGATTCCTACCAATCAATAATGGAGCAAAACTGAGATGGAAAATTAATATCCCTTATTTCAGGAGAGCCCACTCTAAGGGCCTGATCCAAAAGCCACTAGGGAGTTAATGGGTTATATTCTTAACAAGTTTCAGATGATCAGTCATTTCCATCAGTCATTTGCAGAGATGGGAATGAACTTCAAAGGGTTTGATGCAGAACTGAACTTCCAAGGCTTTCTATCTGAACATCCTGGGACTTATAGGTATGTTTCCAATCATCAGCAGACGCAGCCTGCAATGAAAGGAAACAGAACCCTAAAGGTTCTGCATTTTGTAGAAAAAAAGTGTTTTGTTTGCAGGAGACGGTCAGTTCATTCTCCCACTGATTCTTATCAGACACACAAGCCAGCAGTGAACCATAAACGGGAGCCAAACTACTGGAATTTAATGGCTCATTCTCCAAAAACCATATTGGCTTATAAAGATACACTGTGTTCTCATTCAGTGCTAATTTACTTTAACAATAAACTTATTGTGACTTGTATTCCCACTTCAAAGAGAGTTTTTATATGGCAAATGGGAGGGGCATAAGTGGGAGTTTTCCTCTGGTGAATAAAACAAAGATACAGTAAGGTGAAGGAAAAAAGCTCAGTAATTATCCTCCATAAGGTGTAAGGCTATGTAATAACAACGCCTCAAATTATTTGCAGACATGTCCACATTTGAGAGAAATAAAAGCTTTCAGAGGATAACACACCTGTGCCATGGGTAATTGCCCTCACTTGCAAACTAGAACTGCCCAACAGATGTTTATTCCACCACACACAGACAGCAGGAGCAGTAGGAAAACTTTGCCTCTTTGAGAAGCAGAAAAATTATTAAGCCCGCCCTAAACTGGTACAAAGCAGCTTTGTCTATACCTCCTCCTCTAGCAGCTGCTTCAGCACAGCTCATCTCTTGACAGAATAAGCCCAGATGTGAGTTAGCCTAGAGGCTGCCCATGAGGTGGGCAAGACTCAGAGGGGACAAGAGAGGGACACCTGCATCTGTGGGAAGGTGCCAACAGCCAGGGACATGCAGGGAGAGCAACCTTGAAGTGCACAGGGAAGAGGCAGCTGCGAGAGGGTTCCAGCATTCCTACAGGACTCCATCAAGCCCATCATAAGGCCCTGGCAGCAAAGCTGCTCAGTGATTGCTGAGGCACAACCAGCCCACCCCACCAGAACAACTAGGATCCAGCAGCCTGAGCTTAAGGCAAACTGACACGTCAGCATTTCTGAGCCACTGTCCAGGGTTTTCCAGCATAGTTTACAACCCCACTCCAGCATGTCTGGCTGGGCTAGCCCTGACACAGCCATGCAAGACTTTGAGGGATGGATTCCTAAAGGCACCTGGGCCTTACTCCCATTGATTTAGCTCAAAAAACACAATGTGAATATCTATGAATAGCTGGCTCTAGCATCTCCCCTTTCTGTCATTATTACATACATAGCAAAAGCATTTTGCTTTCTTTTCTCCTCCTAAGCAGTCCCAGATTCCTTTCACAGCACCACTTGATTCAATCCAAGCATCTCTGGAATACAACATCTCCCCAGACTTATCAAAAACTACTCTGGAAGAGCAACCCAACAGAAGAGCTGTTTGCAAGATGTTGGAAGGGACAAGGTCAGCTTGACTCCTACCCTGTGTGCCACAGCTGCCAGGAAAAATGCTGACTAAAGCAGTTTTCCTTGAAAAAGATCAATATCATTGTGTTCAAACCAAAATGTTTGGGGAAACATGTCGATTATGATAAAACTGTAATGGGGAAAAGAGTCCAAACATTCCACTCCAATCGTATCATACAGTTAATGCTACAGTAAATATTTACATTGACCCTTTGTAGCCATGCATTCAATATTTAATATGACTATTACATTTAACATTAAAACTAATAGAACAATTTCTGGGGAAATAATCAACATTTCCCTGAATTTGCTTAACGTTAGATGCTGTGGTTTTAGTTTTTCACTTCAATTACAAGTGAATTTTAATTTTTAAACACTTAGCCTTCCTACCAGATAGGAACTTTGGCTCCTCACCACCAGCAGTCCAAGGTCAGAGTAGTTCACTGGGATTACTGGTACACCTCCAGCCTCTTGCTCCTGCAGGAGCCACTGGGAGGTGGTGCACCAAACAGGTTGTCACAGGGCAAAGCTGCTGCAGCACAGAGCAGACATGCTCAGCACAGGACCAGTGATGAGGCAAAGACAGCACTACTGGCCAGAGCCTGCTCCTAGAACACTCTCCCCAAGGGTCTGCCAAAAGGCCTCTCATCATGTAGAGGTAATTGGAGACACGTATTTGACCACCACAATTTTTTCATGTCTTGCCCCAACTTGTCAGTCTGTCCCCGAAGATACTATTATTTCCTTCCAACTGCTGAACAGCCAGTGATCTCCAGCTTGCATGTGTCACACACATTGTTAAAAACAACCTCATTTCACCCAAGTGCACTGGGAGATCCATCACTCAAAGCACCATGTTAGGCCCCAGCCTCAGCAGCACAGGCAGAAGCGTGGTGGCAGCCATCACTTCTGAGTGTGTTTCATCTCCCATGTATGATGCCTGTATCATCTGCTGCTCATTTGTTGTGATTGCTCTGCAGCTGAAGTTCTTACTTGCAAATTGAGCTCTCCAGACAGGGAACTTGTTGCTGTGCACCACAGTTGTACCCAAATGTCATTAGAGAAGTTTGCCTGAAGAAAAGTTTTCAAAATATTTTGCAGACTTGCCATCTACCTTTGTTAAGTACAGCATTCACTTAAGCTTATCTCTAGCTATATAAAGTGTATACCACTATATACACCTATCACTTAGCCTAGAAAAATACAAAATCCCAATAATGGTGGGCATGTAAATGTGCTTAATCAGAGGCACTCATAGCATGTTTAGAGTAAACACTTGAAGAGTGAGCATTGAAGCCAGCCACGTTTTCTTTTCTCTGAGCCCATCACCCTTTTCTTCCTCTTCCTTGCCTTCTGGCAATTTTCTGAAATGCCAAGTGCACTGCCGGGTATAACCAGCCTCATTTTTCATCAGAAATGCCTTAACTGATTCTGTTTTGCATGTGGAGTTTGTACTAGATGGTCTGAAGAGGGCCCTTCCAGCCTCACCTTCTTTCCTTCACAACAAAACCAAACCAATGTGGGAGAAAAATATAACAATAAAACATTGCAACTTCCAAAGGAAAAAAACCTCTGTTCTTCCTGCTTCAATCACAACCTGCTGCTGTAGCCTTTTCCAGAATACGTCCCAATACTTCATACAGTTGAAACCTGATGCATTATCTATCAGCTGGATGCAGCTGGGAATCTTGCCAAAATATTTAACAGGAGTCTTGCAATATTTGTCAAGCATCTCACAGTAGCAACTGTGAGTCAGGTGAATCTGGGAGAATTTTAACTTGCATTTGTTTAAACTACACACTGGAAAGCTGTTCCAATTACTGGAGTGGGTTGTACATGCTTAAAACAGAAGGCCAGTGCACCTGAAAAAAAAACAACCAGAAACTGGGAAGCATTTGAGGGTCTTTTACGCTAAACTCTAATAATTTTTACTATTCTACTTGACGTGCCCAAGTTTACCAGTAGCTGGGCTTGAGAATATTGATATTATCAATTGAGAATGGTTTTGATCACTATAATGTAAAATAAATAGCTTTGCCTTATAACTGTCATTTTTATGAATTGCATGCAGTACACATCATAAAATCTTTCAACTGGATAAGGAAACCTAGGACTCAAAGGAAGCTGAATGATGTAATTTCCTGGTATTTGCAGGGTAATTTGAGTAGCTTCTTTTCTCTCTTCTCTTGCTTCACCAAAGGACAGTGACTATGCCAAGATCCCACAAATCTAGTACCCTAGAGGGGATTTCTGACCAAACTGCATGTATATAATCCCAAACTGCATGTATATAATCCCAATTCTGTTTTGGCCATGGTGAACAACTTATAGATTTTTCCAAATGTTACTTAGTCTCTACTGATATTTTATTCAGGGAAGGAATGAAAAGGAAATGAAAAGGAATGAAAATACCTTTTGGTTTACCTGTTTTACTCTGCAAATACCTCTATGCCACCTTAGACACTTCTGAAAAAGACAAGTCTCTTACAGGCAGAATAGATGCCCTCCTTGGCATCCCTGTTCAGGCAGCTCACCCAAGCCTGACGCTGTTATGAACTCCACGTTTGTGCTGTTGCTGGTCCTCTATGACCTTGACCTCACAGTTATTCCTGTGCCACTGGGGTGACCTGGCCTGAGCAGAGGAGCAGAAAGAACTAATTAATCTGGCAAATGAAAAAGGGAAGGCTTGAATGAGGCGCTACTGATTCTTCTGCCAGCTCTGGACTGAAGACAGCAGAGCATGCAATCAAGGGGCTTTGCACGGACTTCCTGCTGGGAGCTCCATTCCAGGGAGCACAACTTTCCACAAGAGAGTACAGGCAATTGCTGTATTCAGGTTAATCTGCTGTCTGTGTTCTCATGTACTACCACTGTGTTAAGGGCCCTAAGAAGCTGCTGATAATGAGGGTACATCCACTCATGCATGCTCTTCCTTCAGCTGCAGCATAGAAATACCCTGAGACGCCCTGTGCCTCAGTTTATCTGTACATACAGCCTGTCTTGTAAGTATTTTCCTATATTTCACTTACAACTGAAAGGTGCTGAGGTAGCAGAACATGGGGGTGTAGGAATACAGCAGTGACGTGTTCTACAGCTGACTCAGGAACTCCAGGTAAAGGTATGAACCACCAATGATTGATAGAAGTACCTTATATCAGACCTATTGCTTTAAACTAAAAAAAAGGTAGGACAAAAAAAGAGGAAGGTGTTAATGGTAATACAACAATATCATCTTCTAACACATTTTCCACTTGCTCAGAAAGTTTTATCTAATGTCAGTGATACAGGAAACAGGTGTTCTTTCTAGGGGAGGTCCAGCAGTAAAGGTAGTTTGTGTCTCTGCCACTTAAAATGACCTGCTGTCTGCAGGAGAAAAGATGAGAGCTATTAGATGAACATTTATTTGCTGCATTTTTAAACTCTGGCACACTGTATCAGAAGACACCTCAGCCTACCTGGGATTCTGGTGTCAAGTACGCAGCCTGCCAGTTAATGAGTTATTTAATAGCTCATAAAGTATCCCCTAGACTCCTCTCAAACTCTAACCATTCCCATGCAGCAAACTAAGCATTGATCACACACTTACAAGTATTTTCCATATCAAATGTCAGAAAGCAGAAGAAAGACACTGCTAAGACCCATTAAATTATTGATACTTTCTGTTGAGGGGTGGGAAAACTGGCATTCTGTCTGCACGCTGGGGGACAGACCCTTCCAGGCTGCCATTTCATTTGGTCACTAAAATGTGGAGAGACAACTATACTGTGTAATCATCCCATAACACTCCAGCCCAAGATTTATACCAAGATTCTAACACTGAGCTTAATCAAGACACAGTTTCTTTTTTCCTGGATGATAGGCACAGCACTTGGCAGCTCACACAGATTGCAGCAGGAGGAGAGCGTGGCAGAAGCTAAGCCTGGTTTCCTCTGGATCAAAGGGCACTATCCATTGGCACAATAACCCCAGCTAAAGTGTCTGGATGGACTTTGAAATATGGCAGAAAACGTGAAAGTTTGCAAATTAACTTTTATGTTCCACCCCATTCGGCCAGTGTGAAGTGCATTAAATGCTACCATGGAGTGTGTCAGAGAGGGTTCTGGATGGAGAACATTTAATGTGAACATCTGTACTTACAGGGTCAATGGCAATAGCAGTGGTTATCTAAGTGACTGACAAACCAAGCCTCCAGCTCAAAGGTTGCTGTTTCATTTGTATTTGTGCTTACGTCCTACTACTAACACGTTTCTTTCCTCATACACAAATCCTCAGTAAGAAACCTATTTAAACTAGAGTATCTGATCAATAGTAGAATATAGAGAAGTCATAAACTATAAGAAGTATTAATGAGAATTTGAAACTATCTAGCATGTACTCAGAGAGCTATCATGCTGTCCTAAAGGGTTTTATTCCAGGAGCAGTCTGGTCTAAATGAGTATTCCACATGTAGTGGTTTATGGATATGCAATGTATGCCTAAGCTAGTACAGCAAATAATGAATGAAATCTTAGCAGGAAACATAGGGCACTTACTGGAAGAAGGTTTTTCCAGACAACTGTGATTTCAACTGTGATTTCAACATTAGAATTATAAAATACTTCAAAAGTCAATATTTCTTCATAGTGCATGCTTGCTACACTTCACAGATTCAGCACTGCGTGCAAGGCACGCATCACAAATGGTGTCTGCTCACTAGCAAGGAGCTTATCGGCAAACATGCATTCTCGGAACACATGCACTGTACCTGTGCTTGTGGCACAGTTTGCAGTATTCAATGTTCCTTAACTTCCTGAGAACCTGTGGGCTGCTTTAACAAGAGAATTAAATACCCTTTTCAGTAAAAATCTCTCCTTCCCCACAGCCTTCTGGAGAATTTTGTTGTTTTTTGATTATTTTTGCTGCCAACAGAACACAGAGCTGTATAAGGTAGCTTTTTTCTTCCACAAGAACAAGCTCCATTGACCCAAGAGCCTTGAAGGCAATGTCACTTCACTCATGTTAGTATGCATGGCTGTGCTGCTGGAGCTGCAGAGAAGACCTCCAGGGCTTGGCATTTCAGCATGATGCCAGCAATGACATCATCTCTCAGTGGAAGAACCCTTGGAAGAACCTCATAAGTTTGGCTTGGGCTGAGCAGGTCTGGGCAGGCACTGGTGTGTGGTCAGGCAGAGCTTTCCAGGAGCAAGGTAGAATATTGTCCCACTCCGGGCTCATGGAGCCTCAGTGCACCCACTTGGGCAAGCTCATACCTCTGCCATAGCTCCCAGGAGCCACTTCTTGTTTCTTCTGCAGAGAAAGGGGTAACTGGGCTGGAGGAGGCCTGCAGAACCTCACTGTGCAGGGGGACATTTGCCAAGGAAAGAAGCAGGTTGACTTTAAAAGCATCACAATGCATTTAACCAAGCTGACAGAACAGGAAGAAAGACCAAAAAAACAAACTCAAGGCAAACTGCATTTGATCTGGAAATTATTAATATTTGAGACAATAAAGACAGACCCCCTGAATACTATTTGCATAGAATCCCTCCTCAGAGCCAAACCACACTTTAAAGCACTTCATCTCGAAAGAGCTCTGCCGAATTGAAACTGAACTACTACCATGACTAGAGGGTTTTGGTGCCAAAAGATGTCAGATTGAACACGAAACAGAATTTTCATTCTTTTGTGTCCTCCATAAATATTAACAACTTGACACCCCATAATGAAAGCAAAATGCACTTAAGCACGGGCAGAAAAACCAAACTAGCCAACCATTCTTCTTTTAGGATTACAATTGGAAATTAGTTGTAGAGGTCAGAGTTTTCCAGCATCACTGTAGGTTGGGATTAACTCCATGGACATTGAGAGCACAAGAGGAAAATTTGGCCTTGCATGGTGCAAGAGGATTGCAATTCCATGAAATAGCCATCCCATCCTTCCAGCCCTTAGCTGGATGAAAGTAACTGCCAAATCCTTGTCTACCAACTGGCCTCAGCCCACGCTCATGGCCAATAAGCAGAGGAGGAAAGTGCAGCACAGGGGGGCCACAGCTCCTCGCTGGCCTGCTCAGGACCCCTCCTGAACAGACCCACCACGCACAGCAGGCAGGATTTGCTGCAACGCATTGCTCTGATTCACTTTTCTCATGTACCTGATAAAAGTATCTGAGTGTCTTTAGGGGGGAAACAAGGTATCTCAATTTAAATCAGAAAATAATATTTTAGTATTGGTCCCCATGCCGATCATAAAAAGGATACTTCCTCTAAGCAAGAACTTCCACTCTCCAAGACATGCAACAAAATACTAACTGCAGTGGGAAAAATAAAGTAAACACACAATTCCTTTCCAAAAAAAAGGCAAGAAGGTAAACTTGAATCAGTCTGGAATATGAACAAAGCACAGGATGTTCTGAATTCTGTGTTTCTCTTCAAGCATCTCTTAATAAAACTTTTCTAGACAGCCCTTGGAGAGAATGGAAGAGGGCCGGAAATTTCCTCTGTGTGGGAAAAGTATTGGGGAATAAAAATAGGGAAAGATTTGTTTCAATTATTTCCCCTGCACAGGCCAACAAATGTTTGGGAAGAAACATTTAAAATACTGCAGGTTCTTGACCAGAGCAGCACAATTCACTAAATATATCTCTGTAGTACCTCAATGCTACTCTTAAAATTAATGTAAAAAGCAGAACATTGCTACCACCACATTTATTGGTACCTACAGATATTTTCTTCCACCAGTTTCAGAGCCAACTTCAGAAAACAAAACAAGAATTAAAGGGGCAGTGGTGCATCAGGCAATAGGAGTCGTCCCCAATCAATCAGAAATATTTGAACTTTTTACTCTTTAGGCTTTGCAAGTGCCCAGAGAGTCTTTTGAATGCCTGCCCTGCTTACCACAGAGTTTCACTCGCTGTGTCTGTGGCAGGAGCAAACTAATGTCACTGGAGGCTCTGGACACCAAGACAAAGAACAGCTTTGCTCAAGAGGAGCTTCTTCTCAGTAGTGAGGGTATGCATGAATGCCCTGCCTGCAATGTCTTGCTGCAGGGATCAGGGCCTGCCTGAGCTTCAGGTTATGTTTCCACATTCTGCAGTACTGAAGGAAGGCACTAAGGAGTCTGTTACTTAAACATTTTCTTCACAATTAATTATTGCATGGGAAGAGAGTAGTCTTAGGTAAATTTCTGAACCTCAAACTACGTGCTAGAAAGACAGTCCCAACATCAAAGAAACACAGAAGACAAAGAATCCTGTTGTTTCTAGCATGAAATGAAGTCTGTTTAAAGTCTAGGGAACCCAGCAAACAGCTCTGTCGGGAGAAATTTCTGCAGCGAGTCCCTAAAATTATCAGGGGTACCAGTTACTGCCATTGTTCAGGCTCCTTCTTCAGCACAACCTTGGAAACACTGACCTCACCCATCAAACACCTTCTGTAGAAATCTCAGATCCTCCTGAAGGAAACCCAGCCATGCCTGGAAAGCTCTACCATCTCCTACTGAAATAAATTGTATTTTCATGCTCCAGTAAATACAAACTGTGGGTGCACCTCCCTCAAGGAAGGGTTAGAGCTCTGCAATATTCCTAATCTCTAAATTGTTTAGGTAATTTCATTTGACTTTGCTGCTAGATCAGGAATGTATTTTGCAGAATCATTTACTGATTGCCCATTTCATTCCTTTTGAAGTGTTTCCAGAAAGGCAGGGAAAGGACAGGGACATTTTCTATATTGTCTTTCCTTCACTTGCACCATTACAATATTTGTTCTTAGGTGTTCAAATATCCTCTCCAAGTGAAATAATTAACACAAATAACAATTCTCACTCTCTCTCTGGCTCTTTCTGCCCACCACTGCCTTTACTGCTCCCTGGCAGCTGCTTTAGGGGGATGTGCAGGAGCAGCTACTATAGAAGCACACAGGAGAGTAATGACCTCTGGCAGAGGTAGCTCACACCAATGCTTTTAGAAGGGGCCAAAAGCCACCTCTTACACCATCATTCTTTCAAAACTCCTGCCACAAAACTGCTCTGAGTTCCCCCAGTTGCCTGTACAACACAGCCTCCAGTGTCTGACCAATTCCAGAAAGGGTTTCACCAAGTCAACCTATATTTATTTAGAGCATTTTGATGAGGTTGTGCAGGTACTTTACTGCCTGGTCAGCAACTGTTCAGGTGAGGAGTTTCTACTCTAACCCAAGTCACTGGATTCCAGCAGCTTGTCCTATCCAGCAGATGCTACTGCCCTTCCCAGGGCTCAGGTTCATTTGTTCCAGCTTTTATGCAAAAGCACATAAAAACAATATAAACACATTTATATAAGAGACAAATATGTGTGTTTAAATTAGCTCATTCCACAAACACAGGCTATTGAACAGCCCCATCTGCACATGGGGAAGGCAGCAACAGCCAGGTGCATGCGTAGGAGAAAGGAAGGATGAAGAAAGGAGGAAAAAAACAGGAACAAGAGCTGAGTGCAACACGAGGATGTAGAGAGAAGAAAGGAAGACAGACCCTCCTGTGTCTCAGCACAGTTGGGGCTGACCTGTGTCACTACTGCTAAAGCTGGTGTGAAGTGGAAAGGCAATTCCAGAGCTGTGGGTGCAATCCCACCACCATCAAGCTTCACTCCTCAAGGGCTTTCTGCAACATGCTGGGCCTTGGCAAGCCTGGCACTCACCTGAGTGTGTCTGGCAGCCCTGTGGGTTGCCTTTGCTGGAAGCCATAGTGCCATAGCACTTCACTGAGAACGAACAGGGGCCTGAAAGAGTGGGGAAAGTTTAAAAAACAAATCCAAAAATCCTGGTCCACCTCCCTGCCATCTGCTGACATGCAAGCAGCCTGTCCAGAGAAAGATTTACAATAGCCCTGAGAGTGGCCAGACCCAAAACTTCTCTGGGAACACCAGCTGGGACAGAGTCCTCAGCATTACTTCATGAGTTTGACTTAGATATGTCATTTCAGTTTGAAGGAGGTATTTTGAAACATGCTAAAGCTGAAGTAGAAAGTTAGAACTCCCAAGGTGGCATCCTCAGCTCTGACCAGGAAGCCAAGGTGACTGGTGCTTAAGGGCAGCAGGGCTACAGCAGAGCAGAAAACCCCTCCTCTTGAAAAGGAAAGCTGCACTGAGACAGAATCCATAAATACTCGATACCTGGAGTCTGGTCTGGTGAAAACCACAGGGAATGCCCTCAGGACTGAGTGTAATGCTCTATAGTTTAATGATACATATCCTTGCATTGTTAAATCTGCTCTTTGCTTAGGTACAGACACTAAGATGCAGACTAGCCAAGCACTCCCTTGGAAAACCTGTGGCATTACATACCCAAATATTTGAAATTTAATGGACATTGGTCTCTTAAGTCCCACAGGACTCATCTCAAGAGCTCATTCTCAATTCCTATGCATCTCCACCTTTATGTATGTACTTAAAATGAGCGAATGCCACTGGACTATATTACAAGTATCACTGAAAGTGACATGCTCAACATGCTTCTCCTGAACTGGCCTTAGACAATACCAGCTTTTTACCACAGAAAATTTTTGTAATTTTTTTTTTTAAAACTACAAAAAAACCCTTTAAAGCATACATAGTTAAATTATTCTGTTAAACCCTTTGATACGTATTAAAGCTGCCATATTAAAAAAAAATCACAATGTTGCTAATTTAATTTAAACCAGCCATGAAAACAAAGGACTTAACTACAGTGCAGTTAATGATTCCAATAAAAAAAAAAAACCCTAGCTGTTTACATGTTTTACACAAAGACTTTTCCTGGCCCCTTTTAGCTGTCCATACAATACATTGTTAAGTTAACACTTAATAACACCAGTTTAATATATAACAGAGGGAAAGTACACTGCAGCCTCATTTGCTCTATTTAGCAAGTCCTATTAAATTCTGGTTTTCTCCCTCAGAAGATCGTAAATATACCAATGTTCACCTTTGAGAATGAAAGTCTAAAGTGCAACATAATACGGGCAAATCGCTTGACAAGTAATTTGTGACCCTCAATTTGAAACCACATTAAAAGTACCTGTTCTGCTAAATGGGAGAACCAAGGCCAATTGGAGCATGAAGCAGAAGAGGGCATAAGTTGCCGTTTCCTTTCTCTCCCGGAGCCTGAGAGCCCAGCTGAGAGCCAGGCTGACTGTGACACTATGTGCAAGCCTTGGCTTCCAGAGGAATATTGCTGTGCAGGCTGGCACAAGCCAAATCCCCAAAGAAACAAGTGTAGGAGGAGAAAATACATTCTGGCTAGGACTTCAGCAGAGATACTGTTCTCTTGTCAATAGTTGGTGGAACACCTTCAAATATATGAAAGAACTATAAACAAAGCTACAAATACGTCTGGGTTTGAATAGAAACAAAAGAGCAGAGCTCCTGCTAGTGCATTCCTGACAGCACTGACTGACACTCAATGTGGGTTTGGGGTGTTTTTGAGGGTAGTGGTGGTGTGTATTAGCTCCTTTGCTGGAGTTCAAAATTTTTCAAAGGATATTTTACTGCAAAGCACTTAGTGCCTCAAAGCCTTACCTGAATTCCCAGACAACACAAGCACCCTCAGACATCAAGTTCCAGGTCCAGCTCTACCGTGTATACATTTTTACCAGTTGTTCAAGGTATAATGTAATTAATTATAACAATTCAGCAGCAATTGAGCATGCCTTTTACACAATATTATAATAAACACAAATGAAGAGATAATTTCTAGACACATCTTTTCTTTCTAAACCCCAAACATTTTTGTGACATGTTCTAAATGAGGCAAATTGATACAACTGCAACATTACCAGGGCTCTCCTGCCTCATACTGAGGTTTGGCTGGGAGAACCTGTAACTTCTCTTTGTTGGGAAGAACATAGAAAACCTCTATGTCCTTTGCTTCCAGGTGACTATATTGTAAATGCAAAGCAGAATCTACAGCTATCCCAAACAGAGAAATACAGAACATTTCTAGCTTTGGTTCTCCATCACCAGGTTGCACTTGGCAAAGGTGGTGAAAGTCTGAATCATGCAATTCAGTTCAGGGCAAACACCTAAGAGCACTGGGGACCTGAAGTCCGGCAGGGTGCTCTGCCCAGGCTAATTATTTGGTTTGCAAAAGACTAAGGCAGCTCAGCTGCTGTCCCACTCCCCTCTTGCTCTAGTGAGCTACTCTGTGCATCTGTTCAAACCCCAGCCAGCCTGCAGCTCAGCTGGGCTGGAACTACAGCACACATGAATTAAAAACACAGAGGCAACAACTGCAAGTTCTCCCTTCAAAAGGCTATACTGGGTTTGGCTGGGATAGGGTTAATTTTCTCCATTGGAACATTATCATGCTGTGTTTTGGATTCGTGTTGAAAACAGTATTTTCACTGCACCCATGACATCCCTGGTTACTCACTCCTACTAAATACAGGCCTGCTGAGAAGAGCTGTTCCAGCTAGAGCATCTCAAAGGATTTGTTTGCCTGAGAGATTCCCTGATGTCCCCTTGTGATGCTTAACCCCCTTTGTAAATGCTACCAGAAAAAGTCACCTCCACTCCCCCATACATGCAGCACTTACACTGTGATCCAGCTCTCCAGAAACTGTTACACACAGCATATAGGGATGCTGTGAATTCCATAAGATGCTGATTATACACAAGAAGACATCCAACTATAATATTGATACAGGGTGGATCACAGGGCTGTAAATTTGCAGAGACATTCCACAATCAATTGGCATCCAGCATTACAACTTGCTGGCCTTCAAAATCTCTGTCAAATGCATAATTGGGAGCTTTAATTAAAAGACTACCCACAGCTTTGTAAAGAGCTAAAGATCAAGAGACGGCAACAACTGAAGAGAGATGGGGCTTGTCATGTTCTTTTTACCCTCAGACACACTACAAGTGGTGGTCATGTGCTAATTACAGGTCTCTTACAACAGCACACTGGGCAGTTTTCCAGACTGGTATCTCCACTGCAAACAGAGCCAAACTGCAGCTTATCAGACTCTGCTCACTTTGTCCCAGCTGAAGATGTTTCAGCACCTCAGCTTTAGCTCTTGGGAATTATACTATTTTATATTTCAGGTATTTAAGTTCTATACTGGACAAATAGATGAAGTTATTGCTTCTCCTGGATGCTCATGTTGAGATACCACACCCAGAGCAAAACTTATCTTGTAGAGGCTAAATGAGCAACAGAACCCACATCAGCAGTGTCAATACACCAGAGGTGATCCTGCTGTCCAGAGTGCCTGCATTTGGGGCTGAAACCCAGGTGGGCCATCTCCCAGCTGCAGGGGCATTCAGACAATTTGCACCTGCCAACTTCTGGCATGGAAATATTTGTGGAGAAGCATTTGAAAAGCAGCAGAAGCTGAAACAGGTGCAAAGACTGGTGACTGGATCATTCCCCGATGTAGGTGGAAAACAAAAGAGTTGCTTCTTTAGGCCTGAGCTCTGTCCCCTTCCTGCTTGGTAGTTCCATATAAGAGCTCACTGCCAACTTCAGCATTAGCTGCTTGAAAGACACACCTTGCACACAGGTTATTTCTCCCAACTAATTTATTTTTCTGCAGCTATTTCCAGTTCCATTGCCTAGGCAGCCAGTAGAAAAGAAAGGTAGAGATTTACCCTGTAAGACTTCAGTGAATTTTTCCCTTTCCTCTCTTGATTCTTCTCCCCACATTTTTCCAAGACTGGAAACTTGTTATGCCTAGTGTCTGTCCCTGAGTTGTTCAGGCAGCTTTCCTATACAAGCCCTGCCAATTAATTATCAGTCAGTCACATTACACTGATGACAAGGAGGGATTTCTCATGGCTGGGCTGGAGGAAGCATGGGCTGCAGTACAGCACTCCCTTAAGCAGCACATAAAATACCTGAGAGCAGCACAAGGACATTGGACAAAGCACACTATTTGAGCTGAGTCTGGTTTGGTAAAAGCCAAAACATGCTTCATGCCATGGCATCCTCAGGTTGGTGGACAGCTGCAACAGACCTGGATTGTATTTCCCTTTCTTTAATTCTGTGGTGGCAGCACCAGAGAAAAAGTCTTTCTGCAAGAGCAGAAATCTTGCTGCATTTTGCAGTTTAGCCTGATGTCACACAAGGGAATGCACAGGAGTATCTTCTAGTGGCTGTTGAGCCTCCCGAACTTACACAAAGTGTGGTTTTCTCTCTACACCCTAAAACATGTCTGCCTTTTGCTGACAGTGATGTTTAGAGAGGTGTTGGCAGCTGATCGTATCATTTCATTTAAGCTTCAGGTACTATTTGCGGTGGACTCCAAAGGTGTCTCTGAAAACATTTTAGTTCAGTTGCCTTTCCAGATAGCAGAAATCCTAAATTCTCTGCACTTGGCACTGCATAATGTGTAAAAGAGACTGAATCCTAATGCACAAAACAATGACTGTACATTCATTTACCAGTAAAAATTACATATTAACAGCTGTTAATACACAAATATAGCTAAATTGCTGATTCTGAAGCTTATACCTGTTCTCTTGGCTCACTTTCGTCCACTAATTCCTATTCATTTGTGAGCTGCTCAGTAAGGATCCACAAAAGGTTCTCTCAGAAAAGCAAAGTGTCAAATTTCAGTCAGGATCCACAGCTCTCCAGAGAAAGGAAAAAAGTCGCTGCTCAACATTAATAAGCAGGAGAGTTGAATCTGTGTCATCAGGGCTCATATCACATATTACTGTGTATGCTAAACCTACTGTCTATAATATAGATGTACCAAGAGCTTGTAGTTCTGGCCACCGCATGTTTGGAGATAATGGGTTTAGATTTTAAGCATTTATAGTGCAAAACTAATCCCACTTTGGAGCTAAAAACGTATTATAGGCAAGAGTCTTTCATATCAGAAATCCTTCACATGTTTGTTATTATGAGAATCCTCCAGAATATATCCTAGCAGAAATACTTGGCACTGTTAGGAAGCTCCAATGTACTTGTTCAATTTTTAAAAAACGAGTTAAGATTGCAAGGCTAAAGATGCAGTCATCTCCCTGAATATAACCTGAGATGCAGACAAACCAGTAGTGGGAGGACCATTTATACTTAGTGACTAGGTTGTCAGCGTGAAAACCACAAGTGGGTTGTAAGTGTAGGGTTGGCTGTATTTAGCTTTTTATATTTGCTGATTCAGCTCTGACAATCAGGGGATGTTGTTGTTCAATTTGACTAAGCAGACAGTTTTGCTTGCCTTATCTCAATGCATTTGGCTGATAACTAGGCCTGACAAGAAGCACCAGCATTTTCTTTAAAGATCACCTTCTCCAAATATGATCCTGCTTATCTTCACCACCCTTGAAACCAAACACATGCAAGAAAGACTCCAGCTATGTCCTCCTTATGCCACACAAAGCCAAAACTAAAGGCACTTGATCCACAGGAAGGACGTATGTGCTAGTGACAACTGTGAAATGTGCTGCCAAATAGAGCAATAATTTGGGGTTTTTTGTCTCAGAAGTGTTTTTTAAAGCGTTCATTAAATGCCAAAACACTTCATGCCATGTTTTTCTACAAGCCTGGCTGTATGACACAGGTTGACCTTGCCCACAGTTATTGGTCACTATTAATCAGAAACAGCTCCTCTTCCTTTTCCCATTCCTTCAGGAAACCTTGCTCTTAAGCGGTTTTGGTGCCATTTTCAGAGAGGCAGTTCCAAAAACTAAGGACTAGAATTATATTTTTTTATAAAAAGGTCTAATGCTATTTTGAAAGTTTATAAGCAGTCAGAAGTGACATCACTTTTCTAACGTATGTTCTTAAGCAAAAGTGGTGGGAATTTCAAGGCACATATAGCATTGGTCTTTTTTCTTTTCCAACTGAATCAATAGTCAAACTTCTATTAACCCTGATGGCAACTAAATTTGGCAAATACTGCAAAAGCCTCACTCAAAGTAAAGAAATTAAGGAGTTTGGTAAAACCTGCAGTCCTGGGTTTCAGGATTAAGGGCAGCACAGGACTCTTCATGTTGTTCCTCCTCCCCGTTCACGGCCAGCTCCATCTGGGTTCCTCAGACCTCTGCGCAGCAAACAGATGTGGTCAGGGGCTACAGAAGTCGGATTGCCTGCCTGAGCCCTCCTGCCTTCATGAGGCTCTCTCACCTTCCTACACAGTATGAAAGAATAATAAGGCACTGTTTTGATAGAGACAAAATGGTTGTTCAAATACTTCTGCTAATTTCACAAAGATGCATGATAATGTTTCACATATGGCTCTGTGCTTTTTAATAACAGAAATTGAACACACATTTCAAGACACAAGTTTTGTTGATATGCTGCTGATAGTCCAGAGTAACTGTTTGCCTTGTGGTTTTAATTATTCTAAAGACAGCCCAGGGATCATTTACCCAGAGCTAATGGGTTTACGGGCTCTTTAAGAACCATGATAAGCCCACAGATGTGGCAGGGAATGGCATGGGGGTCAGAGCCACCGTGGGGGCCTACACTCTGGAGGATGAGGAGGTCCTAGGGAAGGGTTTATCCAGCAGCCTCTGGCCTCTTAATTATCACAAGGCTGTTAGGATAGCTGTGTTCTGTGTAAACATCCCTGTTCTCTCTGGAGGGGACTCTGATCTGGAGAGCACAGTCCACAGCCTCAGGAGCTGCTTCCCGGCTTTGCGGGAGCACACCCAAGGATAGGGCCAGAGCACTGGTGTGGGGAGCAGGCCCTGAGGGCCCAAATCCCTGATCCCAGTGTGGGGAGCAGGCCCTGAGGGCCCAAATCCCTGATCCCAGGGTGGGGAGCAGGCCCTGAGGGCCCAAATCCCTGATCCCAGTGTGGGGAGCAGGCCCTGAGGGCCCAAATCCCTGATCCCAGTGTGGGGAGCAGGCCCTGAGGGCCCAAATCCCTGATCCCAGTGTGGGGAGCAGGCCCTGAGGGCCCAAATCCCTGATCCCAGTGTGGGGAGCAGGCCCTGAGGGCCCAAATCCCTGATCCTGTGTGGGGAGCAGGTTCTGAGGGCCCAAATCCCTGATCCTGTGTGGGGAGCAGGTCCTGAGGGCCCAAATCTCTGATCCCGCCCAAAACCCTGGCGTTTATCCTAGCAGCCACCCTCACCTGTGCTGGCCAGTCCCCCACACCGCCAGAGTGCCTCAGGACACCACAGCTGCCCTGCTGTCCTCATGCAAGCGCCTGCCTTGCCGGTACCTCATGCCAGTCCTGGGCCCATTTGAGCTGGGGTGGAAGCTGGGCAGCTGGAACAGGACCAGCTACAGCTACTTATACCAGCTAAAATGACAACACTTTGGCTACATAAAGTGCTTTCAGTTGCCATCAGGTCCTGCACCAGGATCTAGGTACAGTGCTGTCACTATCTTGGTCATCAGCTGCACAGCTCACAGGGAACATACCTGGGCCTCTCCCGAGGCAGGAGGATGACCTCTCCCATGGCTGCAACTTCCCAGCTGCACTGCTTTCTCCTGGATAGCAATTTCGGAGAGCTTGAAACTGCATCAGGATGCTTTAGGCCCAACTCTCACTCAGCACTGATCTAGCACAAAGTCATGGCTCTAATTCCTGGATCACACCAGCAAAAGGTGGGTAGGAATCTGGCCTCTTCTATAAAGAATGTGTTATACAATGTTAAGCATAATTTCTTTTAGAACACTGCTTGTTAATCATTCTAGATAATGACTTGTATTTTAGGGATAAACATAATGAACTTATTGTATAAACCCGGGAAACATTTTGCAGGCAGAAGATTATTTTACTTAGAATATGAGAAGGACAGGTACAGAATGGATGAAGCCCTACCAGGTAGACGCCAACAGAATTTTAGGATTCGAAGTTAAAAACAGATTTAAAGTGCCTGAAAATGCAATTGGTCAACTCCCACTGCACTGGGAGAAAGTAGGAGGCCAGCAGCTTCACGGACACCAACACAGTCACCCTCTGTCAGGAGCAGAGAGGCAATCAGGCTTGCTAACTGCAAAGAAATCTTTGCAGTTCATGAGGACCTTAAGGAAGGGATCAGGCCTGCCACATTATAAGTTTCTCCTTCTTTGCGAGAGACCCTATCAATTTTGCAGAGGTTTTCAGCCCATTATCACATTACAGGTAGACAGTTGTCATAAAGCATTAGATCTAAGCAAGGCTGACAGCATAACTGCAGGCTAGCTCCAGGCTTGGCAGTCTGTGCAGCACCTGCAGGTGCAGGCCCAGAGTGTGTTCCATCAAGAGACAGGCTGGTGTAATCTGCTGTGAATCACTTTGAATTGCTGCCCTTAATTGACAGTGCACTCAAGACCTGGCCCACCATGTAGACAAAACTCTAAGTACGAGTATGCTCACAGTCTTGCCAGAAACCTGCTTGCCCTCAGATGAGCAATGGCTACAGACCCACCTTTTTCACCAGAGCAAGAGCTCTGTATTTTGCTCTGCTCCTTCACTATTACAGGCCCATCAGCACCACAAGAATAAGCAGGAACGATGTTTCTCCTGAAAATTGTTGGGGGTTTATAGAGGAAGAGGAGGGTAGGAATTGAGCAGTGAGTGTGCTGCTGTCCTGGACAAGCACGCACTTCAGGCAGGATTAGAAAGCCCAGACCTTGAAGAAGGGCACAACCAGTATCAAAGTGCTATGGGACAAGACCCTTGGGGTGAGATGGCAACCCCCTCTCTCTCTCTGGGAATACCAACATCCCAATTCAGGTTTCTCAGCATCTTTTCTTACAGAGTACACAGAGGAAAACACATCCAGACGATACAGACAGCAGAGGACAGAAGTCATAATTGCATCCTTGCACTCCACCACAAGCCTAATCCTGCTCCCTCCAAATCCGCAAGCATTTGCTAGAGGTTTAAATAGTCAGGTGCTGAAACTTCCTTGGCCAGATGAAGAGGATTTCTCTTATTACTGCTTTCTCAAGTCACCTCCTGAACAAACTCTCACCTCCTTATGTCCCAACCTAGGTTGGAAGCTGTACACTTTCTTTAGCTTCAAAGTTTGTTGTCATCATTGATGTCAGAATTTTAATGGAATTTTAGACCCAAATTCTTATTTGTGCTCTCCTGGAAGCACTAAAAATTTGAAACTGAAAGT
This sequence comes from Eopsaltria australis, assembly GCA_034509425.1. Lineage (NCBI taxonomy): Eukaryota > Metazoa > Chordata > Aves > Passeriformes > Petroicidae > Eopsaltria > Eopsaltria australis. The sequence continues at coordinate 2,094,973 of JAVTVJ010000030.1, forward strand.
GCTTAAATGCCAGTCTCCCTGCTGCCAACAGAGGATGTAGAAAGGCCAAAAAACAAAGGGAACTCAGGCCTTAGAGGCCCCTTAAGAGTCTCAGTTTTTTAATTAAAGTTCCAAAAATATTTGCTGAAAAGATTAGGGAGAAACACGGAGCATGCTAGGTGGGACATAGTGGTTGTTGAGCCAAGTCCCTTCTCTGCCACAGATGCAGTTGCTGGCTTCCTGGGGAGAAGCCAGCTGAAAGAAAAGCCATAAAGAGATTGCATGGCTGAAGGAGCAGTTTCCATGACCAGACAAACCCTTCTTCTTATTCTTCCAAAGTCTACAGGGCCCACACTACAGTACCTGACCAGACTGGCAGCAGCTTGCTCAGAGCCACATGATCTACCCAGGGCTGCATCCTGCACAGGCTCTGCCTCGCTCAGCACCCACAGGGATCCCTCAGCATCCAGTCCCATATCCCTGGCATTTGTTTAACCCCACATGTTCATTTCAAGGGTCAATTTGTATGAGAGACCACCAGCAACAAATGTCAGATCTGGTTAAAGGCTTGGTTTGAAGGCATTTAGATAGAAGACTAATCGCACAGGGATGTGGTTTACTCTGGAGAAATGGAGGCTGTGTTTAGATGTCTGAAATTCCTGGTGACTCTAATAATTGTAACCTCCACCTCAATAAAATGCACAAATGATGTTATTGGTACATTTCCAATCAAAAGGTATTATTTTTGGTTTAAAACATATGCAGTAGTCAGTATTTAAAAGCAAGACGTCTGGGCGGGCTTACCTCTTTCAGGGGAAGAGAAAACTACTGAAATGCTGGTTTAGTCTCTCTCTGTTTTTATAGCCTTCTTATTACAGCATTATAACCTTCATACAGTCCCTCTGCTGCTTTTTCTTACCAACCAGAAAGTATCTCTACAGTCATTCACCAATGAGATTTTTTACTCTAAAGTGTGTTTCAGAGCTTGACCTGGGAAGGCATCACATCCCCAGAGAAGCCCTGTTCCTGCAGCAGCTGAGCATCCTCAGTAACACACAACCCAATGGGCATCAGCAGGGCTCCAGGCCTGGTTATGGTGCCAGTCTAGCAGGCACCAAACAAACTCAGGAACCTGAGAACCCCTTGCCAATTCTGACTTGGCAGGTCACAGGGCTACTTAACAGTGGCTTGTAGGAGTAAGATTTTATTTTCAGTGGCATCTTGACACTTTAAGACATCTACAAGGAAGTCTCAGAAGGTATTAGCTGATGAAGTGCCCACCTGCAGCTTTAAGTGCTTAAATATCAAGCACGTATATGTCTTCTGAAGAGAGATCTCAGGATCCCCAGCACTCTTGGAATTTTGCCTTGAGCTCTCTGCTGACCTGCATTGCTCACATGAACAAAGTCAGATGCATCTCACAGAAGCTGGCAGAAATTGGGCCAGTGTTTCATGAGTCACATGCCTATAGGATTAGCTATAATTAGTGTCTTCAAGTAAGACAATAACCGTATCATGCTATTGCACTCCATGGGTGCAGTATCAGCACATATGGAAGACATTTATTACTATAAATATTCGGGCACTTGATAGTTATCCAAAAATATAAAATCAGGTTAATCATTCTATCCTACAATCCCTGGCAAGAGATTTGAACTCAGGTTTTTCTGGCTCAGCTTAAAGTTTCACATATATGATCACTTCTGCCAGCTGGCAGCAGTAAAATCTTAGGCTAAAGTTGTTCTCCAGGAGCCAAATCTATCTGCACAGTAACATTACAGAATTTAGCTTTTTGCATGCCATACACTACCTAAAGATATCTTGCTGTTGCATAGAACTATGAAAGTCTATGTAGGCCAGATAGAATAATTACTTTTCAGAGTTAATCATTAACAGCTCTCAGGGAAATAAACAACTGAGGTTATTGTCTTATTTCCAAAGGTTGCCCTGGGCCAAATGAAATCCTTAATTTGCCACATAATACAAGGGTAGCTATACTGTCCCCACATTCATACATGTAAATTTTTTTCCAAAAATAAAAGAAGAATAGATAAATGGAAGACAAAATTTCTGAAGAATGTATAGCTACCCATCAGGGCAAAGGCATAGGAGAATAAACTAACAAACCTCCCTTTTAAAAAGCCACTCAGCAACAGGAGCATCAGGGGTTATTTGACTTCCAATAACACAGTACGCCATCCTTGGACTCATCAAGTCTCCCACAAATGCAATAAAATTCAATGGCCATTTTACAATCTATTAGGTGTCATAAAGCTACAAGACCCATGTATTCCTCTCCAGCCCTGCTCCTCAAGGGAAACTGCTGGAGTTTCAGTGCGCTCAGCTCATGATTTGTGAAGTTACAGCACATACAGGGCCACCCTCAGCTCCTGGACCTGCCTCAGCCCACCTGCAGCATTGCCCATGGGTATAAAATAAAGTCACTTCTCAGATACCAAATATTCAGAGGTCTGGCCGTAGCTCATGAGCCCAGTCCCAGCACCACAGAACACACAGGTCTGGGGCCAGGACAGCTACTTTCACAGGACACAGAGCTAGAGCCAAAAAAAAAAAAACAGGCACTGAAGGATCAGTGCCAGCCCAGCATGGAGGCACCCCTGCAGGGAGCTTCTTGAAGTGGGAGGCGGGCGCAGAACCAGCAGGACCCACACACAGCTAAAACCTCCAGCAGGAGCCAAGCTGGCTCTTCACAGAAGCTCTGTGCCACATCTGTGCCCCATCCTTCAGTGCATCCCAGAGTGGATGCACTACCTAGGTTATTGCATCAGCCATCAGCTTACGGACAGCTGACAGGAACCAGAAAAAATGGTGGAACCTTATTGCAGATGATCACAAAAAGAGAACAGCAACTGACAGCTGGACACAGTGATGCTGGTGTCTCTCTGGGATGGGGATTCCCCCAGTCACAGATAGCTGCTCAAATGTTTGCCTTTAAAACAATATTTTTAGTGAGTGGTGCCAACCTGATATCCCTGAAGAACAGAACTTTCCTGTATCATCACAGTAACAAGGTGCTAAGTAGATAAACACCCTCCCTTCGAGCCACGTGCAAAAAGGCTGAAGCAAGTGAACACATATAATGTTTTTGCACTACATAAAATAGGACCTCATGTTCCCTCCCTTCACTGGGAAACCTCAAGTAACTCAAATAACCTGTCCAAGGAGGTTCAAGTTTCCCTTTTCTAGACTTCATATATTTTACAGCTCAGAGACTCATCTCCACCATCTCACATCTGTGCTGAGAAGGCATCCAGGCTCCTCCTCTTTATCCTGCTTTCTTCCAGGATGAGCCCACCAGCATTCTCACCTTCTGTAGCCATTCCTGCTACTCCATCAGAATGCTGTAGGTAGCCCAGTCTCCCCTGCTTGCCGTGGCAGGTCAGCACATACCCACAGGCAGCAGAACTCCCAGGAGACCACCTCCCTCTCTTGCCTGACACTCCTCTGAGCCCCTCACCACCTGCTAAGTAAAGAGACCTGCCTTAAGCCCTGGCAGCAAGACAGTGGGCTGAGCTAGCCAAGTCTCCCCACAAACACCCTTGAGGCATCTAAGTGAGTGGCCCAATCCTACACACCCACCGGGGGTCAAGTCCTAGTGAATCCCTCCCTGGGCTGAGCTGCTGCTCAGAAACACCTCCACCTCACAGTTCCAGCAATGTGCCTCTCCCTGCACACCACTGTTCTTTGGGCTTGGGGGACAAAATAGCCAGGGCACTACACTGCAAGTTCTGGAGCTCAGTTGGGAAGCCTGGATCACCATATGGATATTGCAGTGGTTGATGTGTTCCTTTACATGGTAACATGCAGGATATACTGCATTTTACCACATACATGCATTTGCAAGACAATGTGTTCTTTTTATCCATAGAGCCTTAACTAACATTGATCATGTATCATAAAAAAAGAAACGATTTGCAGAGGGTAAATGCCTGTTAATCATAAGCTAAAGGGGAAAGGAAAAATTTTAAGTGATATATAAAGGGAGGAAGTGACTCAGTGGGTGGGAGGGAGGGGACAAGCATTCCAGACAGATGGGACATGAATAACTTTTCCATCTCCCTCTCTCTCTTCTCTCCCAAGTCTTGCAGGAACTGCTGTGTTGAAATAGTCAGTCATTAACTATTTGATGAGGTTTTAAAATCTGAACTGAATTCTCTGGATGTAACCAACTATTATTACAGGGTCTGCATCATAGCAATGCAAGTGTTGGAGCCCTTTGGCAAGCCATAGTGGTGAGGGCAGGACGGAGCACTCTGGAGGAAAAGCCACTAAATGGCATCAGCTGTGCAGCTCTGCACAGCCCTGGAAATGCTGAAGGAGTCAGAGCAGTAGTGATTAGTGAGTTTGCAGACCCACTGTGACCAAGCAACGGCATCCATCCGCACAGGCGGCGACAACGCTGATGCGCTGGCACTGCTCATCCCGTGGGACAGCCGGGCCCTGTGAGCACTCGGTGAAGGTCACCCTGGAGGAAACTGCTGTGCTCCTCCCAAAACCCTCTGGCTCTTGCTGTCCTCCTGCAGGGCAGTCCCTGGGGCAGAGTCTCCCACTTAACAGCACCCACCTTTTTGGAGGGCTGGGGTACAGCAAAAACGCCCTTATGGTGCAGGATTCAGACCACGGGGAACCTCTCCTGCTCAGTCCACCTTATGCTACACAAGCAGGCTCTGAGAAAACCTGAATGAAGCATTCCCCTTCATGGATGCCAAAGGCTAATTGACCAGCATGAGACCTGCTGAACTTGGTGGAACCAGGGTGGATATAATCACTCAAGAGAGCCAATAACCAATTAACTGAATGGCTCCAGCAGTTTTGAGGTCTGCCTTTTTGTTCAAGAGCAAATCAAAGATCAATTTCCTAATAAGCTTTGTAATATCTGCTATTCCTTCTTCTTATTATTATTAGCTTTGCAGCAGTGTTTTGTGCATATAATGAAAGAGTAAGAGGAGTTGGAATGGCCTCAGTGGTAAGAAAGGACTGGTTGAAGTCTCAAGCCAAAAAAATACATATATATCCACACACACATATATAAACCAGGAATGCTGTACAAGCCCTTCATAGCACAAGCCAGGTCATGAGGGGGTTGTGACCACAAAATAAGAGCCTACCCCTGCTGATAACTTTTGCCAGTTTATCAGGTTTTGCACAAGGAAAAGCAAAAAGCTTGATTACATTCATTGAGTGTCGCAGTGTCATGGTTTAGCCTGGCCTTCCCAGCACTGCTGCATTGTCCCGTGAGCTTGGTCTGTTGCTGCCAGCAGGCAGAAAGCAGTGGGAGACAGCTGGGAATTGCATGGCAGCCCAGAGTCCAACTGCTCCTGGCCCTGTCACAATGACAGAGCATAGCAGGCAGGGCACAGGGACACGCTCCCTTCTGCCATAGGCCTCTGACAGGGGGCTGGAGCAGGTAGCACCTTCCTCTGCCTCCATCACATCCACCAGAGCTCCAGGAGATGTGCTCCTCAAATCCCATCATTGCATTGCCCTGCAGTTCCCCTATGTGTTTTGCTTTTGGAATTGCAGGTTCCAGCTCTGTCTGCAGCTACACCACCAACTCAAATCATGTTCCCTTCGTCAGAAAGTCTCCAGCACTCCTTGCAGTCTTCTCTCTTGCAGTAAGGCAAGAAACAGCAGCCCAATGTACAAATTCCTCCCCGCCTCCTGCTCCCTCCTCTTCTCCTGTGGTGAAATCAGGGACTCTTGGAGATAATGATCTCACCTATGAAGATACAAACAGAATCATCTATATTTTTAAGCATCTCCGACATATTCCATTGTGTGCTATCAGGCAGCCTCTGGTGAGAGCCTCTGGTGAGGTTTCCCTTTTGGATGCATGGTTTTGCATGGCCCTGGGAAAGTCCCCTCCAAAGCAGCAGAGCAAGACTGCTTTCATTTCTCTCCTGTGCATTTTAGCTGAGAGTGTTTTACTAGACTGCACAAGAAGAAAAACATTGCAAAATAAGTCTCTGAAGGAGAAACTGAGAACTCAGGAGGAAGGGGATGATGCTGAAGCCCTTTTTTAGAGGAAATGTAGCTGGATAATTGTCCAAGATAGACTGGTTTGCTGACTTTCTCACAGCAAAAGGCACAGGGCTGTTTAATTGATTTTAGCCTGTAACTAAACATATACTTCTTTCAATATAATGAACAACAATGCTACAATACTGCTCTCCTAATGTAAATTGATCTATTACAGATGAGTGTTTAGATCAATGTGTGATGTCCTGATTGGAAATAAAACTGTTTGCTCAAGATCACCATAAAGACAATGGGTACTGATAGATGATATTCATGTGACAAGGAATGGCTCTTAAAAAGGAGATTGCCAAGACCATGTCCATCAATTATGAAACCAGCATGGCTGCCATGCAAGTATTTTGAAAGACAAGAAGAAAGAGGAAAAGATCCCAATCACTTCTCTCAGCCCCACAGTCCTGCTCCCTCTCCAGCATGGAAACTCCTTAGCTCCAGGCTCACTGGTGTGGGAGCCACAGACACCTGGGCAGGGCACCCAGCACCCGTGGTCATGTAGGGCTGAGTGATGCTGTTCATCTGCCTGCATTATACTGGGGCTCATTTCCTCCAGAGCAGCTGGCTTCCACTGGGGAATTGTGCCATGCACTGTGTCCTGTATGCTCATAGCCCATGTTTTGTCATCTCCCTGCATTTAGAGACAAGCTAATGGCTCCAGCTACCTTCCCAGCCCCTTGTGATCAATCCATGAGCCTCTCTTGCTGGTAGCTACTCACTCACTGGGATCTTTCATTACCTCTCTTGCATGGGGCACTTCTGGTTTTTCCCTTGTGTACTGAGGGGATTGCTGGAACATGGGCTTGCCTGGCCTGTGTCCCAGCCATTCATTACTGGGGCAGCTGCAAGCACTTCTCTTTCTCCTGGGGCTGAGCATCTCCTCTGAAGGGCTCTGTCGGTGCTCGTCAGGGCTCTCGGTGGGATGGGGCTGTGCCTGCGCCACAGCCGGGGCCCGGCAGCCTCCTGCCCGCAGGCAGCGCCACAGCAGCTCGGTGGTGGCTCGTCCCGGCCGGGAGCAGCCGAGGAGCAGCGCTGGGAGCAGCAGCCGTGCCTGTCCCTGCGGACCCGGGCAGCCGCAGATGTCCTTGCTGGGACAGGGCTGGGCTGGCTCGGCGCAGGGACACCCAGCTTGCAGGGGGTGCAGTTGCTGTCTATGAATATGTTGGGTGGTGGGTGGCCAGAGGTCAGGAAGGGACGCTGGGTGGGGGAAATTAAATGAAAGGACGATGTTGACACAGAACAAATGATGCTAAATGGCTTGTGAAAATAGATCCATTAAGGGAATGATATTCTGCAACAGCCTTTAAATACAAATAGGGGAGACAAATGGCCTTTAAATACAAACAGAGGAGACTTGGTCGGTTTGAGAAACCAAAGGCTGAACCCTGTGGTGAAGGACTGCATTTGCTGGTCCTGTCCTGCTCCACTTCCCTTGCAAGAGTCTCCTTCATGTCAATGAGACCAATCTGCTGCATTTTTTCCTCTCGGGGGCTGACACATTCCAAACACTTCTCTGGTCACTTCTGATCATAAATAGTGGAGACTGTGATGAGTGCAGCATGTACTTCATCATATGGTAAAGAGAGACCAAGGCTGGACAAACAGGCATGTTAATTCTGTTAAGGCATGAAAGAGTGCTCTCTGTCCTCTCAAATTCAAGGGAATGTTGTCCTCCTGACCTGGTCAAACTTGGGCCATGGAGAGGTCACCTCTTAAGTGTATTTGTAAGGAAGGTGTTAGGGGACATCATGGAGGTTGTTGCTACTCAGGCTGATGCTCAGGCTACTCAGTTATTTCATCCCAGGAGCAGATGTCCTGAGGCTGTGACAAAGGAGCTCTGTTGCTCTCAGCATCCTTCCAGTTCATGCAAGCTTCCATGGGGCCCTTCCACTTTTTCCCACTCCCATCCTTGTAAAGAAATGCACAGGGCCAAAGTAGGACAGAGGGGCTGCCATCTGCCTGTGACTGTGGACAAAATGGCTCAGCTGACTTTTGCGTGTCTGTGGAAGGTGCAGCATCACCTCCAGTGCACCTTCCTGCTACCTCAACAGCTCTGCAGTGCACAGAGAAGTGTGACAGGAAACGGATGAGCACTGCAATAGCAAACAGCTTTTCTGTGAGTGGCTGTCCTTTGGGGCAATGCCAGCATTTAACCTTGTACTTCGCAGTCCTGTCATGGCATGAAGCACCCCCACTTAAACATGAGATCACAGACCTCTAGCACGTGGGTTAAGAAACAGGCAGGCACAGGCCTGCTGACAACATCTCAAGCAAGGCTCAGACTGGTGTTGGCCTCTGGAGGGGTTCACACAGGGGACATTATCTTTCTGTCTCAGAAGGGCTGTGGTCCATGCATGTGCACTTAGTTTGTGTTTAGCAGGCCCTTCCCACCCTGAAGGAAGTCAGTTCCTCAGAAAGGCCCAGGTTGAAAATTGTGCCCAGAGTCACCCACTGAGGAGACATTGGCTGGTGGCACATTTAGTCTGGTGATGTAGCAGGAGTAGTGAACACCACCTGCAATTCTGCTCTTGCAAATCAAAACTGTTAAGATTGGTCATAAAAATAAAGTCTCTTTTCTGAGAACATTTCATTGGAGATCTTCACCCTGTGCCAAGGAATGTCATTCCTTGTGGCTATGAGATGAAAATCTACAATTATGCAGCACTTATGCATAATAGAACTGTGGATACCTTAGCAGTGACAGATACTATCTGTGAGCATTCCAGGCTCACTAGCAGCAAATAGCCTTTTCTTTATAAAGCTTCTCTTTCTGTCATTATCTCGATGGACTCTCAAAAGGAGTACAAAGGGGAATTCCGTCACTAGCCAAAGCAAATTTTTCCTTGAAACAGCCTTGAGCAATAAGGCCTCAATTCAGGAAAATTCATTTGATCGAGACAGCTACTTCTGAGGGAAGTAGCTTCCTTCATTACCTGGAACTTTCACCCAGAAGAGAAAAGCCTAACAAAAGACAAAACCAGGAGGGGAAAGCCAAATTCCCCTTAGAATATGGTACAGATTTAGTAGGGAGAGAAACCACCATTCAAACAAACTACTGAGGGCAACAGTGATTTTCCAGCTCCTGAGGTCTTCAAATCAAGACCAGATCCCTTCTGAAGGGTAAATTACACCACTCCTCTTAGGAGGAACCAGCTGTAGCTCCTGAAATTGTACCACGGGACAGCGGGGATGACTCTTGCAGGCAGAGCCAGCGGTTGCAGGGTTTGAGCATAGTGTGCCTGGTGTGGCCCTGACCCTGGCAGAGGGGAGCACTCAGGAGAGCAGTCCAAAGACAGACCTGCCAGGGAGCAGCAGCCCCAGCTCACAGCCCAGCAGGTGAGCCTCACTTTGCCTCCCACAACCTTCATCCCCCTGGCTTCAGCGAGCCACACCTGCCAGTCAAGCAGGACCAGCATTCACCCATCAACAACCAAACATTTTGGAAGGAGGGGAAAGCCTGCAGAAATCTGCACTTGAGCTGCTGCTGTCTCTCCCTCACCCAAATCCTCCCTTTGCCTGAGGTAGGGCTGACTCACCCAGAGCCTGCTCTGCAGTTGGCAAGCTCCCCACCGCCCGCACCACCGCCAGGGAGTGAGTACACAGGTTCCCTGCCATCCCAGAGAGACAGGGCTTTCACACTCCTGCACTGTCTGTGTGTGAGCAAAACATAAGGGCGTCTTGGCAGGGATGCCAGAGCCACCTCTTTCCATCCTTGCTGCTGTGAACTTTTCCAAAGGTTTCAACAGTGGCCTGCATTTGCTGTTCCCTGTTGGCTTTGTCACATTGCCTGCTCCTCAAGTCTCAGGCTGCCAGTGTCTCTCCCCTGGATGACTTGGCTTGTGTTACTTTGTGTTAAAACTGGTATGTTTTTTTAATGGCTATAAATAAGTTAAAACTGCATCTTTAATTAATCACTGCACTTTATATTGTAAGTGGAGATTTTTTGCAATGATTCGTTTATGATTTTAAGATGCCATTTGCTCACTGTCAAATGTATCCAGCTTTTATCCCTCTGTGTTTAACATGTTCAGGATAGAAACAAAATTTCATCAATGAGGGATTTTAATCCATTTGGTTTAGAGCAAATATTTGGTTATTAAGTAAGTGGAAAAGAGATGGAGTGGATACTTTTTATCTAAGCAACAATGAACTTGAGACACTAGCCAGTATGTTCACCATCTTAAAACATTTTAAACTAATCTTAACATGTTTATTTTTCAGTGACACAGGTTTGAAATTGGAAATACATATGTCTGGATGACTAAAACATGAACAACAAATAGGAGCAGCAGCATGTAAGATATAGAGAAGTAGAAGCATTAATAGAAATATTTCTGCTATAGCAGCTATTAAATGTTGGGTTTTTTTTTACGGTTTGGAAGAAGAACCCATATGTTTATAGGATTTTCTCCCCCAATTAAAATATGTGTGTATGAGTGTGTCTTTCTCTAAATATTATTTAGCTACACATACAGAGAGCTCATGTATAAAATTCTCTACCAGCGAAGTGAGAGCTGCTCCTCCTTTTGTTTCTTGTCCTACTGGCAGGCAGAAAGGACACCCACTCCAACACCATCAGTACCCTTACAGCACCTGCAGGTGCAGTTTTGAAAGCCAGTTCATGCCCTCCGCCACCTCCCACACCCGTGAAGGCCGGCAGAGCCCCAGCCTTGGGCCATCTACCAGCAAGAGACTGCCCAGAGTTCAGAGCAGAGGCAGCACTGAGCCAGGCACCAGATCTGCCCATGCCAGCCGAGTGCTCCCGTGGGACGGGCACAGGTCAGAGGTGAGTGCAGGGACAGCAGTTGTGCACCCCAGCAAACAGCACTCCACAAAATGCGGCTGTGCAGAGCTCCCAGGTGCCCAGATATTCCCCGAGCACACAGAAAGATGATGGGTTTTATTCGGTCTCAGATTAAATACTGGTGGCACACAGGTGGCTGGGTGCCCAAAGAAGTAGTTACTCCTTCACACCCCCCCTTATTTTTTTTCTGAAGAGAGCACATAGATATTTTGTATAGAATATAAATAAGCCACAAAAAAGGGAAGAACTATTGTATTGGAACAATATAAAAAATAATAAATGCTTTTAAAAACTGCTCTACCTCGATTCCTGGACAACTCAAGTCTGATGTGTAGTATATGCTTTTTCTGCTAGAACTGAATCCAGGCACTTACCACTTTGTTAGCTTAAGAATTTTGAGCAATTTTTTCCATTTATCTGTATTCTCCCCAAAAACATTTCACACATTTCTCAGATACATCAATCCTTCCGGCATTCCTCTACACACTCAGTAGGATGCCCTGCTATAAATATAATAAAGCCTTTTATTATGTCCATTAACCATGGACATGTGTGCTCCAAAAGTTTCCTGACACGCAGTCATTTGTGGCTTTTTAATTATAAACAGAAAAAATCTACCAGCAGAAGAAGACAGCAGACTGGAAGTGGATCTTTATATGTGTGTTTTGAGTATATTCTCTGACAGGCTGAAGGCACCCCCACCCTCCTCCTGACCCCACCAGGAACACCCTGTGCAGGCACCTCCGTGTGCACAGAAAGCCACCAACACAGCAGGTTATTCCTGGTGATACAGATTTGTCACCTGTGCCAGCCCCAGGGGACTTACGCAGGTTTTCATGACCCAATAACACCGATCAAACCTTTTTTCAGCAGGCAAATATGCGCTCTCCATCCTGCAGACCTTGTCCCACTTGAACTCAGGAGAAAAGAAAGAAGGCCCAGTAAATTACTTGACAAATTAAGTCATATTTATTGAATGCGTTTTATTTCAACAACCAAAAAATTCTAACAGCCTAACAATGCACATAAGTTAAAAATTAATTATCACTTAGTGATAACGAAGATAAAGTTGATTTACATGGAAAAATGAACATTTACAATATGTTAATCCTTATTCACATTGTTGATACCGCAATAAAACACAATTTGTTTTTTTTATTTTTTATTTCACAAAAAAGGCGGAAAATTGTGCTTTGTTAAGAGGCACTACAAGAAAAGTTTCTTTCTCCAAATAGATATTATAGGATGGATATTGAATAAATAGACATATATGCATTGTAATTCGCAAAGTTCTGGCAAGACCACAGGCTAAAATGCCCACAGATTCACTTAGAACCACTGCAAAATTGGCAGTGAAATTAAAAATAAAAAGGCAAGACTCAGCATTGAAAAAATACCTAATAAAATTTTTGGTTGAAGTGTAAAAGATACCAAATGTTGATGCCATCATCAGATGAACAACTTACATAGCTTGGCAAAATTCAGTTTCCTTTCAAATGTATGGAGTGATTTCAGCTACAGGATAAGAAGACAGTTTTGAAAGCGTAGCTCTGAGAGAAACATAAAGCAGCAACCATCGAAATTCTGATTAAAGCTGCAGCACACTACAGAACTAAAGGATGAAGAGCAAAAGGGGCATTAAGTAAGCAACCCACCATAATTTTGCAAGGGTATATGAAATTTATGCAGAGATACTCGTGTTTCAAACATTAGCTCTGAAAAAATCTCATAAAAACTCCAGAGGTTACTGAGCAGCTAGAATTAGCTTGTATTGCAACGTCTTCTCCCTGTATATTGTCTGTTCTGAGTAAATATCTACACGTAGAGGTTTGTTTTTTGTTTTTAACTCCTACCTTTTATACCTTTCAAATATATAAATAGTATTAACAGTTATATTACATTGCCTGGTGTAGTAAACAGAAAGTAACTTTCAAAGTGATATTGCATGAGGTCTTTGTCAAGATTACATGAAAAGCCCATGTGAAAAAAGGAAGAAAAAAAGCCAGAAGCCTTGGTACCGTTATGGCTGCAGTTTACAGGCGCCTGAAATCAATCCAGCTGCAAGGTGAGGTCTTTGTCTCGGAAATCATTGCACGGAAGTGAAAAGTAAATGCTACTTGGCGTCTCTCTCTCTCGGCAGGGTGCCTCAGAGCGGGTGGATGCTATGGCAGATCGCAGCTTTAGTGCTCAGGCCATCGAAGAGTCGGTCGGGATTGGCTCTGCTCTCTGTAACGGAGCTGCTACCTGGGAGCTGCGGAGCCTCCGCCCAGGAGCGGTGGCACGGCAGGGCAGGGCAGGGCTGGCTGGGAGCGGGACCTGTGGCTGAAAACACTTCATTGCACTGGCACGGAACGTGGGACACGAGGAAGCCCAGCTACAACAGGAACACGGGGAGGCTGCGAGGAGGGCGAGCGGCAAGTCAGCAACGCAAACCCTCGGGCTGTCAGCGATTTACCTGGACAGGATTCTCGGGATTGTGGCATTTTGTGTCACAATGTAACTTTACACGTATATGCGTGTGAGTGTTTGTGTGTGTGTCTGTGTGTTTCACTTCAGTATAAACAAAAAACAACAACAAGAAGGAAGCTTATAAATTTTAAGATCTGAAACAGACAACAGGTAAATAAAATCCACGGTAAAATGTGGCTGATAGTATGAATTCCATACATCAAATCTCAACGTATTTATCTTTTCTCTCTTTCTATAAAGACCTCGTTAATGGACAAGTCCTCTATGCACTGCATTTCAGTTTTAGTCATTCTGAATCCCATGAAAACTCATCTGTTCACTACGGAAAGGACTATCTGGAGAGTGGAACATGCTGTATCCTTTTAAGTGTGCATTGTGTTCGAAGTACTTTTAACTTACTAGTTTTCTTTTTAAGGTGCCCTGATTTGTTTTTCCATTTTCTCTCTTTTTTTCCTCTTTTCTTTTTTTGGCAGTGTTGATTTACGTCTTTAAATATCTCAAAAATTACCCATCAAGTTGCCAGATAGGAAGCCATATAATAATGAAAAAAAAAATCAGGGATAAACATAGAAAATAAATAGGAATTCAAAAATAGTCACCACACCCTGAGAGCAGGCGGCAGTTTATCAAAAAGCCAAAGCAACTCATTGTGAAGTGGTTTTAATACATAAACAAGTCTCATCTTTAAAGAACTCATTTCACAGTCTATACTTCCAGGTTGTAAAGTTCTGTCCCATGCAATTTAAGATATATATATATTTTATGTAAATATATATATACACACACACAAAGTTGTAAATTTCCCTTCACTGGTTTCATAGGACTTTTTCTTTCCATTTACTTGCTAGCTGTCCCTTTCATAAGTGCAAGATTGATGAAGGCATAATCCTATGTGACTACAATGTTTGCTTCAGTCAGATGCAGAAGTGTAACACTCGAGTGTCTGTGTCAAGGCGATGTCAGATCGGGCAATGCTGAACTCATTCGGTTTGCACATGGACCATGCGCAACGGAAACAAACAAACAGAGAGTAAAACGAGGAAAGAAATCAGAAATAAAACCAGAAAATCCTTGGATCAATGTATTGCTTTCTGCACTCCTATCTCACATTATCTCTGGTCGATGTCTGCTGGAGCCGCCTTGCTTTTGTCAGGATTCTCCTCCTCAGCCTCTACTTTGTACATCTCCTCAGAGCCTTCCTCACTGTCGTTCTCCTCCGACTCCGTCAGCAGCTCCTCATCCTTGTACTCTGCCACATCAACCACCGTTCCCAAGTGCTCTTTTAGCTTCCCGTGGTGCTTTACGTGGTAACGCTGGTTCTGGAAGAATTTGATGATGGTGTGTTTGGGGAGATCCAGCTGAGCAGAGAGGGTGTGGATGGCTTCCTGGTCGGGGTAGAGACCCACGTCGTGAATAAAGCTTTGAAGGATACCTAGAGCTTCCAAGGAGATCTTGGTACGGGATCTTGGCTTTTTGGCACAACTGTCCTCAGCAGGTGGAGGAGGAGCCTCTTCTCTAGGTGGGGAATTCTCCTTGGCAGGCTGAGACTGCTGTCTGTGCAGCACCTATAAGATCAAACAGACACACACTTCACATGCTGGCCCCCTCGGTGCTTGACATAAGGGCACTTGTACAGGACCTACTCTGTTTTGGTCAAGGAAAGTACAATTAATATGCATTGTTCATTGCCTTTCTCACCTGCCAGACAGCTACACCTGTCTGCACAACTACAGACTGCAAGGAGGAAGTGATGTAAAAGGCAAACAATATAAAATAAATGTAAACCCACAAAATAAATAAGGAATACAAAATGCAAGTAATAAAAAGAAATATAAAATAGCCAAAATAAAAATTAAATCAAAAGGTATTATAGTCTCATCGTCATGATGACTGGCCAGTTGTCCCATCTCAGAAAAATCATTCTGCTTTGCTCCTCTTTTCCCCAGCCTTGTTTCCTTCTCATCTTTTCAGGCTAGACACTTTGACCATTTCTTCAAGATTTCAAGTACCACAAAGGCCTAGACACATGTGGGATTGTCAGGTGCTATTTTATGAATAATGATTTTTCATTAAAATCCATCACAGTTACTTTATGGAAGAAAAAAAATAATAAAAGTCCAGAGATTTGTTAAGATTTCCCATCTCTCAAGAGAGACAGCAGAGTCAATTCAGTTGCTTCACATAGGTGGCTTTAATGTGTCTCCTGAACAGATTTCTCTGTATTACATCTGTAGTAATTTCACTAGTTGAGGAGTTCCGAGTTCAAATAATTATAGCCCTCCATTCTGAGACACCCTCTGGGCAAACACACTTTGCAGTCTTGTAACAGATTTTCACCCACAGTATCTCCTTTTCGGCAAGTTTAAAGAAAGCATATGTAGCTCTTAAGCTTCCTAACAACCACTTAAAATTACTAAGAAAGGGCCTCGTGCAGCTCTTATTCCAGGGGAAAAAATACCTGCTCTGAATTGTTCGAAACACAGAGGAGCTCCATATGATTTCTTTGAAACCAAATCTATACAAGAGAGATTAACAGAAAAAAATCCCCTGCAGGACTGAGGGCTGGATTTGCCCAGAGGTTTCGTCAGATGAAGTGAAATAATTATTAGAGCTTGACACTCAAAGCTACCAAAATCAATATGGATAACTATTTTCTTCCACAAGTAAGAGGGAATTCTGGCTCTTTAACCAAGTAGAAAATGTCATTGTGGCAAACTGTAACATCCAGAGAATCAACCCTAAATTAAAGCATTCTAAAGGAAAAAAAAAACCTAATGAGGATAAAAAAATGGAAATGTGCTGAAAACTTGCGCTGAATTTTACACACATACCAAGCCCCCAGTAAAATACTACACCAGTCAAGTTATTACCGCAAGAGGGAAGTCCACTCTGGAATATCAGCCTGTTATGCAAATAAATAGAAAGGCTCTGTGCCGAGCAGCCCTTTATTAATTTCCTTCGTCAAACGTTCCTACCGTAACCATTTGTAACATCAGCGATCTCCAGCCACAGCTTTCGGAACTCAGATCGCGGTCCCCAGGCCCTGCCCAGCGCAGGAGCCGAGCCCCCGAGGATGCTGTGCCAGGGCCCGGCTGCAGCTCCCCGGGCACACGGGCAGGAGCGGCCCCACGGCCCGGGGCTGAGCGAGGGGCAGTGCAGGGACACAGCGGCACCTCCTGCTGCTGCCCCAGCCCTGCTCGCTGTCCCCACGGGCACAGCCACGCCGGGACAGCGGCAGGAGCACCCCAGCGAGGAGCAGCTCCACACGGCCAGCCCAGGGCAGGTGCCAGCTCAGGACTTGCCACCCCGCGGGCAAGAGCCGCTGCTGGGCAGGAACACTGCAAACTTGTTTCTTGTTTCGGTGCCAATATGCACATTTTCCTCCCAAGCACGTAAATACTGAGGGTGCCACAGAAATGGCTAAGCAAGGAGCGGGGGGAAAGGGGGAACTCACATGGAAATGACAGATACTCTGGTTTATGTTTTATTACATCTCTTGTAATAAAAGAGCATAATGTTCCAATGAATGGAATCGCTCAGCTGCTCTTTGAGGATTTCTTTTTTGTCCATGGATTGCTTTCAAAGGGAAGGGCTGACGTTTCCAAACAGAGGGTTACAGATGAGGGTGGGATCCGCACCTACGTCAGCAAGGAGCACTGAAAGCAGCAGGGCCAGGATCGCTGGCTCTCGCCAAGGACCGAGCCCCATCAATTTGTCACAAAGACCCTACCTAATCTCCCCTGCTGAGGCTTCTGGTCCTGCCCCCTGACAAAGTAAGGCCCAGAGTAGCCAAAATCCGAGGGATTTAACACCACAAATAGACTGCCAGGGAACTTAGAGACAGCGTCACACAAAAAGCCGCAAGTAGCATTGCTAATCAGAAGCTGGATTCAAGTAGCAGCTAACAGAGATAGAAACACATCCAGAAAGGGTGCGAATTACTCAGTTCATTCTTGTTGGGAGTTGGAAGGGGGCTTTTTTTCCCCCTTTTCAGTTGACAAATAGCATGAGAAATGATCCAGCTTGAAAAATGTTACAAGGCTTCCAATCAAATATAATGATGAAAAAAATCCAACAATACGGGATCAGCAGCAGTAAAATGTTTAATTTGAAGGAGATGAAGAGATGCCTACAGCATCCATAAAGCAATCAACCAAAGAGAGGGCTGAGTGCGGGAAGGAAGAATAATTTCAATTAACCCTTCCTTTTCCAGAGTGACCTCTCCACCTTCTCCAGAAGAGAAAATGCAAAACCTGGGGGTTAATCAGTGTAAAATACTAGAAAAATGTTGTATTTTATTTCATCCTCTGTTATCCTAGGTAATGAAAAAAAACTGAAGCTGCTCTTCTAACAGATAAATCTCATTATTTTATTAACTTTTGGGGGTTTCCTCTGTATTGACAGTTGGATTAACAAAGGATTTCAGCCACACTGTATTTTTCAGCAACAGAACTTTAGCCGTATAGAGAGAGATGGATTAATGCACAGAATGTCCTTCAGATCTGAGCTGTGGTCAGTTTTGCAATTTCTTCTGACAGGACAGGCTATTTAACACAAAAGAGCTTTTCTGTGCAAACCAGATCAACTGCTGAGAACATGGTAAAATATGAAATCTAAATTACTTTATGTCAAATATTTGCTTTAAACTACACTTGATTGACGACTATGCTGGCCAGTTTGAGTGATTGGCTTACTTCATGTCTGGCTCTGCATGCCACAGCCTCACAGAGGAAATGGACCATTTTTGGAGTTCCACATTTTCAGATCTTGGGCCATTATTAGGCTCCTACATCTGCAGGTAAAATTTCCAGCAGCTTCACACATTGCTGTGCACACCCTGCCACATCACTCTGGGGTCTGGCTCAGTGCTGCTCTGCCTCTGCACTGCCAAGAAGGAAACTGCACTGATCCTCCAGCACAGGGTGCAGCACGTTTCCCAGTGCAGGTGAACCCTCAGTGGTGGCCAGACCTACCACAGAGCACCATGCACATGATGGGCTTCTGAGATAAGGGATAACAACAAGGGCCACACTCAGCTCTCCTTTTCCCAGGAAAGCTGGTGCTGGCCTCTGAAGGGTGCACTTTGTGACACAGGTGCCCCATGCCCCCCTTCCCCACTCCCTTCTCCATCCCCCATGCCCTTCCCCACTGCTCCCCAGCCACAGGTGGGGCAGCCTCCTCCTCCTCTACAGCCAGCACCATCTGGAGCTGACTTCCCTTCCCCTTCCTGATTTCTCATCTACTTTCAAATCAAATGTGAAGCTACAGATTTCCTTCCATGCCCAGAGGACTTATTCTTTCCATTCCTTCAAGAGACTTAATTTTTAAACTCTATAGGCACTTCTCAACATTTGAGAACAGAGCATCTCTGAAAGATGCTGCTTCATGAAGGCTCATTCAGGTAGACTTTCTCCTCACAGACAAACATATCTTTTTGAAACAAATTCACCAGTCCTGGTAGAAAACTTGCAAGAAAATTACTGTGATGGAAGTTGACTTTAAATGATAAAGTGACTGGTCTTAGATTGCACTGTATTGAAATATGATTTGAAGGCCACAATGAAAAGCAGCTGGAAGCCATGTGTAAAATATAATAGTACATGCCTACAGGGAAGGAAGTGAGATATTGAATGATTAAATTTAGGAGAGTATATAATGTAGTGTATCATTACGGGAGTGATCAGGATTATTTGTAATAAGCTAAGGGTTTGTGGTCTATCTAAAATCCAAAGGCAAGAATTCTCAGGGGAAGGGATTGTTGCCCTGCTTTACACAAATCCACTCCCCGTGTCTCTGGGTGCTCCCACAGGAAAAACCTGACTTTGGTGTTCCCACAGAAAAGAGAGGTGAGTGAACCCAAACTGAAAGATGAACGTCACATAATTGCAGTCTGTGCCTGTACTGTATTTAATTTTGGCTGGATTCACTGTGCCACTGATGTTTGTTTCCACTTCCACCCACTTTCTAGCTAGAACTACACATGTGACACTGGTGAGTGGCTAAGGGAGCCAAGCAGGATGCTCGAGCAGGGAACACACACCCAGGCACTACCAGCAGTGAGGCACCAGCTGACAGCACTGGCTCTGTGACACGTCACCTTCCACTGCCTGGACAGCCTTTGCA
Source organism: Eopsaltria australis (assembly GCA_034509425.1). Lineage (NCBI taxonomy): Eukaryota > Metazoa > Chordata > Aves > Passeriformes > Petroicidae > Eopsaltria > Eopsaltria australis. The sequence goes on from JAVTVJ010000030.1 coordinate 2,114,399, forward strand.
GCACACTGCAATCAGGAACTGCATTTCTATGCGAAAACCCCAAGCTCTTTTGTTACCTAGTGTGGTTCTGCCCTTCCCTTTGCAGAGATCAGACACATGAGCTCTTGCTAAGAGAAGCACCAAAAATGTTACATTCCTAAAAGGCTGTGTATTTGCAACAGAGATTGCCCTTGTTGAACAGACACCACCTGCCTCTGTGCACAGACAGCGTGAGCACTGACAGGTACCTTGATGGCATGTGGTGGTCAATACCAATTTTCATAACCCAAACGCACAAGGAAGTTGAATGGATTGGCCTTCTCTTTGCCAGAGGAGGTTTACATTGGGTACTAGAAAAGACTTCTTCACTGAAATAGTTGTAAAGCAGTGGGAAAGGCTACCCAGGGAAGTGGTGGAGCCACCATCCCTAGAGGTACTTGAAGTATGTGTAGATGAGGCACTTAAAGACATGGTTTAGTGGTGGACTTGGCACTGGTGGGTTAATGGTTGGACTCAATAATCTTACAGGTCTTTTGTAAACCAAATAATTCTACCAATCTATTCTTAGTGGTGGGAAGGGGTCCCACCTTTCAGCTTTTCTTCACATTTACACTGTTCTCATGGCCAGCCATAACACTGTACCACATCAAGGACTTCTATGCCAAAGACATCAAGATTTTAGCCCGCTTAAGAACCCCAAAATAAAGCCAGAGAGAACAGACACATACTACAAAACACAGGTCCAGAACCTTCACTTCGTATACCTAACACCAGTCATCTATTGCTGCCCTTACAAGCATTCATGGCTCATCAGCAGGAGCTGCCACCAGTTTGACTCCATGCAGACACAATTCACCCCACCCCTCCTGTCAGCAAGCCACTGGAAAAGCTCCTTCCACGGCCAGATGAAGCCAAAGGCAGGGCTGAAGACAGGCCTAAACAAGGTGTTCAGCTGCATTTTCCTGAGCAACACCTCCCCTCTGTAAGCTGAGAGCTCCCAGGCAGTGCCTGGCCATCCAGGTAAGAGTTTGCTGAAGAGACAAACTCCCTTTGGTTGCAACAAAATCTTACACCGAGAAGGAGGCCCTGTCCCTCTTAGCAGGGTTTACAGGAATAATCTGCAGGAGGTTATCTATTCACATAAACAGCATTACACTCCTAGCCCTGGTCTTTCTTCACATATAGGAACATGTAAGAAGAGAAGAGAGGCAGCAGCTGCCATGGCCAGGTTTGCACCCTGACAGCCTCCCAGGCTGGGGCTCGCAGGGGTAAAAACGTTGATTACACACCATCACTGTGCCAAGACTCTTTACAGGTTTCTAGGAATGTCTGTACAAGAAACTGTAGCAGAAGTTACAATTTGCACCTGTGTTCATTTCTTTCCTATTAAAAATGTGGTTCTTAAGACTATTCTTTTTTCTTCCCTTGCAAAAACACATTCATTTGGGTAAACACTGCGGCACCAGTCGCAGCACCAAAGGAAGTATTTTCTTTGGGCTCATTCTCAGAGTGATTTCACACCTTGACACCATAAAGCTGTGTTAAAGACTGTGGTTTAGTTTCCTTGCTTTTCTTGGATTATACAGTATCCTAAGGTCAAAACTCAGGGAAATCCAAAACTGTTATTAAAAAAGAAAAAGTATCTATGAAGTGATGACAAATTGCAGACTACAGGTGTTAGATTACATTTTGACTCCAGGCAGGTTTAATATACTTTAGTTTCCTTTTACAATTGCCCTTAGCAGGTACTGTTATCGGTAAGGGACTTAGAAAAATATATGGTACTCAATAAAAGAAGACCGTGTCAAAAGAAATCAATATGAGCGTGCAAAATGGTAGGAAGTCTGACATGGATAAATATGTTCACTTTCATCTAACTTCAGTCTGAGCTTCTTTTAATTTTGCAGCTCAAATGCTGGCCGCACATTCTGTGCATTTTCCAATGCAGCTCAGTAATTGCTTCACAAGAGTAAACACCCTTATTAGAGATAATTGTAACAGTTGTCTGTGATATGACAGACCCCATCTCATGAAAGCCAGACCAGCCAGAACGGGTGGCTACAGCATCTCGTGAGCCAGCAGCCCGGGGTCCCATTCATTTTGTCTGCAAAGACAAAGCAGTCACACAGCAAAAAAATCCCCCAAATATTCAGGCCTTTTCTATCACCCTTCATCTGCTCCTGACCAGCACTGGAGCCTGAATATCGGATCAGACAAACCCTTGTCCTAAATCTCTCAGCTCCAAGGAACAAGTCATACTCTGAGCTACACAAAAAGGGACTTAGAGAGAACTCTTGAGGAGAGAAATGAGTTCCACAGGCAACCCGAAGTCAAAGGCAAGTTTGGTTTCCAGGCTGGAATGTAAGCTGGTTGAAGTGACTCATTTCAACATCTTTGGAGCACACTCGCCACATGCTTCCCTTTGCTTTACGGCAGCTGCCTTGCTCAAGGGCAGGAAATAGGCAGGGATTTGAAAGCATGGCAAGGCACAACACCCAGCCTCTGAAACAGCAGCCCCATCCTGCACTTCTCCTGGACCAAACTATCAAAAATGGTCAAAAAGGCGACAAAAAAGACAACAGGAATTAAAAAAGGGAAAAAAACCCACAAAACTTTCAGTTGTACATTGCTTCTGACATCCCACACAAAGTGATAAGCATAAGCAAAACACAATTAGTCTTGACTTGAAGGCAGGGGGAAGGTGTCTCTCCCCCTCCCCAGCACACACTGCTCCCATTAATGCTAACAGGAGCCTACCATGCATCAAAGAGCAAATCCACCACAAAACATTTTTAAGTGCTATCATCACTGGAGATAAAATATAAATTACAGCCTGATTACACTGCGCTGCTAAGAGGCCACATGTGCAGCATAGCTCGCAGTGACAACTTCAGATGACCAGATAACTTTGGGACAGGTCTAAGAGGTTACTGTAAAACATCTGTGCAGAGGAATCTTTCCTTGTCTTTGCTTTCCTTTCAAGAAGCTGTGGCACTGCTGTCTGCACAGTTGTTTGAAGAATGTTTACAAATCAGCTTGACAAAGAGAAAAAAAACTTCTGCCACCACTTGACCACAATCATGATCTTATTCTTCAGTAATGCGTGGTTTATTTCCCTTTCCTGATCTCTGTTAATAGACAGCACGTGCCTACACAATAGCCACTATTTTGTCTGTATAATGTTAAAAAAATAAATCAGAAAACTCTGACAATGCAGAACAGTGTCCCGGTGTTTCCTGGGGTAAATGCTCTCCCTCGAATGCTAACTCAACTCTTCCCACAAAAGCACAGGCACAACTTTCATTGCTGTGCAAGTGCCTGAGAACTGGCTGATTTTATGGGGCAGCATAAATGAGCTCATGCTGATGAACATTCACGGATTAGCTCTGAGTTCCCCATCTTGGGCTGGTTCAAGCCAGATCCTTAGGATCACTGCAGAGTAGCTGCAACCAGCACTGGGTGTGTCTCTCTCCAATACCTGGCTGCAGGCTGGGAAGGCTGCCAGCAGCTCCTGCCCATCCTGCAGGTGGGGCCGGCACGTCCCCCCATCCCCCCGTGTCCATCCGGATCCACTCCGGCTGCTGCTGGCACAAACCAGGGGCTGGTGACAGAGCGGTCAGGAAGTGTTGCACAACCCCGCTGCAGACTCTCTCCTGAAGGCATCACTGATGGATGGCTCCATTGTCTGGGGATGGGGCACAGCCAGCACAGCTGGCACGGGGGCTCGTTTGCTGCACCCCTGGCAGGCAGGCAGGACTCTGCCGGCCTTGGAGCAGCCACGCAAGTGTCTCCCGCCTGCAACCTGTGGGAGCAAGGCAGCCTCCCACAAAGGGAAAAAGCAACAGCAACAGCCTCATAAACGCTGCCCTTCTGCATGGTGAGGCCAAGTGGTGTCCCCTCAAGTGGGACTTTCAATATCTGTGTGCACCTTGAGGGCCACAAACCTTCAGGCTAACATCTTTCTCCAAAACAAGGCCATGAGCTATGTGGGCCTCTCACTTGCCTCTCCTGTGCTTTCTCTCTCAGCCCTAGCAAGGCTCTCTGGGCTGCTATGGTGTGCAGAGCTTTGCTTAGCACTTTCCAAACAGAGTCTGAGCTAGGTTGTGGCTGAAGGGAGGGTCTGCCAAAGGTTTTGGGTCAATTCTGCATTTCCCTATCCCAACCCTGATAATCCTAATGAGGAGCTGGCAGAATGCCACGGGAACTAAGGAAGCAACAAAAGGGTTTTTGGTTTGGTTTTCTGCAGACAAAACACTTTGGGTGTCCTCTAGGCTTTCTTGTTTAATTAACACTACACATGTTCTCCTTTTCTTTTGAAAATCAGAAGAGCATTTGTGGGCAGTGTGAGCAAGATCCTCCCTGACAAGCCCCAACCTAGAGCCATGCTTAAGGTCAAGCACTAAACCCCTCACTATGGTGGCACGGATGGCGCCACTATAATCATGTTGTTTTCCAGTTACTCAGACCAGGAGTAGGCACTGCATTATTTCAGGAAGGATATGTTTGGATTAGGCACTGGATTCTGGTGGGGGGTAATTATTTGTCCCATCAAACTGTTTTAGGTCCTTACAGATGGCTATTTGGGGTTTCAAGAATACCCAACTGTACTGCTAATTTTTACAATGGGAGCAGTTAGAAGTCAGGAGAACCTGACTGTTATGGTTAGTGAAAATAGCAGATTTGTGCTGATAAAACACTACTCAGCATGTTTTTTGGCTTTTGAGATGTAACCACCAATGCACTTAATAACAGGACTTGTGCAAACTATACTGTGTGAATCAAACACATAAAAGTATAAATATTCCTTTTTTTAGAAAGCAAGTCTTAAAAAGTGCATTATAATCAACTACCATGGTAAAAGCAAAATATCCAGTATTACCACACACACAACTGGCATAATGTGCTTTATTATACCCTTAGCTTGAAACTGGGTAAATAAAAATCAAATGACCAAAGTACAGTCTCCTGCACAGATTAGGTCACTGAAGACAGGATGCCTCAGAGAATTAGATCTGAAATCCTTCATCTTCCTGATTAAGCTCTAGAAAAAGTGGGCACGTGCAGAAGACAGAGGAAGCTACCCTGGCATCTCACTCCCATGCTGTTGAGCTCCATGTCTCACTACTCTGACCTGTACCTATTTTACAGACTCTGGATGTTGATAGAAAATGACTTTATGAAAAGTCAACAGTGTGTGCAGTTTATATTTACAGTTTTTTTGTTCATTTTTAATAAAACAGTTTAATGTAAGGCCAGAGAGACAGTATTAGAACAAAACAGAAGATGACATTGTTATGGCCCTGGGATCCATCCAGCTTTGCTGCTGGCTGCTGTGGGAACTCCATGAACTGCTCTGCCCATGGCTGGCCACACACACGTAATCAACAGGGGTAAAGCTCACACTTAACACAAGCCTGCAGCTACTGTAGGTCTGTGTGTAAGGAGCCCCAGGCATTTGCTAGAAATGCAAAACACCATTCTTTGCTTCAATAAGGTTAGGATTGTGTGGCATTTTTCAGTCAAAAATCTTTTGGTCAAAAATGTCGACTGAGTGACATCAAAGTATTGACTGAGTGAAATCTACTTTGCCAAGCTGTTTGCCTGGGGCAGCAGAGGGGTGAATATTCTGACAAAGTTCAAGCAGTTGTTTAGACATTTTTCATGAAACAGCATATTCTGGTTGCTTTTATTCAGAACAACTTTTGCTCTTCAAATTCTTCCTATTTTCCTTCAAAGCATTATGTTGCTTGTTACTCTAAACTGCCGCAAACCTTTTTTTTCATTTGAACTGAAAATAATAATTTAGAAAGGACCAACATATTTTTTTCTTTCAGTATTTCAGAAATGTCAGCAACCCCTTTAACTCAGCTCAAGCAGTTCTATAGCTCTAGGCTGTACCACCCAAGAAACAGCAGCTCACAGCCATCTATCTACCCACCTACCTCCTTCACCCTCGTATTTACAAAGGGTTGTACTGATGGGAGCTCTGAAAGTACAAAATGTAATGCAGTTTATAAAAGGAGATGGATGTGAATCTTTTCTATCTCAAAATCCAATAAAGGCTATGATTTTTATTGCATGTGGGAGTCCTTTGGTCAATGTAACACTGATTAGCAGCTTGGCCAGTAAGTCTGATAAAACCAGAAAGTACTTTTGAATGTATCCTGGCCAGAGATACCTGGGAGCAAAGTGTGAGTGTTGCAGCTGATGGCCTCACGGTCACACTTGTACCTTGGGACTTCATCACTGGTTCTGTTCTGTCTGGCCATGGTTTTGTTCTATTCTCTCCAGAAATAACTATTCCAAACCTCTCTTATCCTTGAATCTTCCTGAAAAGGGGGCATCATCTCAAAACTATTCCCCCTCACCTTTCCAACATGCACAAATTAAGCCAAAAGATTTACAACCTGCTTCAGACAGGGGTCCAGAGTAGACTTTAATGGATCCCAATCATAGCAATGCAGCATTCTTAGTCCTCATCTCATTTAAACAAGGGAACACCAGGAATAACATTACTCCAAGTCAGCAGTGCTTCCCCGGTGCTAATCAGGCCATTAAAAAGGCATAAGCAGCTTGTTTGACGCAGAGGGACAAAGGGAACCACAGAAATGAATCAAAACCAGGGAAAAATTAGAGATTAAAAGTAATAATACTCCTTCCAGCAAACCACAGTCTGAATGCATGGTAAGTGGCTAAAAGACACAATCACTGCAAGATCCAGGGACAAAAAAATGTCTCCTGACTGCATGAAATGTAAATTAAACTTGCTCTGGTACAGAAGCATTTCCTTCACATGGCAGTTACTCACTGCCACCGGGAAATCCAGACCTGTTTGCTGCAAATGAGAGCTGCCACAGCTGACCCTCCCTGATCTCACCCATGGAAAACACACACGCTCAGAGGCAACGGTTGGAGGGAAAGGAAGAAAAACCCAAATGCGGCAGACTTGCTACAAGAGATTTCCATGGAGGTTTCCTCCCCAAATAACCAGATGGTTTCCAGTTAGTCAGGGTCAGGGACTGCCCGTGTGGTTTCCTGCCTGCTTGCCTTTGTAGCTTATCTGGGCCTCATCAAGATATACAGTCCAAAAAAATTAGAATGGCTAAGTACAGGAATTAGGGAAACTAAATACAAATGAGCCCTGCTCTGCACTTGTGCAGAGGAGCAGGGGAACCTGTGCCCACCGGTGGGATGGAGGCAGCAGTGCTGACCCCTCTGCTGGGGCAGCTATGCTGGGCTGCAGCACTGCACATCTGCAGGGGCTGGGGCAGGTCTCGTTAATGCTGAGGTGCCTCTCCAGGCACCAAAGCCAAGCCTAACTCCATCCAAAACACCCTCGGCAACAGCCCAGCTGCTTTGAAAATACCCCTGACATCAGTTTACAGCCCTGTCTGCTTTAACCGTGGTTCCGGTGCCCGGCAGCAGCCCAGCTCCACCATGGCAGGTCCCAGCCCAACTTCATGGCAGTTCCCAGCCCAGCTCCATGGCAGTTCCCAGCCCAGCTCCATTGTGCATTCCCAGCCCAGCTCCATGGCATATTCCCAGCTCAGCGCACGGCTACGAGATTTGCAAAGCTCCAGGCACACACACCAGCTCTCGTAACGCTGTGCATGGGAGCAAAGCAAAACTCCACCAGGAATGCATGCACAAGCTGCCATATGGAAAGGGCATTCTCAAATTAAACCCTGAAACCCAGATGAGATCTGAGCGAAGGACAGTTTCACTTAAAGGAAATGTCTGAGGTCAACCAGCAATTAACTGAAAGGTTCTGATTGAATACGCTATTGACTGCGCTCACATCAGACAGCTTCCTGTTTATTATACCTTATGGGCTGTCTAGGTGCCAAGACATTAAGCTGTCAATAATCTATTAATACTAAACAGCTCCTCCCTCCTTACTCCCCCCTTGCAAATCCTCTTAGGCTAAGAAACTGCACTAAAAAGATGGAAATTTTTGAAGTGAGATGGAAATGAGCTTTTTAGGGTATTTCTTTGCTCAGTTCCAGCTGAAAGTACAGCAACATTCATAAACAATATAACACGCAGTCTATAACTACATGGAAAAAATCGTGTTAAAAAAAATCAGCCATGATTGAGACCATATCCTGAAATCTGGCTTTCTTTTCCAAGCCATCTTTAAACAGTCTAAGTTAAATTTAATTAACAATTTACAACAAGGAGGGAGAAGTTATTTAAAGACAGGCCTACAGGTCCTTAACATTCGGTGTCTGGGAAACAGTTGTACATTAAAAAAAAAGTTTTAATGAATTTAATAGAGAAAAGCACTTTAATTAAATGCTGTCAAAGAGGATTGTATTAATGACTGCACACAAAGGAATTTAAAGCAAGCCAAGTATATTTAGCAAATAGGAAGTAGGCTTTCAGAGGCTGCAACTATTTATGTTTCTGCCATTGCAATGCATCTAAGAGATCGTGTTGCCAATTGAAAGCAGTTATGTTATTAGATATGATTTTATTTATTATGGATTATTAAAATTTCAAGTGCTGCAGGGAATACATTTATTTCACTTCTCAAATGAAAGAACAAATATATTTCCTGCTTGTTCAGTAAGAGGAAAAATAGGAGAGGAAATAAATAATAAATAATAATAATAACTTAGCACTTAACTAGTAAAGTGCTGTCCAGACGGATCTTTTTAGGGGGCTTGTTGAGTCCTGAAATTTTAGTGTGTCTCTTTCTGCTACAACTGGATGGATTCACAGTTGCTACCACAGCTTCCCTCAACAGAGCATAGAAAAAGGAGCCAGCTCTTCTTGTGGGTACAAGGCACTTCTGTGATACCTCACATGGCTCAACTCTAAAATCTACCAAAACCCCAAGAAATCCTGGTTGCCAAGCTTTTGCAAGCAAGACTGAGAATACCAAGATTTTTCAGATCTAGCCATGAGGTTTAGCCACGTATCACTCATAAAAACCCCAAACAATTATGGGTCTGCATTATGACTTTGTGCACAATGTGCTCACCTTCCTCAACATCCACATGTTATAGGACTTGTAGCAGGAAGGAAGGGGCATTCCACAACTCTCTCTGCCCCTGTGCCTTGGATTCAAGTGTGGCACATCAAATGGGCATGGCTTAGTAAGTACAAAATGTAGAGGTTCAAACCATAAATCTGAGGAAAAAGCACTAGAAAACATTATTTTGGACTAAAACGGCACAATAGTGTAAAACTAAGTTTAGCCCCAAATGGAAAGAGAGGAATGCTTTTTAACACAAATTTAATGAGGTGGCTGGGTCTGTAATATCCAGGATGTGTTCTGTGATTTACCACATCCTTTTTGCCATATGTAATGGTAGAAGGTTAATAATGATTTTAGACGATTCAAACTTCCAAATGTTCCACCAGAGGTACCTTATACATGCTTGAATTCCTTTGTTTCTGAACACCAAATCCTTTCTAAGTTAGGCACCACAATGGGAGTTAGTCCCAAATTACTGGTTTTTAAATGTATTCATTTGTAGTTAAGATTTTCATCTTCTCATCTGCAGCATGAAGAAGTGAGTACAACTGGGGGAGAAGTCATTGGAAAGGAGGCATAGGGGGATACCAACTTCCTCTCACAATGTGAGTAGCATCATAAATAGTGAAGTTTAATTTTCTAAATACATTATCTGATTTTTGTTTAAGACTTTAATAAAAGTCATGTGTCATGTGTGTTGAGAATGTAGCCTTTGTTGTTCCACAGCTAGGGATCTTGCAAACAGCTTCGCTTTGTCTGTGCCAAGATATTTTGGAATATTCTTTGAAACACTGTAAGCATAGATGACTGTGAGAAAAAATATGTGCTACTGTACTTCTGGATACTTGATGCGTGAGAACAGTGCATGCACACAAAAACACTTCCCCTTTGAATCTGCAATTCCTGTAAAAGTCCATACAAACATGGAACAACATACATAATATAGTGACTATCTGGAGAAAAAGACCAGCTGCAATGATCCAGGGCTCTAAGTTTATCCTAAGATTTCTGTAGAGAGCCTGAGAATACCCTGTTGCACTACAGCCAATAGCCTATAAACATTTACACATCTCTGAAGCCTGATATTATAATTTCTGAACAAGTGTGAGGGACATAGAGTAATTAGGGAGCATTAAAATTAAATTAAAAAGAGCAATATTTTTAACTGCAAAAGTTTTCAAATGTAAATGGAACAGAGGCTCATCTAGTGGCTTTTCAGCCTTCAGGGTTTGCCTGCTGCTGGCAAGCTTCAAAGGTTATGTGAATTTAAAGAGCTTTATTTAGTGATCTTTCTCTATATGTTTGCTCATCCTCAACCTACTACAACTCCTTACAACACTGGCAGCTTAGCATTTACAACGGGGCCAGGACTGTAAGAAATGAGGGCTAAATCTGGTCAAATTGTGTGTGAAAGGCAAAAGGGTGAGACAACAGGGGCCAAAGCTACAGTGATGTCATTTGCTAAAACAACAACTTGTCAGAGCAACACCAACACCAACCACCACCCTGCTGCTTGCTGCCAAGTCTCAGCAGCGCTAAATCTGCACATTTCGATTTCAAGGAAGTTTCTGCCTGGAGCATCTTGCCATGGGAGCCAGGGCAGCCCAAGCAGAGCAGCTCTGGGGCAGCCTCACAGAAGATACACCCTCAGAGTCTTCTTTGTTGTAAGATGCTGCTGGAGAAAAGCACCATCCATGTTCTCAGGGCTCCTTCATGTAGGAGTCCCACCTCATTCCTGCCCTGTCCTCAGCTGATCCTGGACCAAACGAAAGCTGTCAGGAACAGGTGTCACTGAAGTGGCCTCATGGCTTCAGGCTCTGTACAAATATGAAAAGGATGTACTATTCTGACAAGACTTAACTGGCCACCACAGAAAAGCTTGAAGCTCTGCAGTTTACTTGATCTCCCATTTCTGGGGTTAAATGGAACAGTACTAAACCTAAACTAATTTCAGAATAGAGGCAGTTTGGTTTTAATTGCAAGTACACTCCTCACTATCATTCAAGGGGAATAAGAGGCCTAACGTTAATAAAAATCAGCAGCATTTTCAGCCACATTAGATATCCACACTAAACAGAAACAGCTGAGATGGCACAGTAGGCAGGTTTGGCTGTGGCAGTCACAGCTCAGTGCCTTTCCCTGCAATTGTGGTAACTATCAATCACAAGAAGATGTATTGGACACTTCAGAGTCAAATAGAAGGGGGTTGTTGTCTGACTTGTGCCTCTATTGCCTTTGTCAAACTTGTGCAAGGCTCCTGAGCTACTGTGACCCATCAGAAAAACGGTGTTGCACCAAGAGGATGGAACACCAGAGCATGCACCCACAGCTGATGTTTCAAAATGCAGCATCTCTGGCTATAGGGCACAGGTACTGGAGAAGAGTGAGAAAGCAGCTCAGAAGTGGAAGCTGCCTAATATATTTTTTTTTGCATGTATCACATGCTTTAACCCCCACCCAAAAGCAGTCACACACAATAGCGATAAATGCAGAGTGAGTGGCATTTGCAATAAGTATTGCTTTCAGCTTGAACACTGCACAGAAATAGGAGTTACACAGTTTGAGACTTTATTCAGCGGTTTTTAATAGTTTAGACTGAAAGGAGATACTGAAATTGAATGTTGTCTAATTTTGATAAGAGAAAGAATGAAATTCCAGATAACTAACAACTATGGAAGACAGATATTCTCCACTCACAAAATCCACAGACCTCATTCTGACACACATTTCCCTCTGTAGTTCTAAATCAAAGAAAAAAAAAAATAATCCAAGTGCAACTCTCCCAAACCAAAGCTTTGAGCATTTTGAGTGTAATGAATAACCTACAACACCAATTTCTCTTAAAGTCCATCTGGGTTTGTTGAGTACAAGTTGTTTCACCAGTCTTGACCACCCCTGTCTGAGCAGACATCACATCCAGCCATGGATTAAAGAGTTGGGGAGTCAAAAAGCAGTGGGTATCAATCTATGGTCTGTCTTCTGGGTGCAGAGAGGTGATCAAAAAGCAAAACTATCATGGTGCAGCCATTAAGAATGAATCACAGGGCACAGCATCCCCACAAAAAATTTGTCTCCAAACAGTAAGGACCAGACTCAGAGAGCGAGAACAGTTTGGGAAAGTAATTTCCGTCCAAGTCTCACAGACAACTCAGTCCTAATTTCCAGTATTCAAAATCCCCTGGTGTAACTCACACAAACACAGCAAAACCTCACTGTGCACATCATCCTATAGATCATTAAGCACACCATGTTCCCCTATGGAATAACAGTTTTGCTTCACTCATCATCTGTGATTGCCTAACTATTATTAATTAATATTATTTTTGAAGAAATTTTAAGTCTCACTGATTTTTTTATCTGCATGCTATGCATTATGTGACCCATGAACTCCAAGACATTATTTAGAATCAGATATTTCATTAGGAAGCACTACTGTGGTGTTCATCCCCCTCTTTATTACTTCTAGAAAGAGAATATGAAATTAGTTTCATTGGACTGCCATCGTCACTTGCCTTGACCCATTTTTACGAGGGCTCCATGTTCTGCTCTTTTGTATTTCATTGTCATTTCTAAAATACTCGTTTCCTTCTGTTCCTCACAAAATTACAAAATTAGTATTTCATTTACTTCTCTGGTATGTTATTTTCTGCATATTTAAAGAGAGATCACAATGTTTGCAGTGAACACACAATACAGAAGAGCTTTCCTAGAGCTTTTTACTACACCTTCTTTTATTTACTAATGCTGCTCCCTGATTTATGATCTGAACTATTATATATTGCCAGATTTGTCTACATCAAAGCTTCTGAGATAATTTTTAAAAAGTGACAAAAGTAGCAGTGTATCAGAAAGCAACATTTGATTGCTCTTAAATAAGTATGTACCTACCAGCTTCACCTGTCAACTTAGAGAAAATGAGAGGCAAGTTTTCCACACTCTCTGAATAGAAGGTACTTTGCTGCAGTGGTGGCTCATTACTCCAGAGAACCAGCTCATCCACCCAGACACTCCAGAGAGGACAGCCTGATTCATGGTCTTCCCAACAGAGTCAGGTTTCTCTGCCCCAGCAATTAACAATGAATTAGCACTATATTAAAGTGCTAGGCAAGATGGTTACTCTCTGGAGTGGTCACCTTGGACACAGCAGACAAATAGTGGGAGAAGGGAGAGAAATTAGATTTACTGTGTCCCAGCATGTCTGCAACAAACACAGAATCCCTGGTTGGCAATGGGAAGCAGCTGTAAGCACTTGTCAGCATTAACACTCCAGAAAGGTCCAGTGCCAGCAAACAGCCTGGGAATGGTGAGATTTAGCAAGGGATGGAAAGTAAGACAGGGAAGCCTCACCTCTGCAGAGCAGGGAGCTGAACACAGAAGCATGAGGACTGCTTGCTGCAAAGGGATGACTTTGCACACCATTAAGGGCCAGGCCAGGCCAGATCAAAGGTCCAGCCAGAATCCCACTCCTGCTGGTGGTGGTGGAAGAGGATGAGAACAGGGCAAAAATGGAATAATGCTTTCCAGGATAGCCCAGGAACCTGTGGCTCCGGCACTCCATAATTCAGACGTGACGTCCTCGTCATTCCCCAGCTAGCAACAACCTCACTGCTCTTCTTCTTAGCAGCACTTTGCTATTACACCACACAGCATGGAATGGTGGGAGAGCCTCTTAATGCACACCTCAATTTCCTTAAAAACCAAGGAAGAGGCTGTGGCAAGCTCAGCCTGCATGCACAGCAACATGTAGGTGTAGCATGGATGCTCCACAACCAGCATGTGAAGGAAAATCCATGCTCTGACACGTCCATATGGCCACACCCAGTGCTGCCAGAGGACTCAGCCATGTCACAGAGCTCCACAGGGCTCACATTTTATGACTCCTCAGCACAATAACAAATAAATCAAGTGTGCAGGGAGGAATTTTTTAAACACTGAGCTTCCACTATAGACATTATTCATTTCAGAAACAGTAAAATAATTGATTAAATGGATTAATATATGGCTGATAGGAAAAATCTAATGGAAAGAGAAAAATAAAAACGTTTGTTTTTAAAACCCTGAACCTAAAGCTAAATAGTGAGGTGGAGGCTAGTAATACCAAACCAGTGAGGGCAAGAACCTCCCACAAAGGAAACAACAATCCCTTAAACACGAAGAACCAGCCAGTGTCCAGCTGATCTCCTACAGCACAACGACTGCCCCACTGAGCCCACCCTGCCTTTTAGAAGACAGAAGCCATACCCAGCCTTGGGGTAACTCCCTCACTCAAGTGTCCCCAACCCTGTTAGCAGCAAGTGATCTACACAAAACCCACACAATGATATCTTTGCCATTTCCAAGAAGCCATACTGAGGAAGAGGCTCTAATATATCCACATCTTCTGCCTGCTCATGCCTTTTGTGATGATAGCTAGGATATTCTTCCAAGTCTGACAGGGGGGCGTCCCCAGCCCAGACAGGGCTCAGTCATGGTGGCTGGGAATTCTGGCAGCAGTATGGGACAGCCTGTTTCCAGGCTCTCCCAGCCTCCCAGATGGAAAAGCAGGAGACTCAAGCATCAGACAGAAGTTACCATACACACACCTAAGCCATCAGAGCCAAGAGAAAGATGGGCTGGGCAGAGAGAGAGAACAGAGGTAAGAGCCTGCCTGCTTCTGTGTTACAGCTCTGCACCTGCTGTTATCACAGCACTGCTGCTTGTATCTTCTTCAAAGAACTGTCATTTTGCTATCAAGGCTGCAGGTAAGGGCTTGACTTACAGCACACTTCTCACCAGCAAACCTGCAAAGCAAAGTAGGTCGGTGACTGCAGCTCTTGGATGTTTCCACCCCCTGCTAAAATGTAGCCAGGCACTGTGGCAGATACTCTGCACCCGCCACTGCTTTGAGAAGGAAATTAGAGTTTCTTTCCCACTTGACACTACAGGGGGAATTTCAGATAGGCAGAATGCAATTACTTGGCCTGGAGTTCAGCCAGGAGCGGTGCCCAAGACCCCTACCCTTATGTAAAGTGTCACAAAATCTCCAGCGACTGCAAGTGTGAGGACCTCAGCTTTACATCTCTGGCTGCTGTCATTGATTCTTCATGGCTAATTACCTAATAGTGACCCTTGCAGCAAAGCCAAAAAACAAACCTTGCTTCTCAAAACAATTCAAGTCCCAGAGACCTGAAACTACACAAAAACTGCTTGGTGTTGGGTATCTTTTGACAGTAGGGAGCAGGTGGACAGCAAACCTCCTGTGCCTGGCACTGGTAGCGTGTCACTCAGAAGCCTACTGGGGTTTTTGGATGGGCAAGCATAGCTTTAAAATGCAGCACCCCCAAAACACAAGCCTACTGTATCAACTGCATACCAGTCTCCAGAGTTTTGTTGTATGTAGTTGCCAGCTGGTTCCATTTATTTTTCTTCATTTTTCATATTTTGACTGTAATAAATAATTAATCCATGGCTTTGTAACTTGCTGACAAATACAAATGCACAGCATTCCAACACAGTGTAACGTGTCACTCACAAGAGCCAACCTGCACGATGCACAGAAGTGATGTGCGGAAGGCTTCAGAAAGTAGGCTACTCATCAAGGTCACTCACAAGATCCCAGGGAAACTTTTTCTGTCCCTTAGAGGATATTCCTACTTGCTGTGGGCATCAGAATGGGGTTAATATGTTCTAATCTACACAGGTTTAGTTGTCTTCCCACATGTTAGTTGGCCCTTTACCCTTTTGTAGCTCCTTGCTTCCAAGACCCCATAAACTTTTCGGGATGTGGAAGACAAAACTTGCAAAATTATTACTTAGAGAGCTTCCCCTACTTTATAGCTCTGAGAACCTGAACCACAGGAAGCAGATTTTTTCTTGCAGGAAAAGTCACAAAGGAAAGCAAGGAGGAAGAAGTTAGCAGAAGAGACAAAAGGGACTGAACTAGGCAATAATTAAACTGAGTGAGCCCCACATGTTTCAGATGGGGCAGGACAACAAGACAGAGAAACGTCTTGCCTTTAGAAAAAGGTGACTAGATAGCTGGCAGCAGTGGTAGCAGCAGCAACAAAGAATAGAGGCTGAAAGCCAAGATTCACAGCAAGAGCAGCAAAGCAGTGCAACCCACCATCAAACAACAGGGAGAGTGAAGGTGGGAGGAGGAACTGCGAGATTATCAGAGAACTGTGCAGTACAAACAACCCCCTGAGTGGTCACACAATCCAGCATCAGGTGAATGGTAATGAGTGCCAGGGGCTGAAGGCAAGGGCTGCTGTGGAAGATGTTGCCTTAGCTTTTTAGACTGAAGAAAACATCTCCTGAGCCTCTCTTGCCCATCTGTAGATGTTTGAGTTTGTGACATGCATTACTAGTTATGAGGAACACACATTAGGCTGTTTTTCTCTGCTGACTGAAGCTGGAACTGCAAAGAAGACAGTTTGTAGTATTTTCACTTTGCTTTCCCTACACATATTTGTATCTATTTATTTCTCATTCTACTAATACCTGAGACAAGAGTAGAACAAGGGTGTTCAAACCAAAAAAATGTATAGAGGAGAGAAACAATCCCAATGAGGTTGTGAAATGAAGGCCCATTCCTCACAAAATGCTCACCATGATCATTTAAGTACTTTCAAGTTTCAGTCAATACATAAAAAGCCCATCTCCATGTCACACTCTGGAAACCCCCTGTGCTGCGCAGTCCTCCCCCACAGACACCCTGAGAAGGCAGACAGTGCTCTGACCTGCACAGGCTCGGGCGTGAGCTGGACCACGTGCTGCATGCGCTCGCTGTGGTGGTGTCGGGACTCCTCCTCGTAGATCACGTCCCTCTCGTGCTGGGGAAGGTTCAGGAAGCGGCGGATGGTGCACAGGTTCTCCCAGAGGGTGCGGTTCTCCGGGCTTGGGTTTTCTTTCCAGCGCAGCAGCTCACACAGCCAGCCCTGCAATGGTAGGGTCAGCACAGTCAAATCACCGAGCACCGAGGAGCCAGATGTGAGTGGAAGGTCAGCTGGACTTAAAGCTCCGTGCTGAAAGTTTTCCTGGTCTCATCTCACACATAAACCCCCACCACCCCAAGCTGCCCTTTGGTCTGGACAAGCCCATGAAACATTGTATTTCCTGCAAGCTGGAGAAATTGAAACAAGTAGCACTGCTTAGCAGAAACCAGGAAGCACAGTTCCTATTATGTCCCCATCATATACACACCATGTTTAAAATGCTCATACAAATATTTTTCCTACAGAAAAGCAAAGATGAAACAGAGATGCACCTTCACTTCCATTTCAGAGCCCCTTAATTTCTTCATCCAAGCAAGAGAAAAGGAGTCAGGACTCCTGAGACCTGCTAACAACCCTCACTGCAACCCGCAGCTGCAGAATCAGAAATTCAACATTACTCCAAATGTCTAGTAGAATACACTATCAAGACTTCTCATTTGCTGTCACTATGTCGCATTGACTCCCCCAGCTCTGAACCCCACTAAAATTTTACATCTTTAAATAATAAAATCTTAGAGAAGATGCAGCCTTATGGAAAGAGAATCCTCTACCATCTAGCACAAAAGCAGCAAACAAGGTCCTGCAAGAAGTTACTAGAGATACTAAGATACTAAGCAGAGGTAATTGCAAACCCAACTACAGATTATAATAGGAGTAGCTGCTGTCTTGTTTTATGGTTAGTGTGAAATGCCTTTAAAAGGTTACTGCTTTGGAGCTGTAGGACCTTTCCACAAGGACTGACTGCTCAGAGATCTGAGGTGAAAGCACTCCAGGAAGAGGAAATGACCCTGAACCGAAAGGGCAAGGAGAGTCCAAGGGCAAGGAGAGCCCAAGGGCAAGAGCTGCTCGGGTGAGGACAGAGCATATCCCGTGTGCAGAGCGTGACCCGGCGTCCCCAGCAGGTGAGCCAGGGACCGCGGCTGCTGCTGCTCCTGCCCAGCGTGGGGACACAGCCAGCCCTGTCCTGCCTGCCAGCAGCCAGCCCACTGGGGGCTGGGGACAGTGGCTCCCCTCCTGTGCCTGCACAGGAGACGCAATGCAAATGACAGAAGATGAGAAGATAATGCCGAGGATGCTGTCAACGCGCCTTACTGACTCCTGTCAAAATATTTTACCTAGTAGCTTTATAACCCATCATTTTCAAGCTACAGCTCAGCGTTCTGACACCATTTTGACAGGCACCTTACAATACCTAAAAGATAGCTTGATCGATGTTAAAAATGTTCGGTACAAGAAGTAGCCAAAACTGTGTTTTTCTGAACAGTGACCAGAGCAGGCTGAACAGCCGGGTTCATTACCAGCCCACAGGGGGGCTTTTTGGTATTGCTTTTTTGTGTAACAACTTGTAAGCCATTGACAACTTCTACCGTGCACTCTAAACCCCGTGTATAATATCATAAGCCGTTGTTTGTCTTACTCTCCACTGTGTCTTCTGCCTTCACCCCCCCAAAAAAGGCAAGATTTGATTATCTCCGCTGCATCAGCCAAGACAGCAACACCAGCTGTTCTCATTGTGCAGCCTCTTCCTCACGGCCTACATGTTAATAACCTGATCATTCCATTTTCTCCTTCAACTGCCGGCTGCAGCACAGTGAAGAGACAAAAACCCAGGCCCATCTGCAGCAGCTGTAGGCACTGAACTGTGAAGCCACCAGGGATTTATAAACTAATCTGTAACACAACACTGCCTTGTTTTTACAAGTGAGAGGCCACATTTGCGCAGACCTGATCTTTTCTTGCAATAAACTAGGAGGGCTGGGGGGTGGGGGAGCAAGGATGAAAACAAGATATCTAATCATTTACTTAGGGAAAAAAACCTCTGTGTTGTATTTTTGAAGTGTTTTGATTGGTATTTGGGCAATCTCTCAGCCAGGTGAAGTCTGCATTTTAATGTGGTTGGCCACATCCCTTATCCTCAGTTCTTCTCTTTCTGCTGCTCACAAATCCCCCAAAACTTTCTCTCTTTTAGAGAAAAGGTAGGAAGAAAACCTTCCAGCTCTGCAGTGTTTTCTCAGGGTTTCCTCCATACAAAGGAAATTATTTTTGAAATGGAAAATAAACCATCCGTAGAAAAAATCAGCTCCTGTTTCTCCCTGTTTTCAGTGATCTGAATAAGTCTCCAACTGAACTCTTTCAAAATGCTTCAAGCAGGTATGTTTAACACCTCCTGGGGGGATGCTGCAGCATGAAGACCCAACGTGTAACAGAAAACACAGAGCAAGCCCTGCACCTGGTGGAGCTGTCCCCCATTGCTCCCATCCTCCGTGGGAGGATGTGGTGCCTGGCTCTGGCAGAGCCCAGGCACAGCTCGGCAGGGCCACCTCCCCTTCCCAGGCTGGACCGGGCGGGCCGGTGGCGACTGCCGCGCTTTGATTTATCTGTCCCGTTATAATCAGCGCTCATTACAATCACTTAGAGCAACACTACAGGCCTCATTACGGACTAGGCACTCGCTGCCATTAGTCTTTAAGAAGGATAGCGCTCAATTTGCCTGGCAACATGCGAGGTCCTGACCTTGGAGCTATTAGGGAAAAGATTAGACTGCAGTGTGACCATGTGTGCAGACATGAGCAAACCAAATTAATTTCTGGCAAAGGGAGGCACCAGGCAAGGACCCCGCCATCCTGAGGACACCTGAGAACTTCTCCATTCCCCAAAGGAGATAAGCTAATGGCACGTTTAAAGGAGCCTGGTTCTGAAGGTGAAGCACATCCGTGGTATTTAGAGAGATATTAATCCAGTTTCCCCACAAAGTATTTGCTTGGCTGATCAGATTAAGGGATCTAGCCTTCAACAGCACACCCCCACCACAGCAGGCCCCAAGAAATCTGTGATACTTCACAGCCTCAGACATATTGCACCATGTGTACCCAGCTGCTACAATAATTAGCTTATGAATGTATCAGCTGGTTCTGTGATTTTTATAAATAATAACTAACCTACAGAGCAGAAAGATTTCCATGAGCCTAATATTAGCAAGAAATTGCAAGGTGCGCCTAACTGAATTGTCATTGTGCTAAATGCCCTGTCTCCTCTCACGTTGTGCAGGACTGGATCTCCCCCAACGCCACGTATAAATATTTATTTTTGCAATGTATTTGTGTCAGCTTTCTTCACAAGAGCCATTATTCGCTCACCCCCGCACACACACACGCGTACCCACGGCGTGCATGTGTACACTTATCTGCATCAAATCTGTCCTTTCACTACTCTTTTGCTATCCTTCCCTCTCTTTATCCAGGCACTCATTCAAGACCCTCTCTATCCATCTATGGGGCTGTTTATTAGGCAATAGCTTTGACTAAGACGTGAGAAAACACAGCGTGCTGCAGCTTACTCACACGTTCTTTATGGCTGTGAGTTACCGCCTTCCCCATGCACAGATGAAAAGTCTGCATCGGCTTTTTTAAATTATTTATTTAAATAATCTTAGCATGCCATCCAAGAAAGTTTTTGCAGTACCAGGCAAAAAAAAAAAAAAAAGTGTAAATGTCAAATAAAACAGTGACAGATGACAGTATTCTCTATTGAATAGCACCGTTTCTTCGTGCATGTTCAATGAGAACTCATGAATTATTAATACACAAAAATCTCCTTTTACTGTTAAAAATCTCAACTTGGCGTTTTTTGGTTACAATTTTTTTATTTTCTTTTATTTATTTCTTTGGGGTCTGTGTATGTTACACAGAGCTTTCCAGGAGAATTATTTCATTTAAGAAATGCTAACATACAGAAATTTTTGGAGCTACAGCCATTCACAGCAAATTTTCATCTATAGCTACATTTATTGGCATGAAGACGGAAAAGTGAAGGAGACACTATCTCACCACCTTTTCCCCACTCATCCACAGCATCTGAGCTCACTGCACTGCAAGTAAATACAACTTCTGTGAACATATTCTGAAAAATCTAACAAGTAACAAACCCTTCCCCAGACCCATAATATGCTGTATTTCTGGTCCTGCCTCCCCTGAACATCACAGGTCTCGCTCCGCAGCACAAACAGCGCCCTTGGCTGCCACAGAGTTACCAGAGAGTTTGATACACACCAGTGTCAATATGGGTGGCAGAATCCAGCCCTTAATGTCAGCTTCTAAGGTTCTCAAATGGGAATGTCTTCCATTAAAAATAAGAGGAGGAAAAACAGCACAATTAAAGGATGCTTTTGGCTCCACATTCAGGCACACCCAGTGCTTGTGGTTACAAGGAATTCTGCTCAGAACTTCCTTCATTTCACCCCAAAACTTCTAGAGGCATCAAGAATACAACCCAATTTAGCTCATTAAAGAGAGCTGCAGAGAAGTGCTGGCCTCTATTTTTGTTGTTCTCCTGAGACAAGATAAACATTTTCTAAGCATTTTGTTTGATAAAAAAAATAATATCATATTAATGTCCTATTTTTAACCTCTCACTCTGTCTTCTAATCAAATACATTTCCACATAGCTAAGCAAACAACAACAAAAATCTGCAGAAAGCCAGCCATTCCCACAGTGCTTTCATGCTGTTAAAGAAACAGCATGCTTAGAACACCAGTGTGTGAGCCCTGGCGCCCTCAAACCCCCTCGAGGACAGTGAGCTGGTGCAGCAATCCTGAGCCATATCCTCTGTCACTGATCCCAGAGCCCTGTTCAGCAGCTTGACCCTTTCACTTTTGCTGGGCTTACCCTGGAGCAAGGCAGCCAGAGGTACCAGACCACAGTAAGGTCACTTTTCAGCACTCAGGGAAGGTGTGCACAAACACACTGACCCCAAAAGCTGCTTCCTGCAGATCTGCTGCCCTGCAGCCTGCCAAGGACCAAATTTCTGACCAAGGACAAAGAAGGCACACGGGAAGAGCTGAGGCTCACAGTCACGCTGGGGTACAGGCCCATGTTTACACTTTGCCAAAAGCCACTGCAGGAGGTGGCAGTTGGGTGTCCACAGTGACTTAGTCACAGGCAGCTGCTCTGCTTTGAGCATGGATAAACCTGCAGCTTAACTGACCTTGTGTTTCCCTGCACTTACATTAAAATTAATAACATTAACAATAACAACAATAACACTGCTAGTTTCCTGCACTGACATTTTCTAGGGTCTCCAGTGAAAGCATGAGTAGGCAAATGAAGAGTTTTTAGTAAGAGTGATTCAGGAATAAATCTCAAAAATAAATGTAAAAGGCCATTTCCTCACCCACATCATCAGTGCAGAAAATGTCAACATATGTGACAAAAGGGAAAAAAAGCAGCAATGATTGACGCAAGTCTTAAAAGATTAGTAAAGAAATGCTGCACTCCCCAGAGAAGGCTCCCTTCTCACAGGAGTTCTCTGGACAAACTTCCTCAGCATCTCTTCTCTCTGCTCAGTTTGGGACTCTACAGTGCAAAATGAGCTAGATAATATTCAGCTCTTGTTCCTTGGTCGCCAAACTCTCTTACCATGAATCCAATAAGTGTCTATTAAAATAAATAAACCCCCTAATGATTCAAGATAACCTAATCAAGAAAGCTGAAATGGATAAAAGACTAACTGTAATGGAGAGTTCTGTCATGGCTTCAATGAATTCTTGATGAGGGCCGGGGGAGGGGGACTGAACCTGAGAAGCTTTACTTGGAGAATTTTGATATAGTTCAAGGTTAATCACTCAACAGTCTGGATTTTCTGAAATGCTTGGTACTTCTCCTCCCCAGAAAATTAAAGGCAAAATGCAAAGCGCTTTCATGAGGGCCAGTTTCTCACTAGCCTCATAAAGCATGAAATTATATAAAAAAAGAATGAGATACATGAGCCCTGAAGTACCTTAGATTCATGGGAACACCAAGTCTGCTTACAGCTCTTGGCCTCAGAGGGAAGGATGCTGTGCACTGAGGGTATTTCCAGGATTCCAAGTTCAAGCTAGCTTCTCCCCACACTAGAGAGGAAGCGTGGGCTTGTGGTTAGGGAAAGCAGCCCACCATCAGCTCCCGGGTCTGCCAAGGACGTTGTGAGCAAAGCCCAGCTCCACAACTGCTCCTTGTTCATTCAGCTGCTGAGAGGCCAATGCACTGCTGCAGATGCTTTCACAGAATCATAGAATAGTTTAGGTTGGAAGGGACCTTTGGGCAGGGACATCTTCAACAGGTCAGGCTGGACTCTGAGCAACCTGAATGTTTCAAGGGATGCGGGGGGGCATCTGCCGTTTCTGTGGGCAGCCCGTTCCAGTGTTTCACCACCTTCATTGCAAAAAGTTTCTTCCTTATCTATCTAGTCTGAATCTACCCTATTTTAGATCCAAACCATTACCCCTTACCCTGTCACAACAGGTCCTGCTAAATAAGCCCCATTTAAGCCCCAAGAAGCCCATCCCTGAAAGGCTGCAATGAAGGCTCCCTGGGCCTTTCTCTTGTCCAGGCTGAACAGCCCCAGTTCTGTGCCTGCCATCACAGGAGAGGTGCTTCAGCCATTTGATCATTTTTGTGACCCCATCTGGACTTGCCCCAACAGGTCAAAGTCCTTTCTGTCCTGGGGAGTCCAGAGTTGGATGCAGTACTCCAGGTGGGGTCTCACCAGAGCAGAGTAGAGGGTCAGAATCACCTTCCTCAACCTGCTGGTCACGCTGCTTTGGCTGCAGCCCAGGACAGAGCTGGCCTTTTGGGCTGAGAGTGTACTTTGACAGCTCTTGTCCAGCTTTTCATCCACCAGCATCCCCAAATCTTTCTTGGCAGGGCTGTTCTCAATCCCTGAATCCATCAGCCTGTGCTCATACTGGGGTTGCCCTGACCCAGCTGCAGGACACTGGGTTTGGCCTTGTCAAACCCCATGAGATTCATATGGGCCCACTTCTCTTGTCCTGGATGGGGTCACACTGCAACTGCACATACAAGTCTAAGCTTCTTCTGTAAAAAAGAAGCTCTAGTCCAAAGGTACTTCAAAGAAATTCTAAGTTCAGTCAAGGAGAGAAGTGTCTTTCTGTATTTCCTCCGTATGTGACAAGGACATTGAAATATCAGCACAACAGATACACCCCAGCTGCAGAGATCCAAAGCACCATAAAGGCACTGAGATGATAAGGCTGTAAGAAGTGCCCTATATGCACACACTATGTACACTACACATTTTCACCACCAGCTAGTTTTTCTAGCTGCTGCTCATCGTCACTGGAAACTAAATAGTTTAAGGCCACAGAAAACACCTATTATAAACTAAAAGGGAGAGAGAAGGCATCCCATCCTATCAGATGAATACAAGGGAATGTAAGTTGGGAAGGAAAGAGAGGGAAGGATGAAATTAAGGATTTCTAGAGCTAATCCTTCCTCAGAGTGACACTGCTCATTCCTCTTACAGTGCCTGTACTTCCCTCTTGGAGAAGGAGCAGGAGGTAAGGACACAGGAAAGTGGCCATGGTGTGGAGTCCCATCTAGTGTGGGATCCTACTGTGGGCTAGCACCCTCCTTGGCCAGAGAACTGGCAATGAGGCAGGAACCTTGACATGAATAAGAAAAGTCAGAGGAAAGGCAAGGAACTGTCATAGTGATTTCCATCCACAGGCCTGGGATTTTTCACCTGAAAAGCCTCAACTGAAGGGCTTTTCTGCCCCCAAACTCAAAGCTTCATCAAGTTTATTGTTTGTTTGTTTGTTTATTTTCAACAGGATAAAAATACAACCCAGAGACTGATCTTTGGTAGCTTAACATTTTTTCAAATGTTGCTCCAAGGGGTCTCTCTTGCTTTACTGTGGTGCAACTGGAATAAACTCCAGTGCCTTGAAAAGAATTCTGGTTTCAAGGCTATACTTTTTGTTTTTACTGGACTGGTGAAGGTTCCATTTGCCCTTCTCAAGGCTGATCCCCACCAACGTGCTCCTCCATGCCACTTCAGGCTGATTAAGAGTGTCTTGACCTGGGAGAACTGTGGGAAGTTTGATCTCCATGTTCATATGAACTCTGCCCACCCCCAGATTGTCAACAAGGGCTCTGGCCAGCTGTGCCTACTATTTATTTTGATAGCCACTGTTCATTATGAACAGAACTACACTCCTAAACCCATTTTACAAAAACTAAGGAAAAAATATTTACTGAGCACAGCAAGTCTCTGATAGGACTCTCACTAGCAGAGGTCAAAGGGGTGATGCTGCTTCACAGCATTAGAGGCACACAGTCATGGGGGAAATGGTTTTCCTGAAGTTGGACTGTAGAGCAGGTGCAGAACTGAATGTAGAAGCCAGTTGTAAAGACCAACAATCCAAACTTGCAGAAATCCAAGGCCAAAGTCTCTGCCTGTCCCACTTCCCAGCTCTGCACACACACAGGCCACCCAAACCTCTCTGAAACAGCACACCAGAAACCTGTCTTCTTGTGAATTCAATATAACCAGGGGAGCCTGAAGTATAGACTGGAAACCAAACCCTGGTGTTCCAGCCACACTCAGAAGCATTCCCAATGTGCTAATACAGGTCCCAGGTTCAGCCACTAAAAGGGCACTAGCAGGCAGCATCCCCACGCAATCCTGCTGTCCATCCAGTACATCACTAAAAGCTGGCAACTAAAATAGGAGGGCAGCTTTGGAGCCTGTGTTGTGAGAGCACTGAGCTCTCAGCTCCTGCTGGCTTCAAAAATACAAAGGGATGCACAGCACTTTACAAAGGCTACCAATATCTAGATATTAGTTGTAAGGAATAAAATGCCTATTAGGGTAAATAAGTGATGAATAAGTCAATGTCTAAAATGAATGGCTTGAAATCTTTATGAAGGTGGACTCCCTTAAAGAATTCTCACCCTGCTACCTTGGTACCTCCATGAGGCCCTGAAACTTGCATTTATGCTGACTTGTGAGCTCTGTGATTCTCAACCTCAGTTTCTAGAAACTGCCCTTCTCTTCAGTTGCTGAGACTCTGCCATGACTTAAGAATGAAGATGGTTACTTGTTAAATTAGAGGTCAATTAACTCCACCAGTAGATGATGCCACTTGCAATAACTGTTCTCAGTGGGTACCACTCTTCCTGTACAGAGACAGAAGAGGAAACGAGGCCTCCGCTGCCTCTGGATGTTCTCTCGGGTACATGACACGCAGCCCTGTGTATAAAATGTCAAAACATCCCTGTCGGAGATTCACTGCCTGCTAAAACTGCGAAGATCTCACAGCACCGTGGATTGCTGTTGACAGAACAGCAGCGCCCAACATAACACATGCCTTGTTAGCAAACTGGAAGCCTCTCAGTACTCTGGGGTGAGGGAATAATAGAGGAAGCCAACACAACACAAGCCAGGCCTGTGGAGAATAGCAAGTGAACGAACCTTGGCGGAGAGTCCAAGCAAAGCCTCAGACTAGCTCTTTTCTCCCTCCTTTCAAACTCTCTCTTCTGCAAACATGGGCAGTTTTCAATGAGCCCTTCCCACCATGTAACTCAGTTGCTGAAATCAGCAGCATTTCCACCAGAAATGCCCACAACTGGCACAGCTGGCCTGTGCAAAGCACTGGGAACACCCAACTGCTGGTTTTCAGACAAGCTAGACCTAAGGCAACACGCTGACCACGACACCGTGGCTCTCTCCTATGCAAGCAGCTGTGCTCTTGCTTTTGGCACTCCTCCGGGCCACAGAGCTCCCCAGCCAGCAGTGGGACACCACAGGCACACCAAGCCAGGCCAGGACCAGGCACACAGGTGGGCTCTGAGGCAGGGGAGGCCCCGTACCACTGTGGTTCTTGGCCGTGGCTTCCTCTGTCCCTGCCTTCCAGGGCCCCCATAAAGCACTTTCATGCTCCAGCAGAGCGCTCTGACATCTCAGCATGGTGAATGCTGGGCCATCCCAGGGAGCCAGTGCTGCCTTGGCAAGGCTGTGAAACAAAAGAAACATCAGCCTCAGAAACACTTCTTTATTCGCTGCTGCTGCTGCAGATACAAAACCTTTATGTGCAGTAACTTTGCTTTAAACAGTAACATTTGTGGATCCTGCTCTTAACCTTTTACATCTGGTGCTCAAAATCTGCCCTGTTTTTTTTTCACGTGAAAGACTACAGATCTTATTTTTGTTTTGGTGCTGGTGTGCAATGCTGCCAGGGAAGTGCACTCAAGCTGGCACAGACCAAAGCTGGTGAGCCACCCAAATTATTGTTGGGTGGTTCAGTCCCTCTCTATTTCAAGAAGCCTCTGGGTATAATGACAGGAAGCTTGCAGGCAATTTTAAGCCAAACCTCAGAGAGGCTGGCATTCGGTCTGTGTTAAACGCTCCTTATTAAAAGCTGTCCAGTCCGGATTCTGGGTGGAACTTTGATATCTGCATGGAGTAAAGAATAAGGGGCACGTTTGCAAAATCAATTGTGCAGTTTTTATATTTACTGCACGTTTACCACATATGTCATTTATTACACAGTGGAAAACCGTTAAATGCACAGTAGTTGTGCCAAGTGGCATTATGCTTTTAACAGCTTTATTCGTTTAACAGCTCCAGTTCTCATTATATTTTGCCATGTGGTACATGAGATTTTTATGCATTTAACAGTTTAAGAGGGTTCCATGGTATTTTCCTTTTATGTATTTCATACTGAGCCTGGGATTTGGTTTGGGGGGGTAGCAGGACTGTAACCCCCGTACCCTGACAGGAGAAAGCAAAAGGCAAAGAAAATTAATGATTACATGAAGAAGGAAAAATTAATCAGATCTCCACGTCAGGGCACAAATACCTGTAACAAGGACAAGGCTTTCCCATGTGCTTTGATAGCCTTTGATGCTTTCTTTATACGCCTTTCAACTGCTTATTTTACATCTACTTTAATGACTACAATGTTGTTTCCCTGCACAGAGGAAAGTGTGTTTTTCAGAGCACATGCACCTAGATACTTCTGTCCCACTCTCTCATTGTCACATGCACATTTGTGCATTTTTGTGTGCATATTGATGCCCTCTCTTAGCTGAACTGAATAATTTCATCCAGGATCAGAAGCAGCTCTTTTCACTGAGTAAACAATTCCTTCCAACAATCTCCAATCCACTTTCTGCCCTTCAAAAAAATCTGTCTGCCCCCTTTTCCACAAAATCCCTTCTGGTGCATTATATTTTTTTAAAGAGTTGGATGAAATTTTTAAATTAATGGATTCTCTTTAAGAATTTCACCCCGACCTAGGTCTGCCCACATGTATTTTTTACACCCAAGGTAGAAATGAATCCAGCAGAACTCATTGCAGTGCCTTCTCATGCCTTTTTGTAAAAATGATTGGATCCGATGTGAATTATTTACATGGCAATACCGTATGCAGCACATACAACATGCTAAAAAGGAAACACCTGCCTAATATGCCGTTTCCCATTCCTTCCCTCAGATAACCACTTGAGAAAGCAAATTCATTACCTGCTGAATAAGTAGGATACCACCATTCTGAAAGTGCCTTGTCCTACTAGCAGAAGTGTAAGTTCTATACCACACGTGGGAAAAGACATACATGTTTGTACAAAAGGGGAGAAAAGGCTTGGCTGTGAACTGACCCTTTCCTCAGCCTCTTTTAAAAGGGAAAAGGAAACCACTTAAGCAGGCAAAAGCCAAACATGACAGGTTCCCCAGAGATGAAAATTATTATTATTGTAGGAACAGATGTAATTTTACTGGTGGGAGGAAGAGATGGATCTAGTCCCAGCCCCAGAGTATGCTTTAAAAACAAAATCCCAGAAAGCCCCACAACAATGAAATCCCCTATACCACTCACCTGACTTTTATTGGCAGCCACTTTGGCAAACAGAGCTTGAGATACCTTGGCCCTTTTCATCTCCTGTTGGATCTCATCATAAATGGCAGCTGTGATGTTGACGTTGGCGCTGTCCGCCTTAATGGGGAGGTCTGTTGTTGGTGTCGAGGTTTTGGCCTACCAAGAGACCATGAAAATAATAATTAAAAAAGTGCTGCTTTCAGCCCAGCCATCTGTGCAGAAATTATCAAAGGATTTCAGTCAGCTGATGCCAAACTGCATTAGCTACAGAGGGACACTTCCTGTCCATTATTCTAATCAGGTTAATTGTGATTGGAAATAATTGCAGTGCATTCCTATAGGACATGCAAGGCCCTGTCAACTCTCCCCCTCTCGCTCTCCCAGCATGTTTATTGAGCAGCTCAACAACAGGATAGGTAGCTGGGGCACGGGGCTGCAGGCAGGGGCTGACATTGGCTTTGCCAGCCAGCTACTGCAGCACAGCCACCAGGCTCTACCTTCTCCCCCCTCTCTAAAAGTGGCCTACACCTTGGAGGAAGAGCCAATTCTCCCAGAAAAAATGAGTAAATGGGTAGAGGTCTCTAAATAATAAATTATTACTCAATTTAATGCACTCCCTCAAGTCTCCCTCATCCTTTATTAAAACTATACGTATGCCACTTGAGTATGTATGGTTTCCCAGCCTTATCATCATTATGCTAGCCAGACAGTCACCTAATTTCACCTAGGAAATCAGTGGAAATGAAAAAAAAATCATTTCATAAAGCTGGGCTTTGGCATGCCTTTGATGCGCTGCCCTCATTCTCCTAAACTCATATTGAGATTTTGTGTATTCCACTGCACTCCTTTTAATTGAATGATTTCCCATCAGCTTCTGTGACAAATGAAGGACAATAACGGACGCTGCCAGTGCTTTCCCTGGGCTGGACTACCCCTCCAAGGCTTCTACCAATACAGACTGCTACAGGATGTGGATTTTTGAGTCCCTTGGACTGGTGGTCCCCAGGATGCACCAGCAGGAGAAGGAGTGAGGGCAGTGTGATGCTCACTGAGTGCTCCCAGCACCAGTTGCCCCTTGGAGACAGATCTCATTTACTTTCCTGCGCTCGAAGAGGAGAGATACCAGGGCTGATCCCTGCACCCCTTACCTTTTAAGGGAAATGTGGGTTACTGATATAGAATCTCTGTTTTCTCTTGAGATATAAAGGTCTTAGGAAAGAACACAATCTAAATGGCAAAGCTCACACTTTCCTTCCCAGTAGATCCAAACCACCCATAGACCCCAGTGACACTCACATTTGGCCCAATTATGAACCTTTTCAGATGGATCCCGTTTTTGTGTCAGAGTTGAAGTCTGCTAGTGTACATCTAACGTTAATTTTTAACTAGGCATACATGCCCAAATGTTTATTTGTTAATTGGAAGGTTAACTAGACAAAATCAAACCTTCTGAACTTCTTTTTCTGTTTTGTTGTCCTCCAGATCTTCCTCTCCCTAACATCTCTTTTGTACCAAGGCCACATTAATAAAGGAGCCAAAATCCAATCAAGACAACACTCTAGACTAACCACTCTTCCTTAGGACTTCCAGATAAAGCTTTAACCAACCTGTATCTTCTCCCTTTCCAGGCTCAGCAGGCACTGCTCTGGGCTTGTTCCCTGCCTGCCATAGGCAGGACCCATGCAGAAAGGGTGTAAGATTTCCCTGCTCCCTAAGGCCAGCCCTGTGTGCAGGCAGAGGCAGCCGGACAGCAGCTGGGGCAGAGCACAACCACCATGCCCAGGAGGCCAGGGCTAAAGCACTGCCATCCACATGAGCTGGGTCAGTCCAACACAGGGACAGACAGGGACACCCTGCTCTGAAACTCAGTGTTTACAGACAGATGAGAGTTAGGGCAATTGTGGGAAATGTAAGAAAACAACAAAGAGTTCATAGAAAGGAAAAGGACTGTCCAAGTCTGTCAGGACTGATTTAATGGAGATTTGTCGGGTATAAAGAAGTCCTTCCAGGCATTGGAGCCTTTGGCTAGCACAGCAGCCGAGGTCTCCATGGCCTCAAAGGCTGTTATGGATGTCTGAGATCCTGAGAAGAATAAAATTAGCATGTAAAAAAAAAGATTTAAAATATAACTCCATCCTGCATGGGTCTCCTACACTTCTAGGTCCACAGCCACATCTCAGAAAAAGGCCTGCCCTGCACACCCTGAAAGCTGCACCAAATTTTAATCACCAAAACAGGAAGGGCAAGTACCCACCAAAAGTATCACAGTCACAAAAATAAACTATTTCATGTTAAAGGCCTAGATTCAAAGCTGGCCTTGATATTAAGAAGGAGTTTGCCACTATTGAAACATCTTGTTGCAAACAGTGGGGAAACAAAAAGTGTTTGCAATCACAGTACCAGAGCACTGTAACACAGCCCCTTACTGCTGGGGTGCTGTGTGCACACCCAACAGCTCAAAGCATCTTCCCCACAGCAACTGTACCCCATTTTCTGGATCAATCTGCCATTCTCACAGTGACGCTGCTTCTGAGCCAGGGATATCACAAAAGGGTGGCTTGGGGCTGGCTCAGAGTCAGGGAGAGCTGAGCTGGGTTACTCTGCATGCCCTTACACCTGCCTGCAATTTGAGCCCCAGCACGAGCATTTCCACAGGTATCTGCCATTCCTCTCCTACCCAGCACGTTCAATCCTAAAAGCACTGCCACGGGTATCGGTATCTATGGAAACCACGCTTCCAATTGCCATTCCATCACCTTCTCTGGCACACTGACACAGTTCCTGCAAGGCTGGTGCAGCTCCCACCACTGCTGCCCCAGAGCACCCTGCTCCAGGGTGGGTAAGGGAGCTGCCTGGGGAGCTGGCGCTGCCCGCAAAGCCGGCGATTGTCTCATCACAACTAATACCAGGCATATGGGGAAGCACAGGAGCTGTGCTGCCTGCCCGGGAGCTGGGAAGAGCCTCATTTGCAGAGGTGTCCAAGTTGTCAAAACAGCACCTGTGCTGACTGGTGCTGGCCCTCTGAGGGCTGGGGAAATGTTACACAGCGGGCACTAGGCGAGCACTGGGTACACAAACCTTTGTGTGCTGCTTTTGCTGATCAAAAACCTCACAATATTCTACTGGATTCTTCAAGCCAAAATAAGGCAAGTGTGGGCTGGTTTATACTCCCAGAGTATGGTTTTCTACCAACATTTAGGTCTTACAAAAGCAGGCAAAATGTCCATTATTTTACATTATGTTCTAGGTGTGGCTAGAGCACAGGAAAATGGCATATTTCAACACAGGAATGAGATGGGGCAAGAGATCCAATTTTTATTCTTGATTTTTATTGCATCTAAACTCTCAATTTCCTTTCAGTGCTTGATTCTGGTGCAAAACCAATTGCAATAAATATGAGCAGGACTAAGCTAATTCTTTAATGAATCAATACCAATACAGAAAGTGGGTACAATATTTAAACAGCAAAACAGTGTACCCACTATTAAAATCCCTATATATTTTTATTTTCACTTAAAGGTAACAAAAAAAGATAAGGAGCATACAGTGAGTTTTCCATGCAATGAAAATTCAGTGTCAAATATGGGTTGGCAGGATAAGCTTGCTTTCAGCGAAAACAGTTCTTCACATCATTTATTCAGTGAAGTGCACCTACATGTCTGGGTTAAAATGAACAACATCAACAGTTCCTCCAAAACAACACACCTTTCTTAAGGATGGTCAGTGTGAATGTAAAACTTCAATCCCCCCAGCAGTGCTTGCTTGCTTACTTACTTTTAGCAGCTGTGACTGCAGAATTCAATGAGAAGTGCTCACTGATATTATTAGAAGGGTTACACGGGCCCATTTACTAAAGATGAGAAAAGTGCTAGAACCGACCCACTGTTAGAAAGTTCAGACTCAAGTCAGGCAAATGTCATGACAGGAGCTTATCAGCAGCCCTGTGCAAGCACCCTCACTTTGCAGAGTACACATGTAGGACTGCATCAGCCTGGTACAAAGGGGGATGACTATTACAGTGTAGTGTGTGAATGCTCTTTCTTAGTGCAAAGGAACAACCTACCCAGGGAAGGGTGGGTGGCAACAGCACATTAAAAAACACATGCAGTTAAGTCAATGAGATAACAGCTGCTTGGGAGCTCTAAGCATCATCTTCTTTCTGAGCATGTTGTCCATCTCCACTTTCTGTACCTCAAATGTTTACTTGTAAAAATCTCTAACTTAAGGACTGTGATTTCCTGTGCGAATACAGAGCACAGTGTTCTCTAACAACATCTATCTAATGCACTATCGACCTCTCTTCACTAGACACTTTTTATGGCAACGTACATGAACCAGAAGCCCAGAAATTTCCTCTGTCTTCTAAAGAAGGTAATGAACACAGGTAAAATCTGTGCACTTTCTGTAATATATTCTATAATAGCCATTTAATGGACATAAATCGGAAGTCTGTATATAATGCCCACATGTATTCTTTCAGGCACTAATGTTACATACTCTTTTGCATTTATGGCACTGATTAAAGCTAGAATGATCAGAGTCCTGCTGAAATCCACTAAATGTCTCCTAACAGCTACTCCAAAACCTTACAAAAGATTTTCCACAACTCATCTGGGCAAGGGGAGCAACAGACAGGGGAAGGGTGGAAAGAAACTCTTTCCCTGGAATAATCCACACAACAAATAGGTAGCAAGGGATTGCACCTTACCTGGGGTGTTCTGGAGGAGCTTGGGCTGCTGGCAGCTGAAGACACCATGCTCACGTTTGGGTTCATACTCCTCTCTCTCTCATCCTGATAGATCCGATCCCGCTCTGAGTCAGGCAAGTTGAGGAAATTCTGCATTGCCCGTAAGTTTACCAGGAGGGACTGGGAAGCTGTCCTAGGGTCTTCTTCTTTACGCAGGATCTCTGACAACAAACCCTGGTTTAAAAAAAAAAAAAAGAAAGAAAGGAAAAAAAAGCCAGTCATGTGTTGATGGGTTTCTTTGGTTTTTAAAAATTTGTTTAGTGTAACCAGCTGGGTTGCAATACTGAGAATCTACATCAGAATCTCATGGGCTCTCCCTGAGGGGATATTTTGTAGGAAAGTGTTTGTCTTCAGGGGGTTGGGGTTTATTTTGGGACTGTCCTATTCTGGCACAGTAATAAGCTTCTGAGTATGGAGATGCTGGATAGGAAGGTAGGTGCACTGGTTAGAAGAAATCGCAGTTATCACCAGGTGCTTGCTGCAAATATTTTAGGAGCTGTTAGATCTCTCTCTCTCTCTTTCTCTTTTTACTTGAAGCTGGGAACACTTGGCAATCCTGTTCATCTTTGACAAATCTGCCAAGGTTGGTAAATTTAGTTTCGACATTTAAACAGTGCAGGAGGTTTATAAAGAAAAATGTTTGGCTGGGTTTCGATGTTACAGTCCGCTCATTTCAGTTTGGACAGTCACTGCTTAAAGGAGAAAAATGAAGCAATAATAAAACCTTAGAATCTAGCCTTAGGGATTTAACCCATTCTTTCATGCCTCATTTTAAAATACCACAGGCTTCACATCACAACCGTGAATGAACACCATATTAGTCTAGTTTTTACAAAAACCATTACACAGCATTTCCAAAAAATAAAGAGAAAAAAAAAAGAATTGGAGAGATGAAAATGTCATTAAAAGAGGTTTAAATCTAATGATGGGATTAAATTTATGCATAAGAGTATGCACTCGCACTCAACAGCTCCACAGATTATCTAAAAGTTAAAGGCACAGCACACAAGTCTGGATCAGGGCCTACAGAAACTATCGAGGACACAGCGTGTGCCACCAGCTTCCCCAGGCACCCCATCATATCCAACACTTCACAAACTGGGGCTTCACTCCAAACAGCAGGAACAGCAAACTCCTGAACTATACCTGTTTTAATGTACTGGTGTGCAAGGAAGCAGAGAGGGAGTATTTCTGCCCACTGAGACTACTCATTTCTTAACGTAACATATCATTATGATATCAGAATGGTATCTTACGTTAACATGCCATTCTGTGTGCTCATTATTTCAAAAGGCTATTCTGCCAATGTGTTTCCCTGAGCCATCTCACACCATTCCTGCTTCCCTCCTGTCACAACCCCGAGGCTGCCTGCACCTCTGCTCCCAGGAACACTGGCCACAGAAGCCGTGTGAAATCCCAGTGGGAGCTGGGAGGGCTCACCTTGGCTCTGGGAGAGGTGCAGCTCAGCAGGAGCTGCACAGGGACCCCGCAGGCCCCGCTGTGGCTGTTGGCACCAGTATTTTGCAGTTGCTTCACAGCCAGGACCCAGGCAAGCTGCTTCTCAAGGACAGGCAAGGCTCACTCCTTTCTTGTCAGAAAAATGTTGCTAGAAAGCAACCACATACTCCAAAGCCCTGTAATATTTAGTTTCTCATTTATTTTCTTCCGTATCAGAGAGCCTCCTTCAAAAAGCCTTGCTAAAAGCACGATCACTACAGTTGGCCAATTAACCAAATGCCAACATTTTTAGTATATATCAATCTTATTTACCAGTCTTCCTGACAAAACCAACTGACCAGCAAATGATATACCTATATCTGCATTTATCTGCTATTAAACATCGACACTAAAACACACACATGAAACCTCTACCTCAGCAGAGTTTACACCACAAGTGCTCCAAGCAAGCTCCACACACAGCCTGAAGGAAGGCTTCACCTTTTCAGCTCCTCATTTACACAATCAAGCTAAGACACTCCCAATTACATTTTTCTGCAATGATCAGTGTGGGCACCAGAAGGACTGGAGCTGGAATGGAACCATGGTGAGCTCCACTCAGAAGTGGGATGTGAGAGAGAAGCTGGCTGGTGAAAAGGTCTGCTCTCTGGGAAAAAGTTTGGAGAAGTTCTAGTGTTGGACTGTCCTCTGGTATTTTGTGTGACCTCAACACAACTGCATGCTCATGCTTGGCTTCTTCTTCAGGGTTTACCACCCCTCAGAAAAGCTAAGGACATTTTGAAAAGCTTTCTGAAGTTTGATAGGCTCATAGGCTGGTGAGGTTAACCAAAAAAGGACATACAGGAGCTTGAAGTACGATTTCAAGACCAATTCAGGTCCTTATCAAAATTTTCCCCTAAAGTCAGTGAAAAATTCTCCAAATGAAGTAAATAAATTAAATACTGGTTCCACCAATCCTCTAAATTTCTAATTCCCTATGTCTTTGAAAAAAATATTATTTATAATTTCTTTTTAAAAGAAAAGCTGAACTTCAAAAATTATTGAGTTTACTATGAAAGAAAGGGACCTGAAACCTACTGGAGCTGACTCTAAGACAGTTTTTTCTCCCTCCCATTTTAGCCTCACTCAATTTATGGTCCAATTTCAAAAATGGAGAGCAGAAACATTTGTGAAAGCATGCCAGCAATTACTTTTCTGTGCAGTCATTGACTTTGTATGTAAATCAGAGGCTCACAGGTACGAGTGACTTGGCCATGGCACTGCCTGAGATACCAACCCTTGTGCTTGAAGGCTCAGATTTATCACCAGAAACATCTCACAGTGGGGTAGATTTGGTGCCTGTGCTCTTGCTTTCATGGGGGTCTCATCCTGCCCTGCTACAGGGGTGCAGCAGCATTTTACAGCAGGGGGGCACTCACTGCTTCCCCCAGCCCTGTGACACAGCAGCCTCTGGCAGGGGCAAGCCCTGCTCCCCGTGCCCAGCTCCAGCCCCACAGGTAGCAAACCTGGCTGCCAGAAGGGTTTTTCTGCAGCTCCTCTAAGTGCTTTGGCAGCTTAGGAGCCATGTAAACAGCAGGAGAGCTAATAAGAAAACTGAGTCATGAGGGACAAATCTCGTGTCCTCCCGCAACTGAAGATAAACAACAGCAGCAGCAGATAGCTGAGTGATAGGGGAGGACAATAAAATAAAGTGTCTTGAGAGCAATAACGTTTACAATAATATAATTCTGAGCTACTGAAGTATACGCAAACTAACCAGTGAGCAACATTATAAAAAAATAAAGTGATATTAAATAATCTGTTCAGCCTTTTTGTCACCTGCAACAAATTAGGCTTTCAATATGCAAAACATCTTCCTTCCAGAAAAACAAATGATCATGATTTCATTTAATTGTAATTTAATGAGGCATAATGTATTTTTTAAAGTGATATACACCAGGTGTGTGGTGAGGAAACTGGCCCAGCCAGACAAACCCTACTGTTTCTGTTTTTGAGAAAACCCTAAAGCCAGCCAGAGACTGTTTTAATTTCTGTAAATTATGTTTCTGCTGGAGGGGGTGAGGGAGGGAAACCCACAGCATTCATAGATTTCTTATAAAATTCCATTGGCTAAACTAGCTCATTCCGACTATCTCACATATTAAAAAATAAAAATTAAAAAATTGGCAGAGTGCAGAGTAACCAACTCTGCAAGCCTAGAAGATCATCTTCAGGGACTAGAAAGTCGCAGTATGACTTTAAATAGCCAAAGAGATCTTCTACATAGAACACAGCTCCCAGGATACATTTTAGGACATGTAGCCTGATAATATCTTTGCTTTTCCACTCCTCTGCATCATTTTTAAACCGGCTGCTGAAGAGGCAACTGACGAAGTTTAATGTTCACACAGGCTGTGCTTGCAAATGAGGTGTGTGATCACCCTGAGACAAGGGCTCTGCACAACCTGGTTTACCCTTGGAACTTGCACTATTTTTAAAATTACACACTAGATCCATAACTGACTTTAAGAAAATAATACCTGTGGTGGAGAGAAAAAAGCACATGTCCAATCAAAACAAAAAAGTCACTGAATCTATTTAAGGCAGGAGTAATTTTGACCATGTTTTTTCAAACTAGCTGAAATATAGTCCCTTCAGGCCAGCAAAGCCACTGTCACAGGGGTTGGCTTTTCATTTATTCTGTGACACCCCATTTGTGAACTTCTTTTACTTTTATTAACTCAGGATTTCCAGGACAAACAACCCAAAACTCCCTGGCACCTGATTTTTTTTAAAGCAGCTTCTAAGAGATGATGCAGTGCAATGTAGAGCAAGTGTTACTCCAGCTGACTCCGACATCCAGTGGACCAACTGGATGACCCAAGGCAAAACTCGAGGCAAACAAAGGCTTGAACAAAGCCCACAGAAGGTGAGCAAAGCCTCTCTGCCCTCCTCCCAAAGGGCTGCTGCTCAGGCCTGGAAAGGCTGGCAGTGAGATCTCAGTGGGACAGCAGACTGCACTACCAGTGACCGAAGGCAGGAGGATTTTGCAACCAGAACTTTTGGAAAGTAATCTGCATGGGGGTGAGGCAGCGCTGCTGGAGTGCAGTCCAGGCACTCGTGTCCTGGGGACACAGGACGAGGGCCACCAGGCAGCAGGAGACTCCCAAGCACTGGACAGGACCTCACCCACATCAGGTTCGATGACTTGGATAGAAGTCATGCTCTCCCTCTTACAGACCTAAGCCATTTGACTACAAAACCAGGCACTAATGTTAAAGAGGTTCAGAACAAGCTTTGGACAATCAAAACACTGGCCAAGGCAAAAATTTAAATAAACCCAACTAATGTGCTAAACCTCAGTTTATATGTTCTGTGTAAGGAAATTATATATATGAAGGACTGAAAAAGCATAAACACTTTTTCAGACTTTCAGTCTATTTGTGCCTCTCCATACTTCAGCTGTGGCCAAAAGCAACAGAGAAAATGCTGAAATACTAGAAAAATATTGCTTCTGCAGTGCTTAAAGTTCCAAATACTTTTAAGCCTGAACTTGTACTGACAAGTCTCAATAGAAAAGCTGTTCTGCTTTCCATCAGGGATAGATGTTACCCTGAGCAGGATGAGAAAACGTAGAGATTTATTCAGTTTCAACATCTGGATCTTAAAGGTCAGAGATGTCAACCTGTCCCCTCTCAGCACACAAGGCCTGTTTCCAGCACAGAAGGCAGCACCCAGGGAACCCCTGGTTAGCTACACATTTCTACTGAACTACACCATAATTGTACCTTGAGTATACAACAACAAACTTGATTTTGTCAGGCTAAAATGACCACTTATTGTTTACAGTTGTTTGCTACTTGTAGTTGCAAGCTGGAAGCAGCAGGTCAGTCCAGGAGCTCTGCAGCAGAAGCTCTGACTTCTTACAACCCTACAAGGAATAAAGCACTTCCACACACTGTGTTTTTCTCACGTCAAGGCAGGATTTTACCACAACATCTCTCTGCCTCTCTGCATTTACTCCAGGTCTCACCTTCAGTACTGTCTTCTGGACTGAACTAGATATATTAAACAATTCTGAAATGCTTCTTCTTGCCTCTAAGTATACAGCACTTGCCAAGAACCTCTATATGAAGCACTTATAGGCTTCTTGGGACTCAAGCTCATTTTCAAATGTTCACTGCTTTGTTTCCATTCCCTTGTATCTCTTCCTAATTCCAGCTAGGATATGAAGCAGAAGTACTGGAAGTCTATCAGAAATGCTTATCCTGGCAATGTGTCCAGTCCAATTTTGCTGAGCAAAATTGCTTTAGATAATCAGTGGAAAATTTTGAGTGGTTAGCCAAACCAAGCACCTTCATATCCATTCTGTCACAGTTTCCACCAGGCAAAAGTGTTTTTGTACCCTGTTCCCTTACCAGCTCCTCTTGCTCAATGGTCAAAATGTGTGGTGCTACATTTGTATCAGTTTAACAAACTTCAGAACTTGAAGGACTCTGACTGAGGCTGTCTCCCAGTACCCTTCAGTGTACACATCACATCAGTCCTTCATTTACCAGAAATCTTCTGATCTCCAGATTCAGTGCCTACAGCCAGAGTATGAGGCTTGTTCTTAAACTCATTTAACTAATGCTAAAATACATACATCTCAGGAGAGAGCTGCTTAGGCACAAAGCATTTAGAGGCTGATTTGAATAAAACTTATACAGGGTGCAACAATGACAATTTGATTTTTATTATTAAAAATGAAGTGTTTAAATCCTCAAAGAAAACGGCTTTATTGCATTAGTTTAATAAAGCCTCTTTTCTATTATGGTATCTGTTTTTATGAGGGAAGACAGGATGTGCATGTGGATCTGAATGTGGATGCATGATGAAAAGGAGGGAGAGAAAGACCAAACACCTGCAGTCACAAAGTGCCACCATTTATGACATGCGTGTCAGACCTTTATCCTGAAATATGCTGGAAAATGAGCAAAGACTACACAGCTTGTGTAGAACCATGCCTTTGCTTCCAAGGCTCAGGACTCCTGTGCATCAGCTGAGCAGGCAGCAGCCACCTCCTACAAGCACACATTCTGAAAGCCTGACTCACATGCTACTTAAGATCTTTTCATTCAGCCTATTGAATACAATTACGTTAATTGAAACTGAAATTTTGGGTAGTGCAAAACCCACTGTTGGAACAAATATCCCATGTACCAAAAATCTGCAATTTATTAAAGTAAGCACTTCCCTTACAGACAGTCTTCTTTCCTGTGAGTACAACAGAACGCTGCTTGTGCCCCATTACACCCAAGAACAAAACAAGCAGGCAGCGTGAAAGGGTTTCATGCTATAAGAGAGAGTTTTCTATGAGGGTAAAAACCAACAAAAAATCCCCCCGAAAACCCAAACCAGAAGCTTTGCTAATTGAAAGTCTGTGCACAATGGGGCAGACACCATAGCAATGAATGCAGCATGACTGTCTCACTAGATACCAGGGAGAGAATTAGAGCTGCTTGTGCTCCTCTCATGTGAATTAAAGGGAAAATTATTTGCAAAATGAATTCTATCCAGGATTTGGCTCACAAGCAAATAGAGGTGGAAGGGTCAGTTATTTCAACAAACTGTATTTCTGATCTTAATGCCTTGTAGAGGACTCCTTTCTGAACCCACTTCCGTTTGGGGGAATTTTGCCAAAGAAAGCAGAATTAAAAGGAGGAGTCACAACCCATAGCCTTCCTTCCTTAGAAACCACACTCCTGCTGTCAGAGCCCCCAGACCCACTATAGGTGACCAGTGACACCTTTGTATGCCAAAAAATATTGTTTCCCTCTTCCTCACTGCAGAACCCTGAACCTACCTGCAGTTGCACCAGAAGTTGGTGCACCACCCAGCATCAATCCTGTGCTCCTTTATGCCTCAACCCACACCTGCAGCCAAGGTGTGACCAAACCCCTTGAACAAGGAGGATTAGTGCAGCTTATTTCATCATAAACTTCACTATGTCTGAAGCTGGTGGAGTTTCCTCCTCCTCAGGCTGTTACTTCCTTTAATCCAAAGAGCTGTGGTTGGCACCAGTTACCCAGGCAGGAGCTGAGCTGGGTGTGTGCTGCTCTCCCATCTGCAGGCTGGGAAGCCAAGGCTCCCACACGGAGCTACCCAGGGCAGGAAGGAGGGAGCAGTGCTCTTTGGGAAGGAAGTCACAAGCAGCCTGAACACACCGGTGTTTTCACCCAGCTCTCTTTGTATCTGGCCCCACAATAACTCAATTTTAAAAGCCTCAGATTCAAGGATGTTTCCAGTTTCGGAGGCTGTTCATTATAACAAGCACTGGCCACTCGCCCAAACATTTTACTAGTTTTGGCTATTATGTCACAACACTGGCAAAAAAAAAGATGCTTGAAAAAAGAGAAAGATACAAACTGAAACACTCCTTCAGTCCGCAGGCTTCGCAGTCCACTGGGCACTCCCAAGGAGTGCAGCAGTTCACTGATCAAGTGATTTAAATTGTCTGGACTCTTACAAAAGAGCCCAATAAACTGTCCTGGATACAACTCCATGAGCCTGCAGCAAAGAGGGATGCTGAGCAAATGAGAAGAAGAATAATATGTTCATTTTCTTTATGCAGAACAGGATTCAAATTACCTATTTTCTAACTTGTATTTTGAAGACTGGGATCACTTCAGCCCCTCCAGATTTGCTGAACAGCTTTCCAGCAAAGGACAAGGTAAATCCAAGAGAGCATTTTCATGCATTTCCTTTAAAATAATCCTCTTAGTCCTACTTTTTCCTGTAACCAACACCACCTACCAATTTATCAAAACATTACAACCTGCAATAAGCAAGTTCTGGTTATTATAACCTTTGTAATCTGAATTGCAACCTGAATGCTGTATTAGGAGACAATAAACTGCAGGATGGAAATGGCACAATGATTCTGCCCTGAGGATGGGCCAAACCACGTGTGTGTTCTCCTCCAGGGAGAAGTCCATAGCCTTGGCCACCAGGCCCCTTGTCCTGCCTCCCATTTCAGAGTATCTCCACTGGCCAATGTGGTGCTCATGCTTTTAGAGGTCACTCATCACCTAGAAGTTATCCTGATGTAAAGACAATGCAGGCTTCAGCCAGGTAGGCATTTTTTGAGGACTCCAGGCTGCACTGGAGCTGTACTGCACTGTGCTGACAGCCTTTTGACTTCTCTGCACCGCTGGAGACCAGTGAGGGACATCAGCTCCCTCTGTGCACTAAAACCTCCTCACCCTCTACAGTCTCTATATTGCAAGCACTTTCACTCACAAGCTTTGACTGCTTTTAAAAACATGCACAGGGCAATTCCAAGTGTGCGGTACACTTGCTCTAACAGTTGTACTTCTCTTACAGATTTGCAGTATTAATCAGATTTTTGCCTGCTTTTTTCTCAAGATTGAATGGCTTTATACAACCAAAAAGTGCCAAGGTCTTATAGAAATCATGCCTTTCACTAAATTACTGTTTTAATAACAACTTCAGCTTACAGCTTGACTTCATGTCTACATCTCTTATGAAGATGCCTTCCATTTTAAAGGCATCAGGTATGACTATGTAACTCTCAGGTGTTTGATGGGCCTCATAATGTTGTCTGCCTTCAATTCAAACCCACTCAGACTCCTGCATGCACTTTTGAAGGCCCACAAAAGGATGCCCAGCTTTCCACTAGCAAGCTGTTAGTTCATAGCAGCAGTTTAAGCAGAAAGAACAAACTATTCCAGTAAACAACACATTCTTCTGACTTAGGGGTCACAGGCAAGAGCGAGCCAAGGCCAAGGATCCTGGCCATAAAAAACTTGGGCACAAACAATGCAATTACACAAGCAAGAAACTCAACCTCCTGCCCTGATAATACTGCTAGCTGTCTCAGCCATGGCAAGCTCCCTCCATGCCACAAGAGCAGGGAAGGCTACACAGAGCCCAAGAAGGTGTGATTCCCACAGACACCATCCTTACCATTGCTGACAGACTGTAGGCAACACCACCTATGACAAACATGGCAGTGTGTGCCACCATTTCAAATATTTTGAAGGTTGTGTAGGAATTTCTTACTTATGCAATAATTATATTGTCTCTGTGGGTGTGCTTTTACCCATCCCATGTGCTGAACAAACAGGCATTTAGGTTCCACAACAGCATGAACTCGAATTGTGACACTGAGTCTCTAAATATAAGAAGCAGCAGAGGTTAGCCCAAGACACTTACTAAACATCAGGCATATACACTTTGAGGGTTCTTCATTCAAATGAACAGGAAAATGTCCACTTTGGAATTTTCTGCCTGAAAGAAACCCTCTTCATGCCTAACTCAGCCAGGGCCAACTCCTCACCAAACAGCCTGTGCAGCTCTCCTGTGCACAGAGCAGGTACTAAACCTCCTGATGTTCAGTATCCACCTCAGTGGGAGCACTGTGCTCCAGGAGATGTACAGAACTCATTACAGAGCCTGAATCGTTTTGTTTTCACATGTGCAGATAACATGGCCACAGGTACAAGCAAATATTGCTGTCTTCAGTTACATATTTCCAACTTCAAGAGGAAGATTTGGATGTTTCACAAACCATACAGTTTCATCTCTCCTTCTTCTGACCCTCCTCACGCTCTCCCTCCCACACACACGCACAAGTGTCAGCCACTTGTTCCGATGGATTTAGCCTAGTTTGGATCAAAGCTTCCTCTACTTCATTTAACAGATTTGCTCAGATGGAAGGTCTCAGGGGGGAAATAATGTTAGTAAGAAGGGACTTTTCAGCATTGAGTATGTAGGTCATTGGACTTTAAAATAAATTAGAGAATAGTTTATCTATTAAACAAGCCTCACAGTACATATTTCATGAAGCTATACTTAATTATAGGCTAATGTGCACCACAGAGCTACCACCAAGAAAGATTAAGCAGTGGCCCATAATGCAGTGATTAATACCATTATTAGCTGGCTGGCACACAGCATCTATTATTTGGTACCATCAGGAGAAACAACAGACCTCCAGTTTCCAATGCTGGCACTTCCGTGAAATGCACCAAACCCAAACCTTTCCAGGGAGAAACACACACCTCTCTGTACCTCGGAGGCAGCAGGGGGGATGCAAGAAAGTGAGAATAGACTTGAAATTTCACTTAAAGTGCCTTTTACAGGGTTTGCTTCTCCACCATGGATGTGTGGCAATTTCCCACATCCTCTACTGTGAAGTGCAACATTGATTGCCTGAGCCCCTCTTCTTAATACTCTAAACAGTCCTGGACGTGAGGGGAGCTTGATCTGAGTTGGAATTAACAGCTGGGGACAAGGAAACATAAGCATGTATCTACACTCTTTTACTACAGTGATGGCTCCTGGGGACATGATGCACTGTATTTAAGACCACTTGTCTTCTGTATTAAGGCCCTGTTGACTAAAAAACTCTGCTGTGAGATGAGCAAATATTTTATGGATGTTGTAAGACTTTCCTGTTCTGGAATCAGTATGTACATCATATTACTTATGATAGAGGGCTAAGAAGCAGGTAATTTCTTTCTTGTTGGGGAATGAACCTTTGATTTAATAGCAGACTTGGGCATTACCAACCCAGGTCTCCCAGTCTGGCTAAAGGAGAGCTTCATGTGCAGTGACAGTGACAAAACCCTCACCAGCAACGTTACTGCCGACCTCTCGCTCCAGTTCAGAATATGTCATTCTGTCAATACCATCTACCTTGATTATACCAGGCTTTATATACAACGGGTTATGATCCCAGAGGGATGAAAAGCTTTTCCAAATTAAAAGCAGCATTTTAAAGAGGAAATACTCATACATTCCTATGTAGTTTTCATTTGATATCCTCAAGGCTAACCCCAGAACTCAAGTGCTTTTTCTGAGTGCAGCCATCTTACGAATTTAATGGAAGAAGGGAAGTAATAAAATGTGCTCCATACTTTAATTAGTTCCCTCATAACATGGCATTTCCAAAATGGCAGTGCCAAAGAAAATCATTAATCTAGGAGAACAGACGAAGGCACTGTATGGGGCAAGGGACAGACCTCCTAGAGATACACACTTCACTTTCCTTCTCTTGCTGGTAAATCTTACCTCAAAGAACAACTCCAGCTACACAAAATGAATTTGTACCAATATTAAATATTAAGCCACTTTCCATTTTTTAAGCCTTGCTACACAGTATCACAAGTGAGAGATCACATGCTGTATC
The DNA here is from genome assembly GCA_034509425.1 of Eopsaltria australis. Lineage (NCBI taxonomy): Eukaryota > Metazoa > Chordata > Aves > Passeriformes > Petroicidae > Eopsaltria > Eopsaltria australis. The sequence continues at coordinate 2,159,367 of JAVTVJ010000030.1, forward strand.
CCGCTCCAAGGACAGCAGGATAAATGTAAATGGCCTCTCTTTCTTTACACTCACCCTGGGTATACTCCAAGTGCCAGGCTTAAGCTGATACTATCATGCAATCATTGCAACATCTGCATTTCACTCGGTGAGTGAGAAAACCTGTGTCAGATGCATGAAAGCAAACACAATCTGCTACAAAAGGCAGACACTCTTCCCAGCACACTTGCCTTACACATTTCTTGTGGGAGCACCCTCTGGCACTGGTTGTGCCATCACTTGTGTACCACAGGAAAGAATTCAGGAAGCATCAGAAGGAAGCCCAAAACACCTCTGACTCTCAGTCTCTTATTACCTCTTTCTGGCAATCAGGCAGGGGCAAATGTGGAAGTTTATAACCACAGAGAGGAGCTCAGAGAAAAACTCCCACGAGCAGAATGACTGCTAGAGAACAAAGCTCAGGTAACGGCACAGGAATGGCCAAATGCAAACAAACAGCTGTTCCAGGAAGAAGCAGCTTTGTTCAAAACTGCCAAGGAGACTGGGGAAAAGACTGAGAGTGGTTTGACCTGTTTCTATGGCACACCCCATGCCTTGATCTGCAACAACCACACAGCCCCACAAGAGTCACAGTTTTGCCCCTTCTTGGTTATGGAACAGAAATCGATACCTGTGTGCGGTTGAATGCTACTCTTGCAAAGACAGCTTGAGACACACTGGCTCTCTTCAGCTCATCTCTGACTTGCTGGTAAATATCTGGAGAGACTTCCACCGATGAATTGGATGGCTCTGGTTTGACAGCTCTGGGGATGGGCGGATGGTTCAAGAACTGCTGGTTGATAGCCTGTGGGTGCTGGTGAGCCAAGAGGCGGCTGACAGCGATCTGCTGGTTTATCAGATGGGCCATCGCTATCTGCTGCCTCACCAGTTGTGGGCTGAGCTGAGGAGACAGGAGCCCGGGGTTTATCATTGTCTGCATCGTTGGCACTTGGTTTCGGATTGGAGTGCTGTGGTGAATTTGGCCATGAGGAGACTGTTCATTAGTTTTTCCCAAAGTTGCCAGCTGGTTGATATTTGGTAAGTGCATGGGACGTTGACCAAGAACACAATAGTCTGAAAGGTTTTCTCTTTCCACTCTTTCCACTGTTAAAAGAGAAAAATTAGCTTGCTGTCATTTCAGTTTGCACTTAGAGCAAGGATTATACTGCAGGTGACTGTACACAACAGCACCTGCATTACTTTTTAAGTCTACATTTGCACAGAAGTATCACAGAAACATAAGCAAAAGAAAAACAAAGTAAAAGCAACAAGAATAATTAACATTCTTTTGGACTTCTCAGGCTTCATCCACAGCTCACAAAGGCTCCTTATAAGCCAGTGGCAGGTATCCTCTCCAGCCTCTTTCCCTAAAGAAACAAGCTTGGACACTTCAATTTACACTGTTATTAACATTTGCATCTGCCACAGCAAATTGAGTAACCTTTAAAAGTGGTCAGTGTTTCAGAATCACCGGCATCTAGGTAAAGGAAAGAAGCTCAAATTGCTATCCACTCACACAAACCAAATGGAAACAAGGCCATTCCCTGTGCAGCTCATGGCACAGCTTCTCGTTACAAACTTAGTGACTATTATCTTTTCCACATAAACTCTACCTTGCACTGTGTGTGGATAAATCTGTCTCGTACCACCAGCTCACCCAGTGCAGGTGGTTGTGTGAAAGCATATTACAAAACAGTGAAATTCACACATGAGAAAAGCTTAAAAAAATGGTTCCTATAGCCAAAGCCTCATTGCCATGAGTCTGTCCAGAAACTTTAAAGCACTTCTGCACAAATGCCCACTTGAAAGAAAGTGGCTTCACTCTTTCAAAAAAACTTGGTTTAGCACAGCAGTGATCTCTAAGTGACATCATGTTACAAAAAATTAAACAGTACACACAAAATGCATATACTGTAGTTTTATGCTGATGTGTATTGTCCCTGTTAAATATCTTATGTCAGCAATATCACAGTATCTTTTCATGTAACTTCAAAACTAAATGCACATATTACAAAATTAAATTTCCTCTAAAAGTACTATTTGAAATAGGAAATGAAGTTTAGCAAGTGCATAAATATAACTCCTACCTAGATAATTTTAAGCAATCAGAAGTCATTTTACAGTAGGCTGCAGATTCTGTAAGCCTCCCTATATGCAATTGGATAGGCATTTTTATATTGATCTGATATGAAAGTGCTCAGAGAAGTGTATCATAGAAAACCACTGCCTCATCCCTGTATTGGTCTCAGCAAATAACAAGATAGGATTTATTTCATAAAGGCCATAATACTATTATAACTTGTATAATGATTAACAACTGTACAGGGTTTTGAACTCTTTTTAAAAACCTAATCTATATAAAGCTTTGAAGCTCTACACAGTTAATACTCAGAATGACAGCTTACTGATGACTTGTTCTGTTTCCTTCTAAATAGAAAGACAGCTCTTTTCACCTTCCAGAGTTAATCTAAGACAGAGAGGGAGCCATGCCCTGAACACACACAAACACAATTACTATCTTTAGAACTGTCACTCTGGAGCATCACAAGTACTGAATTTTACAACTAGGTGAATTAATATCCAGGATTTCCTTGTAAGAAATTTTAACTCGCTCTGCCCATTCTTTTAAAGGAAACACCCATAACATCTTCAGCCTTCTATAAAATAATTGCTTAAAATTTTTAAAATAATAATTAATTTCTAAGAAAACTATGTCCACTTTTCCACAAAAGCTAATGTTTCATCCCAACCAAATTTCTAAGTAAGTGTTTACTTGTGTTTCAACTATGAAAGGCAATGCAATATGTGTGATACACAAATATTATTGCCGGCAAATGACCATTTTGCTGTGTTACTCACAGGCTGACAGATACATAATGCAGTATTTCGTCTTGCTGAAAATACTGAAAATCCCTATTCAAAAGCTGCTCCTCATGATGTCAGTAGGCCTCCCTGAAATGAGCTACAGAAAGCTCTACACCAGTCCAGGAACAGACACGAAATCAATGTGAAATATGCAACAGGAGCAATGCTAATTTCAAGGATGGACCCATCACCAATGCAGGGGTGGGGGCAGGGGAGTGAGGAGGGGCTGCTTTGTCACAGCACCACGTTCAGCAACACAGATGATGCAGAGCCCACACGGCCATACTATCACCTCCTCAGCCTCTCTGCACTAAGCCTGCACCTGAGTAAGGCCATTAAATACAAACATTTGCCGGCCCAAAGCAATTATTCCAAAGGTACAACAGCTACTTGGCAGGTGTAAGTAGAATAAAGCTGTTGCTCAGTGTAATGACATACTTGGAGCATCCTGCTACATCACTGACAACCCTGAAGATCTGGAGTCCTTCTGCTAGGAGTTTCAGAAAAGCTGAAAAAGTTCTGAACTATTTGTAGTTTGAGGAGCACACAGAGAATAACTCACTGAAACCAACAAATTATTACTTGTTAGAACATAAAAACAGTAACCAAGTGTTTTTGAAAACTTGGTGAGAAATAAATATAAATAACATTCACTTTCCAGGCTGAACCACATTTGCCAAGTTTCCACCCACTCTTGACTTCAATGCCAAGTTATAAACCCCTATAAAAATAAAGTTTAAGATGAAAAGGCTGCCAGGCTGTTAATCTGTGCAGTGCTACTTGGAATTACACAGAAACATCACCTGACTTGCTTCCATAGGTATATTTTCCCCTTATTATCAGTTTCCTTTTTTGATCACATTAGGCTATACAGCCATGCATGTACTCCCTATAAATAAACCAGATTCTAGTCACTCCAACCACTTCAGTAATAAAAGGTTACCATTAGCAGTTACGCTGGATGGAAAAAATGTACATTACTCAATTCCTCAAGACTCTTTCCTTCTCCAACACATTGCCTGTATCTGATTCCCTGTTGTTTTTTGGTAACTATGGATTGGTTACCAAATCTGCAGGGCTGAACAGGAGCAAGACTGAGACAACCTTGAGATGGAGACTGGCACTGTCCTGAGAGACAGGCCAGCTTGCCAGCAATGCTCTAAGAAAAAGAGATATCGAAGCCACAAAGCTTCTGTACCACCAGCATTCTGTCTAAGATCTTCCTGAGACAGGGCTTTTACCTTTGCATCCTTTGTTTTCCATATTAATACCTGATTACAGTCCTTCCCTTGTTTGCTATTGTTCTACTCAAACTGTACTGACTGGAATATAAAGCAGTGAGGACAGAGCAGCACGGCTTTACACTGGGACGGAAGGGGTTCCATGGATATGTGCTGTCTACATTCAAGTAGTGCTGATAAACTACTTCTGCTAGCAATGCCTGTGGTAGTTAAATAAAAGCTGGTTCAGGAGGCTGTTACCTACCTCCATCTGTGGTGTGACCACAGTAAAAGGCATCGCAGTGTTTTCGTCTTCTCTCTGCATCACTCACTTGGTATACAATTCTGCAGTTCTTTGCTTGAAAAGCTCATTTAAACCAAGTACAACAGCCCTGTCATATTGCAGAGCCACCCACCCTTCTGAAGCCAATCAAGACTTGTGTCTGGACAACAGGTACTGTGCTAAACTCGGCAATTAGCTCTGAGAGCACTTCAGGATAGTATCATTTTTCTATACCTCCCTGTAACATGTCACTACCTCTACAAGAGTCAGAAAACAACATAATCCCCAGAATGGGAGCAGCAAATTGTTGTACTTGAATATTCCGTTCTCATCCTATAATGATTACCATGTGCGCCAATGTATTTCAACTCCATACTGAGTTAAAACTTCCTGGATACAGCACAAAAGGAATTCAGTGCACCCTTCCCCTGTGTGATGCTCTTAACCTCTAGCCCAATCTCCCCTGCACAGTCAAGCAGCTGACGCAGATCACAGCACAATAGCTTGGGGTGGTCTGCATGCAACTTTCCAATTAAAATAAAACCAGCTCAAAAGATTTAAAATAAGATTTATTTCTCCACCTTCCCTTCCCCTCACACTTTATTTGCACTGAGTTGTTAATAGGAACATTCTGACAAACAGCCCGTGGGGCATTTAGGGCTAATGCATGGCACTGAATTGACTGACAGCACTGGAAACCAAATTGCTGTGCACAATAAGGGATGCAACAGGGAGAGCAAGAGTGTAACATGTCTCCCAGCACTGCACCACAAGCAGGGACACAGGAGCCGCCTGCGTCCATGACCCAGCGTGTCCGGAACTTCTCAGTCCCACAGGCACACAGGCACTTTGCCCCAGAGTGAGAAGAAGCTGGTAAAGAAACGTTTTGTAATAAGTTACTAGCCGGCAGAATTGCCATGCTTCAATTGTGACAGGATGTCACCACCCAGGGCTGCTCTCCAGCGCTTCAGTTCGCTTCTTTGTTTTATTTATTATTTAAAACCTGGTGATCATAAAAGCCATTTCTAGCAGTGGTCATGGCCAAGTTGGGAGAGCTCTGTGAACTTGGGTATACCCTGCACTGAGGTTGAGACAGAAAGGTTCCCACAATTTCTCCTGGCTTAGCACCATCCTGCTCACTGGAGCAAGACTTGAACTTTGGAGCTATGCTTGGGGGACAAAGCACAGCACCAGCTCCACCTTGGAGAGACAAGGCTGCTGCACTACACCCAGAGGGTGCCTCCTTGCTTATGCTACATAATTCTGAACTACGACTTTGTAAATAACAGAACCACTCCAGAGCACAGGAAGTGCTTTTAAAATGGTAATTCCGTATCTTTTTATCTGTAATTGGGATAATTACTTATTTCTTTTAATCACAGCCCACTTAACCACTTCAGTGCAAAGGGCTGGTTTGAGGAGTCTCATTTTTATTCAACATCTAATCTTTGTGTTTACCCTTAGACATTCACTGGCTTCAGTGCCCGCTCTCTGCCCAGGCCACTTGTTCCTGCACTCAGGATTGGAGGAAAAGCAGGTTGACCAGAGAGGAAGATGTGACAAGAAGCTGTAACTTTTAAAACCTTTCCCTTCCCCTACTCCTGCAGGATAGCACAGAACCTCAAAATAGCTATAGAGCACATACAGAAATTGTTTGGCCGCTGGCTGTGGGTAGCAAAGGCCTTTATCCAAGCCTAATGGAAAACAGACAGGAAAGGCCATTGTCTGTTCTTTGTTGAGTTGCAAACCATTCAGTTCCCACCAAAGCACAAATCGCTACTTTTTAATTAGAATCATCATTAAAAGTGAGCCTTTAACCACCAATCACCAATCTGAGGTAAACTGAGTGGAGTGTACTAACATTGCTGAGTCTCTTTGTGCAGCTGACCTTCTCATCCCTTACCATCAAGACTAGCTCTGTCATCCCTTAGGACACAGAGTTGCCAGCTCTGCTTAAGCATAGTAAGTCATATTCGTCACAAGGGCTGCCCCTGGACTACACTGCTTCCAAAGATGCTTGTCATAAGATAATCTTATTTTAAGATTAATTTTTGGGTTTGTGTATAAGTTCAAGAGGCACATGGAAGTACGAGCTCAGTTCTTCATAATCACGTTAACATTGTTTGTCAAACAGACATGTCAGATCCATCCGGCAGAGAAAACCATGACACTGAAGGTGTTCTAGTGACCACCTGTTCTAACCCACAAATACTGGTCACTTGAAATTGAAGAGGAGAAGCAGAGGAATCATTAGTTAGAGCCGTCTGACAGAAACACAGGGAGTACTGGTTTAGATGGACTGATATAAAATATCAGATAAAAATATAAAATATCTCCCTTTCTGTCAACCTGTTGTAACAGCAGAACTAATCTTTTGTGGGTCTCACAACAGGGAGGTACAAACCCCCTAGGTGAATCAGTCAATTGTGCAATCCCTCTGGGAGATACGTATGTGTGTCTTCCTGATTCATAACATCAGAGATGGTGACGGGAGGGAGACACAACACAGACATTATTAAGTCAGAGATGTAACTCTTCCAATATTTCAAGTGAACAGAATGCCATTCTGCTCTTGGAGTCACATATGCTATGAAATCCATGGGACCAGAGAGACACATTGCAGCTTTTCACATAGGAAAGCTTATGCCTGTACCTAAGCTTCAAGTTATTCTCCTGTTTCAAACTAATCTCCACTAATGCTTGCTTTGTAAAAATAATTTTTCTTCTGAGCGAACAAGCTGCTGTTCGGCAACACACAAATAATTTTTTTTACATACAAAAGATAATTAATTTGGACATTCTGAAGGTTAAAACAAAAACATGTTTGCTTTTTAGAAAATGAAGATGACCGTTCTTTACTAAGAATTCAAAAGGGCAGAAGTCCCAGCTGCAGCACACAATTGGTCCTCACTGAGAAAAGCATGGTACTGGAACAGGAGGTATCTTTTTAAAAAAGTTCAGTGACATCATTTCAGCAAGACATGGGACAAGTGGCCAGACAGCTTCTCCACAGAAGAGTTTCCAGCCTTTACTGTCTGGCCTATGTTCCCTAAAGAAGCACTGGCTGCAGCTCCAGCCACACGCAGGCACGGGAGACGGCACTCGGCAAACCTCACATATCCTCAGCCACTGTGCATTCTGCACAGCTGAGATTCATATATGCACTTGCTTTAGATAAAAGTTACTCTTAAATAAAAAAAATAAAGCGAAAGGGTGTGTTTTAATTCTCTTTACAGAGAGGAATAGCAAAGAGGGCCACAATTCATACACCCTGGAATGCACGGCAGCAGGTAAATTGGTTTTTAACAATACACACGTACTTAGCATCACAAACAATGCTGAAACATGAAACACTAACTTGGGTGGGGGAAACAGCAGTCAAGGGGTCTATAATTCTTGCTGAATCTTGACACTTTTAACATGTATTTAAAGAGAGAGGCCACTCTTTCCTCATCGTTAGTGCCAACTGATGAACTACTCTCCTCATAAAATAGCACAGCAGACCACTGACTAAGAGGATGACTCCGAGTCAAGAGATGATCTTCAGGTCATGTATGTTACCTAGATGCTGACAAGTTTGCCTGTAATTGATGTTATTTTCCTTCCTTTTTATTTAAGAAAGTGAGGAAAGTCCTATTTTTCGTAAAATGAATACCCAGTAAGGAGTGTTAAAGTAAGCAAAGGGAAAGTTACAGCAATGTCAAGAGCCCCACAGCCGACCCTAAATGCAAACAAGATATGAAACGTATTTCCTTGAAAAACTTAACATTACTGCAAAAGGTCAAGATACATGCATATAAGTACACAATATATATAAACTCCTCTATTCACATCGAGAGAGGTAAATACACATGCACGTATCAGTAAAGAGGGTATTTTTAAAAGTCAGAAACACTGTTTGGAAAATACCTGGTGTGCCTTTTCATGAGGCTTCCACAACATCTGCTTCAGAGGAACAATCAGAAACCCTTCCTCAAAGCACATAATGACAGTTTTCCCCAGACTTGCACTGGCACTATCACTGTGCTGCAATCCTCAATTCCTTCAGCCTGGAAATAAGAAAGCTGGGAGCCCTTCTAAATCCTGTTTCTAACCTCTCTCAACCTACATTGGCCCCTAGGAACACATTAAAAAAGAAACAGATTGCTCTGTCTATCCATTATTGGAAGCAAGCAAACAAACTTTCAAGAATAAAACAGCACATAAACAACAAATCAGTAATATTGGAAAAATCAAAGAGGAGCCAAAGCAGATTCTCAATTTAAGGAAGCTATGAAAGCTTTTTCTTACATTCTTGATCTGTTGAAACAGAAATAATTGAGGCCTCCTCCTTTAAAATGAAAAGCCTCATCATTCCACAAAAACTTTGAGACAGCCACAGTCTCAAAACTCACATCCACAGAAAGCTATATTTTGACAGACACTGATGGCAGGAGCAAAGATGACATGTTCTTCATACGCAGACAAAAAAAATATGTCTTTTTATTTTTAAGTCCACGATGTATTTATTTCTTCCCGCTGCCTTCCTAACTTCCTCCCACTGAGCTAAGTTGTGTCATCAGGCAAAAAGAAAATATTCACACCAGTTAAGATTTTCAGTTGTGAAAGAATTCTGATACAGTGATAGTCCTTCTGATAAAAATAGAAAGCATGACACTTAGAAGTGAAATATCTATTCAGAAAGAGAGCTAAAAAATATTCTAAATGCTACAAACCCAAAACACTGGGACATGAGTAGGTAACTGGTATGAGTTTGATCCCTTGACAATTACGTGAACTGCATAGCTAAGTTCTGAAATACCTCTCTCCATACATATCTATATCTAAATCTATATCTCTATATCTATATGTACATCTATATCTACATCTATATCTATACCTACATCTATATCTATATCGTTACTTACAAAGTGTTGTTTTTATTTCTGTATCTATTAATCAAATTTAGAATCAATGCAAATATTTCAAGTAATTATTCAAATCCTCTCTTTCAACAACATTGAATGCCTTCTCTCAGTCTCAGCAAGTTCAGCTTCTACAGAAATCAGAAGAGCATTTCTCAGATTGAGAGAAGCATCCCCATGGGACTGGGCAGGAGAAAGGCAGTGTGAGAACCATTAGAATAAGGCATTGACATTGATCAGTGTGTATTCCTTAGTAAAAAAAGGTGGATCTCTGATTCTTCATTGAGGCAGATTTAAACATAATTAAGCCTTGTCATGCATGCACAACTTTGTACTAAAAGGCCTTACATCCCTCAAAAAGAAAATTAAAAAAGTAAGTAAAAAAGGGGAGAAAAAGGCTTCACATAGCAATTACAACATAGATTAATTCATGGTGCATATTTTGAACAAAATTACAAAACACACTAAATAGCTTAATTACTACCTCAAATGATTACAGTCACCCACGAGGACAAGAAGTCCACAGAAGAACTGTTAAGCCTTTTGTTTCCCAACCACTGTACACGTTCCATTATAACTGTTTTAATATAAGCTCTCCTTCAAATATATACATGTATCCCAAGGATACTGGAAAGAGTGGACATCCCGTTACAATCTCCCTCATGTCCTAACACACATCCCAAGAGGCAAACCCAGGGCCAGGAGGAGAAAAAAGCCTCCATCCTCACACCAGCCAGTTCCCAAGCCTGGCTGTACACTAACCCTCATGCTGCTGAGTAAACTGTGAATGTCTTAAAACCTTGAGGGGATGGGGCAGGATGGGAGAAAAAAATTCAAGCAGAATTTTATTCTAGCATCAACTAGACCAAATTGCCATGCTGAGCTGAACTAACTGAAAACTTTTTTAGAATAACGAGCATAAGTGGTTTAGCTGTCTTTTCGGTGAGTTCAACAGAATGCACACTGAGAATGTTTACTTGAGATTTGATACAATCCCATTTGTGTACAGCCTTTACATCTGTTGCTAATGATATCAAATTATTGATTGTTCACTTTCTTATATTATTTAAACATTAACTATGCACTCAGCAACCTGATGCTTTTCTTTCTTTTTCTTTTTTTCCAGAGAACATTTTATTTCTGTCTGTCTTTGGTTGTAATTACTTTGATCTTCCAGAGTGTATAATTAATTTACTGTTTATTTATTTGTATGAGAAAGGAAAAAAGTTTGACCTAGTAGATCTATATGTGGCAATTTGTAACAGAATCACATAGCTTATGTTTAGGAAATCATGGTTTTGATTAAGAAGCAACCATTTAGTTCCCACTGTTTTATTAAAACAGACATTAGCAGATAATAGGAAACACATTTAACACTGTAGGCTGCATTTAGTTTGCAACGTCAATAAAGTTATTTTGAAGCCCCTTCCTATTTTGTATTTACCACAGCTCATGTGAATTGTTTTTTCCTTTTACTTTCTAGTAACCAGCTCTGGAGTTACACAAGGATGCGGGTGCTGGTTCCAAAGACTCTGAATTATAGTTTTATCAAATCTATCCAGCTACAGCCCAAAGAACAAGTCTCTGCATCATCCATTCACCTTCATGGAAGTCCTTATTTTAAATTATTATTATTGAAGGAGTACATGGTGACTGATGCATGTAACTCGAGTCACTGCTTTTGCTAACTGAGCTGTCCTGCAGGAATATCTGGCCACAGGAAAGAAACAAAACAACATGAAACGAGAGATGATGAGAAACTGAAACCACCTAAAGAAGTGCAGAAGTCTTCGTGTTTGCAGGCAGTTAAGATTGCTGCTCTGAAGTTGCATGACTGTTTATTCTCCATGCACCACTGTACCTGCCACAGACTCTTTGTTTTCTCTCCCACTCATATGGTTGATGAATCAACACTACTTGAACTGCTTTATAGCAGCTTGTGTTTACTTCACACATACCTTAACCTTCCTTTTTCTCCTCCTACTAACACACACATAAACTTCCAAACAGCAACGACTGGCTGTGTCTCTGAATAACACAGATACAGAGTTATCTGGCAAACTCTTTGGGTTTGGATCCTTGACCTTTTGATTGAGGCTTCATTCTGCTTTTACTGCACTTAACAATTTAACTGTGCACTTACTAAGTAAAAGAAAGTAAGAGCGTAAAGCTCTAAGAATGGAGGAAAGTGGAAGACAGCAGTGTGCTAGAAATACTCAGAAGCTGCAGTAGTATCTCTACAGTTAAGAACACTACAGTTAAGGGCTTCCAGTGCCTCTGCAACTGGCACCCTTGCCCAGTTTTGAAAAATGAAAAAGAAAAATGAAAAAAAAAGCCTATTTGTGTTCTCCCAGAACAGCAAGTAAATGCGAATAGTGATGACCTCGAAGCTGTTTGATTCCTTTGATTGCTTTTTAACCAAGAGGATATGTTAAAGCACTTTGAATAAAATTCTTTTATTAAGAGACATCATTTAGAGAAAAGAAACACTTCTGAGTCACACAATGGCAATTTAGAGAGAAAAGGAAATATCCAGTTTATTTGGCATGAGGGTTACCACATACTAAAATGTCCAATCAACATTTTTACTCCTAGCCTAAACCATTTTAGTACATGAAATGCAACATCTCTCTTTTTCCTTGCCTGCATTGTCACCCCAATTCTGCCTGGACAATTTTCCCTCTAGACGCAAATAATTTCACCACAGAACACTTTCTTTTTTCCCCTAGTGAAAATCTAATCATTGCAGAGCCCAGGCATGGGTGTCTTACAGGTATGCTCCACACAAGCCAGATGTGCAGAGAAAAACCAGATGCCTCAGAACTTGTTCTGATGTTTCACGCAATTTTGTTTCATGTGTTCCTAACTCAAGCAGCAGACTCTTTATGGTATTATTATGCAGATTTCTAGTCTGTCCTAAGGAAACAAAACAACTAACCTTTCATAGCTTATGTTTGCCAGCCTTTTATGAGGAAAAGACGGCACACTCTTTTTGAAAGGTGCTAATCTTCACACGACTAAAAATACAATGGTTTCTCAGGAAGGACATGACATTACCTTATTCATAATGTTTGTGAATTCTGTTGTGATTTTCCTGGCTACTGAAAGGATCATAGACAGAAACAACAATAACAGTCTATGCCTCCTTTCAGATGATGAATCTTCTTTTCAGTGGTGAAAGAGAGCAAAAAACTATGAAAAAACCCTATCCTAGGATACAGCTAATATCCAAGGGTGATGGGCATTTGGGGAGAGAGGAGCCAGGTGGAATTGTGAAAAAGCTTTTGTCTGTCTTCAAACTCCTGAGCATTTAAAGAACGAGTGTTTAAAAAAAAACAAACCAAAAACCTACTAAAACAAATGGTCCAGTGCACACCTAGGCCCCTTGCCAAAGGAAAAGGAGAATAAAAGAACAAACCAGACATGATGGATGCTTGTGCACCACTGACAGGTGATCAGACAGTTCAGTGGTGAGAATGGGATGAACTTCCTTAGAATCATTTTACTCCCTCAAGCACTGTGGACCTACTAATACAATTTCATAATAGAAAAAATACAAACAATGGGCTATTTTTCTCTTTACTTCAGTGGGTACAGAACCTTGTTATTTACAAGCGTCTCCTAACAATCAGTATTAAATGCTCTGCATCCAGATTCCACAGGATAAAATACAGCAAGAATGCCAATACACTTTGCAATATTGAAAACAGACAACAAGGTCACATGTAACTTAAAAAGTCAGGGTTTTAGCTTTCAGGAACAAAACGAAACTAAGGCAACTTACATAGCCATTTAACTTTTAAATCCTGAGATACTACAACATTTTCTTTCCAAAATGTTTCCACTTAATTCAAAACACAGTTGATCTTTCAGCACAGCTAAATGGGATATTTTAAGCATGTTTTGTGTCCTGTGTTTTCATGCCAGCTTGTTTGTAAAGTATCAGATTTAATTTCAAATGTGCTGTGACTGTGTCCTCTCTGTAGACAAATTCACTAATATTATTATAACTTATTATTACTTTTATTTAAAGCAAATAATCTCAAGCTGCCAGCAGAATTTCAAGAACTCGGAAAGCAATAAAAAAAATCTATTTACCTTTAATCTTCTTGTACTTTTTGTACCATCTCCCAAACTCCTGGCACTTGGTTGCTGACACATTGGCATAGTATGTACTATTTACAATGGATGAAATCATACTCTGGAAGTACAGAAAGAAAAACAAAAAGTGATTTAAAATATCTTCCACAATTAGAAATCTCTTCAAAGGAAAGTAAATGACATGTGAGTGTATAATGATCATCCATCTTTGACTTTAAAACCAAAAGAACTGTCTGATGAGTACAATAATTCGTTTTTTATTCTCCAGTTTATATGCCCAGCCATAAATAAAATCACAAAGTAATAATTATTTTGCACAATTACGTAAAAAAAAAAGTAGTACAAACCTAGGCTGAGACCCACAGCTCAGGCTGGGGGAGAAGTTCTACTTTGCTTTGCACTTGTGATATTACAATAGCTAAACTTGAGTTGCATAACAACAGGCAGTGCTGTGCTGAGGAACACATGCTCACTGCACCAAGCACAATTTAGGAACCAGATCCTAAAGGTAAGATTAGATGCTGCAGCATGCATAATCCAAATAATGCTTTTCAGATGTCTCTGTTCTGCTTCCAAATGCAGCAAGACCACACAGCCAAGAATTGGAGAACATCCGTGCTACTCGCTGCAGAACAACAGTTAGGCAAATAAGTTAAATTAATATAATTTATAGAAACGTGTGATTAGCCCTTGTGTGAAAAATCACCCATAAGAGAAATTAGCAGTGCCATTCAGAGCAGAGGGAGCTACACATACTACAACACAGAGCAGCCAAAACCCACAAGAAAGCTCAACAAACCTGAGATATCAGTTGCCTAACCAGCACCCCTCCCTACTCTGCAAATCCCCCCTAAGCACCTCCATACAAGCTGACTGAAGAGATGGCTGCAGACTGGTTTTCCAGCCCCCGATTCCAATAAAAAGGATATTTTGTATCTGGGATGCTTCCGCTCATAGGGTGGCAAACTGCTTCATGACTGATAGTTCTTCAATTCTATTTTTCCCTCCCCTTCCTCCATGCTATAGAGAGGCATCCTTTTAACAAAATTTTGCTCTCCTTTCCCCCTTTCTGAACCCTTCCAGGATCAAATCATTCCCAGCACATGAACACTGCCAGCAAGAAGTGCAATCTAACAGCACCAACACAGAGGAGCCAATGCACCTTCCCCACAGACCGTAATTTCCTCGTGCCCTCCTTCTGCACTGACATCAAAGCTCAGAGAAAGCCGTGGCACCTTGCATGACCTTTCTGCACCAAGAGGAGAGAGCAAGGATGATCTCACAGCTCCAACCACGACTTCCAGCTCTGGCCTACAGGCTCCTGCAGGCTCGTGGCCATCTCTGGAAAGCTACAAGGCTTACACACTGGCTCACTGAATTTAACAATGCCTTAAAAACAAAATCATCCCTGCCCTCTTCCAGATTTATCCAGCCTCCTGCCTCATTCACTGTAGTATCACAGGACTCTGCCTGTTCCTAACTCTTGAGCTTTAGGAAGTTAAAAAATGTGAGCAAAACTGAGAGACTTAGATAACTGGGTGATACAGATTACTTTCAGTTTTCAACAGGTAATTTCACTTTCACTAAAGAGGCTCTTCTGCCTTTTCACTCTGCCTTTTCCACTCAAAGGGTGCTGTGGTGCACTGCAGTAGAGTTCGAAGGCTATGAAGTAAGAGCCTTGTTAAGTAGCAGCTCCAATTTCTAAAACTGAGATTCAATTTTCTAATTAAAATCAATATTTTGAGACATAAACCTAGCATTGTGGCAGTCAGCAGCAATTCCATGCCCATAAATCTTCCCTTGCTCTACAGCATTTTAACAAGCAATAGAATTCTGAAAGCCTGATATGGCGATAGCCTCTGCTGAGGAAGGTTTTCAAACAAAGTTGAGCTGACCTGGGTTTTTTTTTGCATCACTTTAATTTCCATTCACTAAGGACAGGTGGGGAAATTGTTTAACTCTGTCTACATATCAATTTGGTTCATTTTTGAGAAAGCAAAACTTAAACTAAATAGTAAAATCAAACAGTAAATCAAACATTGGTGAGAAAAACCCAGGACAGATTCTCTTCAAAGACTTGACAGTAGTGCAGGGGAAAGAGCTATAACAACTTTCAAAGTATGTATCCTCACTATTGCATGTAAAGGAACACCAGAGGTATTTCTGCTAGGAATTTTGGTAAGTCTACAGAAAGGAAATATCCATTCAGAAGAGAGTGGGGGGAAAAAAATCACTCACTAGTTGCAAATTTCTAAATAATGCATAATATTTCTGGAAAAATCCTCAAGGAAGGAATAAAGCAGTAGATGTGTTTGGTACGTGTGTGGCCATGACACTACTTAGACTAGGAGCTAAGAAATGTCCACACAAAGAAAATCTGGTGCAGTAAGTTCAAGGAGAAAAACATGGGACACAGTCACATCCCAAGAAAGCTTGCTCCAGCAAAGAGACAAAATGCATGGTCAGTGCTGAAATGAGTTATACGATACACAGGCAAGACAGAGATCTCTATGAAAAGATGGAAACACTGAAATAATTGGATTTCTTTCTGCCACACACACTCCCCCCACCTACTCTCCTTCCCCCCAGCTTGGTTAACTGGGATTTATTTGTTTGAACAGGAGCCGTATGCTAAGGGTAGCTAAGCTGCAGACATGTAATACACCTAGCAGAAAAAAACCAGAACAATTTTAAATCAAAGTGAATGATTACATTTCCCATTAGCAGCAATCAGAATCCCCATCTGGGCTGCCTGGAGAGCTTGGGCACTGAGAACCAGGGAGGGAGCACCGTCGCTGGTGGGAGCAGGAGCTCCCCACGCTGCCCCTCTCCACTGCTGTATCTGAGGCACAGTGAACACATTAATAAACAGCAGCATTTACTCTGCAGTTTGACTCCTAAGAGACCACTCTGCAATTTGCTGCTGTCAATAATATATTAACCACAAGGGGGTTGTAATGACATTTCACATTTGGCACGATATTTTTTTAAAACTGATTTGGGAGAAGGAATTGTATTAGAAGCATATTCAGATGATGGTAATAGACAGCTTCTATACAACCTTCCATTGTATCTCCTGCATTTTGTGAGCTAAACCAAAAGAGACTGAAACTTTTTGTGGCAATAATAATAATGATACAAGTTGCATTCTGCAGTCTCAGTTCAAGGATTAGTCACTACACAAGGTCATTTATACCTGAGCTTAAAAGTAAGCAAGCTCAATTTTCCACAGAAGGATCTCCTCTTAGCTTTGCCCGCTAGATAAATACTGGGGTTAAGATTTTGGCTGCTACACTTCTGCCACCAGTAATTTGGTAAATATACGTCAGACTGAGGCTATAGAAGGAGTAAACCAACTGCAGCGTTTCCACCTGGTAGGCTTTGAAACTAAAGTGGGAGGAAAACAGACCCAGACAACAAATGAATTCTGCATATGAAATGATGCATAGTTTAGTTATGCTGGATATTGAAGAAGACTGGGCAGAGACAACCATATGCTCCAATCATCATTAGCTGACCAGATTCCAGAGATAATTCTATTTAAAGAAATTACACTTAAACTATGTGAAAAGGAAAACACTTCCATATTCAATGTGTATTCCACACTCTGCATATCTACAGTGACTGTTACTCCTTTACTAAATAAGCAAGTTCCATGGCTTTTCCTTACAAAACCCTTCCATTCCTGTTAGTTCCACAGGTCCCACAAGGCTAAAGAAGATGAAGAATGTGATTCCTACCAGCTCTGTATTTCATCTCTGTGCTTTCCCTGGAGCTGTAATCATAACACAGAGGGGCAAATTTCTGGTGAATACAGAGAATTCTCATGGTTCATGGAGGCTTTGGATCACGAATTGCAGGATAAACATACAGTGCAATGCAAGACAGACAATCACAGGAGAAAAAATGTTGGATATGAGCAAGCAATGTGATGGATTTTTAGGAAGCAGGGATTACTCATGTTTTAGCTTTTAGAAAATACAATGGACAGATTAACCTGTGATTCTAGGACACATTTTAGAAGGCAGTATTTTTTCATGTAGAGCAGAGTTACCTGGTCTGGGTGCTAAAGTGTTATTCTGTTTTTTCTGAGAGTCAAGGAGAACTAAGTCATGAAAATTTTATGAATGTCTCATTATGACAATGTGAAGTACAAATAGAGCTTGTGACATCTGTAGGAACCTGTGTCTTAGACATGACATCACCGCCGTTTAAAAAGCACTCATGGAGAATGAGGCTGACTTTTTGTTCTTTTTTTAACATAATTACATATACATTTTTTGTTGTTGTTTCCTAGAAATTGGGGCACGACTGTTAAAACTGCATACTTTTTATCATGGTTGCAGGCTGATGAGAGCTGCCCATGGGCTAGGGGGAAAGGCAAGTCTGTGCCAGTGGGAAGAAGCCACTCGAATTTTGCATTTGAGGATCATTAGTCCTATTGCAATAGGTTCAGACAAAAATCTAAATAAAGGATTTACATCTCTCTGAAAACCAATCAATTAATTCAGAATTTTTACCTGGCAACCCACTATGAAAACATGGTGTAAAGATACTGTTTAACATATTAATTAGAATTTCTCCTTTCTAAAGAAAACAATACATTTATTTGGTGTTTATGGAATTGTTTAGTGTAGGCTCTTTACAGAACAAGTATGAGCTTTAGTTCTTGCAAATCTTTCTTTCCCTAAGCCTGCTGAAAGCACTGACCTGTGAGAGAGGGCATTCTTTGGCTAATGTGCTCTGATTCATCTCTTTGAGCAGTTCCTTTAAGGCATTGCGAACTGTGGCATGGTTCCACTGCTCTGCTGGCAAGTCTTCCAACTTTGAACAACTGTTAAAACAGAAAGCAAAAAGCAGATAGAAACATCACCTTCACAGATGCTTACTTTTTGCATGCAAGTGCTACTGACCTTTAAGCAAGAAGCACAACCCTGGAGTTCCCTGCTTGGCCAGCCCATTAAGGTGTTTCTCCCCTCTATCCCTCTCCCACCAAGCACAATTTCCAGATGTGCAGTTCAACATGCAGCTGCTGATCCTCCTATATGTGTGTGCATAACCATTCCTGCTGGGGCCTGATGGAAAGCGAAGAAACTGCAGAAAGCTAGCGCCAGGAATGGCTGAGTAAAGCCATCCTCTCCAGACAAAGATACTCCTGCTGGGGTAGAAAAACAAACATATATGCTGCACTGCCACTAACAAAATCCCTGAACAGTGAAGGCCTTCATTGTGTGGACGCAAGACTTTGAAAAATTAGTTTAATTTTATACAGGTTCTCATACTGCCCTTATCACTGAAGTATCTGAGAGCCTTTCAGAAACACATTAAGCCATATGCCCAACATCTGCCACATGCAGTTCATTCTCAGTTTCACCCTACAAGAACTGCATATGTAGTGAAGCTTTTGTCTCCATATGACTTGTGCCTCTTTTAATTTAACAAACTTATGGTTTGTGTCTACATGCACAGGGACAGACCCAAGAAGAATATCAAAAAGGTGGGAGAAGCTTGTCACTGCCATTTCTGCTGCAGAGACTTAATGCATGCTCTCCAACAGCCTCTCAGGTGGTTCTGCCTTCTGCCCTTACAGCCTGGCTTGTCCCTCAGAGATCAACCTTCAGTTGTCCTTGAGGAGTTCAAGTAGTCAGTGATCATCTTTCCCTAGTCATGGACTATCTTTTATTTATGTGGCATTCAGGCACTTTGAAGACAAAGAATGAGATCTTAATCTTGGGTTGATACCCTTTGCTAATACAAATGTGACAATAGGCCACGTGAACTCCTGGTAGCTCACACTTCTGAGGAAATGAGTTATTACACTCGTTTTATGGGAGCTATAGGGTCTAGACACTCTTTTACAACTACATAGCAGAGATGCAGCCCAGCTGAAATATTTTAACAGTATATAAAACCAAGGAAAGACCTGTTCACGGGAATCAGAAAACCCAAGCACCATCAGAGATATAACAGGAAAGAAATGTTGTTGTTTGGAAGTTTAATGTCAGTGAGGCATCAACTACTTCCAAATTCTAAATTGAACTGAACAGATGGAGGGTATGTACCTGTCACCAAAGGACATGCACATATCCCTGTGAGCCCCTCTTCTGTTCAAGCCAAAGCTTCAAAGAATTGTCAGCAAGTTATTCCAGACTGTCTGTTATTTTTTACTCTCTCCTCTGGCATGTCCTGGCCGTACAGCTACAGGAGGCTGTGCAATGTAGGCTTATCTGCGGGTCTGGAGTAAGCCACGCACTGCCAGGGACCTTACACCAGGAACCATCTGAGGAATCTTTGGAAGGTCAATAGAAAGGGGAGGAAAAAAGGAGAGGAGAGTGGGAGGAAAGGAGGGTAAGTAAGTGTAAAAGGGTTGAGAGCTTCTGCTTTGCTAATCAGAACTAGCCCTTAGGGAAGGAAAATATTTTCCAAATGCCAAATGGAGCTGCAGTGACACTTTCCTTCCTTGTCTTCTGTTTGCTGGAAAGACCACTGGAGAAAAAAAAAGAAAAGTCAAAAAAGCTCCCCTCTTTCACATCTCAGCAATTGGCTGCAGAAGAGATGGATTTTCACAATGCAGCCCCTAGAAAAAGGCAAGGAGTTTATTATTTGACACAATTAGAACTTAAGAATCCATTAAATTATGGATTGTAGAAAAGTCTGCCTTTAAAAGCCCCATATCTTTACTTGATTGGGTTTCTGCCCTTCCCCTCTCTGTTACCATATTGCTACTTCAGAAAACATAAAATATCAGCTGGAACATGCACCAAAAAGCTGCCAGGTGACCCACCCTTCTCTCCATTTTCTTTCCATTTCATCAAAAGCCCAGAAATTAATGAAGACAGGATGTGCTAATCTCTGTAGTAATGCTGTAACTGACAGAGCAGCTCAGAGAATAGGGAAGGACAGATGTTCAGAAACACCCACCTTTGTAATTGGATTTTCAATGTCACAACATGATAGACATCTTGTAGCATGTCGGCTACTGTCGCATCTGGTGCATCAGTCACATAACTGAGAGGGAGGGGATTCCACCTCCCCAGCTTGATTATTCCTGGAAAGAAAACAAAAAAATCCATACTTTATATTTTATCAGCCATTTATTAAGGTTGATTGCTCCCAAGATCCAAGATCTGCCTTGAGGTTTATTGCAGTCTTGCCCAGAAAGACGTGTTCTACTGACTCCTGAGGAAAACAGTGGGGAAGAGCAGGAATAGATTCAAAAATTTTAGCAGACAGTTGCTGACATGTTCCTGACTCTTAAATTGCTTCAAGGAAACACAGGAGACTTCCTCCCTTCACATCTTTCATCACAGCTCTAAAGTCTAGTTCTTCAAGTAAGAATAAGCTTTAAGTACTCTCTAGTCCTGATTTTGCAGCCTACAAAAACTTTTCAGTAAATAAATGCATTACTTCTGACTTGAACAGGAAAATTCCTATGTGTGGGCTTTCAGCACTATTACAATCTAAGCATGGTACAATTCCCAGTGTGGATGGCTGCCACTGGAAACCCAGCAAGCAGGAAGAGTTCACTCCCAGATACAAGTTGCACTGTGCAGACAGTTGCTTTTCTCTGTGGGGAAAAAAAAAAAAGAACCAAACAACTGCAAGCTGCTGACCGCAGATCCAAAATAGCTTTTTGGAGGCGGGGGAGAATGCTGTAAGTTCTATTTCTACTTCTGTTCATTCTTTAATAGGGATCATCACCTCTTCTGGATGAGCTTGTCACAAAGACTGTAAACTTGGATGGTAAACCATTTGGTGCAGAGGTATTATTTCTGTTTAGACAATTGCAGAGGGCCCACCCACACCAAAAACAATGACTAATCTCAGGAATGACTTCCAGGAAGACACCAAACAAAGAAAGCCACAGTGCCATCTTACATGACAGCAAAGCAGTTCAGCCTTGTTCTGCACTATTGCCACTACTGCTTTTATTCCCTCCTTCATTGTGTTCCCATAGCCCCACTGTTCTGCTCACTTAACTTTACTCAGCTCAGCCCTACAAGACACTATTCTCCCATTCAAACTGATGCCTTCTGAGGTTTCAATATATACTGTTTGATCTTTGAAAAGACATCCATAAACTCAACTACCAGAAAAAGAGTAATTCACTAATACATGAGAAAACTACTTCTTCTGCGATAACAGACGCGCCAAGAACTCCTCTTGGGTATCTGGGAAGGATATTGTGATGCCAAGAAACTTCAACCATCTCCTCCTCACTTTCTACTCCCAGCTCTGGAACTACTTGAACTGCAGTAAATGACAAAAACCTTTTATCCTCATCTCCCAAAAATGATCATAAAATAAGCACATTGAAACAGGGAAACAAAGCTTCTCGCACAGAGACAAGAACAGAATACAAGGAGTCCATGAAGTACCTGCTATAGAATATTTTTCCCCATTCCTACACAGACTGAAGATGAAATAATTTTAGTACAACTCCTTTTCTGTAGCACTTAAATCTTTGCATTTACCACCGACGTACTGCTTCGCAAGGCATTCTGTCACCACACACATATATAGCTGGGAGTGACCTAGTTCATAGTCAGTGGCACAAAGTTTCACTGTAACATACTGGTACAGACAGGATAATATTTCAAGAGCACGTTAGAAAGCTTTTGGCAAGGAGAGATATTGTCCAAACGACACAAAAAGTTAGTAAGTGTTGCTTGATATCCAGTGCTTGAAAATGGGACATAAACAGAACAAAAACATTTAAATGATGCACTGTTTCAGTATTAAGATTTAACAATCTGGTGCTGAATATGCTGCAGTATAAATAGTGCCTGGACTCAGATCCAGTAGAGTAACACACAGCACTCATTCACAGCACCGTATGTCTCCAGTGCTGGCTCCCTGAGTCATATTCCACTTGCCAAGAAAAGCTGTTTTTCTTAAGGGGATAGTTTACTTAATGTTATCTCTGGTGACAACAAGAAATGCATATAGTAGAGCATATATTACTCATGAAATGAGCATCAAGAGTCCACTGAGGAAAATACATGCTGGGAAAACACAGTTCAGCTGCTGACTTCCTTCACCTCCTCTTGCTATATAATAATTTAAAGCAAAATCACCTAAAAATCCAGAAATCTATACCAGCTTCACAGAACACTTGGCTTCCTATGTTTAACCTCGCCAAGTTTTCATGTAATTGAAAAAATAAGTATCATATGTGCCCCATAAGTCACATCTAAATTGGTAATATTTTACAAGAGGCTTTCTTTTTCATTCAATTAAGGAAAGCACTCAGAGAGCACACCATCTGCAACTGCTCGGGCCTGGCAATGCTGGCAAAGGACAAAGAGATGGTCGGGAAGCACTGAAGTTACTAAAGGTGTCCCCAGACTAAAAGGGTTCAAAGAAAAAAAAAACCCAGTGCAGCCAGAGTGCACCATGGGAAATACTATGCAAATTGTTTTACAGGAATGTCTGCTACTACTGGAAGTTAGAGAGATTTTTTTTTTTAATCCTCCTCTACAACTGGAGAGGAAATTGTTTTGGCTGGATTTAAACAAACACAGGTGTTAGCATAATGCTGAGTGCCTCTGCACGTTAACACCTGCTGAGAGTCCTTTACTCTGTGTTACAGCACTGCTGATGCATGCTATTTTTTCAGCCGGTGTGATATGACGTGTGAAATATTTTTTTCCAGAGCACATTAAGCTGGTCCAAACGATAGCCAGAAGCCATGGTTTCCATTCAGCTCCTCAGCAGACTTCACAGGTGCTTATTTCATGGCACCAACACTGCACTCAAGGCAACTCTTGGGCTGTGTTTGGGAAGATGATGCCAGCTTGTTGAGCAAATGTGTTCTCTGCTTACTAAAAGACATCTCTGAATGACTACTCAGTGAAAACTGAGCAGGCCAAAATTTTCCCCCTAAAAAGGTCCCCTCTTATCCAGGACTGGATGTTTCCAGCATAATAGCAATCCTCAGATGAAAACTGCCTGGTAGCAAGGGCTCACTTCCACATACACGTTTTTTTTATTGTTCCTCTCATTGACTTCAAATGGTACAGCCCAGGCCTTTAAAGAAATCACTTTAATTGGCCTGGTGAGCTTTTATCCAACCACAACTGACACTTGTGACTGGGGACAGGAATGAGCAAAGGTCACTATGTTATTAATGAACATACTACTGCTCCGGGAGTATCACTTCTCTGTCAGCTCCAGACCTTCTCAAAATTATGTGTGGATAATGCACAGCAGATCAGAAAGCTCAAGAAATCAAAAAACATGTCTTCCTTGAGTTCCCAAAGCTCTTCTGTTAATGAATCTGGTTCTGTTTCCTGGATCTAACGGGATTTTTTTCCTGTGAAAGGTTTTTGAAGGGAAAGCTAACAGATTTCAATGCTTGCACACGCTCAAGAAGTGGCCATACACCAGAATAGCTCTCAACTCACCTAGAAATGACTGACTGTAGCCCAGGCCTGTTAGGCAATTAAAGACAATAAGGAGACCAGTTTTCTCAAAAGATTTTTTTTTCCAAAACCTATTTTAGAAGAGATTCTCTATCCACGCTGGCTGTCAGTTCTTGAATGGCATGTACTTCTATAGTCAGGTCTTTTATTAAGCCTCAGCTTCATCAAAATGCAGACAGGGAAAAAAAGATGGAGTAACTTAGTGTAAAATGTGTGCATCTCCCTTTATGCAGAAGAATGGCAGAATACATCAGTGGCAAACTTCTGAGAGCTCGAGTGCTAGGTTTGTACGTAACAACCACTGCAATTTACCACTATTGCTCCACTCAGGCCAATGATGTGCCACCCTGCCAGCATGTTTCCAATCGAGTTTCATTTAAAAAGCAGCTCCTTTGGAGAAGAAAGTGATAACCACACAAGTGAGAGTAGAACGCTACACTAAACAGAAGCCTTGTCCTGCTGCATCACAGCTAATTCATTCTATATCCAGCAGAACTCATCACAGGATCCTCATCTGCTTTATTTTATGGTGTCACCTGGAAAAATGATGCACCTAAAGCAATGGGATTATTCCTAGGACAGCACCCTAGTAAGATGTGAACTGAATGGATCCAAGGTTGGGGCTAAAGCAGACTTCCAGAATAACTACTTTGATCAGAAGCATAAAAGGGCAAAAGGCAGAAAGCTGCTTCCTAGAAAAATACAGCTAAGCCAGCAAACCCTTTTCATTATTATGTAGTTTACAGTGTCCCATAAAAATTATTTATCTATATAGGCTAGAAACCTCGTTTGTCACTGCAAATGGAAAGATAGCCACACAGTACACTCATTCTAAGAAAGCCACAACTGGAGTTTAGAACATTTACATCAGAGTCTGGCTGTGACACTTCTCTATACTAAATGGAACGAAGACTGGCTCCTGCATCTCCCACTCACCTGCACAGGTAACTTTTAATCTGGATAGCCCCATAACAATTACTGGGGCACCTCAGGTACTCTTCAATACATCACTGCTGTGAAATCAAACTCTTAAAATAGAGCAATTTCCAAATTCCTTTTTGTGGCTAAATAGAGCAAACAGGACCTGAACACACTTCACCCTGTCACCGGCTCCCTTCAAACTATCCCCTGCTCCCACCATGGCTATACTCCTGATTTCACCTTTCACAAGTTATGAACATGTCTGAATTACATCTTAAATGGATACTCGTAGTATTAATGCAAATGCATATGCGGCATTAATGTAGTTTATTTTAAATGCTAATGTGACAGGGCTAAAAGTTAGTCACGTGTCCTAGAATTTGTTTTCTTGCATCCCAGGGATCCCAGGACCACAGCCCCAGAGTGGTGGACTGCAAACACAAGGCTGGTTGAAGAACACAACCAACATTTGCTGCTGCCTTGTGAATTCAATCAAGTAGTTTTGATCAAACATCATGCTTTTTAACAGCAGCTCTTATCAACACAACAGACATTCAGGAGAAACTGCAGATTAGCATTAACACCCAAACCCCTCTGACTTCTTTTACAGCTCCAAATGAAAGAGCTCAATGAGACACCCAATAAAAGCCCCACTTCTGGGACCACTAAGCCATTTCTCTATCAGCCACTACTGCAGGACTCCCCTCCAAGACGGGTAGGCTCTTGTGACAGTGACTGCATCTGTTTACCCCCTTCAAAGGCATATCGTCCCTATGCTTTAGTATGTCATTTTCCTTCATTGAGCTGTGTTTTGTTACAGAACTTAAAAACTGCCTGTCCCGTGTAATAAGTACACAGAATTATTTATTCATAAATCAGCTTGCAGAAAAACACTACCCTGCAGTACATAACAACTCAGCCTGTGTTTCTTACCTCTACACTGGCTGTAATATATCATCACACTGTAACAACATAAAGCCATAATTTGTGGTTATTACTGTTAATCCAGCAAAGTGAATTACTTTTCAAGAAGAAAGGATGAAAAAGCAACGGGAAAAATTACAAGAAAATAAACTGATTATATTAATTTTTGTATTATATTATTGAGCCGTCTTTTCTAGCTTTTTGGAAAAGCTAGGAAAATATTACACTGCCTTTGCCCATTGTTAGAAGGGTGCCTATATTATTCTACTGGATTTCAATCAATAACATATTGGGGTAATAGATGGGAAAAAAATAATCAGCAGAATCCTCTCCTGTACTTCTAAAGCATCTTTCATCACAGGGTCCCAAGGCACTTAAAAAACATTCATTAATTGAACTTCGCAACATGTGATGTAGACTGTATTCTGCCAATTGACATATCGGTGATTTAGTAATAGAAAGCACACAATGAACATAATCCTATGCTTATGCCAATACAAAAGAATCCCCCTCCTTCCTCGTTTCAGTCCATAATAAATAATTCAGTGAGAGAACAGGAATAAACTCTGTGATTACACTGTGATGTACACATCCACAAATCAACAGGAACACCCACAATCCCCGCATGACGAATGCTCCACCCCAGCTCATGAGGCTTGTGCAGCTTGAGGGCTCTGCACAAAAGGGTGACCTTCACCCAAAGGGGAAGCACAGCCCAGCCACACGGAGCTCTGGCAGCACAAAGCCCCTTGAACTGCTCCTGCTGGAAGTCTCTGCTCTTGCTGTTTAAAGATGCTCTCAGAAACTCTGTGTACCAGTGATGGTGTAAAGCACAAAACTCTGTACTGCAACAACACACCCATAAGCCAGTCAATTTAAACACTTTCTGGCTTGCACATCTGTATCAGTACACAGACTTTAATACAGATCATGTATTTACATGACTACATATGATATTTATACGATTATATATTAAAAATTTTAAAGAATCATGGGTGTAACTATCAATAGAAAGACTGTTAGGGTTACAAGGTTTAATGCCAAACTTCAGAGTACTTTCATAGATGAAAATCACTTTGATACATGAAGCTTGGTTTTGAGTTTTTTATTTTTTGAATGCTAGCATTGCCCCTTCCTTTCCTCCAGCATGACTGTACTGAAGTATTTGACTTAAATAACATACACTAAACAGTTTAATGGCTTGTAATTCTACATATCGGGTTTACATTTTACAGTAAAAAGATTGTGCCTCGTGTAATAGATGCTGCTTCACATTTGGGAAACGTTATGTGAGGACCCTGACTTTTATTAGATTAATTTAATATAGGCACTAAGTTACTAGACTAAATTAATAAAGATCTTCTTAAAAAAAAAAAAAGAAAAAATGAGGGAGGGGAGAGAGAGCAAACAGAATAATGAACCCACAAATTAAATAAAATTTTCTGGAGCTTGTTATTTTGGAAGTCTTTATTTAATTTTCCAACCCCTATTCTGTTTGAAAAAACAGTCAATAATTGGTAAGGAAACAAGAAAAAAAAGATGTTATTTATTTCAGGGGATTATTTTTAAAACTGTTATATGATAGAACAAGAATACCACAAATAAACAGAAGGGCAAGGAAGCAAAGGAAGTACTATTAGAAAAACAAGACAACGGGCCATTCACTTAAGTTTCCAGAGTGGATTCAATGATACTTGTGGGTCCCTTCCAACTCAGAATATTCTGTGATTCTGAAGTGTTTTCTACATTTACTATACTACTTATAAAACTACCACCTCCACTGAAGAAAACCACGCTCAGCCCTGCATAACATCTCTCCTTTGTCGTTTTGGGGTAAGTGTGCACTTGCCTTGGACAGTAAGAATATGCATAAAGAGAGAGAAGTCCACTTCTCTCATCTGAGAGAGAGAACCATTCCTCTAAATATCACTTCCATGGCACAAATATATTTTAAATAAAATGTCTTTTAAATCATGACAACCATGACAGAAAGGCTACTGCATCCAGGTGTCTTTGATAACCCTGCCAGCCTGGAGTCAGCTTCACCCCCCACCAGGCTGCCCTCTCCTGAGAGGCACCCTCCCACTGGGGCTTTCTCAGTGGTGTTATTCAGCAGACTCAATGCTCACAGGATTGCAGCACCCACTGCATGTCACCAACATCATCCCCACACAAAGCCCAAAGCAGGGCACTCCTCCCAGTTTTGCATGAAATTACTGCCTTTTGGACAATCTGTGCTCCTATGGTAAGATCACTCCCAGCTCAGTCCTGGGACACCTGAGCTCGCTCAGCTGCACAGGAGCACAGGCTGTGCCTCCTCCCAGGATGCTGAACACCCTTGAAATCCAGAGCATCACAACTCAGCTTATTCCCTGATCAAAGAGCTTCTTTAGCTGCTCCCATGATTAGAGGTTTGCTTTGCCATCTTAAAACCATGGCCGTTCCTCTTGCTTTGGACATCAGCTGTCCCAGATGATCTCGAGTCCCAGAGTCTCTGGCAAAATGTGCTGCTTCTCTGCCATCCCAGCGTGGCACCAGGACCTGTCTCTAATTTAGGGCCTCCCAGGGAGCCAACATAAGCAGACACAGCTAGTGGGAATCTGCAACGTGTCTTACAGACTGAGAACTGGGGCTTTAGTGTAGCTGCCTCAGTTGCTAAGAAACACCAATGCAAGTGTACTCAACAGGTGGTGCTTTTCTCCACTGCACATGCTCCTGAACAGCCATAAACAATGCCTGGATCAGTTTGCCACAAATTTTGGACATGGTGACCATGTTGCCACCTCACATGAGTAAAAGGATCAGAGCTTTACAAAAACATTTCCTGTCCAACCTTCTTTGTCAGCTTTCTGCCAGCCCAATGCCACCAACACAACCGGCCTCATGATACCTGCAGCAAAAATAGACTATCTGGGCAGACAGCCTTTGGTCCCCACCCTTCAGAAGCCTTTCCTGAATTTTATATGAGGTTTCTGAATGGGGAAGAGGAGAGGTAGAAGATGTTTTCCCTCTTTGAGAAAAACCCCGCACCTGTTTTTAAAAAGATGCCAGTGCTCCAAGATCCTTCACCCACCTCCAATGCTTGCTTCTAAGCTTCACATGGAAAGGCAGTCTACTGAGCAGGAGAAACAGCACAATAACATGGCATTGCAGCTGAATACATAAAACACCTTTTAAAGGTTATAAAAGAGCACTGCTAACAGGACATTGTAGAGGATAATAGGCTTAGAATTAAGCCTACAGATATTGTTTGGCCTTGTATAGATCTGAATATCCTGCCTACTCACAGCAACAGCTACAGAGAGCACAGAAAGTCTGGCTCAGACTGCAAACATACAGTGGCCAACTATCTTTGTGTGGAGTCAACTATAAGTAGATTTGAAAATTCATGGGTCTCAAGTCCAAAGAAAAATAAGGGCATGCAGCATGCTGTGCTGCACAAACAAACCCCTAAACTAATGCAGTTTCATATTCTGGCCTATGTAGTTTAACAGCTTAATCTCTTTAGTTTAAGATTTGTGTCTTGGGGTTTTCCTTACGCTGTATAAAGACTAGCAGAATGTTTTTTCACTAAATTACTACTTTTAGTTTGCCTTCTGTCTTTCCTTTCCTCCCACCAAACATTCAGTTCTTGACTTCCATGATAAAAAAACAACATGAACAACTGAAAAACTAGTAGGACAGCATCTAACAATCAGGATAGAAAAGCAAGCATTGCTGAGGAAATAGAGGGATTGGGGACTTTACTGATAATCTCAAATGACTGCTTCCACTAATTCAATATGAATGCAGTAAGTGAAGATACAGTTGCTGTAATTTTTGCCATTCGACCTTGAAGTCCTCCGCTCTCTGCAGCTGCCTTACTGTAAGAGTATTTCCAGATCCATACAGGACCAAAAAATGTCCACAAACTTGATCCCAGTATCTCTAATGACATTCAGTTAAGAATTAGTTCCACCACAAAGCAGTTAAAAAGGGAGGTAATACTTGTATTTTAGTATTTTTATATTAAAATGTCTATGGAAGCAGAAGTATCCATGGAAATCTGCATGCACATGTATATTAAAGAACAGGCAACAGACCTAAGACTGTTTGTGGATAATTAGGCTCAGGTCTCACTCATAGCACAAACATGTAAAAGGTAAGGGACTGAATCCCACCCTTCCATTACAAACTGATCGACTAGAGAGAGACAGAACAGTATCTTTAAGGTTGTATTATTTCTTTCCAAAATACATTTTAATAACCCTAGTTCTTCATTTGGGCAGCATTGCAAATTCAGATAAATTTGATTACATTAAATAAGAAATTTTCCTTTACTGACACTTATTTCAGTTGATAATCTGATCTTAAGTTCCCTATCTCTCTCTTTTATTCCCAGGAAGAGCAAAAAATTCTGCATTTCTGACAAGTCTAAATAAAGCTTTGCTGGTTACTGAACTATGCTACATTTCCTATCAACAGAAAACAAAAGCGGAAAAAAAAAGACTAGTTCACCACTAGAGGAGATGACTCAGAGCAAGCAGGAACTGTTACCAGACTCAGAAAAAACAGTTTTCCCTTGTACCGTTGATGAGCCCACATTAATGCTGAGATGAACCTAGATTTGTTTTCTTAGCCCACATCTTCCTAGAACTGAACCTATTTTCTTACAAAGCCACCAGATCCTTTTTGGATCGTGTTAGCATTTTAACTTCACGTTAGTCATTTTGTGAAGAAGAGACTGAAAAATAGAAAGACAGAAATAACTATTTTTTTTAATTTACATGATAAATTTCTGTGCACATGGCAAAGACTGGAAAGAGCTATTCACATTTTGGATCTGGAGGTTTGCGGCACACACACGCATCATGCTTAGAAGCATTTCCAGTTCCCCACTTCTTTCGTAGCAACTAAGATTGTCACGTAATCACAGCACATAGAAATAGTGGAGCTGCTATGAGGAAAAGTAACTCCATCCCAGCCAAAACCAGCATGAGTGTTTAATGGACAGTGTCAACAACTCCAAGACTCAACAGTCTCAAGCACTGGTGGTACTGTGAACACACTTGGGAGATGGTGGAAGCTCTAATACTTCCTCTCACTGCTTCTTTCTCTTTCTTGAACTCTATCTCATGTTCAAATCAAAGAGATAAAAAATGTTGCACGGTGGTATTTCAAGAGAAAAGGGAGGATCATTTCTGATCATCTCCCAAAGCCCCAGGTGTCTTGGGCCCACATATGCACACCTTCTATGTGTGAAAGCAGAAAAGGAATCTAGAGGCCCATTCCCAGTTCTGGGGAATATAATTAAAGAAAGATACAGTGGGATGCCTTATTCAGAATGTGGCACCAACACTGGAAAATCCCTGGAATCTACCAGAGATGCCATTTCACCATAAGGCACAACCTATACTGCTGCCAGCATTCTCCTCAGTACCACAAATACAGAGTAACTGACTGGGGATTTCAAGTAATAATACCATGCTAAAGGAGAAAACAAGATATAAATAACTACTTCACAAAGTCTTATGTAGGAAGATGAAGACACTGCACACATCTTCGGGAGAGAATAGGCTGAACAACCCTCCAATGATCCTGATACATTCTCTTCTCCTTATGGGCAGAGGGAAACAGAGCAGACCTCAGCACTGAGGGAGCATTACCAACCCAACACACCAAGGCAGCTTTGGGAAGTTTATCATTTCCACAATCTGACTGATTTCAAAGGTCACCCTGGAGGAAAAGCCTCAATCTAGCTCCTGCTGACACAGTCGTTTCCCACAGCCAGTATCTATTCTCTGCTCTTGGCACTCACTCAGGTGGTGGGACGTGGTTGCACTGTGGGTATCTGCATCTTAATGAAAGTCTGTTTTATTCCCCCAAAGCCTATTGTTCATTTGGAGGCATGGAGTATTACTGGTTGTTTCATACTGGAGGTCTTAAGACAGGTATATACACCAAAGAAATAAAGATTTTCTGAGTAAGAAAGAACTTCAGAACTAAAGAATTATCCTAAAAATCTGAGATGCCTAAAATACTATAATAATTCAGACTTAAAACTATTTGAAATTCCTTCTAATCCACCAAAAAATACCCTCCTTTCTTCATTTGACATCTGAGTTTTTGGGGGATGAAAATACAATCAGGGGAGCCTATTACCACTAAAACAACTCTCATGTTCCCCAGGTGATGACCCTGGTTTACAGTTTATCACAGATTAACTCATTGGAAAAGCTCATTCAGTAAGGGTCCCAATCAGTGTGATCAGTCGTCACGGTAGTGTAGATGGGAAAAATAAAAGCCACATCATTAAAACTGAAATCTAGGGGAATAAAATTAAATATTAAGTAAAATTGATAAATCAGAGATGACTCTATAGGATTTTGTGAGAAATGGCTTAGTCTAGATAAACTGTTTTAGAATAAACATGTTGCTATGATGAAATTCAAGAAGTTGTTCACTCAAGCCATGCTGAAAATCAAGTTCTACACAATCTTCACAATCAGGAATAATTTAATTGCTGGAGGCCCAAAACAGCGGACTCTTTGTTACCTCCTTTACCTACTTCTCAGGTGAAATGTTTTTCATCACATGTTCAGAGAAGTGAGCTGAAGATACTGAGGCCCCTCATCTGGAAATGTCTAAAGAACACTGTTAATTTAGAAAAAGTAAGATAAGAGCTTGAAATGGAAATCCTCTGTGTTTAGGCTAAGCTAACAAGCTCGTTACAAATGAAATGGAGGCACCAATTTCAAGCACTAAGGACTTAAGCCAGCTTTTATCCAGGTATGTAGTGTACAAAAGGCTTCATATTCCATTAACTGTGGTACCTCCATATGCCCTACATGAACAAAAGGAATGTCAGACCTGAAGAATCTTCTGAATCATTTTTATCTTGAAGGAAAGTATTAGCCAGTGCAACTAAGTATCACAACCAAAACTTTTGAACAATCTTGGCAGAACTGCAAAATTATGCTATTATTATGGCTGAGGAGTTTTCTGCCAGTAGAGGAAAGGGGATTTGCAGTACTGTCTCACAAAAGACAGGAAGACTTGACAAATTAATGGGCAAGAACGATGCAGACTCTCCCTCAGCCTCAGTGAGACAGCAGAACCCTCCACCAACAACTGCCCTCAGCCAGAAAATGGTCTCAACCTTGTTACCAGCCTTTTAGGCCCTTCTTGTGTACAAAGCAAATAATTTCAATTTTTAGCTTGCAAATCAATGAATAGGTTTTCTTTCCTGCTAAAACAGACCTCAAATTTGTCACAGTGAATAATACTTCCAGCCCTGGCTGAGAATCCCTCATGGCAAGCAGCTCTGCTGGTCAGTGCCTGCTCACCCGCCCACCCAGGGCCACATCACTGTCACCTTCCTCCTGCCACCCACGCCTCGCTGCTCCCGTCTCTGAATGACAGCCAGCACCTCCCAGCTCTACAGGAATAAATCTCCAGACCGCAAACCTCTAATATCCCATCCTCCTCCTACCCCAAGGCAACCAGTTACACTCTGTTTAGCTTGAGTCATGACTTTAATTCCCATCTTCTTCCCATGCATTTTACTCAAACTCATAAACAGAGGAAGAGAGCACTGGAGGTGCCATGAGTGGTGTGCTGGGATGAGCAAGGGATGCCTGCTCCACAAGAGCCATGCCCAAGGATGCTCACTGAGCCCAGCAAACACAAAGGTGCTGTGGTAGATGAGGAACAGGGCAGGCAGGCGTGGCCATGGCTGCCAGTCAACTGGCACCTCACATTTGCCTTCTTCACTGTGCCCATATGGACTGCACAGCCACACTGGCCAGCTGCACACACCCCTCCTCACTGCAGCCAAGGAGAGAAAGAGATTGCATTTTTCCATTAAAATCACCCATTTTACTGCCAGAACACATCTTTTGTGATATTTTCTCTTCTAGATCAGTTTTCATATATGTATTATTGGATATTCAATGGAATAACTATTTCTAAATAAAAGGTGTGATATCTTTTAAGTGAATGCAAATATTATTTGCATAGTCACAGTAAAAGGAGAGAACAGAGCAGTCAGTTTAAATCTTGCTTTCTTTACTGATTTTCACAGCAAAAGTAGTAAAGCATTTGTACGGAGCTGATACAATATAACACAAAGTGAATTAAAATTAAAAGGAAAAAATAAAAACCTTAGCTCAGGGATTTTCCCCTTTCCTGCACATAAAGATACGTGTAGCTGTGTCAATTCTGGACATCACACATTTGATATGTACATATGTAAATTTAGACACAAGTACACAGCTTGCTGTTATAACTCAGAAATAAAGTACATAAGAAGTTAAAAAAAAATTGAAAAGCAAACAAATTTTTTTCAGCTATTTGTCCTAAAAATGCCAGAAAATTCTTTGTATTTCATCTTGGGGTATGGACATTAGTAGTCATTCTCTGACAATATTTATATGAGAAGCTTCCAAGCTATACAAAGTTGGTAAAGCCAAATTATCTTCAATCCTTTTGTTTGCCAAATCACCATCAAAAGATGACATTATTTCAGAATATTCCCTGTGTAACACAGAGCAGCAGATTGTGGAAGTAACAGATACTTCGCTTCGGTGGATAAAAATCAAGGGAGAAAAAGAGAGAGAATCGGTTCATAAAACCACAAGTTGCATAACTGGTTTTGCTTAAATGAAAAACAAATCAACTGATCATTTCCTGGCAGATGAAGCATTGCATTCAAACAGAATTTAAGTATTTTATTCTTCAATTATTTAGCCATATTCTTACTCTCTCTCACTCTATTCCCTTTTTATTTAAAAACTTGTTTTTAAAGCAGATAAATTTTGAAGGAGAAACTCTGTCTCAAACTACAAAAAGTTTGAAAAGGAAACATCAAAACCAAATCATCCTGAAACAACATATTTTTAAAACTCATGTCCACGCCTCCTCTGCTGTTTAACTTTTAGCAAAACTATTCTAAGAATTTTGTAAGACGAGTGATATATTTGTTTAATCCCCCAGTCCCAGCCCTCTACAGACGGCTTTTAGGTGGATTTGTTAATAAATTGTTAATACTTTGTTAATAAGCAGTGGCACAGCCTTGGCGGGGGAGTTTCGCAGGTGAGAGCTGAGCCCTCATGGATCCAAGTTCATCACTCGCCACATTGCTAATGAGACAAGTGCAGCCCAACACGAGGTTAATTGTCAGAAGCAATAATCTAAATTAAACTGGCCAACATTCAAGCAAAAGGTACTATTTAAAATACCCTTTTCCAATGAAAGCAATCTCAGGAGTTTATTTGCCTACTCAATATAGAATTCCACATTTTAAAAAAACCCTTCTTCTTCCCCTCTAAGGAACCAAAGTAATTATTTTTAATACAGTGACATATGTTAGACAAAAGTATTAAGGAGGGGGCTTCATTCCACTCCAAGTCTCAATGGAATTTTCCCTTATGTGATCACACATCTGAGCTCAGGTTTTACCCTAACCAATGAAGATTTTTTTGTTAAACAATTGCTATTAGCTGATGAGAAATCTTTTCACAAATAATTCCGAAACACAGAAGATCTAGTGTGATGTTCCCAGCACTGAGAAATATAATTAAAACAACATGGGGAATTTAAAAAAAAAAGTGAGAGTTCACAAAAACATTTGAGAAATGGCTCAAGTCAACTCCAAGCTCGCTTGGTTTTGGCTGGGACTCCGGGCTCACAACAGCTTCAGCCTGCCAAAATAAATACAGCCACCCGTTTGTTCCCGATGCTTTCGCCCAGGGAGGGACCTGCTCCTTTGCTTTTCCCTGCTACGATAATGACACGCCTGCTAGGATTTCACTGGGGTTCACATCCCTGCCTGCCTTTGAAACAATTATTATTCTGTTAATTCTGAGAAGAAAAGGACTTAAGTGGCACCTCGGACTGACATAATAACCAATACCGTCCTGATAATTATTATGTGCTGTAATTAAAATAATGCACATCATTGAGGCAAAAAGTTTAAAAATACCTTGGGGGGAAGTAGTTGGGGATAAAATTCCACACAGGGAATCTATTTAATTTTGGTTGTAACCATAGAGGAAAAATACAGCATTTAAGATAAATTTTATTTATTTACAACACAGATTTAGTATACAAAAGCATCTAATAAACATGAATGTTGTGGTTGTAGCTACAATGTTTTATGCGTATGTTTACCCGTAAGGAATGACTGCAACATGTATGAAAAAGTAGTTTTCAATTAACGTTTTTTGTGTTTTAAAAATTAGTTAGTTCTTTGCCATTTTCATTACGAAAAGCTGATAAGTGGATACAAAATTCCTTTTCAAAGCACTCAGTCATCTATACCTCATTTCTGCACTAGTGACCATTAGAATATCCAGGTTTTCAAAACTCCTTAATTTTAGCCTTGAACATGAGATCATTTTAAGGCAGGTAATGCAGTGAAAAACCTCTCAACTGAATAACAATAAATGAAATAAGAAAGAAAAATGCCTCACAAAATACTAGGAAAGACGGTGGATGCAAGTAAGTAATATTTTTTAAAAAATTGGCTCAGCTTTTAATGATATTGCACAAGTGCCTTTCTTTTTCTAACACAAAGTTGAACTCTTGAATCACTGCAGATGCCTTAGTCTAAGAGGTAGCTGGCAAACACAATGGCATGAAAAGCATCTTGCATTAGACACGGCCAGTTCCAGATTAAGATGCTGACATGAACTAGTTAGAAACATTTTTACATCTCTCTTTTTTTAAATTCCCATCTGGGAAGCTGCTGATCCCTCTTCCAAACTTATAAAATTCAATCCACAACACAGAAGCTTTGTCACATTCCATTCCTTGGATGTATTGGACAGTCTACTGCCTACCCAGGAACCCAAGGGGAATGTACAAAACGACACTCTCAGTGTGCTAAAATGAACTCTGGAAGGTTGACAGATGCACGTATTTACCTCTGTTAACCAGCACAACCACCTGCAGCAAGCTGTACCAGTAGGACAGCTAAAGATGACTTTTTGAAGACAAATTGGCAGTGGCAAAACTAAGATTCTAGAGCTCCTGAACTTTGACATAGGCACTAATCCTCGGCTGCTGCCAGTGCTCTTCCTGCCTGATTCTTAGGTGCACGTGAAAGCAAACAGCAGATGGTCAATTCATAAGACCAGCAATATAGGCATAATCAACACAGAGTCACTGGCCTGTGCCCACATTCAGCCAAGCAGAGGCTGATTGATCAACTGAGCAAAGACCAGAGATGCTTGGAGAACACCTACAGGAAAGACTCCACTCACCACGTCACCCTGAGTAAAGTCCTTCTTTACAAAAAAACATTTTTCATTTCTTTTCTATATAGCGGTTTGTTCTTTCTGCTTTTAAATCTGAATCTCCTATTTCAGATGTGGGAAATGAGCATTTTAATCTTAATTTCTCCCCCACATGTTATCAAAGAACAGTAACATAGTCCCACTTAAAAATATAAGAAAATACTTCAATAAATTGTTATAGATGTAAGGAGACAAAACTGTTTTGTTTTCAATTTAAAGCAAAAAAAAAAAAAAAAAAAAAAAAGGTCCAAGCAGCTTTTCTAACTGCACTAAAAAATGCTAGGCAGCATCCAGTTTATCAGTTATGTTTCTGAAGCTTATTCTTCATCCTTTCACTGGTGATTTGAAGAAGGGCACAACAGCACTAAGGTCAGACCTCTTAAGTACTCAGGACACAGGGGGTTGAATAAGACAAGCAACCAGCCTTGGTTTCTTCCTTTTTCTCTCAAATGAAGTAATGTACCATAGAAGCCATCTTCTGGCCTGACACTTTGCACCTCCAGCAGCCAAGGAGCAAAAAGCACATTAGACAGCTGTAGGACTTCTATCTGGAAGAAACGTAATATTTCCTGTCCAAATCCAAAGACAATGATCCCAACCCAGCAAGCTATCCAGCAGCTATGTAGGCCAGATTGGTGAGTTTATAGTTAGCTATTTCTGTCAGTTTAAAGCCCAAACTGCAAATGCTTACTCAGTCTTCTTCCACATTTAATAACTCAAGCTGGATGATGACCACCTTTGCAAGGCTAAACTGCTGTTTATCACTAGTTAGAATTAAATAAAAAGCATAAAGACAGATTTTGAAAACCTAGAGCACATTCAAAAAATTACACTTTGCTCCAAGACCTAACACAGTAATAGACTCTCACAGGAATAGCTATTTCGCTGGCAAGACAGTGCAATAATGCAATTACTGCCATTTAATTAATTTATATTCTCAAAATCTGTCTCCTTACAATTTCTAAGTATTTAGCTTTAACATCAAGACAGGATTTTCTGCCCTGGTTTGCCATAGCAACCCTTGCAACAAATGGCAGTTGTCTATAAAAAGGGGGGACTCTTTGAGTATGCATGCATGGTTTAGTATGGTTTGTTTTAAAGCAGGTCAGAGCACAATGGACCTTTTCTACCGTGTGGGATTGAACACCAACAAATCTCACTTCAAGGGCTGCCACGCTCCTCTGCAAAATGAAATGACACTGCTGCTAAGTCTGGATGTAATTACAGATATGAAAGGATGGCTATGAAAGTTGCTTGTATCTTCCTCTCCCTCCTCTACTATAGATGTATTTGCCACACAGCTGTTAACATCCTGAACAAGTAACATGCAACAGACTTAACATTTCCTTTCATTTTAAGTATTGGTATACAGTAGTGGTTGTTAAAGCACATTTACCACTAAAGAATGAGACCTTTGTCTGTCTCTTGCAAGCAGAGCTCTGCCCTTCCTGCCTGTGCAGCCCAGGGCAAAAGCTAGACCGGGAAGCCTTGACCTCCGGCCCAACAAGGACACTTAGTAAGGCTAAGGGTAATCCCAACTTCTCCTTGCTCATTCAGCTTCCCAAGCTGTTTGAAGCAATCACTACCAACACAGCTACATTTTGTGGTCATATTATAAAATGAATCATTGTTCAACAGTGCAAGATTGCTAAACTTGTTTTATGTGTGGTTTAGAGTAGAGTCACTGGTTGCTCAGACCCCTCAGAGCTGTACTCTGCCCAGTCCAGTCGCAGAAGGGAAAGCGCTCATCTTTGGCACTGCTCCGAACATAGGATGGTGTAACCGAGCAGCATTTGGCCTCTAGTGCTCCTTCTCACCAGTTCCCCACAAGATAGCCAAGATTTTTTTCAGCCCCTTCCATATGAAGAGCCTTTACCTCTAAAAATCTCTTTTGTGCAGTTTTAACACAACTTCAGGGAATTAAAATATCTCCCGCTCTTTCAGAGGTACTCTGATTACACCCTCTGAAACATTACTTCTTAATACATGTTCCTACAGGCACAATTTCTGTTTTAAGAGAGCCTGTGGAATATTTGATGTTGGGATTCGGTAGGAGTGAATGAATGCTCCATTATTCACCCTGGTGGTACAGCAGTGGTTGCTCTGTAGTTTTACAATGCAGTACACTGCTGTAATGACATCATATGACATCATAAATCTCCCACAATTTCTAAAGCTTCTGATGAATGTTTCTCCATAAGCACCTTGTTAATAAATTTTAAAAAAGAGTTAATCAAATAAAAATCTTTTGCATTTGTATATTATTTAGAAGTCTACAGACAAGCACTAACCACCTTGTGCTTTAAAACCAAAACTCTTTTACCTTAAGCTTCACAGAAAAGAAGGCATCATCTTAATTTACAGATGCAGTCAGACAGGGTACCCTGATTTCTACCCTATGTGAAAACCTCACAAAATATATGGATCTTAATTTGAATTAATATTTCTCAGAAGTTCTCTGAAAACAAAAAGTTACTGTATTTCTCCTTACTACAACCAAGTGTTCATGTTTCAACCACAAATAGTCCAAATTAACAAGTATTTTCCCCTTCTTTTAAAACCTTCCTACACACGCATACGTATTAGTCGAGTTAAAGACCAACTTCTCGGTCCTTGCCAAAACGGTGGATATTTGCTATCCCCACCTTCAATCAAACACAGACACACACACACACACACATACAACTAAAGCAACACCATACCCTGCTTTAAGGCTCTTAACCCCAGGCTTCATGTGTCTCCCTACTCTCTGCAGCTTTCTCCTTCCTCCAGTCTTAAGGAAAGTACTTAAAACCAAGTCAAGTCTTACATATATTAAGACACATATGGCTCCTTACTTTCAGTCTTAGAGTTCCCACACTTCTAGCCTCTGAGGACACAGGTTGTCTTTCTCCATGACTCCGAAGTGGTAGGAGGATTCCTTCAGGCAATCCCTATTTTGTCCCCTTCTAAGTCACTGTGTCTCAGGTATTCACATAATCAAGCAAGAACCCAAACCCAAGCTTCAATGATACATTAGAAATAACAATCAAATTACTCTGAACATCATTAAACTAAAAGTATCCTGCAAAAGGATGGCTTTCATATAAGGAAAAATGTTCTGTAGTAGAATTGGCTTTGGCCTGTATCTTCTGGAGCTAAATAACTCACTCCAAAATAGCTGTATTGAGTTTAGTCTTCCATATTAGGATACAGCTGAAAAACTACATGGATTGAACACCTCAAACAAGTTCTTTGCAAACAATCACGTATAGGATCAGTAACCACATATTAATATACATAAAATTATGTGAACTTGTGTTGCCTATGCTCCCAACCTGCCCCACAACACATTATTTACTTCTTCATACAAAACAAGTTTGAAATATGGCTTGAGACACATCTGGAAACAAAAATCATGTTTCAACCTCTGCCCTCAATTGCATCAGTGGAAATCAAAAACTCCACTGACTTCAGAAGCATTTGACTTTATTTACAGTTCTGTAACTGAAAATATGGCTTAATTTTCTTGTAAAGAATCCTTTATTGAAGTTACAGCACCAACAACTATGAACACTAACAGCACTGTGTGAGCTGATTTTAGACCCTACATCACAGCACTGGATGCCCATTTAACTTTTCTATTTCAATTAGTCTTCACACCAAGACAAACCTTTCTAGTTCCATTTCTGGCCTTACTACAATAGTAGTAGAACTCTGCATTTCAGTTTCCACCATTGCAAGGGATATTTTTCTCTGAGATATGCACCTCATGCATTTTAAGAGGTCAGGACTTTACCTCTTCTACTAACAGCTTTTCCACTCCCGTTCTTAACTCTTCCTACTAAGGATGCAAAGTTCCACATGACACAGTCAGCCTGGACTCCTCTTGGCTGGAAAAGTCATGTTCATGGTGAGCAGTCCCTGCTTTGGCATCTCTGGTCCTTTCCCATCTCTCTTCACAGAACATCTGCTGGAAAGCACTGCTTTTCCATAACCTTCACTAAACTCTGTTAGCTCCCTTAAGTCAGTTCCAGCCCCAGTTTCTGTCAATCCCTGTGCTGTTCTCCCAGAACATCAGTAAGATGCTAAATAGTATATATAGTTTTAGGGAAATATCTAATGTGCTATTTTTGAAAGTTCAAATTGCTTTGCTGCCAACAGTTAGGAATACGATAAAAAGGTATTACTTAGTACTGAAATCCTCTTTTTTTTTCTGGGAAGAATTAGAAAACGTATGAAGTGTCCTATAATATTCAGTGGTTTTGCTGAGCATAACTATGGTCCAGCCACATGCCATAGTGTATATATAGCCTTACAAGTTTATAACATACTGAGGTTTCTGCTTAATTCAAATCTGCTACTGAATTCTAATATCCATTTCTCTCGTTTCCCCATCTCCACACATCCCCCACCGGCACTCGGTGCCAAAGGCTGAGAAATAACAAAAGGGCCACGGGAGGCCCCAGGCGTGTTTGAAACCAACCCAGCCCCATGTAGGATCACACTGTCACGTGCCTGCACGCCCGCAAAGTAATGTGCTTCAGAGAGCAAGGCTGCATCCCAAAGTTACCAACCAG
The DNA here is from genome assembly GCA_034509425.1 of Eopsaltria australis. Lineage (NCBI taxonomy): Eukaryota > Metazoa > Chordata > Aves > Passeriformes > Petroicidae > Eopsaltria > Eopsaltria australis. Next base: position 2,200,862 of record JAVTVJ010000030.1, read on the forward strand.
CTTCTTTTTGTTCCCAGCAAATTAAAATGCTTGGATTCTTTTCTGTTCCATGTTCTCATGCCAAAGACAGGATCATGCTAACAAGCTTCTGATGGAATCCTCTAAGAATTTTTTTTTTTTATCTCTACAAATTAAATTTTTACAGAGAAGATGAAGCTCCCCTTGTCAAGAGCCCCAGAAGTATGGGAAACAAAATGTCAAGAATTAACAATGCCAGATATTACACTCCCACACGGGGTTAATTTTTTTTTTCCAAACAGCACGCAGAAATCTGTCCCACCCATCAGATGAGCTACTATAACTTCTATTAGCATTCTGGCACCTCCTTCTGTACAAACATAGCCCTTTTGCTATAAAACATGTTATATAAAATACTTAATCCATCAAGCACGCAAATAAGGGTATTTTTTTTTTTTGCTTCCAGACTTGAACTGATCACTCCTCACATAAGATAGCATTCTCTTCCCCCCAAATACTACATCATACAACTATCTGGATGTAAAAAGACATTCAGTAGGTGTATGAGATTGGGGAAACCAGGACCAGCCTTCCTTTATGTAAAAGAACCTGCTACGACACAAGGCCTGACTCAATAGGCCAATGCTCCATGACAAAATTAGAACATATTCCATCTTTCCTCCTGTTAAGCAACAAACTGTACCTCTTAGCTGTTCTGGAGAAATAACTGCAGGTTTTGTAAAAGATAAATGCTATGCTGATAGAAGAAGTCATTTTGTCATAAACCAATTAGGTTTTGTATCTAAAAATATGTGGACTAGGGGCTGCCTGTCTACTACAGGATACACATGCCACGGCTGCACTTCTGCAAATGCACATTTAGATACACATCTTGCCACACTGCACATACGATGGTTTCAATAGTCCTAAATACAGTTCAATTAACAGCAGCTTGCATCCATACCCAGTTCCTGGGTACATGACCAGATAAAATCTAGAGAAAACGCTAAGCACTCAAAGGAAAACAAAGTACACACTGTCTATTAATTGCATTGGAGTTAACACTGCCATCATGTAATCCTTGGTGAAAACATGACTTTTTTAATTTATTTTTTTAATTTCTTGCGATCTATTAAAAGACATTCTATTTAAACAGCATTGCACAATTTCCAGACAACTGAATCTGTGAAAAAAGCCTTATGGCTTTGTGTCAGGTCTTGCCATATTATTATGGTGCAAAGGCTACATAAATTTATCTCCTTCTAATTCTGGATTTTTTTAAAATATGAAGACACTGGAGGGTTTTTTTTCCATCTGCAGCTAAGATTTCTCCTTCTCCTTCCCATTTACATGCAAAATATGAATTTGTGCACAAGAGACCCAGATAAAAAAGGATAAGGATTCAGGAGAAGCCTTCAATAAGTATGATGGCAATTTTGTTCTGTAACAGCCCCTCCCTCCACAAAACTGACTTTGCAACCCTGGGGCATCACAGTGCCATGCCAGTGCTACAGCTGTACCTGCAACTCCACCCCAACCTCAGTCAGCAAGGAGGAGGGTGGGACAGGGATTTGCTGGATCCCTGTGTCATGCTGCTGGTGCTTACTGCACTACCAAAAATCACACTGCTGTCCCTCAAAAAGTCACAACACTGCTATCACACACAGTGTAGAAAAACTTGTCTGTCTCTCTTTGTTTTTTGCTTTCTCTCTCCTTATTTTCCTGTACTGATGCACACTCCAAAATGTGAAGCATAAGAAGTTCTTGCAATATGAAGTTTTAATATATAGCTACAGAAAGCTAAGGGGTAAAAAAACCTCATGTTTTTATGATTACAAAAATGTTCCTTAACCTTGTTGTTGGAATGACTCTGAATTATTAGGCATCAATTTTTTTAACAGGGTAACCCACATTTCACTATAAATGCTGATGTTTTTGTCTCATACCACTCAAGGCATACCACAGAAGCTCTCCATCTAAAAATTATTTCTTTTCTTTCCTATTCACCTTTATGAAGTGCTGTACTACCCTTCTGGCACCCTTCTAGAAAAATTCATAAATCCATCCATACATTGGGATTTAGACAATTTGGCACTGATCTTTTAGTATCTAGGAATAATAATCAGCTTAACAGAAGCAGCTTTGTATTAATAAACTTCACAATAAAAGTACTTCTGGATAAATAAATAAGGGAACACCTCTACTACGCAATTCTAAACTAATCCTTGTGATAAATTTATTAGTTCAATCCTCCAAAGGTCAGTATAATATTAATTTGTTCCTTGTACTAAATAATGTATTGGGATTTAATCTAAGATAGTTAAACACCCGTTCAGCAACATTCAAACAGCCTTGGCACTAACACTGACACACTGCAGTACAAAATGGTAAATGTCCTATGAAATACTTTAAACTTTCAATGCCAGAATACAATTACGTAAGAAATTATAAAAGATAAATCTTTAATAATTGCCAGTTTCTACTGAATTCTGCCGTAAGGTTAATATTCAAGTCTCAGATTACTCTGTCACTTGGTACTGTTCAACACCCTGCTGTTTCCAAAGGACAACCTACTGGCTCTGTTTTCACGGCAGGAAGGCAAAGTTGTTCAGGGTTCCACTGTAAGTCCCCAAGAGGGAAGGACATCCTAATTGTGCAGCAGAATGGCATCCCCTCAGATTGTGACACTAATGGAGCCAGAGCAGGACCTACATTTCCCTCTACATCAGGAAAATGCTCCACCGCCAGTAAACTGCTCTATACATCATCGTCAAGAGAAATCAGACATGAAATCCTTCACCTGTGTGCTGCAGTCTACACTGCAGCACCTCTTACCTAGCTGGAAACCACTTCACATGCAGCAAGTCACCTTTCTACTGAGCTACAGCACACTTTTGGAATCAACAGGTCTTTCCTCTGTGAACCAAAGAAAGGTCGTATGTTTGACCGAAGAAGCAGATACCACTGCTTCCCTGAATGCACATAAAATGTACTTCCCTTGGAACAGATTTATCTCATTCTGCATAGGGTTTTATTTTATGGGTGGGCCTGGGTTTTGTTGATTTGGGTTTCTTTGTTTCATGGCAATTAGTTGCAAAACACCTTAAGATGCATTGCTAGAATGACTGCTCGACAAATAGCACTTTGCATCTTATTGTAAAATATTCAGACACTCAGCCCAAACAAATGGTGTCTGTAATAAAAATACTGCCATATATCTTCATTTGTACTAGAACAAATCCATTTTATTTGTTCATTCTGTGTTTTAGTGTCATAGGTCTCTTAGAAAAGATAATTTATAATTCCTTATGCAATTAGATATGAAATTAAGTTGTCTTACTCTGCAGAAGAATTTATAATGAAGAGACCAGGTTCAACCAGTTCCACAGAAAATATTTTGATAGCATCAAAAGACAGCATAAAGATCTTTAGTGTTTTAACAAATTAACACATGCCTTTTGGGTAAATTACTGTACATGCTGTTAATCTTTTAATTAGGTTCTCAATTTCACATACACATTTATGGTAGGGAGGATTTTTAGTGATCAGAAAACACAAATATATGGTGTTGCTATGCTTTCAATAGATATATCAAGAAAGTAAACAATCCCACCCCCCCAAAAAAAACCCTAGTAGGTGTAGTCCTTTATTTGAAAGCACCACAATAAAATATTAATATACATCTACTAATAACAAAATACCACTCTTAACTTTATTATTCAAAAAAATACAGCTTTCAGATTGAGAAAAGTAAGATTTGTTCTCCACAGTTAAGCCACAGACAAGGAAACTTTTGTGTTTGTAATGCATGTAGCTTTTAGACCCATCATCAACATTTAAAAATATGTAACTGATGTTATCTATACACATGGATACATAAAAAGTGACATTTGAAACACATTCTATGGTAGCATTTCACAAAATGCCAATTTTCTCATGCTGCCACATAATAATACCTAAGCATCTCCTTCCAGGACCTTCAAAAGATACTTTATTATCTATAGCTCATTATTTGATAGAAGCTTTTCCTCAAGCATTTGGTCCATCCTCAGTTTCAACACAAGATAAACACTTTTATCCCCCACAGACTGTTTCATAGATTCTATAGCTGGCGCTGAAGGAAAACCTACTCAGGAAGGCAGACAAATTGCCATCAGTTAACGATCCCTATGCCAAGGGACATTTTTAGCATGGTGCTGTCTGTGTGAAAGTAGGAATTATCTACTAGCTACCCCACATAATGATTTTTGTTAGGAAAAAGGAAAAAGGCCAAAATGTGGCTAAGCAGCAAATATATTATAAAAACAAAGTATGAAAGCAATTTAGCTGCGAATCCTGACTGGCACATGCATCCTCCTCCTAGATTACTTGTTTGAATTTAACCATTTGTTAGTAACTTGGAAACAGCCAGGTGAAGACAAAGGTGCTACATGTACAAAACAGTATGGGAAGCAAAAACAGAATAAAATACAGACCCCAGAACCCAGGACTATTCTAGCTTTATTGACAGTTATTTCATTCTAGAAGAATTATTTTTCATTTGGAATAAGGTTGAAAGTAAAATTGCCCATAAATACACAGTGAAAAATGCCCCAACCTCATTTCATCCAACTTCATGCAATGCCTTTTTTTAATCACACCTGTATAAACATATATTATCTTAAATTGTCTGGATAAATCAAAGGTATTTACTGGTCAAAAGATAAAGTACAAGCAATTCTCCACAAGCCCTCCACCAGCAAAGCAAGGAGAGACACGCACCCTGAAAAATCAGGTGGCTCAGTGGATGGGAGGAGGGTACACACACCCACTTCTCTCAGACATAGCTTGAATTGGAACCTTCATCGGTACTCTCCGAGTGGGTTTCCAGTGAGCAGTGAGTAGGCAAAGGGGGTCACTAATAGCACTGTCTTTTGCTCATCCTTTCCCATTCCATTAAATGTAGCCATTTAATTCACTGCAGACCCCCGATGACAAACAATGCAGGAGGGCAGACTGCCCTTGTAAAATTCAACCGGTATGAAAGGACCCAAATATCAAATACAGCTGCTGATTGACAGCTTCATTTATATTCCAGTACTACAATGCTCACGTGCAGCGGTGAGAAACCTGGGTCTGAACTGAGCCTTTGCTGTCACTGCCAGGAGGATCTCTCCTGAAGGGACAACTGGACACTGAACAGGGGGTCAGTGTGCTGGCCTCTCTTTTGCTTTTTTAAACCAGGAAACACTTCCTGTTTAGCCCCCCTCAGATTTTCTACACCTTCTGTGTTAGGTTTTCAGTTTAAAATTGAAATGGTTTTCATGCTTAGTTTGTCAACATGGTTAAAGGGGACCGAGGAGTATTGCTTTATACCACAGGCTTGCCAGAGGCCCTGGAGCCAAGCACCTTTGCTCTCCAAAGGCTCAAACCAATCCCCTCAAACACGTGCAGCAAGATCCAGACCGGGACACGGAGGATAAATGGACTTCAGACAGACCAGCTGGCAGAAAGAGCTCTGCTTTCTCCCCAGCAGCATAGTCATTATAAATGCTGCACAGGGAATCCACACCCAAGGCAAAGCAGGGATTCTGAAAGTTGGGATTTACTTCTAAATAAGCAGAAGCCGATCTGGGGGATGTGCCCCATCTCTGTCAGGTTAAAGAAAGAAGCGGCTGGGGGTGGGCTCAGCTTTGTGCGCCTGTGGGGAAGGCAGATGGGGCAAGGCAATCTGCAGCTGGAACAAAAAAAAAAAGCCCTTCACACCACTGGGTTAAAATTCTGCTTCCCTTATCTAGAGGAAGGAATGGGGGAAAAAATCAGCAGATAAGAATTTTTTTTAAATCTAAAAAAGAAAAGAGAAAAGAAAAAAAGGAAGGAAATAAAAAGCTACCCTACTGTGTTAACCAGCACCAAGCTTTGCTCTGCTAATCCCACTGAGTGTTTAAAAACTTAGCTTGTTAGCTAACAGGCTGTTAACTGCACCTCATTTTTCTTCTCTGGACAGGGGAAGACCTAGCCTAACCTAATTTATTTCCATTTTTAAATAGAGCATTGCTTCATTATCAGATTCATGAAAAAAAAAAAACCCAACAAAACTATATGTTTCATTAAAACTAATAAAGACCATTTCTCAGTTTTACTTAAAAACGCCAGTGTTTCTTGGACTTGTGGGTTTAGCTGAGAGGCTGAAAAAGGAGACAGGAAAAATCTGAATTTATTATATACTAGTCCAAGTTTTTAATTGAGTAGGCCTTTCAGAGTGAACTTGATTTTATTTTACCCCGAACTACTTTAATGTTTGCTGAGACACAAAAAAGCCTGTGGCTCAATTTCTCCAGCATTTCTTCACTGGTTTATAACACTGGCAGAATACAGGAAAATCTTTCCCTGAAGAGTACAAAGCTTCAAGAAACCTCTGTCCTGCACTGTTATTTTTTTGCACACAGTATGCCACATAAAGTGAATGGAAAGCATTAAAGAACGAGGCCCTCCTCAAACTAAAGCACCGATTCACTGTTACAGCGTGAGCAATATTGCTCAGGAACAAAGAAGGCGACAAGAACAAAAGGTTTAATGATTTCTTCCCTTAGCATAGTCTGAGTTTTATCCACTATGACCATGGAACAAGCAACACACACACAACTGCAGGAGGTTCGCTGGAGCCCGTGGAGCTGCCACCAAAACGTGATGTGCGCTCCAAAGCACTCAACACCAGAGTCCCTTTGCAGGTATGTGGGGTCCCACAGAGAGAAGGATGAAAGGGTGTCTCACTGGAGCAGCCAAAGCCCATTGTGTCCACTCTGCTCCCTCCTTTTCCCCTGCCCCCTTCTCCTGCTTATGAGCCTGCTGTGCTCAGTCACAGACCGCAAATGAGACGGAAAGCGGCGTCAGAAGTGCTGAGCTGTTCAGGACTACCTTTACTTACCCTCCTCTAAGCTGTTCAAACACCAATAAATTACCCATTTACTTATACTACCCAGATGTTTGCCATCCAGAAAAATAGATTATTATTTGCAGAAGGTTTTGTTCCATCACAAGAATCCCGTAAATAATATACGGGGATCAGAACGCCAATACCACATGCTAACTTTTGTACGCCAGTTTGGGGGTGTGGCAGGGAAGAAAAGGAAAGACAGACACTTCCTGACCACTAGTCAGAAGTTAAGAACTTCCAAAGAGAGCTTACCAAAAAATCAAGTATTCACTGGAGTTTATGCTGTTGGGATAATGAGGTTATTTAAAATAACAGCATAAATGGAGAATAAGGATGACAAGTAATCTGAGAGATTAGTTCATTAATTTAATTCTGAGCTTTTGCTTCCACACACATATTATACTTTTATATAAATATATATTTGCCTGCATGTATATGTATAAAATGTGTTTATATACTAGACTATAAATACATCATATATGTGTTTATATATAAACCAAAGCAAAACTTAAAATATATTCCATTTATACATCTATAAATACGACATTCTAACATTTCTTTATATGTCACGTTTTCCATAAAAAAATGCACCACTAATTTTAGCAAACTCAACAAATATAAGGAGTCTCAATCTTTGTTGCTTCTTTAATTTTTCACATAAGATTTTTGAAGAGTTCAGAGCAACTCTTAGAATTCTAGGGCTTTAATTGAAATGGCATGAGATGCTGAACCTTTAACAACAGTGCCTTTCAACCCCTGTGTCCATTATGCACAGAAATGCCTATCAAAACCCACAAAGAACGAAGAGGTTTTCAATATTCTCATTAAAATCTGACTTTCTTTCATGGTTTCAGCTAATTGAATTTCACTTACAGTTATCATGAAGTTTTGTAGGGTAGACAAAACAGTGATTTGCTGGTAAATGATGTATATAGGGAGGGAAATAAATATTTGAGAAGTTCTTAGCCCTCTTTCTTCAAACATCAGGGAGAAAGACAAAGAGTACAACTCAAGCAATGAACAGTTCAAGAAGGAGCAGCTTTTACAAGGAAAACCTTGATCTGGATGGCTGAGTATCACTGCAAGAAATCCAGTCTGCTTAGCAATCTCAGACAAGTTGTCATGGAATTGCGTCGCAGAGTTTACGGCAAGATGTCAGTATGAGCTGTACCACTCACACACACAAATTATTTGATTTGGGCCTTTAATAATGCCACCTGCAAAACTGGAGAGAAGAAGAATTTACCCATTATGAGTATCTCCAGTAGAGGCAAGGGGGACAAAGGGGATTACTAAAGTAAGGAGCTGTTAATTAGAGATGGCATAAGACCGAACTGATGAAAAGAGGTGTGAAGAGGGCTGGGTGGGTTTTTTTCATTTGTTTAGGGGTATTTTGTTTTAAATCTAATTGGTTTAGCAGGGTGAGAATATTCCGTGTCAACAGAGTTTGAACTCAGAGAAATACAGCAGCTTTCCATGGACTGACAACTCTGTTAAGTGAGAGAGACCAATACACTGTCTCTGTTAAAATGAAAAAGTAAAAAGCAGCAGTAAGGAGTGACAGTCAGGAAGCGACCCAATATTCAGCTGGTTGATCACTGTATCGTCTTGTTATTTAAGCCATTATGCCACCAATGTCTCTCCTGTTTATTAAACTCTTCTTGCTAGAAAGTCTTTGACCACATGAATGGAGAGCCACGACTCAGATACAAGGGACATTGGGCTCAGGGGTCAGAAGATCCCAGATTATAGCAGCCTTGTAATTTATTGCACATTATTCACATGACAAACCTGAACTCAGGTTTCCTCTGATTTTTTCCCATACTGCTACCTTGCACTTGGGTAGAAAATAGCGTATCTGGTCTTTCCAGCTACAGCAAACCTGGCTGTATACATCAAGCACAGTTCAGCAGGGTTTCCCCACACTTTTACTGTACCTTTCTTGATACAGAAATCTAAAACCAGCTAGTGCGTGCGTGTTCAATACAGTCCCCAGCTGGTATGTTCTCCCTTTACCTGACATTCACTTAGAAACTACTGTGGTTCTGGAGACAGCACAGATGGGAATATTTTACAGGATCTTTCCCTACTAATCATCTGCTCAGGTCCTTCCAATTGCTTCAGAGCCCTACCCTCTTGTACCAGCTTAGGTAAATCCATTCTCTCTTCGGTTTTTACACCCTTCAAATATTTGTACACATGGTTATAATCCCATAAGGGGCAAGATGGTCCTGCTGCTCTCACAAAGTCTAGTCTGAGTGAAGGAGCACAGCACTCTGGCTGCCACATTCTTACACGCAGCAGCCTGGGGCTTGGACTGATTGGCTGAACAGCATCATATCACACAGATCTGCTCTGTGCTTTGAAGTAACACTAAAACCCAGGCCACAAGTGCGAGGGGCCTCCAATTAACAGCAGAGAGCAGGGCTGAGCTCATGCATTTAAACCCTTGAAGGAAACGAACACACTTGCAGTCTGGGTTATTCCTCACAGCCACGTGCACTATCAATCCAGAGGAGAGCTCTTAACCTGTCTGTGCTTTTGTGTCCTTCCTACACAGTCAGGAGAGGCACCTTTCTCTCTTGCTGCAGCTCACTGCAGACAGCTCCATCAGTGCTACAGAGCACAGTTCTCTGCAGAAGCACCAAAGCCAAGCTGTCCTGTGGCTGCAAGCAACATCAGAGCCTCACAGGCGAGGCAGCTGGAGTAGGACTGGAGTAGGTGCTGAGGTACCTCTGGGTGACAGCAACTCTGGCCAGGCACTGATCAGCCCAACAGAATTCTCCTCTTTCCTACTCCAGGGATGCAAGGCTGACAGGGCTGAGCTGTCTGATCTCTGCTCATTAAACCACAATCCCCACAGAGCATCACTCACCTCCGTGTCCAGCTACTGCAATTCCACATGGCAAGGCAAGATATTTAAAGCCTTTTTCCTTTCTTGTTCTTGTATTACACCTTCCCCACTGACCACTGCCAGCCTCTCCCTCCAGCCTTCCACTCTGACCAGCCACACACAGCTCTTTGCAAGCACACGTCTTCCCCCTCTCCAGTCTGTAGACAGCATTAGAAGAAACTGAGCACAAGGAGAGAGACCTCTGAGGCATAAATGCAAGGCACTGCCCCTCGCAACAGCTCTGCTCAAGGTAATGCATTGTTCAAGAACGAGAGCTTGACGATCTCTACAGTGACAGGGATCGGAAGGATCTCTCACTGTGTTTTAACTTCCCTCAGCTGTTTTCTCACACCTTCTCCTGCTCAACTTGACATCTGAGCACCATTTCACTCTTCTGTGCACCTCCTTCCTTTTCAAAGGAAGCAACTAACCCAAGCAACCATCTTGTCAGTGCCTGGCTAAAGCTGCCCCTGGAGAGCCCACTTCCCTGCCAACCTACTGAGCTCAAGTACCTGAGAAGAGAAGGCAAACTCCACTTCAATGACCCAATCAGCCCTGCTAACTTCTGCAGACAATGCACATCAGTTCCATGTACACAATCACAACAGCTAACAAGAAACTGGCCAAAAGAAAAAACATATATCCACAGGAAATCACACTATTTTCTTTCTCACATGGATTCTAAGAAAGTAGATACTAAGAGCATCAAACTAACACTGTTCTTCTTCCACCCCACACTGCGGAGGGAATCAGTTTTCACAGCAGGTCCCAAAGCCACAGGACTGCAGGCAGGGTACACCAGATTGCAGCTACTTTCATACTACTTTGGTCCCAGCACTCAGCACTGTGTATTCCATGTACCTCCTACCAGTTCCCTTCTCTTGCACAGCCCTGTTAGAATACCTTAGCCACAAAAAATGTTCATCAGGGCATGCAAATTTTATTAAACTACATACAGAACAGGTGTCCCTTTAAAGCATGACTCTTTTCCTCTCTAAAAGGCACATGTAGCAGGTTCCCTACTGTCAGGTGTAGACTCAAGTGATGAAAGAAAAATACATAAATGTTTATTAAACCTTAGTTGCCATTTACACCACCAGCTTTCACACCCCAGTGCCAAGCTGTTAACAAATTCCCATGCTGTTCCAGAAGACATTTCACAGCTCCTGTCAGAAAAGGGAAGTTTCATGAGGGCAGCACTCGCTGAAAAAGTCTCTGCTCCCACTACCACCAACAAAAATCACAACAAAAATGTGTCCTGCCCAAACTGTGTGGGAATAAAGAACTTCTTCCAGGGAGGCATGGGGCCACCTTCACGTAATACCTCCTGATTCGTTTCTGTCTCAAGATTGTTTATACTAAGAATTATCAATTTACGTAGCAACCAGGAATAAAAATGATCCATAATAAGCCAAGTAACCACAAGCCAGTAGATGAGGCTCAGGACAGGTGAGTGTGTTACAGCACAAATGTTCAGACACAGCATCACCTCCCCTGGGGAGCTCTGCAGCTCCAGGCTGCAGCCCTGCAGCAGGGCCCCTTTGGGCACACAGCCCCTCAGGAGGCACACACCACCTACCACTCTGTGCCACATCTCCTTGCTGCCAGCCAGGCTCTGCTGTGCAGCTGTACAGCTGGAAGTGCCAGGCAGGGCCCTGCATACAAGGCACACACCAACTCAAGCCTGTGAGTGGAACTGCAGCAAAGGTGGTGTGAAATCCTACAGCAATTCTCTCTGCTGCTACGGCTCTTCTTTCCCCCACAACTAGCTCTTCTATCTGCCACAAAGACCCTGTTCTACAAAGAACAGGCAAAGGCAAGATGCTTCTCACAGGATGAAGTGAAACTGACATTCCTCTCTCGTCATCCAAAAAAAGAGGGACTGAAATGAAACACTTTCCCAACGCAAAAGGTGACAATTATTACATGCTAAGTTACAGCTTAGACAGCTGTTACAATACCAAAGCTTTGACAAACTCATTTACTTTGTCACTGGAGGATACTACTCGTATCACTGTTTTGCACAGCATGATGCTCAAAGCTTTTGAAAAATACACCTGAAGATCAACTTCTCATGCAGATCCTCTCATTCACTTGATCATAAAAAAGAACTAAGTGACTGTTTATTAATATATATTACTAATGGCAACCAATGCCAAGCACTACAACAGAAGCAGACTTGTCCCACAACCATGATGAATAAAGTAAATAGCTTTGTTTTTCCCACCTTCTTGGTATCAGGAAGTTGTGTTCCCAACTAAATCCTTACAATAGCAATTTAGCAGCATGCTTCTGTCAACCCTAGTTAACAAATTAGAGCCCTGTATTCTATAAATTTCCGCATTAAATAAAACAATCTCAGAAATCTATTGGCTGTCTCTGCCTGTACCTCACTCACCCCTCAGCTTACAGACAGCTAGCACAGAGGCAAGATACTACAGAACATGGTGCACTTTTCAGCATCATATCTTGAAATCAGCATGGCCTGCAGTATTTGTTCAAGATGTCTGAAAGACTTTGGTGGACTGGCCCTTCAGTGTGAAAGTAAATAACCTGATCAAGAGATTTGTTAGCTGATGGATCTTTAAGGTATTTTCTGTCATTCTAAATATTATACCATGTGATGTTGCCTAGAGGAATGTAATTGCTGTCTTAAAGATGAAAATAACTTAGTCTTTTCTTTTTGACTAATTGCAATAAGTAGAGATGCAACTTTTATTTTCTAATGGAGTTATTCAAGCAACACATCAAGCCACAGATCAGTATCTGAACCTGTTCATTGTCAAAGCTCAAAAATGCAGTGGCCATTTCCTCCCTGCACAGTGACTAATTTCCTTCGTGAGTCAATCTGTCTCCTCCTCTCTATTCTCACAACAGAGTGATGCCACAAAAGCAAGGTTCCCCCCAGTGAGCTGCTCAGCCAGTGTGGATCACTGCACTGGATGACATGCCTCCTTGGAGCAGGTCTCCTGCAAAGCCCGTTCCCCTTCGGAAGTGCCAAGAATCAAATCTTGGCCACCTAATGCAGCATGTTCCACATGTTAGCTCGCAACATGTTGAGCAACTGTGTTAACTGAGATGGATAGTGCTGTCAAACAGAAAGCTGGCTCACCAGGATGGAAACAGTGGGATATGCTGACCTTTTGCATTCAGAAAAAAAAGAGTCCCTAAGCATTTCATACTAAAAACCAAAACGACTACCTTCTTGCAGGGCTTTTACTACCATATTGTGTAAATAAACACATGTACATAAGCTCTGCCTGTATAAAGAACCTGTACCTCTCTCACAGAGCAGAGTCTGACAGAGGAAATTAATCATTATCACCCTGCTTGCAAAGAAGTTTGCACAAGGAGCCCATGCGATTAACCGCTGCCTGAAACTCCTGGATTCAACACCACCATTGCTCCTTCTGTCCCCATGTTTAAATACCTAGCTCTACAAAACAACTAGAATCAACAGATAAAATCCAAATCCCCAGGCAAAATTGTTATTAAACTACTCTAAATGTGTACAGGTTTTATTGGTGATATGGAGATAAAACAAACTTACAGGCTTCTCATCCAAAAGAATAAGCACTGAAATAACCTATTTAGTATAAAAATTGAAAATCGAAGTTCATTCTGGAAAGATTTTTCCCAACCCACCACCTCCTGCCCATCTCCCTCAAGATTACGATTTTAGGTTTGGATTTTTTTAAGCAGATATTTTGGGTAGAGAGAGGAAAGCTTTGTTTATTTTAAGATTTCGCTGCTAACAGAATAATCTCTGAGTGGAAGAGACTGTAAAGCTTTACAAAGGGCTTTGCAGCAATATCGTAGGTAAGTGAAAACAGAAATCAGCCTGCACATTTAGCCCTACAACTATTTGGCATAAAGAAAGCATGTATATATATGTAACCATTATCTACAATGCATAATTTAAAAGATGAAAGTCTTCAATATGCTGTTCAAAAATGCCCTGATACAAAGAGGAATACTGGATACCTAGAGGAATAGCTGTACCCCTAAAGGTTCTATCTTCTGTGCTGATTTCCTCGAAGCAGCAACCTGCCTCTACAGAACAAGTGTGTCATGAATATCCTGACTGATCATTATCACCAGATTTCACACTTCAGCGAGATCTAGCTAATGCTTTCTAGGCAGGCTAAAAATGTGGGGCTTGTACACCTAGCTGAGGATTAAGCAATTAACACAACTGATATAAACACTTCCAAGATCTGCCACCAATTTTCTTTCTTTTTCCTTACATCAAACAACCTCAGGTGCTGTCTTCTGCAGTGCAGAGAAGTGGGAAAAAAACTTCATTGAATACCTTGTGCCTGAGCTGCAGAACTGTGGGAATACCCCAGAGCCAGGAGCGCTGTCTCCACCAGCTGGCTAAAGAGCACATCTTTGCGAACCAGAACGAACTCAGCATGCTCTTCTCGATTATCGTATTCAAGAGAGGCGTCCGACTGCTCCACCACACAAAAGACTGGAATCATCAAACCTACATGGGAAAAAAACACCAAAAAAAAACAAACCAACAAAGCATCAGTAAGAGGAACAAGAACTGTGTCATACATCTCTGATTAAACTTGTAAATTAACACACCTCCTAGAAGACTCATCATAAGTGGAAATCTGCCTTTCTTCCTTGTGGGATAACTTGTTTTCTTTCCAAGGGAAATACTGAAGTCTCATCACTTGACTCATTTAAAAACCACACTAAAAACTCTAGAGAATACAGTTCAGGAACAGAATCATAGTCAGCATGAAGATGAACAGGATTTCCTAATTAGACTTTTTCAATATTGCAGAAGTTTTCTCCAGTTCCAAGAATATCTGTTTCTTTCAGGTCGTTTCTCCACATTCAGCCATATGAAAACCTGACACACAAATGACATTTCTGCTTCTCTCTACACAGTGAACTGATGGAGAAATCAGCAGGGGCTGGTCCCCTTTGGGGGACCTGGGATATTTGTGCATTTTCAGACCATGGCCAGTCTTCTCACTGAACAAGGAAAATACTCTTGTATTGATTCTGTTGAAAATTACAATCTTGTGTTGGCAGCTGATGGTCACTCAGACCCAGAGAGACCCATGTTTGTCTTTCTGCTAAATCATGAAGAGTGGTGAGAACAACTCTTTCGGAAAAAGGATCAAGGATGAGGAGGAACCACAGAAGTGGAAAACCCAGGGGGTGGTCTGGATTCAATTTTGTTGTGTTTTATTGTAAATCTACTTCTGTGGTTACAGGATTAAGTTATCTATGGCATTAGATAAATTGTGAGGCATGAACTGTAAGGGACTCAATACGACAGGCAGTAGAGGAACACGCCAATTTGCAGGGAACAGCCCTACAGTGCATTCCCACAAGGAAGAGGGAACAGAGGGAAAACCTACAGAACTGCACGGCCATTTCCACCACCTGCCACAGGCCAGGCTACCTCCAGTCACAGACATTTTTTAACTGGCTACATACAACTTGTTAGTCCCTACGTAAACTAGAAAATACCGGTGCAGAGAACAATCTCAGCCTAAAGCAGTTTTCCAAATGTGCCATCTAAGGCTCATAATGTCACCAGAAAATTTGCCTCTAAATCTTGTTCTTCAGAATGAAATATAAACATTTCCAGTAGATAATAACTACAAAAAAATATCTGAGTATACTTATGAATTTGAGACACAAATCACTGTGTTCCGGGACCAGACACTTCTTTAAGGGAAAAAGAGGAGAAAGCCACATTTCAGTTCTCCTTCACAAAGTCTATTAAATATTTTTGAGATCTTCTACTGTCAGTAGCTTCAAAACCTAGTATCTACAAACCAATAGCTATATATCCCTTCAAAGGAGACACCCTGCCCTGAAATAAATACAGTCATATCAGCAACTGCTAAGGAACTTAAATACTCCTTGTCTTGAATTTCCAGAGACTAGATCTACTTTAAAATATATTTTAGATACACAATTCTAACTTCGTGATCTAGCACAGAGTGGCTCTTAATTTGACACTCTAACTGCAGGAGCTACACGCTACAATATCCACATGATGTGTTTTAGTTCTTTGTTTTAAAACACATCTTGAAGTAACATGAAAGAAGGTTACAGCATCACATTGATACTGCTCCCTCTTCACTGTTTTATTCTGGGTTAAACTCATGCATTTTGCAAGTTCAAGCAGCCAAATTCTAACACACTGTGCTAAAAAAATCTCAGTGAAAAAAATCTCTAGGTGCTTTCCTGAAGAGACAGCACACTGCTGATCGTGTTCCTCTGAAATCAGTGACATTTCTTTTCCTATCAAAGGTAAAGTTTGAATTCTATTTGTCCATACACCATTTAACTAGTTAAAATGAAAATAAGTCTCTTTAAGTGACAAACTTCCAGTCCTGTTGAACATACAGGCTGTCACAGCACTTTTGATGAGGCTATTAATGCCTTAGCAAAAGATTAAGATAATTGGCCAAATGCTGAGGCTGTAATATCAGTTGTGTAAATTACATTTTGGCAAGACAGAGAAAGTGGTGAAGCAAACTGATGAGAGGGATGTCACAGTATCTTTTATGCTCCTGCTGGATGCTTTCCTTGTCATACAACAGTCTCTCCTTTTCAGCACAGAAGCTGCACCTATTCTCTGCACTCATCTGAGTACAAACAGGATCTCAAATGCTAGAACTGACGCCATGCATTACATCACTTTATGGACAGCACAAAGGACCCCACACAACTCCTGCCCAAGATTACTTTCCTGCCCCTTCCTGCTGCACATGCTTGCAGGAACCCTGCTAAAGAAACAGCTTTGGAAAAAACATCTCTGAACTCAGTGACCTAGAGTATCTGATGATAGGCTGCTATTAGTACCTTAAAAACAGAGAGTAAAGGGCACGTTACCACATCTGTCATTACTGACCCATTCTCACACCTCTCACTATAGCATCTGGAATCTTAATACTGATTTTAAAAATAAAATAAAAAGCATCAGTAATCAAACTTATTTCCAAGTCAATCTCACTCCAAGGAAGTTTCAACTGCTTTACCCTCTATTTCACACTAAACTGTCGTATCTCCAATGAATTCACTACATCAAACTTTTCTGTTTCCTAATGTTTTCTGAAAATAATATACTTTCAGTATTTTGGAATCAAAAGGAAAAACATCTGCAGACGCCAACATGCTATTTCCATGCTGATATACACCACGACTTGCTCCTACATGCATACATTACACCTCCAGCTTGCTACAGGGCCCTCAGAGAAGAGCAACACAAGTTAGTCACTACTCACTGTCATTCCAGTTGAAGCTTGGAGCAGCACTCAGAGAGCTGGAGACCAAGTATCCATAACAGTCTCACAAGCAGTGCTACTGCAGCACAAGCCAGCCTTACTCATAAATCCTGGAACTCCTCAGCTC
Source organism: Eopsaltria australis (assembly GCA_034509425.1). NCBI lineage: Eukaryota > Metazoa > Chordata > Aves > Passeriformes > Petroicidae > Eopsaltria > Eopsaltria australis. The sequence continues at coordinate 2,218,021 of JAVTVJ010000030.1, forward strand.
TCTCCCTACCGAGCGATCAGGCAGAATCCCTGCCATCCTCCCTCGCCTGTGCACATGCACGGAGCAGGCTGAGTGAGGTCCCCCGGCACTGAACTCGTGTGCACTCCTCTCCCAGCTTTGGAGAGGCTGCGGGAGTGATGCTGCACAGCTCATGGTACATGATGCACGGCACTGCTTTTCACGCACAGACTAAATGAGGAGTCATCCGAGGGCTAAAAAGGAAAGAGTTTGTTTCCTTAAAGAACAAACACAACGCTAGTATGCACACAAAACATTAACAGCAACTGCACATCATACCAACGGCTTTTTCTCTTTGATTTTGATTAATGTAACTGACTCATGAACAGCTTCCTGCAGAGCTCTGACCCTGTATAGATGGCATCTGCATAAAATGTCAGGGGAGCATAAACCAAGATCTACAGAAAGGCTTTTATAAGGACATCCATACACAGCAAGAATTCCTTCTAACCCACGAAAGAGAGCAGTGAAAAAACTGTTCCCACCATTGCCCAGAAGAGAATGGGTAGCAGTAACCAGTACCTTTGTGTAACATATACATTTAAAGCAAATCAAAGATAAGATTTAAGCTGCGCTGCTGCTTTCACGGAAAAGCTGCAACGTACAGAGAGTCTCTGTAAACACACTTGCATTTTTTTGTCAAGACTCTTCTAAGGGGCAGGGAAATTAAGAGTAAATTAAATATGTATCAAAGAGACCAAATGCACATTTTCTCCTCCTTGCCCATTTTAATCTATACTTTCATTTCACTGGGGAGCAATCAATTCTTTAAAAATGAAGGACAGAGAAATAAGTATTTCATTAGAGACGTGAAAACACAAGATATTCTGCTGCATAAAGCATTCATTTTTACAAAAAAACACTTAGAGCCAGTTAAAAGTATTATCAATGTGCAATCATACAGCTCCCTGGAAAACATTTTCGTTGTAAGACTTCCAAGTAAAAGCTGCAGATTTCTAATGACAAACTAGAAGGAAGAGAAGAAAGCAGTTATTAAAAAGTCCTGCCCTGTTTCTTTTGTTCATTTGCAAATAATACTTAGTCCAGTGCATGCTTTTTTAAGCAACAGATGTGATACTATTGGCACTGAACTACTATGCATGGTTTGCTTCCACAGAACCATCACAGGCAGAGCAGAAAGCTCCTACAGCCACCCACCTCTCCAGCCATTAAATAGGGAGCAGTGCTTGTGTGTCCTAATAAGTATAAAATGAAGATCAACCAGAAAGAAAAAGCACCAATAAAATTCATGTCTTTTTATATTAAAATCTCTTTCCATCAGGACAAGTTTTGAGTCCCATCTAGGTGTTATTTAATTTATCTAATTTGAACAATTTCCAAACATCAGGTTGATTAATTTCAACAGTATGGTGTTACGGAAAGACTTACTGTACAGGGGCTGTCTAGCAGGGAATTAATAAAGAAGCCAGTTCTTTGCCCTGAGTAACATGAGGTTTTAAGACTTCCCAGATTTCTAGTGGGAATACTTCACAACACAAGCATGTTTTCTTTTGGGAGTGAAACCCACCAAAATTATTAAAAACTGAAATCAAATGGTGGTGTCAAACCCAAAGGAAATCATTCTACAGTGGAGAGATTTTTATCAAGTGAAGAAAGTGGAAAATAAAGTTTTTCTTGTTGCTGTTACGCTTTGGCTTTTTAGGTTTTGTTTGTTGGCTATTTTTTTGTTTTGTTTTAAACAGAACACAGACACACATGCAGAGTGATCTCCCTCAAAGACAAAGCAAATTTCTCTGGTTTGGAGTTCAAAAACCAGGACATCTACTTGAAAATTCATAAACTACTGAAAATTCTTCATTACTGTATGTAGAAAACATTTTCTCTAGCAGAGACTGTAATGTGGGCTGCTCTGTAAGCTGGCCTTTCCACTACAGAGAAAAAAAAAAGGAAAAATAAAAAGCAATCTAGGCAACAGCAAGAGCATTCAGAATCCACAAATGTTAATTTCCATGCACACCTAAAAACCACTGAATTACAAGAAACTTTGGTTGGACTTCTAAGATGAGACCCTTACCCTACAACAGAAACTAAGAAGCCCAATTAGCAAAGCATGGATTGTCTTTGGGAAATTATCTCGAAAAAGATTCCATATATGTAACAATAAAGCATTGCTTCCACAACTAGCAATAACCACAGGAAGCAATCAAACTACAAACATTTCCTAAACCTAATCTGCTTCTGTTTTTTCTTTAGACAGAGACCTTTATCCAGCAAAGGCAGTGAAGGGAAAGCAGTCCATTTATTTATTTCTCTCTACACGGCAGTAGAGCTGACCTTACACATACCAATTTGGTATTTAACTGTCTTTCCCTCTCTTCTAAACAAATTTGAAAAATGAACCTAAACTGAGAAAAATGCTTTAAAAGGCAGAAATTGGCACAGGGGAGGTTTGCCAGTTCCCTTTTTCACATCCTGCAGCTCTAATTGAAAAGGTAGAAGCCAATTAAGTTTGACAGCTTTCAGTTACACAGAAATACCTGAATTTCTGCAGCAAAGATGCCATCTTGCATCCTAAAGTGTAACACAAATCCGTAATTTCCTTTCTGAAAAACTTAAGCCCACCGCTAAGTAAAAAAAAAAAAAAAAAAAAAAAGGGAAGCTTTAAATCCTCAGTGTGCCACTTCTTCAAAACAGCGTAAACTGCAAATCCTGAAGTGATCAGAAATTAAAACCTAGTACACATGCTAATAATCAGGAGGTTTCCATTAAAGACTCGACTAGCTGAACAAACACAGAATCAGATAATCATTTTGGTTGGAAAAGACTTTTAAGATCACATGTAAAAATAAAACATACATTCATAATTAGAAAAATCCACTGCACCCCAAAATGCACCCCAGTTGGCTGGGGCTTTTTCAAGAGGAAAGACATCAAATAGTATTTGGGGAAAAGAGGGGTTTTTTTTCTGATGTGAACACCACTTTTGTTTAAATCACAGCATAGCTGTAGCTGGTGGTGATGTGAGACCCTCTCCAAAAAATCCTGCAGAGTCCAGCTGAGGGCTGCAGATGCAGGAGATACAATGACAGGCTAAATAAGCACAATCACACCGTTTCCACAGGGCCACACACACACGACTATCCACGCTCAAGAAGGATCTGGCTTGAAGCAGATCCCAGGTTCAGCCCATGCCGGTGCAATTCCGTGATAAGGTGGAAGAGACAGAGCTCCCTCATTCCAGCAAGCATTAGGCATGTCCATTAAGGCTCACTTTCAAGTTACACCATAAATTATGAATACAATTAAATAGGACAGAATATAAGTTGTTGGCACTTAACTTATTTACAATAAATGCTTGGTTTGGGTAAATGGACTGTACTTCGGCCTTTTACTTCTCAAGCACCAGCCTACAACAGTCTCATTATGAGGCTGAGAATTCTTTCACTGTAAATCTTTTTTAATGGGGACTGAAGGGATGACTTTGCAGTTGTTTGTCACTAACCACTCGGAACCACGTGAAGAAAGCTGTGTGCACACACTGACAGGCGGCCAGCGGGAAATCGCTGTGTCAAATACAGGAGACTGTACCAAGATCTTTGCAACTGCACGATCCTACGCGGCATCGAGCACCTCATTACAGCAAAAGGTTTTGTTAAAAAACAAGGACCCTGCTTTCTGCTAATCCCCTGCTCTCCAGTGTGTTCTAGACAAAATGCAAGGTATCTGATTTTGCATATAAGCAGTAATGTGATGCTGTTAAACTCCTACTCTTCATGGATTTATAAACCCGCTGCAAATAATTTGTTCCAGGATGCAATTTGGTAAAGAAGAGCTCAGTCTACAGATGATTTTAATACAATGTTTGCCAAAGAAACAAAATCATGTTAAATAACATTACATTGTAGAATTTTTCTTCTTAGGAGGGCCAGAGGAAGTAAAACTAAGGACAATATCTTTCTACTCCTCCTCGGCTATTTTTTCTGGCTTTACATATTCAATAAATCTGTAGGCAGGAAATGCATTTCTACATTTTATATTTTAGCCAATGGCAAATGCAAACCACAAGGTATTATTTACATCTTTCTTCAGCTTCCAGTCCTTTCTGTGGCTTCAGTCTCCCAGCCATCGCAGCTATCCCAGATCTCAGGAAGTCTTATAAATAAGTCACTACCGTCTCTGCAGATGTCCTCTGTTTCTGACAGCTTAACTACCCAAAGAATCCTTCTCCTAGCTGAAATAACAGCCTTACTGTTTAACACAAAATATTTCAGGCCACTATCCCACCACAGAAACATATTATGAAACTCATAACTTGATTTGATAATACTTGAATTTCTAAAAAAATGGTATAAAAGAAAAGCCGTATTTAGAGCATGTGCTGTGACAAACAAGAAACGAGAAAGAGAAGAACACCAAGCATTTACCTCTGGCACAGCCTCTCCTGCAGCATGCCTGGGACAGAAGTGTTACTTGTACGAGATGAGGCCTTTTCTTAGTAAAAGTGGATCAGCTGTTTCTGTTAACAACCCCCCTTTTCTAAACCAGTTGCACTAACTCAACCCAAAGTTTCAATCTGTCACACCAGTTGGGTTCACAGGGTAGGAACAGGAGCAGCCCCACTGAGGCTTTGTGCCACCCTGCTAGCCCAGGGACAGCCACACACGGGGCAGCCAGGAGGCAGGAGCAATGAAACAGGAGAATAAAGCACTTCCACCTCTCCAATTAAACAAGCAAAACTGAGAGCGAAGATAGCCCAGAGCTCAAAATGCTGTTTTGAGGGAGCCCGAGTGAGAAGGCAGCACACACAGCTCTCTAGGCTGCTCCAGCAGAAAGCTCAGCCCCCCTGTGCCAGCAGCACCCCAGGCATGCAGGAATCCTGGGGGGTACCAGCACCATGCTGCCCACCAGAATAACACACAGGCCTTCCAATCCCTGAAATAGAATCACAGAACCAGTTAAGTCGGAAAAAAACCACTTAAAATAATTGAGTCCAACTATTCCTATTGAAAGGAAAAAGGTGAAGACACTACAGCTACATTTTTCCTAAACAAAACAGCTCAGTTGTTTCAACTTGTTTCCCAGTTATAAAAGAAAAAAAAAATATTCCACAGTCATAGTTTATAATATGAACTATATGGAAAATACACTCATTTAACTCAAAATCAGCAGAACTAACACTTCTAAAATCAGATGACTTTTGTTAAAAAATCATCATAAGCCATTAATTTCCTATAAGTTTTAGGTTTTGGTTTCTTTAACGTAAAAACAAGCATAGGGCTTGTGAGGGGTTTTTAGTTTGGGGGACTACTTTCTGTTTCTTTTCTCTCAAAAAGGTAACAAAACTTGCCTAAGGGGCTAAGACTCTCTATGCCAAGTTCCACCCAAAATTATTTTTAATGACCAACATTTTTAAACGCTGAAAACTGGAACCACTAATAAGCCCTTAAATTCAGTGGTGCTAGCAGATGCCACCATATTATGTAATTTTTGAAGCAAAAAAATATCTTCTAGCAAAAGCATTTTAATGAAGGTTCTATTAACTAGTCTCCTGGTACTGGGATAAGTCCCCTGGAATGCAACAGAAAAGCTTTCATAGCTGGTTTGAGGTTTTATTTCTGGAGAAGTGCTGCAGACCACACTCGGGCCTATTTTGGGGTCTCCACTGGGACCCACCAGCAAGTCCTTTTCTCCTTCATGCCCATCCCTCTGTGAACCACTCCCTGGCAAGAAAAAGAAGAAATCGTATCACCCCTTCTCTGTGTTACAAGATAAATGTCTGCCAAGAGAGTCTAATATAACTACTGCACCTACACCTCTGCCTTCAAACCCACCTGCAGGCTCCAGCAGTGAGACAAGCTGAATTATCCGCAACCACTGTAACCAGTGCCTCCTTCCCTCATATCTTAGAGACACTGGCAGCACTAGAAAACCTCTTTTCTAAGTGACTACGTCAATAGATATGGCAGGACTGGCAATGGGCAAAAGTTACAAGTATGCACTAAAGATGAGAAGCCACATTAAACTCTCTCTGAATAAATGTTGACAAGCTCAATAGCTGCTGATGAAGCTTGTTATCCTGCTTCACCTCCAGCAAGGGTAAGGCTACTGCTACAGCAATATCATTACTACATGGTATTTTTCTGGTAGAAGGAGACCACAGAAATCTTCATCAGATCCTCGTCAGAAAAGTAAGTGGAGGAGAGAATAACAGATGAAAAAAAGTAGAAGCAATTCTGTCCTCCAGCATGCAGCCAACTTCCCCCTGTGTCTCCCTTTTCACCAGTCAATACAGAGTCTTCACACAGACTGCACCTACAGCCCATTATGGGTCAGCAGCTGGCATCTGGGGCTTGGCCTTTACTGACAACTCCAATCTTTCACACCCTTGTGGAGAGAGGGCAACTTCTGAGTGGCCTTCTCTCGTATTCTCTTTTTCAGGAACGGAGGAGTTGTGAGGAAAGCACTCCATCAGTTTGAGCACTACTCTTTTAGGAATATTTACATTTATCTGCCAGCAGGTCACGTTAATCTAATGGTTTTAAGTAACTACTAGATCTTGATCAAACAAATCATGAGGTCGAGAAACAAACATTAACAGATACATTCTCTTTCTCAGGTATGCACAGTACACTTCATCCAGTTAGGAATATTTTGGGGCAAGGGTGGAAAAGACCTACCTACAGGCTGACCTACTGTATGTGGATTCACTTGTGAAGAGTCAACAAGCTGAATTGCTGCATTATTATGGTACACAGAGCTACACCAAAGAATTAGATACTTCTGCTAGTGCAAATGCACATGCTCACTGAGAGGTGTTAGCCAAAGAAAGCAGATTACCTCTGTGCTCCAAAGGCCGAACTGGCTCCCAGTTCACTTTTGGATGCCATTCCAAATGTTGATTTATAAAGCTGTATGATACAGGACTAGAGCCAAGGCTACTGTAGCAAGGTTCTCTCTTTCTGTGTATGGTACAGCAGGAAGGACACTTCTGCTTACAGCTCTAGGAGTCAGAGGAAATGGAGAGCCAGGATCCCTCAGTCTCGGGCCTCCAACCACAGTTTGGCTCCTTTGCAAGAGGCACACAGATGCACGGCCCCCAGCACAGGGCCCTTCTGCCTTCTGGGTTTCAAACTGAACCCTGAGATGGTGAGGTAGCTAAACAGCCATGGAAGAGTCACTGCCAGGTAGCAATGGCTTAAGAGACCAAGAATTCTTATTTGCATTCATGTCCACAGATTTGAAGAGGGGAAAAAAACCCCCAAAACACTCCTCCCACAAAGTAGCAGAGATTTTCATTTTGAAAGAGAAGAAACTCATTTTACTACTTTCCACCTGTCCACGGCATTCTCAAAGCTCATCTAGCTGGCAGGTCAATATGACACTGTGATCATATTAATGTAATCAGAAAGGCTCAATACATTCATTTTTATGCCAGACCCAGACACTCAGATAATGCTTGACTTGAGCATTACTGTCAAGCACTACGCCCACTTACTGCACACTTGCTCACAGGAGCCCATATGAAGTCTACTATCCCGACTTCTAGCTTGAGAAACAAACTACTTTAAAAAAAAAGGAAAATTTTAAAAAAAGCTCACACTTCTGTTACTCTGCATTTTCTCTAAGTCTAAAAATTGGTAGCGTGTATGACAGGTCCACCTCATTTTTCTTAATGATGTTTTTATTATTCTTTCACTCAATTAAAACAGAAATGGATATTGCATCTTCTGACTGTATAATTGTTATTGTAATCTGTTTTCGATCACTGCTTGGGAAATGGGTCCAAAACAACATAAACTATCCACAGCCTCAGAATACAAGTCATTTTCTTTTACTACGATACTTAAAGAGACATCTATCATGTTGCTCCACTAACATGTTTGTATTATGGCAAAGAAGTTATTTGTAAGTTGGGAAAAGACATTATGAAAATCACCTTTTACTCCAAAGTACTGTATAACTCATAATTTATAACTACATTTCTTAATAACCATTCAAAATAATAAGGCTGGAAATTGTGCACATCTAATCTTAATATATAAATAATGGAAATGCATACAAACCAAAATATGCTCAAAATATGAATTTATATTACTCTCAAAAAAATAGGCTGGTTATAGTTTGAAAATAACATGCTTCATTTCCAATATATGCCTGTCAGTTAAATTTATGGCAAAACATTCTCCGTGAGTTTAGATTACCAAGATGGTAAATACTTCTTTGTGAGTTTCCTCACTTATCTGCAGCATCCATCCAAATGCTGACAAAGTCAGCAACTTCTCTAGAGTGAAGTGCTGGTGATACACAAGTAAAGACAGACTAATCCAGCCCCTTCTCAACATTACAAATAGAATGGAACAGCTGAGAAAGAGAGAGGCAAAGTAACTTTGTGGCTGTATGCAGCCATACAAATCATGCTTTTGATAAAAGAAACTCCCCTCCAGACATTTCATGCCAGGTTTCGTACCTTTGAAAAGATTTGCTGTCAATAGTGTTTCTTTTAATCTCAGTGTGTGTCTTTGGGGAACAAATGAGGGAGCATATTTAAGTGGAAGACATTTCTACTGCATTCTGAAAACACAGTGGGTATGTGGTTATCCCAGGTGATGCAGCAGCTTCATATAAAATGGTTTCTGTCAGGTATTAAGATTTTTCTGAGCTTCTTTACCTTGCTGGTATTGCCATTAACGAGGTATACTTGTGCTCAAATTTTTTAATAATGCATATCCATCTGATACAAGGACATCAGTTAGAGCACAATGACTAAACATTTTTAGCCAGATAATTAGCCAGATAATTTTCTATTTAGAAAACAAGTCATATGCTTAGACTCTTATCTAGAGCTACCTGTGCTTTTTCATGTTCTTTCTGTTCCCTTCATACAGCTTCTACAAATAATGACAATCTTCTCTTTCTCCAAACATCGCTGCATTAAACACCAATAATCATCCAGCATTTGACAGGAAATTGAAAATATATCTTGAGTTCAGCCACAGTATTCCTGCCCTAGCATCCAGTTTACCATAACATCGATGCAGGGCTCACACTTCATTTTTTAAACCATCTGTAAATTATTTGTGTAGTTTTATTCTAAGTAGAAGTGCCTCCTGGAAGGAGGTTTTACGTAAGTCCTCAGATGCTAGCGCCATCGACATTCACACTTTTAAAAATCAGAGTGAGAATTACACGTAAAAAACCCAAAGCAAAACACAACACTAACCAACCAACAAAATCAACAAACAAAACCTTTCAAAAATCTTTTATGAGAGTTTTTCAATGTCAGCAGCCCTATATTGCTAACAGACAAATACCAAAATCTCGTATATTTGTAAATCTTCAGGGAATGCCCGCGGAACTAATAAATGTATTTTAAAAGAAAAAAACCAAACATCTAAGAATACTATTTCATGAGTTTTTTTAAAGTTCCCTGAAATACAAGAAATAACATTGGCATTATAATGTATTTTTTTCCCTTACCAATATTTGGATCAATGCAAATGAAGACAGGGATAAAATACACTCAACAGTTGCAGTACGTGCTTTCATACAAAGCGCAGGAACTCTGGATAAAAAAAAATCCCTAACTACAGAATAGTGACAATATGGACAGCACGCCTTGCTGGCTGAGAACGTATCACGCATTAAAGCAGTCAACATTTGGGAATGGCCATGAGAACCTCAACTAGATGGGCTAACAACTGTCCCCAAATTAAGTGGCAGAGAGTATTTTCTGTCTTCCATACCACTAATCAATGTAAACTCATTTGTCTGCAGCCCCGCAGCAGAGACGCTGCTGATGAGCATTCTGCAACAAGTACAAAGCTTGTTGGAGGGCAAATTTTTTTAGTATCGCTAGAGGCCAGAAAACATTTCTCCAAAGCCATTAAATACTTAGCTGCCTTTCGTCTGGTGTGACTATTTCTTACATCTGCATTAGTGACACATGCCACCGTGGGGACTGAGGCAGCTGACCCCGGACGTTTGGTACAGTAGGAACCAATTACCACAAGGTGATTTGTTCAGAGCTAGGAAAGGCTCTGGCTCCTGGTTGAACACAGCATTTCAAAGCCACCCGGAGCTTCAAAAGGAGAGCACACTGGTTCGGGAGTTACAGAGTATAAATCAGGTTATCTCAAATAAACCCCTATCCTATCAATTCAAAGGGACTTGGTAATACTTTATACCTTGAAAAACCGGGCCTTTAATCCTAAAAACACAGCAGTAGTTACTAATTTAACTGAATTATGAGGGGCAGTAATTAAAGGCCTAACTTAGCTATGCCTTGCAATTTGGGATTCAAAAGAAAATCTTCCCAAGTTTTGCAGATTTTCAGTTATTTTGAAAACTTTAAAAATAAGACTTAAAAGCAGGTTGGGGACTGCTCAATCACAAAAATAAGAATTTTCCTAAACAGGTCACGCAGATGTCTGGTGAATATAAATACATGACTGCAATAAAACTCTTCATGTTACAGCACCATAGTTGCCATATTGTATTACCATGTTCTGTATCAATGCAAGTGACAAAAATCTTATTGGTTCAAGTATTTTACTTAAGCTCCAGACCACCGTTGTGGCCCTTTTCCTCCCCATTCCACACAGACAGCTTTAAAGAAAACATCAATAATAGAAAGTAACTGCAAAAATAAATACTCAGGCTAGCATCTCCATGAAGAGTACTAAACTCAAATAGTTTTAAAGGAATTTTAAAGTGATACCATCTGAAAGTCTGTGCTACAAACCAGAATGTTTCAATATGACATAGCTGTCTGTTGAAATGACTACTTGATTACAGTTACATTATGAGAGGCTTTTTTCTATTTTTAAATAAAGATAAAATATTCAGTACAGTAAGAGTATTTAAATAGAATATAAGGATTCCACAAAATTAGGTATTTGGGAAAGGAATCTTCAGAATTCACCTCTAAGTGTTTATTCATAACAATAAAAGCTTAATACTGCTGGTCTTCCTTCGATGTCCAAATTCTTCATCTAAATTCCGAGCGGAAGATGAGTCACTATTTAATTTCTTGAAAATATGTTGCCTCATAAGCGTCTTTGTCATTTTTAATATGATTTTGCCATCTTCTCAGGCATAAAAACAGTTCAGGGGAGTCACTGAAACCTCCTGTTAAGGTGGGTTTGTCAAAGAATTGTCCTGTGAATAATTGACAGTAAATATACTATGCTCTGTCCTCGTGAAACTAAGAAAAGGCAGGACCCAACTTATAAAGGGAGGAGGAAACAGAATTAATATGGACTATTTCAATCACATTGGATGATTTTTCTTTCCTTTGGTTTATGATAAGAATAACAGCATGCAGTTAACTAACAAGGCCATGGGTGTGGGGAGGAAGCAGGGAGATGATTTGAAACACTTAGGAACTGTTGCGGGGGAAAGAAAAAAATCTTACTACCACTAATCTTAAATCCTGAATTCAAAATTGTTGGTGTCTTTCTGCAGATGCAACTTAAGGGTTCCAAAATTACCCTAAACATCAAATTATGTCTAGGTCATTGAATGGGTGGATACCCTATATTCTGTTTAATGTGTATGTTCAATTGCACATGAACTTCAACCAACTGTGTCTTTATTTTAATAACAGACCAAGTACTGAAAACACATAAAGAAAGACTATTTTTCTACCTCAGCAAAAATACAGCTGATACACTGCATGACCCTTCAGGAGTGACTGTTCTGTTTGTTCTATTTACATGACATAGCCTGATTGGAAAAGGGAGAGAGGGTGAAAATCAGCAAAAAGACATTAAACTCACTTTTAACGAGCAGTCCTGAAAAAGAAATCACTGTCTTGCTTTTCTTACTGTTCTTACTGTTCTTCTTGCTATTCTTACTGTTAAATGAGAAGTTTCTTCCTCATGTATCAGAAACATGTAAAATCCAAGATTTTACATTTCTTCCGAATCCCTACTGAATTATACCAAAGCACAAAGCAACATTTTCCAACTATGCAGCCACAGATAAAACATAATATACAAACGTAAAACATAAAAATACATCTATGCTGGTTCCTGAACTAACAAGGATTTGTGGCTTTCACACTTCTGTATTTCAATGCGCTTAATTCTTCCAAACACCTCCAGATTTCTTTCAGGCAGCAGGAAGGTATTTTTCATCTAGGATCTGGGCAGGAATCTAAAACTTAACCTTTCACTTCGCTCAGTTCCTAAGGACAAGTGAAACCTACTTCCTTACAGCATTGGGGATGCCATGTTAACCAACCATTTAGAACAGAGGAGAAAATCTGATCAGGCTGTGTTCTTCCGCCTGCACTGAAGTGAATTTTCGCTCCAGTCAAGTACCTTAAATCCTTGTAAAGATATAAAAGGCAGTACAAACCCTACAATATTTTTGCAGAAATATTTAGAGTGGACATTGACAAATAGCTCTTTAACCATCAGCCCACATTTCCGTCACCCCAGAGATACATTAAAACTGATTTCTAACTACACTTAAGCAGACACAACCACGATACACTGAACTTTAGGGGGCTCACAGCAATCAGCAGCAGCGCTCCAAAGAGTCCCTGCACCCATATTTCTGATACATCTGACTTTGTACAAGCTCCGTAACTACAGCTACTGATTAACATCCTGATCATACACTTCGGTTTGAATTGCCTGAAAGCTTTTTTCCCTCCATTAATATTTTGTAAATTGAATCATAGTTTTTAACAGTTAAATTAATATGAATGTAGTATCAGACTGCGTCAAACTAATCTAAACAAAAAACGTTTTGCAATCATTTCGTGCTCCAAATTTGAATATGTTCCCTTGGCTATCATTTGGTTCTATGTTTCTTTTTTAGCAAAATCAAACTTCAGAACAGCTCGTTCTGCATACTGGCATTTTAAGTTGCTTTCAGAGGCTTTTGATGTGCATTTTCTACGTTCTTCAAATCAACACACAAATATATATATGCACATCCACTCTTACACAAACAGGTTCACGAACTGCAATCAACAATTCTGTAAATATAAGTTTCCTAGTCATTAATCATCCCTCTTTTTTTTAATCCTTATGGAGTGAATTACTAACTGAGAGGAGACGCCAATTCTAGTAAGTGAATGTTACCCAACAGGGATATAAAGCTGTCAACACCATAGTGCTCTTGCTTGCTCTAAACTCTCTCCCAGGCTTCATATGTTTTTTAAAGCGATATTAGCCTTTTTTTCCAAGGAACCTTGCTCTCCTTAAAATCTGAGCACTTGTGTTTTACTACATACAAGTTTTAAAACAGACTGGTCAGATAACTTCTGAAACATTTTAGGAAGCACTGGGTTAGTCAGGCACACCAAAACTGGACTCTAATACATTGGACTGACACTAACAACATTGTAAACAGTACCAAAACTTTTAAATCCCCTATTAAACACAACCTTTAAGACCTCGTTTATCTTTTTTGTGACCTTCACTAGATTATTATAGCTGCTGTAATGGCCCTCTGAATTAAGTACATTCATGTTAGGAATTAAAAAACAGGAAAGGCATAAGGCAAAATTTCTCATGAGAACAATTTATTTTCTGTCTGCACTACAAAAGCTTATTTTAAAACACTTTTTCACTCATAAAACTAGAGAGAAAACTAGAAACACCGATAGTACTATATTTCTCTATTTCTCAGGGAAGTCACTAGAAAAATAATTGCAGCAAACAGTACGATTATAAAACTGGTTACCAAAGGTCATCAGGCTCATCATAGCAGCAGGTAGTTGAGAGCTTATTGCTCTGTTCTCAGGAATTAACTTCAGAAACTGATATTATTACAACAAAAAGCCAATTGACAAATAGGAAGGTATTTCAGCACTTACATATCTAAGGCCCAAAATGAGATGATAAAAAGAACTGCAAGCATTTGGCTTTGCTCACAAAACCTTTAGACACACATTATACAATTAAAAATGAAACAAAACAAAAACTAAAATGGTCTCTAGTTTTCAGTAAAGTATTTCCAGTTTTGACCCAAATGCAATTCACATTCAGTAAGTATTAGCACTTGTTAAAGCCCAAGAAATAAGAACAAACTGAAACACTGACAACTAAAGCCCTGGATGTCACTTCACTATGACTTTCAATAGTTTCCTTTCTTTCAAACTCCAGGTACAATAGTAGGAGAGCCCCTATCAGTATTTATTTCAAATTATTTTTATACTAATTTGCCAGTAAATTAAAAGCAAGCCCTTCCACTAATGTCTACAGATGTACTTCACAACTCCAGTGAAAAAATTACTTACACCACACTAATCACTGCAAAGATACAGACTTCCAAAAATACCCGAAACAGGTGTGACCTGCATTCAGGAAAAGATCACTTGATCATAACAGGTTCTTAAAGGCCAAACTTGAAAAAGAGCAGAAGAAAAATATCTGGAAATTAGCTGTGTTGATTTATTGCGAGAGTATTTCCAGGAGAAAAAAAAAATAAATCAATTTTAAACAGTACCATTATCTTATTAAAAAAAAAATCTGCCTTAACTAATTTAGTATTGAGTATTGTAGAACCTAGGTAAGTATTCAGACAAGAATAATTTTCTTCTTGCTTTCAGTATCAATAAGGAGTAATGAATAACCTTTATTACGAACAGCCTAAACCCAGAGAGACTGAGACTGTTTAAAGAACACCAGCTAAGGAAAAAAAAATTACTCCTGCATTTCTTATTCCCCCACACTTCTACACTCCAGTCTACAACACCTTTATAAATGAGCTGAAGAGTAATGAATGAAAACTTAGGCTCTTAAAAGTTTGCTTTCAGAAATTAAAGTCTTTTTCTTAAGTAGAAGAAATCTTCCATAGCTTAATAGGCCAGATTCAGGCTGAATCACCGATATAACTACAAAAACCGCTGAATTTCTCTTGGATAACACAGCTGCAACTAGAAAGCAAATATATATTCCAAAACATTTTAAAGAGTTCTTTTGAAGTATATTTCTATAAATACCCCAAGGAAAAAGACTCCAACTCTAATTCGAACATTCCTTTTAAAATCAAGCAGCTTTAATGCCCAAGTCTCGAAAAAAGCTAACACTACATATCCTACTTTTTATATGATTAACTAGTTCCTTTTTACAATTACTCAACAAATTATTTCTTCACCTATTTCTAAGTGGAATAGTATTAGAAGTCTTTCCCTGCAAAGCTGTTTGTTCTTTTTCCGTACATCAGAAGAACATAGAGAAGAGGATTAAAAACTAGATATATAGTCATTCAAGAAACATAAAAAACTACTGAGCTCTCTTACCCTTCATTAGGTATATAAATGAATCCTACGCTTTTAAAATAAAATCTGCAGCTCCTTAGCAAACTTCAGCAATTAGGAAGCCTATTGAGCCAAAGAGGTCTAAAACAAGCATCTAATGGTAAAATCGCTAAATAAATCTCACGTAATGGAGAGTCATGTGACGACCATTTCAGTGTATCCCTCGAAATGCCATTTACACAAACTCCTTGTGTATAAACAACTACAATTATGTGTTACCGCTCTGCTCATTTTAAAACACACGTACAGAGATTTCTTTGTAAGGTAAAGTTATTGGTGGCCTTTCCTGCCATATTCTGCTCACAACATATGGCTAATTTCAATATTTTTAAATATATTTTTCCTAACACGAAGCTGCACTGTCTTTAACACGACAGCATCAGAGTTAAGAGGAAAAAAGAAGGCATTTAAGAGAAGTGACTGGAAAGTTTATCTGCTTGGAACAAAAGGAGGGAAAAAAAGCAACCACGCGCTTAACATGCTCTTAACACAAAACTGACCAGCAACTTGACAGCAAAGTAAGAAAGATTAAGTATTCTAGAGAAACGCAGGAAAACTGCAAAACTAATGCTCAATATATTTGCTGAAAGAGCTGAACCTTGCACATGCTTTGCCCTGTCCTCTTTTACAACAACTGCTACAAAATGCTACTTACCGAAAGAAAAATAAAATCCCAAAATGGAACCATAAACGCTACCATTTTTCCCACCCCGGTGACCCCATTCTGAAAGCTGTGACGGTGGGTGTAACGCACCTAACTGGTGTCACCTGCATCGGCGAAGGCAGCTCGACCGCCCGCACCCAGCCCGGAGGCGATGCCCTCCCGCAGGCGCTGCCCAGGCCCTGCCGTGTCCCGCGGGACCGCCGGCAGGCAGGGGGATGCCCGCGGGCTGCCCCAGGGCAATCCGCACCAAGAAAGCGCAGAGCGCAGCACTCGCTCCCGCCCCGATACCCTGCGGCAGGACCAGCCCAAGCCCTCTGAGAGCCGCCCGGCCACAGCCCGGCCCGGGGTGGCCTCTTTCGGCAGGCGGCCTTCTGACGCCGGAGGGCTGCGCGCCGCACGCCCGCTCCAAGTCTTCCCGTGGATCCCCATCACGGCAGCGGTGCCGAGCAGCCAAATGCCTGCCCGGGAAAGCGGGCGGCAGCCCGCCGGTTGCCACGCGGACTTGCCGGCCCCACCGCGCACGGTGCCAACCCGCCCGCCACACGCTCCCCCGGGCCCGCCGCCCTGCGCGCCCCGGGCGGCGGAGCCGCCGTGAGCGCGGCCGCACGGTTACCTCCCACGGGCTTGGTGACGGCGCCGTTGGGCCTCCCGCGGGTGCCCATGGGGCTGCCGTTCTGCTCCAGCCTGGCCACCTTCCCGGGGGGGGGCCCTTTGACATCGGGGCTGCCGCTGCCTCTGTCGGGGCTGTCCCGCAGGCAGGGGCTCTCGCTCCTCCGCTCCATGCTCGGAGACGCTGCTCCCGCTGGCAGGTCGCAGTAGAAGGAGCACGGACCTAGGGCGAGAGAAACAAGGGGCGCTTCAGTGGCCGCCGGCCAGTTCCGGGCCCCGTTCACCCGGCCGGGCCCCTGCTGCGCGTCTCCACGGCGGTTCAGCTCCGTGAAACCGGGCGAGTAGCGGCCGGGTGCGATGCCGCCCCGCTCCCGCCGCCGGAGCCGGCCCCGCTGGAAGCGAGCGGTCCGCCTCACCCGCCCGGCGCCAACCTGCCGCGGGCGGGGGCAGGCAGTGCTGCGCCCCGGTTCCCATCGCACTCGGCAGGCGAGCAGCCCACCCGCCTGCCGCAGCCAGGTGCTGCGCCCCGGGTCCGGCCACAATCCTGGCCCGCCCCCCGGGGCCGAGGGAAGAGGCTGCCAGTCCAGACGGCCCCGCTGGCACGGCCCCCCCGCGCCGGCCAGCTGTGTAGCCACGGAGTAGCCGGCTGCTAGCGAGGAAGCCTCTAGCGAGCGGCTCCCGCGAGGTGCCGCCGTACTTACTGCTTATAGCCTGTCTGTAAGTTGGCTGAGTTGGGCTCTGTCCATGGATCAGAAGTAGAGAATCCAGGGTGGAAAGTTTTCCTGTTTCTTTCTCCCACGCCGCGTTCTTCGCTTCTACTCCTTCCCCCCACCCCCAGCCCCCTCCTCGCCCACCTCCGGGGGTGCTGGGGCGGCAGGGCCGGGGCGGCTGCCCGCGGGGCGGCAAGGGCAGAGCCCCGTCCCGGAGGGTCCCGGGTGGCGAGCGGAGCGGAGCGGGGAGGTCGGGACGAGGGGGCGGGGAGCCGCGGGGCCGTCGGCTGCGGCGCGGAGGAGAAGGGAGAGGGAGCCGACTTCTCACACCTTCAGCGGAGAAAATCAATACCGGGGGAGACAGGGGGAGGAGAAGAGGAGGGAGCGCCGCTCTCCCGGGCTCCGCGGCGGCGGCGAGTGCCTGGCGGCGCGGGGAAGTAGCGGCGGCGGCCCCCGGTGTGTCACTTTCAATCGCTCCCTCCTCTGCCAGCGACAGCAGCGGCAGGAGGGACTCGCCACAGAGAGCGGAGAAACGGTTATTAGTTGCGTTGAGTCATCGAGGCAAAGTGAGTCCTTTTTGGGGTTGTCCTTGCTTTCGGGTTTGGTGTATGTGCACGCCTGTGTGTGTGTGTCTGCCTGTCTGTCTGCGCGGCGTTCCCGTCCCAGGGCTGTGCATCCCAAACATCGCCACCCCTCCTCGCCTTGACACCCCTCCCCCTCCCCGCCCCCCCGCAAAAATTAAGTCTCGCCGCTACCTCGGGATCGGGCACAGACGGGCGCGCAGCAGCCCACCTCCTCCCGACCCAGCCCGCCCCGCGGAGCCCCGGCCCCGCTGCGCGCACGGGTGGGAGGCACAAACCCACCTGGCAGGAAATTAAACACCAATAAATAAATAATACATCTCGCACGAGAAAAAGGAGCGCGGTGCCGCGCGAAGGGAGGGCGTAGGGCGGGTGGGAAAGGGGAAGCGTGGCAGGACGAGGTGGTGGTGACAGGAGACCCAGGGCAGAAAGCCGCAAGGGCAGGGGCAGTCGGGCTGGGGGAGGGCCGAGAGGGAACGAGAGGAGGAGGAGCCGGGAGAATGGGGAAGGGGAGGGGGAGGATGGTGGGGAAGTCGGAGTTGGGGACACCGGACCGACTGAGGAGGAGCAAAGCTGCCACAGGCATTCAGTCCAGCCGCCCGGGTTGGTCCGATGCAGCCCATTGCGGCCTCGCCGCCTCCTGCCACCCGCCCCCAAGTCCTGTCCCCCTGGGAGCCGAGCGACGGCGGGGATCGTCCCGCAGTCTGTCCCCGCCGGGACGAGCCGACACTAACTTTTGGCGGTGCGGTGGGGGCTGCCGCCCCGAGGGCCGGTCGCGCTTTCTCCAGGCCGCCAAAAGCCCGCGACCGGCCCCAGGTAGGGCCCCGCCGTCGCCCTGTTCTCCGCGCCCGGCTCCAGGCAGTTACGGGGGTGGTCCTGAATAATTGATGGCGGGGGCCGGGAGAAGGTGACAAGCGGGCAGGGAAGCGCTGCTGCTGCCGCCGCTAAATTATTTAATAGCGAAGCTCCGGATAGGGCATGACAGCGCTACCTAAGTGCAGCCGGTGGTGCGGGCAAAGCTCCGGCCGGGAAGTCGCAGCGGGGCGGGATGGTGCCCCTCACCAGTCCCGGGGCGGCGAGCGGTCACCCGGCAGGCAGGCAGTCCCCTCTCTCTCTCTCCGTGCAAGGTGCACCGCGCCGCTCCCTGGGGCCGGCGGCGGCGCGGGCGCGGCTCCCGCCGGGGCCATGGCCCGCGGGCGCCCCGAGGACCCGCAGCGCCCCCTGCCCGGCCCGGGGGGCGCGGGGGAATGAGCCAGCGGCCCCGCGCCGCCGAACCCTCGCCGCCCGCCCGGTGGCGGAACGAGACCCGCGTTAAGGTGGACCGAGGGAATCCCTTCTACCGCGGGGGGCGGGCGGCGGACGGGCGGCGGGGAAGGAGGCGGCGGCGGCGGGCACCCAAAGTGCCCCGACATCCCCCTCCTCCACCTCCCCCGCCGCCCGTCCGCGGCTGACTCCCACCGCGGCGCCGCCCTCCCCGCCGTGCTCCCTTAAGAACTCTGCCTTTTACGGTGGCGCCGGAGGGTCAAAAAAAAAAGGGGGCTACGGGGGGGGTAGTGGGGAGCGGAGCCCCCCCATCCCGGGCACGGCGACACTAGGGACCGGCGGGGGCATCACAGCCACCGGGCAGCCCCGGTGACAGATCTACGTTCGTCCCGTAAGCGCTCGGGGAGAGTTAGGTGGGCAGCAGTGACTGCCCCGAGCCCGCATGCAGCCGTCCCAGTGCTGCCTCGGGGTTTGGAGGAGGGTCAGGTCCCCACAGCGGATCGGCTGCCGCCGGTCCCGCTGCGCCCCTCCTTCCCTCCGAGTGGCAGTGACAGCCCGCCCGCCCGCCGAGCGCTGGGGTGTCCCGGTGAGCTCCGGGTCGCCCCTGAAAATAGTGCCGGGACAAGCATCGGATCCCCAGGCAGGGTAAGAGAAATCATCCCTTCGTTCCACATCCAACCTCCGGGCCGGCCCCGAAAAGCAGTGCCAAGTGCGGCTTTCCCCGCCTCGGCCGAAGCACTCGTGTCTCTGCCCGCCTAAGCAGGGGCTCGCGGACCCGCCGACAAAGTCTGGACGCGGTGCCAGCCTTGCCCCGGGACAGCAAGCCGTGAAAGCGGGTGGGAGCCGCGTCCCATCGCCGGCTGAAGTCTGGGGGAGCCAGAGAAGATGCGGGGAACAGCGGAAGGCCGAGTGCGGGGGGGCCGGGGGCCCCGCCAGGGCCAGGGCTCCGGGAGCGGTCGGAGGAGCGAGCGGCGGTGCCGGGAACGCGCAGGCTGCGGAGGAGAGAGCGCAGCGGCTGCCGCCAGCCAGGTCTCCTGCCTTCCCTCTCAGAAAGGAGCCTCAAAGTTTGGAGAACTGTCTGTTTTCTTTTTAAATAACCCGATCTAACTTTTTCTCCCTTTTATTCCCCCTTAATCTGATAAAGCTCAGCAGCATGGAAGTTAACGTTCTTACATGGAAATTAAAGTTTTCCACCAGCTATCGAATAATTGAATAATGTTTTGTTCTTACCTTTGATGTTGAACTACGAATGCCCGCGGATCAATGGCCAGAAAGTTAGAAGAATTGGTGATTTAGGACTTCAGTACTTCTGGAAAAAAAATGCCAATGGTTTAGCCAGGATCTTCCCTGTCTGATTCGTTACTATTATTATATCTGATGATGTGGATGGATGGAGAGATTCAATCCAAGCCCATTAATGAGGTATTTTATAAACACCACCGTCTGAAGATCTTCATTTACATTTTGTCAGTGATCCTTTCCTTAACAGCGGAGACGTGTGGCAACAGCGCGATTACAGGACTTTAGTAAAGCTCCTATAAGAGTACAACTGCTTGTTAATCGATTAATATTTTATTAAGTGTAAATATTTTATAAAGTTTTTAGGAAAACTATCGATTCTAAATTATTAAACTAGTCAGAAGGGCATTTGAATAATGCATACAATTAAATACATTTAAATATATATGTAGCGATTGCTTCATTTGCAACGAATCCCCTGCACCTTTCTCTTGCTTTCGTTTTTTCTCCACCGGCAGCTGGTTTCTCATTTGCGCATTCACTGGGATATCAGGATTACCGAATACGTGTTTAGTTCATATTTATAAACTGAATGTTTACATAAAATACTCTGAGAAAATAACTTTGAAATCGGGAGCAGTAATAATTTGAAAATTTCGACGCGGAAGCAAAGGGGCTTGTTAGTGAAACTGAGGGAAACTTAACCGAGTTCGTATAAATGTTTGGTAACTTCTGTTTTGTAAACATCACTTAATTTATACGGATTTTGTGAAGCATGATGCTTATTTTTCTTTTACATATTTTTTCCCAATAAAAGACTTTTCTCTCTGTTTCGAATTACAAACGCTTTATTTCCCCCGTTGCATGATTTTCACATATTGTCCTTATTTCCACTGGAAAAAAAGGACGATTATTTCCCATCGCTTTCCTCACCCGTCTTCAATGGCGGTATAAAAAAAACCAAAACCAACCTATTTTTTAAATTATTAATCATATTAATAACCTATTTTTCTTTTTATAACACGGACTCCGGAACGAGAATTTTCTGCTCTCTCTCTCTGATGAGATCAGGAGTGGATGCACTCCGAGTGCCCTTGTTACTGAAGTTTGCGGACGCCTTAAGTCGTTGATTGCCAAAAAATTTGAACAAAAACACCTCGTTGGAAAGGTTTGGTTTTCATTAACTACCGCTTTCAAAGCCAAAACGCATGGAAGCGATCGCAGCTCTGTGCCCACACAGGCTTCAGAGGCGGGCGGCTGCCGCGACCTCCCGGGCCTCCGCTGCCCGCAATGCCGCCCCCGGGCCGGGGCAGCTCTCGCCCCAAGCCGCCGGCCCGAGAGCCGGCGCCTGTGGCTGGCAGGACCCGCCGAGCGCTCTCCTCGCCTGCTTTCTACCCCTTCCATCGGTACTTCGCAGGGGCCGCGGGGCCGCCTCCCGGCGAGGCTCGGCCGGGGCTCAACGCTGCGGCCCGGGCCGAGGCGGGGGCCCTGGCGCCGCACGCCGGGGTCCCGGGAAACACTGACCCACCGCCCGTGGGCACTGCCTCCAAGCGCAGAGGTCCCGGGCTGCCACGAGGGCACAGCGGCCGGCTGGATCGGAGCGGGGCGGCCCCCAGCAGCGGCGAGGCAGCTCGAGGTCCCTTCGGGGTGGCGACTGCAGCAGGCACTGCCAAGACGCTGGGTCAGGGGGAGAGGGGAGAGCGGATCCCACAGGCGAGGGCTCCGGTCTCCCCTCTCGGCCCGGGCTCCATCGCGGCGGGGCCCCAGCCCGAGCCGGGACCGCCCGCCCGAGCTGTCCCGGTGCCTTCGCCTTTGCACAGCGCCATCGCGCGGGCACTGGCGCCGGCGCAGCCCAAGGCGGCCGCCGCTCCCGCCCGCCCGCCCGCGGCCCCGGCACGGCGCAGCACCTGCCGCGGGGCCGAGCGCGCCCCTCCCGCCGTCCTCCACTGCGCCCTCGGCCCTGCAGCGCCGCTCCGCCCTGACACCTTGCCCGCCGCGCCACATGCCGTCGAGGCTCTGACATCCTCTCCTCTCCCGCGGCCCGGCCCGGGCAGAGCGGTGGCACAGGCAAACCGGCGATGGGCAACGCGTAAAGACAGACCTCCTGCCCAGTCGCGCCTTCTTCGCCCTCCGCGGACCGGAAAGGGCGCTGGGCAGCCGAGGAGCCAGGCCGCCTCTGCGGGGTGGCCCCGCTAAGGAGCCCTCGCTGTCGGGGACGAGCCATCCAGCTCTGCCGCTGTAGGAGGGGTTCCCGTCCCTCCGCACTACCGCGATCCCTCTTTCGGCGCCAGGCTCAGGAGAGGAAGCCGAACTCAAACGAAAATGTCCTTGAGCCCAATGGCGGGAGGAGCCTGGCTCTGCCCGCAGCACTTCGAGGGGAGAGCTCTTGCTCCAGCCGACAGTGCCGGCGGGAACCCGGCGCCGGCCGCCGTACTTTCCCAGCCACAAGCCTCTGCTTTCCCCAGGAATCCAAGCCTAAAACGGCGGCTGTCCGCAAGGGGAGCGCGGTGGCGGCTCGGCTGCTGGGGCTGCCCCGGGCCGCCGGGCGAGTCCGCCGGCTCTGCGGCACAATGCCTCGGCCCCGCGGGAGCCGGCTCTGCATCCCCTGAGCACCGCCGGCCGCCTCCAGCCCGTGCGGGATCCAAGCGGCTCGTTCGTGCTGTGCCAATGGAATAAGAAAAATAATTTTTAAAAAACCAAACCCAAAGCGTCTTTACGGCGTCCGAGCTCCGACCAAAGGGTTTCAGGACAGCAGTAGCTCTGCAGACCTACCCGCGCTTCCATCGTTCCCCCCGGTGGTTTTATTAATGAGCCTTTTGCTGTTAACGCTGGTTATATGGAGAAGGAGCTGCGGACAATAGAGAAGCAATATCTACAGCCAGACGTATACAGGGAAGGGAAGGGAACGACTCGGCCGGAGTCTAGCAGCACGTAACACGTTATTACACCGTATTTCGGTGCCCAGAAGGCAGTGCAGCCCCGGCCGAGGCGGGCGCAGGGAGCGGGGCTCACCGGCAGGCCGGGCCGGCTGGACGCCTGGTGCGGGGCTGAGCTGGCCGCTGCCGGAGTCCTGCTAGGCTCTCTCCTGCCCTCCGGCTCCCCACTACGATCTGCAGCTTCCCCGTGTTCCTCACACACGTCTCCAGATCTTGGCTTTCCCCCTAGCCCCGGGCTTGCGTTTTCCCGCAATCACACGCTGCAATGCTAACCGCAAGGGATTTCCTCCGTGAGATATCGAGCTCATCGACCCACCTCACCTTAACAGACTTGCGAGACTCTTCGGTATTGCATGGCTTCTTTAAAATAGTTCCGTTTAGATTTGTAAACTGTCAGGAGCAGAGCACAGACCGAAGCGCCTGTGCCCTGTGGCTCTTTTCCTTCAAATTAGCAGCTTACAGTCGGAAATGAAGGAAGAGCTTTGCCACCTTCGTTGTAATTAATGAAAGTTCCCTAGATCCGAGAGAAAAGTGACTAACAAGCCCCTCCACCCGAGCACCACTGCGGCTGCTCCTTCGCCGCAGCCTAGGGCCACTCCAGTGCCGCTTGCCCTGGGCCGGGCGGTGTCCCCCGCTTCACCCCGAGGTGGCCGCGCCGAGCGGCGCCACGACGGGAAACGAGCGTTCCGCCCGCCGCGCACTGCCCGAGCTGCGGCGTGAACGAATGCGGGAAGGGGCTTTAGCAGAGAGCCGCCACCCTCGGCCCGGGAGCCAGCCCAGCGCCTGCCTTTACACCTCGAATGTGCCTACGGGACGCGGGGTGCCGGGGAAGCCCGCTCTTCCCTTTCAACCGCGCTCTCGCCCGGGGTGAGAACGAGTGACGGCGGAGCTCTGCAGGACATGCCGAGCGTGTAGGGCTGAGGACTCGTATCCCGAGGCACGAGTCGTTTTAATTACAACGATTTACGTAAATTAGCAAGACAGCATCCTTTCTGCCCCACCAGGCTCCGTCCTAGAAGCAAAACACCCGCCCACGTTGGACACCATCGCTTCACAAGGGCTCAAGCGCTCTCTAAGTTCCTACGGTCGGCGGAGACAAATGCGAGTAAAGACCTCAACAGAACCGGGAGGACAGAGCCGATTCCGAGCCCCCTCCCCGTGAACTTCCTAAAGAGCTGCGCCAGCCCAGCCCCAGCCCCGCCGCGCTGAGGACGCAGTGCTCATTAGCGACTGTCCTCTGGACAGAGCAGGACGTCATTTTCCTCCTATATCCAAACTTTGCCTCTCAACAGACTCTCCTATCTTCGTACGTTAATTAAAACTTCAGTAAATGCGCAGGGAGAACCCTCTGCTCTGCGGCACAGAGCAGCAGCTCCTGCCACGCGAAATGGTGCTCAGGGAGCCGAGCCGTGCCGGGACCGCACGGGGCCCCGGTGCCGGCCCCCAGATCCCGCCCTCGCTCCCCGCCGCTAAGCTGAAGCCAAAGGCAGGGCAGCCTGTTACAAAACTGAGCCCGGCCGGCAGCTGGGGTGCCCGGCTGAAGGCTTAGAGTTTACTGTGCGAGTAACTGAAGGCTGCGGATCTGCTTAGAAAAAAAGGGCAGACAGTGAAGGGGAATTCGAGTGAAGATAAACAACAGGGGTTTATTGAACTATAAAGGTGAAAACGCCGTTGAACAGATCGAGGAAACACATCCTAATACACACGAGCCGCAAACATCCCGTAGCCTGGCTCCTGCAAGAAGAAGGTAGCTCAGATCCTCCCCGCCACGCCACGAACCTGGCTTGTCCCTGGCGGAGTCACCGCAGATGGAAAGCTGACAGGGGAACGCTCAGGCTTTTTAGGCTTCCGCAAGCCCTGTGCTGCTACCTACAGGGCTCAGCAAGGCGCTCTCTGCGGAGGGGTCACACATGGGGCCCAGGGGCAGGAAAGGGCCAAATTCTGTCTTTTTTCCTCCTGCAAACAATCCTATCGTATTCTCCTGTGACCTCTAAACTCCGCCAGCCAATATGCGCCAACACTTTAAAAGAGTTTCGGGGCTTGAATTCGTACTTGGCCCGTGAAAGGGCCCCTTCAGGGTTCGGAGCTGTCTGCTCGCTCCCAGCACTTTAAAGGGTGGACGAAAGGTTACCCGCCGCCCGAGGTAGCCCCGGTAGCCTTGCCGAGGCGGCGTCCTTCAACTTGGACACGGTTTCTCGATGCGGCGGAACGAAGCAGAAGCCTATGAGGCAGATACTGGGGCAGCTGGGAACTGGGGACACTGCCCTGAGCCTGCCCGCCTTCCCCCCGCTGGGCTCCGCGGAACTGATCCCCCTCTGCTTCCACAGCCTCTGACGACGCTGTCTCCGTGCCACCCCCGCGCCATCCGTGAGAAGCAAGCGGGGCGCGGAGGGGGCCGGCAGCAAGTGCTCTGCTGCCGGCGGGGGCTGCCACTTCCCAGCCCCGAAGTGCGGCCTCAGCCGTCGTCGGCGGAGCCGCCGTGGCCTCGCTAGCTGCGCGGCCACCGTGCCCAGGCACAGCACCGCTGTGGCCACGCATCGCTGTCACGCAGAGAGAGCAATTCCACCTAAAGCCTCTTCCTCCAGCCCTTGCGTCTCCCCCGGCCGCCCTGCCCCCTCTCCCCCCCGCCCCCCTCCGCCTGAGGGGCCGCCGGCCTGCGCGCAGCCAGCGCGCTCCCGTGACAAATTCCAGGTTTGTAAAGGGACGGGTGAGAGGTATCCACCGTTTGAAATCCCATTATAAAACCAAAGCAGACTCAGTGCTCGTGTGCTGCCCGTCACGGAATCGCTCCAACTAAATCAGCCTCTAACAAGAGAGTTTGTCCCCAGTGGGGACAGCAGCTCTCACTTACTCTGTTCCGTGAACCGCTGCACTTCTGCCCCAGGAAGAGCCCTTCAGCCACACCGCCTCTGCGGGGTGACACTGTTATTTCCTTCTTGCCAGAGTTTCGCTGGGATCCAGAAGTCCCCCAGTTCCCCGGTCGAGCGGGCCCGCGCCGCTGCCCCTCGCAGGGGTCCCAAGCCCCCGCAACCTCCCACCCCCGAAAGACGAAACGCTTCCAAGATCTCTGCGCTTTGTCAACGCAACGGAGTATTTGACAGTCACAATTACCTGTAAATATTCTGATCGTTTTGTATACGGGACACTTTTTGCCTTAAGCCTGGCAAGTCTCACACAAGCGGAACTGCAACACTACCGCGATTTCACCGCGACAGACGGCAAAAATCCGCGCTCCGCTCTCGGCACTGAGCGCGATCTTCATCGGTACCGCAGAACCCAGGAGCGGGAGGGAGAGCTACTGCTTCCCTCTCTCCACACCCTGAAGCGCAACAGCTAAACACTCGATTTAAAACGCTAACACTTAGGCGAGAATTTAAATCAGTCACAGAAAGGAAAAAAAAATATGCCTGTTATCAAATCATCCTTTCGGACAGAATAAACGGGTTCACTCGCTGGCAGATAAGGTGCCAGATTTTCTAACATATTGGCATCCGCAGTTTAAGAAAAAATAATCATGAGATTTGAGATGGCCACTACTAGCTAAACTGCGAGATTCCATAACCGGTCTTCCCATTTTTCACTACAACTTCTCCCTTCCCTACCCATCACATCACAATAATTAGCAGCGCGGAATTACCTGTCTGCTTCTTTGTGCGTCCTTCAAAGAATGTAAAAGTCACTTCATCTATTAGCTTGTATAAGTAATAAAGAGGTGGTAACTTGGAGCTACCACATTTTGAAGATTGTGTCACATGCTATAGCATAAATAAGGGTGTTATAGCCCTAGCGATTACTGGATCAATTCATTTGTGCAACAACTTATGGCGCCTTTGGTTCTTAGTAGGTATTTTCTCGGTCCCTGGGAACAGCTCTGCACATCCCTCCTCGCTAAGACGGACATAAACAACGACAGCTTCTCAATCTCTGCGGCGTCTTTGCACACGCTTACCGGAGAAAGCCTGTTTGTCAGCTTTGACTTTGTATCAACCTATTTTGAACGAGATACGACGGGATTTCTCGGGCTGCAGCATCTCCCTCCGCAGCCACAACAATACGGAGTAGCAGCGGCTCCCGTGCGTGCTCTCACTCAAGAGGGGGTCATGTCCTGGGGCTTTTTAGTGTCCCCTCACACAAAAAGGACGAATTTGCCCAACTTTCTCAAAGTTTCTGAGCCCTGTGCTTTTCCTAAGCCGCTTTCAAGGGAGCCCGGGCACCCTGACGGTCAGCCCCGAGGACTTTCACAGGAGTCGATCCGATTGAGGGACCGCGAGTGGGCGCCCAGACGCGAGCGAAGCGCACGCCTCAGAGGGGCGAGCTGACGGCACCCGGGGCCCCAGCTGCTCCAGCCCTGCTAGATCCACTCCTAGAGCTCCAGACACCCACGCGGGCCAGCCTCAAGCCGAGCCGAGTCCTCGACAGCCCGGCGGCGAGACGGGCAGCGATCCCTTCCCAGGCAGTCACTGCTGCTCCTGCTGGCGGGAGCTCACAGCCCTGCCGGCTTGCCGCAATGAGAAAGGAGGGGACACTGAGCTTCGCCAGGCAGCGGACTGACGGGGAAGCCTCCACGCAGGTGGAGCCTGGCTTCGACTCCTACGATATGGGGAGAGGATGGACCTGCTCCTGCCCTCCCGGGGGGGGAAGTGTTAGTAGTATCCGGATTTCCATACTTTTGGCCTCGGCGACTTTCGGTGGCACCGGCGTGACACGACTGCCCGCAGGAGCCGGGGTAGGGCAAGGTGGCAGGTGCTGCAGGACGTGGCACGGCCAGAGGCTAGCACGGCGATGAACGTGGCTGGAGGCCACTCTTGTCCTTTCGGTGCCGGCGGCGACCCTCCGCCCCGCTTGCGCTTGGCGTCACCTCTCAGGCAGGAGGAGAGGGTCGGGCTTGGCCCAAGGTGGGCCGGGGTGCGGACAGTAAAAGAACCCTTCCCGGCCCGCTGAACGCCGCCTGTCCCCTCCGCCATTTCCCTTGGACGAACCGGGCCTCACAGTCTTTCCCCTCGCACACAACGCAGGGCCATGGGAGAGGGTCCATCCCCAGCCCCTGCAGATAGGAAACCCCCTGCACCTGTGTACGGCCGAAGGGCTGAACCCGGGCACCGAGGCAGCTTCCCCCTGGCACTCCGCAGATCACGACTACCGAGCACCATGAGGCCGGTTGCCCGACCCTGTCGAGTGCCCGGGGCACGGGGGCTTCCCACTCTCCCCGTGTACTCTCTCTCCCTCGTGTGGACTCTTCCCGGCCTCCCTAAACGCTGCCGCCACTATCACAGCGTGTCGGCTCTCCCTGCAAAGGCCCATCCGTGTAACCGGATGGGAGAAGGCGACCAGCATTGCCAACCGCATCAATTGCCCTCGGCCTCCACAGCGTGCCTCTGGCAGGCTATGTCAGCATCTGTATACCAACAAGTGGAAGCGGTTTTCCCACGTTTTCACCGCCGGGTGTTTTCCTTCGATTTGCAGGATATGCAGTTGTATCAGCTGGGGAACGGGATAAGGGGTGCAGGGGCATCGCACTGCCGGTCTGTCTTCAAGAAAGATGGAGGCATGGATGTCTCTGCTACACAACCCGCCCGGGCCCATCGTTTCTCGCCCTTTTGCCCTCTCCCTGCCCACGCCAGAGGTCGTGCCTGTGTCAGGGAGCTGTCAGCAGCCACGGCACCGGGACGGTCCAGCCCTCCACCCTGACAGATCCGGGTGCGCTGCGGGGCTCCGCGCCAGAGGAACGGGAACTCTCCTCCAGAGCTCAGCCCCGCTACAGCCGGGAGAAGCCGAGCCCTGGCCGGGCGGGACAGGAAGTGCTGACGAGGACGAGAACCAAATAAATCACTTTCTCAATTTTCACCTTGATTATATGGTCCTGCTTTTATAGGCCTGCCCGGCAGCTTGTGCACACACATTTATGCCACTTTCGAAAGCTTCGACAGTAAAATCCCAACGAACTCCCGGCGCCTGTCCGCTCCCACAAAGCAAACAGGAGAGAGCAGCGCTGGGCCGGGCCAGCCCGACCCCGAGGGCTGCACCCTGAGCCCCGACACCTCCCCACTGCCGCCCAACAGCTCTCGGCATCACTACGGCCTTGGTGGCATTCAGTTTGGAAAGGGAGAGAGGAGAGGAAGTCTGAAGTGTATTTACATTAATATATTTTCGATTAAGTCAATGTACAACATCTGCACAATGTAGCAGACTCTTCCTCTTAACTTTTCCCTCATTTCTGCCAAGACAATTCACTCACTGCAGCTAAAACAAGCTTCCCGAAGCCTTCACAGAAATTAGAAACAACAGCTAACAAAGAATCAAAATAGGAGGTAGGCTTCATGGGAAACCAGGCATGTAAAGTAACTGTGCAACTGCCAGGCTGGATTTCTCTTTCATATATTCATGACTGATGGATAATGCCCAACTAATTTCCACAAGTTCTTAAAGATTTAGCCCAGGCTGCAGCAGGCCATCTGAGTGGGCATGAATAGCAGGATAAAGCCATCAAGTGGCAGTGGGGTCACTTTTCTCTTGGAGATGGTAGTGGGAGCCCCTGATAGCTCTCACTGCAGTCCCTGACCCCCAGTTCTGTATAGTCAAGGATTTCCTAGGAAGATGATAAAGGGTCTGAGGAGATCTGTGGTGTGTGCGCTCTCAGGAGAAATAAGACTCCTACATTTTTTTACTCTCCAAGCACAAAAAGGGTAGAATATACAATAGAAACCTTTTGGTGATTCCCATTGGCACAAAGAAAAACTATGCTAGAGCCCACAAATTAATGTTTCCCTCTGAGATAATTTCTACCAATGCCTGCAAATAGCACCTGTGAATTTTTCTGCCCCCTCGGTTTCCTGTAAGTCAAATCATACACTGTCATGATACGTTCACAACTCCCTCTAAAAACTTGTGGATGATGCTTGAAACAAGAAATTGTTTAAAATTTACAAGAAAGACCTGAAGTACAGAGGTGAAAGAGGTCAGGAAGTTCCTGCCAGCAACGAACAATAAGGAGAAGGGTAGAGGAGGGGAGTCCTGTCATTTCTTCCCCAGCGTGACCTGCCATAAGAAAAGTTTCAAGATGAACTGTCTCATTAGACAAGAATCAACTGAGAAGGAAAGCAGATATCAGTGGGCCACCTGCAGCAAAAAACTCCTTGTCATGACTTATAGTCTGACATCAGACACAAGCCATGAGAAAACACGTGTCACTGTTCCTGGTGTTCATAAACTTCAGTCCTCAAGATGCCAAAGGTGACCATTAGTGATCGTAAGAGATATCAGGGGATACTTGAGATACTCTAGATTTAACTGCATTCAGAATCCTAGCTCAACTAATGACTTATGTCCTCCATAATTCAATACCTGAATTTAGTTGCAGAAAGAGGTGAGGTTTTTCTGTGTTTTGTTTTTTACTTTCCTGCCTTAAGCAACAGCTAATACAGACAATATTAGGCAGTTTGCCCCCTTTTCTTTCAGTAGTTCCTGTTCAGCACAAGTTGAAGTGACCACAGTAAATAATTTGTCTTTGGGTCAAGGTCATGATCCTGTGTCAGCCTGAACACAGCACTGCCTTTGAAGAACAGGAGTCTTAGACAGGCAAAGCTAAGGGATCATGCTACTAGCTTGTAATTCAAGCTGGAATGTCTTGGAATGAGAAATCATTCTAAGATCTGAAGTTATTGTCCTGATACAGCCTATTTGTAAATGGCAAAAAAATTATTGGTACCATGCCTGCTGTTCTCTCTATATTCTCATGAGATCTCTATTCTAGAAAATGTGTCTAAAAGTTCTTGGGTAATGGCTGCTTTTATGCAGTTTCTATTGTCCTTGCTATTGCTCCTAGAAAAGTAAAGTTGTTTAAAGATGCATTTGGTTTTCCTTACTACTTTGTAAAAGGTTTTTGTTTGGTTGTTGGTTTTTTATAAACAATGAAAAACAGCATGTCCTCTAAAAAGACACCTTTCAAAACACTAGAACAAGCACAAGCAGGGGAAACAGCCTTTGAAAGAAAAATTACTTTGGACAAGTTTTGAATTTCAAACATAGCCTTTGTTTATATTTTACTGACAAAATGCCTCTCAAATATTCTTTGAAAGGTGATTACATTAGGCAGGGGCTATTTTAGCAATTTCACATCTCATAGCACTATTGTATACAGGGATCTGTCCACCCACTTCCCTTGCTGCAGTCACAGCTCCTTGAGTCTTTACTCAGCTATCTTTCATCACTTCCAAAGCCATGAAGACTTTATTTTATTGCAAATTGAAGCCAACCTTTTCTGTACCACCAAGTTTTCTCTAGGACTTCTGGTGGACTGCAGAATCACTTCTGGCCTGTTGGTGATCTTCTGTTTGAAGGTTTGCTGCAATACTTTGCTTAGAGTTGGACAGAAAATGCTTTCCTGGTTTAGGAAAGTTTTAGGATAACAAAACCCAATTTCCATTCCAAATCTCAACAGAAAGTGGAGATTTTGAGTATTTAATAATTTGAAGGGAAAAAAGTAATTTTCATTGCCAGTCCTTTCCAAATTACATATCCTTCCTTCTCCATTTTATTTTTCCTGTAATTTAGGAAAGGAGAACAAAGCCTGTCCTGCAAAGGCACAGCACAGCCATGAAAAAGCAGCACACCTAGTCATTCCTACTATCAGCTTAGGTGGTGAAAGCTTCAATACCCATTTGAGTTCTAGAGTGACAGAAAAGCTTTTAGTGTTTTTACTTTCTGCATAGTCTCGATACCATCCTATTTCACTTGTCCATCTCCACTGCAATAAAAACTAAATCTGTTGACATGTTTGACGTTTTTTATTACCCTTGATATATTTTTAAAACATCTTTATCAAGACAAATTCTGTACCAGCTTGGGAAATACCTTGCATTTTTAGGAATGTTCCTAGGCCCCAGAACACAATGGTCTGCGCCACCAGACAGTGAAACTGATTCTTGGCATGAGTTTGGGGTAAGCCAATGAACACTGTCTGAAACAGCTCTTGGGCATAGCTCCAGAGCTGTCTGAGGCCAGACTTCAATGTCAATAGGCAGTTCACCTGAGGCTATCTTGTTTTGGTGGGCAAGACAGTAAAACAGTGTCAATGGAGGCTGTTGTGGGCAAGTTACAGAACCTCAGTGGCAGAACCATTTTGACAGTGCTTCTGCCAGTGCTGCATAAGAAAGGTGGAGTAGTACCAGGCAAACATCAGTGCTGGTTTTTAAACTCCAGGCTCCTGCACAGTGTGTAAAAATGCACAGTACACTGCCATGCATATAAACTGGCTGAAGATGAGCAAAAATGGCCACTCAGTGTTGCTGTGATGTGCTTCTGTATGGCTGTACCGAAGCAGATTAAATCAGAATTCTGCTCTTTGTTGTGCTATCAATATTTAATTCTTCATGTCATTATAATATCTGTCTTTTCTCAGGTACAGCAGTTATGTACGTTTAGAGAAAACAGACTACATACCTACTTCAGTAGTTTTGCAAACACAGGTAAAACCCCCAAACTTCTATTTTCCATCAAACATACACAAGACAAATACTTAATTGGTCTTCACTCCTCTGTCAAAGCTCTCACCATTCAGATAATCACTGGGAACCACTTACATAATCAGATCTTTTTCATAAATTGATCCATTCTAAAATTATCTCATAGACTTCTGATCTATTATTTCTCCTGTCATACCAGAAGAGACAGACTAGTGTGCATTTTTGGGACCTGATTGTGAAAGCTGCAGAAACTTTACTGTGGGTCTTCACACATCCAATTCATTCTTCATTCTGTTTTATGGTTCTTTAGAAGGATTCCAGAATTTGATGGATGAGGAAGGGGTTGGAGAAAGGAGGTGATAGGTATGTCAGACACTTGAAAGCATGGAGATTCACAGTACAGCAAGATATGCTAAGAATTAAGAACAACACACATGACCCATTTTTTCTTCCAATGTTATAAAAGCAGATAAAATGCATTCCACACATCCAAGTTTGGACCTATTCTTCCCCTCTCCAGCACAGGTCACTGAAGTTAGCAAGCCCACACCAATTGAAATCTGGCCTTAAGATATCAAGAATGACCCAGAGTCAGCAGTGATAGGAGGGTTGTATATGCCCCAGACAATGAGAGCCAGAGTGGTCTGGGAAAGATTTACCAGATATGGGTCATGGCTTAGTAGGGATGAAGTTACAAAATGAACAACAGAACTTATGCTCTGAGATGCAGTAGTGATATTTGACAACTTTCACCAGAGCACTTACCTATTAATGCCTGGTGGAGCCCAAGCCTCATTAACTCCCATTTTAAAGATATGGTCTAAAGGTTAGTACACAACCTGGCTGCTTAGAAGCTTGGGCTACAGCCACAGTTTTGCTCTAGTTCTCTTTCTACAGAGAGATTTCTTGAGTGGTGTTTTAGAAGTGTATTATTATCCAGAACAAGACTATTGGTCTGCCAAACACATCCTCCTAAGACATAGAAGCACAACTAAGAACCTCTCAACTCACCTCTTATTTTTTACATCTGTAAAAGGAAACAAACTGATCCACTTAGCAATGAGATAGATCTGTAAGGATCTGTTTTCTGGAAACCGTAAAGTCTTAACACTGAACTTGCTAAGGCAACTCTGACCCTTTTCCTATGTAAGGGGGAGCAAAGTGCCTGCAGAACGACCACATTTCTGTTCTGCATAAAGGCAGACTTGAAAAAGACACCAAGGATGCTGCTGTGCTGCTTCCCAGCTTCCTGCCCTCACATGCACCGAGGGTCATTTAGTGCAAGAAGGAAAAGAGGCAAGGAGCTGAGGGATTGCCCAAGGCCATGCAGCAGGTCACTGGAAGGTTCCCCAGTCACTCCTGATCCCCTGTTCTGTGCATTCTTCCACACCAGTCTGCTTCCCAATCTGGGAGAACATTTCCAAAATGCAAGGCAGAATCCAGACTCAGAACATTTCGAATGGCCTGCAAACTTGCTGTATTTAGGATAATTTCGAATTCTTAATTGGGACACAAGTATCTAGATTACTATTAAAAAGACTGATAAAATGTGCAATATATAGAAATTTCTAGGAAAAATAGTATGTGTTTATTATCTCTTCTTTCACACATTTCAAATATTTTAAAACTTCATTTGGCCCATCACCTGGTTTGAATCAGTGATCAAGTCAACATGGGAAAGAAGCTTCAAAAACAGGGCTGAATCTTACATGTATCAATGCCAAAAGTCCCATTCCTACAGCTGAATTAGGAGTAGCTTCTGCACTGTTACACAAGTAACTAAGCTAAACTTTGCCTTTCAATGATTTTAAGAAGCAATTTACTGAAGATTTATTGACAATAAATATAGTCTTATTTCCTTTTCTACATTGACAATTGTTACTGTAGAGAACATTCAAACTTTGAATAAGCATTCAGATGATTCCCTTCTCATCTATTCTGTTTCCGAAATGTGGGATTTTTGCATCCCGATACGAACAGAAACAATCTTGTTGATAAAATCAATTAGTATTTAGAACAAGGAACACTATAAGAAGAGTTTTGCTCTAACTTTCTGCCTTCTGTTGTATTTTGGGTTACTCCATCAGGCCTCCTTAATTCAATGAGTCGTTACTGTACTTTTGCTCTTTCTAAATCAAAGGAGTTAATGAGCTGTAGGTATCACCATATGAACCCCCTTCTACACAGGGAACAGCAGTGACCAATATCACAGAGAAGATGTTTTAAGCTGACATTGACTGCTGTGTCCATCCTTCCTTCCGTCAGCTCATAAACTACAAAAACCCCAAACTAAGATTATCACTGCAAAAGAAAACAAAAAAGAAAGAAAAAGCAGGTAACCCTGACTAGATACAGAATGGGGGGGGGGGGGGGGGGAAGGGGGGGGAGGGAAGGTGGAAAAGGGCATCTTCCACACAATGAAAAAACACCTACTTGTTTACCAATCTCTACTGCAAGATGAATAATGTTCAGCTATGAATGAACTCAGAAAGCCTGGAAGAACATAGGAGACTAGCCTGGGATCCAAGACTTCAAAAGCATGGCTATTTGACATACATGCAGAGTTTTATTCCTCTGGTCTATTCAGGAGAGCAGGAAGTGAAGCCACTCAGCCACCATTCAGACAACACTGCCTCACTGTGGTACCTGCCTTGAAGACATCATCGATTTTCTTTTTTGTGCCACTGGCCAAGCTGCAAATCTTGGATAAACTCATCAGCATTTGCAAGTTTCCAGCATGTGTTCACCTTGACTCTAGATGGATACTATTGTTTTTGCTGAACTATTCTCCTGCAGATCCTGCTGCCTTAGGTATTTGAGACATTCCATTTAAACAGGTGGCTATAATTAATTATTCAAAATTACTTTTAGGAATTTGGATTTTTTTTTTCCTGACAGTGCATTAGCTACAAGCATTGTACAAAAATAAGGCAATTTCATGCTGTTTGGGGTATTTGTGATTAAAAAAACATGCTCTAGCTCATTGTAATGTTTCTGTAGGCTGGCATTCTTTGTGAGAAATTTATTTCTTATAGCTGCTTTGGGTTTATGTCAGTTGTATATTTTAAGAACAACATCCGCTAAAACAGTTTCATGTGAAAAATGGAAATATACTTACTTCAAGAAAGAATTTCTACTCTCATCTTACTTTCCATTCTCAGTAGGTCTTTAACAAATACTTGACTGCTAGTGTAAAAAGGTCCAGAATGGTCAGGCACGAAGATTACTAAAAAACAATTAGGGAGTCAGCAGATGAGAGTGCTGCAAAGTATTGTTCTTAAAAGCAACAGTATGAAGAAACAGGAAGAATAACAGAAGCTAAAACACACATAGAGAAACCATTATTCAGAATGTATAATACACTCTATGCTTGAACTTGTAAAGAAGCAGACTGAATCTAGCCTTCAGTTAAAAAAAATACCTTGAAAAGAGAAGATGGTAACTTGCAGCGCGCAGGTCAGGAAACATCAAGTTCCCATACAGCTCCTGCTGTAGGTAGGAACAATAGGGAATGTAAAGAGAACTGTGTACTACTGGCCTTTTCCCCATATTCCCCCTACCAGATGAGGTAATTGGAGACAAATACCATTCTAGAAACAACTGTTTCTTCGCAATATATTCTAGACATCACTTTTCATTCTGATGTGATTTTTTCAGTTAAAATGTAACCAAATTAAAATCCAAATTATTTAAAAGTGAGGCCAACAGCTACAAACAAACAAAAAAAGAGGAAAAAACCCACCAAACAAACCAAGCCGAAAAATCACACAAAAATGTTTACTCTTTGATTTCAGTATATATCTCATTTGTAATACATTAAGCTAACCTTCTCCATAAGTTTTATTCTATTTCTTTAACCACCACAAAAATCTTTTAATCCAGCCTTAGGTGCTACTTTTCATGGGTGGAGCATTTGTTTCCTGATTCACAAAAATTTTTTATTCTTAAGAAACAGCCTGAACAAGCAAGGGCTGAGCTTAAATAAAGCCCCTGGCCTATGCTATGGGTCTGTGTCTCTGTGGGCAGGGCATGTGAGGGGTGAAGCTGATCATGGTCCCTTAACCCTTGATCTAGCACTAAACTGTGGAAAGAAACTGAAGAGTAAAATTGAAAAAGAAATGTTTGTGTTCTGGAAGCAATGTGTACTTCTGCACCCATTGAGTGCTTAGAGCAGGTGAGATGAGGAGTACATGTGCATATGCATGTCATGCTTGGGTCGAAAGGCACTGCACGACTGATCTTTAGCCTCAATGTTAATAAATCCACATGAAGAATTTTCTTTGGTAATGTGAGCACCAGAACTTCATCCCAGTAGATAACAATTGTAAATACTATGGAGGCTGAGACAGGCTTTGGTCAGTGGTGCATGATGCCCACTACAATACTGAAAATCTGAGATGAAATCCTGCATCCCTACACTCATGCAAGATTTGCCACTGCTTTCCATGGAGCCAAGATCTTGCCTCAGGCATAAGCAAAACTGCAGAGGTTACAATATATGCTCTTCCACTCCAGCTCCCAGAAACAAGACCTCCATGGCAGATGTATTATTATTTATTAATAGGCAAACTTGCACAAACCTTATAATCTCAAATGATAGCTGAGTGCTTTCCTAGTTGATAAATCACATTTGAAGAGTTTTTCAAATAAGGCTTCAACTATTTTTTCTTTCTGAAAAGCTTAAATTATTTTTTCTTTCTACAGTAAAATGGCATGTCAAAGTATTAACTCTAAATAGCAAGAACTGTTCTTTTCAGATATAGTAAACACACACAAGCTTCAATTGGCAAAATCTGGTCATTATTACAAAGCAAACATTACCTGCAGTTGTACAGTGAGTTTGGACTTTCCACGTCAGAAGATGTCTATATTGGTTTCTTTATATGAGAAAACAAGATTTCTGAAAGAATTATCTAAAAGAGAGTATTAGGAATTTCTTATGGCACAGGAAACAGGGACACATAACATAAGAACTGTGTGATAATTATAAAAAAATCAAACACATCAGTAGAAACAGATTTAATTCACTGCTGAAACTGCGTGTATAAGACAGTTCTACTTTTTGCCTTTCATTTCTGAAAGATGAAAGATCTACTTGTACTTTGTCTTGGCTGGAATGTGACATCTTTCCCTTTTACCAAGGGAAAGATGAGGTTTTCATCCTCGCTGAGCACTGGCCAGCCTGGGACATGCCTGTGTCATGAAATGCAGTCAGGACAGTCTTGTCCTGCTTTCCCCACCCTCACTTGAACTGATTTGTTTTCATCCTAGAACTGCTGGTCAATTGTTAATTGTAAGACCACGATGAGGCCTGACAATTGTCTCTCATGCATTTGCATTTTGCAGAAAACAAAAGCTAGATCTTACAAATGCTCAGGGAAACCAATATTCCTCTGTTGCAAACAAGAACTGGGGGAATTGAGTCAACTAACACGCTCAAGGAGGAGATACGAATGCCCTCATCTCATGGCCACACCCCCTCTTCAGTTCAGAGATGTAAATGCCACTGACAGCAATGTCCTCCGGAGGACCAGTACAGCAGAATTAGATGGTCACTGAAACAGATGACTTTTCCCATCACTTTTCACAGTTGCTTTTTTATTTTTTTAATCTGGCATCTGTTCTCCCCTGTGTGTATACATACAAAGGCCGCTAACTCTAGCTGTTTCTTTAGGCACATTTCTGTGATGGGGATGGAAAAGACCTTTTCTTTGGAGAAAAGGACATCAACATTTGAAGCACCAAACCTTCAAATGCCTTGAACTGCTGCAGTTATGAGACACAGCCAGACAACTGCTTTAGCTGGCTCATCACATTCCTGCACAGGTGAGAAGGTAATGTCTTCAAAGAGAGAATAAAATTCACAACTTGCAAAGCACCTCTGGGTCTTCAATACACTGTGTACATCATTTGTACACGTTTGTGAGATGGGGGAGGCAGGCCTGGAAGAGATATAGAACAAGTAGGAACATAATTAAACCTAAAAACTAATAAGGTGAAAGATCTATAGGAAGCTAATATCACCTTGTAGTTTTGTGAGTTATTTTAAGGACTGTCTGAAATCAGTGAGAATTTGATTGTGGCATTCACAGTTGTGATACTCATCAGTGGGCTCAGCTACAACACAAATCTGGCCTCAGGTTTATATTGATTGAACATCTATTCAATCAATAAAAAAACATAACCCATTCCTTTATTTCATCTAGTCTGAGTCTGCTGTCCCACACATTACATCTGAACAAACTGTAGTATATGCTGTTTGAAGCAGGAATGGCTCAGTGCACAAAGAAAAGTGTGGTTCTACCACCTTTTCCACACTGAGTTGAGCCACTGGTGCTGCTGTGCTAACCAGCAGGGACAGATGCTGAATGAGAAATTCTTCTGATAAGAGCTTGTGACAAGCATTTTCTTCCTCGTCAAAACTTGCAACAGAAGGGCGTGGGGGAAACGGGACCAGTAAGGAGTATTTGCACAGCAGCAAGCACTGGTTGTCTGTGGCTTTTGGGCCCCAGGACGAGGAATTTACAACCTGGACTGCTTTTGGATTGCATGACCAGGCCCTGAGTTTGGATTTTGTCCCAGCAGACTAATCAGATATGCATGATAATCCCAACAGATACGAGCAAAGGTATTTATTGAATTAGGCAAACAGAGTATTAATTTTCTAACCTTCACTCCAACTCACTTAAGTGTCCAAAGAGCTTATTCCCTTATAAAACTAGAATACAAAAAAGCAGAGAGTGCTTTTACAAAGTATACTCGATCTGAACAAAATGAAGAAAGATACAAAATGAGAGAAGATATAAAAGACAGAGAAACAGAATTAAGGCTGCTATTCCTCCTTCTCTTTTGCGAATATAGCTTACAGTTTGTTATCCATGTCAGTTCTGTACACCTCATGAAATTAAATTAAAATAAAGTTGGCAGAATACAGTGAGTGAAGAACACAACAGCTTCACTTTCCAGTGGAGGTGCATGCATGTACATGTAGGAGTGTACATTCCCACACACGGGAACCCTCCTAGAGAAGCGGGAGAAGCAAGGGTTGTGAGCAGGACTGCTACCAGGCATGGCTCACCCTTGTCCTCACTCTTATCAAAATTCAAGGATTTATTCAAAGCCTGATTTTTTGAGACACCCTTCTTTGATCCTGCAACAAAAATCACAAGCTTGAAGTTCTGACACCCAAAGAAAGGATGGGTAGGGAATAGGGGTAGGTTTCAATGGAAATATCAGGTTCAAGCAGGAGATAGGCATGACCTTTTTTAAAATCCAGGAGTTTTGGCTTTATGGCAAACATTTTTAGGGGCTACTACAAAAAGCAACAGAAAAATACCTTCAATTCTGGAAAACACAATAGGGCAAACAACCCAAGACAATCTGGATTTCCTTTCAGAACTAAGATACATGGGGTATCTCCCCATAGAAACAAACAAAGGATAAATATAATGGATGAATACTTTTATGGGAGCACTGCCTATACAGCACCGATGAAGCCCTCCATTTTACATCTGAATAACAAGGATGTATTCCAGAGGAAGGTATTCTACAGACTGCTGTTGAGTCTGCCCTGGAATGTCTGTGTGTAGCACAGCAAATGATTGCCCTGAAGGGATTTTCCCACTGCTCATAAAAAATGTCACAGCCCAGCCTCATCCCATCTGTACTGTGCTTTCTCAGGGCAACATCAGTGCAACCCACTGGGAGAAGCCTGTGCTGTAAATAGTGACGTTACACAGAACAGTGGCAAATTTTTTTCCCATTTAAAATGTTAAGAAATGAATACATTAGAAGCAGAGCACAATGTGGTGTTTTACCAATAAAACCGTAGCAGGGCCAGATCAGCAAAGATTCAGAGCCTGTCTTCATTTGAAAGGAAAGGTTCAGGAAAACAGGGAATTGACAGGAGAAATGATGAGTGTACTTTGCATATACTCACACCAACCACACAATTTCTACTTGAGTTGCAGCCCATAACTCTGCCTTGCCTGGCCCACCTTGTTTCCTTACTGGATGTAGGGAGATCTGAGGTTTGGCACATGAAGTACTTCCAGCAGGGGAGGCTTAGGATATGGTAAGGTCCAGGCAGACACTTTTGTGTGCCCCAGGGTCCCTCTGACACAAAACCCATTGGATCTAAAGTGAAAGAGCAAAATAAGTTTGGGTCTGTGATGTCTCTTCACTTCCAGCGAACACTGGTGTGCAGCTTAAGGCTTCCTCTTAGAATGGACTGTAGGATATGGATGCAAATTTAGCATGTGTGAAAAGGAGAGTAAACTCAAAGCTGTACAGCACTCCCAGGATGACATGAGAGGCCAAGATCCTCATCAGGGCTCTCTTAGACCAAGACACTTGAAATGGGATATGGGAAATCTTGTCCTGACAAAACCTTCTAGGTCTATCTACTGGCTAAAACACTAATCCTACATATAATCTGCAAGGCAGCATGGTTCCCTCCACCACAGTGTGTCCCAGCCCTGCACTGAGCATACAGAAAAGCTTCATATGCACATGTAACTTTCTAATTTGTAGTGGCACTTACACAACAAGCCAAACGTGCTCACATCTATCAGAGAGCAGCCTACTAGAGCAAAACCACTATTCCAATATTTACAATTGACTGCTTGCTACAATTGCATAGTGGCTGCCAGGAGGCTTTGAGAGGTGGCAAGAACAAGGCAATAGTCACAGGTCAAAACATCTGTAAGGGAGATAATGAGGGATTATTTGTTTTGTACCCTTTGACTAATATCCTTTCACTCCCTCCTTCCCATACAACATAATGCTGTCCATGAATCTCCCCTCAGTCATCTTCTCAGAGGTTTCCACTACACTTCTACAAACATTTCCTCATAGTGTGTCCATCTTGATACAAAATTGGTTAAGCAGAAAGTGACATACAAAATGGACTTGTGCTTTTGACAAAGTAGAGGTAAGCCTATACCTTTTGCCCAAATTCACTCAACAAATTTCTTTTTAGTAGGCAAATCAATCTGGACTTGCCAGACTTAAGCCTGTGCAGATGCGAATCTCCAAGGTAAAACTTTTCAATTTAGCAATCTAAAACCTCTGGGAATACAGAGACTAATATATACACTCTCTGATTCTTGGGCCCTTTTTGCCTAGTCTGAAATCCCTGTTTTTCTCCTACTGTCTGCATGAGAGGATGGAACTCCCTGTAGAAATAGAAAATGGGCAGAACTGGAAACAATGGATGCTGACAAGCACACTATCATTATAGGTATTTATGTGCTGAGCATCAAATTGATAGTACCTTCATTTGTAACTTTTGCTCATCTGTTCACTATTATTAAATGAGCTCAGAAACCAGAGGAGATTTGAGAGCGACAGAGTGTAATTACACACTTTAGAAGATATTTTTCATTGTGGTTTTAGAACATAACAACCTATTTAAAAAAAAAAACAGCAGAAAGAATGTGGGTATTTCAATTCAGCTACATTG
Organism: Eopsaltria australis; assembly: GCA_034509425.1. NCBI lineage: Eukaryota > Metazoa > Chordata > Aves > Passeriformes > Petroicidae > Eopsaltria > Eopsaltria australis. The sequence goes on from JAVTVJ010000030.1 coordinate 2,260,203, forward strand.
CTGTCCTCAGAGAGCAGACTCATTAAAAAAATCTGCTTTTCACTTCGGTTCTAACAAAATGTACAAACAATGCAAAAGCTACTAAAAGCTTTTCCCTTAAAATACCCAACTCTGCTTAATGTAGAATTTTGAAAATCCTGTATTTAAATAGTGATTTTTTTGTTGTTGATCAAAATCTTATTATTTTTAATTTTGTTGAGTGATTTATCTGTTTACTTTCATAACATCCATCTGTACAGGTATTTGTATAGTCTAGCTGTAAAGTAGCTGTGTTTTATTTGTTCTATTTGATCTAACATCAAAAAGCTGTATATTTTATAACGTTGAAGTCGGCAATGGCAAATGGATTTATTGAAAATGAGGATCAGCAACAATGGATGAGATGTGAGGGAAAACTAGCAGTCCTATCCATACGACTATGTGAAATCACCAACTTCAACTTGAACAGGAGAGTGTCAGAAATTACTGCTTTAGGAAAAATGTAGCATATTGTTACTCTTGGTCCTGTGCAATGAAGTTCTTCAGTGGCAACTCACCTTTAGTTTGAAGTTCCATGTCACATGCTGAGCCAGGTTTTACTCTTCACAGGGATCTTGTGGTTCCATGCTGCCACGAAAAGCCAGCATCATCTGGCTATTGCTTTTTCATACAGAGATCATTTGGATATTCCTCCACACACTATGACTGAAGTCTATCCAAAAGTCACAGGAAAATACATGTCGTTGTGCCTGAAAAAAACACAGAAGTCCCTGGCCAAGGGTAATTTCACTTTGTGTATTTTCCATCCTTATCAAAAGTTTATTGTGTTTGTCTCAGCGTAGGATGTGTCTGCAAAGGCAATGTACTACAGAAATACTTGAAAATTACCAATATTTGCCTCACACCTAGGAAAAAAGAAAGCAGACTCAAGAAACATGGACTTCCTGAAATGATTCAGCCAGCACATGAACATCTGGAAACGACTGTCATTTAACAACCCTCCAGTTACCACAGACATCTTCTCTGCAAACGTCCAGTGGCTCCATTTCATACCATGCAGCATCGTGTTGCTAAGGCTCTGCCGTAAGCAGAAGTCTTGACATGGTACCAGTGACCACAAGAAGATGGTATCTGATGATATTTAGCACGAGTCATTTGAATACTTTCTCAATCTGTGCAGGGTCTAATGAGCTAATGTCGTGATATGAACTCAAGCAAGAATCAGAACCCCATTTCAGGTAATAATTTGTTAAGCGACAAAACCTTTCTCCCCATTTCTGAAGAATACATGAAAAATTCAATACTTCCAAAGGGAAGAAACTTCTGGGAGGACTTATGATCAATGTGTATGGATACTGGTACACAAGCATGGACCCATTTCAGAGTGAGGCTAAAAGCACTAAGATTTTGGTCTTTTCCTGGTTATTGCTAATCCACTGCAAATGGAATAGTTTGTCTTTTCCCATCTCCTGATCTTTAGAACTCTCCAACCCAAGCTGATACTGGTGGCAAACTAACTTAATAAGATTGTGTATATGTATTTCTGGATCAAAATAAAGTAAAACATTAAAAGCATTTATTGTGTTGAAATTTTCTATGCCAATTTTCTGCTAAGAAGCAGAGATTCAAAAGGTCAGGGCTGTTGCAGTACAGAGTTAGTGGTATATTAGTTACAGTAATTCAGCCTGAAAATTCCAGGAGAAACAAACACAATGGAATGCCCTGCATTACAGGAGGAGACCACAGCTTTAATCAGCTCTTGGGAAAAGAGAAACATGCATTTGGTTATTGACAGTTGATAAACTCTGTTATGAGGTTTGAAGAAATGAGTAATTCTAGGATTTTTTTTTTTTAACTAAATAAGCTTTTGTTTTCTTGCTTCCCCCCACCCTGATTACAAAGACTTTTTTTCATCTTTACTATACTGATACACATTGAAAACTGTTACAATTGTTCCCGGCATTCAGGATTTTCAGACTCTCACTGGACTGTAAAGACTGGGATGAGTATGTCTCTAAGTGATGAAATAGCTCTCTTGAAATAAAGTCCAGGAAGCAGAGGAGATCCTGAGATGATTGATTCTTTACCATGGGACTGTACTGATTACATAAAGGTCTTAAAACCCAAGGTCTGACTGAAGCCTTTAAGACAATTCAGTCAAGGCTTCTAAGTAATTTACTGTGTTTATTTTCAGGAAACACCTATTTTCACAATTCCATCACTAAGAAAGGTATCACTGAATTTTTCTCTTTGTAAAAAGCTCTGCTTCAAAATGTAAGTCATTATCAAAAAATTAAGATAGAGGAGGAATGGGCATACATTGTCATGGCTTTCTCCACACCATCATTGCCATCAATATATTAAGCCAACACAAAATAATCACCAAAAACAGAAGCAGTGCCTTAATGCAGTATTTGAGTTTGCATAGAGCCTAAAACACAAACCTGGAGAGGTACAAATGCCCAATTCATTTCCAAGGTTTGATTACTCTACAACTTTAAAAGTTAGTATGTTGAAGTTACATTAAATTGCTAATTATATCAGAGAATTTCATAAGGTTGAACAACCTCCTCTGACTGTCCAGAGTGAAATAGGAGATGTCTAAAGCAAGCAAACCCAACTTTATTTGTAGGTGGGGGGTTTAAAATTTCATTATTTTCAAGCCAATAGAGTGGTATTTTCTCCTTTTGCAATTGACTAGCATTTCCAAATGTTTCATCAACATTTTCTGCCTTGTCCAGAAGCATTAGAAACTCATACACAATATCAGAAAAGTGTGTGAATGCTGGAAAATGAAACAAATAAGGAATTACCAAATCCAGGAACATCACAAAGGTATGAAAGGAAGAAACCAAGGCACTTTGACCATATTTTTTTATGTGTTCCCCTGGCAATTAATTCCATAGGACAGCCTTTTTTTTTCCCAATAATGTTTCATTACATTGCCTTGCAAAATACCAGTATATGCCAACTGTCAGGTTTCCTCCTCTTTAAGCAATGCAGCCACAATTTCCTATCAAGTAATTGCCCTCACAAGCAGGTACTGGAATAACATGGGACAAAGAGTTTTGCTGTGTTCCTTTGAAAGACATTTGAGTCAGAGGTTAAAGAAATCACTGCTCCAGAGGCTCTTAAACATGTCATTGTCATAATATAAAAACTGACTTACTAACTTAGATTATTTGGAGAGTTAAGTGCTTGTGTTATTGCAAATTAAACTAATTAGTATCATTTCCTGACAGCTGCAGTGAGCGGTAGCAATTCCATGATTTTTTCTTCAGCCGCTCATGTGGGATGAAGAGAAGAGTGGAGACAGCTTTGTGATTTAATGGAATGGGATCAGTTTATCATCATAAGGGCACATCGTTCCATTCTTAGCACAACTCTGCTGTTTCCTCTGCTCCCTCTCCGTTCATCAGCCATTATTGCACTATTAACTTATTACATGGAAGCCAGGGGAGACAGATGGAAGTTGCTGGGAACTTCACAAATAACCAGACAAAAAACTACACTGGAATTTGCTTGAAGTATTTCCTGCTTTTGGAACTGTTGTAGATTATATTCACCATCCTTTTAACCAAGATTGTTGCTGCCAGTGGAAGATACAAGAACCCATTTCAATACCATAACTGGTTTAATTGTCGTAAAGGCAGAATCGTGAACTAGCGATGATTGAAGTCTCTAGCTTATATGAATAATTGCGTAAAAAGGGAAAGTTACAGTATTTAATTGGCAGGCATTTAGCAAATCACTTGCATTTATCATGTGTGGAAAATGTGTACCAAACACGGTGGTAAAATCATCGTGCTTACCACTGCCCAGAATTTCCATAAGATTACGTGAGGAACAATAGCAGACAGTCCCAACTAACTCTAATAAAATGTCATACAGAAAACTAAAAGTAATCTGATCAGTAAGGAAATGTCTAAGATTTCTTTAGAAGAGCCAGAATGAAATAAAACTCTTGTCCATCTCCCACTTCACAGAAGCCCACACAAATGGATAAAATTACTCTGAATTCAATTATTCTGGAATTCTAACTTTCTAGAGACCATTGGGTCGTGCTTGAACTTTTCATTAGATCACTTTGGTCAGATTTATGGTCTACTTATATTACTAAACTGGCTCCAAAGATTTGCTCTATCTTGGAGCCATTGGAATAGACTGTAGCTTTGTGGTTCACAGACTGGATTAATGTTCTCAGCTGCTAATTAATTGCTGATCACCAGCATGGAAATTGAATTATCTATAATCATATTAAAATATGGGGTTTTGTTCCCCTCTTTCATAAATCATTTAGCTTAGAAAGTCTTGATGGAAAGAAATGCATATTTTTGAGACAACACAATACTTAAGTAAAACACTACAAGGGTTAGAGAAATAAATCCTCTTCATCAATGCTGAGCAGAAATTAATGCATAATGCCAGCTATCTACTGTCCTTGTATGGTCACTGTTAGCACAGGGCCTGAGTGCCTTCCACTTTTTGTGCATTTATTTTCAGAACACTCCACAAAGTAGGGAATTTTTATGGTTTCTAGTGACCATTTGTCAAGGGAGGAAGTAAAGAACAAGTGAGAATTCCTCAAGCCAGCACTGGAAATATGTGAGGCAAGAGGGAGTTAAAGCCGCTTCCTCCATGTGCCAGATTTGTATCTGTAACCACATAATTTTTCATATCTACAATCAAGATGGCAATAACAAAATGCATCAAGGGAGAAGTGGCTATGGGTCCAGTTTCCATTCCCTGGTTTCAGGGACCTTACGCATTCTGAACCAGGAAGTGTCTTCCATGGCCATTTTGGAAACACTGCTTTCCCAGCATCTTAACACTTCCAGTCATTATTTTTCGATTAGGATCAATTCCCATCAGTTACAATTTTCCTCATGTTTTACCAGTGTGAAGGGCTACATTAAAGCTGTGCCATTCTAGCTGCTTTCCATCACTGAAAGGGAAAGATACTGTTCATCCTGCTTCCATCAGACTTCTTTCTGCCACTGCTCCTGACCACACAGACTTTTCTCCTTCTTGGCCATGGACACCTTGGTGGACTCCTCAGTGAGCTAATTCACCTTGCCAACTTACCACAAAACTATTTCCTTTTTTTTTTTTTCCTTTCACAAAATGCATTCCCTACCACTGCCACACAATCCAACCCTTCATTTGAGACATTACATTCATTGCCATGAGATCTGGTGGCTTAAATTCTCCCAAAAAACATTGAATGACTGGTAAATACCTTTGAGCTTCTCTGGAAACTGTGATTCAAGCCCTGCTCTGCTGACCTCTGGAGTGCTCCCAGTGCAATTTGGAGAGTGTATTTAGCAATACTGGCCAGCACACAGATGAACCACAAAGGAAGCAAAATCACATACAAGTCTGCCCAGCAGTGTCACAGGAGTCAGACAGTTGTTTCTGATTTCAATTTTTTTCTCTCAATGAAAATTCTCATCACAGCACATAAAACAGATCACATCTTTTAGAAACACCTTGCATGGCTTTGAGTTTCCATGACTTTCAAATTGTGGGTCTTAATAAGTTTATCAGAAGCCATTTTGAAATAGATCAGTTTGGGTCCAAAAAATGTGAGCATGCCTCAGATAGCTCTCAGTTTAACAAATGCTTGTGTGTAATAAAACATAAAAAACACACCTAAAAGCCAAACTCCCACTACTGTTGTCTAACTGCCCAAATCTAAAGAACTTGAGGCAGCAGGGGGAAGAAAAAAGCTAATATTTTGACATTTACACTTTTCCCCTTGCACTGGTCCTAGACATCCCTTCCAGAATGGTGCAGCCAGAGTTTCCATACTGCCAGCATCAAACTAATCTGTTTTCCTTAACCTTAGTAGTAGAATAAATTTAATTTCTTTTCTAAATATATTACACTTTCAATAATCACACAGCAATGTTATGAGCTACTTCACATTTTCTTTCCCTTTCTTCCTCTGTAGACAACATAAAGGTTTGTGGATTCCAGCTTCCATGCTCTGTCACTCCCCACTTTTCCACTTCCACCAGCAGCCAGTTTTGTGCAGATGCACAGCTGGAGGGAATAATGCACAGTAACTCCTGCAGTAGTGCTGGCCATCTCTTCACCTTTGATGCTTCTCCCCAAGTTTGAATATAATTAAACCTCTAGAACTAGGTGACAAATATTTCTGTGGGTCCCTCTCAGTTTATGTTCCTCTGAAGAATCAAGAGGTAACTCCTCCTCGGTCTCTGATACACCTGTGTAATTCAATTATCTGTCTGGGTCCAAATTACATGTGGAGAGTTTGTACCAGGCTAAAACAGAAAATCAGGATCCTTTTTCCAAAGTCAGATTTCACAGTATGATCAGCTAAGCCGCTCTAGCGTGAGGGGAAATCCCCCAATTCATTCATTTTCTTAGTCATTCATTAGAGGGTATGATTTAAAGAAAGAAACAGAATACGTCTTGCTGGAAATTCCCTTTGAAATGCAAGAAACTTGTGTTGTTACACCAGATCTTAATAGACAGATGATACCACTAAACTTTCTTGGGCAACAGAACCTTTTTGCCACCTCAATGATAAAGCTGATTAAAAGTATCAGTTATTTTCAAGTGAAGATCTTAATTAGGAGCAAAGAAAATAATGAGTAATAGCGAATTTTTCCAAAATAGCACAGTTCTTCTCTCTGCATAAACTGCTACAGAGTAGCTTGAAAAATGCCTGTTTCTTTCCCTCATGAATTAAGAGATTAGTTCAATCATAGCAAAAGAATTTTTGATAAAACAGCTACACCGACATAGAAACCTTTGGAACTAATTAAAAACTGAGAGGACCTCAAAATGTTTCTTAGGACTGCCCTGATGTTATTTCATAATCTCTATTGCATTATAAAAGTCATTTGGTCAGAGGCACATGAAAAGTAAAAGTGAATAAAAAGCAGCTATTGCTACTAGGACCAATATGTATACTTTTCAGGTACACCAAATGGGAGAGGTTACACACTTCCAAATTTGTAATTGTTTAACTGAGTGGTCCAGATATGAACAGTCTAGAAATAAGCAGCACATTCTAGACTTAATTATTTTAACTGAATATTTATGGTCTTTAGACAGCTCTTAAGAAAAATAATATGTTTCAAGGAGGAGATATAAAACATGCAGTGTTAAAATGCCTTGTATATTGTCATCTAGTAAAGCTGTTTCTTTGTGAAGCTCTTGCTCCATTTGTCACCCAGGACACAAACCAGAAACATATTCAGCCTTGGACAAACCAGAGCTTTAATATCAGAGATGCGTGAACCTCTAAGTTTGTGATTTTGGGAAATTCTTATGATTCATTTTGTGTGGCTGACCCAACCACAGGGTAGTGTGGTTTTGTTTTCCTGCGTTTTAAAAGACATGTGCGTTGAGTTTTATCTCCGTAAAACCACACTTAAATATCGACAGCAAAACTTGCCTGTGTTAGAGACACCATGAAAGTAGATGAGAGTATCTTCCATCCTCTAGGACAATATCCATTAGATAAAAGGTAAAATCAAAAGTACATAATAACAAACCAGTTTTAGAATCAGCCATGTAGAAGGAAGTCTGGATTTTAACTGAAGGAGTTTGTCTTCAGTGTTTCCAGCAATGTGATTCTACTTTAATTTCCCTGTCATCAGACTTTACCCAAGGTCAAGTGACACATCCCTGCAGAAATCAGGGCACTGTCAGTGACAAGGACTTGGCCTCACAAGCTCCTCATGACTGAAAGAGTGGCAACAGCTGTGGAGTTTGACTAAATGCTCCTGCTGTAGGCAAAGCCTACCCAACTCTACGTTTTGTTTCTGTCTCCTCACAGGTCCTCAGAACTCTGCCTATGTGTCCAATTTGGTTTCGAAATCTATTAACTTGTTCCTAGTTTGCTACTTGAGTCAATCAAGGTGTTTTTTGGACAGTAGTAAACACACCTCAGTGTTTCCAGACAACAGATAGGAAGTTAGCATCAAAATCCAGCTGAGACTTTTGCTCATAGAAACGCAGTGCAGGGCTTTTAAAATGTATGCCAGAAGCAAAAGTAGTCTGATGTTAATTTAAATTCAATTTTTCAAAATACATTTTTATGAACTATTGGCTCATATAATTCTAGATGCCTTAAATTATTATGAGCTTTAGAAAGTAATATTTCAACATGATACATCGTGGAAAAGCACTCACTGAGGGTCTCTAGCTTTCAAAGCTGACTAGTAATTTTGAGTATCTGGTCTGATATATCTGAAAGGAGACTGATTGTATTATGCTTTAGTATCTATCATCAGAGAGGCAAACTTGCTTAAGACATCTCAAGACAGTCTTTTGCAATCTGATTTTCAAAAGTTCTTGAAGATTAGTGAATTGATATCCTAGATGGAGACAGCCACTAAAAACATACAATAATTACTTTGAGATTCCGTGAAAATTTAGACAGAGCAGCATTTTTGAGGGGCATAATCTCAAGACTGTAGTCTCAAAATTATTGAAGAAGCAAGATCTGGTGAACACAATGTTTCTTTATGGACTGGAAGAAATAAACAGAATTGGGTTTCTTTACCAGAAGCACATTGCCATTTCTTTATTATAAGATAAATTAAAATTAAAAAGTCAGCTATTGACTTCTTAGGTTACAAGGGTTACCACAATAACAAAACAAAGCTCACACTGCTGATCTATTCCAGGGGTTATGGCCAGTCCTGTCTGGAACAATAGCCACAGCAGAACCCACACAGTGCAGCAAGGATATGCTACTTTAAAAAATACAGCTTTGCAGAACTTGTCGTGTTTCAGTGGCAGACATTCCCGAGACATACAGTTCCCTCATGACAAATATTGTCTATTACTCAATTAACACATCTTTAAACTGAGAAGACAGGCTCTTGGCAAGAGGCACTCACATTGTGTAGTTAAACAGATAAAATAGTTGCTTGCCTCGTTACAGAGATTTCTCAGAGGTGGGAATGCACACCCCTCCCAGCTGACAGCATCACTGCACCATGGCACTACTGCAGCACCTACAGCACCCAGTGCTCCACACCAGTGCAGACCATGCCCTGCAGTGGCCTGGCACAGCTGTGTACAAGTGTGCAGTGCAGCAGTTGTGCACTCCAAGAGCATAAAGCCTCAATGCCTGCCAGCTGTAGTAAATGCCATCCACCTTCCATCTGCTCTCCTACCAGCACTCAACACTGCACCTTCAGAGAGTTATACAAGATTTTGCCACACATTCTTCCTCTGACCTGAGGGAGGAACATGTGTCAAGAGCTCATCCAACATGACTGGCTTGGCACACCTTGCTTTTACTTTCAGGATCAGAGCTACACATCATCTCAACAGCTTAAAACAGCACTGCTAGCACACATAAAAAGCACATGTCAGCATTCAAGAAAGGAAGGAAAGACAATAAGAAAGTCACAGTAATGAAGCTGCTGCCTGTTAGTCATCCCAGTCAGTAATTTAGAAATGAGAAAACAGATGACCAGAGAATTAGTGTGGTTGTCTGATTTTTAGTGAGCATCCCAGGGCCAAAGGCTCCCTCACCATCAGAGAGAGCCTTCAGGTCAGTAAGGAGCAATTGCTGCTGCTGCTGCTGCTGCTGCAGGACTCTGCACTTCGAGCAGCACAATGCATTGTAAGGCAGATTACTGTGATTTGCCGCCATGCAATCCACAGATATGATTGCATCTCATTTCAGAAATAAGTGGAACCATCTGCCCCTTTGTGTGCAATCAAAAGCCATGCATTGACTCTCATATTACATCTGCATTTACCACCTAAAACATGAAAGGAAGCCAGCTTGTGTTTTCCAGCAGTATCTTCACTCTTTGTGCACCAAATGCAGTAACCCACCTGCTCTGATGTGCACAGCAGTTCCCTTCTTCTCCCACAGACAAGATGATGGGATTTGTTTAAATTCAAGAGTCTATTCCCCTCTTTTCCCTGTTGGGCAGTTCCAGGTTCTCAGGTTCTGGCTCTGGCCAGTTCTGTAAAAACACAGGTTTCTGAATTGTGTAATAAATCCCCCGCCAATGTGAAAAGCCTTGGAGTCAGTATGTAACTTTTTCCTTTAAAACTAAAGCTATATAATAGGCCAGCTGTATTTCACAGGTATTGGTATTAGCTGTGTAACAAAGAACAACAGCTGTAATGCTCATCTGAAATGAGGTTCCCTCCTAAAGAATACCCTGTATCCCTGTAGGATGAGGCAAATACCTACTGTAAAACCTCACACATGAAAACTTAAACAAAAAGAGCCTTATCATTGCACCCTTTTAGATGGGAACAGAGATTAAAGAATTAGTTCAGGTCACCTAGGAATTCTGCAGTGGAACAAAATGAACACAGATCTTCTGAATTCTACCTCAGCAACTTAGCTGCAAAGCTTTTCTTCTGTTTAAGCAATCAGAAGAAGTTGAACCAACATGACTTTTTATCCTTTCACAAACTAACCAAAATGCTTGTATAAGACCATATATGTTCTGGTGGATGAAATACCATTTCTGGGGACCTCTCTGCCACGTTGTTTTGTAGAGTTTTAACCAGTTTGATGACAGCAGTGATAAGATTTACCCTTACCCAGAACAATCCCAGAATCCATGGATTGGTGACTGATGTTTGAAAGACTGTAGACAGTATTTTCTATTCCTAGCACCATCAAGCAGAGCCCTACAGGAGACTGTGGCTTCCTTGGATTGACAGCTGATTGCTGCCAAGGGGAACAAATGCTGGGTATAGATTTTCCTGTTTCCTCATACAAGTCTCTCACCAAGAGAGGACTCCTTAGGAGGGGGGAGAGAGGGGAGACAGGGTGATGCAGAAGATAAAAACAGCAGCACAATCCCACTAATCATATGTCAGAAGATAGCATTGTTTGAAACAATGAAAACAGACAGGATAACACCCACCACTGCTCATTTCCCTTTCCCAGAACATCTTCCCCTTGGAATATATGAGTCATCTGGAATAAGTGTCAGGTTTGATTGCTGCTACAGGTAGTGCTGGAACACACACCATAGTAGAATCAGGGTTGGAAGGAACCACAAAGTCATCTAGTTCCAACTCCCCTGCCTCAGGCAGGGACACTTTCAACTAGACCAGGTTGCTCATCCAGCGTACCCTGGAGCGCTTTCAGGGATGGAGAATTCACAGCTTCTCTGGACAACCTGTGCCAGGGCCTTACCACTCTCACAGTAAAAAATTGCTTCCTAATATCTAATATAAACCCACTCTCTTTCAGTTAGAAGCCATTTCCCCTTGTCCTGTCACTACATGCCCATGTGAACAGTCCCACTCCAGCTCTCTTGTGGGCTCCCTCCAGGTACTGGAAGGCTGCAATTAGGTCACCCCACACCCTTCTCCAGGCTGAACAAACCCAACTCTCAGCCTTTCCTCAAAGGAGAAATTCCCCATTCCTCTGACCATCTTGGTGGCCTCCTCTGGACTCACTTCAACAGTTTGATGTCCTTCCTGTGATGGAGACTCTAGAGCTGGATGCAGGAGTCCAGGTAGTGTCTCATGATAGCTACTATGATAGACAATTTCCTAACAGTTTACAATTTAAAAAAACACTCATTTGAAAATCGAACAAAGCAGGCGAAAATTTCCAAACCCAGAGTTTCTTGTGCCGTTGCCAGACTAGTTTCTAGCCTTCCCAGTAACATGCCAGTCACTAAGAATCCTCATGGTTTAGCATACTAAAAAACCTCATGGCTGCTTATTAAAAACCTACAGCCTAGGCAATCTAAACAAGGAACTGGCATGTCCGATGGCTAGCCTCAGCTGCCACCTTCCAGGGGTCAGCCATGCAGACATGGAATGTGTGAGTCAGGCAGTGCAGATACAATAACAAGCAATGTTCAAAGCAGCACATGCTCGTTTGGGAACTGTATATGTCTAAGCCCTCCATCCCCGCACACTGATTGCTACAGTTTTCATTCCTTTTTGTTCATCATCATGAAGCAACAATCTCCAGTGTTTCGGCCCAAGGAATAGTGCAGTCTCCTCCCCACATCAAAGAGACCTCTAATATTAGTGCTTTGCAAAACAGGACATCAATTGCTATCCAGAGCTACTTAAAAACAAACTGAAAACAAAAGCCAAAGCTTCCTCATCATTATACAACTGCAAATGTTTTGGTCCTGCATGTCAAACAAGCTTAGCTTTGACATAGACTTCTAAAGTTTCTGCTGGCTTGGCAATCAACACCCCTGTCTCACAAACTTCTTAATATCCTGAAGTTCCACAGCTGAGCAGCAAGAAATGATTTGATGAGGAATGATGGATTAATTCATCTCACATATCTGTTTAAGAAAATGACAGGAATGAAATAATTTAAAGCTAAAAGTCTTTACATGTCTTTCTTCTTAAAGACTCTTTGTATCAAATGCTATGAATTCATGTTACTCTGCCACCAGTGAGGCTTTAGCAATGTAGCAGTGGCAGCAAATAACATATAATAACTTGTGGTGAACTGTCATGAACAGTTAATTTGATACTAAACACATTTCCAACAAGTAATTTACAGGGATATTTTCTAGGTGCTAAAGTATTTTTGTACCACTGAATTGGTATCACAAGTGTCTCGTGCTGTCCAGCAGAAAGAAGTATCTGCAGTATCTTCAACAAGGGGATTTTTTTTTTAAATCACGGTTTTGGCACTTTGTAGAGGCCTCCTATTCAGCTGATGGCTCTAGCACAAGTTAACAAACCCAGAGGCAGGCTGGATGCTAGGAGAACATTGCCATTCTTCCCAGGGAGCAATTGGAGGTCTGTCAGACCAGCTAGGGGCAATGCAGAAAACTTTCCGGGAAGCCACAGACATTTTTATTTCTCTGTAGCCTTTTAGCTGTCTGGCAAGCATTAGAAACTCCTGCTTGCACTAGTCCTAAAGAGGACTGGCCCATGCTACCACATGTAAAGAATATTCTGAGGTCCCAACACAACCACAACATTACATGCAGGCCATGAGCCCTAATGGCAGCAGTCTCCACTCCAGGCAGATATTTTAATTTGCCACTTTCAAAGCAGCTGTGTCAGTACTAGCAAACTTGGAGGGGGCCACACTTATTTCCCTGAGGAACCAGCTGCAGAAGGAATTTGATGAGCAAACTCATGCTTCTGCTATTACAGCTGAGAATATGGCAGAGGTGCTTTCTCACCTCCCTACAGTGGCTGTGATCATCGTTCAAGCAGTCACACAGTACCTGCTCCTGCTCATCTTTGTGATGTGATTAGAAATGCAAGGGGTTTGTCTCAACAAGTTTTCATACAATTAAAAAGAATATTTACCATACTTTCACAGGTATATCTGTACTTCAAATAATCTACGCAAAGTCAGAGGGTAGATGGGAGTCTGATGGAACTATCCATGTACATGGAGGACACATGACCACTGAGAATACACTGCATTTTACTGGGAAAGAAAGAAGATCTAGAAATGCATCTTATTTTAGCATTACGATCTGCTTGAATTGCTTAAAGGTGCCTACATAGCTAAATACCAAACATATGAAAAGCAGGAATTTTGAGTTGATACTGATACAGTGATCAACATAGATACATTCACAGGACAGTCCTCTCCACATTCTGGACTTCTGGAAAGGGATCACCACCATGAAAGCTAGGAAGGCCCTCATTACTGATAGGACACACACAAGGAATAACATTTACATACGTACAATTCCTAACATGTCTGTGTTTGAGGCTCATTTCCCATGAAGTGCTCTCTTCAATTGTCCCTGTTTCAACCATGATTATTCTGAGCCACAGGAGTTAATTTATGTTTGGAATGTGCCCCTTGGGTGTCACACTGCTTACTGCCTTGGGCTCCACTTTTATCTTTTCATTCCAGGTGAACTTTCCAAAGCAAGGCATAGTAGATCAAGGCAAAGTTTTATATGGAAAGTGTACAAAGTGAATTTAGTGTTTCAGTTTCGTGGTGGCCAATGTGAAGCATTTTAAATTTCTTCTGATTGGGTATAAACATTGTGACACTTAGAACCATGCCATATGTATCACACTGTGAATCATTCTATTTCAGATACCTAAAATCCAGTTTGGTTAAAACAAGAAAATTATTTCAAATATTCCAAAATTAAAAAACAATGTTCATACTGACATACCAAGCTGAAGAGTCAGTCACAGAAGCCAACCTGTGACAGAATAGTAGGAAAACCCCAACATGACTATATCCAGACTTCTTAAACACAGGTTTGGCTGGCAGTCTGGAAAATGCTAGGTTTAAATGCCAGTATTTGCACTTGATAGTACACTAAATGCTTAAATCCTTTAACATGATACTTTGCTTGAGTCAGAATTCTATGTCTATAAAGCTATTAGCACTAAACCACAAATGTCCCAGCAGTTTAAGAGCTGGAAACTGAGTTACTGACATGTTATTATGGAAGCAGGTACATTACGGAAAACTGTTGGAAAAGAACTAATTTTTAAAATACTGTTTTGCTAATGAGATCCCATCCTGATATAAAAACTATTTATCATTTGCCTTTAAGACAATTTGCTTATCATACATGTAGCTGTTGATAATTTTTATGATTAAATAAAGACTTACTCTCAACACAGAGTAACAGGAAAAGTTCAAATATGGAAAATATTTTCCGTTTTACTTGAAGAATCAGTTTTCTCAGGATTTTTGCTTCTATTTTTTAGGGGAAAGCAAAGTATCCAATTTGTCTGTTTTATTTATTTCATTTTTTCCTCTGAAAAGGTTTTGACATTCCGTACTCACTTGTTTTAGAAAAACAAGGATTTCTTTTTCCTTAAACCCACACCTCTTTAGTAAAAAAATACAGACATTTAACAGAAAGCGAAAATTCTTGTTAAGAAAAAATAGACCATACTAGGTTTAAAAATCTTTTGACAGGAAACTGTTGGCCATTTCTACTCTTAGAAGCTTATTGATCCTTTACTGGTGAAGAATTTGCTGTCTGAGAGCTGCCAACAGTTTGTAGTGTGCTTCATTGTATAAAGAGTATCTCAACACATTTCAGCTGTAATTTCTGCCTCAGGTTGAGCATTTCAGCAGGAAGAGATTGTTTTGATGCTTCTGATATATTTTTCCTCTTTGCATCCTAGGAGTAATACATAAGAGAAGCTCTGGAATAAACAGATGAGCCTATTTACCTGATGAAATGATGATGGCTCTTAACAAGAGCAGATTTATAATTCCTCTTTAGAAAGAAGGTGAATTCTTTTCCAACACAAGACAGTGCCACATTCTGTTGAACTGATTACTATATCTGACACATTAGTTCACGTAACAAAGAAAAGGTTATGGTATTAGTCAGAAATAGCAAATACATTTTGAGTACAGGGTCTGATATTTGACTCCAACCTCAGACTTTTTAGAGCTTTTTTCCTCTCTCCTGCACCATGACTCCATGGGCAATGCACATGGGACAGCGGGTTTCAGTGACCTGCACTAATTGTGCTCTACCCGTGAGAAGATACTTCAGAAGAGGCTGCACCTCTGCACTGCACCCCTGAGGAAACAAAATCCTACCTACACAAAAACATGAGGTGAGAGTCAACTTGTTAATGTGCCTCTTGATGTGTGTGACTTACTGTCTGTGCTGGTGCATCTCCATGGAGGGGGTGGATGGTAAATCAGCTCCACTGCAGAGTGATAACAGCAACTAATGGCATATTCAGACAGGTTCTCATTTTCCTCATGCAATAGGACAGGTTTCAGCAAATAATCTGTGGAAAAACATCCTTTTCCCCAGAGCATTTTGTCATGTTACTCAGGTTCTACTCCCAAATTAAGACAATTATTTTGTCTTTTCTATACCTCATTTTCATATTCGAGTCACTTACTTCACTCTAGTGCTGAATCAGTGCTGTTTTTCTTCCTTTGCAAGCGACATGGAACTGAAAAAGCAAGATCCTTATTGTTGCCAACTGATTCCATCTTCCCTCAGAGCAAGGTGACTGTCCATGCAAATGAAAATAAGCTTACAGCATAAGGGGCATATGGTATAAAAAAATAGTCAGTCTATTATTTTTGTATATTTCCACTACACCATGACTCTGTGCCAAACTGAGTCTCTTTCTCCCTAAAACCAAATTAAAGTATCCTTGCTGGATGGCATGATTTCTTGGTGGTTTTTATAGGCAGCCACAGGAAAATTAAGTTATGTGAATTTTAGTCAGAAAGTCTTATTTCAAGTTCAACAAAACTGGGAAGTGATTAATCCTCTTCTAAAATATTCCAGATGAGACCTGATGCATAAAAAAACCTGAGTTCCAAAGTGGTTACTCTCCAGCAAGGCAATTCCTTGTCTAATGGCTGAAACTGTACATGGAGCAGTGACTAAAGCAGCTAGATTTTTCAGTTTTAATAGAACAGTGCATTAATAAAAGATATCATCTTCAGTGTTTCCTAAAGATATGACAGTAGAAGACACTGAAATCATCATATTTTACTGAACTTTACAGTGAGTTTAAGACTTAATGAAACACCCAGTTCAATTCCTAGAGGCCAGAGCTACACAAAGGAACACAGGCCAGGAATCCAGAGAATCCTGTTCTTGAGCACTATATCATATAACCTTACTGAATTCCTCCTTTCAGTGCATGTCCAGCATTAGGGTTTACCTTTAGTGTGGAAAGATCTGCCATTTTCTCTGACTGCAAGCGTTGAAGTAAATCCTGCAGGTCAATGGAGCAGCAGGAGGGAGGGAGGTCACGGCTACACAGAGTGCCCACTATGCCTCCCTCCAGCTACCTTGCCACCAGCCTGCATTCCTGAGCTTCCCCTGCTGCACAGCACCCAGGGGTACATTTGCAGCTCACAAGGCCATATTTCTGGTCCTGAGAGCTGACTTGCTACAGCTACACAACGCTGTATTGTGTCATGCAGACATAATTTCCCACATTTCTGGTCATGCAACCTCAGTCCTAGACGGAGTTATGATTACGTTTCATCAACCATGCTGCTCACAACAATCTAATTATGAAGAAGAAACCTAACAAGGCTCCAAAAATTGCAGACTAAAACACACCTCAAATGTACAGTTGTAATCCTTGTTCTCAGTCAACTACCATTGCTTCAGCACTGTGCATGAGCCTGCTTTCATGCATGATCTAGTCACTACTGATGAGTAAGAAAGTTCAGCCAGGCCAGTCAGGCAAAATGGAATTAGAAAGCAGACTGCCATCTGTATGCTGAAAATATTCCTCACCTTTCAAAAGGTCTCATAGACACATTCTGAAGAAAAGAACAGATGATCTTTTAGAAAGATCTTATTGAAAGAAATCCTTGGCATCTTCATTTTCATATGTGTGTGGAATATATTGTTTTGTAATCTGAATCTGTTAAAAATGCATAATTGAAACAAATCTCTCCTTTTTTTTCCAAAGAAAGGAAGGACTAAAGAAAACACTAATAGTTTGCTTTCAAAGCTTTGACACTGACTTGGCATTCTGCTGTACTTAATGATAGCTCTACAAAGAGACAAGTTACTGTCTTATGTGGGAAAGCATATTTGTGGCTGAGAAAGTGCTGCAAAAATTGCAGAGAGCTTTGATAATTTTATACCACATTTTCACCCCTGTTTTTACAGCCAATTCATTTAGTCAAAAGTCATGTTTTCTGCTGCTTATTTTTTCATTTCATATCTCCCAATTTAATGTTTTAGTTCTGGGCTGAATATAATTTTGTGTGATGAAAGGTACCAAGACACAACTAAGGCTGTGACACTTAGTGAAATTTAATTCCTTCAGCTCATTCCGTGTGAGTGTTCTTGAATCAAAACACAGGTTATATTGTATTGCTTTTATGTTCTCAGCTCTCTCCTAACCCAAGCAGGCCTCTTTCAGTATGTAAATGCCTTTATCACAGCCACACTTTCTAACAAATCAGTTTTCCACCAGCACATCAAAGTTCCCTTGGGATCCAAAAGGGAGTGTCTGGCTGAAGTTCAGATGCGGCTTGTTCTATTCTGTTTCATTCCACTTCACTGCTGACTTTTTCTAAGCAGGAGCTAATGAAAAGACAGCTCGCAAGTTTTGGACAAAAAGACCCCAAGTGATTTTGCATCTGATTCGAGCCTCTGCAATTTCTAGGAGTTTTTTCTCTTGATTTCAGATGGTTTTCCACTGAGTTCTCAATCTATTTCTAGAAAAAGCCAGTAGATTGCGAATTATATTGTCCTCCATTGCTTCAGCATTTGAGACTTCTTGATAGAAAACAGATAAAGGTCAAACCCTTAAATCATACAAACCTTTTGACAGGAACAGCTCAAAGTTGGTCATAATCCTCTTGATTTTTGCCGTGCTTCAAATGTCATTGACTTGTTGCTGTGGCTGTTGTGTTTCCTATCAGAATGACTTTTAGTTTTAAACATGTTATGGTTTAATTCATATTTCCTAGGATTCCCTATTTCTCTGAATTTCCTCAGAAGGCGTAAAATGAAAGCTTTTATAACTTAGCTTGAGATAATGGCTCTCCACTCTCTAACAAGGGCTTCTTTTCTCTACCGTGTTAGCTACTAAAGCTAAATAAATATTCAAAAAAACAAGCAAAACATTTAAAGGGATCTTTTTTTCCCCATCTTAGATTATATGCAATTATTTTATTCATTTCACAATTATAGCCTTGCCTTTCAGGCTGGGTAAGACTTTTTTTTAAATATAAGGAACAAACCCACAACTTTCTGCTTTCTTTACTTTAAAATCTTGCCTTTTCACAGGCCAAGACTCTTATAAGGGAAAATAAATACTGCCTGCACTACGGGGATGGAGAAACTGGACCTTGCTTTGTCTTCTGCAGGGACCAGTTAAAAGTTACCTGTTTAAAGTTTTGGGTTAACCCCTAACCATATTTCTTGCCTCAGTTTAGTAGACACTGACAAGAGAAATCCAGTTGGAAGAGTCCATCATAACTGTTCAGTTGTGCACCCCTCTTCCTGTGCTGGTGTGAAGGGTATGACTCCCTGCCCAGCAAGGGGAGCTACAAGCTTAGTGCTGAGCACTGCCACTGTCCAAGTGACTCAGTCTTTTTTGGGTCACAGTAATTAGATCCCCCATTCTCTTTCTTTATCATCAGGAGTTGCTGCTGAGGTCCAGACTTTCAAAGAGCTGACGCAGGGATTCCCTCTCTCCCATGGTTTAACCCCTGCATCGGCTCTGTGCAGCCTCCAAGCCAAGGAAGCCACAGACTGCTGGTGCATCTTCAGGTAATCTGTCAGGCAGGAAAGAGCTCCACAAACATGCCTTCCTAAGCAAAGCCCACATCATCTTGCATTCACTCTTCACGTCTCCAGGAGACTACATGCAGAAGCTGGGACTGTGATATGACATATTTTAATGTAGAATCCCTGCAGTATGATCCCCAATGTGATTAGCACAGCGTAGCCTAAATTGGAATAGATTATTCCTATTAGTTTCCAACTGATCTTGGAACACAAGTATTACATCTGATTTTAATGAAACACAAGACTTCGTTGTTTCCAGTCAGCTAATGAAACAGTTGAACCTTCTCATGACTTGCTGTAATTATACCAAAGGCTGTGCATTATCATGAACAATGCCAACCTCTTTATGAGATGTAAAGTTAATCCTCCAGTACTTATGTATTGATATGTTTGGAAATGTAAACTGAGGGGCGAAAAGAAATCAGTTCTACCCCAGTGAAATGTGAACCTACCTGGCACAGAAACTTTCACACAATATGCTGTGGCAGCCTCTTGGTTACATGCAACTTTATGTTAACAGGAAAAGTCACTTTAAAATATGTTTTGTTCATGGAAGCCTCAAGCACATACACAAGTTAATCACATTTTAGAAGATCATGTTAAA
Organism: Eopsaltria australis; assembly: GCA_034509425.1. Taxonomy (NCBI): domain Eukaryota; kingdom Metazoa; phylum Chordata; class Aves; order Passeriformes; family Petroicidae; genus Eopsaltria; species Eopsaltria australis. Next base: position 2,279,985 of record JAVTVJ010000030.1, read on the forward strand.
GTACTTGTGAAAAAACAGAAGTGCATTATGAGGAAAAAAATTCAAGGTGGAGACATTACCAGGGAATTTCTTGCATTCGACAGCTTTTTCAAAGACTCTGGCAAGATGCTGTGCTTTCAAAACTGAAAACCATTTCCAATGGGTGGCTTGTTTGCTGGCTTCTGTAAAACAGCTTGGTGGTCCCTGGGCAGCTCTTACTGGACTAATGTTCTTCACACAAAAGCCACGACTCTAATTGGCATTAACTGTAATTGGCATTAACTGTTCCCTGCTTTGGCAGACTCATCTGAGAAACCAAAAATCAAATCCACAGTGTTGACTGAATTGCCCTTAATGGCTCCTCCACACCAGGGGTAAGGGCATACTGAGGGTAAGGAAATGCTTTTGTTTGTTGAGACAGGCAGAGAACTGCAATTTCTTCAGCTGTCCAGTCTGCAGAGAGATTAAAGGTCTACTGAGTGATCAAGCAAAAGACAGAGATCCTCAGATCCTCTTTGGAATAATGGGGCATTTCAGTGAGAAGCATTAAGAAACCTCTCTCTGCCACTGAGCTGCAAGGTGTTCTTTGTCATATCAATCTCTGTGCCTTCTGGCATACGTATACCTGTTTTAAAATATCATCTCTCTGGCAAAGTATCCACAGATGGAAAGGGCTGTTTAAATACCAGAGAACTCTAGTACAGGGTTTCTCAAAATTTAGAATTCTTATAACCCTTGGGGCAGGGGTGTGGGAATAGCAAGCATCATCCTGTGTAAGGTTACCCTGTTCCTGTACAAAGCAATACAAATTTGAAAGGGTTCACTCTTTCCTTCCATTTTCCCATTTTGTTTTTTTTTTCTTGTGGGCAAAGGTGTATGTGCAGGTCTTTTCCATATATTCAAAGACCCCCCTCTCACGGGTCCACAGATCAAAGGCCAATAAACATAAGCACTGACCTGTAATAAACTCCTCACTGACAGAAACAGCAGGAATGAATGAGGATGAAGTGGGTGCATTCTGGCCAAAGACTGCAGCTATGTCTTTTGTAGCTGCAGTGGTGGCTGATAGCCACTGCTACCAACGGCTCACTTTATACAGGAATACAGCTCTAACCATGGAAAGTATTTGAAAACCACAGCGACTTTCTCCTTTCTGCTAAGCTGAGTTAGGGAGTGACTACACGGGTTCTGTGACACCAAGGAAACAGCACAAAACCGTTCTGCCAAAAAACGTGACCTCCATGTTAGCCTAAGGCCACTGATTGCACATAGGCCCGAGGCCATAAAAAATTGACCATAAATTTTGGAGGGTTTCCAGTGAGAACAAACAGCCTGTACTCTCAGTTCTCTCTCCACCCAGATAAACAGTTCTATACTAGTATTTAGTAAGATTTTAACCGCAGTCTCATAACTATATCCTTTCCTTAAAAAAAACCCCTACATTTTTCAACAAAAGCACAGTTAAGAACTACTCCTTCAAATGAGTTAGGAGCATTCACAGATGGAAAATCCAAATGCTGTTACATACAAAACGTAGAGGCAAGATTCGTGCATCCTTGCATCAGAAATTTGAATATATGGCTTTGGTCAGTCTGCTTATGCCTTCATACCCAATATCACTCAAATACTACTTGTAAATGCAGTATGAACAGCTTTCCATCTTGCCTGCCCTGTATTTTCACACAGACAAACGTACATACTGACTCCCAGCCACTAAGTCTAACTCCTAATTTGAAATGCAAGCAAAACAGCTGTTCTCAGCTATTCATTTGTATGGCCATGTCACCAAGGACCTTACAGTATGAGATCACTGCTGTGTTAGGCTTTGCACTGGTACAGGAGAAAACAATAACCTGCTTCGAGGAATTTCAACGATGTAGCTCTGCACTTTTAAAACTTCACAACCTTCCAGGTTCACAACAAACAATTACTGATAAGCTAAGAGTAGTAACCAGTATTTAAGGCAGAAATCATAAGCTTCCATAGATGTCACCTTGTGGCTATTTTTTAAGGTCAGTTAGCCAACTCCTATTTAAATCAAAATCTATTATCAGCACAACTCTATATGCCAAGCTGGATACCCTTTCACTGCTGCTGTCTGTCTCCTGCTGTGGCATCCCATTTGGAAATAAGAAGGGAAGTTGGTCTGGAATAGATCATGTCCCTCTACTCTTAGTATTTGGGGGTAAAATAGATAATTATGAAGAAATTAGCTTCATAATATTACAGGGATCTGAGGAGTACAGACAGAAGGAAACTTGTAAATATTGTTGGCCTACCAGCACTTAGGATTGCCCTCCTCACCATTAAGTTCATAATTGCCCTTCCACAGAATTGAGGACATTATGTTTCTGTAAATTAGTTAAAGTACTCCAGTAATTTCTGTCTTCTATTCATTATATTGAATATATTTATATTTATTATATTGAATATATTTATATTTATTCTCTCTCTCCACAGATGTGGTGGAAGTATTTTTTTTCAAATTTTCCATAGTCACGGTTGTGCTGAGGTCTGCTATGGAAGAACATGAAATTTTCAAAGTAGAATTCTCTCATACTTTGAAGTCTTTAAAAAACATCTCCAAACAAATAACTAACTTATAACATAGTCTTTCTTAAGCAATAATTATTTTCCTTTGGGATTAGGAATGCTTCTTTTTCCTCCTCTGGCCTTTTTTATGGTACTTGCTTTGTTGTTTTCTGATAAATACACAGTAGAAATAAAAACACAATTTATAATACAAGGACATACATTTAGTTCATAAAACCAGTACAAAAATGGCAAGCCTCTCATGACACCCTGCAGACACTGGTCTACATCATTATCAGTATTTAGATGGAGCTTTCAGTAGCAGCAAAGCACAAAAGCTGCCATCTTACTGTGGCTACACAGCTTCTAAACACACAAGACATCATAAATAATAATGGCTGCTACTCCTTGTCACCAATGGCAGACAAGAGTTTCTGCTTTTGACTTCTAGTGCTCACATGGTGTGAAGTTCAGCCTTTGTAAGGGTTGTTTTCCTATACAGGAAACAAGCAACATAAGATTGCTGCTCCTTTGGGGCTCACTTTTCTTTAGCCAGCTTGGTATAGGCCATTTCAAATTTAATTAAAACATCTGAAATGAACTTCTGGCACTTTGTAGTACAAACTGAATTAAAACATTTTAAGAAACCTTGCACCAGAAAACTGGTAAATTAATGACTGGAGGAATAGTAGCATTTCTGTGTGAAAAAAGGATTCCAATTGCATTATCTGGTAGTGCTGGAAGCTGCAGGCATTAAAATGTTCTCTTTGACTGCATCTCTCAAAAACCTGATCATTGCTTGTTCAAAGCTCTTTTTCTTGACTGATCAGTCTTACTCCCTGGTAAGGAGTGACAGAATGAGTGAGGTTGGAAGGCACCCTAGGATATCACCTGGTCCAAAACTGCTTCTTGAGGCAAGGACAATAGAGCATGTTGCCTAGGATCTTTTTCCTGAGACAGAACTACTACCTCTTCTTCTGCACCTAGAATAAACCTCAGCATTCCAACAAGAAAGGAAGAAAGACTTTGTAAGCCTTAACCTTAAGTTCTCTTTATGAATCTGTGAAGTGGGGAAGTGACTGTCCTTTTCCCCTCATTGTGCTGCAGGCCGATACTTTGATGTCCACTCCAAACACAGTGAGCACCACTGATAACACAAACTGTGTCAAAGCTGTTAGAGAGAAATCAATAAACCTCCTTATGCTTAAGGCCGTGAGGGATACAGAAGTCAAGTGGATAAAGCTGAGTACTCAGGAGCCTGTTGATTAGCGTTCTGTTCCCAGTTCATATCAAGTTACTTCAAAAAATGTGCTGCACTGTAGAGTGTTTTGAGATCCTGTGGATAAAACAGTCCTCAGTCCCATTCAGACACACAGGAATTCACAGCGGGTCATGAAGTGCTCTTAAAACTGCCTTGCACCCCTGAAATCATGGTGCATGTGCCAATTTTTTAAACTGTGCTTATTATCAGATTATACAAAATTACATGTAGAGAAAATTACACTTCATTAGTTAATTCAGCATAAATGATGCCAAACTGCTCAGGAAGATAATTCCTAAAGAATGCTATGGTTGTTATAGTCCAAAAAGCCAATCCAGCCCATCTTCAGCAAGTATTAGAATTAACCTAGAAAAGTTCTGTTTTCACGAAGCTTGATACTTTTTCAGTCAAATTTATTTGCTCATATCTTATTTATTAGGCTGTTTCACCAAAGATGCACTATAGTGTCAAAGTACCAAAATTTAATGATCCCTAAGAAAGTCATAACTGACTGGTGATACCCTCATTCAGCATCTGCTGATACATGATCTACTTTAAAAAAATGCTGAAGCCAAAAATCTAATACCAGCAACTATAAACACAGGAGTTACCAGTAACAAGACAAACACTTCAGGAAATAAACAACAAGTGGAGACATTTAAAATGGTTACACTAAATTTTCATCAAACAATACTGGCTTTCTAAAACAATTTGTAGGGAACCTCTATTCCTCACATTTTCATTAAACTAGACTCTGTACAGCCAAGCTGTGTGCTAAGCAAGCAGTTGTAGGAAGGGCTTGGTTAGGTCAAAGTAGGCTAGCTAGATTTTTTTTTTCCCCTCTAGTTTTTAGTTATTTCCTTGAGTACTAAGGAAAGAACAGCAGCTGCTCTTGAAAGGAAGATTCAGAGGCCTTTTGTCTGTAAGTGTATTTTCAAGAGACGGAGAAGTTTGACTTTTTTTTAGGACAAAAAACGAAGAGGCTGGTTTTAGAATTCAAGTCAGCAGCCTAGAAAAATATGTAGTGATAGGTACTGAACAGTAAACTGATCACATTTCATAAGCTGTAAAGTGCTTCCATGTGAATTCCTCCTGTTTTCTTGTGAATGGGAGAAATAGAAAGCTACTTCCAAATTTCATCTAACCTACCAGTTGTTCTAAACATGCTTATGCACAGCTTCAAAGTGGAGCTTACAAAATGGTTTTGAAAATTATTAACTTCCCGCCTTCTGCAAAATGTAGCTCAGTGACAAGCAGGCAATTTTCCAAAGATTGTCCTTTAACTGAGAATGGTCAAGTTAAAAAATAGAACAATAAAAGTTCCCTCAGTGTCATTTCTTCTGACAGGCACATCCAAATTGTAATATCAGTATAACCTTCATGCTGAATAGAACAGGAGGTCATAATATTGCATATTTTTCAGCTAAGCAGAGGATTAAATCTTTCCCTATACTATGTGTAACATTTAGATATAAATAAAAATCCCAGTTGTGAAACAAGAGTATATGAGACAAGTTTTCAGGGTTCTCTGACTGGTAGGGAACTAATCTAAATTGAAATTAAAGTAGGTGATCATTTTTTCATTTTTTATATAGATTCATTTACACAGTATTAGCCTTCACTATACCATTCACTATGTATACTAGCAATGATACAGCACATCTTCACATGATAAAATACTTTGAAAATAGAAGAAAATTTAATTTGTAAAATAAATCATCCATAAAGGTATGAAAAAACATTTGATAGCCTGCTTGCTTCTTTGCTTTATAAGATTTTTTTTTTCTGAGTAGGGATAATTTTCAGTGTCAAATTATGAGTAGCCTTGCTGGATAATCACAGAATTGTCTTTAATGCAGCTATTTGTATTATTGTATACTTTAAAAAGCTCAAGCTAGTTATCAGTTTTAGCCAGGAAATAGTAATGGTTAGTTGTACCTCCAATAGGTAACTTCATCAGGTTAACAGAGTCTGTTATGAAGTGATTATATCATCTCCAGGGTTCATGACACAAGCTCTTCATGTTAGAAAGTGTTTTGATAGCCACGTTTAACAAATGCTTATCATGGCTCATTATAAAGTTGAGTTGGGAGGTGAATACAACTCCACCTCCTAGGTCAGGATATGCTGGCTTAAGGATCTTGACTAATTGTTTAAAACAGTGCAGACAGAAATGGGTTCATTTAATTAAAAATTTGAGTGAGAAATTTCAGGTGACTAAGGTCTGATCCTGAAATAAAGTTCCTATGGGCACAGTGCGTACCCTTTCTTCAAGATTGCAGATTTGCAGCATATTTTCCAGGGACTGCAGCACAGAAGAAACACAGTAGGAATGCAATGGCTGGACTAAAAATAGGCCATTACTATTACTATCCTCTGAGCAAGAGAGCTTATTGTACTTTAATAATGACACAAATAGTGAGTTTGAATATTGTACATTTGTGTAATTGATCACTGACAACACGTTATTGAACTCTGTAGCTGCAAAGGGTTGCTGTGAATTACTGCTTACAAAAACAGCACAGTGTGTGAAGCAAAAGATGGAACGACAATGTTGCAACTGCAAGAACATCACATTTTGAAGGCCAACTCATATAGATCCTCACTACTGTGAGGATGTCCCTCACCACAGTAAGTACAATGCCTAATGCCAAACAGTCACAGGATTAAGTTAGGCATAGTCAATGGAAGGACCAATGATGAAGGGCAATAAAAATGAGTGCAAAAAAGTGCTGAAAATTGGTGTGTTACTCATAAAATCCCACTCTTGCAAAAGCTTCTCTTAGCCTTAGCAATTTTCTCCACTTCAAAGGTAGAGAAAAAAAACCATTTGTGAAAATCATAAGACCATACAGAAACACCAAGTATTTCTGAGTGAGTTAGGCAGATAAGTGCTATCCCAGCAGTATGTGGGAAGAGCAAGAAATTACATAGTATCTGGCCAGACCTTCTCAAAGCAAGGTAAACCAAATGGCTGTCCCTAGAAGATCTCCTTAGAGCTTTTGATTGAGTACTGTTGTAGGAACAGAACAGTTCAGGCCTAATAGAACAGCAGGTAGGATGCTAAAAGCAGACAGGTGGTTTTCACTCAAGCAGTGCAAAGGAGAGAGGAAGAAAGAGAAGTGGAGTTTGCACTTTGCCACAACCTGAAGTGCCAGGCACTAGTGGTCCATCAGTTAATGGAGCCAGGAAATCCCTTGAGCAGCCTATCCAATAGAAATTTTCTGTTAACTCCTTCTTTTTGTTTGCAGCAAGTAGGCTGCAGTGACATGTATTAGGAGATTTCAATCCTAGCAGTGCGAACATCGCAAACAGTGGCTGCAGGTTCATCCATTACCACCCTCCTGCACTGTCTTTTGTTGCATACCATTAGGAAGGTGCTCCCATAAGGAAAAATCAAGGGCTGATTTTTCAAAATTTAATCCATAGTTTAAACTGCTTTCTGGTATTATTTTTTCCATCTCCTTTCTCATAGTACCTTTAAAAGATTTGTAGACTTGTCCCCCCAACACACTTAATTGTTGCCTAGAAAGTTTACTACATAGTTGTAAACTTTCAATGTTTCTAGTAGTCAGCTGGAATTTAATTATAGCAACTATCCAAATAAATCTGATTCTGTAGATTAAATACCAGCTACTCTTAAGTAAATAACATTTGAATATCCTCCCCCTTTCTCTGTCATACATAAGCATTACTTGGAATACTAACAGCCTTGCATTACTAACAGCCTTGCATACTGACATTTTCTGGCTGTTTAGTCTCACTAGATGCTGCTCCAGCAGTCATTTGTTTTATTAGAACCCTTGGATCATTGGGGTTGGAAAGGACTTCAGGAGGTCTCCAACCTCCTGCTCAAAGCAGGCATAGAAATTATGAAATCAGATCTAGCTGGGATAGATACTCAGTCACCCATTTGTTAAATCATGATGCCTGGAGCCTTGATATGGGGTAGAAGCAGAGTGATTAATGGCTGATGGCAGTGAGCATTGTGCCTTTAAGCAGAGTGGGTGTTCTAATTCCGACCAGCATGGACTAAGGAAACTGGTGTTATAGAACGATCATTTGGGGTTACCGTATGATATTTGGAACATCTGAAACCTGTTATTTTTCCTAGCTGAGGTTTATCCTGAAGCTTCATAAACTTTCCATTTTAAATTACAGAGCTTCCTTTTTTAACTATAATAAACTTTTATCTTAACATGGTGTGTGCCTTTTAATCATTCCAAAGTATTTACTTTAATTAGGTTTTAAAAACCCTGCAGAAGACAGCACTGTTCTTAATTTTGGCTGTGAGAGTTTGCTCTGCATTCAGCTAGCAGCAGTTCCTAATACCCCTGTTGAACTTCAGCCAAACAGAGCATTTGAGGCAAAGCAAGATGGCGTGAATTCAAAAAAGGATACTTGTTTTCATGAAAACATTGGTCCAGTTTCATGGCATTAGCTATAATCCACTGGTTTAGTAGAAGAAAAGAGTTTTCATCTTTCTTTCTCTATAGACATGCAGCATGTGGCATTCTTAGAGTGTCAATGTGTTCCTTGGTTTTCCCAAGCATCGTTATAGATTTGAAGTTCAGAAATCCTGAGCATCCCCAACCTAGCAAAAAATCCTGGGAGCTGCAAGCACTTACCCCTTAGAAAATCTTGTTCAAATGATATGTCTAACCAGAAGGGGGGGGGGAAAAGGGGGGGGGAGGGGGGGAAGGTTCTTATCTGGGGTTGCTGAAACTTCCTGCCTGAGGCTATAATAGCTTCCTACCTGAGACCTCAACAGCAGCAAAAACAAGACAACTAAGATTTAAACTGAGGTTATCAGTCAAATTATAAATAATTGAGCAGCTCAAAGCAAGCACTACCCCAAGTTAAAAACCAAAATGCCTTCTTTCTCTGGCATTTTAAATCAAGGTAGTTAACCTGGCTGAGCCAGTCTGTGTTAGCATAGGCTACAGCAAATTTTACAAGTGTTAAACTCTTCTGTCCAAGCACTCACAATTGTTCTGTCCCTTTTCTGGTGTGGGGTCTTGCAAACAAGGCTTGAGATGGGAGAGAGACTATGGCTTGAGCAAATTTCTGCATCACTTTCTTATTGCACCTGAGGTTCTCATACTGGACTAACTGCTGGCCACAGCTAGAGGTGTTGAGATCAGCATGAAGAGGTGTGGGATTAATGTTCTCCTGTTCCTTCTAAAGAGACATTCTAGCAAAGAAAACCTGCTTTTTCTTTAGGATACTTTTCAGTGGGCCAGAATAACTGGAAAGCATTAACTCCTACAGAGCCATTTTGTAAGGACTTTCTATTACTCCAGCTGTACAAGCAGAAAGTCTCTCCATCTGCTGACACTCTCTGATATGAACAAAAGAGTAAGTTGTTTCCTCCAGTTCTTTTTGGGAATACTGAAAGAATGGATACCAACACAGTGAGGCTTATTGGCTCTTACCCTTCTCCCACTCAATGCACCTGAAACTTCACAGACTTTGAAAGCAGATTTCTTGCAAGCTGGACTGAAGAACAGGGTTGACAGTGTTCAAGCACATGGATGAGGGAGTGCTTGCCTTGGCTGGGTTACAGACTTTGGCCCTCAGAAGGAACAAAAGGGGAACCAAATATCTTAATTTAAGGACCAACTTAATGTAAGGGTCACAGAGTAATTGTGTTTCCCTGGCTACTGCTTGAAAAATAAAATGCCTGTAATGTAGATTCCTGGGTTTTAGACTGCCCTATATTCAATGGTATGTAAGATCTCTACATTAGCATTAGTCTCTTTTTCAGTTAGTCTTTGTTCTTGTCTGTGCTCTTAGATGTCAGTTCTGCACAGGAATAATGAGGCTAATAAACCTCACAGATGTATGCTTGCCTAGTGACATTTAAGAATTCCAGAAAGTGAATCATATTATTTATTAATCTGGCCTCTAGTCCTAATTTAGTCTCAGAACAATAGACTCTGGTCTCCCACCTAAAAAGAGCTAATGTAGCCCTTAGACATGACTTAAAGTAAATTTGTAACTGAAAGGTAGGAAACGTCCAAATAAATCACACATTCTGAAAATGCCAACCTGACTTTTTCTCCCAAATTTTGCTGAGCTGGGGCTAAACATGCTCTCGTTTCCACTAGTGCAAAGCCTCAGTTTGCACTAGCCTAAGCAATATAAGGACACACTGAGTTTTATATACATAATTTTCTTCAGCATGTCAGCATAGAACTATTGAAATACCTAACACTTGCTATGTGCTTAAGCATCTTGCCAGTGCAAGACCCAGAATAAAGCTGCATGCCACTAAGGTCATTGCAGACTTTTCAACATACTCAATCTGATAAGTTGTAAAATCAATTCTTGGGTTCTGATTATTTTTTATATTACATGAATGTGCTTCTCTTGTAGCGGCAAACACCTGAAACTAAATACCTTACCAATAATATTATTTATAACAATTCCTTTACAAACTGGTGCAGCACATCATTTTTGTCCACATGGAAAGCACAGATGAGGAAGACTTTTTTGCCAATGACTAGTACATTCTAACTGACTTAATTCACATCAACCATGCAAAGCTTGAGAGAATCATTGAAAGAATACTGCAATCATGTTTTCTTTTGTGGTTTTTTCTCCAAATTTAGAGCAGCAATGAGTTACTCAACAGAAAGGAAACAAAGAGGAGATGCTGTCAACAGAGTAGAAAGAGGCTGAGAGGAGAGTACTTTAGTTTTGTTCTATCTTTCTGAGCATTTTCAACAGAAGATTCTCAACTGTAGAAATTAATTTATTTTTTCTATTTATTATGTAAATAATCTTGGATTGATCTTGAAAATATTCTTTCAGGTTTTTTTTTTTCTTATTGCTCTATCCTGGAGGAGGCAACTGAAACCAGAATTGAGTCCCCTCTACAAAGAGAATTCACAGAATTTTGCATGACAAAAGTGATGGTTTAGTGGCATTACAACATCTTTCACTTCTTCCTTGCAGACATTTATAGGAGTAAAACTGTGTACACAAGAACATTGCTAGAAAGCAACAGGACTGGGAATGCTCAAGTCATTCCAGGGTTCAGCAGGTAAATGGTCAGGAAGAGGGAATCCTGCCACACGACTTAAGTGATGAGGTACACCATAAAAATCAACTACTTTTAATAGTAATCACCCCAGGAAATTAACAAGTGATTCACAGGCTGAAACACATTTTAAAAAAATCAATCAGGGAAGTTCAAGTAATTAAAATTGTAAAGTCTCCTCTTAGAAACTTCAGGCTGAAGTTACAGCAACCGATGTTTCATTTGTTCCAACTGAAGAAGGAAAATTCAAAGGGTGAAATGTCATTTGCAGAGTCTTTTTGTAGGATCCTTAACAACTAGCAAATTTTCATAACCCCAGCGATTTCAGGGAACTCATAGACTTGTCTTGGCTTCCACAGAACCACACAGATTCAGACCAGCTAATCACCTGATCTTACACAGGGTTGATTCACTGCCAATTTTTATCGTGCTTTTATGAATAATATATAAGCACCTTGAGTTACAAGTAGGCACTATTTGTTACACTGAAAAAAAAAGAAATAATAAGAGCAATTTGGCACTTTTCTTTTACTGCGAAGTAGTATATAATTATAAGTCATTGGGAAATTCTAAGAGAAGCAATTTGGAACAAATGTTGCTTATACTAATGTTTAATATTTAGACTGCTGGGTCAACAGAAGGAGTTACAAAAGTCATTTATGGTAGCTAATTGAAGCCTATGAAAAATATATTTATACTCAGTGGTGCTCCCCTTTTTCATCTAATGGGCTTGCTGATCTATAGATTCACTATTTGATCAGTGCATCTGGCTCTACAGGCTTCATGGCTTGCAAGCCATAACCTACTAATAAGCACCCTGCTGCCTGTTTGCTAAACAGATCAGTGCTGGCAGGCACCCAAAACTCTAGCCTTTGAAACTTGGAGCTTTTTTGACTTGCCCAACCTATTGTGTGGCAAGAAAGACAATAAACTATGAACCTCATAAATGCTGAGCAATTAAACATAAGTTAGTAATACAACTGTGGTAACAGAGAGTGCCTACCTCAATCCAATATATGCCTCATTTGTTCTTTCTGTCATTCCTGCTAAAAGCCAGCCATAAGCCGTTTGCACAAACCCTAATGGTTGTGATTTCCTTGTAAACAACATGGTGGCCACCTACTAAGGGGACTCCATCATCCAAGGGGCAATAGGATTTTGCTTTCATGTTCAGCAACAAAAGCATTCACTCCAGCTCCCAACCCTCATGTTTTAGCACAGAGAGAGCTTCCATTTTAGACTGAAGTTCAACACCATGAGCTGAACACCTCCCTTTGCTTCTCCAGAGAAAAAGTGATTTACTTATGGAAACATGTTTTCAGAATCAGCAGCTTTCCTTTAAAACTGATGAGCATCAAATCAGCTCAGTTAGTGGCTCACTCCAAATTTGAGAACAGATCATATGAGAATCAGATTCTGCTTTCATGACTAGGCACTGCTCTAAGCACCCAGGAGTGAAATCTTCATTTCTGCATGAATCAGTTCTTCCTTGCTCTGACCACTACACAGTCTAGTAAAAAAGTAATGCAAAAAATTATCCTTAGATGCTCCAGGGACTGCAAAGTCGTTTAGGGAGAAGCACTCATAGAAAAATTTAGTTCACCCTTTTCAAGACTTTCAACTCAATAACAGCTGTGACCTGTGAAGTAAATTCAGCATAGGTATTTTGGAGGAATTGCTAGAGGACAGAAAAAGATAGGAAAATCTTCCTGAACTGCAATCCTTCTAAATATACTTTGTGCTTGATAAAAAAAAAAAAAAAAAAGGAAGAATGAAATACAGGAGAGAGGGAAGTCTCCCATATGTAACAGCTCCATTTATAAGCATTCAAGTTATTCGTTTTCAGCTGGATATTGGGTCAGGTACTTTTCATGTATTTATGAACTATATTTGGTGCCCAGAGAAGACCTTTTGAAGAGGAAGGGAGCTGTCCTGTGCGCTAACCTTGCTATTTTGAACAAAATCAGTTGAAAATTCTGCTTTCTTCAGATGGGACCAGTATGACATGCTCTTTGCAAAAAAGCAATTGTTCTTCATTCAGTCCAAAGTCTTCCTCTGGAGCCAAACAACTACATTTTTAAAGTACAAAGGCAATCTAAATACTTATTCATAAACAGAAGGCCCATTAGGTTGAATTTTCTAACTAAATTACTAAAACATTTCCAGCATCTGTTTATTGAGTGTGGTCAAAGAAGAGATCTCTATCACAGCAGATCTTTATTTAATATATTTGTTCTCTGTCCTGGGCTTGTAGGCTTCCATATTCAATAGTGCACATATCAAACGTGTCACTCTAGGATGAGAGGCTGCTGTGTTTTAGCAATGTCCCTCTATTGGAAAGTAAGGGGTATAAATGTTAGGGCATAGGTATTTTCTTCTGGCTTATACTGCAAATCCTATTAGCTGAAAAGTCAAAATGAGTTGCTTATTTATATACATCCCCAAAGTATACATCGTCTGGGGAGCTCCTGGACTAGAATAGAAGATGATTCTGTCTGTGTGTGCTGGCAGAACAACAGTTTATCACATAAGCTTACAGCTCCATAGAGATCCTACATTCTACCATTGCATTTCAAATGCTAACCCAGAGAGGCCCCTGCAGGGATGGGGAGGGTGGTGCACATCCCGGATCACTCCATTTCAGTGCCTCCTTGAGAAAGGTCAACAGTGCTATTTACAGGCGAGGTTTTAGAGGTATACACATTACCACTAAAAACAGGACAGAAGCTATCCAACAACAAGTACCTAATAACCAGTTCTAGCAGGTACTAATCTTGGTTGGATACAAACCTGTAACATGCAGAGGAAATAATAGTATGCAATATCAACCCCCAGAGACCTTGTACCCTCCCTGAAATTTCTGAGTTTGGATACTGCTGATCTAAGTTTTCTTCACAGTACCAGTATCCTTATTTTGAGAGAAAGCAAAATTATCTGTAATGCCTTCGTGCCTCACATGAAGCAATCTATCCATAATGTTAATTGCTCGGATTTTACTCTGCCAACAGTCCAGTCACTAGAGAAAAACAAGTAATCAATTTCCTTATTTGAAAGCCAGAAGCATATAATGTTTATTAATAGAGAGCACGGTTTACATAGATTTTACTGTTATTGACCATAAAATGTTGTATACTATAAGCAAGGGTAAAATTTCTAACTAATTAGCCTGTGAAGATCATATTTAATGGAGTATATAAACTTAGGCTCTTTACAAATCTTTAGGGTCTTATTCATTAAGCATATGCACATGTAGTGTTTATGCTGAAACAGGATTTTGACACAATCCAAGGTTAAATAATCCACCTTGAGATTCACAAAATAGAAGAGCTTACATGTTCCAGTTCTTTTAGCCTTTAAGAAAGGAATCAAGTGAAATATGATGCATCTTCCTCAGCCAAGGAACTCTAAACACGTTCAGGGAAAAAAGCCGTAATCATCCAGATACTTTTAAAATGTTGTCAGCAGGGGAAAAAAGTGCTTGCAATATCCACTTTTATCTCCTGGTGCCCTGATTCAGAATACAGTTTGCTAACTCTTACAAGAAAAACCCCTGCACACGTTTTGCCTGGTTCACCTATTGCCACTGTGCAGGCTGACGGTCTGGCTGTACTGATGACCTGGACTTCCTTTTGCAGTTCTCTTCTCAGCAAAACGCTCCAGCACACACAGAAGCATCCCTGACATCAGTGGGACTTGTGCATAAATCTGCCAGCATTTTGCTTAAGTAAAATCATGTGACAAAATTACTAAATCTGGCATCGGCCCATTCCATTGGAACAGAATTTAGTCATGGGCAGCTAGGTGAGGAATGGCTAACTTAATAATTCTGCACTCATGCAGTCCTTGGTCAGTCAAAACTTTGAGCAAATTCCCTTAAGCCTTAGGCCATAATATAATTACACAAGTACTTGCCTATTTTAGTCCAAATCTTGCATCTGACTCAATCCTAGATCCAAAGGAACTAGATCCATCAGCAACTGATGTCATTGAGTTTTCCTGTTAACTGAGATCAGGAACAGTGCGTCATCACCCGTACTGACAGGTGGTTTGTATAAGATGTGACTTCAGTAGCATTTCAATGACAAAATGCTCAGAGTTTTGATCCTTTTTTCATTTTGTTCCATTTTTATTTCAAAACATCTGTAAATATAGGGCTGTAGGTGTCATAATAAGGTGCGGCAACTAATATTCTCAGAAATGTGTTGCAATTGGAAAACAACAAATATGTTATTGCAAAGACACTATAACGCTCAAATAATTCTGAATTAAGGATTTGATTGGCTATAATATCAGAATACAAACTAAATTCTGGTTTTAAACTTAACAGCTGTATGTTGTGCCACCCTTTGGAGCCTCTCCGGTTTATATTTAAGTCCTTAAATTAAACGTGTTCCCACTTGTCTAGGTTGATGCTGCCCTCTTCTGAACATTGCAGATCATGACATTCAGTACCCAGGAACTTCAGGACACTCAGAAAGGTGATGAGTTATGCAGCAATTTCCAAACAAGAAAAAAACGCAAAACTTTTACTTTTTATCTCATGTACTTTTCTTTTTAATCTGACATAAGTCAAATTTAATCAGCATTTATTAGAAAGGACTAGACTAAGAAGCTATTTTTATTCCAATTTGCAGTTGGAATGTTAACCTTTGAAACATCCAGAATCTGAATTTCTCATTCACCCAGTGCAAGAATTTAAACTGAAGAAGACTTATATGAATGTGAATCATAATTTGAGAGTGGCTCACTCAAATGTGTAGAGGATTCTTTCCTGACCCCAAACTGATGCTATTCCTTCCTTAGTAGTCCTTTGATCATGAAAAGCAGATCACTGCATTTGCTAACGTGGATAACTGATATAGATTCTTGAAGTCCGCTCCAATGTTAACAGGTACTAAAATCAAACAGTGCAAAGTTGCTTTTGGGGATTCAAAAAAAGAAAAATAAAGACAGAATAATTATAATTCTTCGATGCTGACAACAGGATTGTCTGCATTCAAATAGTTAACCATCTCCAGCCAGAAATGTGTTGAAATAACACAGAAGGGAATTGCTTACCAAAAGAAATGGAGCAGAGATCTGAAATTGTTCAGCTATCTGATATGAGAAATAAGTGAAGGTGAGAGTGGTTTCTCTACTTCTTTACCCATGGAGTTAAATGTGGGACCACACAGACTGCCATAATAAAAGCCACCTGATACCTGGCCTTAGGCACTGATTATTAGTATATTAAAGCTCCTTGCCCAAGCAGTAACTTTGTAATAAAGACAGTACATCACTGGAAGTCAAAAGGGCTGACCCATTAGGCAGAGTATGTGGATGTGCCTGCAATTTCACACATGTGTTCTGGCATATCCTGTCTTAACAAAAATACCAGACTTGGGTCAGAGCCCTTTATAATACCTCATATTGTAAGTCTCAAAAGGACTGAAAGATCATTGTCAATACTCAAAACTGATTTGCAAGCCACCTACAGTGTTTGATGTCCAGATTCTATTAATCTCAATGGGATTTGAACTCACAAATACTTTAAGTAGCATTGGAAATCTCGGCCCGTATCTTTGGCCTCATTTTGGGCCCATTTGAAACTTGCATCCTCTCCAAAGAGACCTTGATTGGGATTTATAATTAATCCTACTACATGGGTCAAATTACATTGGCAATATCTCAGCCAATTCCCTACAGTTCCTCAAATTCATCAAATCAGGTCTTTAAACTGATGGTGAATTATATAACCACCACACCAGAGCCAGCACATCACAGGGGCTTCAAAAGCTTCTATTTGTGTTCTGAATGTGCCCATAGCAGCTGTTAAAGTATGAATAATGATTTCCATAGAGACCTTCTTTACCTTCCTGTACTAAGTAAAAGCTGGAAGAATGCAAACAAACTGGGTGTTCTATGATTTGCACATCTCAGCCTTACCATTGGAAGAATTGCTTCATCAGGGAATGCCATGATCTTACAAGTCCCCATAGAAGCCACACTGAGCACCCGAAAAGCACTCAGGTCAAAGTGACTGCTTTGGCACACTACAATGAACAGCATTTTCCATGAAAAGAGCAATGTCATTCAACATTTTCAAAATATGTTTTTGTCCATCATGTTTCAGTATCATAAAAATTACTTGATACAGAAGTGCTATTTTTTTCATATATTACATGAAAACTGAATAAATTTGGTCCAAAAATGTTCATTCACTGCTAACAGAACTCAAAAACTGCAAAGTACTTTTGAATAAATTTGAAATATACTTTAAAAGCCTACTGTAGTTAAGGAATAATCTATAAAATTAACAAACTTTAAAGTAATAAAAACATAAAGTGAAAACAGTGCAAAATTTTAGCAAACATATTTTAGAAGTTGTGAAATCAACTTTGAAGCACTTTAAAAGCAGGCACATGTTAAAAGCTTTGATTCATTTTTGCAATATACTCTGCTGAAGAGAGATACTGAAGAAAATAGCAGATAACCTGCAGCAGCTTTAAGAATTCACTGATTTGAATCAATGGTCTGTTTGGCAGAAACTCCCCAATGCAAACCAGGTAACATCTTCAACCTACTGATTGCAGAGACTACTGTTCATGGGAACTACATAAATATTGTTCCACTTTGCACGTGCTGCAGGCAGGCATTAAGCAAGTTCATAAAAGGTACAAACACTAAAGGTGAAGCTTTGGCTCTAGAGATGAAGAGCCAGCTTCAACAGTGACTGTAACGAAGGCAAGATTTCCTCAAATTTATGCATCAATCTCAAGATCTTCTCTGGTCCTCTTGCCATACAGACCCAGATTCAAAAATGAGCAGTGAAAAATACATGCTTTGTCCTTGCCACCCAGCTCATGTGAAAATAACTTTATAAAAGTCATTTTACAAAGTCATAAAAAGAAAGACTCCTGAGGCTCCCAAAGCTATTCCCCACTACACCAGTATACGCCAGTTCTTCTGCCTACCTCCTTGTTTTTATGAAAGCCAACTGGCAGCAGGAGTCAGAGGGAATTAATCACTTCCTTTCAAGGAAAAAAAGTTTCGTCTCCAGTCCTCTGATTGCCTGACAGGTTTTGAAAGAAATGTTGCTAGAGGCAGGAATACTTTAAGAAAGCCCAGCAGATTTCTAAAGTCAGCTTTAAAAGTGTCCTTTAAGAGCTTCCCTGAGGTGTTTATGGCTTATATGGCTCAATTAGCTATTTTATATTGCACTATTTTCTTCAAAAGCAATCTTTGACTAATTGTAAATTCTTAGAAATAAGCTTCACATTTTAAAAGTCCTATTTTTACAGCTGCAATAAAGTCCTCTAGGGCACATATTAGAGGTCATAATGGCACATAACTGGGCTTGAACACTCACCCCATCATCATCATGGGTGTCTCCAACTAATTAGCTGTACCGAGTAACAAGCTGATGTTAGCACCTGTTCTCACAAAATGGATTTTAATAGAAATGGGGCCAAGCTGAATGCATCTGATGAAGTTCAGTTCTGAGGGCTGGCTGAGTCCCTCATTAAACATGGGAAGATTTCATCAAATCTCAGTGTGCACAGATTCCAGGGTTTAGTGGTTTTGTCATTGAACTTTAGTTAACAAACTATTTGAATGGCCAGCCCAAAGTACATTTCATTTTTCATATGCACTGGACAAGCAGGCATGAAAGCCATAAAACTGGAGGTAGCTGAAGTTCTGAATCTCTAAAGGCAATCACCTCCAGTGCCCATCTCTTGGGATAAATGCTTCCAGGTTGAGTAGAGTTTTGAAAGAATTCTGTTGATTTTCTATATGGTGTTTTCACTTGGCTATAATAGAATATTACTATATTAGAAGAACTAAAATTTTACAATGTCTTAATTAGAAAGTAATGTTCTCCCTATAGTCACTTGTACTACAACAGTAGGCAACTCTTTTCATGAACTATGTGACTGACACTAAGAAAAAGTGTGAATCACTCACAAATAACGTACCAATTTCTCAAAGTCCAGACTTCTAAAAAAGTTTGGTGCTGAAGAGGCTAGTTCTGAATTTCATAGTTAAGTACATACATTTATGCAAGCCTTCCCACTGATGTTCTATGATGCTTTTTTCTGTAGCAGAGAAGACTAATTCCCATCGGACCATGCACTGTGGTCTGGAAGAAGACAAAATAAATAATCAAGATACTTGCTCCTCCTGCTCTTGAAAACTCCCAGATGAAGTGCTAGGGTTGCTGAATGACATGAACAGAGCAGCAAAGTCATCAGAGACACAGCCCAAGAAAACAAAGTAAGGCTTCGCAGCTCATGTTAACCTGCATAGATCCAATATGGTAGAAAAAGCTAACATTGATTTTTGCCAGCTGAAAATCTGCCCTGAAACCTTAAAGCAGCTTGAAAACATGGCTGAATACCAAATGTCTTCAATTTAAGGTACCTACCATTGTCCAGCTAAGCTCTTTATTGGAAAGCTCTATTCCTTGTGTAACTGAACACTGCTTTACAAAACTGACGTATAAAACTGACGTGGCTGTCCAAAGCATAGGCTTTGTGTTTGAAGAGATCTAAATATATTAGCCAAATTAGTATCAATGGTCAAAAAGCATGGACTCTCCCTGAAGGTAAAGAACACCTTCTTAATGAAAAAAACTTGCAATAATCTTAGATCCATCTTCAATTTAGACCTTGTATTTTCCCCTGTTGTCAGAGTTTCAATCGCCTTTGCTATGAGCTCTGGGTTTCAATTTACAGAGCATTAGCCCTAGGCTCCTCATCAGCATCTTCAGGTCTACTGGGACATGCATTCCAAAATACTGAGCAGTTGGAAGAACAAATCAAAGTTAACAAATCCTGAGTGACAAACAAAGCAGACCACTTGCTCAAGGAAATGGGGGATTTCCCCAAAATTTAAGAGTCCCAGGTAGATCCGAAACCACAGAGGCCAAAACAGTCTGAAGATGTTGACAGGAAACTGTCCTTAAAAGAGAATGTCTACCAGTTAATTCAGATAAGCAGCGTACAAGCCAGGGAAGGCTAAAAAAGCTGAAAAACAAAAGAATCCAGATGGAGGTATCAAAATCATAGGTATGCAGAGATTCTATGCATTTTTGTAGCTCTTCTTATTACAACATGCTGCATAAAGTGCAGATAATGAGCATTACACCAGGAAACAAGTAAACAAGAATCACAAGAGCCACGGCAAACAGAGGTGATTAGATCTCAGCTGGTTTGTCTCTGCAAGCAGCCTTCTTAAAGCAAAGGTGAACGCTCATACATAAAGCCTTACTTTCCCTGTTTGATATTTCACTCCTTGTTAACCTGTTTTCCAGTCCAGCATACCAGTCCAAGCACTGGAAGGGGAATTTGCAGTGTGCTTCTTCTTGGCACTGATTGCACATGGCAGCTGCAAAGCTTGTAGTCAGTGAATTTTGCAGCTGGTCTGGTAGCAGTTGGCAAAAACCTAGTGTCCAGATGGACATTAATTTTGCATTATTTATCACGCTTCAAAAGTGAATAAACCTATATGAAAGTGACTTAAAAGGATGTTTATTTAGGGACTTATTTCTGACAGTTCTGAAGCCACTTTAATCCAAGCAATACTTAGATGCTGAAAGCTTTACCAGCCCTTAGGGAAAAGTTCCACCACTCTTGATCAAATGTTGACCCTCACATAAAACACATGAGGAAGAACAGGTAAATCCTGTACTTTTCACAGGTTATGACCATTTACAACTATAGTGCTTGTTTTCAACAACATATGTTGTACAAGGACCTGGCCTGCTGAAGTTTTCCTACTTGCAACGTGAAAGAATGGAGAAGCAGGCTATAGTTTGGAGTTTTCAAATTAAAAAGTAAACAGTCACTAGAAGGGCAAGCCACTAGGACAGGCATCCTGATTTTGGCTGGGAGAGAGTTAATTTTCTTCTTAGCTGGCACAGGGGTGTGTTTTGAACTCAGTATGACAATAATGCTGATAACACACCAATGTTTTTGTTGTTGCTAGGTAGTGCTTACCCAAATCAAGGACACTTCAGTTTCCCATGCTCTCCCTGTGAGGAGCTGCACAAGAAGCTAGGAGGGAGCATGGCTGAGAAATGACCCACACTGGCCAGAAGGATGTTCCATACCATAGAACACCATGCCTTGTATAGAAACTTTGGGGGTTGGCCAAGGGGGTCTGATCACTGTTCAGGGATGGGCAGGGCATCAGTCAGCAGGTGGTGAGCAACTGTGTTGGGTATCACTTGTTTCTTTTGGGTTTTATTCTTCTCTCTCCTTTTCATTGTAATTATCAGTAGAATAGTTA
This sequence comes from Eopsaltria australis, assembly GCA_034509425.1. Lineage (NCBI taxonomy): Eukaryota > Metazoa > Chordata > Aves > Passeriformes > Petroicidae > Eopsaltria > Eopsaltria australis. Next base: position 2,301,071 of record JAVTVJ010000030.1, read on the forward strand.
AGTTTTTTTTTGTTTCAAGTATTAAACTGTACTTGTCTCAACCCACAAGCTGTGCATTTTTCCTGATCCTCCTCTCCGTGGTGGGTGGCGAAGTGCCTGCAGAATACTTAGTTGCCAACTGGGGTTAAACCACCAGGCCTAATGGACTCTGTGCCAGGAAGAGCTACATTGCACCAGACAACACAAATAGGTTTCCTACAGTGTTCCCATCTCCCAGCCAACTTTGAAAATTCCCCTTTATCATGTAGATGGTAAGACCCACAACACCCATCGCTCTCCAGAATTCATAGAAAACAATGATTCTTCACACTGAAAGTCCTTTGGCTTTGCAGAACTGGAAAATGATGAGTCATGTCCTTTTTTTGAACAACTTGAAGAGAGAAATAATATCTTTTGCTTTGAAACAGATAGCCTTCCAAAAGAAGAGAATCTTTGATTCTTACCATTTGGAGACTGTCATTATATGATCCATTTTGCTAATATAGGCCATCAAAAATTTGAACTAAAACTCTGTGAAAACAGGTCACTGGAAGATCACTTTTATTGCTATAGAATGACAAATCAGGATTTCCTTGGGCCCAAACAGTAGAACAACAAGCACATTGTCTCTTTCTGAAGCAACTGTCAGATTAGGCCATTGATACTGCTTCAGTCCCTTCTCAATACCAGCTGTGAGTACATCATCATTTGTATCATTTTTATTCTCTCCTTACTCTGCTCAGGAGATAAAGCATACCAATAAGACTTTCAAGCATGTGAGCCAATCATGTGTAGTGCACCACCACAAAACTCCCTTGTATTTTGACAGCATAAGCAGACTGTACAGACTATGGAATTTTAGCACTCCAAGGTCACTTGCCTTACAAATTACTCATTCCTACATTTCACATCATTAAACATCTGATTCTGTTCACTAAAAAGAGCACAAACCTCACTGGGAGAAAAATTATTAAATCAGCCATGACAGCTTTGCTATAGATTTGCTTATCCAGTATAAATAGAGTACCAGTCACAAGTCCAATAGGACACAGTTGAACAACACACCTCGAGCAGTGGCTGTTAATCACAGTTAAATAGCTGATCAATGGAGATGACACTTCCAGTCTAACAATATGGCACTTCAGAGGCACATGGTGCTGAAGGCACTTCTGTCTGTAGCGTATCACTGCTGATTCTACAGCCTGCAACAACTACTTCTATCTTCACATTACTAAACTGTGCAGTAACACCAAAAAAGCCTTAAAAATGCTTAATAAGTATGGTATTGTGCATTGAAGGATGCAACACTGGCTTGATGTTAAGCTTCCATTTGGAAAAATAATGCTATAATTACAAAATGTATACCGAAAAGCACAACTTAGCTACAGAGCACAAAGGAAGGATTTTAAGAATCCATTAAAACCAGATATCCCAAATTAAGAACTTGCACCAGGTTTCTAACCCTTCCAAGATAAGTCCTGCAGACAAGTGTTACTTCTTCTAGCTATGTGACTTTGGATCATGCCACAAAAGTCACAGACTCCAGAAGGCTTTTCCTTAAAACAGAGCTTTGGCTTCATATACAGAAGGGCATTGCAGTCTAATGTGAGTCAAAGCAAATCCCTCAAAAACACCATGTCTCCCATTCCACTGTCACACCATTACTGAGAAATTCCTGCAAAAATAGATTGCCATTGTGGGTGATGTACAACACTGGTGAAGTTAAGACTGCTGCTCTCATGCTATGAAACTGCAGTTCCTTTACAAAACAAAAATTGTTTTCAAACTTTAGTGTATGGTACCATATACAGCAAGAGCAATTGAAAAATCGATCCAAAATTTGAATTGTGAACAAAGGTATAGGACAAGCAAAGCATTAAAAAATGAGGAAAAGAAAGAGCCCTAGAGACAACTGTAGTCTCAATAATCACTAGATTAATGATTCTGGAGGGGAAAAAAGAAATTCCTGATGTGGTAGCTGAAAGAGGGTTTGTGATCTCAAGGAGGCTACTTCCTGTTGCTTGCCTATTCCTTTGTTCTGAAAAGCAGGACTTGCTCTTACCTCTGAAAAGATATTATAGCAATAGGATTTTGGGGTGGGGTGTTTTTTTTGCATTTTCCAAACTACTTTTTGTCTCTGTCCTATTAATGGAAGAGTTATTTGGAAATGATTCAGCTTTCATTGTCACTTCCTATGCACTGACTACTGATGTTCTCTCTACAGTGCAGAGATAAACTGTATCATTTGAATACAAATAAAATAATGTAAGCTCATGAGTAGTACTGAACGCTCCTTAGTAATTCAAAAATTTGTACATAAGATTATTAAATGAGACATTTCTTGGAGCTTGCATCTCTGCACAAGAGTTATTTTGTGAGCAGCAATCCAAGCATTTGGCATGACACCAAACTGAAGACAAGGTCTTCAGCCAGTAGAACATGTCTCAGCTCCATCAGCTTTGTGCTACAGTATCAGCTGGCCTTTGACAGTCTGTATAAATAGAGGAGTACATGATTTCTCATTTGGATCAAGAAAATTATACTGGATGACTGCAGAGACATTGTCTTATGTTTCAAAATTAAACTGTAAGCAGAGTTTACACATAAGAATGCCCTTACTGTAAATGCATCAATTGTCACTCTCTCAACACATGTTTTACATTTGGCACAGCAACAATACAAAAGTGTTTACAAAATGGATTGGAGCCAACAGATGGCTCCTCCAAGCCATCAGTATCAGAATCGGACTCAGTTCCCAGTCCTACCCAGAAAAAGTCTGGGAAAACAGATCAGGATGATGCCTAAGTACATACACATGATGATTTATATCTGGTTTCATATGTATGTGCATATATAGGCACACATGTAAGTCTGTGTATAAACATGTACACATGTGCAGTATACAGTGCTCATGTATCTGGGCTCTTCAGCTGCTTAGGACCCTCCAAAAACCAAGCTCTTTGCAAAGAATTTTTCTCTGCTCAGTCGAGATATTTCATTAAAAGACAATGTTATTTTGGGAAGATGTCTTATAACTATATAGTCTGGTTTCTGCTAACAGGGTATTCCACTTTTACAGACCAGTGTTGCTGTTCTGTACCTTGGCTGAAGGCCCGCCAGGGCAGGGACTGCAACACCAGCTATGCTTAGGCTGAGCTGGGGGAAGCTGTTAAGCCATTCTCTGAAAAAGATCAGGAATAGGCACTTCTGAGATGCATGGCAAAAGCAGAGGCCACATGATGCAAGCACTGTTTTGAGCTGGTGACTGCCACGTCCCATGCTTCAGAAAAGAATTTCTCTCTGGCATTGCCATGGGGAAATTTCTTCATTCTGACAGAAAAGAGCAGCTTTTATTATTAAAAAATACTCAGTAGTTGAATTATCCCATTTTTTCGTGCTGATCATCACCAGTAATGCCAGAAAAGAAGCATGTGCCTTATTTGTAAAGCGAATATTGTTAGACATGACTTGCTGAGATGACTACTCACATGCTTCCAGCTGGAGCCCATTTCTCTCCTAAATGCCATCAATAAAAACAGGACCCATCCTATACATGTGATTCTTGCTAGAGTACTGTACATATGGTTCTCTTGAAATTGTTCCCTGCTTGTTTATTTTTATATCACTGATATTTACAACACTACACATCTGTACCACAAGCCTCTAGAAAAACACTATGAGTATGCACTGCAGATAACTTTTACAGATAAAATTCATATTAACTCCAAAAAGCCCAACGACATACAAGTTTAGAAATTGGCAAGTGTGCAGGGTTTCCATTTCAGACCTTACAAAGGGTTTCTATTTTTAACCTTACAAAGGTCAATCACACCACACCAACAGACTTTTGCTTCTTTAGCTTAGTCTCCAAGAATCTCAGTGGGAGCTGAAAGCCCTGCAAGAAGGCCCTCCAAAAGCCAAAATATGCTGCCTTTCCCTACCTGTTTTCTCAGGCAGGGGGAGGGCATGTGATACTCTCTTGCTTAGAATTTGAGCTTTGTACAAGTTATTCTTCCTCCGAAAAACGTCATCCAAGAAAATCACATCTTTCCGATCCCATTGCCCCATTGATATGACTGATCAGCAAAGGCCCACACCTGGAAGTATTTGAACCAGAAACCACACAAGCCACTCATGTCAAGCTCCTGAGATTCTAAACAGAAAAAAAAAAAAAGTAATTTCTGCCTCGCTCGGGAAAAGAGCAAAGTGCAGCCATTTTTCCATAGCCAAAAAGGGGTCCACAGACATGCCAGAATACATAGGCCAATATCAGTGACTGAGGAAATCAGAAGAACTTCCATCTGACCCATTCTAAAAACAGATGCTGGTCTGAGATAAGACAAGGAAACCTCTTGCCCAGACACGCTCTCCCTTCAATGGGAAGAAAAATCACTAAATCAAAATCCAAAACAAAGTACTTTATATTTTCCAGAAGACATCAGGCTGTGACTAACACACAGTAGCTTGTTAGAAAACAAGATTAGAGCTCTTTTATATATAAAGATACAATCTCTCAATCAAAAACCTATGGGATGAGAAACTGAATAACCCATTCAGGTTTTGAGAAGCACCATAGACAACTGCTGAATAGAACCAAATACAAAGTAAATTACTGGAAAAAACTAATATTGTTTTCCTACCACATAAGATTGGAAAGATTTACTATTAAACACATTTTCTGACAAAGGTCATCACTAATCACCTTATGAATACAAAGGGAGGCAGCTTCTTTCTCATTTCCTGCAGTTTGGAATTAGTCTTGCCTACAGGGCAAGGACCCCAAAAAGGTTTTCTTTCAGTTCTCAACCATAACAGAAATTTCTTGAATGGCCTTTAGGAAAAGTTCTGGTTACAACTGGGAATTAATTATAATTAGAAATTTTCTCACTGAATGGATTTTCATTGGAGAATACTGATTCATAAAAAGAATTCCCTCAAACAATATTGTATGTTTAACAAAGTCCTGCAGCAACACTGGCAACTCTCCTGCCAGCTCACCTGGGAAGAATGGGATCTTCAGAATCAGTTTTGCTATGGGGATCTGTACATGCAAGGAGATTTCACAAGATGTCTCCCAGGAGATGGGGGCAGCTGTCTGCTCCACTTCAGTAACAAGAAAAAAACAAATTGTATTTTCAGGGCTTTCAATAATATTAATTTTCTAGAATTCCCTTTCTGTGTGAAGCTTTATAATTTCTTTTTTTTCCCCACCCAAACAGCATAACTTCCTGCAGCTTCCTGAAGTTCTTGTGGATTTTTCCATAGAATAAAAAGTCTGAATTCCCACTACTTCTCCTTTCAGTCACTTTGGGCCATGTTTTGTTGTAGTTTGTGTTTCACTCATACAACAGTGACTGTCCACATAACATAGGGCTCCAGGTCTCCATGAACAAGGGTGCATGACCCAGGATAGATGATGGCTTGAACTAAAGAAGCCTTTTTCCTCCACGGTCACTACAGCAGAAATACTGAATATAGACCTTATCATTCTCCCTTCTCCCTTCTCCCTCCCTCTGTCTCTTAGACGATTTTAAAACACTCCAGGAGAGAAGTTATTTTTTATTCTTTGCTATGTTTTAGCCTCTGGGAAAAGCTACAGTAAGTGAAGATCTAAGCAAAGCCTTGTTAGTAAATTCTTCCCAAGTTCATATTGTTTAGATCAACAGTAAAGGGGGGAAAACGACCTGTCAATTATTATTTTTTATTAGAAATACAGCTTAGAAGTATTGACAAATGGAGCCATAATGATGGACAATTTTAAAAGTACAGGAACAGATCCCCAAGTTGCTAGAGATCTTTGGAAATCATTGGCCCTGTCCTGTGCTGTCCAACAATCTAAGCAGACAGAAAGAATCCAAACTATGTGTAAATTAAGAAGTTGCTATATTCAAGCATATTTAGGGTAAGGAACACAAGAAATAAAGAACTTCTGAATCTAATCTCTAACAAGCCAGAAAAATGAGAATAAAATATGAAACATCAGATTGTTGTTTTAATTCATAAAGAGAATTAAGACTTAAGAAAGGAATACCATAGAACTCTGATTTAATTGCTATGGCACCTTGCACAGAAGTTTTACATAAGTTTTTCAGTTCTCTCACCTAACAAAAATGTGCTGAACAATAAAATTTAAAGAGAAACTGTCCTTTCAATATGTTGTATCAACTTATTGAAGAGTAGTATAATACGTAATGAGAATTTAAAATTTCATCCATGTCACAATCCACCGGGACCAGTGGATGAGAGTGTTGCAACCTTCTGGAAGCATCTCCAGCTGGAGTACTTCGGTGGCCACACATTCATACGCACACAGTTGTTAACACACATCTCAGATAGCTCAACAGATGCACCAACTGCAAGGAGTTGAGAAGAGTCTTTGGAGTTCTATGGTGAGGTTTGATCCAATAGCTCGTGTAAGAAACCAGAAGCCAAGACAAGGACTAAGGTGGAAAGGCCCCTGAAGAACTGAGGGACCAGCTCATATCTGGGGGCAGAGAGAGCATCAGGGCCAATGGTCTGAAGGCACAGGGGCAGTACACAGGCTGGGTTAGGGCAGGGGGTCAATAGGGGAAACAGGGAAGGGAGAACTTTCTAGGGTAGATAACATACAAGGTATGAAAGGGGCGGGGTGGTCAAGGGGCCAATGGGGGAAGTAGAACTGGGATATATTAGCATAGTGGAACAGAGCATCTTTTCAGTCACCCTAACCTGGGGAGGAACTTTAAGCCCACTGGCCTCCACACATCCACATCATATTGAAGCACCTGAAGCTATTCATTTAGGGATATGGGACTGGGGAAAGGACCTTTTAGGTTACAGGTCCAGTCAATGGCTGATATAATCTTATCCTACTTGAATTTATCAAGTCCTCAATTTAAATTAGCTGGGTTTTCTTACTCCCACTACTCTAACAATGTTATTCTAAAGCCTCACTCCATTGGTAGTTTGTATTTGTATATATACAAAGCACCTGACAGAACTTACTTGTCTCCATGTTGTTTTTTTGCTCTTTAGCAACATATTCTTTCAGTTGAAATGACTTCTCCTCTTTGGTATTTATTCAATTTCTAGTTTCTCCATAGAGAAAGTTATCACACAAATCCAAAAAAACACAGTTTTATAGACTATTTTCATTGCTTGGGTTGAGATAAAAGTCAATCAATTGGAATGAAATGGCACATAGCCAAAAAATTAGATGCTTATTTGTATAACTGTCATAGGAATAATTCAAACATGTTTGGGACAGGCAATTATGTCTACTAGTAGTTGGAACTCAAAGTACTTCAGGAAAAGGTGACTGCAGTAAAAGTTTAAAACCTAGAAATCCAGTTTATGTCCTGAAAACTAGGGATCACTTCTTTGTACCCCTCCTCATTGCAATGGAATAATAATTCTTGTAGCCACAGAACAAATTTTGAGACTCAAGGTTTTCAGTACTCTGTGACAGAATTCCAAGATTTAATTATAAATTTACTCTCATACATTTTAAGAGCATCCACTTAAGTGGATTCCTCTCAATATGAGAAATAGGAAACAAGATTCTACCTTCTCAATCTATGATAGTTATTTCTTTTCAGACTACCACATACTTTCTTATTCATCCACATTTGATACTAAAGACAGTATTTTCATTCTTTTCCAGTCTCCTCTCCTGTGAAAAACTTGGTGGTTTTTAACATTTTGTCTCCGAAGTCACTAGTTTCCTCTTGCAAAAAAAGTAACCAGAACACAGCAATTTAAATAAATGCAAGTCTTAGTTTTGTACAATGACATTTTCACCTTTACATACTGCTCTTTTCTGTGCAATGTAACATTTTCTTTATTCTTTGGGATACAGCTCAACAACGAGCAAGGTTTCAGCTCACTTTTCAAATTTACTCTATATTGCAACCGGACTGACTTGCAAGAGTGTTTCAGACATATTCAAAGATGAGTTTTACTGCATTGTCACCCATAAAAAGCACAACTAGCAGTTGATATTGGCATGAAAGTAGTCAGCATTCTCTAACCAATCACAGAGAAAATGAACAAAGGAGCTATTCCCTTAACTAACAAGTATTCATTTCAGTGGGCTCCACTGAACTAGACAGTTTTGTCACTTGATTGGTATTACACCAGTTTTAATTACTTAGAAGGATATTGGAAAAATATGGCCAAAGAAAGTGCAAAGCACAATGCTTTCAATATACCATGTATGTTTGCTTTCATCCCACCCTCAGCAAATACAAAGAAAAAACCAGAACTTCTGTTTGCTTTTACACTTTACAGAGATCAAGATAAATTTAATTCTGCTAGTGAGGAGTAATTAGATGATTAAGGTGACAGAGTGTTACACATGCCTTCAATGGGCTCTGACCTGCTATATCAAAATGAAATAGTTGCAGCATTAAACTGAACTGTCAGTTAGTGTACGCATTTACTAGAAAGTCATTTTGAGGTGATTTATATATGCTCCCTTAAGAGCAGCAGCATGAATACTGTTTTATCATCATACCATCTTCTTAGGAGGTTGTTGGCTGCACAAATGACTCAAAAATTGGCCATATCACTGTTTTCACATGATGAAAGCAACTCCTCATTCATGCTACAAGCTAATTTCTCCAGTTCCTTTTATTCCAGGATGAGCCAGTTCCCTCTTTCTAAAGACAGTAAATCAGTTCAGAGAGAGCTACGTGCATAAACAGTTGGTTAGAAATAGAGCAAGGGAGAGAGAAATGATTGGAATGATCAGATGGTTGGAATGAGATTGTATTTACCTCTGAGCAGCAGCATTGCTTCTTGTCAGCTTAAGCAGTTTGTGGAATTACAAAGTTACTTTGCAAGCTGAAGATGTTTTTAGTACTTTGAGAAGCCACCAAAGCCTTGTTCAAACAAATGGAACAGATTAACAGCACAGCTATATACTTTGGAAGAATGAATGTCCTTCTGGCAGTAATTGTTTGTAATTAGGAAACCTGTCTATCTGATAATTGTTATCCAGTTATCTGATCTTGGACACAATTATGCAAAGCCAATGTCCAGGTTTCAGCACACAACTGGGGATTCCAATTCATATACTTAGACTGATTAACTGGCATGAATCCCATCAGCCCCATTGCCAAGGTTACCTCAGTGAAACCTACTTCATCATGAGCAGTTCACTGTGTTCCACCCAATAACTCAAATTATATCAGCATCTTCTTAGTCAGAAACCAAACATTAAAAATTGAAAAGCTCTCAGGTCTACAATTTAAATGGCCCCCTTATTTAAAGTGTCATGGGCTTTGAACCCCTCAATGACTGCAAAAAGTGCATGATCTGAAAAATAACACTAATGCAAACCTAATGTTGCCCTTGCATAGTTCCTTGAGGAATTCAATGTGAAATAGTCCAAGAACAAAGAAACCTACATTTAAATTTCATTAAAAATTAAGCATCATAACAGAACCAACAGCAAAACAGCATTAACTAAAGGCAACATTTCTGAGCATATGATGAAGTAATAGTTTTCACTGAAGGTGATATGCTTGAATATTTGTACACATATCCATATGCTTTGTATTTATACATACACATAAACCCAAAAGTTCTACTTATATTACATCACACATTTCATTATATTACAAATTTCAAAGAATGCAGCCTTGCTTATGGGAAAGTGTTGAGAAGCTGCATCATACCTTATTTTTACATTGCATCAGATAAACATGTATTTACTACTGATAGTCATTAACATATATCCTATAACTGCCTTAGTAACAGCATCCTTAGGGAAGGGATAAGGCTTGTATTAGTAATGTAGTATAACAAATAGCTCATTAAAATTATATAGCTTATTTCCCTGTATGAACAACAGCTAAGATTACATAAAAATAGGATCCTGTAATTAAAAAAAAAAAAAAAAAAGGGCACAAAATTTTACAAACATTAAGTTTCTAAATGTTACAAGAGACACTGGAACAGCTGTTCTACAGTTAGAGAATTTCTTCCAACTCTGTGAAGGAACCAATTCATGAGTACACTCCAAAGAACTGAAGGTGAATTGAAGGCTGCATTTAAAAGTAGTTCAGAAATAGTTATGAGAATTAAAGTATTATTGTAGTTGCCATTAACTCACCTCCCTACACACCAGCACTGTTGTCTGTTTCAACTCCGAGAAACTCTTTCAAAGCTTTTCAGCTGCTACTCTGTAGTAACATTAAGAAAAAACCCAGAAAAGATTCCCAGCATGATTCACTGCACAACATGGAAGTTGTTAGAAGCAAAATTTATAGTTGCTTCTAATACACACAAATGCACAAAGCCATAAGGTTTATTTTTTACTTTGGCAAAAAAGAGATGCACCCCTCAAACACAGAACACAAAACCATTTCAAGCTGATATTGAGAAAAGAGCTTTTTTTTCTTTCAAGCTGTAGGCTTAACACCTTTGAATCCCTCTGGAAATCCTTGTGGATCTTGAAATTTAGTGTTTAACTTTGAGACAAAGAGCCTAGATTTGTTGGGAAACAGGTAGGACTCGGTCCACTGTGCACAATGAAAGCAGGAGAGAGGCTTTCCCTAAAAGCAGGAAGCCTGATTTCCACATGCTGCAGGCTTCCACCTTCTGCCAGCAGGTGGCAAGGAGATAGGGAAAGGCGGGATTGCTAAACCCGTGCGACTCTCGAATGAGGAGCCAGCTGCCACCTTCTGATGTAACGAAAGGAGAGGCAGCTCCCTAAATGCAGAGAATAAGGACATTTTCTAGATTTACTAAATGCTGAGAAGCTGAAAGTAATTACAGTTGCACAGAGCTCTACAAACCAATTTATAAAATGACTGACAAGGCAAGCAAGGGTTTTGTACTGCAGTCTGCATTGCAATTGAAGTTGCATGCTAACTCATCTTCCCACACACCCAGTAGCTCAGTGCTATTTAGCTCCAGAAAAGACACAACAAATGAGCAAAATGAGAAGGAGCAAGCCCTAATTTTTAGGATCTTAATGAAGTCTGACATATGCAAAAATAATTCAAAGTCTGTCCCAATATTCAATTGCAAAGATATAAATGAGGAGGCACTGAAATCAATTCAATTATGGAAGTGGAACAAGGACAGGTAAATAAAAACACAGGTGACAAAACAGAAGCCAAATTTCAAGTTAAAGGAAAAAAATAAGCAAAGAATCCTTGCTGAACCTAAGTCCTTACTCCTAGAATGTCGAATTTGATCTGAAACCATGTCCATGGTCTCCTATTTTAAGTAATACATAAGAAAGGATTAATTGTCATTGTAACGGAGAGTATCTGTTCTAAAAGAAAAGCTAAACCAAACCAAACCCCTCTTGCTGCTGAAAACCTTAATATATTTCTTACCAATAATTTTGGGGAATTATTTCAGTAAAAATTCTATAATTTGAAGTTTCTGGTCTAGAGGGCTATCTCTCCACCTATTCTTCCACTTCCCAGAACCACAGTGTACTGTACCAGAAGATGAACTCCAAGATCCCTGGTACAGCATTGTTCTGTAAGACTCAACTAATTGAGATCACAAACCCAAAAAAAGCCTTTACAAAAAGTAAATTATATTGGGTTTCAGATGCTTTTGTCAGATCTTACCTGCAAATAGAATGGAAGAACAAAGAGAGGCTGAATTGATGCACCTCCCTCCAAATGGATGCTAAAACCAGCTACTTTCGGTATCTTCTTTACTGGATAAGTCAGGCAGCATAGTGAGAAACAACACTTGGAGCACTGACCCAGGTCTGGTCTCACTGCACAAACCTGTAAAGTAGAACTCATTCAACTTGCACTACTGTAACATTGGAAACAGCTCTACAACGCCATTAGGCATAATAATGTGTAATGTGTGGATGAGACTTAAATATCTACAAAAGAAAAGAAAGACTCAACAGAGAAAATCTGAAGGACCTTCAAACTGAATAACAATAAAAGGAGTGCCTATATGCAAGAGTTATTATAACCAAGCCTCTTACTACAATTCAGCATTAAAATAAGATGTTTGAACTGGGCATATATTCTTCTTCCACTTCTTCCTCTTTAGAAAAACTTTAAATCCTTGAAGATCAGTCTAGATGCACTACCCTCACAGGCCCTAGTATTCAAAGTACCCAGCACATAAAACACAAACATGACTGGCATTCCTCTTGTTCCTTAAACCCTTTATTTCTTCCATAATGCTCAAGCATTTTTTTGCAGTGCAATGTGGTAAACAATTTGCTGCAACTACTGCAAACAGCCATGTTTAATTCAGACACTGTCATTGCATTTCCTTTAACCTCTGCAAAACTGCTCCAATTCTTGGTCTAATCCACATGAAATATTCTAATAATTCCATAAAGTACAGGGCTGTGCCCAGTGCTTTTCATCTGTTTGTTCCTTACTCCACAAACAAACCTCAAAATTAGCAATCAGAGTAATAGGTAGAGTTGTAAAGCTGGGTGCATCTGATCCTATGCTGGTAAGATACAAATGAGAAACAAAAAAAACCTTTCCAGAAGGAGAAGAAAGTATGCTATGTAATATGGAATACACCATGATCCTTTCTACCACAAGGTTTTCTGCTTTAAGCCATGTTAGCTCTGCAAGTACTACTACAGAGTTCAGTATCAAAATACAGTAAAGTTTCAAGCAAAATCAAATACCATATGAAAATGGGTGTTTGCTTTCATCCACATATGGTAGAAAATAAGCATGCAGCAGTTCGTCATGTTCTCAAGACAACAAAGAGTGACAGTTCAGTAACTGCTTGTATGACCACATCTCATTGGGAAGTTGATCATGAGATGGAGACTTTGCATTCTCTCCTTCTTGGACATACATGTCAGAATGCACTCATTTCTTTGACTAAAATTGAAACATTAGCCTAATCTGGTTTTTAAACATTTACTAAATAGTGCAAAATGCTTTCTGCAAGATAGATAAAAATTTAAGCCTGTAGTTAAAGCTTCTGCAGAATACAGTATATGCATTTTGGTACTTTTTCCTTTTAAGGAATTATTTATCCCACTGATCTCAAGTTTAAATCTGTATATAAATTTAGATTTTTTTTTTTAAGACAGGACACTGTTATACACTTTACTGAAATTTTCTTTTCTTCAAAGTCTATGAAGCCAGTGAAACAGCGATGACTTTCAGTGAGACACAGAAGGGTGATTTGCATGGTACTGCTCATCCTGCAATGCTCTACAAAAGCAGGAGTACTGTGAGCTCCAGCTGAAGTAAGGAGGAACTGAGGACATTCCTCACCTTTCATATCTGAGCTTGGTATTGTCAGACAGCTCTGCAGTGGCAGATGTGAAGATGTACAAGGCATATATGTAACAGACTGCATAACAGCAAGGTTTATACCATATACCACAACAGTAATGCTTTAATCTTAAATGAATACTAAGCTGAAAGGTTCAGATGAAATTAATACAATCCACAGATGTTCCATGGACAGAAAATAGTTTAGGACAGAAAAACAAATTGTTTGCATAAAAATGCACTACAGCACTAGAGCACATTTTAATGTGGAGACAAGTGAAAGTCTGTTTTACTTTATCAGTCACAAATATTAGCTCGAATTTGTCTCACTGTCAGTCATGGCCATTGCTTATAGATACTTAGCAGCACTTTCAATTGTCAGCAAGTGATTAACAGGGAATTTTATAAATATAAAGAATTATTTATAGATCATTTGAGAACCAAACATTTATTGAAGAAACTTTAACCAACATAAATGAAATCATTCAGTCTCAGAAAGGAAATACACTGAGTGACCTAAACACCCAATCAAAAATATCAGCTCAGAATCTGAGTTGTCAAATGTATGCAATTGCCTATGTGCAAAATACCTACCACAAATAAATGTCCACAGCTATTTGATTAACAGTGTGAATATTAAGCTATAGAAAGTAAATTGCTCACAAAACGGCAAGAGAGGGAACAGCTAAATTCCTTTCTCCAAACTGCAGCTTTGCCATCTGTGTATCTTGATTATTATTCTTTTTAGTGTTCCTTCAGCAGAATTTGGGAACTCCAAGCTGCTTAGTACAAATTTAATCGAGTCCTTTTCAGTGAAAGTGAAAGATGCTGCTATAAAATTTCTAAAGTTTGAGCCATGTCATGCTGCAACACACAGAATATTTTCTCCCATGGTTATAACATCAGTGGGTTCTCAGTGAGAGGCCCCACAGCAGTTCAATCTCAGCTGCTGCTGCCCCACACATTTCTCCATCCCAAGCAACTTACTGAATTCTAATAGAGAAATCTAACCAACCAAAGAGTGACTAATCTTGAGCAGAATGAGGCCCTGATCACACAAAGGCCAGGAACATTGGCAGAAAAGGGTAAAATAATGGAAATAGGAGCACAGGACTACACCAGCTTTAATTTATGTATTGCTAAGGAACCACATCCTGCAGTAGAAACTCCAAAAATAGAAGCAATTTTTGGTGTCTTGAACTCCAACAATGCAGCTTTAGAGAAAACCACACAGGCCAGGGTACTGGGAAAAGTACTGGAGCAGTTAACAGCATACACTTAGGGAGAGTGCAACCATTTCCTTGGCTTTTCTTTGTGTATTTGATTAAGCAAGGAAATAAGATCATAAAAGCCAGGCTCTGCTTCCCTTGCTGAAGAGGCAGAAAATCTTAAGTGCTCAGGAGATCACAGCAACAAATTATGCTTCTGGTCAGGTTACTTTTAGAAGGGATTAATAACCAATTAAGAGAGATCCATGCCCCAAGTATAAGCTGAAAGATGACTGAGATTAATAAGACCTGCAAACAAGGCAACTTTTATGCATGAAAGAAAGATTCAGAAAATGTAGCACTACTAGAAGGGACAAGCCCTTTAACAAATTGTGTTATTAGAAATTTAGGAGTTTTACATCGAATTTAATAAACAAAAAGCTTCTCTGCTCTTTTCTCACACTTTAATTTCATTTCCTCAGAGAACCCAGCTATCCTGCATGTTATTTCTAGAATAAGAATGTCTGACACAAAATGCATCCAGCCCTTGAAGTTAGGTGATATAACTCTGGAGATCAGCTGAGTGGTTACAGCTATGACAACACTCAAAGTCGCCCTGTAAGCTGTTCATATGAATTATGCTGCTTTTCACTCACTTCATCCCAAGTTGTCAAAAAGCACATATCAGCCTTTTTTCATCTGTGTTAGCTTGTTAACTATTAAACACATGGAGATGAAAACTATGAAGTACATGAAGCTGCATTATATTGTTCAAGGCAGTGCTTTTCTAAAAAGCATGATTTCACTAAGAGGTTTATTTGTCCTGAGAAGATTATATTTGCCTCAATGAATTTTGAATTCTGAAGTAAAACTTAGATTCCATAATTTAGATCAATTTTACATCCCTATCTTTCCAATTTTTCAGCTGCTTTTTCACAGTTTTGGAGTAAATATATCATGCCATATGAGAAGTGCCTAAGTTACCAGACAATAGAATAATATTTGGAAATCCAGCTCCTTAATTAATGCTAGTTAAGCTCTCAAGATGACTCTGAACTTTAAAATTCTTAGTCTACAATTTTGTCATGAAACCCACATTCTTTGTGGCTTGTTCCACAGTAGCTAGCCAAGTTTACAGTGGAAAATATGAGTAATAGCTACATTTAAACAGAATGGACTTCAGGAAAAATACTTGCATCAGATCTAACAAAACAAAAGCAAACTGCAAGTCAAAATCAGGTTAGAAAACATGTCTCCTACTTTAGCCTTTATATGGTTCTTATTTCAAACAACCAGACAAGAAATAGATGGATTTAGTACCCGTGGCACAGAAACAATGCTGAGGCAGGTAATATCAGCTGTTGTGAAATGATAAGGAATTGGAGTGCCCCACGAGGTGCAGCATCATAGAGATCAGCATGAGTGGAATCAATGAATTCTGTGCCTGTGCTGTGCACTAACTTTGCCAGATACCAAGGTATGTTGGGAGGTTTACTACACGGCTGTTGCAAGCACTAGCTCCACTCGGTGTTTGTCTGCTGAATATTTGCTAAGAAACCGCTGCAAAGGGATAAGTTAAACATAAAAATAAACACAACCAGTAAACAAAAATAGGTTAAACATTGACAACCAAAAGAAACTAAAGTAATCAATAGCAGGAGTAGTAAAAAGCATAACAGCAACTTAAAGGAAAAGTCAGCAGAATTTCCAGCCATGCTGCAAATTGTATTTTTGTACTACTGGAGTCAGTACCTACAAATTCAAGGAGTCTGAAGTTTGCTGTATAGATGAAAACAGAGTAATCTTTAACAGCATTTCAATAGAAAATGTAATTTGGGTCATTGTATCCTTGCTAATACAGCATCCAGTCCACCTGACTAACTGCAACCCTCTCTGGTTTAGAGGACGACTAAACACAGGATTATTTATAACAATTTTTTTTCACCAGTTCATTCAAGAACATCCTCCTGCATTAGCTAAATGACAGCAACACAGCATAGCTTCTCTAAAGCAAAACTATGTTCTTACATGTAAGTCTAGGCAAATAAGATCTTTTGAAAGAACTTCAGGTCATACGGGGTCTACTTTCACAGATACCCATCAAGAATTCAAAGCTTATAGACAGCAACTTGAATTTGCTGTGGAGCATAGAATTTAGCTCTGCTACATAAACTATAACTAACAAAGGTTCAAAAACCTCTCCAAAAATCATGGATTTAAGGCACAGACTGACAGTCTTACATCCCACAAAGTAAATCATCAATGGAGCTTAATTGAAGAAGGTGTAACACATTTCTTGCTTTGGACACCTAGAAGAAACATTACATTTCTTACAAATCTCTTACAAGAACTCTTCCTGGCCACTGACCCCAATTCCAAGACATGAAACCAATTATGGTTAGTCAAGGCATTCTATTCCTGGCAAGAACAACAAAAACTTCCTTTTAATAGACATACATTTCCATTTTGTTAACTTGCAGTGATGTCCATTTCCTTCTGAAGTATAAGTATCAATAAGAATTGCAAAAATTTTCTGTCAGATTTAAATTGCCACCTTTTTTATCTACTCCATTCCTCTTCCTCTCAGAAAAAAAAACAAACCAGAAAACCCTAAAGAGGTAGGTTACTTACAAGAAGAAATCTCACTGTAGGAAAAATATATACCCAGTAATTCAGGTCTGTTGACTGCCTCAGTCACTGGCGAGAGCACCATTTTGTAGACTGATCTGGAAAGAATGATTTAAAAAGAGGGACACAGTCAGGAATTTAAATGCTCTTGACTACTGACACACTTTGCTAATCTATCTTGAGAAGGTCAGTTAACTTCATTGTGTGAATTTCCAAAAGGATATATTAATTTTATCCATCTTTAAATAAGATTTTCATCTCACATCTTCAAAGCCGTTCCAAAAAGGACTATCCTTTCATTTGTTACTAAAGCCAAAAGACTGTCAGATGGGGGCAGGTAAATTGTGATATTCTATGGCAATATGTGGCACTATTCCCTAATTAAAACATTGGAATAAAACATAGTAATTAACATGAAATTATTCTAGATTCACACTGTTCATTTGTGCTTCCATGAACACAGCAATTTAGGACTATTTATATTCATACTTCACAATTCAATACAAGAAAGTTTTTTAATGCCAAGATTTAAAATCCATATGTTTAAGATACATGATTATACATACATGCATCTTATAAAGTAAGATGGAAATTGCTTTCCCTTTTGCATCCACTTGTCCCATTATTATTTAACAGTTTATATTTCTTTCTTAAAGTTCCTTGTCTCCAGGTGACTTCTTAATCACAAATATCCAATATGTACACGCCTAATTTTCTTTACTTTGCTACTTTTTTGCATATTTATTGTAGTGTGCTAAAAATGAAGGTCTTTTGCATATACAAAAGTATTTATTGAAAACAGACAAGATGTATTTCATTAGTCCCCTTCTATCCACCCACATGAGATTCATTGTCCATGTTCTAAAGTAACACCTAAATAATAATTCATGTTCCAAAGATGGGCCTCTTGGCCTTCTTGTTAAGTGTTCCACATGAAAGAGCAAGAAAAATGAGCTGATTTCAGAAAGACAAAACTTTTCACTACTCAAAAATGGAGCCTAAGACATATCTACACAAATTCCTTTCAGAGGCGAGTAATGATACACCTTTCTTCAAGCAAGAACAGTAAAACTGATGTATCATTGTGTTAAAGAATGATCAATACTGAATCCATGTTCAAGATTCTATCTCCAGAACTCTGAAATACAACTAATGAGCACTTCTCTCTCCAAGTCACCAAGGCTTGTTGCTCAAGAATAAGATGTTAAAGTTCAGTCTGCTGGACTCAACTTCACCCTGCAGAAAAAAAAGTAACCATTCCTATGGCTTTAGGACAACAGCACAATCAACACAACTTTCTTAGCTGCACGCAAAATGAAAACATCTTGCTTGTAACATTCCTTTTAGCAACCACTTTAACAAGAGTCTCCAGATTATAATCAACCTTCTAACTGAAAGAACAAATGCTAATTCCCATTTATATGAAAAGTGGGATAAGTCAACCAGTTCTAAATCTTCCGCTGTTCACTGCTGACTACATCAAATTCATATTCTTAAATATATAAAAAATAATTTAAAGTATTTTCAATTGTTCACAATATCAATCTAAACCAAAATACTAGTATATTAGAAGATCAGATTTTAAAATGAGAGTCAAAGGGTGGGTTTGTATAGACCCAAAAGGATACACTGAAGTTTTAATTTGTTCAGTGGTACTATTTGCGTATACTTGGAACCTCGGGTGACAGCATTCCTGGTTTATTTGCCATAATTCTATTGAGGAAGGCCTGTGGTTCTGCATGGCATGCAATCCTTGCTAGTTTTAGCTGATATTTCTTTTGTTCTCAGCAGTCATTTGATCAGAGGTTCTTGTTAGAGGTTCTCTAAGCACTCCCTAGCATTTAACTCTTACTAGGCCCAATTCTATTATTTTTCTACAAATGAGATCTGGCCAAGATCCACAACAGAACTTTCTGTGTAACTTTCCTTATCTCTTTCAGCATATAAAGAATTTGTGTTTCTATTACTTTGCAAAGAATAAATGTCTTTATATGAGACTTTACTTATGCTGACATTCGGCACTTCCCACACCTTACAAAATGGAAGAAGGAATAATTACTATGTGATGCTAGTGATCCATCAGAGACTGATGAATCACAATAATTTCCTAATGGATAAAGTAAACAGAAAGCTTCAAGTTTCCCTGGCAATCCTGTCATTTAGAAACAGGCAAAAAAATAGGACAAACCCCCTACCACTGCAAACCATCCAGCTGGTGATCCTGATAGTTACAGACTAGTTATCTGATAGTGATGTAAACTCCTTATGCCAGCTTGCTTAAGCACAGAAGCATAAATGCACATAATTAAAATCTGATGTTTGCTTTTTCCTCCAAACACAAATGCAGTATTTGTGTTTGAGCACTGGCAGTAACAACTGTGAACTGTGCTATTAACGTCTGATTTAAAAATGCTTGTGGCAGAATCCTGTCTAGAGGAACAAAAATAAAATGTATTCAGACAAAGCAACAGTGAAAAGTGCATTAAGAAAATTAAAAGCAGTGATTACAGAAGAAAATCATGTATTCTCCTCTCAGAAAGTTATTTATGTATAGCATTTCTTAAAATGGACCCAAACACTGCCATTCTCAATAAAAACTAAAATTCTGAGAGGATATATTTTTAAAGTCTATGCAAATCCTTGTTTTAGTAAAAGGGAGAAATATAGTTCAGTACCCCTCTTCCTTATTTTCCTTATTTTTGAGGTTAAATAAATTGGTACTAAATGTTCCAGGAATCTAGCTGCATTTATGAATTCATTTATAAACTCAGGCTTAAGAATTTATATCTTAAAAAATACATCACAGAATTCAGGCTTCTTAAGTTCAGTAAGGGACACAATGAAAACTGTCTGCAGCTTAAAGAAGCATTTCACACTAAACTGAGGCATCCATTTGCTAGACAGTCAACCAAAATTATCTCTGGCTCTAAATCAGTATCTGAAGGTGCATCCTTTCACTGAGGATCCATGGATTTCAGCTGTCTATTGCAAGTGGCTAAAGTAGGACTGTATGAAATTGTTCTCTTGCCTGATCTTACTGAAGTGTTCTGTAGTGTTTGTTAAATGCTGTACAAAACCAGTCCTACAGCTTAGTCTTTTTTGTGAGATATGCACACAGAAATATTCTGGTGATTATTGTTCTGAATTTTTAAGGACATACAACACTGAACACAGCCAAACTAGAGGCTTTGGAAAACCATGATCGAGGTAAGCAGAAAACATCCATCCTGTTATCTTCCTACTGTGGTGGGGGGCTGGCAGCCACTTTTGCCAAAGCATCCTACCAAAATTTGTCAATTCACATTGCTATCAGCCAGGTTGCTTCCACTGGTAGATGTAACAAAAACGAGTTTTCCCAAAGTGGCATTAAATGAATCCTGATAATCAGTTAAGGATAGTTTTTTTTATTTGGTGTTATGGGATATTTTTAATGTTTGTTTGATTTGTAGTTTTAATTGCTTCTTTTTCCTCAGAAAAACACAAAAGGGCAAACCTATACCAGCTAGAAACACTGAATGTCAGCAGGTATTCTGAAGGTGGACTTTTATTCCAAATGCAGCTGAGTGAAGTCTGGGGATGGACCTCCGAACAAAACAAAGCATCATTCTGTATGTACATCACAAGGCCTTAGAACAACAAGTAAGAAGATTACAGTAGTTTTGTATCACAGGTAGATTTAGCTTCAGGTCAACACAGCCTGCATTGTGCTTGTTAGTCTTAGGTTTCACAAGCGCTTGTTTGAGATGAATTAGAGAATCACAGAATGGCTAAAGCTGGAAGACATCTAGACCAAGTCACCTTCTGATAGCAGGTTCAACTTGGGCAGATGGCTCAGAACATCTGAATATCTCCAAGCATGGAGACCTGAAGTATTTCCTTATATTTAAATATAGCTTCCTGTACATCAGACAAGCGGGAAATGAGCCTCTTCTAATCACAGAACTTCCTTTAGGGACAAGAGTTAAACACTCTTTAGGAACATAAAAAAATTAGATGCCTTCTTAATATATCAAAAGGAGTGACTTTAATTAAAACAGGTTGCTATAGGCATCATCTGGAGATGTACTTAGCATTGCTACCTGACTAATTTTGTGCCCTAGAGGAAGATAAAAATTTGATATTTCAAGTAAGCAGTAAATAGCAAAAACTTCAATTCTCCATATCCCACAGGCATATAAAGAATTTTCTGCTTGCGTTTGGAGACAAGTATTTTGATAAAGCTGAACAGAAGCAGGTGCTTAAATACTTTGATTAATAATAATTTAAGTTAGAGATACTTTTACTTACCACATTATATATATATTTCATGTGCTGAAATCTTCCAAGTCTATCTGCAAAAAGGGATACTCCTCATCCACATGATACACAGACTGTGACAGGATTATTTGCATCAAAAGGAAAGAATTGCCTGATACTGTGAAGTGACAAACATTGCCTGTTACATACTTTCCACTATCATTACATGGGGAAGAATATAACTGGAAGCTGAAGGATCTGTATGATATCCATTGGATATCATACAGCTAACTCCGTCCCTTATTTCATTCTACTTGAACAATTTTGTTTTTAAGATCAGCATCCCATAAACAAATGAGCTAGCACAGAGTCCTGAGCTTTTGCAATGCTCTTCCTAAGAAAATACTGTTCTCTGACAAGAACGAAATTTCAAGTTGAGGACCTACTTGCCTGCTATTTGTGTAATGTACCGTGCAAGCAGCATCTCAAACCACTTTTGGAAGGAAAAACTAGAGGAGTGGATGTGGTATAAATTCCAGAAACCCATGGTGCAAAGATACTGTCTGAGGCCAAATTCTGACCTTATTTTTGTGCATGCAGCAATCCAGATTTAAAAAAGGAATGGCAGAAGTTACTCTCATTCTGAATACATTGCAATATACCCATCTGCACAGCCAGAATATTCTAAGGGAAAGAAGAGAGAAGGGAAATTGGGATACAAGCATATACAAGCCAAAATTTTAAAATTTCACTGCCAAACCTCAGACTGCAGAAATGATTAGGGGGCTGAGCTTTGTCCAATTCTTTAAGCAAAAAAATCCCCTTCTATTACACTCCTTGGGCCACTGTGCATTCTTTTAAATCCCAAATAGATTTCATAATTTATATTGACTTACACCAGGCAACATAGAACTTCCTTAAGTCCCAAGTTCTTTGTACACTTAGACAAACAGCAAAGCACAGAAATTTGTCATTGAAGTATGCATTCCATGAACAGCAGAACTACCAAAGTTTTTTTAGGGACTCCTGCCTGCCCTTTGCTCTTAATTTTTCTATTAAAGTAATTCCAGCCCTTTCTACCCGCCATGTCTTTGGAGCAGGACAGAGACAGCACGTGCTGGCTCCAGTGTGCAGAGTCACCACACTGAATTTTCAGCCTATTATGTTCAAACACACTGTATAAAAGCTGAATTCCCCTCAGCTTTCCTTCAGTAGAGGCATTCATTTGAATCATCCTAATCTATTAATTCAGCAGCTTTCCCAAAACTTCCAGGTTATTTGCTCTGCAACTCCTACTCTTCACTTACAGCACCCAACAGAGACATTGAAAATGACTGATAGGAAGGTATTAGAAAGATAGACAGAAGCATGATTAAACAAACAAATTTCCAGAGGGAAACAGAACAAGCGAAAGAGGTGTTTTAAACAGCACAGTAGTTTCAAATACACTCCGATTTTTTCAGCATTAAAAAAACCAAAACGAGATCCTATATCCTGTTTTTAGCAGCTTCTCCACACAGCTGACATAAAAGAAACATGGATTTACATCTCATGCTGAAAAGCTTTTATTCTCACTTTCTTATAACTCCGTAAATTGCCCAGAGAGAGATTTATTCTCCACTATGATTTCCTGAATATCTTATACCCACACAAAAGATTGATGCTGGCAGGCAGAGCTGTCAGTAGGAATTTCAGCAGAAGTAAATTGTTCAGTACTTACAATGCAACATAATAGCTGTAATTTCATTTGAACTGCTGCCATTAATAAAACTACAAGCCAAGACCTAGGCGTTCATCACTGTGCAGCCGCTGGGAATTTCTCTGTGCACTCTTCACACAGAGGCAGGTAGCTCAGTCCTGGAAGTGTTACTATACCTGAAAGAATGACGAGCCAAGTCTGGCGCTTTATCTCAGTAGTGAAAGACACAGGTGCACATCAACTGCTAAGGAGTTTCCTACCAGTATTTAACAGGTGTTTTCACAGCTATTCCAATCCCTTGCCAAAATGCAAACTAGCGATTTCAACGTGTATGCATTGAAAAATGTTTAAAAGGGAACTAAAATATAAAATATAATACACAGATATGCAAATATGTATATATGTACATTGCACATTACAGTTGGGCAGGAAGCATGTTCTTCTGGAGCACGTTCTTCTGAAATATTACAGCTGCTACCTATGAAGAGACAGAAATTCAAATACATTAAATACTTGGCTAAAGATACCACATCAGCAGACAGCTGTTCTTCACCTAGATTTTTGGTGAAGCACCTATTAAAATGCTTTAAGTGCTATGATTAAAACAAACTAAAAAATGTTTTCTTGGTCTAAGAAAATGTATACAACCTGAATTCTATTCTGTGCTGTTTATATGTGCCCTGAATGGAAGCTCAGGATTATCATACATGCCATAAAGGCAATGAAACATAACCAACTTCAGAAAAAGTGCTTTGAGTGTAATAAAGACTATTTTGCTGTGGTATCCTTTCTACTTAGAAACTGCAGATATAGCTGCCTCTGACAGGTTAAACTAATTAACCACCCTGCAAACAGCCCCAAAGGTCTGTATGGGAACTCAGACCCTGAAGAGGTGAATAAGCCATTAGTTCTCTCCAGAGGAATTAGTTTTTATATGCATGTCTCTCATCACTGTTAATCAACCATGATACACATTCTTTCTGCCAAACCCCCTGAGATGTATGGGCAAACATCTGCAAAGTCTGAAAAAATACTATACACTGCACTTCCCTGTCCAAGCTACAGAAGGAGGGAAAATGAGCAGTGAGCTGCACATGCAGGACAGGCTCTTTTACTGTCAACTCAGAGGTCAGCTCATGATCTGGTATATGAAAACTGTGAGGGCTGCAGTGGGGAAAGGAGAGCAGATGTGGTAAGAGAAACAGCATGTAAAAAGAAAAGGTCTTTCCTTTTACAATAATAGAGAGCATAGCAAGCAAAGAATAAGGATAGAATGGAGGGGCAAAGGCCCCTCAAAAATATAGTATTTCATGCCGTCATTGGGTATGTAAGGATTGATACACTCAATTATTGAATCTGCTGACATATTGCAATAGCCACGTGACTAAGATTGGAAACAAACTCAGAGTAATTGGTCTCCATTAAAATTTATAATATGTCATAGAAAGACTTCGTAGATCTTCCTGAGAGTAGGAATAAATTGGTGCTTTGTGTTTTAAATGGAAAAAACAAACAGGTCATGTACACCATTATTTCTCATAACCAAAAGAAAGCCCATTTCACAATTCTGGTCATTGTGCATGTGCAAATTCTAAGATATGGACTAATTTCCATGCTCTCCCATAAGGTTCCTGTAGCATTTTGGATGAAGATGAAAGCCTGTCTACAACCTAAATATATTAGCTTTAGTTACCTGGTAACAGTTGCATCATGAACACACTACAGTTAAATAAGAATTCCTGGGCAGAAGTATCAGCATCCCCTTTGGTTTCCATACCTGTCCCCACAATGTCAATAATGCCTGTAAACCTTTCTGGGCAAACTAATCTCTCATCTGGAGAAACTGCTGGAGAGAATACAGGCCACAAGAGGAGAAGGGCACAGATTGTTTTTTCGCAGTACTGACAGTAATTATTCATGTATCTCAACAATAATGGCTAAAATGAAAACTTTCTTTCGCCTGACCACTTCTCTTCAGTGGATCCCTACTTCTTCATCAGGTATCATTAATCACAATAGAGCTCAGCTCAGCAAGAAAACCTTAGCAAGCAAGATCCGAATATCCAGATTTTCAGAACAAAGACATTTTTCTGTAGGCATTTTTTCGAATTTTTCTACATCTTAAGAGAGAAGTAGAGCACTAGTTTCTTCGTACGTGCATGCATTTAGTAGATCTTATCTAGTATTTCTTCAGCACTGTACCACATAGTAAGCAGAAGTGAGAAGGTTCCATTAGCCCACCTAATTAATTTTCAGTGTCAGCATGGACCCAAACTGCTCACAATTGGACTGAGAAAATCTGTCTGCATGAACTGAAATAAAAAGTTGAACGAAGGAGATTTTTCCCTAAATAATTTTCCTTCATTAGCAGAGGCATTGTGAAAGTTTCCACTTGGATCACATCCTTACACCATGCTCACAGAGAAAAATCTAGAAAACATTCTACAACAATCTCAAAATCTCAAACCGGGAGAAAGAGGATGTGATTGGGAATATTCCACAGCGGACACCTGAATATTTGGAGCTGTTCTGACACGGACTTTTCAAATCGCGCCGCACACCGCCATCTTCTGGTGACCAAAACTTGGAATTATTTTTCCTAGTTTTTGAGAAAGAAAGCTGCAACCGTACTAAAGATAATTTTCATACAAAAAAAATTGAAGTGTTAAGATTAAAAATAATCTATACTCTAAAGCATTCTGCTGGTTTCTAGCTTGCTACGCTAACAAATAATTTTAATGTCACCGTATTTCCTTCAACTTATTGAATTCTCTAACAAGAAGAAACTAGTCAAGTTTGATTACTTGATTAGGCAATTAGTGTTCAATTAACTCTCCTTTCTCGAGTGGCTCAGCTAATGGGAGTCAGGCTCTATATTTGGTAGCTTCCCAGGTTTGCATACAAGTGTTTTTAAGTGGACTAGGAAAATAAAACAAAGGAATAAATATGTGAAATATCAAAATTCTACGAAATAGGATCGAGAATGCTTAGGAATAAACTAGAGGCTCTGCTTCCTTACTTTGTTTGCCGTGTAAAATGCAGAGCTTCTCACCACTAGACGTGAAAGCTTTTCTTCCGGTGCAGCAGAACTACTGTAACCAAAGTCAGTAATTCTAAGCTAACTTTTTATTTCTTTTTTTTAATACAACCAGCACCTTTAGGAGATAAACGAAGACACATACCTCCCGGTTTGGAAATTAACTGCTCCACGTGGAGCGCTAAATCCCCCCTTAGTGCTATAACTGCTACAGCCGCACTCTGTGGGCTTTTGCTGCCCTGCGGAGGAGCCTTTTTGCGGCCGCTGTCCCATTCCAAAGCGGCTCCCGGCCCGGCTTCCCTTGGGATTTTCCCTCAGGATTTGCGAGCTCAGGCACGGGCTCAGGGGCGGCCGCGCGCTCCCTCAGGGCCCCGCGCGCTTCCCGCCGCCGCCTTTTTGAACGGCCCCGTGACGTCATCGCGGGGCGGGCGCACGCGCGACGCCCCCTGCAGGGTCCGTCTCCAGGGGGCGATGGGCGGGGTCTGTGGGCGGGGCGGGGCGGTGGGGGCGGTGCGCAGGCGGTGCGCAGGCGGTGCGCAGGCGCGGCGCGCGGGGCGGGCGGCGCGCGGGGCGCGGGGCGAGCGGCGCTCCCATGAGCCGGCGCTGCCGCTCGGCCGCCGCTGCGCTGCTGCGGGGGCTTGCGGGCCCCGCCGCGCTCTGCCTGGGCAGCGCCATGAGCCTCTGCGGGGCGCCGGCCGCCTGCGCCGCGGGGCCTGCGGGCGGCGGCGGCGGGGGGCTCTCCGCGGCGCGGCTGAGCCCGCCCTGGCTGCGGCTGCCCGAGGTGCCGGGCGCGGAGCCGCACCGCACCAACGAGCTGCTGCTGCTGCCGCCGCCGGCCCCGCGCGGCCCGGCCCCGTCTCCGCAGCACCACGTCGTGTACTTCCCGGGGGACGTGCAGGTACGGCGGGCGATGGCGGCCCGGGTGGCGGAGGGGCCGCGGGGCGGGAGCGGGGAAGCGGCGCTGGAGGGACGCGTCCCCGGAAGGGCCGTGCGGGTGGGCATTGCCCGGCTCCCGCCGGCCGCCCGAGCATCTCGCTGCTCCGCACGGTCGGGCACAGGGAGCGGGAACGGGCCCTCCGCAAACCTGAGCTGGAGCGGCAGGGGAGGGGAGTAGGGTCGTCTTAACAGAACCACTTAGGCTGGAGAGCATCGAGTCCAGCCTATGACCAACACCACTGTGTCAAATAGACCCTGGCACTAAGTGCCATGCCCAGTCTTTCCTTCAACACCTCCAGAAACGGTGACTCCACCACCTCCTGGGCAATCCATTCCAATATCTAATCAGCCTTTCTGTGAAGATATGCTTCCTAATGCCCAATCTAAACCTCCCCTGGCACCACCTATAACTATGTCCTCTTATTGCCCGGGAGAAGAGACTGACCCCCATCTGGCTCTCCCTGGGCCTCCTCTTGTCCAGGCTGAACACCCCCAGCTCCCTCAGCTGCTTCTCACAGGAGTTGTGCTCCAGCGCCTTCACCAGCTCCACTGCCCTTCTCTGGACTCTCCCCAGCCCTATAGCACTGCCTGAGGGTGACATTTGTGACAGGGATGTGGCAGTGTCTGAAAGTGTGGCAGGGAGTGTCAATGGAGACAAGACAACGAAACCCTAAGGTGCCCAGGCTGTCCTGCCCAGGCAGAGCAGCAGGTGTACAGACATCCCAGACACCGTCCTGTGGGGATTTGACAGGCACTGAAGCTTTCTCAGCCTGTCCTCACTTGTGGTCTCTTGAGTTGGCAAGAAATTGCAGAGAGACCCTGAAGTGCTGTCCCTGAGCATGTGGTCGATCTCTCTAACATAACATGCTCTGGTAGCCAGGTGATCTCAATTGTCATTACTGCTTCTCAATAGCAGGGGTAGTGCCTTCTTCAAGGGCAAAGGCTTTCCCCTTCAATCAGGTAAAGATGCAGAATTTTATGTGTTTTTTTTTTATTTTAAGGATTGGGATGGCCAACAAAGACTTGTCTGCCATTCCTGCATGTCCCTTCACTATTCCTTAGTAAAATAAATGAACTAGTATTCTTTGCCATTATGATTTCAGCGTTGAGGTCATTCATGACTTGGGGGTTAATTTCTTTCCATCTATGCCTTCCATGGATGTGAATAAGGCAATAAAAATTTCCTGCAGCTGAATGAGAGGGGATATTTTTTTGCTGTGTAAAATCCAGAAAACTTGCTACAAAGTTTTAAGTCTGTTTTAGATTTGTAGTAAGATAATCAGTATTTCTGTAGATGGAGATAATACAATAAATTATGTATTCTGTGTCATACTAAGTTGAATAATATTTTAATCTTCTTTTGGTGTGAAGTCAACAAAAACTATGAATATTTTCATATGCTGATTTTATTGTATTGATCTTGGGGGTATTAAAAATATGTGGTAAAAATCTTAAAGTAAGCAAATCAGAATATACCAGGTTCTTTAATGTGTTTCTTGTTCTGCAAACCTAACAAGTGAGAGGCTCTAATGCATGTTTTTGTCTTACAGTCTTTTGTTATTAACATGAATACATTGGAGCTGAATCTTTTCACAATGTAGTAATGCATATTTTCTTTTTTTTTTTTTAATTTTTCAGAACTATCATGACATCATGTCTTCCCACCCAGAAAACTTTCAGTGGGAGCACTGGAGTTTTGAAAATGTTGCAACCATACTTGCTCGCCGGTTCCCCAATAGCTTTATTTGGGTCATAAAGTGTTCTCGAATGCACCTGCACAAATTCAGTTGTTACGACAATTTTGTGACGAGTAACATGTTTGGAGCACCAGAGCACAGCACTGACTTTGGAGCTTTCAAGCATCTCCATGCTTTGCTAGTTAATGCATTCAGACTCTCTCAGAATATTCTGCTGTCCCAGAAAAGTGTGCATGGTGTCAGCAAGGATGCAAAAATAGCTGCTTGTAAATCACAGCCGCAGTCTGTTCCTACAACTAATGGCTGCTCATCCAAAGAAAGAGAGAGAGATTGTGAATGCTCTAATAATTCTGCTATGAACTTCGTGGTACCATCTGCTGTAGGTGCAGCATCTTTTACTTTGATTGGCTTCAGTAAAGGTTGTGTGGTTTTGAACCAGCTGCTTTATGAGCTGAAGGAAGCTAAAAAAGACAAGAATACAGAGGCCTTCTTAAAAAACATAAAAGCAATTTACTGGCTGGATGGTGGTCACTCGGGAGGAAGCAACACTTGGGTTACTTACCCTGAAATGCTGAAAGAACTCGCAGAGACAGGAATTGAAGTTCATGCTCATGTTACACCGTACCAAGTGTTTGACACAATGAGGTCATGGATTGGGAGAGAGCATGAGAAATTTGTACAGATACTTGAAGAATTTGGTGTGGAAATAAATGATCAACTGCATTTTGCTGATGAAGTTCCCTCCTTAGACAACCATTTCAGAGTTCATGAAGTATTTTGAGACTGTATGTATGTGAACAGAATACTCTTTGTAGCAGCACTTTTAACACTGTAAATGTTGTCATTTAGATTTTCAGCTTTGAGCAGATGCTTTCTAAACAGAATACTAAATCAGTCCCGTGTTGCAAATAGATACTATATATAAATTTCTGTAGCTTAAAAAAGGCATATTGGGACCCCATAACTATAACAGATGTTGTTGTTTGATTCCTGGGAAAAAAAGTGTTATGAAGAACAATCCTATACATGTTTTTTTGTTAAATGTGAACATTTATTCTTAAACTGTTCGCAGAATTTTTAGTCCTGGACGTCTAATATCATATACTGCATTTAATGGGACTTTAAAGTACTTGAGAACTTCAGATGTGTGGATGCTTCAGTTGGGTGGCTTCCAGGGCTAAAAGTATTGGTCTTCGTCAATAACAGATCTAAGGTTAGTTTTTTGGCTTAAGGAAACTGATTTTAGGAAGAATCTTAGTTATGTATTTTGCTGAGACCTGTTTTTATTAGGAAATTAAATCTTCCATTTTTGTAACATTTCTCCTATTTGAAACAAAGTCACAAATATTCACCTTTGGAACAATAGTGCCAATGCATTTCGCTTCCTTATGTGCACCTTGCCATTTCTGTCACTCTAAAGTTTAGTGAATTAGTTGTGTAATATCTGCTAGTATATTGCCATTTCACCTGGGGGCTTGAAAATTTTGATGTAGCTGTGTTAAGTAACCAAGAATGTTGATTGGGCTGTAGCTTATTCCTGTTTCAACATACCTTGCTGTTGCTTTGCTAACTTCTGTAAGGACCAGCAGTAATACCTTTATTATCACGTCAAGAGGTGATGTCCCTGCCTTGGGCTGGTAAGGTTTTTCTTGGTAATTGCTGCATCAATGTTGCTCTAAATCGAGCCATAAGCACATAATGTATTACAAGTTGCATAAAAAAAATTAGACTGTGTTGACTGTAGCTCTTTCAAAATGCCTCAGTTTTAAAATCTGTTCTCTCTTTTAAATGTATTGCAGTAGTTGCTTCTAGAGCCATCCAATAATCTTATTTTTGGAGCCCAATTTTTCCTACAGAAAAAAACAACCTCTAATTAAATAGAAAGCCAGCCAGATCAGATACAAAAGATGTAATCTGGTTCAGATACTAAACCTGAGTGTTCTTAAGAAAGAAATACTGAAACATTGACAATGATGGAACTAACAGAAATTTTCTACTGTTGCAAATAACTTCCCATTTCTCTACAAATCTTAGAATCATTCTTAAAGACAACTGCAGCTGTTAACAATGAACCAGTAGCTCCAAATGGTTTTGGATTTCCTGGAAGTATAGGAATACAAAAGCAAGTTAGCAAAACACTGTGAAGATTACACAAACAATTGTGGCCAAGTTCTAAAAAAAGGCATTTTATTCAACTTTGGTTCTATTTTTGATGGCTTGGTGACATCTCTGCCCTGCTCCTTGTTCTCTGCCCTGCTCCTTGTTTCCTGTGACTCTTACACTGTGGAAGGGAAGTCCTTGTGTGATCTTTTGTTGGCATCATTAAAACTTACAAGGTTCCCTGTAGACAACTTTTGGCAGAGATTGTGCACATCAGTGATCACTGAACAATGAGAAAAGTGTGTTGAACTCCTAAGAAAATTTTAACACTCAAAATATTAAGGGTGGTAGAAAGGATTATGCATTCAGTGTGCACCTTACAATTTGAAAGAGTACTCTATCACTAATAATTAGATGAATGTACCTCGTTTATCAAAAGAATTAATCTATTTTAATTGATGGAGAAAAGTGCAACATGCAAACAAACTCTAACACTTGATAAAGGAACCTGAAATTTAGTTCCATCTGCTTTTTTATTTTAGGCTGTTTCTTGGAGATTTCGCTCAACCCTATTTGTTGATTACTGTCTTAACAGGCTTATAACAACTTTTTTAAGTGTTTCAAGGAAAATTTTCACCCCTTTTTGGTCCTTTTGATAACGCAGCATATATGAGGACTTTTTTCTGTAAAGGAAATATGGGTCACCTAAAGCAGTGGATTTAATAGAAAGCATTCAAAAGGCTTGAAATTTAACTATCCACTTATAAAATGAAATTTTAAAAAGTAAATCAACAAAGTCCCCAGAACATTCTACTGATTTTACTCTCTCAGTTTCAGACTGACCAGGCTAAGTTTGGTGTGCTAACACTTGCCCAATCCAATAACACTGCAGATCAGAGACCAATTTCTAAACAATTCTGTGCCTGCCAAAACAACAGGACTGCGTTGTTGCAAGCTTTTGGAAATAGCTGTTAAAATATTGACATTGTCTTCAAAAGTTTCTGGATGGCTGTCCTATGAAAATAATACTAAACTGTTTGATGGAGGCTGCCTACAATAACTGTTAAATAGGCTCAAGTGTTGCTGCATTACTTTGAAGAATAGGCACTTTGTTGTAAAACTAATCTTGTTATGAGACCTCGTGTTGTGGAGGGAAAACTGACTGGTTGTTTTTCATTCTTTAAACAGCTGTAGTACTCTGTTGGAATGTGCCTCTGTCATTCACTACAATGCATGCTAAAAATAAATTTTGCAAACAATGTAGAAAATAAACCATTTCTAATGGCTGAAACCACTTTGATGTGAGTGTAAAACCATTAAACAAGGAATGTGCAGTTTTGTGGATTAAGCTTTATCAGGTGTTTGTGGAGACCTAGTTTAAAAAATCAAATTTATTTGATAACTTTTCTTCAAGGAGGCTTTGTGTTTGTGTAGTCAGCATCCATAATTTTGAAACAGCTTACTGGCATCTCACAAACACGGGAAAGCTGGCATGAAGCAGCCAAGGGTGGGACATTTCTTTGTTAGGATGAAATGGGTCATAGTTTGTAATGCCTGTTTTTCAACATTAACTGTAAAGGCAGTTTTTAATAAGCTTAGATGTAAATGCCTAAAGTTAGGTGGCTCTCCTGCTTATAGTGGTGTAGTTCAAGACATTCCCGCTTTTTAATGGAGTGAGCGACATTGCACAGTCCTTAGTGCAACCGAGTAATGACTGGTGTTCTTTAGACTACGTGCTTGTTTCTTGTACAGTAGACACGACATTCTTCAGATTTTGAGACATGTTTTAAACTGTGACTGCTAAATTCTTTTAAAGCAAGGCTTGATTCTGTGAAATTGTCCAGATGACTTAAATTATTTTATTTTTTGTAACTCTAAAATGCTAGAATGTTCGGTAAACTTTTTCCCATCTGGGACTGATTTAATCATATCTCTGCAAATGCTGATGCATTAATCAGTATTGGCCCCTAATTTTTGAAGATGATTAAAGGTCCCATGAAAGGAGCAATTTTCTCTGTCCTCCCATTGATAAAATCCTGTTGCCTCCCTGCACAAGCACTTTTATGGTAATCTGTTCTGTCTTTCTAAACAAACATCATTGCTGATAAAGATAAGTAACAGCAGTGCTATGTACTTAAACAGTCACAGAAATTATTTTAAATAAGACTGCTAAGTCAGTTCAGGAGTTAGGCTGTTAGAACTGTGGATATGCACAGATAAAAATTATTGTGCATGAGCATGCACTCAGATTTTCCCTGGGAGTTCTTTTTGAGCTGTAAGTTACTTCATCTCTGCACATAACCAGTATTTGTTGTCTTGTACAGACTGAAAGTTGAAGCACTGAGGTTAATCGTATACCTATCCATTTACCTTGAATGCTTATTTTAAATTACATGGGGTCTTATCAGTTAATACAAGAAAGAATTTAATGAACAGTGAAGATTTTGGGATGTGTATGCTCTGTTGGGAGTGACACTTTTAGGTACATTGCAGCCTAGCAGAATCCACCAACACAAATATGTGCCTGGTGCCCTTGTGCAACACAAAAGCAAAGGCAAGTGTCTCAAGACTGCAATCCCTAAGAGACAGCCTCTTTAAATCACCTTCAAAGTTACTTCACAATCTTTTTAAGAAATCTCGTTTAATTTCTGCAAGGATGGTAGATTAAATAAAAAAAGTTTACTTCTAATGGTCATAACCTGATGAAAACTTAGACACATTTGAGTATTACAGATAGAAAGCCTAAGACCAAAGCTGGCTTTCTGTTGGTGTTGTTGATCTCTTAACTCTGGTTCAGATGCACGGTGACTGTTTTTAAATTGAATAAAGTAACATGAAGTCATTAAGCCAGTAATGCAAGATCATGCAACACCTATGTATCAGACAGGCACTGCTTCTTCCAGTGCCAGACATTCTGTTCCTGACTAACCTCATTCTATCGGTATTAACAGTGTAATTCACTCCTCCTCCTGACAAAAAAACCCACTTGCACCGGATTAGCTGTTCCACATCACCGTGGAAACCATGGAAGACTGATTCAGGCAGTCATTTTGCATACAGTGTAGTGTGGGCTATAAGGTAGTGATGGCTTTGTCGTTTCCTGTCATTAGGGCTTGATTGCATGTTTCCACATGACCCAAGAAGTGTCAAATTCTACTTAAGCAAATGACCAGAAAAGCAACTGGTAATAAAAAAGGGAAAAATTAATGATCTGTTTTTAATTCATGTGTATAAACACCTTATGTACTTGAAAAGGAACAGAGTGCCATTACTTCAAGGTTCAGAATAATTTTTCTTTCAGTAGGCTCTCAAGAGAGCACTTTCAGTCATGATTGCTAGTTTCTTTTGTTAAACTTGGCACTTTAGAGCTGGGTTGTTTCTAAAGAAAGCACTGCTGCAAGACGTATAAAAGAGTCAAGAGACAGACCAGTGCTGAAGGGCAGAACAAGGCTCTTTTCCCACACCAGTTTATGCTCTGAGCAATACTCCTTAGCTTGGGTGTCAGACAAAGCTGTTGCATCCCCTACAGACCAAGTGCTTAGCTCTTCTTTCCCATTCCCCATCAAGAGAAATACATTAAGGTTTTGTGGTGGAACTTTAAAGTAATTCATGTCCTGCTTGACAGCTGAAGTATAAATGTTTTCACAGCAAAAACTATCCATTGCTATGATCTGTGTTATTACTGCAAGCAACAGTATCTGAGCATTTTTGTGTGAACGTGGCAACACACGTGGAGCTGTGTTTGACATGGTTGAGCAGTTCTTTTAATGGCTTCAGTCCGCAGCAGACCTGAACAGTTGGGAAGAAAGTCATCTGCTCTTGTTGCTCTCAGGAATCGTCACTTCAGAGAGATTGTTGCTCCCAGAAATTGCCACATACAGAGCTGAGAATCTATCCCCACTGCAGAGTCTGACCGGAAGTAAAATAGGAAATCTTAATGTACAGCTTTACTGCAAACTTGGGTAACTGTCTAAGAAAATGTACAACTTCATCTGTCCTTCAAATAACATCAGAATCTTTGGTTATTGAGTGATACCAACTTGGAGAATCCTTTGTAAAAGTTACTGTCTCAGAATGTGTATGTTCGAACACCTGTATCATTTGCACAGAGATAACAGGTTTGGGAAGATACATTTTGGTCTGAGGAAAAACGAATCAAGACAGGAATTTCTCTGGAGGTGTGAAGTAATGCATATTGTGATCCCATCATATGTAATATCACATCTACTAGGGTAAAATAATTCTCGTTTTAGTCGAGTCAGTCTTTTTGTGAGACCAACAGTTTGAATGAAACAAATAGTTTTATCCTGCATATTTAAAAAGAATTACAAATGTATTTCTGATCCTTTGTGCTCAAGTCAAACCCTTTCTCATTAGGCATTTAACTTGAGACTTATTAAGAACCTAGACCCTGTGTAGCTACTGGAGAGAAACATGTTCTTAAGTACATCAAATTGTCAGCATAAACACGACAGGCAGATTTTTAATGATATGTTTAATTGTTTGACAATATTTTGACATCAGTTTTTTCATTTGAATGTTTCCACAGCAAGCACATTAAAAAAATCTGGAATCATTTGTCATCCTTTATATTTCATATGGCCAAGAATAAATAATTCTTTCCAGGTGTTGACTTGCAATGTATTTCCATTTTAAATGCCTCAGTCACCAAATTTTCAGAGTAATTCAATGTTTGGGGTAGGCCAAGTTTAAACTTCTGATTTCAGATTGTCTTTATGTGATTGTCCACTCATTTTTCAGTCCTGGGCAGTCTGCATCACCCAACTCCTATGAATACACTGAAGTGGCTGCTTTGAATGCTTAAGATGGTCACTATTTTTTTAATACCTGTTAACACAACTTCATCTGTTTTATGGTGGCAGGATCCCATTTTGGTTTAGGTCTCTAAAGGACAAACATCCATGAAGTGTCAGTGGCTCTAATTCTTTGTGTTATTTCAGTAATGGATTTCTAAGTGTGCCTACTTGTATTTTCACACTATGTTATATGAAGGTTATTCCTTTAATACTTTCACCATTCCTTCATCACTTTATTGCCTGCTTCACACCATGTAGCACAGTGGTTACAAAGCACTACATAACTTAATTTTTTTTAACACAGTAACTTACAGATTTAGATCACTAGTCAGATTATATTCAAATTAAGAAAACGTGTTTTTAAAATGCTTGTGTTCTTCTTTTGTAGCATTTCAGAACAACTGTTTTAGAGAAGTTACTAAATAACAAATTGAAGAAACTCTTTCAAAAGGCTTCATTTTAAAGCTGGCAGCATGAAGATAAAATGTACACTTGAGTGTTGAGGGGGGTCTGAGAATACCAAGCTAACACCTCCCTTTTGTGAATGGAGACCCAAGGAAAGGCAGGAGGCATCAGCACAGTACTTCTCTGCACCAGTATATTGAGAAGCTGCTGGCAGTTATGAAGTGATGGCTGTACAGGCACAATGCTGGAACACAGCCTTGTTGAGCCCTGCAGGCTCTCTGAACCTCTCCATTCAGTCCCAACACACAAAGAATATGCTCTGTTCACCTCTGCAATTCAGACTGGGCCCTTGACGCTGCCAGTCCAACAAAGCCAAGAGGTTACCCCAGCCTAACAGGCAGAGGGATTCTGTCTCAGCAGTATGCACAAACAATCCTTGTTCCGTTTTGAAAAAAAAATTTTGGGAGACCTATTTGTGATCCCAAATTTAAATTCTACCCTCAGAACGTACAATGATGCCCGTCAGAATCGCTTGGCTGGTTCCATTCATGCTTATTCATTGAGGTGGCTGGGTGCCCATTCACATGGTACCAGACTATTTTCACTGTGTTGAACTGCCAAGAAGAACAGGTTTAGAAGAATAATCTGCAGTGTTCAAGCCCCTGCTCTTCTGGAAAAAGCTTTTTTCCAGCACTTTTTTAACACTACACATTTATTTAGTCTAAGAGCTTTTGACAAGTTACAATGCTCAAAACACATTGCTAGAAGTAACAGACTGACCTAAGTCAGATAAATGCTGCATTCCCCAAACAGCACAAGTAATAACATCAGAGGCATTTCAAAGAGACAATGACAAGCCTATCCTTTTTGTCAGATCCCCAACTTTATTTCACAGGGCTTTTGTAAGCACCACGATCTGCTGAAAGAGTAACCTCTACAATGCCTAAACAACAGGCTCCATCCCAAAAGGTGCTGTGCAACCCCCCTTTCATATGGTAACAAAGAGCATGTCAAATACAGCTCCCAACAGATTCTGTGTCTACTCCACAACTATGAACTCCACTGCAGATATTAGGACTGTATCTGAATGGATTTGTGGGCACATTAGTGCCAAATGTTTCACAGCTGCAGGAACAGTAATGCTGTCTGCACTGGGGCAGTGACAAAAAAGATTTCCCCCCCAGTAATACATTATTGAGCTAGGAAAAGGGTAAAACATCTACGCTGCAGTCAAGCTGCCACACAATTCTAAGTAAACTGACATAATCACTTTTTGCTTTTTTTCCCATACCCACTCTGTCTCACTACAAGGGGGAGAAGAAACTCCCTACATTAATTGCCAAGTTATTACTTAAAAAGAAACCATGATCATTACAGCTACCACCAATGGCTTGCTTGAACCTCCTCAGAAACCACTATGGCTTTCCTAAAATTTAATGAGGTTGCACTCACAAAGACGTGCAGTTCCTTCTACGCATCCATGCTGTCAGTCTACATACCAAAACTTTTGTTCAGAAAAATCCAAGTAGAACATTCCAAAAAAGTACAATTGTAAGTGGAGGCACTGCAAATGTCTGTCTCATTGTAGAAAAGAGACCATCTCCAGATCAAGCAGCCTGCACATGACTAGAAAGAAAATCTACAAGATCAACTTCGTTAAAGATTAATGTTTATTGACAGTTTTTATTGGTCTCACAGAAAGTGTATGTAAATACATATGGACAGTTTCCATACTAACATACATTTTCTACTTGCAAGGGACCTTGCTGAATTATCCATAATCATTCCTATAGGCTTTTTCTTGGATACGTAACACCATTCTCCGAGCATAAAAATCCCTGTATTCCTCAGGTAGTTCTTCAAGTGTTTTCAAGGCCCTGTCCAAGATCTGTATAGCTCTAGAGGCTGCCATGGGATCTTTATTTCCATAAGTGTCAGTCTTATCATAGGACTCAGCAGGAAGGTGCTTCCAAAAGACATTCACTGCCACTCCAAATTCCTCAGAAATTACATTATGGAACCACAAAGCTGTAGAAAGAACAGTGTCTAAAATAAAAATTACTGTCCAAAATTTCCATGTGACTCTAAGCAAGTGTCAGAATCGCCTAAACAGAATCTAGTTGAGGAAAAGCCTCAACTTCTGTATTTTTGTTTACTTCTAAATATCCATATGAATATATTGCAGTGTACCAAATTTAAGAAGTTTTTCAAGATGTTTATGCTGATCCATAACTTCTCATGAAAGTAACAATTGCTGAAGTGTAGAGGTACTCAAATGTAAGCAAAGGGTAAGCATGTGTAGGATGAAAGACAGACACTTTCCCTTGCTCACCTCCGCTCTCAATGCAGATACCTATTTTCACTTAGTCCCTAACCTTGCACACATTATCCAGGCATTAAAGTAAACCACCAGCATCAGCCAGGTCACTCAGGCGAGTTGCTCTCATAATAAGTCATGAGGCTTTTCAGCTGAATCATCATGACTGTGGTAAGGAAGCCAAGACAACTTTGCCTCATTGAGTACATTTAAAGAATCAATTTAATACGGTATAGTTAAGATATTTGAATTTTAAGCTAAGAGACTGAATGCTGTGTTTATTGCATCTTACTCGGCTGTAGGTGGTGAAGATACAGAGAAGTTTATTCTGAGAAATCAACATGAAGTTTCTTTCAGGTTAGGCACAGGGGCTGCTTCTACCTTCTTCATAATAACCACACACATTCCTCAAAAAACATCTATTTTTTCAATGCTATGCACTGCAGGATGCTGACAAAGTTAGCACCATTCTCTGGACTCAAAAGACCCTATACTCCCCAGTCAGTCTTAGGAGAGCTGAGTGTGTCTGAAGTTTGACTGCTCACCCACTGGCAAAGATGTATATCTCGACTTCATAAACAGAAAATAGGGATGCTGACATCAGCAGCAGTGTGACATATAACTAACTGTAACCAAAAGTTTATTTAGGAAGAAACATAAATGGTAAGTTCAAAATTAAGTAACAAGTCCAAGGCTAAGAAACTATTATAAAATAACTTCCTAAAAACCTATTACCTTCTTGTTTACTGACCTGTTTATATTGCCCAGTTAATGTAAAAGTGACAGGATAAGTCATATCTGCTGCAAGCTCATGATGAGTTAACATAAAATCAGTAACAAGTAGTACTTCAGCTGGAGTAACTCAAATGCCTTTCCCTGACTACCAGAATTTGTCATGTCAGTCCAGGAAGCAACTTTCTGCTTGTGCAGAAAAGTGATTATGACTTGTCTTTCCATTTCCCAAAGATGAGTATAAATCTTTAGAAGGTCCAATAACTCTACTGTCTATACTTCTCATCAGACCATGTGCCTCACAGTGCTTGAGTGCCAGAGCTACAGAAAAACAGAAATGGTATTTTACTCAAATTCTGTCATTAAAAAACTCAAGTCACTGAAGTAATTTCAGATTTCAGAATGTGAGTTTATACTATTGATCTATTAAGACACAAATTCAGGAACATACAGTGTAAAGTTGAGGGAAAGTAAAATTTGTAGGTAGGACATAATAATACCTTTTTTCAGGTTAATTGTACAGTTGGAAAAAGTAAATTATTTTTGCCAACATCTCTCAATGTTCCTACTTATAACACAGAAATGCTTTAGTAATCTCTTGCCATCTCCAGAAATCATAAATTAGAAACAAGACTGTTTAATACCATGCCATGGTAAGGAACTAATTACTACTTACCTGGAATAAATAACACATCTCCTGCTTCCAAAACACATTGATAGCGCTTGGCTTTCACAAAAAGAGGATATTTCTCCAAGTCTGGGTTATCCACATCCAGCACCTCTGATTTAGTACCTAGGAAAATTTCAGTGAATAAATACTCCCACTCTTCCAACAGTAACAGAGTATTATCATATTGCTGGAAATGGCAGTTCTTGAATCAAATTTAGTACTGGTTTATTTATCAGAACTAGGAAAACCTGATGGCATGCCTCATTTACTGAACAGGTGTTCTCCTGTTGTCTGTATTGGTTCTGTAACTGTAACCTTATTAACACTAAAAACCACTTTTCCTGACATTTAAAACACCATTTTGAACCCAGACAGAACATTTTACTCCTTCAGTTAGGTGCTGAAAACAACCAGGCAAACCTGCTGTTCTCCTTAGCTGTGACTAAAGCAAACAGGATCAGAGTTAAAGGAACAAATTACTTATTTTACACCAAGTCATCTGTTAGTGATTATTTCCTACAGTGCAACACTTGTGAGCTGAGAGGCAGCTAAGATCACCAAACTCTAAACTAGATACCTATGATGCATACCTGATAAATATAAATATGGTGCATCTTGAGGACTGTACAAAACAACTCGTTTTTTCCCTGTGACTTGGATTAAGAAGTTGTCCATTACCTGGGATGAGCATAATAAAAGAGATGTCAGCCAAAAATTAAGAGAGAATATAAAGATTTCAACTAATCTAATTACTAGCTTTAAAAAGAGAATTATTAAAACCTGCACATGTTAAGAATTATCTTATAAATAAGTTCATTCAGAATTCACTGCACGATTTTAGAAGACAATCTTATTTGGAATCTATTGCATTGCAGCCAGAAACCACTACAATCATTGCACAGTTGACAGTCTATTGTACAACTGGAATTTATTCTAATCTGGCCATTAGAGTAAAAAAGAAAAAGGAAAGTAATGTTGAAGACAAAAATGTTCAAAGATACTGTGTTTCAAATTTTCAACTGAAAACAGTTAAGAAAAGGGAAACAAAATAAAACATCCTTTAATTTTACAAATATGGAATTAGACATAAACCCAGTCAAGATATTATGCCCATGCAATGCACCATTTAAAATTCACCATGCCACTGAATGTGATTAATTTCACTATTTCAAAAATATGTGAAGTTTGTTATTATTCTCTGATCTTTGACAGAGATTTGCACCTTATTATCTCAACTCTGTAATGCCACCAGCAACATTTGCTGCTAAACCCATGTATTACTTACATCATAATGTGTCCATAGCTGTAATCCTGCTGAGCTGATGCGGAAGACGCTGGAGAAAAACTGTTCCTTCTCAAAATACTCTGGAATATGAACATCTTCTGCTAAAATAGGAAACTGCTTCCTGATATCTGCAATATCCTGGAACAGAAAGGAAATAACTCTTAGAGCACCATCTATGGATTTAAATGAGCACATTTAAATGAGGGAGCACTTCACGATGACTTCCCATCATATGAAACAGGGGGTTAGAACTTCAAACACCTGAAATCAGCAATGCTTTTCAGCATTGACTTGCTCAGTGCCATTAATAAGAACAACCAGAGAGCTGCTCTTAACCATGGCTGCTAGGAATCACACTGAAGAAGCAAGAGATCACCAGAAATCCTTTTGTACCAGTTAAAAACAAAACCTAAAGAAAGGGATTTTAGCAGTGTACTCTTCAGTGATCAGCTAAGCTCCCGAGCAACAGCAACTATTTTAGACACATTGAAGTACTCTGACCTAAATCCAGACAGATTCACAAACCATGTGACCCTAAGTAAGTTGTAGGACAACAGGCTTTAAAAAATATTTCTAAACCGCAACTTTACAATATTAGAACTGTAATCTCCAGTAACTCACCTTCCTAACATCCTCACCCACTGATCGCAAATAGTACTTTTCATCCTGAAGAGAGCACAAAGAGAGAATTGTTTGGGGCTTTTTAGTAAGAATTACCAAAACATTTAAACAAAGAGCTTATTTTCTCATTAATCTAATGCAGAGTTTCATTAAAACATGGTACAAATAAAGGGCATCTACAAATTCAGCTACTTTGTTATACTGCCCTTTACTGATCCCTGCTGCTCACCTCAAGAAATGGGAAAAGTAAGTTAACTGAAAGGAGAAGAGTAAAGTTTGGGGAGACTGTTCAACTGCTTCAGCATTGCTGTTACTGAACAGACTCAAAGTAAATGCAGATTGCAATTTAAGTTCTTCAGTACACTGATGCAGAAAACTACTTCATTTGGCTTCAAAACTTACAGCATTCTATGCAGCATAAAAGGTAAAAAGCATGTCTACATTCAAAACTATTTGCTTCCCAGTCAGAGTTATCTGAAAAATCCCTAGCCTGAACACTGATATGTAAAGATAACCACACATTTGCTACTCACAAATTATATTACAAAATATCTGGATTTGTATTTTGATAGTCATGAAATTCTAAAATATCTTTTCTTGCAAAACACGCAAATGATATGGTTGTTATTCTAAAGCAAGGTTTTATTTCTAAATTTTATACTGGAATTTTTGTTCATGTTAGCAATTTTTC
This sequence comes from Eopsaltria australis, assembly GCA_034509425.1. Lineage (NCBI taxonomy): Eukaryota > Metazoa > Chordata > Aves > Passeriformes > Petroicidae > Eopsaltria > Eopsaltria australis. The sequence continues at coordinate 2,343,352 of JAVTVJ010000030.1, forward strand.
TTAACAGAAAAAGAATGACTGAAGTTAACCACACTGTATACATACAGAACAACTTCTGAGAAGAATTACTTCTTCTCACATTTTTTCCTTTGGCATCAAGCCACAAGAAAGTTAAATTATAGAGCAAATCTTTTTCTGAAGTAAGACTTTAAATTACAATTCATCACTTTCCTCTCCATATACCAGCAAAATAATCTAAGGAACTTACCTCAGTAAGAAAATACTTCTTGTGCTTTACTTCAGCTGCTCTTTGTACAAATTCATCAAAAGGCAGAGTTCTGGAATATAAATATTTGAATTTATACCATGAATCAGTGTAACAACACATGGTCTGAACTCTAGATTTATAATAAGCTCCTTTACCATATCAAGTATAATGGAAGATGCAATAGGCTGCTCTCTTATTTTTTTAACTTAACACAGTGACTAACCAGTATTTGCAGCAGATGTTTGAAGTGTTCTCCCAAGACATCCTACACTTAGAAACTCCTCTGCTTTAGTGAATTATTCCAATATAGATTCAAACAGAATCCTGTAGTTGCTGAGTTTGGAAGCACCTCTGGAGATTCTCCAGTCCAAGCCCTTTGGCAAGAGTGGGGTCACCTACAGCAGCTGGCACAGGACAGCATCCAGCTCATCCAAGGTTGGAGACTCCATAATCTCTCTAGGCAACCTGTTCCATTTGTTCCATTGTTTGACCATCCCCACTATAAAAGAGGGTATGTCTCTGTGTGTTAAATAGGTTAACAGAATTTCCTGTATTCCAGCTTGTGAACCACAGAGAATTCAGCTCCATCAACTGTTCATACCCTTTGTCATACCCTTTGGTAACATCCCCTCTTGAACTCAGGAGTTCTGAATGGTCTGAGTCACAGAACAAAACATTTTTCACAGGCAAATTAACACTCAAACTGTGGCAATTCTCACTTAAACTGTTTAAGTGTGTCATTTTTAGACTTCACTGTACATTTTTATAAATCTGCCGAAAAGCTCAGCATCAAGAAAACTGCAACAGGGAAGATGCACGTTTATGAATTTTCTGCTATGAATTTCTGCTGGAACACAGATAATTACTTTCATTTGTACATCCATAAAATTTATTTCAGTTATATGCATTTTTTAAAAAAATACAGGCTTCTTCAGCTGAGCAAAACACAGGAATCTTGACATTTTCAAATATTCCTTTACAGTTTTCCTTAAATTTACTAAACACAATTTCAGAAGATTCAAGAAGAGTCACTGGGCATTAGAGCTGGTCACTCTGAAGTCAATAAGGGTGTTACATACTTATCTAAATAATTTTCATACAGATTACAAATTTTGGTATAGTTGATAGCTGAATGGCAAACCAAGCACAAGCAGCAATGGGACATGTATTCATTATTATGAATTCAATGTTGCATTCATGCAGCTCACCATCTCACTAAGTGGCACTGGATAATGAATTATTGCATGTAAACATCACATTTCAGAGCAACCACCAAGTACTCAGGGTTAAGAAGAAACCATTCTCAAGCAAATTTTTCTTGATCCTGTTATCTTTTTTACTAGAATGTGAGCCTGCATCTGAGAGTACTTAAACCAATTCTCTAAACATTTTAGGCTTGTTTGCAATAGGCAAATACAAAACCCACTGCAGTCAATGGAAAACCAAACAAAACCCAATGCTCTGATTTCAGCCAAACTGTTCTATCCTGTAACGTCCACTTACATTTGCTGCTGAAGAAAGTGAGAGCACAGCTCTACTACAGCTTAAACTGATGCATTCTGGTGCTACCACAGCTCTGCCCTTGCTGTCTGCCCTAATCACCCCCTTACAGTAGCACAGGCACTCGTCCGACCTCTCGGTGAACCTGCTTACAAAGCTAAAACAGCAGAGAAACATTCAGATTTCTGCAGCACGTCACAACCTGGCTGAATGAGTTCCAGAACCAACACAAAAACAGGGGTGGGAGCACGCAACTTACAACAGAACTGCAGTACTACTGATGTTCATCAGTTTAAACTAATGCAACTGCATGTTAAGTCCTCAGAGTTTCTATTCCTTTGTTTCTACTCATTCTCTCTTCAGATTAGAATAAGGGGCTTGCTGTGGAAAAGGCCAAAGCTCCCTGAATGTCAAGTGAAGTATGTGCAAGTCCTGACACCTGCTATAATGAAACACCATCAGAGAGTCCATATGGCTGTCTACAAATCTGCTACAACTAAGACTCCAGAACTGTATGTGAACTCACAGCAAGAGATACTAAAAAAAAACAAACGCCAAAACAGAGTGGGGAATATATAAAGTATAGAGATAAGGCAAAGTTATTCAATTACAACCTAACTTCAAAGATTCAAAAGCTCATTATGCAGTGAGCAGAATGCATCATGACTGTAACTTGTATTTATCCCCTGAACAACAGGCTCCACTCACAGACTTGTAGCTTGTTTACACCTACACTGTACATTCCCACCTGCTTAGAAGTTTAACAGACTGAGCACATCCTGTTCCCACTTGGGGAAAACAAAGGACTGCTAAAATAAAGGCATTTACACAACGACTGAGATTAGATGAACTCTGAAGAAATGTTCTGGCAGTTACATAAGAGGAGCTACAAGGGAGATCAAGGGGTTTTTTGGCCCACATCAACATCAAAGAGCTGGTGAAATGTGTGGTTTGAACATTCTGAAAGCTGCACATGCTGACTTTGAAAGGAGTTTGGTTTTAATCAGTTACACGCTTTCTGGAGTGGAATACCACGCCTGGCACACACCAGCGTTCAAAGGGGATCAGACACATGGTGAGTCAGGAATTATCACTATTAAGTAACTTTGAGAATGCACCATATAACCAGAACAAAATACCAGGTCATCTACTGTAGATATCAAGGGTGTTTTGGTTTGTTTTTAATTAACAGCTGCAATTGCCAGGCTCAAATTTCCTGCAGGAGTGCTCTGACAAAATACCTTTACAACACTTCCTCATTATATCACTTATAAGGTGCTGCTTGGCCCCTCATTTCACCCTCAGTGTATTTATTCAGGGTGTAGAATTAATAGAAGAGGAGGAAATCTAGGACAACCCTTTGATACATAATGTAATGTTTTCACAAACTATCGTCCAATTCCCACCCCCAGCTTCAAACATGCACTGTATGTCTACAAGTTATAAAAAGATGCCTTCAAAATACAATAGACCTTGGAATGAAGTACCTATACACAAAGTTCTTACTGAGGAAATCCATCTGTGGCACTGTAGAAACATGAATCTTTACTTCTTTAGATCCTTCAGCTTGGCTCAAGTAATCTATTGTCCATTTGGTGGTGCAAGCGCCCAGTTCCAGTCCTGTCAGCACTACTGGCTTTCTCTAAGGAACAAAAACAACAAAAAAAAATCCAATGGTGAAATGATCACAGCATCCAGTGGAAAAAAAACAATTAATTTTTTAAATTACATCCACGCAAACAGGCCAGTTGAATGCCGGGACCCACTACACAAAGTCACGACTGGTTTGTTCACAAGCGATGTGCATCAAATGCTGAATGTTCAAACAAAGTGCAGTAAATTATGGAACTGTTTCCCTATTAACTAAGTGTTCTTTCCTAGTAGGGTAAGGAAGGATATGGGGAGGCAAAGACAATTATAGCCCACACTTTGTGCTGGGGCCATTGAGGAATCCTCATAAGGAATATATTTAATCTTTCCAGCCAAGGCTTAGCACAAAACATGCAAAAGCCTGCACACTTAAGGTGCAGATTGTAAGTTGTGGTGATGCTCCTATGTTCTCATGAGAGCAGCTCTTTCCACCTATATAAAGGTTCCTTGCTGCTCACAACCACCAACAGGTTTGATCCAGCCCGCACGCAAAAAGCAGAAAGAAACTTTTTCTTTTAATTGGGACATCGAGAGTGAGAAAAATAAAATAAGAGATGTCAAAGCAACAAAGCTAATGATCACATTTTTTAACTACTGCCAAAGGACGCTTACACAGATCAACTGTCGGAACTTCCCAGCAGCTCAGACAGATCTGCCTGTAGAAGCTCCTTGCTCTTAAACTCCCATTCCCCTCAATGGATCAGGGCACCTCTCCGGGAACACAAGAACCCAAACCCTGAGGTTTGCCTGCACCAACTCCAGGGGTCCCCGGACACCTTCTGCCTTGCCCTGTGCCCCGTGGAGCCCCACCCGCTGCGGCGGGTCCCGCTCAGAGCGCCCCGTACCCGCGGGTAGATGTCCCTGAGGAAGCGCTCCCGCGTCACCCCGGCCAGCCGCTCCACGGCCACCGCCGCCTGCTCCCGTTGTTGCAGCCGCTCCACGGCCGCCGCCTGCTCCCGCCGCTCCATGGCCAGGGCACCGCGCACCCCCGCCGCTTCCCCCGGAAAGAAGAGCCCGCGCAGAAGCGTTCCTGCCTCTCCTTCTGGGCAAGGGCCGGGAGCCCGCGGATCACGGAATTGTCAGGGTGGGAAGGGATCTCTGGAGACCATGGAGCCCATCCCCTGCCAAGGCAGGGTCACCTGGAGCAGCTGACACAGGAACGCGTCCAGGTGGGGTTTGAATGTCCCCGTGACTTCCCTGGGCAGCTGTTCCAGTGCTCTGCCACCCTCAACATAAAGCAGTTCTTTCCCATGCTGGGGTGGAACTTAAAATATTTTAATTTACGGCCACTGCTCCTCGTCGTGTCACCGAGCACCACTGAGAAGTGTCTGGCACCATCCTCTCGGCACCCGCCTTTGAGGAATTTATTTGCATTCATGAGATCCCCTCACAATCCCCTCCAGACTGCACAGGCCCAGCTCCCGCAGCCTCTCCTCACGAAGAGAGATGCTCCAGGCCCTTAATCATCTTTGTGCCTCCGCTGCACCCTCTCCAGCAGCTCTTTGTCTCTCTTGTACTGTGGAGCCCAGAACTGGACCCCGTGCCCCAGGTGCGGCCTCAGCAGGGCCAGCGGAGGGGCCGCCTCCCTCCTCCGCCGGTGACCGGGGCTCGAGTCCCGCCCGGACCGCTCGCGGCGCACCGGAACCAGCGGCGGCCGCAGCCGTGTTTCCGCGGAGCGGGAGCCGGGGCGGACAGGGCGGGGCCGGGCCATCATGGCGCTGCGCTGCGCGGCTCCGGGCCGTGTCCGCTTGCTGGCGCGGGCGCTGGCGGGCCCCGCCCGGCTCCTGCCGCTCGCCGCAGCCGCACCGGGCCCGCCGGGCCCCGCCCGGACCCGTCCGCCCCAGCTCAGCGCTCGGTTCGCCAGCACCGCCGGGCCCGGGACCGAGGGCCCTCAGCGGCGTGTAGTGGTAGTGAGGATCACCAGCCCCATCGCATGGCTCCGCACCCGCTTCTACTACCTGCTCATCCGCCTCTACTTCGACCAGGAGTTCAGCGTCGAGGAGTTCACGCGGGGGGCCAAGCAGGTGAGCGGGCCTGGGGCCTCGGGGCGAGGAGAGCGGCCGGCCTGAGGGGAAAGGTCCTGCTGACCCTCCCCGGGGGCTGCCGATGCCCGCGGTTATTTTCATGGAATTATAGAGTCAGTTAGGCTGGAGAAGACTTAGGAGATAATAATGGATTCGCAGAATAGGTGAGGTAGGAATGGACCACAGTGGGTCATATGCTCCAAACTCCCTGCTCAAGCAAGGCCATCCTAGAGCACATGGCACTGGATTGTGTTTGGAATATCTGCGGTGAGGGAGACTCCACAGCCTCTGGGCAGTCTGTTCAGTGCTCGGTCACTGCACAGTAAAGAAGTCCTTACACATTGGTGAGATTCCTCTCAGCCATCTCTTCTCCAGGCTGAACCCTGGAGTCCAATGCCATAAGCTTTTCCTGTAGGAGAGATGCTCCAGTCCCCCAGTCCTTGCTGCTGGACCCTCTCCAGGAGCTCCGTGTCTGTGTTGTACCTTGAGTCCAGCCCATGACCAGACACCACTGTGTCAGTTTCTGCCGTCAGTGCCATGCCCAGTCTTTCCTTAAACACCTCCAGGGATAATGACTCCACCACCTCCCTGGGCAGCTCATTCCAATGTGTAACAACCCTTTCCATGAAGAAATTCCTCCTGATGTCTGGCCTGGTGTTAGTGCATGTGGATGTCATAGGACTGATGTGCTCCTGTGTGTAAAATATGTGGAGTTCCCCACTGCTGCCTCCAAGCACCACACTTGGAGGCGAGTGATGTAAGCAGAGCTGTACTTTCCTTCAGGAATTTCTTGTTTTCCCAGATTCCACCATTAAAATGAACTGGTTAAACCATCCCCCAAAGCAGCAGGAAGGAAGGTGCTTCCAAACATTATAGATACTTTTAGGCAGAAGTGTGTCTCCTCTTAGCAGGTTTTCCTGAAATGATAAAGCTTCAGCAGGCAATGAGCTGATGTATAGATTTATTTCTCCCAAGTCTATGAGCCCAGTAAGCTTTGTCAACAGAATGTGTCAATGAGGTAATTATCTCAAAGCTAGTAGTGTAAAAATTACAGAATTATCTGCTGGGGAACTTTTTATTATTATATTTACTGTTAGCAAAAAAACCCAGCTCAAAACAACACATCAGGGAATAGAATGTTACAATAATTAAGATCAGTTCAAGAGAGGAGAAAATCCCACAGCCTACAACAAATAATTTGACACATGTGCAGAACCACCTGTTTTATCTTGGCCTGTTTTTTGGGGGTTTTGTTTTGGCTTCTGTTTGTTTTTACTTGGTGTAGTGCCCTAAATACACTGTCCTTCACAAGTGCACTACTTGAAAATGTAGAGGCATAATTGTATATAAATATACCTGCAAAATTGAGGGGAGAAAGGGGAGTTTAGCTTCCTGAAGTCTAGAGACTAAACCAGGTTTCTAAAGAAAATTTCTAAATTGCAGCATCAGTTTTGACTGAAACCAAAAGATGGGCTGGAAAAGAGGGCAGGGAACAAAATATGTACAGGGAAAGGCATAGACTGTTTGATTTACCAGAAAGAGTGAAAACAACATACAAAGTACTGCAAAACTTTTTTTCTTTTTTTTAGTAAACTGTGAATTCACTTACCTATTGAAAGCTTTGATGTTTTAAATGAGAGATTGAAAAGAAATCATATCTTTTTATCAGTTCATGAAATCCCTAATGCTGGAGGGCTTACGTTTCAATGGTGATACCCTCTGAAAATATTGAAATCTTAAATCATGGAGTATTTGGGTAGCTTGTCATACGGATTTGTCTGAAAAATAAGCCAGCTTAGAGTTACATGTTCATGTTTGGTTCTGTTTCATTCTGGTAGGCCTTTTCTGTTGTTTCGAAGCTGCTGTCTCAGCGTAAACTTGACCTGCTGGAAGAACTTGTATCAGCAGAGGTAAATGCTTTCCATCTCCTGTTCTAGCAATTGATTGTGTGTTATAAAGTAACATGGATACATTCAGCCTGGCATTATCTACAAGTTGCCATTTTGGTTTAATATGGGAAAAACAGCATTATGCAACACAGGGTGGGCAATTGTTTGTCCTGAAGCTTTTTTATGTTTAGTTTCAAGGCATGAAACTTAATTCAAAGTTACTGTATTTAAAACCAAATAAAATATACTTTAGCTGTTGTGCATAAGGACCAAGTGCCAGAAGGATTGCTGGTGTAGCAGGAAGGCTGGAAAAGCAGCAGGCAGATGGCAGGTGGAATTGTGTGTCTCTAGGTGTAGGCAGGTGGCTGAAGCTGACTCAATCTGTGCATCAGAATTCAGGTGAAGAAAGAAACTGGTTTTTTCTCATCCCTGCTGTACTGATACATTCTCACCCCCATCAGACCATACAGCTGATTACTGGTTTTGTCTGGAAGGCCTCAGTCTTGTGTCATGGTCTCAGGGATGTGACTGACCTGGTTAAACATCAGTGCTGTGTTTTCTGTGTTTTCATGAATTTTTAATTGCTGAAGTTGTCTTGGCCTTCCCAGGGCATGGAGGTAGCAGATGCATCAGAGTCAAGTGGAGGAGACACTCCAGGTATATGTCTGCCTTGTTACAGGATGTCAGCGTGGCCTGTCCTATTGCCACCCATGCCTTTGCAGCAAAAACTCTGGTGCTGTTCTAGTGCATCCCCTCTGAACACTCTTGCCTCCTCTCTCTGAACAGAGATAGCAATAAAACGTGAGTTTGTTTCTTGCAGTTGTTTTGAAAGGGCATCTCCTCTGCTTCCTCTTGAAAAAACTTCCTGTGGTCGCTGCAAATTTTTCAGGTTTACATTGATGCAGAGACTTCATGTAAGCCAAAGATGAAGCAGATGAGGCTGTGATCCCACACTACTTTGTTATGTCTTTGGCCAGTGAATTTTGTACCTGCAAAATGTACTAGAGACCAATGTCTTCTTGTGAAGATTGCCTCTTGCTTCCATGTAACCTCTGAATTTGTTTGTTATTCAAAAATCAGAAATTGATATAGGGTAAAAAGTCAGTATTAGTTAAAAATAAGTTCTGCAGTGTCATCCTTCCTTGTGTCTTGACTTTCTCATGTGGTGTTTGAGATGCTACCTCTGTGCAGTTTGTGCACCCCACCATTTTCTACTTAACACAGATGATATGGATGCGAGTGTCATATGGAAATTAATTACCAGGGGAATGATTTTTCAGTCTGTTCTGATTTGCAAGTGTTTTAACTTTTTCTAAATGGATTGTGGATCACAAAATGGCAAAGATAAACTTACTGGTAATGAAACTGATTTTCAAAGAGACTTTTGCAAGATAACTAAGAAGATACTGAATCAAAGGCTTAGGAACCTGCACGTAGTGAAAACTTAGAGTGTGATTGTGGGACCAAGCTTCACTGGGGTGTTCCAGGCTGACATGGCTTGTGTTGCTGCTGCTGTTTTGACAATACCTTTTCTAAACATTTTTTAAGATACTGGTTTTCATTTGTTTTGAGCAGTAAATGGACCTTCTTCAATGCTGCTGAATTAGGGTTGAGGAATGCCCAAAGTTCCCAGTGCTTTTTCACTCTAGCTGTTACATGTTAGATAAAAGTTTTAGCAATACAGCTCATTTTATTAACTGCCTGTTGAAAAACTAAGTGACAGTTTTTCTAAATTTAGGTGCTTCAGGTGCTGAAGGAAAAGATTTCTTTGCTCCCTGACAGCCACAGGGATGCTTTAGCAGCTGACATTGATGCAATCATGTACACAACAGAAGGAGATGTTCGCATTTACTATGATGATGATGGTATGTTTAGAATCCTAAAACATTTCAGCAATCAGCAGTCTTTATTTCCTGGTTTTGCTACTGAACAGACATTTTCCTTGCAGATGTGCTTTTGAGTACTGTTTCTCATTCCTTGTTTCTCTGTTTGTAATTCATCCATGTAAAATTTCTTGATTTCCTTTTAAACCAGAGACAGAGATTATTGTTAATATTATGGTGCTGTTTGACTTTTGTTTGGGTTTTGCTTATTCCTCTTCTTTTGTACAGAATTTTATATTATTAGTCCTCAGCAATCTGAAACCACTCTAAAAATTATTCTAATACATGCTGAAAGCTGCTTCAACAATGAAAATGCATCCTGCAAGAAGAATAGTGAAGGCTGAATAATGAAGTAAATTTTGCTGGTTTAGTCTTTCTGCCATGGAATATAGTTTGTTCTAGGACTTCTTGATTGGTTTGGGGTTTTTTAAACTAGTGATGAGCTCAAGCAAGTTTTTCTTTTGGTTGGGTACCAGCATTGTGTGCTCTGTTCACTATCAGACACAGTGGAGATGATATGTGGGTCTAACCCTGGGTCTTCAGTAGAGCATTTGAAGTTGTCAGACCCAGGGAGCTTTTTTCCTGGTTTGGGGAATAGGAATCTTTTTTTCTTCTCTTAGATTGCTCCCATGTTTGAACTACTCTACATGCATTTGTTATATCAGTAGTTAGCTTTGGACTTTGTGGGAACCGACTTTTTTTATACAGTTTCATTATATCCACTGTCACACCACACTCATGGTAAAATACATATTTTTAGGAGTATTTTAACAATGAGAAACATGAGAACTAACTTAAATTTTGGTTTATTTCCAACAGGGAGAAAGTTTGTTAGCATCCTGATGTGCTTCTGGTATCTGAATGGTGCTAATCTACCTGATGAAGTACCAGGTGAAGCCAAAGTCTTCCAGATTGTGTTTGGAGATGAAAACACAAAAGAAAAGAAACATCTTTTAACAGCAAACTATGAGTAAGTTTACTCGTCCCTTTCTTTTCCCATGTTCCCGTGTGGTAAGCAGTTCTGCAGACACTCCCACTGTGCCACTGCAGAACCCAGTGGGTTTTAATTCACCTTGATTGTAATCGAAATTCATTTTCATCCAACTTTCCAGTTTTGATTTTAGGGCCAAATTTTTTAAATATCATTAAGTCGTTATGTAATTTCCTTGCTTCTCGGTTGACATTAGTGGGAACTCTTTCTCTATCAGGAAGAGCAATATTTGGAGCATTGAATGAGGTTTCTGATCCTCAAAGGACACATTAGGAAGATGAATTTTCATAGGAATGCTTATAAATAATGTCTGTGTTGGTGTACTGATGTCAGAGCAGTGCAGAAAATATCTACACAGTTGGCAAAATATACTGAAAATAAGATTCTCAGGAGTTGGCAGAAGGATTTTTGTGTGACAAATGCAGTATGATCAAGGATTTCTACACCCACATTTGAAATTGAAAATATGGAGTCTAGATGATGAGGAGCTCTGATACAGAGGTAACAATCATGAGGAGACCAGAACTTTTTGCCTGGAGGGATTGTTGTGGATCCATCCCTTAGCTGAATTTAGCATCTTCCTTAGAGTTGGAGGCTTCTGAGGTTCCATTAACCTTGAGAGCCTTCCCTTAAAGCCTAAATATCTTCCCAGTCCCACTTTGCAGGAATGGATTTGCACATGATTGCAAAGCAATGATGTTATACTGCTCTTGTCCAAGACATGCAGGTTATTTGAGAACACGAGTATTCAGCTTAAAGCTCAAGCGTGTCTTTAGATAAGGGAGACTAAGTTACTACTATTAACTTGATATTTGATGTAGTTCTGAAAACATATTACCTTTTAAACTATAGTTCAGTAAAAATGAAAATTTTCAAGTAAGATACAGAGCACATAATTTCCCTTCGCTTACCGCCCCATTAAATAAAACCCTTTATTTACAGATCAGGATCTTCCATAAAGCTTTATTCATATTCCTGGTGTGAAATCTGAGTGCTTTCTTGAGATCAGGGTCTTTACTGTTGCTGCTTGATCCTGTCTGTGGGATCTGAACCGAAACACTCTGAAGTCAGTGCATTTTGTTTCGTACTATAGAAATAATTTTTATCTTCCATTTTGGGGCATAAGGATTAAAGTTTAAGTAGCTTTTACAGCAATAAGTTTGAAGTAAAAGATTTCGTCATGATTCCTTGTTGTATTAGTAGCTCCTTAAGGTCAAGTAAATTTAACAACTCTTGACTTACCATCTTTCCTTTTTCAGGTTCCAAAGGGAGTTTACAGAAGGAGCAAAACCAGACTGGACTATTACACGGATTGAACATCCAAGGCTATTAGAATAAATGCCTTCTACAGCCTTTTTATGCACCACTGTAATTGTTCTGATGTAACAAATATCAGGCTTTTTTGGGTCTTTTTTCCCCTTCCTGTCCTTTTCTCGAAAAGAGGGATGAATTTTCTATGTGTGATTTCCAAAAATTCTTTCTTGGACTGTGCTGCAGCATTACAACAAACAGCAAAGCCTTTTCCCTGGAACAGGCTGGTAGAAATTTAACTGGTTCCGATGCTCATCCAAGGCATTTAGACAGCACAGTTTCATTCAGGCAGGTGTAATGGATATGTCAATTTCTTACATTCTGAGAAGAAGTGGTACTATTTGAAAATAAACAACACTTAAATGACTGATGGCTCTTCTGAGTTACTTTCCTGTGTTTCTTTTTTCCCCTAGGGTCTGTACAATATGTAACTGAATAATATGCAAGATGAAATAGAGGTAGATGGACTTCTTAGCTTGTCTAGCCTCAGCAGTTCATTTTGAGGTAATCTTGCTTTTGAATATATTTGAGGTTAAGAAAGTTAGATTTGCTATTAGTATTTGCTACAGGATTGGAGTAAGAAAAAGCTTTTAGCATTGTACTGGGAAAATGGATCAAAGAGATAGATGTGTTTTGGAAAATAAAAAAAAACATTCCTTTCAGTCCAGTAATATATAGGCAATTTCAAGTTTAGAGAATTATGGAAGAAAAATCAGTTGAAAACATGAATTTAGTAGAGGAGCTGCCAGTGAAGTTAAATGAAGTCCTCTGTTTGAAATGTGTGTTAAAGAAATTACCAAATCCTTACAATTAGATGTTGCAACTGAACAATTTCCTAGTTTTCACTTTTTCTCTGGAACATGAGAATGCTGGTGTAAGTAGCTGGAGGCTTTTCTATGCAAATCAACAGGAGATCATAACAGGTTTCTTCATCCCCTATATCAACTTCAAATATAAAGCCAACTTTCTACCAAGGCATGTTGTAAACATTAGTGCAGTGTTTTGAAAGTGTAGAGTGTAACTACTGTGATTCACAGTAATTGTAATTGAAGGTATAAATTAAATTTTCCATAGTTCAGCTCTTCTGATCCAATGACTTAATGAGAGGAACATCTAAAGCTTATCAACCAGTTGATAGTACATTTTTGCTGCAAAAGATGTGATTGGAAATTTACATGCACTGTTTTATTTTTTTGAAGTTGTTAATGCCCGAAATTCTTACGGCAAAAAGGAGTAAAGGGTTAACTTCATCTCAGTGATGGAGAGATTATTGTCTTGTAATTTGGGGATTTCCAGAGCAGCCACTCAAATACCTTACTCTAAAAATCATAATGCTAACTTAAGTGTTACAGAATTTGAAAAAAGAGTTTAAGGAAGTGTTTTACTAAAAACACTGTCCTGATCTGGTAATAAGGGTGCTCAGCAGGTAACAGTAGAACAGTGGGAGGATCTCTGTGTCATAGCATGCTATTGCTCACAGTTTCCCTTGCTGGTTAGTCTCAGACATCACCTTGGAAATGTGTGTGAGGATCTGGGCATGCTTAATTTCCCTTCCATTTCCTTGCCTGGTGTCCATTTCTGTTGCCTCATGTCTGGGGACAAGTACAATTTTAACTATGGTGTGCAGCCAATAAATCCCCATCTAAAATCCCCATTTAAAATGTTTGCAGTTTTAACCTACAAATGTCTCCATTCTGACCCCATTAATTCTTGCAAACAATGTTACCAGGTTTGGTAGTGATTCTGGGGATAAAATTTGTATCTCTCTTAGCAACACTGACATGTCTGATTCATTTTGCACAGAGCAGTGAGGGGACCATAGTGTCTGGACTACAACAAGGATGCAGTTTCAAAGGATCACACTTCTCCCCTGGGCAGCATCATGGTTCTTTAGGTCCATATGGAGTTGGGAAGCCTTAATTTTTTTATTTGGTCATCCAAAACTGTGATCATATTTCATAATTCTGACAGCTGCCTGGCACAATTTCAATACATATGCCTAAATCTTGACAAGCACTAATTAAACCTGGCCAGCAAATCTCCCATTAATTTACACACCTCACTCACCAGTAGATGGCCTTGGTCACAAAGCTATTGTGGCTGAGAAGTGACTGGCATTAATGAGAGTGTAAGTGGGATAGAGGATAAAATGGTAGAAGCATTAAGTACTATTTAAATAATCTAGATTTGTCTTATAAGAAGTCTTTATATTTTTCCTGGCTTTCATCGTGAGTCAATGATAGTGTCTTATGTTGTCTCTGCAGTGCCTGCCCATTTTGAAGTGGCAGTTTATCTGCATTCTTAATGTGGGAAAGATGAGCTGTACATGTGAATTCACGCAGGCACCTCTGTGTCTGACAGTAGCAAAGCTAATTTTTATATTCCCATTTTAAAATATGTTTATCATGTTGATTGTGGTTCCTTTCCCTCCTGTCCCAGCATTGTCAGATTACTTTAAGGGACACATTCAACTTTCTCCAGTTTTTAAGGCATGTTCAAGCTTGACGTTATCATCACTTCAGATTATATTTAGTTAACTATTTTGAGGTCTTATGGCTGGAAATCTGTTTAGGAGTAAAAGTCATATTGTTTAGCACAGTAGTGATCATGCTGCTTCAAAACCACAGCTCCCCTGCTTTTTGTTTATTGTGTGGTTAAACTTGATTTCTGCCCCATGTGCCCTATTGGCTGCAGGTGGGACTTTGAAATTCCTCACAGGCTGTAGCCACATGATGGCTCACAGCTTATAAGAGATGGGATCCAAGAGTGTGTAGTGCTTTTAGTTTCGTTTCTCCCTCAAACGTAGGTGTGATAACTGATCTCTAGGCACTGGACCACATGTAGACACAGGAAGAGGTGTTTAGCTGTTAGAAAAGCAACCATTGCCTACACAGTCTGCTTTTCTTCTTCTAGGGGAAAAGCAGCTGGGGCATATGCAGTTGCACAGTGAGTACTGACCACCCTATTTGGTAGTAGTTCCCCTTCTTGTCTTTTACCTTCATTTTCCATTGCTGCTGTGCCAGTCTTTTGTATTTTTACAGTATTGCCATAGGACAGAGGTTGGGTAAGTCACTGGACTTGTGCAGCACTGTTGAAAACACTCCCTTAGTCACAATGCTGTCTCTTTTGTATTTTGTCTGATTTCAGTGGTGTGTGCTTTTCATAATATAAAGTTCTACTGAAGTAGTTCAGGAGAAACTGTTATGCATTTTAATGGGAGCAGACTGCAACTTCTTTGCTGCCTTTGAAGTTATTCCATCAGAAGTAGAGGGAAGCTAAAATTAGACATGCTGTATTTCCTTGTGCGCCATTTCATCCCTCCTCTGCTGTCACAGAACAAGGCTTCTCATAGTGAGCTTGGTACTGTAGAGCCAAGAGGCACTATGAGGGAAAGGAGCAGGACAGCAAAGCAGAGTGCAGAGGAGGTGGCATTTCACCAAGGATGCAGCCCTTTGCCTTAAGGACTTGGGGTATTTGGAAACAAGCAGTGGCTTGAATGTGCCTCTAAATTGTATTTTGCAGTTGACAGTAACCTTTTGCATAAAAAGCTCTACTTCTGTATGGGGAAGAAGTCTGACTTTTCAAGGTTAGAGCTGAGGTCCCACCTTGAGTTTGCAAAGATTTCCTTTGACTGGGGAGCTGTGGGAGAGGCTACCCAGGTAAAGGTGGGGTAAATCAGAGCAACTGAAGGCTGTTTCTGCCTTACACTAATTAGCTGGCACAGCCCTAGAAATGGGAATGGGAAATGAGAGGGGCAGAGAAAATGCCTTGTAATTCCTCTCTTGTGAGCTTTCTGGAACCAGTTGGCAGGTGCAGCAGCCGTAAGGCCAGTGCAATCTGCCAAGTCTGAAAGTGGAAGTTTCAGCGGTGCAATTGGATTAAGTGGGTACCTTGTTCCATCCTGTGTGGCTGTCCCAGCACTGGGCTCTGTGCTCACTTGTGGTGTTAATGCTGTTTGACGACCTTCACGTTGCTCATCCGCACTGCAGCCAAACAAGGTCATTACTCATAATGTTATTTTTTTGTAATGTGTGTTTCATTTCATAAACTGAGAACAGATAAATATAAATAATTCTTTGGGGGATATTTAAAAAATACTTTAAAATGGAACAAGATTGGGAGACTGTAATATAAAGTGACAAACAAGCCAGTGAAAATGAATTTTTGTAGTCCAGAATTTATGTCATGCAAGGCATTGACCATTAACTAGGTGAACATCTAATCACTACTGGTGTGATTGAGATGGAAATTGTCATGAAGAGGTCGTTGGAAGCTGCCTGAAATCTCTTATTCTGTATGTTCAGAGTACCTCAGGCTCAGCTCCCTATAGCAGAACCTTCTGAGCTGTTTGCCTGTTTCCTACATTTTTGTCGTTAGTGTCATTAAGTCACTTTTTTTTTCTGAGATATTTTTTTATAGATAGAGCAATAGAGAGATTGCTGATCCTCTGGGTGCAGTGAACCTTGCTTGTTGATATAGGAATCCTGTCTGGACTTCTGCTGAGATGTGCTCTTGGAAGGCATCATTCCTGCTGTTGTAAATTAGTCTCTGCGCATGAAAGCACCATGCAAACTCAGTGGTGTGAGAATTAAAATGTGTGATTTCCATCTTGCCATAAGGTTCCAGCCCTCCATCTAAGAAGGCAGTAAAGCTTTTGTAAAACTACTTGTAAAAATGGTAGAACTGTTGTGGCTGTATACTGTGTATATAGTTAAAAGTTTCAGAAGCAAATCTACAGATCAGAAGTTAAGTTTGGATTACTTTCGGCTGCATTAAGACAGTAATTACAATAAAATCTTGGCATAATTTCTGCTGTGAGTAAGGGAGGGCTTTTTCCTTTGTTCATATAGTTCTGTGGTGCTTTTTGTTTGTATTTTGTTTTTTATTCTCTCCTAAACACCAGCAGTTAGTCAAGGCTAGAAAAAGTGTTCCATTGCCTAAGACAGCATAGACATGTAAGGGAAAAGTGGATTATTTACCAATCGTTTTTATATAGTCGTCCTCTACTTTCAGATTCTGTGTTGGAAAGAAGTGGGGTTTTAATGTCAAATTGGTAACATTCACTGCCTTTCTCTGCAGTGGAGGCTGTTGCTTCTTGATGGAATAATTTGGATGTGTTTTTGCTCAGTTTTCTGCCAGCGCAGCTCATGCTGCAGGGTCTCCTGCAGTGTACAATTTAATCTCTTGCTTTCATTTCACTGAAGTATATGGGTTTCAGCAGGGGTAGCTGGGTGAAAGTTAGTGCCTGCATTAATTTGGAGATCTGTTTAAGTAATCTAATGGTTCCTCCTGGCAAAATCTGTGAAATTATAATAGCAGAAGTAGAGAGAGGAAGGGGATCAAAGGTGGGTGGTAATGGAGGATTCATATAAAGGGGAAGCTCTATGTATTCTGCCTCTAGAGCAGAAGCTGAAGCTGCCCTGAAGTGAGTTTAGAAAACCTGAGAAAAATAAATTGTGAGAAGGTTAGTGTTCTGACTGGAGGTTGTTCTCTCAGATAAAAGGCTGGAGAACTCCCTCACACCTGAGGCAAGGAGAATTTCTTGTAGGATTCTGAGGTGGTGTCCTGGGTATCAGGAAGAAGCAAATTCTAGAGGATTTATAATGGCTTGCCCCTTGTGAGAAGGGTCCTTGGAACGCTTTATAAAGTGAAGACATGTGCTGAAACCTTCACTTGCAAGAACCAGGGGTGTCTTTTCTCTAGCAGTAGTCAGTGCTTTCTCATGAGACTGTCTGATACATTCAGTCTGCAGTCAAATGGCCTTTGTGACTTCTTTATTTATTTACTGTCACACATCCCTCTTTCCTAACCTTGCAGAATCTAGCAGTGGGAATTTGAGAAGATGAGCTGGTGACACTCATTCACAGATGCATTAATCCCATTGCAGTCTCAGAATCATTTGATTGTCTTTCCTCAAAAATCTCAGTGTCTCTTAACAGCCTATACAGAGCTGAGCCTGCTGCTGCAGATGAGCCTGCTGTATTTATCCAGTGTGTTGGAACAGTTTCCTCTAATTTTGTGTTTACTTTGCAGAATCTTGTTTCTTCTGTTAAGGGTAGTAGCAGAGTACTTGAGATTTCTCCCCAGCATTATTTCTGACCCTGTGTGTGACCAGTAGGGATTTCTTTCCTTGTTTAACTGGGGTTCTTTTGTCACACGTTACCACCATAGGTTTTTTCTCCCCTTGTTTTTAACCTTGTGCATTCCTACTCTTTCTACTATATTCAGTATGCTCTTCCCTTCTTTCTTGCTCCTTTTGCTTTCTTTAATGGTGCATTAAGTGATTATTTCTTTCATCCTGTGCCCAGGAAAAAGATAAAATCTGTGTTTCAAAGATTATGCCCAAAGCTACTTAAAAAAAAGATTTGCTGATTCAGACATTCAAAAAATGCCAGAGAAAGGCCAGCTTCAGTTTCCTGTACTCAGATTTTCATGAGCTCTTATCTTGCTGCCTGTCTGCATGTCTCTGCTGGGACAGCATAGCTGTGCCACTTGAAGTCAAGGCCTGTCTAAATGCCAGTGATTCTGAAAATTGGCCAGTGTACCATGTCACAGTTGTGAACCCCCTCCTGCACTGATCTCGAGTCATATTCTTCATATGTAAATTGATACCCCAACTCTCAATACAGTTTATTTGATACGTAAAATTTCTGTGTCCATTCAAGCACTAATCCAGCCAATTGTTTGAGCACAAAAGACCTAATTGTTTACTTTAGCTTCCCTGCTGCTTTACTAGAACAGTGACTCTTTAACTTATATTTACATGATCTTTCCTTTTTGCTTAATTTTTTCTTGAACTTTCACTAGACATTTACTTTAAAAACCCTCCTGTACCATTTGGGTGTAGAATGAGGTACAAAGCAAAGAGGACTTTAAACGGATTCATTTAGATACGTAGTGTTGCCTGCTTGTTTCTTAGCTGGTTTGCTGGGCTTTGTGGTTTGTAAGAGCTGTTGTGGGGGAGTTTTGAATCGCTTTCTCTTCTCTTCTCTTTTAATTTCATGTTTGCATTCACAACAGGCTGCCTGTTTTAGTAGTCTTCTATATTTCTCCCCAGTGGACTATATTTCCTGTTTTCTTTGTGAACATCACCATATGTAATTGTTTTACCATTCTTGCTTTCTTCCTGAATGATTTGGGAACTATTTTAGAGCCTTTATCCAGATATACATCCCTCTCCCAAGTGTATGAACTCTCTTATGTTCCCAGGTTAGTCCTGAACAAGACTGTTTTGAAATCCACATATGCACTTTCACATATTTTGTTTTTCCTTGCCTGCCATTCTGTTGCATTTCTTTGTGGAGTCTTGACAGCACTATTGCAGTGTCTGTGCTGATGGCACAGCTGTTTGGAACACACAGGTATCTGAGGGAAGTGGCTTTATGCTGTAACTTTAGTTATTCTTAAACTGGTGGTCCTGATTATTGATGAAGACCACATCTAAATATATGGTCTTTGTGGGTTTGGTTGTGTATTAGTTTTTATGTTTTGGTTTGGGTTTGCTGGTTATGATTTTTTTTCTTTTTTTAATCCAAATGCTGCATCCAACTTAATGTTTCATAAAGTAAATCACTGACTAAATTTGTAACTTCTGTCATCTGAGCCTTAAATGCCTGAGGTGCTTCCTGTTTCATATTCACAGGACTGAAGTTGCACATAATTAAAATCCTGTCATTTCAGCATGAATTATTTTATCAAATCATATTTTATTCACATGCCTTTTCTCTTTCAAGGGTCTCTGGTATGCATCAAACACTTGCATGTCAGTCCTGCAGTCTGCTGTAGCAGCTTAACTTGGATTAATTTCTTATGCTTGTTAGTTTATGAAACAGCTCTGGTTTTGAGTTTTAGCTTCTATGTTCTCCATGCTTCACTTTCTCCTCTTCTGTTTTCCTTTTCCCCCCTAGAAATTGTCTAGAAAGATTGTCTTTTCAGTAGGTATTTGTATGTATGGCCCTAAATGCAGATCAAAATTCCTAGCAAGAATACAGTGTATGTGTTAGGGGTTAAATGTAGCACGGTTATTATCATTTACTTGAACAGCTTTCCATTATTCACATCCTATTATTCTCAATGCCGTATTCCATCCTAATGTTCTTAATGGTGATTTCTACCAATGCAAACAAGCAAAAACAAGTACGAAAAGTCACTTTGGAAATGTAGAAATACTGTCCTTGGTCAGAGAGCACTGATGAGAGATAGGGATTTGTTTTGTTTTGTCTTCCCAGGAAAGAGCAGACTGTGCTGCATGGAGTTTCTTCAGGCACTGTGCAAGCTATGCACAGTTAAGATTATCCTGGGATGGGTCTGTCAGAATTCTTCAACCATGCACTGTAGAGCTGTGTGTGGGCATCCTTAGGCAGTTTTTTAGATAAAAGGTACCAAAGTAAGTCCCCATGTGGCATAAGGCATAAACACTTCAGAGGGGTTAGAAAGCACGTGTAAATATATGACATGGTGGCACTATAATATTGATGTGTGTTTAAAATATTGATTCAATTTTGCTCATCTTCCTCATGCTTAGTTCTCGGATGTAATGAGAGCAATTGTCCTTTTTTGCTTGTACATAGCTTCATGTTTTCCTGGGTATGACTCTTTAGCCAGGTCACAGAGAGTGGTTTAATAGTGCATATCATGCACTAACTCTTCAGTGTATTTGCAGTGAGGATAAGGTACAGACACCTAACATATATATCACCCCTAAAATGGTGATGTGTTGTGTTGCTCTAGAAGCCAACCATGGTAACTGGTGTTTCTAAACCACTGAGAAATGAAAAACCTGTTTTGCATGCAGCTTTCAGAGCATTTTATTATGTTCATTTACAGATGGAAATGGGGTTGTGTGGAGGAGTTCTTGTATATATCCAGGTTCACTTGCTGAGTCAGTGGGAGAATACAATTCTCCAGTCTCAGGTTAATACAGTTTCTGTGGGATCGGAGCCTACCTGCATGGTATTAGTGCTTTTTAAAGTGTGCATTTTACTTGTTTGAGGCGTGGGGACTCTGTTTCCAAAGGCCTCAACAACACCTAGAATTTTGCAGTGACTTCAGCAGTGCACCTGCCTAATACCATCACTGAAGTCAGCTCGCATAAAACATGACTCAAAACTTCTTATAAATGACTCTCTGATTTCAGTGTGCCTCAGAACATTCTGCAGTTCACTGATGAGCCTGGGCACTCAACAAGGTAGGGTGCTGCTGTATGTACTAACCCCAGTCCTACCAAATATTCCATGGAAATACCATGGATTACAGAGTTTCACTCTTGCTTTTTAAGCTCTGTGGATTTCTAGAAATTTGTTGTTTGTGTAGGGTTCAGCTTTTTGTTTGTTTGGGTTTTTTGGATCAAAATTATGACCACAGCACCTGTCACATTATGTACTTTATACTTCCAGTTTTAGATTCCTTTTATAAATCTGAGTCTCAGTTTCCCAGTTTGGTAAGTTTTTCCTGAGTACTGCTAGGAACATGTTTCTGAGCCTTACTGTCCATGTGGCTTTTGTCACAGATCCGGAGTAATGATTTTCCTCTTTTTGCTGAGTGCAGTCCAAACCCCAGCTTTGCATGAAACCTGGCCTATTCTACCCTGACATGGGCTTGGAGCAGTAAAAAAGTCTCTCTGGTGTTTTGTGGGGAATAGCCTGGAGCAGGGCTGTATCTGCAGCACACAGCAGCTGTATCCTGCTTTCCTCAGAGCAGCAGAGCTCTCTGAGCCAGCCCTCTCCTTGAACCAAGCTGTCCAGTGTTTGTATTTCAAATATTGCCCTGACCTATACACTAGACTAAAGCTTCCTGTTCTAATATTGATTTAAGACTTAAGTATCGGTGGCTTACTTTTTTACATTATCATTCTCTTTCTTGTTGAACACTTCCCTGGGATATGCAGGGGGCCATAGTCAGGCCTACCTAGCATCCAGGATGAGGGGAAGGGAAAAGCACATGAAGGACATTTATGAAAAGAGGCAGAGCTTGAATTGCCATGCAACTCACAGAGTATTTTGGTTCAGCAATCAAATTGTCTATTGTACTATTTGCCAAAAAAAGAAGAAACACGGCACTCATTCTCTTGAAAACTCTCTCCTACAGGAATTTGTTAGCTTACTTTAAGTTTCGTATTATTTATAAGCTCTGACCCAGACTTCTCATTAACTGTTCCCAAAGCACTAGAAAAGGAAAGTAGAAGTACTTCCTGCTTCATGTATCTGGTTAACAGCTGTGCCTCTTAGAGGAAGGAGAAAATAGCCAGTGGTGATAAAACCTCACCCTGCTTGCCCTCATAGGGAGCACTGCTGCAGTGTGTGCTGCCTCTCCCCAGGATCCTCACGTAGCAGCACTCACTACAGTGCTCTCAAGTGCAGCTTGCTGAAAACAGTTTTGTTGTGGACAAAGAAAGGTTTACTTGTCCTCCTTGCCCCACTGTTGGCTACCTATTCAGTCTATGACTTCTTTGCTGGTTTTAATTTTTAAAAAACTCTGCTCGGCTGGGCTTCCAGAGAAGTACAAATGCTCAGAGGTTATTTGGTTCTTTGCTCAGATATTGCCCTGGCTCAGCACTTGTGAGTGTTGTGGAAGTGTGAGAAACCACTTTTATTGCATCTCTGCATGTGATCAGCCCTGCAGTACTGGGCTGCCTTCTTTCAGTGGCAGTTCTCCCTCGTGGAGCCTGCTCTCTGCAGTTGAGCCACTGTTTGGGCAGCCTCCTGTCCCTAAATGAGTCTTATTATGTCAGGCCATCACCTGCATAGCTGCTGGCATCCTGGAATTACATACTCATCTTCCCCCTTAGTTTTTGTGGCTGTTCTCATCCAGTATTACTGAATGCAAACAGCCAAAATTGACAGCAGTGGCTTAATATTTGTTAAGTGAACTAAACTCTGAGATGTGACTGCTTTTGGTTTGTTTTATTCTGGCTTTCTGAGTTTATGTGCTTGTTAAAGGCACTTTTTTGGAAGCTTGTCTCTATTATATTGGAGACAAGGAGGGTGTCTTCCAGTGCCACCAGCTCTGTCCCCAGTTCATATTCTTGTAGGAAATCAGGGTTTAGAATCCATGTGAGGCATGATGATAATCCCAAGGAGATGATAACAGGGCTTACTTGTGTTTGCAGATGAGGACAATAAGCAAGCATGAGCCAGCTGACCAGCCCTGCCTGTGGAAACAAAAAAAAACATCCTTAGATCTTTTCATCTGTGCGTTGGCACCTGAGATTCCCTTTTCCTAAGTGGCACATACATTGCTTCAAGGAGATGGTGACATTCTTGCCCAAACTGTGCTTTGTAAGTCAAAACCATCTAAATGCAATTCTACAGGTTGCTGTCTCCCAAGGCTTAAACTTTTCCACTTTTTCTCCTCTACAGTACTGAAAGTAGTTTACCCCATGTGCATTTTTGAGTCTTAGGAAGGGAAAGCATTTCTAATCCTTCCAGCTCAAGAGAGTTTTAATGCACTGGGAACACTGACAGTCTCTCAGTATTCCATCCACTTCAATATATATTATATGTATATTATATAACAACTATTAACGGAAGTCCCCACTATGTACTAAAACTGCATCTTCCATAAAGGCAGGGCCAGAATTCATAATAGTCCCTTGAGTGTAAGTAAGATCAGCACCCAAGTATTACTCTTTCTGTTAGGAAGAAAGGAGTGTAGAAGGGTGTTCTTGTATGGCAAACTGTTCCTCAGAATGTTTGATGTGTGTCGAAATGAAAAAAGGGATGCCTTTGTATTTAATTTAACCCAGTTTGTATTTCACTGTCTAGAATATTACGCTTTTAATGACAATTAGAAAATCTACTTCTCACTGGACAAAGAAGTAGCTACACAATGAAACTGGATCACTTTTTTTCAACGAACAGGAAATCCTCTTGAACAGCTTAGTTCCTGCCCTAGAATATAATTTGTGTGTTTTGCCTCTGCTCACATGTGTATACATGCTTGCATACATCTGTGGAAGGTTGGAGGAATTAACAAGTAATCCAGGGAATTTTTAAGAATAAATTCCTAACCCTCAGCCAGTCTGTTACCTGCAATTTGTTAGCACTTCCAGAGTTTTGATTGAAAGAGCCAGGCTCCAAACGTAAAAGCTGTGTATTTTGAATAGCTTAAGGTAACTGGGATCAAATTATTAGGCATGTTACTGTTGGTTAACATGACTGTTAGAAGATCTGGAAGGGGGGTATCTTGATGACCATAGTGCTGTGCTCCTGGCTGCCTGAGTAAGCATCCCTATGTGGAGCTCCATGTGCTGCTCTCTCAGGTGACAAATCTGGTTTGGTGTCTCTCTTCAAAAGCTACCTTACTATCTTTATTTCCTTAGAAAATAAAACTTCCTATTTTCTGCAGGGCAGCCACAGGGGATTTTTATGTACATTAATTACCTGGACATGATGCATTTAGAGTGCTTTGGGAAGGATATTGCAGCAAAATGGGGGGTGGGAGTGTTGGTTTGAAGCTATCAGTCAGTTGCAGTCCTGTGTTTTGAGATGTGAAGTTTCAAGCTATGCAAGACCCAGACTCTCTTCTGGCCTCTCTACCAGCTGGGTTTGTTTAGCTTGTAATAAAGGGGGGCAGAACAGCCATGGTGTATCTCTCCTCCCTGAGATGATTGTTCTTCCTTCACGTGATGAAGCAGCAGAAGAAAGGAATGGAGAACAGGGCTTCAGAGGAACGGGCTTGTGTTAGAGAACCTTTCCTGGAACCAGAATGAAGCACAGGATGTGATAAGCATAGCTCACAGAAAAGGAAACTGCTTCAGAAGGCTGCAAGGAACAATGCAGCATCACTCAAGGCAGACAACTCCCTAGGATTAGAATGCATTGGCTCAGACTGAAGAAGAAAGACAATCTTGAAAGACAGTTTTGGAAAGTTTTTATTGTTTATGTATGGAAAGCATATGTTTTCCATGCATTTTGCGAGTCTGCATGCACTAGCTAGAATTGACTGTTTATGAAGAGTGTGAAATGGTCCCTGGTGGTAGCATTTATCCACTCTCTGTTTTCTTCCAGGGAGGTGAATTGCCTTTCTAGTAAACTTTGTTCCTGGAGCTGGAAGTATCAAGGGAAAGGAGTTGTGGGTGGGCGTTTGGATATTGCCTGGATCTGCAAAATCCCTTTGTGCCACAAGGGCAAAGGGGAACTTTACTGAGGGGCAAGGAAGAGCTCTGTCATGGTTTAACCAGGACAAGCTCTCACAAGGGTGAGAACAATATCACAATGTTCAGTATCTCTAAAATGACAAGACCTGGCAGTGAGATATCGATCTCACAATCCTTCACAATGCCAGGATTAACTGCACAGGATTATGGTGTGGAGCTGAAGGGTGCCCTTCTGCCAAGCTTCTTGGCTAATGTGTTTGATGTTCCCAGTACAAGCTATTGCTGTGAATACTCTGCAGTCACCCATCACTTAAAAGACTGAGGAACATGAATGTCTCTAGTTACAGATGTGAATAGTGGTGCTGACGTTATGAGCTGCCCAATGCCAAGTTGTTTTGTTCACTTACTTACTTGCATCATGAGGTCAATGAAATTAATATCCTTACTAAAACATTTCTTTGAGTCATACAGAAGGCTTCAATACAGTCTTTGACTTGAAATTTCAAAAATACTGAACTTTGGATGAGTGGATTTGCACACGACATTTTCATTATTTTGCATTAAAATTCAGGTGGTTTTAATTTAGACTGAAATAATCTTTGTTGTACCTTAGAGATAACTTTGGCCTTGTATATTTATGAAATTCGATGGTAGTTAATTCATGCTGCTTCTAGGAAGAAGTATGCAAGCACTGAAGTAGTTTAACCAAAACCAGGCAACATGGTTTGCTGTTTTGATAACCATCGTCTTTTTCCATCACAGTGAAAGTCATCTTATGAATCTCTGACATTTGATGACCATTATGTCAAAAGCCTTGTAGGGTAAGTAAAGCAGACAATTTTTCTAGTGCTTTCTTACTTCTCAGCTTATACTGAAAATGGAAAAGTGTAACTCAGGTAATATTTTAAAGTTTAACTCTTTGTATGCATAGCTCTGCTTCCATTATACAGAGTTGCAGGTACCCAGAAAATACAAACACTATGATCTGCATTATCAAGTGACATGTCACAGATGACAGATAACTGTTAGGACTCTTGTTTCTGTAATCAAATGGTTTTGTACATGAACAATGTTGATTGAGAAAGCTTATTTAAATCAGAGAATTCATAAGCAAAAACCCCCTTCTGCATGTTTTTCAGTTTTGTTCCAAGTGACTTGTCATAGCTATAGACGTTACAAAAGTGTTTTTAAATGACTATAAGCTAGTGCTTCTTTTCTTACAAAATTTGATGAGGATAATCTTACTTTGTTCTTGGCAAGTTTTGTAATCACTAAAGCTGATAGGGATTATTTCACCCTTCTGTGAATAAAATCCTAAACAGTTACACAAAGCAATGCAACTGTTTAGAAAAGGAAATGCTGTGTAATCATAGAAATCATAGGCAAGACTTAAGTTGGCAGACAGCTCTTGATGCAGGTTGAATGTTGCAAGGTCACTATGTCCTTCCTGCCTATTATTTGCTGAAAGAAGAATTCCTGGAATTCTTGATTATGGCCAGAAACACAAACTTCTTATCTGAAAGCCACCATGTCTGATGCCCTTAATATTATGTTTTAGGATTAGATCTTGATGAAAAGTGAGAAAGACCTGAAGACTCAATATAAAAGATTTCATGCAGTTTCATTTCTGTGATAGCTGGTCAAATAGATTTCAAAATGTCTCTTTAGCTAAAATGTATTTAATTGTAATAATGTATTCTAAATAAATCTTTAAAATACAAGCACTAGGGAGGAAAGTAGACAACCAAGTAAGTGTTCCTTCCTTTATTCTGGGTGGATGTGTGGAAGAAATATATCTGTGGCTCTGTATTCATACATCTGAGAGCAGTGCATGAATGTTTCCTAGGAATCCCCTCCAGAATGGCATGTGTTACACACCGGTCCTCCTGTGTTCTCAAAGCCTCACAAGCATAGGAAATAAAATGTACTTCCACCACTCTTAAGGTTATGGTTTCCATCACAAGCCAGGGAGCAGTTCCAGAGGCAGGCTCAAGTGTTGCCAGCAAGTTTGGAACACATGGTGCCTCTTTAGAATCCCTTCTTGGAGAAGGATACTTAAAATAGACTCCTTTTCTGTAGCACCATATGTAAGCTATTATCAATCAGAACTTTTCCAAACTCATTGTTTAACTTTCTATAAAGGGAACCTTCTCAAGCAAGAGGGAGCCCCCACCTTATGAAATGCAGAGGAAATGTGCTCAAAACAAAGGAGGAGTCCTCCATTTTAAAACCCAGGGAAAGGTTGAGAGGTACAAGCAGAAAAAAGGGTTTATGGCTGTGTTTATGTATTTTATATCTCTAGCAATGTGCCTCTTTAATCTAAAAGTATAAAACCACACAATGCCATTCTGATGAAGAGGGCTCTCTTATTCTGGTTATATTTTTTGTTGTGTTTTATAAGAAGCTAGACAATGGCTCACTGAAAGCATAGTTAACCCTCGTAACACAGTAACACCAAATTTTGTTGTTTCTTTAAGCACAAAGCAAGCTCTTCCTTTGCCTGCTCAGCATGAAAGCAGATAGTTTATGAAGCACCAGCTCTCACCTTACACTGTTTGTCTGTGTAGTGTGAGCAGCACAGAGCAATTGGGCTGTGCTGGGCTGTGCTGGACTGAGGGCAGTAGTCCCAGGCCCCCACACAGAGCCTGAAGAGCAGTTCTGGGCACGGGACAGAGCTTTGGGACCTTCCAAGGGATTTTCAGCCCTCTATAACTATTGCTGCAGCAATTTTATTTTCTTCATGGCTGTGGCAACAGTGTTTATTTCTGTCTCGGAGGTTGGCTGCAGGGGAAGCAATTTGAAAGGCATCAGGTAGATTAGAACAGTTTCTCGTGCTGTGTTGCGTAACCATCACTTATCTCTTCTTGACAAAACTTGCAGTGCAAACATGATATTACCTCCTCAGGGAAATCGTAGCTGAGTTGCAGGTTTAGACTTTGGAAAAAAACACAAGTGTTTTGGACCATCATTTCTTCTTTCTGCTTTCAGTCCTGGCTTTTTTGGAGGTACATAAATCCCCAGTACATTAACTTAGTGTCTTTTAAAGCTGTGTTGCTACAAACACAAAGCATTACACGAGCTGCTGTCCCAGAACAGGGCAGAGCTCCCACGAGCTAAGTCTTCTGAAATTACCAGGGGCAGTATGGTGAGGCCATTTCCTGAAAGGGTGTTTTGATCATATCTGTGAGGTTTCCAGGACGAGTTTTCTAGAGTAAATGTTAGGATTTTAATCTGTATTGCTTCTGACATGCAGTTTTTCTTCAGTATGATCTCTGTCCATGTTACATACAGTAAAAATCAATAAAAAATAATAGACAGGCTTTCTCTGCACCAAATAGGTGCTCGGACCCTCAGATTCTACATGGCTGGACCATGCTGGAAAAGAGAGTGTGGTTGTCTGCCACCTGTTTGGAACAAAAACATGTATCAATACTCAGTTCAGCTTTTAGCTGTGAGACTGGAAATTGGTCTCACACAGTACTGGTCACTGAAGCTGATATTTGCTAGCAGGTATTTCAGATGTGCTCAAATAGGATAGGATCTTAAAATCCACTATTTTTTCATTTAAGTACAAGACTGGACTGGGTGCTCTTGGAAGTCTCAGAAGATATCTGAACAACTTGGCATGTCCAAGCCCCTGATCTTTGGGTAGGGCAGAGGGAACTTGTGCTTCTGTATTCTGTGGTCCTGGACTTGGCCTTCAAGTGATGTCATAATGTCATAATCTTGGACTTCAGAGTTTAGCATCATTTTGATGCACCAAGTGAAGCTGTTAGTCTTACTAGTTCAGTTTTGTAAATACTGCATTAGCTTCCAAGAGCCACATGTAACTACTCAGGATGTATTTTCTAAAACTGCTCAGCAAGCAGTGTCTTTGAGACTGGTGTGATTTATGAAGTAATCTGCGCATATCAGCTAGCTCAGTTCTTTCAGTTCTTGATAGATGGTTACTGAGATTAGTTACATGTGCCTAATGATCATCCAGGAAATATGCCTAATCCAGGAAGAGGGCAAGAGGTGTGAGAGGCTCTGTGCCAAAAAGCTTCTGGCTAAATTCTGCCATACTTGCAATGCAATGTCCTGTTACACACTAAAAACTGCATACACTGCAGTTAGGAACAGCATTTTAAAAATAAAATTGAGGTTTTCAGGATCACATCAATGATTGACTGATTTAATCATGACTGCCTAATAGTGAGTTGAGAACTGAGCCCCTTAAATGAATAACATGTCATTGCTGTTGGAAATAGTGAATAACCAAAATAACAAATCTAGTCAGTGGAGAGCATCTACTTCCAGAAAGCTAAAGTGGGAAAATAATTTGAAGTGAGGAAGTTCTTTAATACAGTACTTTGAACAGCAGCCCAGTTTAAAAAATTGGATCAGATTCACAAATCAAAATGTTGCATTTTTCCACAATGCTGGATCTCTGCAAAGAAAAGCAGTGACAGCTTGGGAGTACCTGTTTTCTCTCAAACTCTGCTAGCCTTTTGAAAACTCCAGGGCATGCTTCATTTTAGTGCAGATTTTTTGAGTCTCTGCAGGATTTCACTAAATTAGTAATACTCCCTACAGGGAATTCTTCCTTTCTGATCTCTGCTATAAGCAGTTAAATAAAATAGGGGCTAGTAATGGGAGCTCAAGACTGATGGTAGAGCGTATTATGGAGATGGGCTAGCAAGGTCTGGCCATCCTGTGTGTAGTGCCTGTGCTCTAAACACTGGTGCAGGTTAGCCTGATGTGGTTGTGGCAGCTGTGGGAAGTGTGGCTGGCTCGTCGTGCTGGAGAGCACTGGAGAGTGTGGGCATCTTCCGGTTTCAGAGACAAAGCTGTGCAGAGAGCAGCTATGGCACAACCTGGGAGCTAAATGTGCTCCCAGAATTTATCTTCCTCATCCCAGAGGCATTCAGGACACTGAGAGGATGGCTTAGACTATTGACCTGGAGTTGGAAGTTGTCACCTGAATGATCACACTTAGTCTCTGGCACTGGCTAAGAGTACCTCTTGTAACCTTATTGTTAATCTAGTTGAGATGTTTTTGTTGTTTTTATTTTTTGTTTGGGGTTTTAAATTTTTTTTTCAATAATACAAACAGCAGGTTGTTCCCGGTCTTTAGCAGTTGCCTATCTCAAGCATAAGTATTGTTTAGCTGATATTTTTGTGACATCACCTTTTTTTCACTGCCTACTGCACCTTGGACCCTACAGTACAAGAATGAGTCTGTCTACTTGAGATATACTTGTGCACCTTTGTGGAAACACAGACGTTTGTGGGTCACAGATGGTATGAATAGGTTGAGTATAATTGAGACACTTGTTTGATTTGCACCAGAGAGTAAGTAAAAAGTCAAGTTCCTGTCTTTGACTTCCAATCCTGTCCTCATTGGAGTTGCCAGACAAAAGTATGTACTTAGCTGAATCTTAATAGACTGCACAGCACATAAAAATAGATAAGATGGGTGGCTATAGTAGTGGAAATCATAGATTCATACTAACCAGCTCGTTGTGGACAAAGCCAATATCCTGACTTTCAAATGGTCAGTGTGGGTGATTTCCCCCCCCTGCTTCGGCCATAGTTTTTTATACTGGACAAAATGATAGTTTTTTCTATGGATTATGTATTTCTCTGTAAGGTTTTATGTATCTTTCTGAGATTTTTTGAATGCTTATCATTAGTCTGTATATTTTTGAACCCAGAAATGGACTTTTAAAAGCAGGAAGTAATTTGCACATTGAGCAACTGAAGTCTGTTTTGCTGCAATACTCTCTATACCAGGCATAGCTAATAATGATGGTCAGTTTTTGCCATTTCGGTCACTGTACCTTTTCCCCTTTCTCAGCCAAGGTGCTTAGGATTCCTATCAAATCTGTAATTACACAGGAGTAAACAGAGCAAGAAGTATTTCTATAGAGGTGTTGGATCTTAAATCCTACAAAGTTAAAGTGGTTGTAGGTGTGTTTATTCATGTTCACTAGCATGTAAACCCTTTGATTGTTTAGTTTATTGAGCATTTCTAGGTTTAGGATTGACTCATCCCTGTATTCAGTCCTATGGCCATATGCCCAAACTGTTGTTTTGCGGAATAAGTGGTTTGACAGTACTGCTCCAACATCCTGTGGGCTTGTTCTGCTCACATGTGCCTCCAAGTCTGTTAGAAGCCAGTTGTTTGTAAACTTCTTTGTGTCATGTGTTCTGTTTTAAGGATAGTGTCCCATTGACATGCCACTTCCACTCAGCGCCACCTGTTTTTCTGCATGGATCGTAGCTCCTCTCACTAGTGATCTCGACTGGTATTCAAGTAGAAGAATAATTGTTTGATGTGACTTTTCTGCCTTTAGGACAAATTGCTTGCTGTACTACTTGAAAAAAATTTCATATTTGCCCCCTTTTTTTTACTGCTTCTCTCAATGCTGTTTCCAGACAATTTGCACCTTTTTCTACTCCTGCTTATACCTTCAGGAATTACAAGTAGCACCATAGGAAGCAAAGATGTCATATGAGAATGTTAGGAAGAATGGGAGTAATGTCTGCACTGCAATGTGTCATCTTCTTGCCAAAGCAACCTGTATGGACATTGATTTCTCTTTGTACCTTTCACTCTGATCCTGTGAAGAGCTTTTGCTGCACTGGTTGCAAGTGAGATTCTGTGAATGTGAATTTAGGTTGTGCAAGGCCCTGCATGTCAGAAATGTAAACTAAGCTTCTATGTGCCTAGTCCATCACCAACACAAAGCCAAATGGCTTAGGTTAATCCACCATGAAGGCACTTGAGCAGCCAGTAGTAATACCCAAGATATGGGCTGTCATTCCTTTACCATTATGGAATCATATTTTTATGGTTTCTGTAGCTGTTTGCTGTTTATTATTGATTAGTTTTTTAATTTGCAGAACAGTGAGGAAGACATTAACTCCAGTCATGTATCCTTGCTAATCTGTGCAGATTCAACCTTCTTGATTGCAATTAATTTTGCTCTTTGTCTTTCAGCTATAAGATTTAGATCTTGTATAAGGAGTGAGGAAAATATCCACAACGGGACATACATTCACACTCACTGTGGCAGTCAAATTATAGAAAAATGTGGCCATTAATGACATATGAGAGAGCAGACAAAACAAAAATGATGTCTTCTCTTTTTCAGTCCCTTGATAAAAGCATGAAGGCAGTACAATCCATCTATCATCATTGTCCTGAGACTTTATAGCCAGGCCTCCAGGCTGTAACTGCTGAAGATTTTATGGCAAGAAGTTACAACTATTTTTGCTCACATAATCCTCAACTCAGTCAGGTTTTTTAACTGGCTTTTCCTCATCCCTACTGCTGCCACTGTAAATTAGAGCAGGCTTGAGGCTGGTTTGGAGGTACATTTACTACATGTATGTCTGTGGTTTACTGTAACACTTGTCCTCTGGATTTAGAAGGAAGAGTTTTGAGCTAAAGAGAGTAGGCTGTGTAAATCCAGATCTAAAAATATGTTGATAACTTTTGACTAGGTAGAAACTGTACAGAGATCACCTGACTTTTCTGAAGAGGTGTCACCAATGAGGAGTCAGCTGATGGTCTCTCAGTTGATGTGAATGTCAGGAGCACTAATAAAACTTGCAGAACTGCCAAATTTAAATTTTTCTTTCAAGTATATGCTTTTTTCTGTGTTTCAAAGGAGGCCGTCTCTGGGTTTTTATATGTGGTGAAAATCTAGAGTAATTTTTCTACTTGTAAAAAAAAAATTATAGAGAAGCTGACAGCCATAGCCAAGAAGTACATAATGCAAAGTGCTTGTCCAAACACATTCCTTCTAACTTACACCACATCCTTTTAGTCTCTTAATAGACCTTGTATGAATGGATAAAGCAGATTAGAGGGTCACCAACACCCTAAGCTATTTCAAAGAGACCTTAAACTAAAATTCTACCACCAGGACTACTCATTGGGGTTGGCTGTAGTGAGAGTGTGAATGCAGATCCAACTTTGGACATTTTTCTCATTTCTAAGAGATCTGAACTAAGAGTGAGAGATTCTTAACTTCAAAGCAAAACAGACAAAAAGGACCCCTTGAGTATGTCTAAATAATACTTACATTGAAGTGATTGATTTGGGACTGCTAGTAAGGCTAATTCTTGTGATTAAAATCAACATCTGAGAAGGAGCCCTGTCCAGTGTGTGAGAGGGAATAAGCTCGTAGCTCAGGCTGGAGTCAGAAGTTTGGTCATGAGTAGACAAGATCTGTGCTGGGATCAGTCTCTGTCCAAAATGAGCTTTCCCTTGGGGAGTTATGATGAGGTCAGTCAGGCAGCTGTGTGATAAGCAAACTCACTTCCTATCTGTCTGAATAGCTTTATTTCCCTGGGGCTGTGCCTCCACAATAGAAATGTGGCAGGAGTAACTTTCTGTAGAATAAGGAGTGCACAATAAGTTCTGCGCAGGTCCTTAGAAGTATATTTTGAGCTTCTTCCTCTTCTCTTCATTCCCACTCTTCCCCAAATTCAGTCTAAGCAATTTATCTTCTCCTTTTTTTGAATGCTTTCTTTTCATTCACTTTCAGACATAACCATCAGATGGTCACAGAGCTGTGTGTGTTTATGATTGTAGCATTTGAAAGTATGGAAATTACTTGCAGATGCTCTACCGGGCTGTAACCAAACTTGGCTGTGTCAGTTTTAACATACACATGACAAAACCACACTGGCTCTGAACAGGCCTCAGTGTAATAATCTCTCGTTCTGCATAAACACTTTTATGTCCTTATTAATTAGAAACAGGAGTATGTTTCTTTCAAAGTTCATGAGATAGCTATCAGGCCAAACAATGAGGTACATGCAATATCTGAATGGTTTTATGATAATACTGCTGGGGATCTGAAGTTTATTTTTTGGGAAGTATATGTTTATGAGTGTGTTTGTATATATATGTGTGTGTATATATATCTATAAAATTTAAAGAGGCATAAGCAGTAAAGCTCCTGAAATATTTGATGTGGTATATTTGCAGTTAATTCATTTCAGTATATATTTCACATGGCATATCGTTGACCTTCAACTTTAGTGAATATATTCTTGCCCTTATATCTTAATGTCTTTCAGCACAAACAGATCTTGGAGCTGCTTTATGAATTGGCAACACCACTGTGACTTACTGAAATAAAAATACAAGAGCAATCTGGTAATAATTATATAAATCTCCACTCAAAAAGGCTTTTAGGTTGGCTGTAATTAGGAGTATATATCAGTAACTTCTATTTTATAGCAGTGTTTCATAATATGGCAGTGTTTGAATGTGAAGTATTTTAAATAGCTGTGGCCAATTTAACTCTGGCCAAATGGGGAATAACTTTGTTATTGATCATTTATTGACAGATAAACTTGCATGAGTGAGTACATGGTTTGATTACAACAGTCCAATTACTTGAGTAATTTTTGTCAAGAAGTTCTTACCTGCTGTGCCAATCAACAAATAATTTTCAGAATTTCCTTTGGTTATAAATCACCACCAACTGTTACTTCCTGTGCAGTGGTGTCACGTAAATTGCAGACTGGTGGTGGTACAGAAGCCAAGAAAGAGGATGGAGAGAAGGCAGATGGTAATGAAGAAAGTACCCTCTGGCATGAAAGGGTGTGTTTTGTGTTTGCAAGTTGCACTGATGATGGAGGCCATGAACAAGCAGAGATTTGGGGCCCTTAGTAGGCCCATCTCTTGGGGCTGTAATGTTATTGGAGAATAGTGGGAAATTCAGACAAATGTTGACAAAAATTCCCCAAGCTGACTGAAGAAGCCAGAAATGTTGATGCATTGCACACTAGTTGATGTGGACTGCTTTATAAAGACGTGGTCTGGCTTAGCACAAATCATCGAATCTGCTTCCCTTCAAAACTTCATCAGCATCTATTTCAGTCCCAATCACTTTCCATCTCCAATTTATACCAATTTAAACTCCCCCAGAGGAACAGATTAATATTTTCATGTGTAAATTTCCCTTCCCCACCAGAATCCCACGAGTCTTGCTGCTTTTGTGCTGCTTTGTGTGAAAGGGGCAGTAACATTTATCTCAGATGAACTTTTCCATTTCATTTTTTAAAATTACTTTGTGTCTTGAAAGGATTGTGACTTTTCTCAAAGTCTTTAAAATTCAACCTATTTTGGTTTTTTGGGAATATTATTCCTGGATGTTGTAATTCACCTCTGTGCCTCTTTGGGAAGATGCTAAAATGGCTGTTTGAAGTAGCAGCTTGGGAGCTCCTTTCAGAATCTTGGTTTACTGCACTCTGCCTACCACTGATGTGAAGGGTATAATGCTGTCAGTTCCCTGCCTTTCTCTTGGCTGTAATCATGTACACGAAAAAGATATGTATAAACACAGCAGGTTCTCTCCATGTTGCTGCTAGCAGCTTTTCTATCTTCCCCATCTTTTTCTCTCTCTTTAGAGAGAAAGTACTCCAGTAATATTCTGGAAACCAGGACTGTATTTCTGACCGTGTAATTAAGAAATGCCAGCTGTGTTATCACAACTCAGTGTATGGTTTTCTTAGTCTGGATTGTGGCATGTGTGAACTATAAATGCTTGAAAGTGAGCTATTTGTGAAGCTGTAAACCTGGTCAGAAGATTCTGAGCTCAGTTTTTGCTCCTTCTGAAATTTTTCATAATCCTGGATGAAATGGTTTCATTTGTATGCCCCTCGTGCCTCCAGACAGTAAGGACTGACTGGTCTGCTTTTCATCTGATGCTTTCTGCACATGTGTGCTCAGACCAGAGCACTCAAATGTGAACATGGCTTTATTGATACCGAAGTGCTAGAGATAACTCTGTGTTTGTACAGCACCTAGCAGATGAAAAGCAGAGCATCATTTGGGACATCTAAATAGTATGGAGATACAAATAATGATGGTGCATTTTACCATATAACAGAGACAACATGCATACTCTGACAGTGAAGTCTGTTTTAGATAATTAGCTGCATAGCAGATTGGGGAGAATTGCAATTAGCTACAATCACTAATGAAAAAGCATGACACTTTGACAAGGAAACAATTTAGGTGATTAATCTGCAGGATGGATGCTGATTGTGATTTCTAAAGGAAGTAAAAAGGTCAGTACTGATACTAGAGTTTGTATGGCATTAAGATAATTAGGTTGAGGTATCTTTTTGTTTTGAAAAAGTCTTTAATAGCAGGATAATATTAGTTCTACAAAAACTATCTTACACTGAGGCTAAAATATGATTAGTGATATCAGTTCAAAAACTCATGCTGGATAGAAATAATTTGACAGGAGCTTTATATATTGTGCTACTCTTGGGACATTGAACTGTAACTGCTGTAATTGGTAATTTTTTTCATCTTTTAAAATATCAAGCTTTGTTTTCCCAGTTAGCTTCTATACTGTTGCTCCACTGTTATTTAAATAAACATCTGTTCTATGCAAACAGCAAGAAGATTAAGCAAGAAGATTTCCTGAAGTTGCTGGTTAAAGCAAAATAAAGGCTGCATTTTTTCTTGGATTGATTCTGTTTGCCATTTGTTCCTGGCTCTATTGGAGAACTGGACAGAGTGGCTCATGTGTCTAATGCTGGATGGCAGAGTAAAGCCTGTGTGTCATTAGGGTTTCTGTTTTTTTTAAATTCTCAGCTGAGCCAGCGTATGAATAGCTACATCCATTCTCAGTCCTCTCCATCAGCATCAAAGCACAGTCTTTTCAACAAAGCATCTGATTCATGAGACAACCATACAGGAGTTAAATTAGCAAAGGAGTGTGCCATATGTGGCAGTGTTGGATTCATCAGGTGTTTGGAGAAGGAAAGGTAGTGGGTGTTCAATTCAAATATGTTCCATGAAAACACATCACAGCTCACATAATTTCTGGTGCTGGGATAAACTTGAGTGAAAAAAGCCTATTTGTCCTCTTTAATGACTTGCTTTACTCTGTGTTCAGTTTCATCTTGTTAATTATGTACAGAACACAGATTCTGCAAAGGCAGTGTCTTTGCACTCAGTCAGGACCCACCAAGGCAGGCACCCTTTCCTCACAGGAAATTCTCCAGAGTGACTGCATAGGCCTGGGGTTGTGACTGACATCTTCTGACTTAGAGGAGAATGGAGATTAGTGAGTACCAGGAGAAAGGATAATATTTCTGCTTTTCAGCATCTTTCTTTAAGCTCGAGCCCTGAGACTAGGAGAATGACAGTAAGGCACACATCAGCTCCATAAGCTCTAGTTTGAGACCTGAAAGCCTTTTCCCAAGGTTGTTTTGTAACCCTGAAATTAAATAAAAAATGTTATATTATTAAGACTGTAGAATGACAGTTTCTCCCTCATGCTTCCTGATTTCTTGTTCCACCACAGCACCGTGAGCACTGCAGTCAGGTGAAGGCCATCAGGGCTCTGACATGTTTTCAGCCAAGCTTGAGATGCATCATCCCAGTCTGAAGGATACATGGCACTTTCAGCACTGGAAATGCACAATGTCAGGTGGAAATCAGCAAAGTAACATTTACTCAGCCCTTTGTGAAATGCTCCTGTTTTCCTCTTGCTTGTAGAACTTTATTATTTCTATAAAACACGTAGCCCTCTGTTATAATTAGATGCCTTTATATGACCCCAGGGTTACACACAGACTTCTGGAACATGATTCCAGCTGTATTGACAGTGATACCTACTCCATGCTGGCAGCAAAATCCTCTGTTGGTGACACACCCACATCTCAGAGCAAGCAAAACCAACAGGTTTCATTACCACAGGCAGCAAGGAAAACACTTTTTTCTGTATTCAATGAAATCCCATAAAGGTGAAGGGCAAGGTTAGAGTGAAAACCGAGTTAAAGCAAGAATTCAAAGGAGAAAGGAAGCTGATGCCAAGAATGCTTTAGTAACCTTTATCTGCTCCAGTGTTTGTACCAAAGTAACCTCTTAACTTCTTAAGCAAAATACTGTATTTGTTGTCTACCATTCAGTCACTTAGGGGAAGCATTTAGTCCCCCATTTTCTGTGTGCTGTGATACTGTAATAGGATTTGTGTACCACTGACAAATCAGTGTGGGAATAGTGTCCCATCCAGAAAAGCTTTGAACTTTTCCTTCAGAACAAAAAGAACAATTGAAGTAACAAATCTGGTTTCTATAGACTTCTGCTTCATGATTTATGCAAACTTTGACTTTTTTATAGTTGCAAAATTTAAGAGTGGCATTCCAACTATGTTCTCTGATGTCAAAAGCTGTTCCCTCAGCTAGATGCTGAAGATAGTGTACTCTATTTAGCTGCCTGTTTCCTCTTAACTCTGAATTGCCCATTCCTCTGTCAACTTTGTTTGAAATCTGCTAATAAATATACAAGTCACACAGGACGTGAGCCTACATGCGCAAAAAATTACTCCTCCATTGTGACTGTCACAGTCCCATTTCCATTGGGAACCAGCTGATTAACCCAAAACAGAACTCCTTGAGCTGCCAGGAGGTGCTTTCTAGCCAAGGGCTAGACTTTGTCACACAGCTTGGCAAATTGGTGCTCTCATGACCAGTCAGTGACAGAGTCAGGTCAATCCTTTTTTTTTGTTTGTCTGAAGTCTGGGTTGCAAGGTGTGTGGTGGTGTACAGAAAACACCTCTGTGTTTGTTGAAATAGATCCATATCCTGTAACACAGGCTCATTGAAAAACATGGCTCTAAGAGAGGCTTGAAGTCTGACAGGCATCCTTCCTACCTGACACACGATTGTATCCTGATTTGTAGTCATTTGCCTTTCTTATTCTCAAGTAACTCCATTATCTCTCCAGGTAAGATATTTTCAGAACTTTCTTACTGCTATCACAAGATTGTGCTAAGAATTTAGAGACTTTATAAAGTTGTAAGCTCTACTATCCAAGTGAAAGTCAATTGGTCCCAGCATCATAGAGGAAGATTTAGAGTATTAATTTATTAACTAGTGTTTAATCTACTAATATACACCATTCTAGCAAGGAAAATATAGATTTTTTTTCCTTGTAGTGAGGCCTGTGAAGTGTCATCCAATTCCTGTTCTGTACTCCTGATTCTGTGCCTCTGAAGGGGAACAGACTCTGAACCCAAGCTTTCTGCCCATGGAGGAGATTATTTTTTTTCTCTCATTTGTCCCACTCATCCCTTTTTTCTGTTTCTTGGCCGTACCAACCCTTTTGCTACTAGAGCTCTGTTGCTTTAAGAAAACAAGTGGGCTAATGACTGAGGCATAACTGCACACTGCTTTAAGGGTACCTTAATGTGAGCATAGTCACATGAAAATGGCACATGAAGGATCTCACTGGTTTCTCTCATAGGTTAGCTTATTCTGCTTGCTCTACAAAAAACACCTCAGACAGGAAAGCTGAAAGAGTAACAAGGTCTGTTATAAACATCCACTGCAAACTCCACACAAATGTCTAAGCCTTCTGGGCTGATCCCTGTACTAGACATGCAAGTTCATATGGATGCAGCTCTCTGCATTTCCAGACCTGTTTTTTATAGGAATAACCTGATTCACAAGGGCAGAAACATGTGAGAAATTTCCCTACTAGCCCTGACAGCAACATCCATACTGCTGGTGGAGGGACATTGTTTGCACTGGTCAGTGATAACCTCTCCCAGAGTTTGTAATCTTCTCTAAAGTTCAGATTAGGCTACTCTGGAGGGCCAAAAAATTTGCTGCCTGCTGCTGCCCAGTAACTCTGTTCTGCAGAAGCTCATGCAATTGGAGATCTTTACAAGTTGCCTGTCTGTGTAATTCTCTGGGAATCTGTCTGGATGTTATTAAGGAATCTTTTCCCCATCTCTACATCACATCTCTGTTTGTAGAGGACTGTCAGGGTTCTTACTCCAGGTATGTAGCTGCTGCTCTTGCAATCTGCTGTGTCTCTGCACTGCTCTGTTGATCATCCCATATGCAGATATGGAGCCTCCTTTGTTAAGAGCTACTTGTGAAGGAACACTTGCTGATATTTTCTGTCTTACATTTTTAATCATAACAACAACTAAGTTACTCATGTATGGCTTAAATATTACTCAGAAGTGCCCTTTAGTTAACACTAGACAGATGCCTCTGGAAAATCCTAACATCCTTACCTGTCTGTAGTGTAGGACTTAAGACTTCTGGAGAAAAAGATTACAACAGGATCTGAAAGGCAAAATACCTTGGTACTGTTAGAAACATTGCAACACATTTACCATGGATAGATCATTTTGCTTCTTGGGTTCTCCATTTTGCTCTGCCCTTGAGTCAGTTTAGATCATAATTTCTGAGGAACATGGTCCTGTATTATGTATGTTCTCTGACTTACGCCTCTGCCATAATACAATTAATAAATACTTCTTAGTGGCTGCAAATAAGCCACAGTCCATAAGTGTTTAGCATCATTCCTTCAGTGCTGCATGTCTAATGGTCACAGAAAACCAATGTTAACTTCAGTTAAGAGATTTGCCAGAAGTGTCTTTGCCTGCTCATCAATCCATCATTCTTGCCCATGGAGCTGCAAATGACACAAAGCATTCTTACCACCACTACATCCTCCCGGGTGGGTAAAACATCTTATTGTTTTGGCACTTCTAATTGAAGACCAGCTCACTATAAGCTATTAAAAAGAGAGGGTTCTGGTACAGGTCTATCCTATGTTGGCACCTGAGAAAATGGGACTAGTTAGTTCAGTGGCTTCTGGGCCAAATTTAGGACTGCTAGAAATAGGTGCAATTCTGTTAAGACAAGTGAGGTCATAGTTACTGGTTACAGTTTTTAATTTAACACTCAGAGTTCATCATTAGAGTTCAGTAAGGAAAAGTCTAGAAATTAAATAGGCTTGGTTATTAACAGGTTAATGGCTTTTTAACCTAAAATTGCCATGTCATTAATTCATGTTACCTCAAGCTTTCTGTCTTTTGATGCAGGTGTACTTCAGAGCAAGAGTTTTGTCCTCTGCAATAATCTAGCTATGACAGCACTGAAAAATGAGATGACAGTGGTGTCTGATGTATGAACACTGTGCTAGAGAGCAAGTGTGTAGAAAGCTGATACAAAGTGTGAAAATGTAAATCAGGTGCCTGCCAAGACAGGACATGTGTGAAACAAATGTTATCTCAGTGGTGCTGACAGGTGTTAGCAGCAGCCAGCACAGGGGGTTCCTGCTAGTGCTTTGTACTTACATCTTTCTGTTAAGTGAATCCCAGGTCTTGTTTTTCCATGTGGAGAGCTTCTGTCTTTTTATTGTTTTTGGATAACAACAGATAGGCAATATGGTGGTGTGATTGGTTCTGGACTAGTCCAGGCCCTGCAGCCCCTGGAAAGGGTGAAGGATCCCAATTTCCTGCCTGCTTCTGGCTCCCTCTGTAAACCTTGAGAGTTCATCATGCCTGCAAGAAGAGAGAAAGGGGTGGAGGTGACTGAATGCTGAAATTAAGTAAGAGTTGAATTAGATCTCCAGTTCTTGTGTTGTGTTGGGATGCACAGCTTCTCTATCAAGAATCCATGTGGTGAGGCAGGTGGGAAGTTTGGGTAAGGGGTGGGAAAAGAAAAGATATGGACACATTTAAAATATCAGCCCAGTACATACGTGGGGAGCAATGCAGAAGGAGCCCCTGAGGGTAGACTGGAAGTGGGATATAAGGATGAGCTGGTAACCTGCTTGTTCACATGGAGGTGAAGCACCAGGTTTCTGGTTTTCGTGACAAGCCAAAATACACCCCCAAATAACACTTCTATGCACAAACATGAGACTTAATACTTAACTCTCTGAGAATGCTGTGTCATCTGACTCACTATGCAGTAGCTGAATTGTTTGTGAAACACAGGAGGCAATTTGATATTGTCCATATGCATGACCAAGTGAAATTTGAGATACACTGGTACCAGAGAGTCTTGAGCCCTCCATATCTTTACCTTGGGGGAAAAATAACCACCTGTGGCAATTTAAAATGAGAAATGAAAGCTGTTCACCTGTTCTGTGGTCAGCTGGGGATGAAATGCTCTCTTCCAATGCTGAGGTGAAGCATCTGTGTTGTCCATGTATTTTCTACCTGATAGAAATTCTAGCTTCTATCTAGCTGGTTCATGACAAGGGATTCCTGACATCAAGGTGGAGAGACCTGAAGACCCACAAGGATCATGACTGCCTGAGCATCTGCCCAGAGCTTACTGAAGCTGCCCAGAGCTGGTAGAGTGCACACAGAGTAGGATGTGCCTGGCATGAACCTGGAGATGGACTCTTTGGGCATCTAGTTAGGAAAAAAAATTTGAGTAGAAAAAGAGGAGGAGGAGAGGATCTCTGACGTGGTGCAGTAGAGGCTGTGCAGGTTCTAGGGATATCTGCAAATAGTCCTAATTTACCTTTATTTCTGTGCCTCTAACATTCACATCAGCAATTTGGTAGCCAGTGGGAGCAGACTGTGGGTGTGACGTGAGCATTGGGGGTGGTAGCAGATATCTGTGGTGCAAATGATGGGGCAGCCGCCTGAAACCTCTACATTTACACTAGAAGCCAAAGTGAAAGTCTGTCCAACTAATTGAGCAGATAAGGAGCTGATTAGCAACAGCCCCTGACAAGTACCTTCACAGAGGCCACAGGAGGTTGGATTATCTCAACACAGAGGTAAAAAATCCTGCTCTTGGACTTCATTCCATTGTGTTGGCAACAGTATTTTGTGACAAATTTAATTGCATCTAATCAAAATAAAGGTGTGCCTCACCTTTGCTGCAAGATCTATAGTTTTCCTGTGTGTGAGGCAGATGTATGTTCCACATACAAAGGCTTGACAAAAAAAGAGTGAGTTGTGATTTGTGGTTTTCTGTACACTGGACTAGAGCTTTTCAGTTATCATGTCTTAAGTATTGCAGTGAAGGACTTGGAAGTCATTCTTTTGTCTGTTCTAGTCAAAGGTGACAATGGGAAGTGTTTGAAAAATACTTCTCTAGAACATTTTTTCATTTAAGTTTTCTTGCATTTGGCAATGATCAAGTTTAATTATTTATTGCAGAAGGCTGCAACCTTGTCATATTCCCCTAAATTGCCAAAAAAAGATCCATAAAAATGCCATAAAATCAGAATGATTGACTCCTTTTGATATCTTCGTAAGTCACCTTAAATATCTGTAACATTACCTGGAGAGGGAGTTGACAGCATAAAGAAAGCCCTTAGGAGCTCTCCTAATAAAGAGCTTCACCAGTGTTTGCTGTGTGGGACTCTAACCTTTGTATGGGAATCTGTTATAAATTTTTCTAGCTGTACCGCATGGCCTGGGTCCTGTGAACATAATTGTACTTGCTGGTTGGTGCCATTGCTCTGTGATTGTCTGTCCCCTTATTTAAACAGAATAAGATTACAGAAAGCATTGCTGAATAAAGAGCTGTAAAAATCTGGGTTGTAAGGGGTATCCAAGTTTTATTTCCTGTAGAATTAGAGTGCCCATCCAAGTCATCTACAAAAATGCCCAAGGTCATTGTTAAGTCTTTTGTTTGATCTGATGGATCAACACACACAGACAGAGCTTTGTATTCCATGCTGTTAAATATTCTCATTTTACCACAGCTTTTTTCCATGGGCACCAAACATTATTGTCTCAAGAGCCTGTTTACACTGGGAGCAATTCAAAAAGGTTACTGTTGGTGTTGAAATAGAGTTGATTATGTTGTAGCATGAACTAGATTTCTCTTCTTATGGCAAGACCCTTCCAGCTTCAGATTTAAAGACCTTAGGCCCAGATCCAGTCTCTCCCATGCTTTTCCTGACAGCTGGGACAGGCCTTCAGTGCTCTTGTATTGGCCCAGTACCTGGTAAGTCCTTGGCTCCTCCATTTTCTGGCATCCTCTGCAAGAGATTAGATGATACAAAAAAATGCCTTGGCTTCTAGTTGCAACTTCACATATGGTGAAATGAGCTCAGCACTCAGTTATGGGGCTTTTTCCTCGATCCTCCCTCCTGGTGACAGTTCCAAGAGCTTATTTGGAAAATTGAAGTGGAAAATAGGAAAAATTGAAGCAAGTACTGGAGATCTGAAAGTATGTAGATCTTGAAACAAGCATGGTATGTCAAACAGAAAAACATCTTCAAATAATCTCTGAGAACTCACAAAAGAAAATAATGATGCATGGGTCTTGTGTAAAAGACGAAGAATCTGGAATGTCAATGCTCTGAGCTAATTTGGAGGCATCTGTACTGGCCTGATACAGAGGCAATAGCATGAATGAGAAGGATTAAAACCTATCAGTTAGCCAACATTTGCTGGAAACACAGAAATTGAATGAAGCATTAATGGAGCCAGTGGGACAGGAAACATCTGTCATACTGGCAAAGGCAGCATTATAACTGAAAAGGACCTTACCTTGCAGTCTTTGCTAGGGCAGGCTGAAGAATTTTAGGTTGAACTATATGTAGTTAACATTTTAGAGAGCATATTCCAACTTTCTGCATCAATGAAAACTGTGTGTTATTTTGTTCTCAAGTTTGATGAACTAGAACTTACTTATTCGATCCCGACCATTTGGTGGGATTTTTTAAGCTATCCTCTTGACAGACCACTGTTAAATGTTTTCCTCACTTGTGCACATTTGCAGTTCAGCCGCTGAAATAAAAAAAAATAAATTCATCCGTAGGCATGACCATTACGTCAAAACATTTATATCTTCTTAACTGCAGTATTTCTAAAGTTACTAAGTGTGGGTCTCATTAAGTGACAGAAAAAGCAAAGTTGCCACTAAAAGCCAGGCACTGGGTTTATAAAGATACATCAAAGTCCCATAACCACAGGGTGCAAGAGTCCATCATCAGTTCTGCTCCTTGGGGTGGTAATAGAAACAGGACCATGTGCAGGTGGGCTCACCAGATTACTTTACACAGGCTTACCCAGTGATTATCTCAGCTCTGTATGTAATTACTACTCAACTCACAGCATCTCTCAGGACATGCACATTTTTGACAAAACTTGTAACAGACATGGATCTGCCTTTGAGCTCGCTCTTAATTTCCTTTTCTTGCATAACCACTGGTGATGCTTTATACTACAAGATTATACTGCTGAAGCTGAATGTAATAAAATTAGCATCAAGATACAATTTTGAAGAATAAAAGAACTTTTGAAAAGGGAAACACTGAAGAGCTAATAAATACTCCCTAACAAACATCTCTGCGATGAAGCTTTGTTTACATATTTAATTTAACGGGCAAATGATTAACCAGCAGTCTGTATCAAAAGCTTCTTTTAGTCTGGCTTGCTCCTACTTTTGTTCTAGTAACTGAGGAGAGTGCTCCTAGCCATTTTGCAAGGCTGGTGGAAGAACAGACTCAAGAGATTT
This sequence comes from Eopsaltria australis, assembly GCA_034509425.1. Lineage (NCBI taxonomy): Eukaryota > Metazoa > Chordata > Aves > Passeriformes > Petroicidae > Eopsaltria > Eopsaltria australis. The sequence continues at coordinate 2,388,172 of JAVTVJ010000030.1, forward strand.
CAGAGATACAAGCAAGTTCCTAACAGCTGTAAATAAAAAATGTATTATAATGTCTTCACATTAAGTTGTATTTACAGTTTCAAACATATCCTGCTGTGGCCTCCGTGGGAGATGTGCTCCTGCTGTGCATCTCCCCAGGGACACGAGGCTCTTCCAAGGTCACTCAGTGCTTTCAGTCCTGCTCTGCAGTGTGTTTTCCTCACTGATGTGCAGCGTCAGCGCTCTGTCCACAGCAGGCTCCAAATATTCCTGAGGGAGAGGCTTTGCTCCTGTACTGTGCCATATGGAGCTGAATGCTTTAACACAGCCTGGCAGTCAGAGTGCTTCAGACTTGTCTCTGAGACCATTAGGATTGATGCCTCACTCTTGAACTTGATGATCAAACAGCTTTTATTACCAGCTGAGCTGTTCTTTTGAAGAGGAGAGTCCTTGGCTCCTGATGAGGCTTGAGACAGGGGACTGTTGATTGTGGATACACACAAACACCCCCTGTCAGGAGAAAAGGAGCTGGACAGCTGTCTGGCTGTGGCAGGGCCACTCCCACAGGGGTCTGTGGGGCAGGTGGCTTTCCCAGTGTAACTGCAGTGGTTGGTGTGGATGCAGGAACAGCAGAGCTGTGTGTTGGAACTGTAGCATGTCCACCAGCAGCCCTAGGAATATGTGTCCCATGTGACAGGAGCTGAGAGGAGAGGGACAGCCTTCTCAAATCTCCTCTATTAAGTTAGCCCCTGAAAGGGGACTCCAGCTAGACACTGTGGCTGCAGTGGCTTTATCCTTGTGTAGAAATCAACCTTTACCAAAAAAAAAATGAGTGAAGGGAGCAAAAGCTTTTTGATCCATAAACTGAGTTATTCTGAAATCAATACCTACATTTTCCTGGAACTCCTTGGCCATGATGTCTGGGGATTTCCTCAAACTGGATCACATAAAGCCTTAATATTTGCTTTTTCTGGAATAGTATTACATAGATACATCCTGGGACCATGACACCTTTCTTGCTAATGTGAAAATTAAATCAGACTAATGCTTTGTGCACGAACATTCTTCTCTGTGTGTTCCCACTTCCTAGTATAACTTCGGCATATGCAGTAGGATTTCTATTTTTTTTATGAGAGGGATGGGCAGAAGTCCAGTGATCTGTGAGACTTTAGCACAACTTTTGCATTCTTGAAGTACAAGAATTGCTCTTGAACCTTACGAATGTTGCAGCTGCTTGAGATTCCTTAATACTAAATTTTTGCCCCAGTTCTGCAACCACATAATTAACTCTGTTGTCTCTGTTACCTAGCAGATGATGTTTATTTTAAACAGGTGACATTAATATCTAAGAACTATTAAAGTTTTAATAATTGTTGTGGATTCAGATGGAAAGCAAAATGCTGCCCTTGTAAATTGTTCTTTCCAATTAATTATATAACAGATAATTGCAGGGACTTAATAGATTAGTTAAAAGAAGTGCTGGTACTGGTAACACTAGCGTTGAATGATTTTTATAATGGCCAGAGTGATTCAGTTTTGAGTGCTGTTAATGTTGTTACTGTGAGAACTGTCAGTATGTTTGATGTAGGGCACTGTTAGTATATCGGATGTGTTTTATGGGTCACCCAATAAGTCATCGTTTCCTGCAAAGACTTGATGACAGGAGAACATTTTTTGTTGCATGAGCTTACACAAGGTATCTGAATTTTTGCAGTGTACTGTGGTACAACCCTGTTAAATGAACCACTAGAGAAATGAGTTCTAAGAATCTATGTAATTAAACTGCTAAGAGCTATAAACTCACTCTCTTCAAGTACAATGTGTACTTATTGTAAAGGAAGAGCTGTAGAGTTTCTGGAATAGAATCTAGCTATAAATTACCAGTAGTTTTTACAAAAACTCTCTGACAAAGTGGTTCTGTTTTTCGAAATTTTCATCATTTGTCGTTGACTGTGGTTTCCTTTAAAAAATTATGGTGTGTTCTCTCTTGATATATCCACAGCCTCTTTATTCACATTTATCCAATGGAAGTTAGAACTGCTAAGCAAGAGAGGGATCTGAGATTGTTCTTCTTTCTTCTAATGTATCATTAGTTTTGGTACAATGTAACAATAAAGTGTTCATTCATAACGTGATACATCACAAAGTATTTGAAGCTTTGTCACGGATTGCTTTTTACATGGAATGTGACAGAGCTCCCATGGTGCATGTTTCTGATAAGGAAAGGTGTGGGGGCAACAAGGTAGACCTTTCCCAGCCTATGACTGTGGGTCTGTAGGGGAAGGCTGTGGAGATTATTGAAACCATCAGTACTTGACTGCTTAGCAAGTAGGGGAGAGGAGAATTCTGTATTCCAATACCCTGATATAAACTCATAAAAAGTCTATTCAGGTTTTTACACACAGTGAAGAAACTGAATCATTAGTACTCATACAACATTTTATTGCTTTCAGAAACTGGATTTTGCTACCTTTACCTGCCACCTAACAGAGTAATAAATCCTAGTTTTGCACTAAGTGATCTCATGGACTAGGACACAATCGAAGATGTGTGTGTTATTCAGAATCTGGCCACTATGTGCTTAACAGAGGTTTTGGATAAAAGGTAACACATAGGTAGTGTAGCTGTCTTGTTTTTCTCAAGTCACAGAACTGGAATAACAGGACAGTTTTGTCATATTCACTGAGCTGCTCATTTGCATGTGGAATTCATTTGCATGCCATTGACATTTAGGGGGAAAGCGCTGGGAAGGTTCTGGGAGGATCTGCACTTGATGCAGAACAGATCTCTGGCTGCAGTTGGATGGGAACAAAATTATCCTGGCCTGTGGGAAAAATTGACAAACTTGGCTTCACAAAAATGTCTCAGTCATGCAGTTTTGTTTGGAAAGACGCAGCAGTGCCTTGTAAGTAAGGCATAGATGTTAGGTATTCATAGGAAGGAGAATTTAATTTTCAAATCACCTTCTGCATAGCTTTCTTTCATCTTTGGGAAGTTCTTGTAGATTCACTCTTTCCATCTTCAAAATATTTTTCTGGTTTATTGAAAGGCTCTATAGAGTCCAAAGTTCTGTTCTTTACTGTGCCAACCAGGTTTGTGATCTTGTATGAAAGAGACATTTTCAGAGATAGCCTATGAATGCCTTCTGGGGTTCTGAAATACACCAGCTACACACTTGTCAGCAAAAAGTTCCTTTGGCTTAATAAGTACAGGAGCCAGGAAAACTTGTCCTGTGTTTACCAGGACCAAACAGTCTGGTGGAATGAGTATTCAAGGTAGTGAACCGTGGCTGGAATGACGCAAATGTGTGTGGACACACTCAAAGCTACTCTTTTGCTTGGGGCGAATGTTAATGACACTTCCATGTCTCATGATAAATTCATTCAGACATTAAGTCACTGGAAAAATTACTCTCTGAAAAATACGCATGTGTTCCTGCTGACTCAAACCCTTGTAATAGCAGCATGCTTGGGGAAAAAAAAAAAAGTTTTAGTTACTTTGTGATCTTAAGAATCAAAACTTGGCTGAAAATGTCCTGGATTCAGACTAACATGGTCATTTCAGCTTGTCCAGCACATCTAACTTTCCTGTGGGTCAATTAAAGACAGGGAGCTGGGATGTCTGTGATTGAAGAAGGAGGCCCCTGTTGCATATAACTAAAGAGGATTTGGAGCAATTGGTGTACATTTGCACTGGAGAGAGGATTTTTGTGTTCAATTATTGTGTTTGGTAATTCGTTCTTTTTTAAAAATATTTTTCGAAGATGATAACATGGTTGTGATCTAATTTATTTACTTATTTCTATAATTTCTAGACTGGTACTGAAATGTTAATTTGAATTAGTGGAAGACTGCTGTCTGAGCAAACAGAGCAGCACCTTTTGGGATGTCACCTGAGGTGAACGTATTAGAGCATTTTCTACACAGTCAAGCAGTAAAAGTAATTGTTCAGCTTGTGCGGTGGTGATGTGAGTATTCTTGGCAAGGAATAGCCAGTTCTGGACTTGATGAGCCGTCCTGTGTGATTTTGGTCTCCTTTTACCAAAAGGAGGTCCTTTTGTTCCTCAAGTACATCTGTTCAAAAGGCTGGTTATTTACGTAGATTTGTTGGTTTGGTTGTTGTGTAAGGATCATGTGTTCTTCCAGGCAGAGCTGTCTCCTTCCTACTTGTTCTGTGTGTAGCACCTGGTACAGTATGTCCTCAGAGGTGCTATTGTAATACAGAGCTCACTCCTATTAATAGTTATAAAGCATTCCCATCCATGTGAGCAGGAGCTGGGTCTTGGTAAAAGCAGGGAAAAGGCTTCACTGCATGACTAGAGAGTACACTGGCCTCGTGCTCGTGTCCCTCAGAGGAACAGTAAGTGTCTGCAGCATGAAGCAGGGCTGGGCATTATGTGTGCCTCCCCGGTGTTTCATCATGTGAGAAAGTTTCAGGACGAGCTTTAAATTCTCTATTTTAATCAGGCACCTGGAATGTTTGATATATGTTGCATGTAGTAGCTCTGCAATGAGGGTTTAAGGGAGTTCAGTTTAGGGTGGGGAGAAAGAATTATATCTATGGAAAATATTCCTCTCCATTTCTACAAAGATATTGTCTAGATGACCAGTGGCTGGCATCTCCTGTGTAGGGAATACTTGCATTTATGGTTATATATGAGCAACCCACGCCTACTAAGATGCTTTCTGCTAAGAAATGCATAAGCAATATGCATAAGCAAGGAACTGATAAATCAGTCATAAAATAAAGGCTTGCAATTTTCTCCTTGAAATTTATTTTAAAAAAAAAAATACATGTTCTCTACATGCAGGAATACGTACGCTTGTGCTATTTTTTAATGTGTGGACAATACACACAAGCTTACAAATCAATTCAAAACAAAGTACTTAGGTAATCTCAAGCTTGAAGATTAATTTTCAGCAGAAGTTGCTGCTAGGTGAACACAGAAAGGAACATTAGTTTCCAGTTTCTCCTTCAGTGGCTACTAATAGGAACATGGATCCCTCAAGCCTGACATTACATTAAATTGTTATTAGTATGTGGATTCCAAATTTTGTGCCTTTTGGGTTCTAAACTTTTAGATTTAACAATATAAAGACACACCTTGGAAAGGTCTGATGGGCACAGATTTACATCAGGTAAGGATCTGATCTGAGGGCTGTATCATCACCCCAACAGGCACAAATTCCACTGTGAAGAGTTTTCATCAGTTCCTGTCCTGTGGGGAATAACTTCAGTTTGCACACTGCACTGTAGCTGAACTGAAGTTCACAGCTAGCCCAGAGTTACTTCTGGAAAACTGTTTCCCAAGGGACTTTATCTAGGTTTGAAAGACATCCAGGCACTTAGAAATGGTGGGTAAATCCCTCGTTGCATTAGAAAATCTCACTTAGTGCTTACTGCCAGTTAACTTCCATGGGAATTGAGTTTGTTTGTGTTTTTGGAAAATCCCATGAGTACTTATATGAATCTTTATCTACTCAAAAGTCTGACTGTTGACAGTTTTGAAAGTATTGTCTGATGACTAGCAAAGTGGAGAGTTGTGTTCCTATCTTGGGATTATAGTGATTGCTAACATGGTCCTGTCCAAAGGGTGAAACTTTCCTTTAGCAGGAAGATTACCTTCTGGCAAATGCCAATTAAATGATTTGTTAATTCATCTACATCTGTGATATTTCTACTGCTGTGTTTTAAGGTATTGAGCTGCATGGGTCAGAAAGGATTTCTGTGCCTGGAAGTTAAAAGCATTCAACAGAAAACAGTGTTTCTGACCTTTAGAGCTGCCAGCACTGTATTTAATGTGCTTGTAATTTATTTGAAGGCTCCACTGATTTTTATTTTAGCTTTTAATATCTGACACATTCACATTACTTAAGGGATTCTGCCAAAACCAATTCCAATCACAGTTGAAAAGGAAAAGATGCAGAGTCAAACGTCTCACCCCTTATTCAGTGTTCATAGAAAATCTCTATGAATGGGGATATCAGATATCTGCCTAGTCTGAGAGATTAGTGTATTTTGGAAAGAGTATCAGCTACTTCCACATGCAAAAAGTGTCTGATTTTTAACAGCCAAGTAAATAACTAGAAACGCAGAGTGAATTTCACCTTATGAAGTGTTGGTAGGGAAGAAGCTGACAGATCGTGAAAGTCATCCAGCAAAAACTAAGTTGGACTTGTGTAATATATGAAAGTTTCAGAGCCATTTGTTCTTTGAGTGCTGGCAAGAAGCAGTAGCCATGGCTGTTTGTCTTGCTGCAGTGATAGTCTGCAAGAACAGGCAGCCAAGCCAGGAGGAACAACTGCAGCTGACACAGGCTGCTCAGTGAAGGAGCTCAGATGGGTTTTAGCTCTCTGAATAAAGTTTACTTGCTGCGGCTACAGACCCAGGACTGCTTTGAGAGAGCAAATCTTCAATAGGAAACAGAAAGGTACAAACACTGCAAATAGAGGCACTGTGCAGCATTTCTGCCTGAAATTAGTTATTTGGCTTCAGAGTTGAGTAAGACTGTACAAATACAGAAAAATACTGCTGGAAATGGAATTTCTGCCAAATTCAAAATTAGCAACTGTGAGCAACAATAGTTAGCAGATGTCAAGTTTCTATTTATTTACTTGTTTTATGGAATGTTTATAGGTTTCATTTTAATCTTTTTTTTTTGTATGTTAATCTTTCAAATTTTCTCATGTGAGGTGCAGAGAATTTGTGTACCAGCTCTTTAAAATGACATCATTGAGGCATCTGGGTGAGATTGCATAGGATAAGGAAATGTCTCTGTATATTTTTTGTTGCTGTAGATCTTGTTTTTTTACAGGGTGAAACATTATTAAACAACTCAGCAGATAGGCAGAGTAACCAACCCACTCTCACTAGCCTTTTGTTGGCCATTATCACCCACCTAGGTTCTCTGCAGAGGTTCTCTGCTGGTAAAATTGACATCCCTCCAAACACTAAGTAGCTGTCAGACAAGAGGTCCAGGCCCTGGCAAAGCAATGGCAAGACTGTTTCCCTTCACAGGAAGAGAAGAGCAAGGACTTACCACAACTTATGGAGCACTGATCTGCAGCAGCTCGGTGCTCTGGAGCAATCCCAGGAACTGGCCTCTATTGCCACAGCTGTGGGTGTCTCCTGTGCCTCTCCACATTTGCAAGGAAAGCATGAAGGGAAAAGGAAGAGGTGTATAATTCTGCTTCCAAGGTAGTCCTTTCACTCCTGGCTGACATTGTTCTTGGTTCAACAGACACTGCTAAAGTCCACGTTAGCAGTTGTTTTCCCAATCAAAGCATTTTCGTTGGATGAGAGTGTCATCTGGCTGAAAACTGTCTCCAACCATCTGACTTTCCACAGCAGAGTTTTATCACCAATAAAATATGAGAACCTTTGGATGTGGCATCACCTGTCTGACTTACACATCCTGGTAGCATTTCCAACAGCTTTTTTTATTACTGTCAGCTTAATTTAAATCTCCTAATTTTTCTGTACAGGAAAATGAGTAATGCAAGCTGAAGGGTAGGTTTTTCAATTGGCTTCTTCACCAGGAGGGCATATATTTTGTGTGTTGAGGAGGATGGAGATGGAATGGGATGGGACATAAGTTTACTCCTCTGTAGTTTGAAAGAGATTTTGAAAAATTATTCTCAATTTATTTCCAACTTCCTTGTGTAGGCAGCTAGACCACTGGCAAGGACTTAGTGTCCTTCACTTCAGGACGTCTTGGGAATCTTACATGTTGTCTCTCTGCTTTCATTCCATTTTAGAAATATATGGAAGAGAGGAAAATATTTTGACAGCCTACTTCAAGGAAACAGGAAGGTGGGCTGGAGAGGACAGAATTCTGAGAGGCCAGACACCTCAGTCCTATCCCATGCCTATCATTTGATGCCAAACTGAAGGCAAATCACTTTAGGTCTCTCTTATATTTGGTTCTCATGTTTTTTTCTGCTTTCCTATGCCCTTGAAAGTGCTGCACCTGACATGATAAAAACTAGAGGTTTGGTTGGGGCTGCCATTATTGGCAGTCGTGGCAACAGTGTCTCTGCAGTGTTTCAGCTGTGTCCCATCTTCCAGTCCTTACCTGTTCCTATTTGGCAGAAGCAGCTTGGTTTACTTACAGGTATTGTCTGACCAAAAATGTACATTTCAGTGATCTGGAAAGTTCTACAATAGCGAATACTTTGGCCAGCATCCAGGATTCAGATAACTCTGTTGAGCCTTCCTGTGCTAATTAAACTGTGCTTAGGCTTAATGTGTCCATCACATGCTTTTTGACATCTTAGTTCTCTCCTGGGTACAAGGTGTTCCAAAGATCTCCCGGGTACCGAGGTATTACTGAATGTACGCCCAGATAACTTCATTATTACAAGTGCTCCCATGTGTTAGATATTGCTGTGGAGTATACAGAGAACAAGGGTTATGCTAGAAGGTATGGAATCTTCCTGAAGCCTCTTCATAACAAAAGGGGGAAAAAAGGCACATTATAATGCTCCTTTCCTTTGGTGGGCATTGAGACAAAATGGTGGAATTAACATTTGATTAATATCTTCTTTCATCTTGATGGGTGAAATTGTAACTCCAGGCAAGGCAGCAGAAAGTCTGTTAAAGACTTAAATGAGAAAAGCATTCGCCTTCTGCAAAAAAGAAATTTGGATTTGAGGCTGCAAGCTACTGTCTGCAGCTATTGCTTATTCAGAGGTCTAATATGTTGCAGAGATGGAAGATACTGAAAAATTTTTCAATGTACAGGTACTCAAAAGCCTATCTTCAGTTCAGTGCTGGCATCCTTTCAGCCATAGGCACGGGTGACATGGCTTAGCACTGTCTGCACCTGCCTGCAGAGCAGCATCTTCCATCTGTGCTGTCAGACTGCTCTGCTTAGTTGGCTCTGATGGTTTCAGGGGCCCCCAGTGAGTTACATCAGAGATGGACTTTGTCCAGGGATTCAGCCTTAATTTGAATTTACCACCTCCCCACCCAGAAGCTAGGCTCTGAGGTTATTTTAGGAGTGTATGTGTATGTGTAATGATTCTCATGTGTTTTCCTCAGCAGGGTCTGATGGACTGCTGTGCTCTTTTCTTTATTTCCCATCTTTGACATAATGAATTGTAGCCACAATTGCATGAAGCCATCTACGAAGTAATTTTTTCCAATGGTGAGATTTTTTTCCAAAAGGTTACAGACTATTCTACTGCTCACTGTTTACTTAGAGAGAAAGAATGTAGCCACATATGTTCACATATATAAACCATAACTGGTCTGATATTGTACTGTGTACAATGCTTTTTTAAAAATAAGTGAAAACAGACCAGCACACTTAGCTTCAAAAGCTGAGCGTACAAGGGAAAAGGAGGAAAAAAGCTGAGATTCTTGTTTCAACTTTATTACAAAGCATTGTGAGTACTGCACAGCAAATAAATGGGTAACTTGTTTGAAGCTTCTGCCCAGTCAGGACATAGCTAACCGATAAAACTGAAACCCTGTTGTAAACATTTGGAAAGACAGTAACACTGTCGTGAGATCCCCTGGTACAGTGTAACTGAGGCATATCTAGCACCAGTGCTCCCGAATGGGGTGGGAATGGCTTTGTAAAATCCTGCTTGGCTGGTGATTTCTGAAGAAAATAGATCACAGACTCTTAATGGTCTTCTTGCTAAGAAGTCTACAGTCCTCAAGATAACCTCAATACTTAGCTGAATGGGCTTTGCATCTTCTTGCCAAAGGACGCATGGCTTTCAAATTAGAGTGAATCACACCGGTAAATGATTTCTGAGGTCCAGTTATGACACCCTTGTTCCAAAGGCTGAGGAGCACATGACATTTCCAGCTATCCTGCTCTCACTCCAGGACTGTCAAGTAATTTGGCTAGTGTGCTTCCAGGGACCTGGCAGAAGTTTTTTTCCCCTGTAAAAATTTGCTAGAGTGATTGCTATAGCTTTTAGTTTAAATTACAGAACATGAGAGGGACTGTACAGAAAACCATTGAGTTATGGATAAAACACTGAGCAGAGATGTGCAGGAGAATAAGCCACAAAATGTTGTAAAGGAGTAACACGGGCTAAATGTGGCAAGTAACAGGGGGAAAGAGCTCACTGTGGTGTTTGGATACATTCAGCAAAATTTGGTGTTGATTTATCAGAGCCTGACCTGTACCCCAACTGTGGTTTATTCCATGCATTATGTAATGCTCAGGGGACATAAACCATGCAACCCCAGCATCCATGAGGTTCTTGTGAAAGCTCCTGAAATGTCTGATTGCTCTTCTGGTAATTCACAAGTGGTCTGTACATGCAGACCTTGCTGTTTACATCATAGTATTGCTGTGTGAACTCTTCTTGGTTTGCTAGTAAAAGTACATTATTTCATGTTAAAGAATAAGGAAAGAAGGTTACAGAAGCAAATGGGAGATGTAGTACAGGTCAGTAATTAATTTTCTATTTCTGTTTTCTCAAGAGTTATATATGCATGTTCAGATATTCTAAGCACATGAATGTTGTTGCAAGTGTATATGCAGCATATCAGTGACCATAGAAGTATGCAAAAAATTATCTTCACTGGGACCATGTGCCCTGGCAATACTGTGCATTTCCTGCTAAATGTTTATCTTATTGTATCTGTGTTTACTTGGATGGCTTAATGTGTGCTTTGAAGCTATGGGGCTGCATTTGTGCTTGCTTCCCTGACCAAGGATTATGTGGTAGACAAGCAAATGAGCTCGTTAATGAAATGTGCTGAAGGGAATTTAATACATTTATATCCTCTGAGTGCTCCTCTTCCTCTGGATTGAAGGGTTGTGAAATGATGTGATGTTGATAGTGAAAGGATAGAGGATGATCAGTGAAAATCCAATTGGAGTAACTGATAAGGCTTAAGAAATCTTACTTTGAATGACAATGTAATTTAATGATAAACACAGAGGAATCTGTTGAACTGGGAACTATGCAAAGAAGATTGCTTGGTGATGTGCTCTGTCTTTGTGGGGTAGCTGTAAACTTACTGAACTAAGACTATCTTTGTTTCTTCCAAAGACCTGAGAACAGGATGTGTAACTAGCATAGGATTCTTAAAAATAGCAGAGAAGACTCTGTCCTTCAGATAACCCTCAAAACTCGTGGAAGGACAAAGGGCTCTTCTACACACCAAGGCCCAAAATACTGAATTTCAAGAATAGTTTCTACCATAGCTGCTGCTGATGATCTGAGCTGTTGGAGCCTGTAAGATTCTTCATTGTTTTGTCCTTCTTCTGATTTATGCGCTGTGCTTTCCTCTGGTGTGCTTACTTTAAGTTGTCCACCACATAGAATTCCTTGTGACTCAATAATACAGATTAAGGCTCCTTCAGAGCTCTTGATTATCTCTGTGACCATAAGAAAATTCACTGAAAAATTAGACCCATTCAGCCTGAACCATTCTTTTTCTGAGCCCAAGGCTTTTCTCTGGTTGCTGTTCTCGGTTGATGTGTTCTTTTGCTGTTTTTTAAGGGATTCCAAAGAGGACAAAATACTCAGTTAAAAAAATAACACACAAGCAAAACGCTTTTCTTACTCTGCTGTGAGTATTATGACAGGGACTGTAACAAGAAAAATGTGTGCCCATTTAGGGAAATAGAAAAGGCAGGCATTTAGCAGGAATCCATTTGAGCTTATAAGAATATAGAAAGAATTTCTGATTTGAAACAGGAGTAGTTGTGCTGACAGAGGAAGACTGACTTATTATACTCAACTAGTTATCATGTGATTTTATTATGCTATAAAAACTCCTTCAAAACTGTATGCAATATCATACTGAAAAATTAATCCTTTAGTTCCTCTATGTTACGTGTTTAAAAATGCAAGAGATTCTGTGTGAAATGGAGAATAACCTAAAGTAGAAAACCAAACAAGGCTTATGGTGTCAGAAAAGTCCACCAAATTCACTTGCGTGAATTGCATCAGGCCCAAAATAACTACATGAAATTTATAGATTATCAACATGTTCATTTTCTGATTATCAACATGTTCATTTTCTTACTGACTTTCCAATGGAGTAGTCGATTTTTCCAACAAAACTGAAAAGTGACTTCATCGTTTTACAAGGGGGAAGTAAGAACCTCAGATTACACATTGATTTCTGAATATACTATATAAACATTTGAAATCACTGAATGCCATGCACATGCTTAGAAAGTAAAGCAGTTTTAAAGATAATTGATCTGCTGTCAAATTGAAAGAAATTTCCAGAAATGCTTTTAGTGAAAAATAATAAATATTGGATGAAGAACACTTCAGAAGTGTAACATTCTTATTCCTCATTGTAAGCTATAGCTGGAAAAGGCTGTTAAAACAAATCTGATTTCTGTAAATGTAAACCAAGCATCTCATGACAAATTTTTCAACTGCAGTTTATAATCAAATCATAGGCCCAGTGAAAGGACTGATTTAGTCGTGATGTAACCCAGGTTACACCGTACGTGTGTGCAGTCAGTAGATTTCACACGATGTGGATTACCCTGCGTTTAGCAACTCTGAGGAATCTAGCTTGAAATGAAGTGTGAGCACTGTTTGATGCTCTTCTGGATGTGTGCACCTTTGCAACAGTTTTGCAGGAGGACAGTCAGTTATTCAGCTGCTGTAAATCTATCACATTCCAAAACCATCAGTGCATCTGCATTCTTTTGTACAAGCTGATACTCCCTCTCAGAAGATACTGCATTATCTTACCCTCATGCTAACAGCAAAAGCATGTAAATCAATTTATTAAATTTATTAAGGGGAGTAGACTCATGAAAAACCTGTTGGATCACATCCTATAAAATCAACTTCCACTTAACTGGAAAAAAAATAGATTATTGTTTTCCAGAATGGATGCTTAGCAATAGATTATGGTATTCATATTTGGGCAGTTCTGAAAAATGCTGAGAATTGAATTCTCCTACTCATATGTGCTGGAAAGACACCAAAAGTTGTGACTCTGTTTTCTGTTCCAAAATCTCATTACCCAGCAGGACATGCAGAAGATATCCCACTGAGCTGTGGTGAGCCCACCCATTGTGCCCTGGCCTGAGAGCACTGGTGGTTCAGCAAGCAGAGCTGTCGCCTATGAAATGCAAAATGTTCTAGTTTGAGTTTGATCTGTGTTGACATGCCACGAAGTAACCCACTGCTTCCACCAAAATGTTTATGGTGGAAGCAGTGGGAGTTCTCCCACCTGCCAGGTATGGAGGGAACACGTCGCTGGGAGCTGAAGCATACGGGAGAAGGGGGGAACACTTTGGGACCTGAAGCTGCTGCACCAGAAAACAGCAAGATACACTGGGTGTGAAATGATGCTGCTTGTTTGGGTATGAGATTAGCATAATCTGTCGTATGGTGTTGTTTCTTCCATTTATAATAGGTTGCAATTATGAAATACTCTCATTTTGAATTCTATATAAAATTCATTTGGTTCATATCATAAGTACCTCTCCAAGCTTATCTGTGAATTTCATTATAATTCATAGCTTTCTCCTAAGGTAGCCCCAAACTAATCAGTGCTTCACAAGCTAATCAGCTCATACTGTCACAAGTGGCATAATGCAAGTAATTATGCTTTAATTCAACTTCTAAACAAGAAGGAGAAAAAATCAGGTTGAACAAAAAGAGGCTTACCATGAACTCATGAATTGATAATCATGATTAATGGAGGGTCTCTGGGAGAAGATGTGGTTAAATCTCTTGCCTGTGACCTTTTCACTGGGTATGGTAGAAAAATAAGCACACATACTCCTGTGGTATGTTGACCCAGCCAGCAGCCAAGAACCTGTTATCTCCAGCATCTTCTCCTAAACAAATCTGTTATCACTTTCACATATTAAAAATATCTTTTCTCTCTTAGACAATCTCACTCTTAAATATGTATGTCCTGGTTCTGTATGTCACGTGTATATTCAAGTGAAAGGACAAACTGTTTCTCTAAAAGCATGTAATTTTGACAACAAGTGAGGATTCCCAGGTCCCATTCTTCATTGTGTTCTTGAATCCTGATAAACATATCAACAATTATTGTCTCTGTCTAATATTTATACCAAGATCTGCAAGGAAGGATGACATAAGCAGAAAACAGTTTTCCTAGAGAAGCTAACTTTTAGTAGATCTTTCTTTTAGAAAAATGCATCTGTGGTTTGGGTGTTAATTCAACATGACTGAAAGAGGGAACCTCTATGACCTCACCAGACAAGCCAGGTGAGAGGGGAACCCTTTGAGAGGGGAAAGGGAAGTAGTCAAAGTTCCACCATTGTATCAAAAATGGATGCTATAGTGTCTACTCTGTGTCAGAAATCACAAACCAAGTATACCTTCTTTTCCTGGAAAATAAATCAATATCAAACCAGAACCTTCATCTTATTCAGCACAGGTAGGAATTATTTCTAACTTGGGCCCAGAAGGCTGCTTAGGAGTCAGTCACTAATTCAGTTAGAACCTGTGTTGCATTAGAACTGGTGTTTGAGGAATAGATGGGTTAGATTACACTTGAATATTTGCCTTTGCCGTTTTGCAGAAATAATGAAAGGCATTAAAAGGGTAAATCAGGATAAGACCCAGGCACACACAGTCTGTCAGCTCTGCAGTTTCACTTTCTTGGAAATGAAACTGAGATCCATATGAGAGTGCAGGGTTGTAAATGGAAAAAGTTTTCTATTTCACCGGACTGAGTCTAGTGTTATACTCAGTTTTTTTCCATGTGCCAAGAAATTCTGCATGATATTGGATTATTAAATCTTATTATTTTTAGAATTTACCTATTCTCTTAACTAACAGAACTGCAGTCATCTGATGAGACTGAAATACTGGTATTTTAAATCAGTTAAAATAAATATGCATTTGTTTAATATATAGTGTCCTTTGCTAATGAGTTCCAACTGTTTAAGTCCCAGAGATTAACAGGATTTAAATATCATTAAAATGTAGATGGCAAAATCAACTGTTACATATGTTTTTTAAGATTAGGTTATATATCCCTGAACCATATAATTGGAGGATATGAGAAGAAATCTCCTATTTATCAGATCTCCAGTGAAACCAACTGCTCAGTGAAACAGATGAGAAATGGGAGAGCTTGGTTTGTTCTCCAGGAGTGTGTGAGTGTGAAATGGGCTCTCCAAGTGCCACAGAACTGAACCCCAGCCTCCACTTGCTGCATTCAGCAAGGAGCTGGAGGCTGGCCCAGGATGCCAAATGTAAGTGATTGACATTAGTGCCTACATTCATGTCTTAGAGTTTTATAATAGGCACATATCAAGTGCTCCTGAAACTGTGTTGTGCCGGACATTGAAGGATTCTTGAATTGTGTGAAGAAATTCCAGGTGGATGCTTTCTGCCTGTAGTAGTGATTGCAGCTCTGGGTAGTTGCAGTAAATGCAAACTCTGCAGTTAGATTAATTTTTTTCCCCTTTAATACAAGGTAAGCTTTGTGAAAGCATGGTACTAAATAAAGTGCCTCTTCTTCTAACCAGCATCTGACACTGCCTGCAGCTGCTGACACTCCCTGCAGCAGCTCCTCACAGTGGGGAGAAAATAGGAAAAATGAAATTGAGAGAACTCTACAGTGGAGATAAAAAACAATTTAACAGGTGAAGAAAAGAATGGGGTGGGGGGAAACAAGGGAGGCAAAGGAGATGGCACCACCTCTCACAGGCAGAGCAGTGCCCAGCCAGTCTCTGAACAGCCACTTTGGAAGCCAAAGAACCCCCCAATCATTTTCTTCTTCCAGTTTTTTATTTCTGAACTTGAGGGTACATCACATGAAATATCCCTTTGGTCACTCTGAGTCCCAGCTGTGTTCCATCCCATCCTCCTGCCCACCCTCAGCCTGGCTGTGGGGGTGTAGTGGGAAGCAGAGGTGGCCTTGACACTGTGCAAGCACAGCTCAGCAATAGCCAAAACACTGCTGTGTTGTCAGCACTGCTGTAGCCACAGAGCCAAAACACAGCACCGTATGGGCTGCTGTGAAGGAAGTTAACTCCATCCCAGTCAGACCCACCACAACCCCAAATCATACTACTTTTTTTTTTTTTTAGTTTACCTTTGTATATCCTAGTTTAAAATGCAGATTTTCCATTTTCTTTGAAATCATTTTCTCACTGTAGAGAAATCAAATAGTCAGTTCTCCTCAGGTGGCTGCCACATTTCATTGCTGCTGAGACTCCTTGGCCTATTCAGCTATATTATGATCTCTGTCCTGTTTTTCACTAGCATGCTGAGGCCCATATATGCTTATGTTACAAGCAAAATCTGTTTTGCTTAGCCTAGTGTTCTTCTTGATACTCCTGGTAGGTCTTCACGGGTTCTTCAAAACTATTCATTTAGGACCAGTAGAAAAAGTTATTAGCCCTCTTTGTTCAGTCACCAAATCTCTTTCAAAGTTCTCTCTTTTATGATGACTTTTCTACCCAACACTTCCAAATCATCTCTGTTATGACAGACATCTGCCCCTGTCTTGGCAGATCATGGCCTTTGCAGGCACATAGAACATGCTCATGTCATTCCAGTTGTCAAAATCTTTATTGAGAGATTCTGGGGCAATGCTGCATCCTCATTACAATTTACTACCAGACAAGGTGTGTCTAGTTTTTAATCAAATTGCTGGGTATAATCCCTAGCTCTAGACTTTGTGTCACTGCTTGTTTGCATATACTCTGTATTTTTCTTGGAGCAATTGAGAGCAATTTACTTTTGCCTCCACTATCTTATTTCCCTACCACTGGAACCCACTTAATTCCTTCAGTTTCTCAATGTCTTTATTAAAATTGACATCCTACATCCATCTTCATCTTTGCACAACAATTCTTTCAGGTTATTGGTTTGGAGCAGCTGGATGCCAATTTCATTCCCTAATTCCCAGTGCTAAGGAGCCTCTGGAACCCTTATTTGCCTGCAGGAACAACCCCAACCTTGTACTGACCCACTTCCAGCTCTTACTCTGCTGTGGTCTCCTTGCCCAGCTTCAGAAGTTCCTCGTGGTTGATTCCATCTTCTCAGGTCAGTTTATCACCTCCCCCTACAGCTCTTCTGCCTTTCTTTTCAAGTTTTTAGGTTCAAAAAAATTACTATGTTCTATTCTCACATGGAGTGAAATAAGTTGAAAAATTTGCCCCCTTCACCTGCACTAGATAGAAGATACTACAAATACTTGTTGGATCTGGGGAAATGAAGACTTTTGGTCTCTTTTCCTTTCCTTGGCAGCTCTGGCTTCAGACTCTTGAGCTTCTCCCAAGACTTCTCTCTGAGAAGAAAACGTTAAAAATTTTCCAAATTTCATCACCTTTAGAAGAAATGAAACATTTCAGTAGTTTAAAAAATGTTTAAAATTCAGAACTACTAGTGATATTATCCAAGGGTTTTGTATATTGTCTTAAATGTAAGGCGCACTACAGAATAGACAGCAGTGAAGGCCTTCCACCAAATGTAACTGAAAAAATACTGCAGGAAAAAAGAAAGATCATTGAATCTCATTAATCTTTTGGCCCTGATGACACTCTTGACTGAAAAGTTAACATAAATATGTTAAAATGTAATGTTTTGGGTGTTTTTTATTCATTTAATTGTTGTTCATGTATGTACCTTTTTGGTGTATATCTAAAGTAGGTCATAAGTTTCTGTGAGAACTATACAAAGAACCTGAGCCTAGGGAGATTGGAATAGTGTGAAATCTAAGAAAATACAGCTAATGAGATAAAGTGAGGAAAGGGACTTCTTAGTCTAAAAAAAGGAAAAGCAAAATTGAGATAAAAATTAGAATATATAAATTGTTCTAAGAAGAACAGTGATAAGCTGTCCTACCACTGGGCATGGGAAATTAATTTAATACACAGCAAGGAAAACAGAAGTGTGATAAGAGGAAAGATTATTTTGATTATACAGGCTTTGAAATGCTGGAGTATTGAAGGAGGCTGAGGAACTTTCCTCAGCAATGTTGAACACACACCTGCCAGGATGGGCTCAGTCTGTTCAGGCATTCTCTTCTGCATCTCACCTCTTTTCATATACTAACTTGATTTTTAATACTACAGTAAAGGCAAGATTTTTCCTGCTTTTGCTCTCATAGAAAGCTGATTCTTAATATTATTAATGTTCAAGTAATAACAAGACTATAAACCTTCTGGTTTTCTAATTTTTCTTTTTTATTTATTTTTTCTATTGTTTTTGAACATTTAACTTAGGGACACATAACACCTTCCTCCATTCAGTTCAATTTTGTTCACTCTCACAATTTTACTATGATTTTTGCACTATTTTGTATTTTTTTCAAATTTTGGCTCGTTGGCTGCTGTGATCAGGTGAAATGTTGCTTCTGATTTTTCAAAACTAGTAAAAAAATTATTCATCATGGGAATGTTTGACTAAAGAGCAAACATTCAAAAAAATCAAAGGTAAACAAATTATTTCTCAAAGATTTTACTGTTTGAAAACAAACCCATGCTTTTGGGTATGCCTGAACCACAATTTTTGAGGCAGACAGTGCTGAGCCCGTCTAGACTGTGTTGAGTTATTTTAATGTATTTCCCCAGTGCTTCAGATAGGAGAGCTGACTGGCACTTACATGACTTCTTGCTTCAGTTCCTACAGAGCAAACAGGAAATGTTTTTGTGCAAATGGCAAAGGGGCTGGATTTTGTTAAAGCAAGGGAAAAGACTTTCAGAACAAGAATTTTGGAAATGGAGAGAACTTTATACTGATACAGGTTGCTTTCATAGAAATATTTGGGTAACTTGCTGCTGAAAGCAGCTCTGTATTTGATTTACATAATTTGGCTTTTTAATTTGTATAATTTTTGTATGTATTGCAAATTATTATGAAATATTTCTGCCCTGCATATGAGCAAACCCCAAGCTTTCTACATTTGACTGTTACCTGTGACTATATGTAATAGTCATAATTTATTTTATTGTTTAATTTTGTAAGTACAAATTTTAGATTGATACAGAAAAGGTCATTTATGTTGCACCCAGGACAATATTTTTCTGATTTATTTTACTGATGGTTTTGAAAACGTGTGTCTTCTTATTTGCAAGAAGTTCTGAATCCCACACTTCTTTTGGTCTCTCGGCTAAGAAAAAAATGCAAGAAATAATTATTCAGTAATTATTTTCTATTTAACGTGTTCAGGAATTGGGGATAAAATTCTCTCTCAATAAAGTCAGTTGCCTTTAAAGGGATTAGATCCTGAAGCTGGGTTGTTTCCTTTCCTAGGATTGAACTGCAAGTAAGTTTTTTTATGAGCTTCATTTACCTTAGGCTGAAATATTATAATGCTCACAATAACTTGTTAAAGTTCTTTTGAAGTTTGCAGAGGTGGAATGGAAAAGATCTCCCGTCTGGCCCAGTGTTTCTCCAGATGATGCCTTTGAGTAACCACTGAGATCATAACACAGTTTAGGCTTGCCTTCTTTCAAACTCTGGCAGCCTCAGAGTAAAATCAGCCAGGATTAAGAAATTATTCTCCTTCTCCCATGGCCTCTTAGACTTCAGTTCTGCAAGGGGCTGAGGAGCCCAGCCTTGATCCAGGCAACTATTTAGATTTTAGGAGTTGTCATCCATACAAAGTGACACACTTGAGTGCTGTTTGCCATTTCCCTTGTTCAAACCCTGAAAGATTAAGATCTTTATCCTGATAATTTCCACTATGCCAGAAGGAAGGTGCCCAAGCTGCACAGTTCTGGAAACTGGGAGACTTCAGTGAAGAAGCCGCACTGCCCACTTTCTTTCTTTCTTGTCACACTCTTTCTTAACCATCAGTTACTGACTGTGACTGAAAATGAGACACTGATCTGTGGCCTGCCCCTGTGCCACCAGTGTTAACAAGTTCAAGTTTTCTTTCCTGGCTGAAACGTCACTCCCTCAGGCGACAGGGGTTGTGTCTCCTAATCTTTAAAATGTAGAAATGAGCATTGCTTTACTTTACCAGACAAATAACATCTGAAAACCATAAGACTGACCAATATGATTTTAGTCCTGGTGTTGCAAACTGCTGAGTTGCCAGGGAACAGAAGGTGAAATCTTAGTGGCAGTCATGGCAGTGGACCCCTTATTTTTCCTGTATTATTTTCCTGGGACTAAGTGTTTTAGATGATTAGTTCAGAATTTTACTGCCCTGCTTATTTTTTAACTCTTCTATTCCAAATAAAAAATGGGAATAAATATTTTAATAAAACATACTTAGTAGGAGATGTGAAAAGCTAAGAGAACTAATCTTATGGGTATGAAGAAAACCCCCCCCTGCTCTGAACCACTTGCAAGTTATACTTAATGCCAGTCCCATATGTCTGATATGACGGGAAAAGATCTTGATGTCTTAAAAGAAGCTGCTGGTTTATGAATATTTTTAGGATATGCATTTTTTCAGATGCCATTTCTGGAGTGATTATTCTAATTATTGTTAAATACAGGCAGAAACTGGCAATAAATATAACTGCAGTGAAAGGTTGTTTCAAGAACCCTCATAGAAACTTCTCAGTTCATTCAACTGTCAGATGAACAGGTTGGCTGGCAATAAATCACACATTACAAGTGACAGGTGAATATCTTCTATTTGGAGTGATACTCAGGCAAGAGTAAAAGATGTCAGAGAACATTAAATTGAATTGATAACATCAAATGATTAATAATGGGAGGAATTTGGAGGCCCTTCCTTGGTTTTTGATTCAGTGCTCTGCTTTAACAGAAGCTGAATAAACATCAAGTAACAACTGATTCTGAACCTCAAAATGTGACCCAGTAATACTTACCACTTACGTTGTGCTCTAAACTTTCAGAGCTCTTCTGTGGGTCAAATTTGGAACACAAAGGGGCTATTGAAGTGAGCATGATTTGGTCAATTAACCTGTTAAATCTTTGCGTGCAAGGCAGTCAGAGGCCTGCTGTGGTTTTGGAGAGGGGTTACTCAGATCCAGCAAGTTTCAATATGTTGAGAATCCCATAGAGGTTGTATCCAAGTAGGGGCCTTGTTGGACCCCTGCTCCTTGTGGAATAATAAATCTCATGGAACTTTTTCAATTGGAAAAACATATTAACTTGTCTGCTACTCCAGCTGGAGAGAATAAAATCATAATGTTTTATGATAAATTGCATCTATTTGTTGTATATATACCATTTGTGAGACATTTTTCCCCTGAAGTTGAAACCACAATGACACATATAAACGGGTTTTTGTAATGCACCATCCATGGAGACTGGAGAAATATTAAGGATTAATTAAAAGCATAAGTCACCAAAGTTGATTAGAATGCAAACTAGGTCTAATTTCATGCAGGATCCATTAAAGGCAGCCAAGGTTGTAGCAGAAAGACAAAAAGACTGAAGAGCTGCTATATTTAGATGAAAAAAATACACTAAAGGCACGAATCCCGCAGATGGGAGATGAAGGGTCAAAGTGACAAAGGCAATAGGAAGCACAAACCAAAGTGGGGAATACTGTTGCTGGATTTCAGTCACACTGAAGGCTTCTCTGAGGTGACTTACCAGAGCAAGCTAAGCAATATTTGGGCAGAATTGCTGAGTGTCCTTGAATCCTGCTTTCATGGAGGCAGAAGTGCCCAGCTGGTTTTTGCATGGACAGTGGGTGCAGGTCTCTCACACCCTGTCCAGTAGTAAGATAGAGGCTGAGTGCTAACAGTGGCCCAAGCAAGATGAGTTTTGTGTGACAGTGGCATTCCTATTGCCAGCTTGGGAAAGCTGTTTCCTGTTGGTGTGAAATGTCCACTATTCTGATTCTTTCTCCTGGTGCTCCCTGAACATAGCCTGTGACTGCAGCTGACTAGGAAAACAACCAAGTTTTTCTGCTTATCCCAGGTGAAGTATAGGCACACCTTTTGTTTAAATTGTGAGGTTGTGAGCAGCAGGCGTAAGTATTTCTCCTTCAAAAATCAGCATGACATGATTTGGGTTGTTTTTAATAAAACTTTTGATATCATTCTTTTGTTGTGGGTATTAGCAATTACCATGCTGCTTTTCCTTTCCTCTAAAGCTTTCTCCATGCTAATAGCAGCTTCATTTATTAATTTCTAGCACCATCCCTGCAGCCAGCTGTGTCATCACAATTGCTCAGCCATTCAGCTCACTGTAGTTACTGGTTTGATGGATTACAATCAGGATTTTGATCCCAGAGCAGCTTTGCAATAGCAATCAATGCTGAGCATGACAAATTATATCATCCTGAACCCATATTTGGCTAACGGCCAGCATTTCATCTCACTTGACCACTGTATAGCTTTCAGTCTTTTTAATCACAATACTTTGCTAAGGGGTTTGTAGCCATTTGTTGGTATCTCTGGAACAAGGATCAGAACTGCGTTTTACTGTACCTTTAAATCCCACATCAGATTTTTTTGTAAATCTTATGTTTTTTCCCTTTGGAGAGCCCTTTTAGAAGAAACATGTATAGGCTTGTCTTTTCTTCATTTCTTTTTGTTGTTTGGGGCTTTGTTCTTGGAAATGCAGCTGTTCCTTTATATAATTTAGTTTAAATTAACAACTGCTTCCTAGGCTGTTTTATTACAGCTTGGTACTTCTGGGACTTAAGGTTTGATATTGCATGTAGTCAAGTTTGCAATTCTTAATTTACAGCTGTTACAGAAATACAAATGCACAGCAACTATTTGGTGAGGCCCTCTTCATTAGTTCTCATGGAGAATATAATATTTTGGGAATTTTGATACTGATACAAGTGCTATCAAATCTCCAAAGTCCTGGGGATCTCATAGGTAGCAAGGGTCAATCCTTTAAATACTGAAGCAAGTTCTATATAGTAGAAAATAACAATGATACTCTCCCACTGTTGTGTGTGGACATTACCCATCATTTTGAAAGCTCTGTTAGACATGCCTCCTCTCCTTCAACTTTCTGGTTTTTACAAAAGGATAAATTAGGTGGATTTGATTGGTAAAATTGCCAAGCTTCCTCAGGTAGGTGCGAACTTAGTCTCCATTAAGGAAGTTATTTGCACTTCTGCTTGGTATTTATAGTCTAATTTAATGAGGTGTAGGAGAGAGGAGAGTGCTATGAAATCCAGCTCAGCAGCTTCAGCATTAATTTGTTCACATGGGATCTTCTCTTTTGTGGCTCTTCAAGATCTTTTCAATAAGTGAAGTTCACAGAAATGATACATAATATTCTTCTGTAGTTAATTCAGACTTTTGAGTTGTGAAACTATACCATTCAGCTCATAGTTTGTAGGGATGAAGGTAAAGTTTCTGAACTGTGCCTGCAAAACAATGTCATCTGTAACTGTAAGACTTAATACTGCTGCAGCTAGTAAGTGTTGGATGTGGCACGGGAGCTGTGGGAATGATGGGGGTCAGCACAGCAGTTTTTCACTATTTTTTTCAATGTTGAATATCCAGTATAGAGTTCAAGGGGAGTAATTTTTGCAACCGTAAACAGTGATGCAGACTGAAAAGCAGCTTTTTTAACATAAAAAACCTGTTCTACTTCAAAGGGTTTATTTAAAGCTGGGAATCAAATGGCATAACTGTTGCAGCCTGCAGCTTCACTCTATCCCCTTTCTTGATTTCTTTTGTCTGGCTCTGTTCATGTGCGGATATTAACTCTTAGTTTGCTGTAGACAAAACACAGCTTATCCAGTGTTTGTGACATAAGGGGAGGAACAGATAAGTACTTTGTTATTTTGTGGTCAGCTCAGCAGGATAGACTTGGATTACAAGACAGGTTTTACAGGAGGGAGCAGGTTGTTCAGGTAACTGTCTCCCAGGACCTACATGAGCAAACTACACTGTTGGCTGGAGAAAACCATCTCGATCTTTCATGATGTTCACACACACACACACACACACTCTGAACCTCCTGTCCAGAAGAGTAAGACTTGCTGCCTTCTGCTTCCCTTGCATCTCTCTGTCTTCTCAGCTTTCCCTTCCAGTTGTTTTCCAGCTTGTTTGTGTCAGAGCTCTGTTTCACTAAGCCTTCCTCTCCTGCCTTCTATACCTCCTCCCAATTGTTTCTATTCAGGAATGGTGGGAGAACTTTTATGAATTGTTTATCTATGAAGCTTTGGTGAATGGGATTGGTGAACGAATTTTTTAATGTCACAGTGACTCCTTATTTGACCTGCATGGAGACAGATAAAGAGCCTGAACCAGCTAGCAAGTGATCATATTCCTTGCAGTTATCACAGGTTATTTGTCTGTGGCATTTTTCCCTTTGTTTTTTATTCTTTAGACAAGCTCTAAAGCGTCGGAGTAAATCAGAAAATGCAATTCTGATGCCCCAGCAGCCTCCTCCTGCACCAGTTGTCTTATTAATATTGATAACCTATTGGATATGCAGATGTGAAGTGTAATGATGGCTGGCATGTTACATGTTCTTGACTACTCCTTTGGTGCACCCCACTTACTGTTTTCCACATGTTCCTGATGAATCTATTGTAATTTCACTGTACATGTTCCTTGGCAATCATAAGTGTCCTGCAGGCAGCAGCAACTTGCTGATCCCTGCACTTGTGAGCAGCAAAAGAAGATGCAGATAGTTTTTTGGGCACATTTTACCCAGAAAATGCTTGATCTGAGTTTTGTTTGATTCTTTGTATGCACACTGTACTGCAAACAGCATAATCAGCCTCCTAACGTTGTTAGCCTTATGAAACGACAGCCTTTTGTTCCACCTTTTCATTAAACTTCGTATCAGATTGAGCTTTTAGGACACAATGCAAAATCTGGCCTCAGACATTGGTTTCTGTTAAGATTCTGTATTTGGAAGTGAACTGTCAGTTCCGAGGGAAGAATGGGGCAGAACAAAATGGTCTTTGCCTTGCTGCCATGGTAATGGCAGTGAAGTGCTGATAAGTAACAATATCCATCTATGTGTGAGTTAACTCCTTATGTATTCTTCAGGGAGAAGTACTCTGGCATAGAATAATATCATCTTTCTCATAAAAATTTAAAGCCATCCTAAGGATTATAATTAATAAGGGATTATATTCATGTGTAATAAATTGGGTCGCAAATGGTACACGTTCATTACGTTCTAGAAGATTTGGGGACCATGGCTACAGAAATATTGTCTGAATTCTGTGACTTGCAGTAAAGCACTTGTACAAAGAATGGCCCCAAAGTTGGTGGGTTTTCATACTACACCTATATCTATATCTATATCTATATCTATATCTATATATCTCCCTTTTCCAGTTTTGTCTTCTAGGTTTTTTAATGTTATCTCTCTCTTCTCTTAGTCCATGAGGAGTCCTTTCTGGTCTTTGAGAGTTGCAGGCTGTATTTGTGCTTTAAATCAAGTCACTGCACCTAGATGGATTTTGTTCTTGTTTTAGCCAGAGTGTTGTTTTAAGCAGATTTAAATTTTTTTCATTTTAGGAGAATTTTCAACAGACTCCATAAGGTAGGTTTCCTGGTGAAGGGCTGTGTTCAGTCCTCACACAGCTTTGCTGTGCAGCCATGGGTGAGGAACTTTCTGAACTGGGACTCTTTCCTTGTTAAATAGAGGTGCTGCTTTCCTAGAGCAGAGCCCTGGGGACACTTTCCTTTTGCTCTTGAGGAATTTGAATTCTACATTGTTGAGCTTCCCTTCAGTCTCTTCTGAGATAAATCAAATCTATGCTTGGAATCATTCTGTATTAAACCCTAAGTTACCTTGGTAATTTCTAAATCACATCGCTCATGTATTTTCTGTTACGATCATTGGACTTCTAAAGCACCCTGCTGATCAAACCTTGGGGCTTTGATACCTTTTAGTTTCTTTTGTAATTACTACGTTTTAGTACTTTCCTTTAAATCCCTGTGTGTTGTGTAACAACACCAAAGCTACAGTACTTGCATTTATTGTTTTTTCCAACTTGATTATCTGTTTCTGCCTGTTGATCAACCCTTCTTTCAAACAGCATCAGACAAGTCACTGTATCAACCATAACCTCAACCGCCAAACTCCTGAGTTAGCAGTTAAATCATAATTTAAATGTGCCACTTTTGTTATTTACATTACTTCCCAGATAGGTTTCATGTTGATCTTGAAAACACACTTCAAAGCACCCAATACTTTTGCTCTCTTTTTCCTTCTGGCTAGGATTATCTTGTGCAGATGACTTTTTGATGTGAAGGAGACCAGAGTAATGTCCACATGCAAAGCCAGCCCCTGAGTGTGGTCCCTATTTGCATGGCTCCCTGTTACACACATTTTTCTTTACACCAATGCAAGTGTCAGTTAAACTCCCATACATCTCCAAATGGCAGTGGAACACTTTGTTATCAGATTTGGTATTTAAGGGAGATTGTCTTGATTAGTAAGATTAGTTAATGACAGAGTGTTTTTTGCATGAAGATTTTTGTTGGGATTGAGCCTGGCATATTAACAGCAGAAAGTAAATTGTCATCTATAAGCTCACCCAGCTCCATGGAAAAAAGGTCAAACTGTAGTAAATTATTCTTGTTAGCAGAACAGAGAGTAGGGCAGGGGCTGAAGTAGCATTTTGCACACTGCCTAGAACAGAACTCTTAAGCAGAAATTGGAATTGCTATACTTTTTACACTTTTTGTGGAGTTTTTTTTTCTGTCCAGTGATGAGAGAAAGGATTGTAAATAGTTTCTGCTATAGATCATCTTGCACTGCAAAACTTGGAAGCAGATCCACATCTTTTAGGTGTCAATTTTTTCATCTGTCTTTAGCTCCCACATGAGATTAATCAGACACTAGGACTGAATCCACTTTAGAGAAGTGGGACAACATTTAGGAAATAAATAAATAAATTAATTAAAAAGTCATGGTGCACAAACTGAGGATTCTCACAAAGTTGCAGCATTTGTAATCCAGATCTTTAAAGCTGGAAAAGTTTGCACACTGGACTAGGACACAGTACTAAGTTTTCATGTTTTAGAGTTACAGTCGTAGCTTTTTGCTAAATTTTGTTCAGTGTTTTTGCTTTACCATCAATGCTCTAAGTTGGCTTGTACATCTTTGAAAGTCAAGAGGGAAGAAGTGACCTCTCTGTCAAAAGCAACTCTCACAGATTACTTGTGCCTAGAAAGACAGGGCTGTTGGTTATAAAATGGAGACTGTAATGTTCAAAAGCTCTCATTTAGCTTATGAACTCTTGATTTTCTGCTCACAGTACCAAGTCCAGACAGAGGACAGCAATCCAATAGTGCTACCAGCTAATGGAAGTTCCCTGTTTTGTTGCTGGAGTTCTGGGGTGGCCCAAGCCCTTTTGGAACATAAAGCTGCTGGATCAGAGAGTGGCACAGTGCCTCTGGTGTACTGAGGGTAGTTCTCTTCACAGGCAGGTGCTGCAGGAAAGTGACACAAGTAATGCTGTGATAAAGTCGTCACTGTACTGGGGATTTTCACAGTTTAACTTCAGGCACCTAAGTCTAGGGATCATGGAGCTGAAGGCTCCTGCAGGGTCAGTGGGACACCCATGGCTCCCCTGACAGCCCTGAGGCTGCTGCTGGCTCAAGCACTCAGGTTGGATGCCTGAAGCTGAACAGTGACAGCAGCCTCTTCAGCCCAGGGTGTAGTTCAAGCCCAGAGCAGGTGTCTACCACAGCTGCTAACACAGATACCTCTTTGGCTGTCTCTTTAGTGCTGAGCACATACCAGCACTCTGAATGCAAGGTGGAACTCCTCAAAAAGATGAGCATTAACCCAGCTTCAATATCCTGGAACTGCAAGGCATTTCCAGAAACTCTTCCAACCAACCACAGCTTTTTTCTTTCTTACTTTTTTTTTTTTTTTTTTTTTTTTTTTGGGGTGGGATTGACTGGTGTCACTGAGAGTTGTCCCTTTATCTTTCCCCTCCTTTTTGGATGCCCCCTCAGGATCAAGAATGCCGTGGCCTCCAAGAGTTCCATAAATAAGTATAGCATATTTTCTTCTTCCTATGCTTTTCCACCTACTGATGAATTAAGAGCTTGTGCAAAAAGAAACAGAGAGAGGACCAAAGATACCAAGCCTCATCTTGCTCACACAGAATCTGCTGCTTTGCAGACTGCCCTCCTCTAGAGTCCTGGGAAACAGAGTGAGGAAGAGGATGAAGTTGCTCACCCTGTGTGTTGCTCAAGCAAGAATGGGTGCCAAAGTCAGAGTCAGAATCCCAGGACCTGATATATATGGTGTATTGTTAGCCGTGTTTGTTTTGGGAGCTTTTGGTAATTTTTCTTCTAGGTTTTTGTCTCTCTATTTAATTATCCTTTTCATTACTGATTTCCTGACTTAATCTGAATGTGCATAAATCTCCACCACAGATTTATCATCTCTATAGAAAGCGCTTTCAGAGTGGTTGTGCAGCTTCCCAGAAAAGGGACACCGTTGGAAAATGAAGCTTTCAGATTTAACAATAAGCCCACTATTATGCTGATTTTTGCCAAGCTTTCCCTCACTTTTTTCCCATTTACTACAAGAGTGAGCTCAAGGCTTCTTTTTTGTTTGTTTTTGAACTTCAGTCCTTCTTAAGTGTTTACCACCCTGCTCAAGTCCACTCACTCTGAAACATCAGACACTCTAAAATACAGCTGCATTGCTTCTGGAATCAGAAAATGCTCAGGTTCTTTTTTTCAGCTGCATGTTTCTGTTTCTGTGAAGGTTTTAACCAGCCTCTTTGCCAATCTTAAAAAAAAAAAAAAAAAAAAAGTAAAAATAAAAATATTTCTTAGAATATTGCACTTTGACTGTCATAGTCCTTTGACAACTTTGTATTTTTACCCAAATGTGAGATCTCAGAGAAGCAGTTGATATTATCTTTGATTATAAATAATCTCATTGCAAAACAGATTTTGTTTATATAGTATATAGTCTGCATGCTCATAAGCATTTAATCAAATTCAGGTCTTGTCTGAGCAAACATAATGGCCATTGACTTATGTGTGGGTTGTGAATTATTCTTCCTGAATTTGACCTGCTTTGAGAGCTGAAAAAAATGCTGTCCTTCATTTTTTTGCTTGGGATCACACAGGCAAGTGGAGAGGCTTTTCTATTTCTGATTTTTTTTCTGAATGTTGAATACAATTTTCCAGTGATAACATGTAGGAACCCAGCCTCCCTAGGGTTTTGGTCCACTGTGACTGTCAGAATTTTTTATAGTTACTATGAATTTTCTTTTTCTTCTTTCCATGCTTACATTCTATATAATGCTCTTTGGGATTCCACCCAGGTCCCTTGAAAGGATTCTCTGTCTTTTCTTTGCTTGGCTGCTTTCTCCTAAGCCAAGCATGTAAACATCTATCTCCTGAAGATATATTCCTGTTAATCACTTCTGGTGCTTCTCTTTGAACTTCTTTCCGCTAACATTCCAGTTTTTAACTGCTGTTAACAAAAGCCAGGATAAAATGTTATTATCAGTCCTTCTTCTGGCTTAGAAGACCCTTGTTATATTTATGCCCTAGATTAGCAACTGCTGCATAACATGTAATTTGCTGTTTTCCATATCTTCACCCTCAGATCTGTTGCCAGACCACTGTGACTGTACCACTTCATTTCCAAATTTTTGTGTTGAATCAATTTTCCCTTGTTGTGAGCCAGAAACAGTTTTGAGCCAGGGGAATTTCAACTGATTTAATTTGGTGCCAATTAACAAACTCTTAATCACCGATTCTGGTATTGAGACTACAAACTAATAAGTATTTAGAGAAACACACCTCAGCTCCCCTCCAGACACCTCTCCTCCCTGCTCTGTGGTCTCCTATTGCTCCTGCACATGGCACAGAGTCCCTCTGGGGAGGCAACAGACCTCACCAAATAGCAGGAGATGAGGCTTTGGGCAGGACTCAGAAAACCCATGCTTTATTTCTGCAGCTGAGAAGTTCTCTGCGCGATTTCTTTCTTTGCTACTGCCTCTTATCTGGAGTGAGGAAAAATGGCAGTGACCTGCTTCAGGCAGTACTGATTGCTGAGAAGCAGTCCAAGAGGATGTGGTGTTACTGATGCAACGGAAGCGTTGGAGTCTGTCAGTCTTGTGGGAGCAGTAGGTGTTTGAAGGAGATAAAGGAGATAAAATACATCCCTATGTAATTGTTCTATTACCTCTGCTTTCAGTTGTTCCATCCCTGGCCCCAAGACTAATCAGGTAGGACCAGATATGAACTCACATAATTTGTGAGGGGTGTTCTTCCCCTTCAAAAACATTGACTTTCCAAAGGCTGTGTTGTGCCATCCCTCTGGATTACTGCACCTCATTATCTGATGTTAAGAGTATGACATGTCGGTTCTCAAGGTCCTTTTCATGACAGGTCACCAGCAGCTGCAGCTTCAATAACAACTGGATCTCAGTTAAAAAATCTTTGAAGAAAGGGGGGTGTGGTGTGGTATTTTTAACCCAGGTCATTTCAGTGGTCTGGACTGCGGGAAGGTTTCAAAAACTGAGTAGAATAACAGATTACAGTGCCAGGATGGAGTCAGGGAGGCTGCAAGTGAGCAAGAAATCATTCAGACACCTTTCCTGCCAAAGTTACTCCATTGTACACTTACACCTGGAGTATCTCTTAATCTTTGTCATATACACTGAGGTCTGGAAATTACTTTCCTCTTCTGCAGATGGCAAACCGAGGTCGAGAGAAATCGAATGAGTTGTCTGGGATCACATCAGAAATATGGCCATGGTTGGGCAGGAAATAGAGTGAACTAAGGGTTTAATACAAAATCCAAAGTTGGTGCTTTGAGCACATCATCTTATTTCTAATATAGCCCAAATGTTCCAGCTGGGATGCTTAATTGTTGTTGCTTGTCGTTTTATCTTTATCAGTTACTAACCTCTACACAGAAAGTGAACCACTGCAACGTGTGCTAACCGTAATCATATGCTATTTGGCATGAACAGAAGATGAGAACTGAACCCTGGGCAGCTGGTGTCCTCTTTTTGAAAATGTGAGCTCAGCATACAGTCAAATATGCTGCAAGTCAATGCAGATTTGCACATTTGCTGCAAAAATTAAAAAGCTGGAGTAATGCTAAAGTTCTTTCAATGCTGTTGTAGAATCTGTGTCACCTTGGAGATCACCTTCTAGATATTGGCCGTTATTTCCTAGAAAAAAAAGGCTGGCAGACGTTGCATCAGTCTCTGTTTGAAGAGCTCCTGTTGCCTGAAGATTTGTTTGAGGCAGCCATTCATGACCCTCACAGCAAAACATCCATTATCCCTTTTATGTTCCCATTTCAGCCTCTACTTTCAGTTGCTGTGGATGGCAATTTCCTTGTGCCAGCTTTTGCATGCACCTGAAGGCTTCCCAAAGCTGTTATTCCTCCTTTATTTGTTTACAGCTGCCTAGTACTTAGTGGGGCTTTTTCACTTGTGATTAGATCCCAGAAAACTCCCCCTCAAAACTGTCCAAATACACCATTTATCACAAGAGTGGTAGATGAAAAAAAAAACCCTCAGGAATTAATTTCAATGTACACAGAGTTTTAAAACTTTACTGGAAAATACATTAAAAAGTAGACCATTTAATTTTTGTTTAACTTCTCTAAATAGATTTACAGTTCATCTTAAATAATTAACTTTAAGTCACTACTTTTTCAAAAGCCAGAACTAAAGATCTGGAATGAAGTTTCAGTTCAGGTTTTTCTTCCTGCCATGCTGTCACACAAAAACCTAAGCTATTTCTGGCTGTTCTTATTTTTAGATTGTTCTTCATATACCATTTACCGTCACTGAAATTAATGAGAAAATAAAAGGAGTGACCTTTGGCTAGGCACATACAGTTTATGCATGAGCTAAACAGCAGGATCCTTTTTCATTCTTCTTTTTCCCACATTCTCTTTCTCCCTGCTCTCCCCCATCCAAATATAATTTGTAAAGCCTTTAGAGCCTTTCATCCTGTGTGTTTCCACTGTGTTCCTTTAGATGAATCTCAGGTCTGTGATTCACATCTTTTCTCTTGTGCTGAAAGGTCAGTGGCACCCTTGTTTTATGAATATAATCCACCATTCTCTTGAACTTCAGAATTGTTTTCAAAACTCCCAGGTGAAATTCATACAGCTCAGGGTGCAGACAAATGTTAGCATTATTGTAAAGAGCACTCTCCCTACACAAGTACAAGCCTGGACATTCCAAGTGACGTTGTTTAACATAAACCAGCATTAACTGAAGATCTGAATAGTTTTGAAGACATGACTCCAATTGCATACATAATTCTCAATCTGTGGCCTCACTGTAACATTGACTATGTAATTCATGTCCAGCTTTCTGCAGCAGTTGACAAGTCCATCTGACAGATACTCAACGAAGCCACCGTCCCTGAACACAGTAGAAAGTGCCCAGTGAGGTTTCCTGGGGCACTGAGGTTTCCTGTCACAGCAAACCTTGCAGTGTCCCACTGCAGCGGTTCTCTGCCAGGAGGGAACGCTGCCAGCTCTGCCTGGATCACAGGGTGGGCTGGATACCTTCTTACTATAAATTGCACCTTGAGTGATTTTCAGTGCAGCAGTTTCAGAATCCTTGGTTGAAAACAGTAAGGCCCAAGTGTTGGCTCCAAACTGTTTGAGGGTGCAAGAAGTTCTTTCTCTGGCTGAGGGGAGGGAGTCAAGTAGAAGTGTGCTATGACCAAGAAAGTCCCATTTGTGCTGGCTGGAAAAGAGGTGTGCAATCATTTTGAGAGGGAACACTGTGATTTTCCTGTACTTGTGGCACTCATTGCTAACAAAAATTAGAACTAATATGTCTTTGAGCTTAGGGAAATGCTTGTGACAGGGCAAGACACCAATGCTGACAGTAAATCCAGTTCGTAGTTTTTTGTGGATTTTGTTTGGTTTTTTGGGTTTTTTTCTGTTCCAAGTGTACGGTTGTACCTCTGCATTGTAGTGTTTAAATTTAACTGGATAGTTATTTATTGCTTCGCAATCTTTGTGTTAACAATCCCAACTGTATTTTACTTGGAGCATTTAGGTGCTATTTTAAAACACTGATTACTGAAAAACTTGTGGTGAATTTTTATATTCTCATAGTTTGCCATGAGTATTCAGAGAGATTTATGGCATCACAGAATAGGAAAGGTTGGAAGGGGTCATGTCTGAGCCAAGCAAGGTTATCCCAGAACACATGGCTCAGGATTGTGTTCAAATGGTTCTTGGGTATCTCCAGAGAGAGAAACCCTACAACCTCCGGGCAGTTGTATGGTCACTGCACAGTAAAGAAGTTCTTCCTCATGTTCAGGTGGAACTTCCTGTGCATGAGTTTCTGCTCGGTGCCTCTTGTCCTATTGCTCAGCACCACCGAGAAGAGCCTCTTTTCTCTTAGCACCCCCGCTCTAGGTATTAACGAAGACCTCTCTCGGTCTTCTCTTCTCGAGGCTGAAATTCATCTGCTGACCGTGACTGATGTCTTTCACTTTCACTTACAGAGAAGTTGATGAATAGCTCCTCACATGAGGCCCAGCGCTGTCCTTGCGCGTCGTGGGTGTTTCATTTGTGCGCGGCAAGCAGGGTACTCGTAAATCATGTGCCCGTGGCTGAAGCCAACCCTGGGGCCGGGGGGTCGCTCTCCGCCCCTCACACCTCCCCCGGCCCGGCACGCAGGAGCCCCGGCCCCGCGCAGCAGCGGCGCCTCCAGCGGGCTCGCCCCGGGCCCGTCCCGCCGCTCCCGCCCGGCGGCGCCCCCGGCCCCGAGCCCAGCCCGGGGCGGGCCGGGGGCGGTGCTGGCGCGCGGGGCGGGGCGCGAGGCGTGTCCGCGGGAGGGCGGCGGTGCCACGGCCGCCACCGGCCCCAGCCCCTGCTCGGCCTCCGCCGCGGCCGCACCAGGTAAGGCGCTGCCGCCGCCTCCCCTCAGCGGCACCTGCGCGAGGCGGCGGGGGCCCCGCCGGGAGTTTCGTGCCGAGGGGTGCCGGGGAGGGAGGGGTGCGGCTGCCGCGGTGCCCCACCCGCTGCTCTGTCGCCTCGAGTCCCGGCGCCGAGCCCCGGCTGCGGGTGGGCCCCTTCTGGCGCTGCGGGGACCGCAGCCGGGCCGGCCCCGTTCCCTGGACCCCGCCTGGCGTGCGCCGGGACCGGCTCCGCCAGCGCCCGGGAGCCGCTCGCCGCCCCTCGCCCTCGACCGCCGCTCCGCCAGCCCCCGGCGCCTCCGGAGCCGAAGCGGGGTTTGGCTGGGCTGTTCAAGGCTATTCGTTAACAGCCTCGGCCATAAATGATTAACTGCGCGCCCGGGGAGCCGGGTGCCGCCGAGCGCAGCCGCCCGTGCCGGCGCGCTGAGCCAGCGGAGCGGCCGGTCCCGAACCGCCGCCGGGGGCTCTGGGAGCGCTGCTGCCAGCGCTGCCACACCGCAAGGTAGGCACGGAGCCCGCCCTGCCTCGGCTGCCGTTCCGGCATAAATCCACCCGTTCGGCGTTCTTTTTTATCTGTGCCGAGGTGAAAGACGGCCAAGATGATAGAGGGTTTTTTGTTACTGATTTTGTGTTTGGTTTAGGGTTTGTTGGGTTTTTTTAAGTCTTTGTTGCCTTTTTTACTGTGCATAAAAAAATTAGTAGGTATGGAATTCGTTGATAAGCAGTGGCAGCTGGCAGTACTCTTGTATTCTCTATCAGAATGCAATGCCTCCTTTGTTGAGCTGTAAATTAATAGTGTAAGCTCCTTCCCCACCCTCAGCCTCATCATTCGGAGATCTGAATCACTTGTACTACCAGATTTGTTTTCTTTAGGAGAACTAAGAGGCACCACAGAAAATCCATCTGTTTCATTCCAGGTCACATTCCACTGGATTGATTTGGTTGATTTCAGCTTGAAAATGTGCTTCAAGGCAACTAATGATCTTCTCTGGGAATTTTTTTTTGTCAGCCTTTGAATTTGAATTACCAGTGTATGCAAGAGGCATTTTTCTTCTGTTTCTTTGAGCTCTCAATACAGTTATAAAGTACTTTCCTAAACGTGGTGGTTCAGGAACGTAAACTAAAAACTTTCTATACAGAAAGTGGAAAGGCTGCTGCATGTAGAATGTCAGGTTAACTAGGAATGTATTTGCACTGTCCATGAAAGAAATCCTGGATGGCAACCTGCTGAATGCCACTAACTAGAGTCTTCAAGCTGCTGTGAGCAGGACACTGTGCCCTTGCCACAATTGTTTCTGTGAATGCAGTCAAACCGTGCAAATGCAGAATGATTTCCAGGTCAGAACAGGTTGATGAATTTAGTAAGGCGCCATCACAAACTGCTGGAGCTGAACACTGCTGCTGGGATGTGAGTGTCTCCCGCTAATTGTGCTAGGGAAGTGGAAGGAGTTTGGCCCTTTGAGAACAGCAGGATCTGTTAAATGTAATGAGACACTAATCAAGATAAGGCTTATACTATGTCAGGTGCTGTATAACTGTGTAAGGAGGTAAGGTCACAACTCTGGGAAATTTACTGTGTATAAAAGTGTTATGATTAAGATGAATTAAACTAAGTACCCTTCAAAATGTCCTCAGGGTTATCCTTAAGTCAAGGATCTGTTTCCACAGTCCTTATGCCCAGGCAGATGCCTGAGAAGAAACATGCTTGAGAATTATTACTTTGTCTGACATACAGTAATGAGCCTAAAAAATTGAACACAAACATCTTTTCTGTGTTGAAAGAGGTTTGGTTCTGAATATGGATCAGTTATTCTTATCTAGTCCTTCTTGCTCAAAGAAACGGAAATGAGGCTATGTCAGGACACCTTCCTGCCGTTTCCCGAATTTTAAGGAAATGCTTGTCTGGAACTGAAATTTATTCAGGCCTGTTTTTAAGATAAAGTACAAAGTTTCCAGTGGCCTGCAATGTGTTTTGTATTTTCTTCAAATTTTTCTCTAGCAATCATGGAAGTACCAAACCTTTGCCTGTCAGCAGTTGTAGGCAACCTGTATTTTGTATTAATTTCCCCAGACTGTTATATCTGTGTACCTTTTCACCCAAACACATGGTCTCTGTTGTCATTCTCAGGGACTGTGTTTCCTGGTGTGTTTTCAGAGGCCATGTCTTAGAGGTATTTAGACACTGTTAGCAATGTTAGTCATGCAGGATACAAAAAAACCCCACCTCAGTCATGTTCTCAAAACAATCTGCTGTGGTGCTTTACAAATCTAAAGGAAAGGTCAAACTCCACTTTTCACTGTGCACTGAAGGGTAAAAGTAAAGCTGTGTAATGACTTGGAGCAGAAGACCCAAGGGCAGTGAGACTGCACGAAGATCTAGGGAAGGAAAATAACAGTTAACTGTTAATTGTAGTTGATTTGTAGCTAATATCAAGGATTTTATTATCCACATTACTCTTGATAAATATGACTCCTGTCTGGTACTACTGTCTCCTCTGTTTTTCTGCACTGTTCCAATGCTTCTGATGCTCTATTCCTCCTGCCTTCCTTCCTCAGATTCTTCACCAGCTCTCTCACAGTTTTCTTCTTCTAATATAAAAACAAACAGTAGTGAAGTACCTTTATTTTAGACTGGGCACCTTCTGTTAAAAGCTGTTTGAAAGCAGTGCTCTATATCATTATTAAATCAAACAGTTTGGTCCTGAATGTCACTGAGATTAACAGGGGGCTTTGCACATCACACCTTTATGCCGTGTGGGTTTCTGAGCACCTTGAGCTTCGCGATGTGCAACACTGTTTGGCTTCTACTTTGCATTGCCAAGAGTCCTCTTAACAGTCCTCAGAACTGTAAGCTCTTGTTTTGGAGAGCAGGCAATGCTGGGGTGTGTAGTTACCTTGGGGGTGTATTTGTCATGGCAGAACTTTTACTTTCGATGTATATAATGGGAGTGGCATCGTGGCTGCTTCCTCCAGCAAAGATTTTGGCCCTTGTGCAGTCTTGTAACGTGCCAAGGACCAGCTCCTTGCCTGATGTAATTTGTTAAGGTGGTCAGAAGAGCTAAATGTAACTTGCACCTTGACCAATGGTGTGTGCAAAATACATTGTTTGGTTTCAGTGCCATTGTGAGAGCACAAGGAATATTAATTTTGGGATTTGGCAAGGAGCTGGGGAGTGAAAACTGGCGCTTTTTGGCGGTTTAGTTTCATGGTATGTGAGCGGAACATACGGGTGAAGAGGGCAAGTGTGTCAGCTGTAACTCTTGTTTCTGAATGGAAGTGCAGTAATTCCCTAGTTCTGGGTATGGGTTAGAAGAAATCTATTTTAGGTTATTAGCTTCCACTGTCATTCCTGCTGAAAGTTTGTCCATGTGAAGCTTGTTTAGAAACTCTGTAATGAAATCATGTGTGCAAGTCCCATTTTGAGTGTGTGTATGCCTTTGCATGTAAAACCTAAGAAATGAAGTGTCATCGGTAGGTGGAGAAGTAAAACATTCTTTTCTTCTGGGAAGTTGTCGGCAGATGTAATTGACTGTTTTTTGTGTGGGACTTCAGAAACAGACTTCAAAATTAGAGTCTAATACTGGTTTCTGAGTATAAAACAAGTCTTTTTCTTGAATTGGCCATCTTATACTCATGGGCGATGCCAGATTTGCTCAGTTACTGAAGTGATTATTAAGCAACAGTGACAATGCTTTCACTTATTGTCCCAGTACAATTATACTTCTACTAGATGTTGTACCAGAAAAAGCTCCTGATGATTTTCTGTTTATACAATAGTGCTGTGGACCCTAATTAGGGTTTGGGAATAAAGTCAAAACTCTGCAAGTGTTTTAAGCTTCTCTTGTAAAAGAACAATAATATAGAATGCCAGCCCATCTTTTTATAATACGAAAGAGACTAAAAATATGCTCTGCATGTACATAGTAGGAAAGGATTGTGGCATAACATTTTTGAAGTTTGTTCTTTTCTTGGTTTGCTTTTAACTGAAGCTCTGCAGTTTCTTCAAAAGCCATGAGTTACAAATGAATCTGCAATACTTTGTGACTCCTTGTCCTTTCCTTCAGACAAAAGGCCCTTTCAAACCATTGTGGAACAGTCACTGATTTTCATGTGGTCATTCAAGAAAAGGATAGCGATTGGCCTTCATAATAAGCCTTTCAGTACTCTCTCAAGTGGTTTGCTGGCTGAAAAAAATGCCTGTGGCAGTGTACTGTGTCCAGTATTTAAATTACTGACGAATCTAATCTCCCAAGTGTTGGAAAGGTGAGAGTTCAAATGGCAAAGAAGCCTCACCTGTTTGTGAATACCAGTGTGCTGCTACTCAGAGTTGGGGACGTATTCTGGCCTGTGTGAATTGGTGCAGTTTTACGTGATTTTCTTTGACTGAAGGTCTGTTCTATTTTTTTTTTTAATGGTGACTTAAGCCTGCTGTTACTATGTGTTTCTGAGAGGGTTGATGCTGCTTTATGTCCTGGGTGGAGTTGAGCAGTGTTATCTGTTTGTGCTGTGCATAGCTAAGTGAACTCTGGGTATGATTTCTTGGAAGGTGACTATCCTTGAAAGTTGTGGGTGTGTTTTGAGCTGGCATTCAAGAAGTTGCTGCCACTATTGTGTTGACAGCTCAGTCTCACGGAGTTACCTTTCTGTGCTGGTAAACCCAACCTGCCTGACAGCATTTCAAAATAAACACTTTGTGTTTGAGGTAGGTAGACTGGTGTTTGTTGGCCCAACCTTGTGTAAAATCCATACAAGAATTTATGGTGCTTGACTGAGTCTTACCTGGAACACCAAAAGATATTGTTGGTGCTGGGAGACGTTTCCAAATGAGGGTAGCTCTTCAGGATCCTGGCTAATTTTGTTAGAAATGTGTGCAGTACTTGCCCTGAAGGTTCAACCCTGGAGTGTCTGCCTGAATGCTGCCTGTGGCACCTGGCTTTCATCACTGCAGAAGAGTGGTTCATAGTGGCAGATCAAGACTTGAGGCTGTCTTATTGGTTAGGTACAGCTGCCAGCAAAGAGTATTTGGATGACTTGAAGCTCAAGCACGTACTCATATGGTTGTTTCAGACTAAATTACTTCTTAGTAATCTTAGTAATACATAAAACCAGCTTTCAGCATGTACTGTCCTACATACATCCAGGCTGTGGCTTCCTCTTCTGCACTACACTTAAGCCATTCCCTTTTAGTATTTAAATTACAGTGCTGTGTATGGTTCTCTGTGTAAAATTAAATACAATAAAACCGTTGCACATGCAGTTTGGGTGTGGTGGCACTTCTCAGTTGGAATGTGTTCAGAAGCTGTGGTTTATGCTAGCCATGGAAGACCTACAAGTCCCAAAATGTCATCACTATGGGACTTCTCCCTTCTGTGTTGCTGGGGGAATAACTATCTTATGCAGTGATACTAGCCTGTGTAGAATTTGATTTAGCGATCTTTAGGACAAGGTCTGAATGGAATGTTGCCTTTCCTGTGTTTCTGTTTTCCATTAATAACTTAGTTTTGGCTAGAAATTGATTTGATTTGGCTGGTTTGTTAAGGGGCTGGCATGAAGTTGTGCTTTGGTGTTAGAATTGGAGTTTTTGGTCCTTGTGCTGGGTACGTTGGCGTGAGGGATGGTGTAGAGATAGACTGCACAGCTCTAAGGTGCAGAGAAGCTTCATTGTCTGTTCCCACAGCTCCTGAGGTCTCCCGTGTACTGGGCACACTTTGTTACTAGGATGAAAGAAGGAAATCTACTTCTCGATAAAATCCTTCAGGGTTTCTACCTCAGCAATAACCAAATTATGTTATGTACAAACACAGTGGAAGCCAAAAAGGACTGGATAATTCATCTGGCCAGCAGGGAGGCAGCCAGTCTGAAATGTAAGGAAAGAGCAGGAGAATGGAGTCAAAAGATGTGTGCTGTCAACTGCACAGAGCTCTAGTGCAGGTGGGGCAAGAGGTGCCCTGAAGAGATCTGAAGTGTGAGGCAAATACAGATGAACTAGAGCAGCTGCTGTGTAAGAAGAGTGCCTGTAGGCTTGTGATAGTGAAGAAAGCAGAAGGTGGTGGTTGGAAGAAGCCCTGGTAGGGATGAAGGTTGGGCTTTTTGATATAAGTTGGTTCTAATTGTGTGCTGTTGGGTCTGCATCACAGCATGACTGGTAGCCTCACAAATTTTTCCTGTTGTGAAAGACACCAGCCCTTCATATGTCTGAAACAGGTACAGTCTGCATCCTCTGTAGCTGAGTTTCTGGGGAAGAGATATTTCAAATTCAGGTCCTGTCAGGCCTCTACACATATTGTTGGTTTTGCAGCACTTTGATGCGAGTAGACGTTTGGTTCTGTGTCCTTAGCCAAGAATATGACATGAGAGGGATGTGGAGTAGGCTGCAGCAGTGTGCTGCCTTTTGTTCCACTGAGTGCTCAGTCCTGAAACTTTTGGCTGTTCTGTGAGAGGCTTCAGAGTCCACAGGGTGTTTCAGGATGAAGGGTACTCTGTAATGGGAAGTGTTGTACTTTATTTTGTAGTAAAGAGAGTAAGTCTACAAAACAAAGGAAGTTCTGAACAAGGAAAGCTGTTCAGATGTGGATATGATCCCTGGAGGTGTTCAGGGCCAGTTTGGATGAGGCTCTGGGCAACCTGATCTAGTAATTGATGTTCCTACCCACAGCTTGGGGGTTGGAGCTGTGTGATTTTTAAGGTCCCTTCCAACCCAGACCACTCTGTGATTCCATGATTTGGCAGTCTGGGAAGTCACTCTGCTGTTGCATAATCTGGCAATGGATGGTCATGTATGTAAATTCATCCATTGCACTGCCATGAGTACAATGAGGATT
Organism: Eopsaltria australis; assembly: GCA_034509425.1. NCBI lineage: Eukaryota > Metazoa > Chordata > Aves > Passeriformes > Petroicidae > Eopsaltria > Eopsaltria australis. The sequence continues at coordinate 2,428,678 of JAVTVJ010000030.1, forward strand.
GCAGCAAAGAGGTGACTTAAAGGGGTCCTCATCAATGTGTATAAATATCTAAAGGGGGAGTCCCAAGAGGATGGAACAGGCTCTTCTTGGTGGTTCTGAGCAATAGGACAGGAGGCCAAGGGCAGAAAGGGATGCACAGGAAGTTCCACCTGAAGATGAGGAAGAACTTCTTTACTGTGCAGTGACTGAGCACTGGAACAGACTGCCCAGAGAGGATGTGGAGTCTCTTTCACTGGACATATTCAAGAACCATCCAGACCTAATCCTGTGCAGTGTGCTCTAAGGTGGCCTTGCTTGAGCAGGGAGGTTGGAGCAGGTAACCCACTGTAGCCCCTTCCAACATAAAGCCATTCTGTGATCTCTTGACAAAGAATGATGGGTTTCTGTTTTCTTTGCTTCTGGGATGAGATTGACATATTGGCATTTTAACACCTGATTCTCTTCTCTGAAGTTAACCTGTATACAACCACGATTATTTTGAGCATTGCCCTACTGATGAGGAAAGGTTAGAAATTTTTAATTGCTGTCCCAGTGTTGGATTTCCGGAGACATTGAGTGCAGGAGGTTATAATTGCAATTGTGTACAGTCAGGTCCTCTAAACATCAGCCTGAAAGTGAAAGATGGTGCCTTCCAAAGCATTTTGGTGAGAATTGCTAAAAAGCAAAACATGATTTCTTAAGCTGTAACAAGGGACTTTTTAAATGAAAGAGGGATCATCTTGTAGTTGCAAGGTCTATTAAACTGCAAAAAAGGTTACTCATTAGTACTGTTGCATCATATTAAAAGAATGCAGCAATGTAAACTCATTAATTAAACTGAATGGCACACTTTTAAACTACTGTTCACTATTGTAAGTGAATAATACCTTCTTCCATCTAGATAGCTGCTTTGCCTGGTATTAGACATTTCTGTGAATTAAAAAAGAAAAACTTCAGGATTGCTGTTACTGATGACAAAAACCAGACATTTTGTACCATGGTATGGTGCTTATTCTGGGCTGAACTTGACCTACCAGACTTTGCATCCTCACTGAGCTGGCTGTGAAGTCAGAGCCCAACTCTGCAGAAGTGGTTCAATAGAGGGAAATGGACAAACATATGCTAGAAAGGTCTGTTTTTCTGCAGTGCCAAAAGACCTGGGCAAGGATAACTCATTTTGAAATGTCGGTCTGTAAGGTTGGAGTGTGGTGAGGGTGTTTCCCCATGTATATGAGTACGAGGCTCTGCAGAGCTGCATTCCTTCTCCAGACCTCTAGCTGACATGGGGAGCCACTGGAGCTGCTGGCAGCTGGGGTGCTTTGCAGGGGCTGTTGCTGAGTGTGCTGGTTTTGTTAGATTTTGTCGTTAAACAAATTTGGTACCAGACTCCATAAAAGGCTTAGTCTTTTGCTTGTTTAGGATTTTTTCTGAAAGGGACCTCAGGGACACTTATGCACTACATTCTTGGACATTTTCGGTTTCCAGTTCTGATCACAGAGCTTTGGGAAGGAATCTGCTGTTAATTGAAATGGAAAATACAGCAGATGGACTCCTTAGGAGACAGGCCATAAATCATTAACAGTCTGTGTTAATAAGAAGGTAGAAAGGTATCTGTTCATAGATTACAGTTTAACACCCTCTACCTCCAAAAAACAACCAGCAACACAACCACAGAAAGTTCCACCTTCATATAAGGCAGAACTTCTTAACTGTGGGAGCGACTGTGCACTGGAACAGGTTTCCCAGAGAGGTATTAGATATACCTGGAGGTATTCAGGACCCGTGTGGTTACAGTCCAGTGCAGTGTGCTCTGACATGACCCTGCCTGAGCAGGGAGGTTGGTCCAGGTGACCCACTGCCGTCCTGTCCAACCTTACCCAATCTGTGACTCTCTGAAAAGATGTAATCATCTCGCACTCGTTTTGTAATTTGGTAATTCTGCTTTTAGTGGTCAGCTTTTACAGTGTGCTGTATTCCTGAACATACACCAGGAGTTGCTTGTCTGGCTTCTCAAGTTCATTGACTGGTTATTCACTAGAAGAAATGTACTTAATGTGCTAAGGTGGCTGAGATAATTTTAGTATTTAATATATTGGTGATCAAGTTGAACATGGGGTGGTCAGACTATGTGTGTGTTTGAAATCTGCAGCTGTGGATGTTGAGGGATTTGCTTCCATGTGAAAGCTTCAGTTGTTCATACCAAGGACCAGAGTTATGGGTGATGTTGAGCGGAGCCTACACCCTGCTGGTCCATCTGTAAAAGCCAGGAGACCTCAGAAACAAGAAAGGTTGTAGTTACTGTGTGCCACTCCCCTCTTCTATTGAAGCAGCAAGTATCTTAGGCAATGAAATGGAAAAGTAAATAACATCAGTGTACTACAACTTTGCAAAGCTAAAACAAACAGAAGTCTGATAATTCGCAAAGCAGAGGTTGGGCTAGAGATGGTAGCTTGGCCACATGGCATGCATGTAATGTTTTCCATGCAACTTTTTGTCATTAAATGGGATGTTACTGTTTTTAGTGTACCATAAAATATTCAGACTATGTCTTGTGGGTGAGTGGTTATTACTGGAATAAACTTTACTCTGGGTATCTCAAAAGCACTTGGAGCAGAGGTGCCAAGCCATAGATCAGTTGCTGGGGCTCAGTGTCAGTACTAAATGCATGTTTCTTCCTAGGAAAGTAAATGCAGAGATGAAATCAGAATAAATGATCCATATAGAAGATGCTATGCCAATACACTTAGGCAAACTCCAGTTTGCTTTAACATAGGGTATATATGAGTTCCCTGAAGGCATTCTAGATTTGCACCAGCACCTACTTGCCTTTATCCAAACTTACTAGCAGAATAGAAAACCACACTGTGTTTTTGCCTTATTTTACCCAGATTTCTTCATAACTAAAAGATTGACACAAGCATTTCAGTTGAAGCCCAGGCCAAAGTAATTGAAATCATTAATGAAACAGTCTAAGTTCCAGCATGAGACGTTTGCTTAAAAACTTTGTCTGTTATTTTGTTATTTGTATGTCATTCCCATGAAAAGGCTGCTTTGACGAACAAATTACTGTTTCATGGAACCTTCTGTCTCAGGGCTGTGAGAGCTCTGTGTTTTCCTTTGTGATGCGAAATACCACATGGGAATGAGATCTCATTTACACTCATGGCTGAGTCTGACCAAGATCCCCTGGGTAATTTTGATCCTCCTTCCTTTTAAAGCTTCAAAAGAGGCTAGAGTTAAATTTACATTTGTAAATTGATTTCGTTCTTCATTTTTGTTCATTATCATCCTACTCTTAGAATCTGAATGCACAAGAAAAGACTACTTCTCCATTCCAGGTGGAGAGAAATAAGGATTGGAGTTTTATATAAGAAGGAATACATCTAATCTCTGTGCTGTACAAATGTGCTTCATGGTTGTGTTCAGCTCTTGTAGGACTGTGAGGAAGGTGAGAAGTGTGAAACTGCTTAGATGATGGCAGTCTGGGAGTTCTTAATCCTCCTCCTGTCCACACACCAGGGCAACTACGATGGGGTGAAGTGGAATTGGACTTGGGGATCCACTGCTGTTGCCATGCTGGGCCCTGGCATAGTGCTTTCTTTCTGAGCAGGGTACAGTCCAGCAGTACCTGCTCCAGTGGATGATGCTGAGTGTACATCCCTCTGCTGGGCTACTTCCCCATGAAGATTCTCAGGAGATGCTCTATTCTTTGAACTTCAGACCCACTTAGGCTGCTACAAAGGCAGACTCAACACATGGTGTTGTATTGACAAACAGTTCTACTTTTCACAGTCATGGTGTGATGTCTTTTCAGCAGCCCAGCAATGGTGGCAGTAGACCGAGTTCCCTGAAGCCCCCTTATGTCTGTGTCCCAGTGTAACTTTCCGGGGTCATCTTTATATACAGTTTCTACTTGGGGCTTTTTGGTGTTTTTAATTCTTATTTATTGTAGTGTTTGATACCAGGTACTGCACAATAAAACCCAGTATCAGCTGGATGTCAGTATGAGGAGAAGTTGGAAACCTGTTTGCAGGGTTGAGCTGTTCAATGCACTCCATGACTCCCAATACCTGCATGCTGTGTGTGTTAAGCGCTCATCTGCTATAGCTGGGCTGTCTTGCTTTTGGTACTGATCTCAGTGTGTTACATGTGAAACTAGGGTGCTGTCTGCTGAATGACAGCATAAACTCTGTATCTGCAACCTTGATGGATCCACCACACACTGGTTGTGTGCAGTAGTTGCTCTTTGTCTCCTAAAATAACCTCTTGTTCACTTTAAACCATATGCACTCAGACATGTTTTCTCTGCCTCTGCTTATTTGGATAAGCAAATAATTTTAACTTTTAAAAAAAGCATTATTTGCGTGCTTTTCTTTCTCAGAATATGATTATGTCTTGGAATGTTTATACAAAAATACATGTTTTGACTTTGCTATTAAGAAAATGTCTACTTTAGTTTTGGAGCAGTCAAAAAACTGTTTTGTAAAATGCTGAATAAAAACTGTTTGACAGAGTGAGGACACAACTGATTTTGCTTAAGTGGGCAAAGTAAGAAGTACTGCTTCCTTCAGAAGCTTCTCTCCTTTTGGGAGGCTGAAGACTGATTACATGGAGGATGTGCCAGTTTGAAAATAGTGCTGATTGCACTTGCATGGAAAATGAGTTATTTCAGCTGTTGTTCATTGCAGAAGCTGTAAAATGCTTGATTGTTCTGATGTGCTTTTCTGACCAGAAAAACATTGTGAATTTTTTTTTTCAATTTAGTTACACTTCCTATCATCAACTTTTAGTTACAAGATTGTGTTCTGTGTAAATGAGCATACTCAAATTTACCTGGATCCACAGTGATATTTCTAATAAATCCATGGATGTTATTTTTAATTTCTTCACAGTTATTTTTGAGTTCACATGCCTCAGTAAGGGGAAGCTCTCCTGATAGATTGACCTTGCAAAAGTTGCAAGTAAAACTCACAGTGGACTCCCAAGTGGCAGCAAAATTCATTTCAGAGGGAGGCAGTTTTCACACTGAGGCATGGAGAGTCCACAGGTTGTACAGAATATTCTCCTCATTCTTTTTAGGGTCTGGTGGCCCCTGGAGTGTGTAAAAATGAAGATCCCATGGCTCATCTAGGCACTAAACACATCCTGGCTCGTCAGGGTATCAGCAATTGTCTTAACTAGGGCTTTCCAGGTTTGTGGTGTTGCTTGGTTACCATAATTCCCACAATTCTCAAATAAAGAAAGTAAAGCAAATGTAGAAAAAAATCCACCTGGTTTCTATTTATGGGCTAGGCTACTGTACAAATCCAAACAAAACAGAACTGTAAATCCTCTATAGCTTCTTTCATGATCATTTTTTTCCTCAAGTATTCCATTTGGCTTCTCCCAAAGGTTTTCTGTTTTAAATATGTTTTATATTGGACTACTTCTAGGATTCTGCACAAACTCATCGAGTTCAGAAGCTGGAATCTTGGCAAGTAACGGCTTGTGTCATCAGCCAGTCTTGGTAACTCCAGCTGGGATGCCTTTTCAGGTAGACTTTACATGCATCCTTAGGTCAGGGCAGGGAAGAGATCCCAAATCTTAGCTTGAAATGTGTTAGGGAGTATTTGCTTTAGTAAGGATGTTAATGACCTATCATAGCCATTTGGCTAAGGATGTTGTGTCATTTTTTTAATGTTTCCAAATGTAGCTTCAGAAGTCCTCACCTGCCCTTAAGGGGAATAATTTTGGCACGTGGGCTCATGTGTTTCGGGTAAAATTCTCATCTTAATTTCAATTAGCTGATCTTGACCATACTCAAGTTCTCAGAGAGTTATGACACTCTGAGAACTTGAGTATAGCATATATGGCTGAGTAGCTATTCTGTTGCTATCCCTGCTCCACTGAAGAGTTCTGCAAAATGAGAGATACCCTTTTTTTAATAATTTCCAGGCTGAGATAGATTATTCCTAAGACAGTCATTCTATTGCTGTAGCAAATGAGTTTAAGTTTCTTTTCATGAAGTTAATTCCCAAAATAAGGCTTTTTTGGGAATATGTGGATGAGTTTCATCTCATCCACGTATCTGCTAGGGTCATAGAGAGTGTACCTGGTTATGGTACAGTTGGTTACAGAAACCCCTTTAGGTTCTGAGACTGGAGAAAAGTAAAATGGAGATATCTGTGAGTCAGAGAGAGATTGAGGAAAAATAAACACATCCAAGTAAAACATTTCCAGCTGTGGAAAAAACTATACCCATCTATCAGAAGTATGGTATGTATATGAAGCAGACAGCGATCCTTGTAGGAAGTGGAGTTTGTAAGTATTGCCGTATGTTCATTGTCTGAGAACTCGTGCTTCAGTGTGGCCCACAACTCAGTCCTCTAACCATTTTGGGCTTCCAATGGGTCCAGTTCTTCTGACAGTGGAGAGATTTCTCGTCTGGTGAGCTGTTAGGTGTTCAGTGGTGTGAGGTTGAATTTCCAGTGTCATTTGGCTCATGGATGTCTGTGTTACAGATCTATTCCAGCTCCATTTCTGTCAGGAGGAATTGGATTAGGCCTGTAATGCTTTGGGAGTAAATTGTTGACCGATGCTACGTTAGGAGGAGTAAGAGACTGCAATAATGAGAGATCACTGGTAAGAGAATGAAAATGCTTACAGACAGTTGAACACGAATCCTGTCCTTTGCCCAACTGTGGTATCATTGTCTGGCTTGTGTCAATGGACAGAAATCTGGCATAGGATGGGAAGTGGTCCAGTCCTGAAGCTTTTATTTGGTTGTCTCCCAATCCTAAAGTCAACAGATTCTTTTGCTATACAATCTCTGGCAAATATCAGATGAGGATGGGTTTAGTCAGAAAGCTTATGCTGCTTTACAGTCATATGCATCTTTTGTTGCGGTAAGAAATGCACGTTGTAAATGTCCATATGAATTGTGCTCTGAAGGCTGGATCCTGCTGAGTGTGCTTTGCACTGCATGCCCTGGCCAGAGTTAGAAACTGAAGTGCACAGAATGGAGCATCGTGGGTTAAAGGCAGGCAGAGTTCAGCTCTGGAAGTTGTTGTTACTAATTAACTGATACTGATCCACAAGGATCTTACCACTGCCTTGAAGTGTAGCAGTGACAGACAAGGAGAAACCATGATTTACTTTGACTACCTCAGAGCTTACAGACTGTGTTGGTGTAAGGTTGAGAGTAGACATCTTAGAGTCTGACTGTCAAAGAAAGTAAGGTTTGCTTTCCATGCTGCATTGGTAATTAGGGAAATGTGACTCATTAGCTAGGCCAAAATCAAAACCCAGAAAAGGGCCAAAAAAACTCAAGTGCCATAATAATCAACAAAATCTCACTTTTTTGTGTATGTACCAGCAGATTGCAAATAGCCTTTGCAGTCATTCATCTCAACATTCAAAAGATCCCCTGCTTTCTACTGACTTTCTTCTCACCTAGATGTTCCATCAGTGGCCTCACCAAAGAAATATCCTGCAATGAAAGCTAGCTATCCATAGTCCAATGGTTCCTTGTGTTACCAGCATTCATCCCAGTTCAGTATGCCTATGATTCCACTATAAACTTAGCTTTTAATATTTTTTAAAAAATAAGCAAAAACCCAACCCAACACAGAAGTCAAACTGTTCTTAACAGACCCTTACAATTTTCAGTTAATTTCAGTGCTGCTATAATCACTACATACAATATGGGATATATTTAGCACAGTATTTTGCACAGGGGTGCAAATCCTATTTGTATAGGATATTTACTTGGGAATGGAGAGATTGCAGGTTATGTTTACTGTTAGGGTCTAGAAGGCTTATGGGTCTACGGTGGAATTAGCAGAGTGCAGTGTTCTAGTTTTTGAGCTCTTGTGTGCGATGGATGTGTTGTGAAATCCTAGGTGAAGGTTGGGATCGGGGTTAGGCATCAGAAGAAAAAGGATCAAAGGGTCTGTTTTACTCTTCTGAAGAGTAAAGAAGATTCTTGTAGGATGAGGACTCCAGTCTAGACTGTTACATAGCTCATATTATGCTTTGATTCTGCTCTTTAGGTTCATTAAGGGCCATGTCACAATGAATAGCTGTTCTGATCTAGATTTAAACTTCGTATGTGACTCTGGTTCTTGTATTGTCACATATCACATTAATACTAGGATTAAGGAACTGTGTAAAAAGTCACAGCTCAAGATGGGGAGGGATTTAAATGCTTGGTTTATCTGTATGTTCTGTAGGGCCGCGATGAGCAGTGATTCCTGGCAGGTATTTGTCACCGAGCTCTGGTGGATGTGTGGTTTGGTGGTGTGATATCTGAAGCTCTTCTTTTTCCCTCTTCATACTCTGCAGGGGAGGACACTGTGTTGAGGGTTCTGTGAGGGGGTATCATGTCAGCTCCATGCACATGGACTTCACCAGCCATGGATCTGCCACAGAGGAATATGGGCCACTGTTTTTCACTCTGTATTCTAAGACAGCGCCAGCATGCCTTCCTCTTTCAGGGTCTTTTTGTTCTTTGAGAATAAAAATCACTTCAAGAATTGACCTTTCATTATAATGGAAAATTACCTTGAACATTTGCAGACATTAAGCAACAGTATTTTCTGTGATGACACATAAGTGAAATAAGTTTCCTTTTAACTGTTGTACCTTTACTCTTGATTTCCTTTCTCCTCCCTTGAGTCATTTTTTCCTGTGTACTGTTTGATAACATGTCATGGACCATTGAGTAGAGACAAAGTGGTGATTTAGGAAAGTGATCAAACTGTGGAAAGATGTCCCGTAGAATTAATTAATTTTTTGTCCAAGGTAATATTTCTCATTTGGTCAAATCTGTTAGATGTGCTATTGCTTGGAAAGAGCAAATCTTTACTTCTTCCCTTAAAATAGGGAAGGTTTATAATTTTGCATATAGTGTAGAGTTGGCTATCTGCTTTGTTACTTTACGGTGATGCAAAACAAGAACTTTGGACTTCAGTTTTTTTGCTTATGTTCCTTTGTCTTTCAAAATAGTTTTTAATAATAGCTCTCAAGGGGCAGTAATTATAATTCTAGCTTGAATAGTTTCATACCAGTGACCATATTTCTTGACCGCATCAAGAAATGGGATTCTGACATTATCTTTCACTTTTTTCTTAAAATATTGTGAAGTTCAAAAGGACAGAAATTGTCAAAGGACTCGTTGAGCAGGAGGAAAAAATACTTTTTTAAGTTGTAAAGGTTTTTCCGTTTGACTTTTTCAGGTTTTAGTTTTCCAGTGAAGTTAGAGAGGATTCTCCTCTGCATCTTGTTGAAAAGGATCAAAACTGGGGTTTAGCAGGTGGTATATTATGCAGGAAAAAAGCAGAATCACTAGGGTGCCTCAGTGCCATAATGTCCATGATCTTATTTGCTGTGTCCTAAAAATACCACCTGCAGACTACAGGCAGTACTGGAAGGAGTTAAATGTCCATATGTTGGTGTAAGAAATGCAGTTGCTCTAAGGAATATTGCTGTCTTTCTCTGTTTTGATTCAGGTGCTCACTGGACAAAAGGGACAAGTTCTCAGCTCGTCCTTGTGTCCCTTTGAGGGAAAAAGCCAAATCTTGCCCTTGCTTGCACCAAAGAGCAAACTCCTGTTAGGGCCATAGCGTAGGCCTCATCCCCAGTGCTTTTTAGGGTATTCTGCCCAAAGGCAAGGAACTGGGTATGCTTCCCTCACCAGGCTTCTGGGCCTTCTATTCATCTCATGGATCTGTGCCTGTTGTGTAGATTCCAACACCCAGAAATGCTCTTTAACACTGACATGTGTGAGTACTTGTATTTCTTCATTGAAGCATCACATTTTAAATTGCTCTATTCATTCCTTTGATTTTGAACATAACTGTGACTCAGCAAGCCATGCAGAAATGTGTGTTTAGATTGTAATGGACTTCGGGACATAAGCTGTGAGAGTCTTTGTTGTGAGAGCCTTTGCCAGGTGAAGTGCTTCAGGGAACATCTGGCTGTTTTGGATGCAGAAGCAATTAAGAGCTTTCTGCCTTGCTTTAAAAGAAAACCTGTGATGCTGACAAGATTTTTGCAGTCTAAAATTTGTTTTGGCCATGGCAAAACATGTAGTTTGAAAAAGGATAAAATGGATTAAATAGGACAGCAGTCACACGCTTCTAGTCTGTACAGAGAGTATTTTGTAGTACAGAAGGAAAAATTAGTCTGTAAAGACAATCCAGTCATAGTGGCTTAGTAGAGGCTGATTTTAGCAGTCAGGATGTTCAGAAACATCACAGTATGCTTTTAGGATTAGCTGAGGGACTGCTGAACAGATCTTATTCCAAAGCAAACAAGGACCAGTGTGCAACTCACTTAAAAGCAGCCAAAGAGGAATAATTTCTCTCTGGCATGCATGGTAAACCATAGACCATGACTGCCTTGTCCTCACAATTGCACAGGAGAATACAAAACTTAACTACTTCCTTGCACTAAGGAAATTGGGAGATCAGTTTCCATTCATCCATGTGTGGATGTAAACAGGCACTCAGTTTTCCATGTGGTTGTATGTCTTTAACTTTGGGGATAATTCCTCTGAAATTTATATGCAAATCAGCAAAGGCCTCGTATAATGAACAAAGTGCTGGTGTCACTCCTTGGGTTTCCCTTTGTTTCATCTGAGTTAGTATTCTTGAGATGATAATGTTTTCTGGAGAATGACCACAGTGAAACTGCACTAGTGCTGCTCAGGAGTTTGGTTAGTAACTGCTAAGTTACTGTAACTTGCACCTATGACCCTCTTGCATTAATGATAAACTTAACAATGAACCCTATTTTATCTCACATGCTGGGTAGTTGGAGCTTAAAATATGTGCTTTAAAAATTGATTTGTTTTAGGGGAGATTTGTATGTGTGGTTCAGAAAGGGGACTAACAGTGAAGCTTAGGTGATTGCCTAAGCTTTCATGGCAGTAAAGATTGGCCCTTAGAAAAGATATGCCCTGTAAAAACAGGTAAGGGCAAGGCCATGTGTTGACCACAGCAGTAAAGGAGTGAGGGATGTTTTTATCACAAAAGTCTCCTGTGAGAAGACAATAAAGTAAATCAAGAGTAAATTAACTAAGTACTTTTTTTTTTTTTAACTTCCAGCTATTTTTGCAGGAGATACAGTCTACTGGAGAAGATAGAAAAATAGGAACAGAAACTGGAGTCATTCGCAGTGGTAAGATGCCTTTTATCTCTCTTTGCTGATCATTCAGATAGGAAGGTTCTTTACTTACAGGTCTATCAGTGCAGGAACAAGAAGCCAGGAACTTTGGGGGCTGCTTTCACCAGAGCAGTGCAGTCTGTTTGAACATCTTGGAAGCTGCATCATATGGAAATCAAAGAGTGTCTTGGGTTGGAAGGGACCTTAAAGATCATCTTATTCCAACCCCCCTGCCATGGCCAGGGACACCTTCCACTAGACCAGGTTGCTGAGAGCTCCACCCAGGCTGGCCCTGAACACTCCCAGGGATGGGGCACTTTTTTCTTCAGAGTCTATAATTCACTACTCAGGATAAATTTCTCTCCTTTGTCTTCTTTCTCTGTGTCAGTAAGTTGACCAGCTTATGCTGTATGGGCCCACTGCTTCTCTTTACCATCTCCTCATCTTTTGTATTTGTTTGAACCACTGTGAAGATGTAGCATGGTTTGCACCTGAAAGTTCTGCTGAGCTGGTGTGCTAAGTCATATCACACTAAGTATAGCCCAAAGTGATGTTCAGAGTGTAGTGGGGAAAGGGTAGCTTTGGAGTAATTAAAAAAAATATTAAATACACATATAGACTACAAAACTGAGAGGTCTCTGCAATTGTCTAATTTAAGAGGTGGTCTAAACCCCATGGTTTTTGTCACTTGTTTTGAAGAAAATATTTGTTTGATTATATCAAATAATTCCTTTTGCTGTTTTATCCAAAGGAGGCAGTTTCTCTGTGTCCAGCATGTTAAAAAACATAAGCTAAGTCTATTCCAAGCCTGAATCTAACAAGTGGGCTAATGACCTCATCCTTCTGTGTAATTCTAGTGGAGGGGACCCATTTTTTTTCAAATGCCTGTAAGGTTCTCCAGTTTCCTTGCAGGACACCCAGATTGTGTCCCTTATGAATGGCTTCCTGAGAAATCATCACAGAATCACTTAATTCCTCAATTTTAAATCTGTAAAATGAGATAACAATACTCCTGCACTTAAGCATGGGTGTTAGGATGATAAATACAATTATGTACTGAAGTTTCTGAAATGCTTTAGGCATTATAATAAATAGATTGAAGGAGAACTAATTTCATTGGCACATTATTCACTTCATGCACACTGTTTCTTTGGTGAAGGGCAGTTTTGCTGTTTCTTAAGGATTTCCTTTTTGCTTCAGACTTTTTACACAGAATTGCCACATGGCAAACTTTCAAAGCCTTTGGAAGTGGAAAGCTCACAGGGAGTGGCTGCATAGAATCAATCTGGTAGTTAATAATTCAGCATGCTAAACTCGGTAGTGGTGAGCTGTGTGACTTCCTCAAAGGAAAGAAGAAACATATACGTGTCCAAAGTGGTTCCTACGCATCTGCTGGTGGCAAGTGTGGCCAAGTACATGATGAAATATTGCTTGTCTGGCTCTGAGCTCTGTATAGTACAAGCAAGTGACTCATCGGGTCAGTTGCTGACCAGAAAGTTGAGCTGTCAGAAACAGATGGGCTGCCTAGAGAGCGAGATATCTTGGAAGCATCTCCACCCTTGTCAGCAGTCTTACACAGCACAGGGATTTCTCAGAAGCAGCGATTTCAGTGAAAGATGCTGGTTTCTCAGCTACACTTGGTCTTCCACATCAGAATGATACCTTGTGGCCCTGAGAATAAGGAAACTTACTGGCTTGTTAGTGAAGATTCGTATTTGTGAGTCCTGTACTAGGAGGGGCAGTAGTAGGAAGGTCAGTAAAGTTCTCAGATTTTCAAAGGGATTGTTTTTCAGCTCTGAGAAGCCTTCAGGTTGCTACTAAAAGATGGCTGGTGTGTGTAAATGTTCTTTCTGCAAATGAGGCCAAGATTTTTAATCAGCTCTGAAAACCTTTTCCTGCAGTCCTTCTCCATCTCTTTACCCCTCAGCAGAATGGCAATAAAAATGTTTCTCTCAGACTGTAGAGTTGGGCTGAGAATTACTTACTCAGCTCAGATATTTGGAAGTAAAGTGCCCTACAAGTATGTAGAAAAATAGAGTATTGTAGACATTGACTACTGGGGCAAGTTCTAGATCAGAATCTGAGAAGAGAGTACACCAGTGTGGGATGGGTTTTCAGTTTGACTCGCTGTGGTGGTTTCACCCTGGCCAGCAGCCAAGCACCCACACAGCTCTTAACTCACTCCCTGCAGCAGCTCTCCACAGTGGGATGGAGGAGAAAATAGGGAGAACAAAATCCAAATATCTCTTGAGTTGAGATAAAAAACAATTCAATAGGCAAAGAAAAGGGGGGTGGGTTCAGGGGATGAAAAACAAACAAAGCAAGGGAGACAGCACACCAGGTGATGGCAGACTGATGCCCAGCCAGTCACCAAACAACAGCCAACAAACTTGCTTGAAAACAAAAAAATCCTTTTCTCCCTCTATTCCAGTTTTTATTTCTGAACTTGAGGGTACATCACATGAAATATCCCTTTGGTCACTCTGAGTCCCAGCTGTGTTCCATCCCATCCTCCTGCCCACCCTCAGCCTGGCTGTGGGGGTGTAGTGGGAAGCAGAGGTGGCCTTGACACTGTGCAAGCACAGCTCAGCAATAGCCAAAACACTGCTGTGTTGTCAGCACTGCTGTAGCCACAGAGCCAAAACACAGCACCATATGGGCTGCTGTGAAGGAAGTTAACTCCATCCCAGTCAGACCCACCACAACCCCAAATCATACTACTCTTTTTACTTACTTTTTTAATGTAGTACTGAAAAAAGAATTATCAGAAGAACAGAGTATTCTTGATTGAAAATGTTTTTTTTTATGTGCAGATGGGAAATTTTCATTAGAATCTTGAACACTTCTGAAACAGTTCAATAAGACTCTTAGGAATTTGCTGAATGTCATTTTTGTCTGAAAAGTGTCTCAAAATTTGTTTTAGGGAATTCAGTAGCACTTAAGTGCTTGTCTGAATAGGAGCTTACTGAGTATTGTTGAATATTGTCTGAATATTTAAGCTTACTCTGTCCTGCAAGAACAATTCTGGAGAAATTTTACCCAGTGTAACCATCAGACCTATGTCAGTTATGGGTAATTCTCTAATTGCCTATAGGTGCATCTTATTACTGTCTGTATAAGTATGTAATTTTATGCCTTTAAATAATCAACTCTATGAGTCTTATTTATCATGAGACTGGACAGATAAAATGCTTTCAAAATCAAAACATTAAGAATTAGAATTGTGGGATATCCTAAGAAATAGAAAAACTAAAAAATAAAAGATTTGAAGTAAGAACAAAATTTTAGTTCACTTCTGAAAAAAACCAGTGAATGGCCCTGTTCTTCCCTGCAACACCTTATTTTTGATTATGTATGCAGCTGTGTGATGCAGAGTTCAGATAATTCAGATTAGAGCTCACTGATTACTTTGATCAATATCAAAGTCTGAAATGGAAAGCAAGTTGAGCTTTCACAGATTTTTTAGAGAGAATAATCGAGATTAAAGGAGACCCTCGAGTTCTTGAATTGATTTTTTATTTTTAGAGTATTTGGCCGGCTCTGTTACTGGTGGCCCTTCTTTATTCCACTTGTTAATGTTAAGAGAGATAAGCATTTGTTCCTGGTAGTAAAAAGCATCACAAAGGCTCTGGTGAATGTGTAGCAGTGTGACTGGTGGGAATGTAAGAGTTCAAGGCAGCCGCCTCCAAACCTCTTACTGGGTTTGTCAGTCAGTACTCTCATTCCAGGAGAGAGATGACTTTATGGGATTTGGTTGATCATGCAGGAAGCACAGTGAAACAGTCTTCATAAAAATTTCTATGCAATTTCTCATGACTTTTTAACACTGAAGCACTGACTTGAATGAAACTTCCTTGTATGGTGGGGAAGAGTGAACATATTCATAGAAAGGCAGCCCACAGTGAAGGCAGAACAGAACTGGCCCCCTCCAGTATGTTCTGAAATGATTCAGCTCTAAAGGTTCATGATTAGAGCAGGTAGTTTTTCTTTGCCAGTGATAACTTCCATTTTTTGTTCTCTTTATGGAGCAGGCAGTTTTAGGAGGTTGGAAGAATGATGGATATCTTTGTTTTCAGCAGCAAAGGAACAAATGTTCTCTGAGGGCACTAGGATGAAGTGCATATTCTTCTAGAAGGGAGGATCAAGGCAGTAATTTGTGCCCTCTCCAAAAGCAGGGTGTTTGTGGGGATAACGTGGTGAAAGAGTTCTTGTATTTTTTTCTCCAACTGCGCAGTTCAGGTAGTTTTAAAAGAGCCAAACCATTCACTTTTTGCTGTGCTCTGATTGTGAGCAAGGTGGCTAGACTGTCTGATCTCAGTTAATGAGCAGAACCCCTGGAAAAATAATGATAGATAAAGTTCAGGTCTTGGAACAACTCTACCTGTGTCAATATTATTGGGAAGTAAATTGCATGTTTAAGGAAGATGGCCAGAGGAGCTGAATCTCATCCCTTGTAAATTGCTTCTCATACATGGGTCTTTTTTTTTTCCTCCTTTATTGAAGAGTCCAAATATTGAGCAGCTATAAATTCAGCTCTCTTCAGCCAAAGTCTTGGGTTCTGTAGATGCCAGTGACAGAGCTCAGTTAAGCACAGAATCCAGTCACAGCTCACGTCTGCTGCCTGCAGAGCAAGCCCTGCTTGTTTTGGTGTGTGGCTAAATTGGAGATGTGAATTTGTGGCAGCTCTGACTGTGCTTTTGTCTACGGTAAGAAATCTGTATGAGTGACTGCCAGAACTGCTCATTATGAATGAAAATGATAACTTTGTCCATGCCTTCATGAAAATACAGTCAGACACTTTGAAAAAGACTAACTGTTCAGAAGTCACCTTTGCCTTTACTTAGTAAGGCTCTAGAATAATGAAGGAAATGCGTGACTGATACAGGGCTTTCCTTGATAATAAATGCTGTGGTCAGCTCTTCTGTGTCTGCACAAGCCACAGTAACTTCCTGCTTTGTTAAGCTGAACTTTGCTTATCCCAAGTTTTGCTGTGATTTGGACTTTCTGGGAAAGGATAACTGGCTAATATGGAATTCAGTTAGCTTTTGGGGAGCCCTTGCTTAGCTGCTGTTTGAGAAATGTTTTGGTTATGCTGAAGCAGCTTCACCCAAGCCCCAAAAAACCCATTTGTTCGGGAAGTTCCTAGCTAGCTCAGTTTATTGTCTGGCAGTTTTTACTGCTGACAGGATGGTTAGAGCAAGTTGAGGTACTTGGGAGTGTGACTTGCTGAGACTTTGGTTTGCTCATTGTGGTAACTGTTAATCAGCACTGGGTTTTTGATCGTGCCTACGTGCAATGTATAGAAGCTTGTCAGTGCTGGTGTAATGTTGCTAATTAACAGCAGTGAGAAGACAGACATAGCAGTTAAGGCAATTTTGAGGTTCACGTACAAGCATGCTTTTTTTTGTGTGCTTATGGTGGATTGACCCTGGCTGGATGCCAGGTGCCCACCAAAGCTGCTCTGTCCCTCTCCTTCTCAGCTGGGTAGAGAGAAAAAACATAAGGCTGGTGGCTCAAGAGAACAGGAACAGATCACTCAGCAATTGCCATCACAGGCAAAACAGACTAGACTTGGAGAAATTAGCTTAATTTATTACCAGTCAATGAGAGTAAGATAATGAGCAAAACACCCTAAATTTTAAAACACCTTCCCCCTTCTCCTCCCCTCTTCTCAGGCTTAACTTTACCCCCAAGTTCTCTTAACTCCTCTCCAGAGCAGTGCTCTGGGATGGGGAGTGAGGGTCATGGTCAGTTCATTACACATTGTATCTGCTGATCCTTCCTCCTCAGGGGAAGGACTCCCCACACTCTTCCCCTGCTCTGGTGTTGGGTTACTGCCAGCTTCCCCTCCACCCTTCTTAACTCTTATTCCAGGGGCATTCTCATGGTTGCTGACGGGATCAACCTTGGCCAGCAGCAGGTCTGTCTTGAAGCTGACTGGCATTGACTCTATCAGACACAAGGGAAAACTTCTGGCAGTTTCTTGCAGGAGCCATGCCTGTAGCCCCTCCACTATCAAAACGTTGCCACATAAACCCAATACAGCATCTGAAATCTGCTGGTATCCATGTTTGCCCAAGAAAAGTGGCTTTGGCATCCTTTAACACACTGGGAGTTTCAGCTGGTAGGGCCTGCAGTGATAGCTAGTAACCTAGGTAACTTCAAGTTAGAGCTTAATTTGATGCTTTTCAACACTGAATTCTGTGAGGCAAATAGTATGTTACCTTATCCTCCAAAGCTGTGTTAAATATTCATCTTCAGAAATTTTGGACAGATGCAAAGTAAAGGTTTGTCTGCAGATTTCATCATTTCATAGATTTGGGCACGTCAAAACTCGCTTCCAGTGACTGAGCACAAACAGATAAGCCGATAGATGCTCTAGAATATGTCTGTGCTACACAGTGTAACTGAGCCTACCTGTCTTTGAGAAAAGTACCTTAAAATAAGACATATTTTTATTTTCTTGAAAATGTTCCTCAACAAGTAAAGTAAGTATCTTCTTTTCATTCTGTTGATAAAATTACTCCATTTGCTGTCTGTATGTGGTAGCTAGTCAAACAGTTTTATCTTGGGATTGCTCTTGCCAAGTTAAGAAACTTGTAACTTAAAAAAAAAATCCAAAACCTTAATATACCTGTCTAAACAGGAACCTCAGTTCATGGATGCCAGCAACACTTCATATGCTATTTACCTTCAGAAGCAGAAAAGTTTTTTGAGATTGTCTCCTGACTGTTGGGGAAGGGGGGACTGCTTAAGGTGCCTTTGCGTATTTTTGGCAGTACACAGTCTGCATTGATTGACTGCACTCTTACAATTAATTTTGATGTAGCTGGGTAGAGTGGGTTTCAACTGAAAAAAAAAAAATGGATTTCTCTTGGGTTTTACCTCTAAAAAGTGCAGTTCAAAGTCCAGTAAATACTCTTAATAGCTGCTTATTCATGTGTAATAGCAATTAGGTTGAAGGACTGTATGAACAATAAGTAATTATAGGTTAACTTATTTATGTGCTTTTGTTGTTGTTTCCAGGAATACCTTTTGTTAACATCAGAAAATCAATGTTTTCCTTGGCAGTAGGAAGGTGGGGGAGGAGAGGAAGACTAGCATTTGTTGTAAATCTGAGAATACCAAAATGTCAGTGGTGGTGACAGTGTAGTGTCTGACTCCACAGGTAGTGTTAATATGGGAGTACTGCCTGTGTCTGTTCATTGTGGATATACATCAGGTCATTTTACTAGAGAAACTTGTAAACATTTTTAGAGCTTTTATGTACATATGTTTTGTGTACATATGTATATAATACATAATCATTTAAATACCGCTCAAGGAAAAATTTGCATCTTCTTCAAAGAGCTATATGAGGTGACTTCGTTATAGAAAATGAAAGGCTGCATTTAATTTAAGTGTTTGGTTTTGGAAGGTTCAGACTGCTTTGGCACATTTAAATCAGGTGCTTACCTTTAAGCATATACATAACCTCACTGACTCATAAAGTATGCTTATCCATACTTTGAATATATGTTACTTACCTGAAGTCTTGCCACACTAAGGCTTCTTCAGGTCTGTCTTGCCTCCAGTTGAGCACCTGGCTTTATCAGTTCTCATCAGAAGCCCTTTATTCATGGAGCTCTTTCAGAGCTCTGGTAAAGTGCTTCCTTCCCCCAAACTCACTGTAAACCTGCCAACTCATCATGACTGTGGTACTTCCTTGTGTGCTTGGTCAGGGCAGCTCTGATGACTTCTCCTTCTCTGTCTGCAGCTGGGGGGGCTGCTGTGGGACCAACAAGCAGCTAGTTCAAGTCCATGAGCTCTCTGAATTCAAAAGATTATATGTGCTGAGTCAGCCTTGCACATCTAGCAACAGTTAACTGGTTCTTCAGAGATATCTGAACAAGAGGGAAAGGTGATGTGGACTTGGAATACTTAATAGACAGAAGGCTGAAATCAGAATAGCTCCAGGACCATCTTTGAACTTGAGGTTTATTCCAAGATTGAGAATTTACTATACTGTACCACCCTGCTGGTAGAAGTTTGATTCCTCGTGATAATTTATTTCTTGATGTCCAAAACAAATGTGAATTTGGACGCTTCCTGACATTCACTGTTGTCTTTCTGCTGTTGCTGTTTGGAGAAACCACTGTGATTGAGGCAAGTTATGCTCCCACTTTACATACTTCTCTGTTAGCATTCCCATCCCTCTTGTATCAGTCCACATTTGGGCAATCGCAGAAGCAAATGAAGCGACGCTGTCTCTTGGCATCCCATTCTGAGCTGAAACAGGAGCCAGCCTAAATGGCTTAATAGCTGAAGTCCCTGGCAAGAGCAAGTTGAAAGATAATACCTCGTTTGTAAAAACTGAAAATTAACCTTTTTTGTTGTTCTGCTGGAGGGTCATGCAGATGTAGAATTTGAGTAGATTGTTTTTTGCTATTTCACTGCTCTTTATCAGTATGCTTGGGAAGATATTTTGAGGTGCTTGAGGAAGAGCAAGAGGCTAATGTTTATTTTGGCAAGTCTTACTGTGGAAAGTGAGTTTTCTCAGTCTGAATTTTTTTTTTCCCCACAGCTCCCATCTCTCCCTCCTGCCTATCAGAGAGAACCATTTTACTGACCACGTAGCTGAATCCATCTATTGTCAACTGGGCTGAGCTCTAGTAGTGTGATATATGTAGTAAAACCGGGAATTCAGATTATGCTGAATCACAGTGATGCTCTGCAGATGTTCCTCTAGGATGCCAGCCAGCAGAGCACAGGCTCTAGGCTTCCAGCGACATTATCCCACAGAGTGGGGGTGGTCCAGAGCCCCTGGGTACAGTCCCTGAAGTGGGGAGCATCAAAAGTCAGCAAGTGAATACTTTATCCTGAGCAGCCACTGAGTTGTGGTAGTGATGGAATGGTGCTGGGTTTCCTACCTTTAGAGCTCTGGAGTGGGGATATACCTTTGCTGGCTCTTACCTGGTTCTAGGAGACTAATATAGATGTGTTTGAGGGAAATAAAACTGTTTAGAGAAAATCCTCTACTTCTAAAAATGGCCTAGGGGTTAAAGTACTCTCCTAGGGTAGCAGGAAGCAGGTTTGGAACAGGCACTAGATCTTCAGTGTCTGTAGGCTGGAGACATTCCCTTGTCACTGGGCTGCTGGGATGAGTTTTTCCTGTCTCTTCTATTTGAGCTGTTTCATGTTCTTTATATAAACATTTATAGAACAGGGCTCCTCATTTTTTCCAATGTTCTGATTTTAATGAATTTATTATTTCCTACTCTGAAATGAAAAATCATTGGGAGACTTATCCTTATCCTATTTCAGCTTTTTGGTACTTTTGTAATTCACTACAGCTTCTTAACATCGAGTCGGGTCAGCAGTGTTGCTGAGTGTTCCCTGCTTAGGTAAATGGGTGATATAAATTGGATGGGTCAAAAAGAAGAGCAGTAGGAAGTGCTGTCACCTCAGTTTAGAACTACATGTGCATTTTTCCAGTCATAGACTTTTAGGAATAGATTCGATAGTTGTTCAGGTGACAAAACTGACTGGATAGGGAGCTCAAACACATAATATGTACAACAATTTAGGTGGGAAACTGTTGGCTTCAGATTACTGACTCACTGCTTCAGATGGCAAGTTGTGCAATTTTAGAAAGGATCTGGCTTGAAAATAAACATTTGGCTACTACTACTAAGTATGGAAAGAGGATGAGAGGAATTTTCAGAGGTTGTGCCTAAGTTCCTTGAATGTTCACTAGGAAATAGTTCTTCTATCCTGTAAAATATCCTTTCATGGAAAAGCCTTTGCAACAAGACTCCCTTCCAGAAATTTGAGATTTTTCTGAATCTGAATTCCTAGTTTTTGTTTAAGAAATGTACAGTCACATGTGTTTTGGAGATGTTTTTCAATGTTTAGAATGCTGTGGTTTTTTTAAATAATGGCACTTAGTTGATTTAAAATTTATTTTACTTGAAAGCATTATTTCATAAGGTATTTTATTCGTTCTTTGTCTGTGTGCCTGCCTATATATATACATAGGCACATACACATATATATGTATATGTCAGCACTTACAGAGTATATGTTTTGTACTGGTACCTGTCTGCTGAAACAGCTCTACACAGGCCTTGCATATGTCCCCACCTGCAGCTCTCTTCTTCATTCCAATAAGTTGCTGTCAATAATGCAGAGCTGGCCTGCCTTTGTACATTTTTACATGCTTTTTAAATTGATCTCCATTGCTCAGATGCAGGATGGCCTAAATATGACCTAAATATAAACTACTGTTTTGGATCTTTCTCAGCCTGAGCTATATTCTACAGAGGTAGCAGGTTGTTACACTGCCAGGTCTCTGAGGTGGTAACTGGTGCTCACTGAGGGTGTCAGTCACTTGCCAGGAGTGAACACCACCTCATACAGTGACACTGGTCTCTGGGGAAGCCACACTGAAACTTTTGTTAAAGAAGAGCTTCGCTTTGATAGGACAGGCCTAGCATGCACAAACTCTACCAAAGGTGGTTTGCAAGCACCTTGCTTGTAACCAAGGTGAGCTGTTGTCTGTGGACCAGTGATAGGAAATACAGCCAGAATCTTTTGTGATGTAAGTATTGAAAGGTATGGTTATATCACTGAACATTGTAAACTGTTTGGATGAAATATTAATGGAGTTTGGGGGAGATGCCGATCAGTAGCTTTCTACTCTTAATCCGACCTTGGTAAGGGCTAGAGTGTTCTTCTGCAGGATTCCCATGCAGTGGAGCTGCAACACCAAGTGCAGGGAGGATCTGAGGACCTCAGACACCACATCTCTGTGAGAACACAAATGCCTGTGGAGCCCACTTAAGTAGTGGTCTGGCTTCTCACACACTGGAAGTGGGAGAGGGAAGCAAGTCAGCTGACAAGAGGGGAGAAGCACAGGCTCTCCCTGGGTTACATCGATGGTGCCATCTTTGCTTAGGAAGACGAGAGCATAACAAGGTCAAAGAGCAATAGGTTGTACCAGAATGGGGTACAGAACTTACTGGTGCCTAACCATTTTGTTGCAACACTGATTGGACATGACAGTGTCTGTGGTACCTTCTTTGAGCCATTCCTGCCCTTGGCAGAAATCTGAGGAGGATAGGAGACAGAAGGATGCTAAGGGCTGTCATTCCTCACATATCCCACTCTCACCTCTGTCTCTTTTTTCTTTTTAGCAGATAGGTCTGTGGTCATTCAGATACGGACTTCATAGTGTTAAATAGCATTACTGAGTTCCTGATGCAGCACTGCACATTTTCCAAACCTTTACCCCTTACTGCCCATTTCCAAGCAAGCTGCAAGGCTGTAGGTCTGAAACACTCACTTCTTCCTCAGACTGTGTATCAGGCATTTCAGAAATCAGGAGGTGATAAACAATGGGGGAGCATAAGCCTCCTTTCTGTAGGAATCCAGAGCTACATGTGGAATCAGTGAGACATTTTATTTCCTGCATCCTGTTTGCAGATCTGCAGCCAATAGGTTTCAGGCAGAGTGTGGTGACCAGTGGAGAGTCTGGCTGCAATAGCTGAGCAGGAGGGAGAATGCAGAGGCAACAGCTGCATTCTGTGACTGAGACAAGCATGACCAGGGATGGTAGTGGGACTGGACTCTGCAAATGGGGAATATTCTGGAATCTCTGTGCACTCCCATATGTATGTTTATGCAGGTTTTTAAAGGAAAGGATTTTAAAGGCCTCAGATGTCATAAAACTTACCCAGGGTACTTAACTGGTCTGAAGTGGCTAATCTCAAACTTCTGAAAACCAGGAAATACCAAATGATAGTGTGGACAGAAAATTTCTACATACAAGCATTAGAAAGACATAGAACAGTACTGGAAAACAAAAGTTCTGTATTAATAACATTTTATGTTGGTTTTACTTGGTGTGTTCATTCCTAGTGACACAAAAGGCTAAAAGGACATCTGTGAGGACACTTGTTAATGTGAATGTTAATTCCTGACCCTAGTTATGTTTATGCATGTAATTACGTTTATCTTTAGACAGGAGACTGCAGCAAATAGAAGATCATACCCATTGTTAATCTCAAGATACTGAAGATAATTGTCTGAATCTTGGTATTTCTTGTTGTCTCACAATCAGTGGCATGCTGATATTCATCCATCTGACCTAATAAATTTTTTCTTCTATTTAAATAAAATTTGAGTGAAAACCAAAATAATTCCTTTCTGAAATACTTGAAATTTGGAATCTCACTCTTGGAGTTTGTTCAGTCTTTCTGATGCAACAATATTAGCTTAAAACTGCATCGGAAAACTCTGTTCATCTCAGTCTTCATGTGCATTTCTCTAGTAGCATTTTTTTGTAACAAAAAACAAAGTCAAATATGAAATGGAGGCCATGTGTCTCTGATTCTGCTGGTTTTGCTTTTACCTGGGGTATGTGGAAGTCTGCAGGCAAGGCAGTGTAATATAATATATATGGAGGGATAGGAATCCCATTTGAAAATGAGATGTAATTTGGTAGAGAAGGTAGAAATAGGGAAGATGAAAGCATAGTGCGAGCTGCTACAATCTCATTAGATACTGTCATGGTTTAATCCCAGCCAGCAACTAAGCACCACACAGCTGCTCATTCACTGCCTCCCCATGGGAGTGAGTTTTGAGTGGCAGAGCTTTGTACGCTGAGCCTGACATCATATGAAATGCAATATCCCCTTGGTCAGCTGTCCCAGCTGTATCCCCTCCCAATTTCTTGTGCCCCTCAGCCTCCTCGCTGCTGGGGTGGAGTGAGAGGCAGAAAAGGTCTTGGTGCTGTGTAAGCAGTGCTGGCAGTAACTACAACATCCCTGTGTTGTAGCTACTCTGAAGAAAATTAACTCAATCTCAGCGAAAAACAGCACAGGTACTTAGCATATTTTTTCTTATTTTTTGAAGTTCCTCTAAAATTGTGATGTCTTTGTTCTGCCCATAGCTGTCTAGCTTTTTGGAGCTGGAGGATTTTGACTGAACTATTTGGAAAAGTAAAAATGGTCCGTTATTAAAAATAGAAAATAATTAAAATTCATAGTCTAGTGGTGTTCTACTTCATGAAAAAATTTGAGTGACAAAATTGTAAACTCTAGTTTATCTTTTAACAGAGAAAGCTCACTCAGTGAC
The DNA here is from genome assembly GCA_034509425.1 of Eopsaltria australis. NCBI lineage: Eukaryota > Metazoa > Chordata > Aves > Passeriformes > Petroicidae > Eopsaltria > Eopsaltria australis. The sequence goes on from JAVTVJ010000030.1 coordinate 2,452,918, forward strand.
TGGGATTAGAGAAGCATTGGCAAGGGTCAAGTCAGTTAGACCTGGGATTCTTGGTTTGCTGGGGTGGTATTTCCTTATAAAAGGAAACAGTTGCAGTGGGCAGATGAGGAGCTATGACATTTTTTGGGGTGTAGGAAAACATTCTTCTAGAAGCCTATGAATGGGAAATGCCCCCAACACCAGATTATGTGCTGTTTAATGGGGAATTTTCTGATCCCCCTTGCCAAAGTTGCATTTTCAGATGTCAGAAGTGGACACTCTGGGAGACTTTACTCTGACAGGGTATTTTCACAAAGTGTATCTTTCTGGCAACCTTTGCACTTTCATAAACTACTTTTCCTCTCTGTGTATCGCAGGGAGATTTTTTTCTTGTTATTAAGGAGTGGGGAGCATGTACCTTCTTTTTCTGACAGAGTCTTGAAGTCTGAAATTTAAATGTGCCAGGTTTTGCAGCACCGGCAAGACACAGAGTTGTTTGATTCTTGAGGTGCAGGCAATCCCACCCATCCATAATGTTGTGTAGAATGGAGTGTTTGTCAGCTTTACCCGAGGGTATGGCTGGCTGGAACACCTCTGATGCTGCTACCATTGGGAAGGTGGTGGGCATTCTTTGGAAGCTTAACACAGCAGCAGTGGGATTTCACTGCTGCTTGGAGATAGAAAGGAAACTTCTGTAAAGGCTGGGCAAGCAGCCACATTCTTTAGGCTATGACAGGTGAGCTCTGACATATTTTTCTGCAGTGGTTAAAGGCCGTTCCTGTAGCTGTCTGCCTGCTGGATGTTGCTGCTTACAGTTAAGGTCAGCAGGACACTGTAGATGCCCTGGTTTTCAGGTTCATGGTAGCTTAAACCTGCATAGACTAATAAGAATTACTTCATTTGGTAGGGGAGAGAAGTAAAACTCTGCCAAAAGTATTCCAGTCTTCTCTGCAGCATTCCCTTGAATGCTATTGAAATGCTTAATTTTACAAGGCAAGTGAAATGTCTGATTTGGATGTGTGTAATAGATTTATCAAAAACATGCTGTTGTCAGTATTTGAGGTCAGGATGTAATGAGAAACTGAGAGTGATCTCCTGCTCCAGGTAGTGCATTTGGAAATTTGTATCAAAAATTAATGACCCATTTATATAATGGATTTTGTAGTTTGTTGGGGGTTTTTTCCTTCATTTCTCTTTCTTGGAAGTCTATTGGCATGATATGCAGTGACATTTCAGGAGCACAAATGCAAGCAGGAGATGTGGAGAAAGACAAAGCATGTAAGCTGACATTCAAGCTGAGAATCTCTCATACACGGTATGTTTTGTGTGCTTTAAATTTAGTAGTTGTATTAACCTTATCTTGGCCAGTGCAGAAAATCTCCTGTCAGGGATCTTTCTCCAAACATTCTTTTGTGTGCATGCTGTTGGTGACATGTAAAGTACTGTTCTCCATGGCGTTAGGTGCCTTTAGGGCTCGGCTGAGGGTCCTGTTTTGATGTTCCATGGCTTGCACAGAAAGAAGCTTCACTGAAGAATTCAGGATGAGAAGGTAGCAGCTCAAACTTAGATCCAAGCCTGGAGATAAAGCTTGTAAATTTCAGTGGGACTGTTTTGTTCATAAAATTATGGATGTGCTATATTCTTTTGCCAAAGGATTAGAAACTAAGTAATTGTTCAATACTGAGATTAAAATAACACCAGAGGAAAAACACTAGTTAAGTCAATAAATCAGTTGGTGCTACAATGAGAAATTAAATTTGTTAGTTATTAAGTATAGCCATAAAGAATGATGCTTTTAAAAATTAGTGCAGCATTGACATTTTCTTTTTAATGTATCATCTGTATTTTATGTAACAAGCAGTGCTGGACTGAGTTATATAAATGAGCAAGTGTTTTATGCATGTTATTTCAATTATCTGTCCTTGGAGAAGGTGAATGAAAAATAGCTCCAACTCAGTTTTAGCATCTTCATTTTGACTGTTGTAATATGCATATTAATGAAGAGTGTGAAGTGTAGAGAAATGGGTCCATTTGTAAAAGCTGGTGTTCTCTTAGTTCTTTATCTTCAAAGGAGAAGAAAAAAGAGAGAAAGGAATAAAGAAGCAGAGGGTATATTTTGTGTGGCATACCAGGTCTTTTTGAAACAGCTTGCAGTTGCAAGCTAGCTGAGTCAGCATCACATTTATTGGTGGAAGGCTGTAATCATAGTAACACCTGCAGTGTACAGCAAAGAAGAGGCACATCAAATCTGGCAAGGTGTTGAATGAAGTTTTTATGGCCAGTTTTAAATCAAGACAGAGCATTGCTACAAAAAGTAGAATTGGTTCCGTAGCACAGTTAATCAGCAAAATTAATTTAAATGTGAAGAATTATTTAGCTAGTATCTTTGAAGAAACCTCAGTTGAGAGGCATGGGGCTTTCACAAAGTATCATTATTTGGATTAATTTGCTTCATACAAGATGCAGTTTTAAAATGCACAATTTTGGTACAAAATTGGTAACATATATGTTGTAAAAGAACCTGAGGATTTAAAATTACAAAGATCTTTTCCCATTGCTTATTGGTTTTTATAGATTAATAAATTTTTAAGGCCAGAAGAGTTTGTTAGCTCTTAGTGAGCCTGTTTCTGTGTTGTGTGTTTGGTTCTTCAGGAACAGTTTTTACATTTTTTGTTGACGTTGTTATAAGGTGCTGGATCAGATTAAGTGTATTTGAATCCGTATGCAAGAGGGCAGGCATTGATCAGTTGTCTCTAACATACAAACTCTGCTCAGTACTAGATACAAGAGCAAACCAGTCGAATTCCTTAACTATTCCTTACCTTACAGTTGCCTCTTAAACAGAGAATAGGACGTGTCCAGCAGGGGTTTGGTGTCAGTAGGTAGAAGGCATGCTTTTATGAGAAGCGGGAAGGGTGATGAAGAGTAACTTTAGAGCTGACTTTTCCAGTCTGCGTAGGAAATTTGATTATCTATATCTCATGTTCTTTACCCCTTTGGCGTGAGAAATAGCTGACAGCAAAAGACAAGAAGTAAATTTAAAAAAATGTGCTCTTGGGACTACAGACAACAAGCATTTCTCAATGCCTTTCTTTTGTTACTGGAACACACTAAATATTGGAAATGGAATTGCCCTGAACTTACACTCAGTGTGATCTTCTTGCCTGCTCTGTCCAGATTTAATTCTGCATTTAGCCTTTGGGTGGGCTTGACAAAGAAACTAAATTGAGCTCTTTCATTCTTGATGTGAGGAGGGGCAGGAAGGGCAACCTTCTGCTCTGAAATACCAGCAGTAAGGTCTTCAGAGCGACAAAGTGGCCCAGTTGCCAGGAAGTCTTATCAAAATGAGATTCCAGTCTTGGCCAAGCATTTGAACCGCTGACTTAATACAGGTGAAAGGTATTTGAGTTCTAATAGAGCATCTGTTCATGGTATAGTAAAATGGAGATGGCATGAGCAGCAGTCTTACTCATTTCAAGCATGTCTTTTAATAGCTGGAAATGGTTACTTTTGTGGAAATGGTTACTTTAATGGAAATGGTTACTTTTGTCTTTTGACTCTTCAATAGAACAAAAGTCAAATTAACTTTTTTTTTCTTCTTCCTATTATCTCTTCCCCATATGCTTCCTGGCTCTCATCTCTTTAGTTAGAAAACGGGTGCATACAGAAATTAATTATAAGATTTAAATGTCATCAGTGGATACTGTAAGAGAAGTGCTTAATTTCTGGAATTTGAACTCTACTAAACTTCTATGTTTCAAAGAAGGAGTTAAGGGAAGATTGTTTAAGGGCATTAAAAGAGATTTAGAAGAATTTTTGGAACACTTATATCAGTCCACACAGCAAATGCTCAAATGGGAAGAAGGAGGTGTTTCAACTTAAAAACTTAGGACGAACTTAAGGGTTCATTCTTGTGTATATGCACCTATATGTTTTTATCGACGTACAATAGAGTTAAAGAGAGTGACCAAACCAAGCTTAAATTTCATTTGACTTGGTCTTTGCTGTAATTCTTCGTGTGTGACATAATTTTAAAATGTGAAGATTCCGCTCTGTTCTTTAGTGAAGTTTAAGGTAGTTGGTTTTGATTGGAAGCAAGATTAGGCAATGGGACTCCTTTCCCTGTGTTAACTCTTCATCATGTGGTAAGAGTGTCTCTCACTCAGCTACGTAACTGGAAATAGAAAGCATACTGCAGGGTTTCTTAATCACATGCAAATTCCATTCATGTGCCCAAGTTTTCAGAGAAGACTTAGAGATTTAAATCTACAGACCCTGTTAGTCTCAGTAGGAGCTGTGTGACTAAATCCTCTGAATTAGTTTTGTATTCAAAAAAACAAGCAACAAACAGCCGTGCAGCACTTGTCAGCCCAACCTCCTGGCACATTTAGCTGCTTTTTAGGACTGCATTGATTGATAAATTCTTTTGGCAAAAATTGAGGATGCTGGTGAATGAGAAAACAGGAGCCATTGGGTTCATCTAAGGTACTCCTGCTCTTTACAGCCTCGGAACAGGGTCTGGGAGACATGGCTGGCAGAAGTGTGATACGCCTTCTATCCACATTCATAGCTATAAGGCATTTTTCAATGTGCTTGCAGAGCTAATCTGGGGAAGGTATGGAATTTGGACTAGCTTTGCCTTTTGGCAAGATTGAGCACTGTTGTGCAGGACATTGTGTTCTCATGTTTCTCTAATGCTTATGGGTAAGCATATGCAGTTAGTCATTACAGGTGTAGCTTTGACAGGTTGGGACTAAAATCTCCAAATTAATCTTTGATTTTTTTTCTCATTTCAGAGACACTACTCTCCCCTGAATAGAGATGGCAGAAATCAATTCTCCTGTAAATATCAAGGAAAAGGTAGGTTCAAGTAACAGTACAATGCAAACCAAAATTGTATTTGCATACACATTTCATTTCTGCTCTCTCCAACACTGTTCACATACTGAACTTTATTATATATTGACTCAGTGCATGAAGTTAAGTACACAGGTGGGTGTTGATAGGACTAATCTGAATTTTGCTTGACGAGAAGCATTTTTCCTTTTCTACACAGAGACTGTTTTGTCAACTAGTCTTCTCTTATTCCTTTGTAATTCCTGTGCACCCTGATGCTGTGGAGAACAGCACTTTGAGATGATTGCTGCTGTACAAAGTGCAACCACTAAAGAAACATACCCTTTAGAAAATAATTTTCTGCCCAAAAATGTTATACCTGTAATACTTAAAGCAATTCCTCAAAGACCTGAAGAGAGTAGATTATTTTTTCCTATGAAAGTATATCTGCTTTTAACTGCATTCTATGTGCTTGAATGAGTCTTCTCCATATCCTTGGCTAGAGCTAGAGCCTTGTCACCCTTTCAGGAGCAGTGAAGGACCTAGAGCTAATTAGGATATGAGGTAGGTCAGGAGATCATCTGTGACTCCCAGCAGGCAGATTTTGAAGAGACCATCTAACCATAGAACTTCTTTTGCTCCATAACTCCTTACAGGAAACAGTTCCTTACCTGTTGCACTGCCTGTTTTTTGAGTAACTTTACCTTATATTTGTTGTTAACATCTCAATTGCTCATTGTGCTTGAGGATATGTATGTCAATATGAATCTCTGTTTTGGTGATGAATATCTTGCTTAGTCCTTAATAACAGCACAGGGTTTTAAAATTGAGTAGCATGATGTTTCTGCAGTAGAAAGTAATGTCATCAAATTATTTTCCCTGGTGCCAGAGCGCTCAAAAGTAAACTACGGTAATTCTCAAAATACAACTCAGCAAATCAATTGAAGCTCTGCATCCTTACTGTGTAGCTTGAAATTTTTTATTTAGGTCAGTTTTACAAGTGCAGGATTTTACAAATCATGTGTTTGTCTTTTGTAAGTTTTAGAATGAAGAACTGCAACAGGAGCTTTATTCATGCTAGGTGTCTGCTATTCCAAGTGTGATATCTGCTGGGAGCGTCCAAAATCAAATGTTTATGAGCATATGCATTTTAAGGCAGGAAAATAATTGGATCAATACATTCTGTTACAAATTGTTCCACCAGTGTTTAGTGCCACTAGATCTGTATGCCAAATTGAAAACTTAGTTTATTAGCAGTTGAAATTATTTTGCAAAATCATTGGGTTTTACTCTGGAAAATAAAGCTTATAACCTACTAAATAAAGGGTTAGTGACCAAACAGCATAAGCCTCATGCAGTCTACATACATCAGCTGAGAAGGTGTCGTGCTCAGAGAGCCATTGCACCTGGACAAATCTGTCTTGTTCTAAAACAGGATTGCGGTGGCTCCAGTTGGTATCTCGTATTTGGTTTACAGTATGAGCAGCAACTGAGTAACTGTAAAGTGACTGTAGCTTCAGAACTCTTTGAGTGATGCACTAGAAATATGAAAAAAGGGTTGAACAAATAAGTTCTGCAGAGTTGCCTTTGATTATATTTGCACATACACTGCTAAAACATGAGGATTTCATTTGCATGTTTGAAAAGCAGACATATTTACGGTGTGCTGGTAAGAGAGTCAAAATCACATCCCTTTCTCACTGAGCTTACAGAGCTTACATGGTCATGCTACACGACATTGAAGCAGAGGGAGTTCAATGTTTTTATCCATCTTTTGGGAGGCAATATTTCTGGGTAAGAAACCAAGGTTTTTAAATATAATACTTCTGCCGAGCTCCACAAATCCATTGCCATCAATGTAAGTACAAGCAGGCCTTGTTTACAAGAACAGAGCAGAATACAGTTCCTTCCCATTTCTCCTTTTCTTCTACCTTAGTGCTTGCGGCTCATAATGTACTTAAGACTTTGATCTTGCTAAGACTTGCATGAAGGCAAAGGAGCTGTACATCTGCACACAAATACTTGATCCTGTAAATTTCTGCAAAAGTAGCACACAAGTTTCTCCTTAAATTGAAGGTTATTTCACTGTGATAAAAATGTGGTGCACATCCCATGCAGATTTCAGCATGGGAAATTCTTTTGTTTGGGGGTGAGGGGGGTTGTGTGGGGTTTTTTTCAGTGGTGACCTTTCCCTGTGTTCTCTCCATGATCAGCTTCTAGTTATTCAAGAAAGTAAAACCTCTGCCACTGTTTTAAAAGTAATGTGAGGCCAAGGCAGACATTTTGGACATTACGCTCACACCCAGACTCCATAAAGCCCCACCCCTCAATTTGAGTCATAAGAGAATGCTACTGTGGTAGTGATACTTGTATAACTCATTCTTGGCATTTCAGTTGAAATAGTTCATGAAGTCAGTAGGTTAAACATTCTATTTTATATCTTCTTTTTTCTTCCCCAAGAGATTTATATAAATGTTGGCCTGTGATGTTAGGAAGGGTAATGGAAGTTTCCATAGTTGGCAGAGACTCCCGCAGCTGTGATACTCTTGTGGGGGAGCCAGGACTCTTTCAATTACCATATTTTCATGCACATAACCCACAGATTTTCTGGAATAACCTAAGTTCTGCATTTCAGCAGACACAAAGGTCAACAGTTGTCTGCGTAACTAGTTTAAGAAATTTACCATCAGGATCTCTCTCAGAATAATTCCCTCAGCCCTGACCTTTGCTGTAGTCTTCCTTCACTATGCCATTCTCCCTCTTGCCTCTGATAACACTCATACTCATCTCTCTGCCTGAAAATAAGTAAGGACTTACTTTTTGTGTCAGGGTTTTCAGAGACTGAGTGTTACACATAGTTCAGATCATACGCTCAAAAGTTCACTGGATTAAAGGATAAAATGAGCCAAACTCATTGGCTTGCATCCAAAATCCATAAAATCAAAGGAGGTATTCAAGCATTAACCTAGTGCATCACAAGAAGAAGTGCTGAGATTCTGAATTGCAAGGCTTCCAAAGAAGAAGCAATTGGAGTGAGGAACACAAGCGACGTATTGTCTCCTGCAACAATTAGGCCCTCTTAGTTTAACAAGAGAAGAGTGAATATCAGGCACTCCCCAGGATAACCATTCATCTCTGGCATGTGACTTTGGTTTCGATCCAAAGAAATATCAGGAATTGTTTAAACTTCAGGACTTGCTTTTGGGCCCATTTTTTTCTTTCTTCTTTTTTTTTTTTTTTTATTTTTTTTTTATTTGCTGTATGTCTAAACATGTTTGAACATGTTGAAATCTACTGTCAGCTGGAATTAGCAAAATACTCATTCACATGAAAATTCTCCTACTGAGATTCTGTTAGGAGTGAAGTTTTGCTGAAGTTCTCCTGAAAGGCTTGCTTCCTCATTTGTCATTTTGAGTGTCAGAGCTGGAGAAGCAGATGCGCAGCACTGGAAGAAGGAAATTTTATTCAGATGTGGTTTTGGAGGTTTCACAGTTTTGTTTGCATTACACCATAAATGTGGCTTTCATAAGCAGTAGTCATCATGCAAGGAAAGAGTAGGATTTAGAGTGGAAGGAATGGAAGTAGTATGTAAACTTAAAATCATGCATTACAAAAGCAGATAGTTTCCAATTGTGATTTCATTTTCTCTTTAAAGTTGACCTTTGCAGCTGTTCCTTGCCTATGTGTTGAAGTAGATGAACTGTTCAAATACCAGAAAAGTTGATCAAAACGCACTTTTGTCACTTGATGAGCCATTTAACTTAAGGATATCACAGACTCATGTCTGTAAATGGTGCTGTCATCACTCAAGCAGATCAGTTCTTACTAAGCCAAACTTTTCAGGAATCCTAAAAGAATGTATTAGAATATCTGGCTTTCTATTTGATGGATAAGGGTGAAATAATAAATCCATTACAAGTGCCTAAAGAAGTTTACTGCAGCAAGTAGAACTTTTTTGGGGCTTACTAGTAATAAATGATCAGAAGGTATCAAGGTGATGAACAGATAATGTAGCAGAAAGAGAGGCACAGTAGTGATCAAAGCTGTCATTTTGCTCAAAGGGCATATCAGCAACACTTCAGTTTGTCAGGATGAACTTAGTAAAGCTTCTGGAAAAATGTCTCCAGTGTAAGAAATAGCCTCTTAATGCAACCAAGTCAAATTGTATTCATGAAATATGTTTGTGTAGAAGTTCAAAACCTTTTAAAAATTTCTGCCATGAAGTGGTTTTAAAATGCATTTTCTTGCTTAATGTAGCCAGGACATCTGCTAATGCTAAATTCCTAGATTATCGAAACCAGCAGCGTTCTGCAGGCAGCCCTCCTTCCCTGCGTCACTTGCGGAATTTGGGAGGAATTGGAGGTGCAGTGTAGTTGAATGATGTATATGTGTACATAAAAATTTGCTACTGACATGCAGTAAAAATAAAGTAGGAAATGTCTGTGTTTATTGGTAACCATACTTACAAATTAATTTCGTTCTTAACTTAGAGAGAATCTGTTGATCTTAGTGTTTATTACAAAGTGAAGGTGGATCTGTGTTAGTTTTCCTAACCAAGTATAAATAAGAATATTTCTGTCTAAGTGACCATAATAGTAACTTACTTCAAGGGGATTAGAGCAGCTGTGTTCAGGGGTTTCAGAACAGCCGTGAGCTTTCAGCAAAGAAGTTTAATTTGTCACTATGTCAGAAATACATAAACAAGCTCTCTGAACCCCGGATATGTTACTTATTCACCAGAAACATCCTCTTTGAGATGATGCCAAGGGGGACCAGATGGAGCAGAGCAGCAAACAGGCAGTGATTGAGTCCATGTTGTTACAGTTGCCTGGGAACCATTTGAAACTTGACAGAGAACGTAAAGGGCTCAGAGGAATACACAGCCCTGTTGGCTTGGTTCTGCACATGGAATAGGTAATCTGCTGTCACAACTTCCAGGCAGGCTCTGTTTCTTTTTGAGCTTGACTTACCTGGAAAGTCTTGTGAGATGGATGTTTGTGAGGACTTAGAGTAAGCTACCATGAGAGGGTAGAATTCAGTATCCTTTCCACTGTGCTGTGTTCCTCAGAAGTAATCTGTTACTGATTCATTTAATTTTTTTTTTAAGTGAGCCAAAAATTTGCCCCAAGTGAGATGTTTAACAGTAATCGTCAGAAAAATAGTCAAGTATATCTGATCAGACCTTTGGGATTTTGTTGTGAGGTAGAAGCTTATCTGAGGGGACATAAAATCTTTTTCAGTTTTGATTCCACTTCTGGGCAGTCTTCAACATTTTTTGTAAGAGACAGATAAAAACATCCTCATGGCTGTGGAATTCTGGTCCTGATGAGACACAGTCTGGCTCAAATTGCAGCAAGCATTAGCCGGACTTGAGCTCTGGATCGTGGGTTTAAATGGAGGTGGACTTGGGTTCTGTCTTTCAGGTTCTTGACTGTATACAGTTTTTTTCAAGATCACAGATTTCTATTTTAGATCTGTGATTGCTTTAAAGTAGCTTTTGTAAGCTGAAATTCTGAGAAAGTCTTCTTAGTAGTAAACAAAGTAATGTTCTTTCCTGTTAGACTACAGGAGGGAAAGCCCAGGAATTTAACTACTGTCAGTGTCAGATTCTCAACTAATGCTGACATTAATAGCATTAATTATCTGTGGTTCTGAAGGTATGTTACTGAATTCTCTTGGTGTCCTGGAATGCTGTCTAGAATCCAGATGATGACAGAAGTTCAGTGGGAATCTACGCTGGATAAAAACAGGATGTTTCACAAAATAATTAAAATAATTGACTTCCCTGTAGTCTGTCTGGTAATACTGTTTCTGCTATGATCAGGTTTCAGTAAGCAGGAAAAAAATGTTTTCTCCCACATACATGGAAATCTAATAAAGTAGACTGCTGAGTTAGCTTTTGAAGAATGGCATTAATGCAGTACCATTGCATGGTAAGAGATTCTTTTGCTCTGGTACTTTCATACTTTAGGATGCTAAATATTTTTTAAAGGAGTTTGTTGATGAGAAGTCATAAATATCAGATGTTGCATAATTTGTTGCTTACATACTGAGAGGGTGGATATTCTTGCTGAGTTTGAGGACTGTAAGTTTAGAGTTACCTCTAAGGAGTTACCTCCTATCCTGGAATCATCCTGTCACACCTGTAACAAAAATGAGCTCTATACAGACTTTTGGATTGGGAAGTGATGGACTTCTCTTGACCAGCTGGAGGTTTGTAAGTCAGGTGTGTAGCTGTACTAGCACAGGGCTGTTTTATCACCTGAGGTAGCAGGTGAGCCAGAAAGGAGCCAGCATACCTGGAGTGCTTAGATCCAGTTCACATTGATCCCTTCAGTGTAAGTCCACCTTGTCATCTTGCATTTGTCAAGCATTCCTGGAGCTTTGATATGCTTCTGTTCATCACAGTCTGTGTTAGGTCTCTTATGACCTACAGCTGGAGAAGTGCCTTTGTGTTAGGCTTACACTGTCAGGAAGTTTCCCATCCCTCCTTCTGGCTTTTTCTTTTTTATCACCCTTTCCAGAAACAAATGGCACATGTTTTGCATGAGGGGACAGACCTGGGCTTCAGACCTAGAAATCTAGAGATATATTTGAAATCAGGGTTAAAGGACTAAGGGGTGGAATATCAGGGACCTTGAAATTTGCATATCTAGGTGATGCTGTCATATAGCCTGGTCTCCCTCCACATACCTTGTCCACTTCCCAGATATACTGTCAAGTCACAGTTTGAGTTTTGTAACCACATGTCAGTAATTTCTGTCCAGAAATTGCTGACATTTTCATTGTGTACAACAGTTCCAGTGTATTCTGGATTAAAACATTGGACAAACAGTGCATATATTGGAGACCTGATGTCTGGCATACAGATCTCTGTCTTTGAAATTCTGAAAGAAGTATGGTAACATGATGGCATTTTGTTCCTAAAAATTTACAAGACAAAATACTTTGTTTTAGAACAAAACCTCTTGGGATCTCTGCTCTGTTTGTTCTGAACTTGAAATGGTTATATATGTATGTATGTATGTGTGTGTGTGTGTGTGTATTAATATTGATGCATCCTATTGGTTGCAAATTTTAGTTTTCATCTTCTCACCTACATAAATCACTGCACGCATCTGGAAAGGAGAAACACTAACCTGTAGGTATCCTGGGTATCACAGCATATATGCACAAGAGAAGCAGATTAAAAAAATCTAAGCAACTTCTGATTTGGGATTTCCTAGGTCTTGGATGCTTTCCTTTGCAAACTGATGTTCTTTTCCTGAGGAATTCTTTCATTAAACTTCCTAATTTTTTATATTTACCAAATAGAATGATAAACAAATGTATTTTTTGTACAACAGTCAACAAAGATATTGTTGGGTTTTAACAGTAGAACTGTTGAGCTTTACATTATATTAATTCCCTAAATCAATTTTTTTAGTAGTCCAGCTAAACCAGGGCTGTGTCCACAGTGTTGTCATATGCTAAGTTTCTCTTCTCTGTACTGTTGAGCTGTTTTCCTAAGATCATCATCTTGGGTCTTTTGGGTTATCTCCACAACTAGAATGTTTCCATAACCTTTTTATATTTAATTGTAGTACTAGCTGGATGAAGCACAGTTTAGCTTTTAATTCTGGTTTTTCTATTAAGCAAAAAATTCTTAACAAAGACCACACAGTGCAAACAGAAAGTCTTCAGTTGATTTTGTAGTCTGAAACATAGCCTGCTTGGTTGAGGTCTTGTGTATTAAAGTTCTGTACCCCACAGATGTTCTTCTTGTCTTTAAGAAGTTTCCAAAGTGCACTGTGTGGTGAGTTGCCTGATCCTCCAAGTGAGGTCTTAGCCTCACTTAGTTGTTTCCAGATGCTTCCTGAGGCTTGTAGACCTTTCATAGCAAAGTAGGACCTAGAAGCCATTTGAGATCCCTCTGCTTATATTTAAAGTTGGTTAGAATACTCTAGATACTTCTTTTACTATTTTTCCTGTAAGCAGTTACCACAAGGAGATTATGCAATTTTGAGTAGGCAGAGAGACAATCCACATGACTGTGAAAGAAGAGGGGAGTTTTTTGTGAGAAAATGAAGATGTAATCCACATGGTGAAAATGTTTGGGAGCTATGAACTTGAACATAAAATTGACTGCAGCTTGTGGCCTGCTCTACCTTAGTGTCTTTGCAACTTTTATTATGGAGCCAGCTCAGTTCACACTTGTTGCAGGTTTATCAGTAAATAGCATGCCTGTGCCCACAATCACTGGATTAATTAACTCCTATTTCCAGTGCTTTCTCTGCACATCCTATTGATTTGGATTAGTTTTCACTTGGCTGCCTGCAGTACATAGCAGAGAGCTATACTCATTACTTCTTTCCCCATGCATGCTCATCAGCTGAAGAGAGAAACTTGAGCAGACAGGGGATTTTCTGCATAGTTTCTGGCAACAACAGCCTCTGGTTCAAGCAGTCCACTTGTCAGCCTTGTCTGTATGAACTTCAACATAAAGCTACTGTTGAGTAGATAGTCTAAAGCAGCCTTTGCTGGCTGGAAATCGAGCTTGTGGCAAGCCTGGTTCAGTCATAGGGCAGCAACATTAGACAGACAATGAGACAGGCCCTTGGGAAAGGGTCCTTGGGAAGTAGACAAGCGCTTTAACTCCACTGTCTTCTAAATTATGGGTTTGGCCCTGGCTGTCCAAGGCTAGACTTGCTACCTGAGAGGTGTTGTGGGCAAATGTGAAATTGCAGAGGGGTGTGATGGGAGGATGGACAGGAGCACAGTAAATCATCCTGAGTAGCTGTACAAATGTTGTGTGCTGAAGGCAAGTATGAGCCTTTTGCAGCTCTGAATCTGAGTCCAGCAGGCATCAGGAGTCTGAACTGTCCCATCACTGCATTGACAGAACCTGCCATGATTCCTGGTTTATGGTAATACACAGGACAGGGAAACACAGTGGTTGAGGAGTGGGGTGAACATACTACAGCAAAATAAGATTTTTGGTCAAATCTGAGCACTTAAGTGTTCTCAATCACCTTCTGTTGTCCCTGTTGATGGAGACTCCATAGAGATTGTCCTTCAGTATCTAACTGGACAGCTGAGACAAGGTTGTGTAAATGCTTTAGCCGTGTGAGCCAGTCTAGTTCCCTTAAACTGCTCTATCTTCAAGTATTACTTTTTCACAATTATATTTCACTGTACAATGAAAAGACCACACTGCTTCACAATTAGCATGATGACATTGGGATGCAGTAAATAAAGTACACCCTAATCAAGGATGTATTCCCACAGAAGGATGACAAAGGAGGGTGCCAGATAAACACTACAGGACAATAACAAGTTTCTGATTGTAAATACATGCTGGATCTCTTGACACAGAAGCTCATAAAGCTAATTTGGAACAGTTAAACTGGTTTGGCAGAGTCTCTCATTTTTTTCAGAGTACTATCATAGGCTTTTGTTTTGCTAATTATGTTTAAATGTTTTTATTTTGGTCTGATCTAATAAAACTTTTATAGCATTAAAATAAATAACAATAGTGTTTCATGTAACAATTTGTTTTCAGCTATAATACATAGGGATGAGAAAATAAATGGTCAATGTGATTCCAGTAGGAATATTTTATTAAAACATCATGAGTTGAATTCCATTTGGTATCAATGGATCTGACAATACAGTAATAGCAAATGCTGTGAAATTTAAGCATGGCATGACAGAGTCATCTGTGAGTGTAACACCTCATCCATCAGCAGTTTCCTGAAGGAAGCATTTGGCATCCCATGTCCTTTGTTCAGGATTTTGTTACACAACCTTCCTGGTCACTTGTATATGGAACAGCAAACCGAAATTGAGCAGCCACTAGAACTTTTTGAAAGGATATTGTTTTCTTTTAGCCTGTGAGTGTTTTCATGCACATGACTCTTTTTCAGATGCCAGAAAACCACCAATTATGACTTTGATGTAGCAAGGCCATGCAAAAGCCTTGTTGAAGAAGTTGTGTGCTCACTGAATTTGTGTAGGTGATACATGGGGACCCATGGCAGCAAACAGAACATTTAGGAAAGAAGCATAAGGCCAAATTCTGTCCGTTGAATTAAGTTAGTTCTTCTGCTGTGACTGAGGGTAGAATTTGTTTCCAGGATTACTGGCTACCAGTTCTGTGATTTGGTGTGAAGAAATTGCTTCATTATTTGCATGGCTGGGTAAGGATAGGATGGGTATTGCTTTGTGCAGATACATTGCTGTGTGCTCATGAGCACATCAGTGTGACAGGCATTTATATAAACATGCACTGGCACAGAGGTACCTTACAGTCTAAAGGAGTAAGATAATTCATATGTTATTGTCTTCTTTTACTTACAGATCAATGCAATCCGATCAATTGTTCCAAACAAAAGCAATAATGAGATAGTTCTGGTGTTGCAGCAATTTGATAACAATGTAGACAAGGCTGTTCAAGCTTTCATGGATGGTGAGTACAGTGTACCTTTTTCACTAATGCAGGAGGGATTCAATCACGTGCCAAAGTATTCGTTGTCTCTAGTGCCTCAAAATGTATTCTGTAGTTCTTCTGAAATCCGATGTGTGACACTTGTTAATTATAAAAAAATTGATCTTCCTGTCTGCATCTTCGCTTCTTTGTAGTACAAGTTTGACGTGACTGTTCATCTGTTCTACCTGACTGTCATTTTTGAAGCCATTCTCACTGCAGACCTCCTCCTTTATTATGCATGGAAGTTAATGCCTTTCAAAGTAATATGCCAGGAAACTATTCACTATTGAAGATACAGTAACTAAGAACAATTTGGGATCATTCTGAAGCAGATAACCAGGCCCCTAAACCCGTGAACTTGATGCATACATTGACATTCAAACCTCAATCTAAATTTTGCAAATAGCCCTGACATTTATAATGCTTGAACCAAGATTCCATTGAAAGTTCAAGCCATTTAAACCTGGATCCATGTTTGTGTTTTGCATCATGAGACCATCTCTAATGAAAGGTCACTTGTATTTAAATAACACTTTCCTGGTAAATATATAAAGTCAAGTATTTTGAACTTTCACCAGAATCTGTGGGAAACTCTTTGCAGAAGTAATGGCATACCATGAGCAAATCTTTTCAAAACCTTTGTAGCTCGGGGTTGCATTAATGATAGTAGAAGTTCAGTGGTCTCAAAGGGCCCTGTATATTTTTAAAATGCCTCATTTTTGCTATCTCAGCAAATTGTTTAATTCATGCCTATTTTACTTCAGAATGTTTTTGGGTTTGATTTGGAATAACTTACTAAAATGTATCAGCCAAAAAGCATCATCATATACTAGGAGTTACCCCATATGCAAAAAGCAGATGCAAGCAAACTGGACTATTTATAAATGTATCAAAAATCTCCCGTCAGATCTATATGGTTCTTTTTGCTTCAGGCAGCTGCACAGACAGTTGCAATTGCATTTGTCTATGCACACACATACAGAGAAAAGGAAGTGTGATGCATGTAACTAACAATAATATTGTTTTCCTGTAATGTGTGTCCTGCGGAAGGTAGTGGAGGATTGTTCCATGACTAATCAATACGTTATTTTTGCTTTATTTTGTCTTAAGTTAATACTGCTTACTTGTGGCTTATGAGTTGTTTCCAGTGGTTCCTCAAAAGGGCAGGTGCTTTCACAGCCATGTGTCATCACCTGCTGTAAGGAAGAAACAGGGCAAACACAAGCCTTGCAAGAAGTGCAGTAAAGTCATGAAGAAAAGCAAGCTGTTATACCCAAGTTCAGAGGATCTTTGGTTGAACTTCACCAGTTCATGATTTCTGTTCAGAAGTCTTTGTGAAGGAGTATTTGAAAACAGCTGATATTAGTTACTGTCTGGAAGGAGCAGAAAAGATACATATCCATGCAGCTGCCACTGTGGATAGAATGAATAATTGAAATATTTTTTCACATGAATGACAAAAATTGCAAAGATTGAAATAACACTCGCAGACAAGTCCTGCAATGAAAAACATAGGGGTGGCAATGCTGAATGGAAGGGCTGAGCCACCTCCATGCAGTGCTTCTCTCAGAGATGCTGCTTGCTGGATCAAGAAATGTTCAAATTTAGTTTCCTTTCTTGCTTCATGTCTTGAGTGGCATTTAGGTGATACCTCTGTTATGAATTTTATTCTGTATGTGTAATTTGATTTAAATTAATGAAGGTTCAAATGTTTTATTTTATATGCAAGTTTACCTAATTAAGCATAATCAGAAGGTCTGTTCAGCTGCTTTGTAGATGTGTTTGAGAAAATATACTGGTGGATTCAAATGAGGGCTTTGGGATTTGGACAGTTAGTGCATTTCCAATAGGAAGAAACAGGTTAGTTGGATGAATCCCTTAAGTAACTCTCAGCATGCATAGTATTCACAGGGAAGATGAGGGAAGCAAAGCAAAGGCACCACCAGCCAACACAAGAAGAGTGTTGGTTGCTACTGTGAAAACAGTTAATAAAGCTGTCACATGAAATCACATTTTCAGCAGCATGGAGTGAAATGGGCAGCAAATGTTTATTACTTCATACAGAAACAAGGTGCCTGTCAAAAGATGATGTACCTTTAGGAGAGGAGATTGTACTTACATGTACATAAGTATGTGTGTAACTAAGTGTAAATATATATGTAGTTATACATGAAATAGAAGTTGTGTTAGCCTTCCGTCTGCATTGTCATGTCATCTAGCAAATAAAACATGCTTTGATGGATTCCATGCACATTTTTTCACAATTTAACAAATTTGGCTTAGCACTGCTAACAAGGTATGTAATCTTTCCTATTGTGTGTGATAGGCTCACTAAATAATCTCGGATCGGGTTTATTGTGATATAACAGTAATTTTGATACATCTGGAAACCTCACACATCTGGGTGAATACAAGTTGACGACTCATGGTGGTCTGAAAACAGCAATTCTTAATACTAATATCAAGATTTCACTGAAAGGAGTGAGAAGAATGACTGAATATGAAATCCACTTGGAAAGGCTAATAAATGAGTGTTTACTAGATTTGTGAAGGGATGGTAAAGCAATTATTAAATTCAAGCAGAAGACCTTTAACCTGATGGTGATTAAAAATATTGTGGAAGATACTGCCGTAGCGGTTTGGGTGATAATTCAGACTCTGTACTTACCACGTGGATCTATTTTCAGCATTAGGCTCCAGGAGAACAAAATGATGATGTTGATTAGAAGGAGAGGAGTTTTCTTCTAACATGGCAGCAGTCACTGGTCTGACCAAGGCTCTGTTGCTTTGTTCCATTAATTTATCAAAGCAACTCACTATGGCTGACAGGCAGAATTTCAAGTATAATTGTAATTACTTTTCAGTGTAGTTTTTTACCATGCTTTTCTGCCAGGCTTAAGTTTACTGCATTTGTGCGAGGCAGTAATTTATGCAAGAGTCCACAAAATTACTTTTTTGGATGCTAATTAAATCTTTACTTTTTATGCTCTTAGTATTCTGAAGATGACAGGTAACACATAGAAAACACATGGTAAAAATGCCAAAAGTTTTTAAAACTTTCAAATGCTCTGGAGTCAAGGTGGACTATTTAGTGTACTCAGTGTTGCCTCTGGGGTGCTGAGATACTTTCCTTTTCAGGCAAGAGATTTGAGTGTTGATTTTTCTGGGTCTTCGGCTTGTGCTTTATGTCAGGCACACGATCACTTTGTGCAATGAAGTCCATAAAAAGCCAGTAGTGCCAAGTAGACCATCCATTGTGAGTAGTACAATCAAAACAAGCAACTGAGAAGAAGAAAGGCAGCAGTGTCCATTTTGTTCTCCCCACATAAGAGAATTCACAACAAATTGAAATGCTGCTCAGCTAGGAGACTAGGAACTGATCATGAGCACACTTGTTCTTTTTCATAGCTGAACTTTTGTTGAAATGTTTTGTTTTTCCTTTCTCTAGGCAGTGCAACTCAGGTTCTAAAGGAATGGAATATGACAGGGAAAAAGAAGGTAAGAACTTGCTCTTGAGAATCAAGGCATTTAAATCACTGGCTGTCTGTACTTGAATTGTAGTACTTTGGGTCAGTACTTGGCCTTTTCCAGCATAGATGACTTCATTCACACCCATAGACAGTACTTGAAAGCAAATGTGTATACTATTTTTAATCGTGTTCATCTGTCACTGTCTCACTAAGCCCAGTGTTGAGTGAATTTCTGGGACAGCACATGTGTGTACCTGTGTGTGGGAAGGCAGACCCTGGACAAACACAGGACAAATCTCAAAATAGCCCATGCACAGAAACACTGTTATAGGTAACTGTACCCTGGATAGTCACAGACAGTTACAGTGCTCAATTTACTGATTGTGTTTTGAGTTTGTATGATCTGCAGTGAGTGATGTCTCTGTTCTTGCAACATTTCTCCATTTAGAACAACAGGAGAAAAAGAAGCAAATCTAAACAGCAGCAAGGCAATAAAGATCCTAAAAACAAAAATGGTGGACCTGAGAAGGCATCTCAAGAGCCTCAGCAAATAAATGACTGCCATATGAATGGATGCCCTAAGGACAACTCTGGCCGTGGTTCTGCCAATCAGAAACTGGAAACCACTTCCCTTGAGAACAAAGGCTCTGGGTTTGTAGGGTCAGCACTGGACTGTCCAGAAATCAGAGGTCAGTTCATCTGACAGAGAGCACCTTGTCAACTGGCAGTAGCCAAGCCTTCATTGACATAAAGACTATGGTATTTTTATTGCCATGAAGATGTTTCAGGGATGTTTTTTGTGAAAAATAATGCACGTAACTATTAAAGTCATGGCAGTAGATATGTATCTGCGCACTATTCCTCTTGCAATATGTTTCCTTGCAAAATATCTTTCCTCTCCTAGAGACAGCTCAGCTGATACAGAATATTACAGGTAGAAATATAGAAGAATGCAGGGTTAGAAAATGGCTTGAGTGTCAAAATGTTAACAAAATTATTAAGTCCCTCATGTTGGGCAAAGACATCTGGGCGCTATGAGCTTGTGATGTGTTACTGTATTTCTTTATTGCTTAGTCCAAACTAGTCCATTTTTTCTTTTTCTCATCTTCCCTACAGAGGCTAGTCACAGTAGATCTCCACTGCCTTTTCCTGGCAGAGGAGGGAGGGCCTTTGTGGTGTGGAAAGGCACTTTGATAGCATTTTAGTACATGCACTTAGTTTCTCACAGGATCTAGTTACCATTTCTGAAACTGGGAGGGGCAGTAACACAGAAAGTTCTTCCTCACTGTAGTAAATACAGCATTAGGATTATACAAACACCAGTGTGAACAAACTCACTGCTCTGGGGCAGAAGCTCTGGGAAGGCTTTTGCCTACAAGTTCATAAAGCTCATATTTAATTGTTGTCAGTACTGGTAGTGTTTCTTCAGCTCTTCGCATTTCAGACATCTGACAGGCCTGTACTATTGCTGCTGTTAGTATTTTCTTCCTGTGTCTTAAGAACTTTCCTCGAAACCCCTTTTTCTGTGGTTGCAAATACAGCTCTCAAACCCTATTTTAAAGGAATGTGCCAAAGTAATAATTGTCCTGAAATGAATTATCTGCTGCTTTCAGATGACTTTGATGGTGCCAACCTCTGGTCAATTAAATGAAGACTATGCAACCTATAGCAGCCAAACAAACTACTTACCAAGAAATTCTATCCTAAAAATTTGATGCCTCACAAAGGACCAGAGAAACACTCCCTGCCCTTGCTAGACTCCCACTTAACTTGGGATAAAATATGCCATATGCCAGAAAATTGTGCATTTCCATAATACTAAAAGCATTTTTGCCACTTATTCTGCAAGAAGCAAGCATTTGAGGTATAAATCAGAGTTCTTAGAGTGGCATTTTTTTGAAATAATACGTGCATAAATAAAGATGTATAGACTTAATTACCTATGCATGGCGAGTGTTTTCTAGGGAGTAAGAGAATGCAAGAGTACCCATGCTGCTAGTGATCTTTTTCTGGGTCATTGGGATTGAATCCTGCTTTTTTTCTCTTTGAAACACTTAAAAGTTAGTTGTACATATGAATGGCAAAAAGTGTCTGCAAATTTTTGTTTGGTTTTGTAAGTGGCAAATGGGAAATTACCATAGCTTTACTATTTTTTTCAATTTATACACATCTCCCCTGTTTCACAAGAGGGAGAGAGACTTTTCAAAAAAACAGGCAGAAAAGAAAGGAAAGGAAATAGAGAGAAATGAAAACCTGAAACTTTAATATTCAAGGTTCCCTTACATAGTAAAATAATTTCCTGGCAAATTTTTTAATAGAAGGAAAGAATTTCTTCCTCACTTTCATTTGCACTAGTATCGTTTTCTTTGCAGTCGGTATGATAATTACTTTCTTAGGGTTAAAAGCCACCTATATTCATATTGTTGCATTTGTGCTGAAGCGATCAGGATCCTTCTGGGGCCAGCAGCTGTGCCCTTGTGGTTTCTGAGCAAGTCATACAGGCTCTTCTAAGGCAGTGTGAAATGCTGAAGTGAGTCCAAAGTGCACCTGTTTCATATTGCTCTCTCTTGTGTTGTAATCTCCTTTGCATTGTCCTTGTCTGGCTTGTTTGTTTTGGTTCCTTCCCTATCAAATGAATGTTACTGTAGTCATTTCACCGTCTCCTTCAGAGGGCTCACAGCTCAGAAGGATCATAGGTGTCTGTTGAGAGTCCCTAATAATTTCCTCCCCGTGAAGAACATGAGGTTGAAGCTTTGCCAATGCCAACTCCCAGTCTGTGAGATTGGGACTTTCAGAGCCATAAAATCCTGGCAGCCTGGAAGGGACTTAGGAACCAGAAGGGAGGATGCAGCATTTCTCCATAGAAAGTTAGGGGGGGAAAGAGTTGGCTATTGCCTTTAGTTCAGGTCTGCCTATTTCTTGCCATTATTCCATCTTTCCTTTTCTTATACATCTTTAGTTATTACCCTTTCTGTGCATGGCCTTGTAAAGAAGTGGTGTGAATGCACTGAAAGGATATTTAGTGCTGCCTTGCCATGCTATTGCTTTTGCAGGGCCCTGGGTAAAATCAGATCCTGCTCTCTTCCCTACTTATTTTTCATGTAGGAAGATTTTTAATGAGTCTTTCAAACCTCCTGTTTATATCTCAGGGGACACATGGCTTTTTTCTTCTTTCAGCCAAAGAATCTGTGAGGTTCACTTGATTTTAAAGGTATTGAATGACAAGCTGCTGCAAAAAGATAAACCACTTTTTTTGAAGATGGCAGCTCAGCAGATTTCAAAGCAAGTTACTCTGGGTTGTTGCCATTACTGGCAGGTGTGGTCATACCTGACTGTTAATACAGTAAATGCCACAAGATAGACTGGTGCTGAAGTTCCAAGCCACCATGTACAGAACCATGTAACTGTTGACTTGCAGCTACTGTTATCCAGACTTTTGACTTCTCTTGCAAGTATTTGGCAGAGACTTTGTCACTAGATGTTGTTACACATGTGTCTTAGCTGGTGCAAGTCTTCAGAGGCTTCTCAATCTATTTTTAATTGTGTTGATTGTCTTCAGTCAAATTTGAACGTTCAGTTGCAGCATGCAAATCTACTGTTTGCCAGCCTGTGTTGGTCGTCTTTCTGCTCGTGTAGTTTTGGAAGAAACAGTGTTGAAGTATATTGCAGGCAAAAGTTGATCAAAAACCTTCATTTAGATTATAGTCATTCTTCTAGATGACTTTCTTTAGCCAAAACGCTGTCAAGTTTATAATTTGTCTTGACAAGTGTACTAAAGCCGCTAATTAAACACAGTAAAAACAATTATGCACTTTAGCAACGAATTTCAAAAGAGCCAATCTTAGGGACAGAATCCAATAGCCTTTTCTTATAGGTTAGCTGGTAGACTGCTGGTTTCTAATTACGTGTTAGAGTTATGTAGCAGGGGCAGCCTCCACTGAGAGTAGAAAGCCTTGATTTATAGAGAATGTTCTATCTGCATTAGTGTGAGATGCAACCAGGGTTGAACTGGGTTAGTGGCAATTCTCACAGGAGAGTTCCTCACAGTGTGTGAGATCAGCATCAGCGTCGAACCTTTGTCGTGTTCAGAGTGCTGCATTACTGGTGTCTCTTGCTTTCACAGATTCACAGGTTTCTCTGACTTCTTTCTCTCCTTTCTTACATACTGCTTCATGCAAGATACCTTTTCTCCACCTTTTAAAGCCCTTAAAAGCTGGTTTAAAATGTGAGCACTGATGATCCTCCTTGTTCCTCTGGTGTTACGTGATTGTCGTTAACCATACCAAGATGCGCTTTCCACCTGTCCTAATGCCCAGCCAGGGCACAAAGAAGTCACTAATTGAAATCCTGCAGCTGTCCATGTGATATCCCTTGATCCCAACAGTGTTTATCCCATTCCATGGACTGTAATCCAGCTGTTAATCTGACAAATCCCTTTTCTCCAGGCAGCACACATCATCAGTTGAATAAAGTGATGCATAAAAAGCATCTTCAGAATGAACAATCATTCATTCATCAAAGTGAGTACAAAGATTAGAAAAATGAGTTAACACAACAAATCATTTTCTGTGCTTGTTTTCTTGACTAAAATTCACAGTGGCAGTAATAGCAGGCCTTGCCTGTCAGTTTTCACAGTCATGTTTTGGCTGCTTGTTCCTGTTGTTATGATGCTGATATCTTGAATCCCTTTGGAGTCTAGGAAAGAGGAAACCAGGTTGTCTTGTGGCAGCCAGACAGACTCAGGCATTGTTATCTTATCCCTCTGAAGCTGCTGAACCCAGGAGCCTAATCTTTGACATACTTTCATTTCCTGCTTGGCTCCTCTTAGCAGCAGCTTTTGGTAGAAATCTGTAGTCAGGCAAGGTAAGTGTTTCAGGTAGGAATGTTTAATCAGTGCGTTTAAAATGCTCATAAATTTAGGAACATTTTTTTGTGTGATATATATATATATATATTTGGGCAAATATTATAATTGGTAGCATATTTTTTATGTTATGAGGTATTTTCCCTATTGACATGAAAGAGTTAATTTTTAACTGAGTTTTTCTTTTATACACTGTTGAAATAAGGAAGTGTTTCAATTAGTGTTTAATTACCAAAACAATTTCATTAGTTGTCATAGCTCTCTGAGGTTCTGTAGAATGTGTGCTACTGAGAACACCATAAACTGAGTTAACAGTAAGGCTTCATACCTTTCTTAGTCTTATAAATCCCTGTTTTCTTCTTGAATGCTTTCTTGCAGACAGAGAACGAGAACGCCAGAGAGCATCTGTGGAATTAAACCCAAAGACTATGAATGGAGTAGAGCAGCATGAGCCCCTTCAGTCATCAGTTCAACTCCAGTGTAACCTAGGCAGGCCAAAGTCAAAATCTTCCTCAGTTAAATCACCCAATGCATCAACCCCACTTGAAACAAAGACAGATGATTCAGTCAAAAAAAGAGGTAAATTGGGTCTCTGGTTGCTGTCTTCTGAGGTCCTAAGACAGCTGAGGCCTCTAAGAAAAAAGCTGTGAATTCACATAAGTTGAAAAGAGATGTGTTGGAAAGTAAGAGCAGAATTATAACAAAATAAATAAAACAATTTATGGTCTATTTGCCATTATATTAAATAAAATTTAAACTAAATAATTTGAACTAATAATGTCTTTCTAGTATGTATTTGATTTGAGGATGCATTTCAGCAAATATTTTTAGAAACTGAAGAGCACTAGGGAGGGACTATGGAAAAGTTGGATTTATGGACTTTAGTAGAATAACTGCTTCATCCTAATCTGGGAAAATAATATGTTGAACTGTTCCTGGTGCCTCATTCAGAAAACCTAAAACCAACTTTCTGACTACCGTGCAATTTTTGTTTTCTGTTTTAGGGCCAAACATTGAAAAGTCAGTAAAAGACTTGCAGCGTTGCACTGTTTCTCTAACCAGATACCGTGTGATGATCAAAGAGGAAGTGGATAATTCAGTGAAGAAGATCAAAGCTGCTTTTGCAGAATTACACAGCTGGTAGGTAAATCAGCTGCAGAGATCCATCAGCTCCACCTAGAAAAGGGACTAATTAAGCCACTGGCATTAGTGGGGAGGGGTCATTTACACCCTCTTTTTTTGCAGCATTTGGTTTAATAAAAAAAAAAAAAAATGGTACCATTAAGTAATGACACTCCTCACAAACCAGGAACTAATATATGCATGTATTGTACACATACATAAAGTTCTTTGAAAGAACTCAGGTTTTTTTACTCCTAAATTATCCATCTTGACCTAATTCTTTTGTATCAGATTCAGTGGCAACATATATAAGCAAATGAATGCTGTTCTAAATATCCCGTCTGGGATTTTCTGAAGTCTCTTTTGCCTTCTTTGAATCTCTTCTTTCTATACTGCATCTTTGATCTTATCTTCTTGGGCAGACAGTCCTTTACTGTCTCTTCATGTCCCATAATCTCTGCTTCTTATCCTGCTATTTTTCTCTTAACTTTCCCTCATAGTTCCTTCTAAGTTTCCCATCTCTCATTTAATTTTCAATTCGCATGTCTAGTTCATTCTTTTTCCTCATTCTTTTATGTCTTCAATCTATTTTTTCCATTATAATTTTTATTACTCCTGATCTTCAGCATGTATACCTATGCCCTTTGAAAAGTTATAGCAGAAATTGCTGCAGTAGCAAATTGCATATTTGGTATATTCTTGTTATTAGAAATTCTGCTTTGAGTTTCACTCCACCTCGGTTAAGCACAGATATCATATAAAAACTATGCATTAGACAGTGTTGAAGTAAATGGAAGAAATCATGTCAAAATATACAATACTTGATTACAAATCACAGAAGAGTGAAAAACCTTTCCCCTTTAATTCAGTCACAGTATTTGTCAGTATTTTTATGAGCATATCTTATTAAAGAGCAGTAGTATGGCAGAAGTTTGTTAACTTTGGACTTCAGTGGTGTACTCATTGTCTTCAAAGATGCATCTAAAGTAACTTCGGGGCCAGTGGGGCTCCCCTTCTGTATGGGCAGAAAATCCAGGTGCTACTGAGCTGATTTGGGGGAAGATGCTGTTTCACTGAGTCCTCCATGTACTTTACTGTATAGCAGGGAGAGCTGTGTTTCTGTCTGTACTCCAGTGAGTATGAGCTGTGATCACCAGTTGTACTAAACTGGGTAATGTCGTCAGGATTGTTCTGGAGCCTTACAATGATTTTTTTTTAATGAACTTAAATGTAGTAATAAGATTGTTAGGATAGAAAAATTGAGCAAAGTTCATCAACTCCTTGCACCTTTTTTTGGTGGCTGTGTCTCAGAGGGGGCTTTTTCTCTGAGAAAATTACAGTTGGATGTCATTTGCTGTGTAGTTCACACTCATTTCACCCCTATTTTTGGTAGCAGTGTTAAAAATACCTTACATCATGTCTCTCCTTGGCTGCAGGTAGTCACAGGCAATTCAGTCGTTAAGCAGTTGTCACTCTGGCCATGGAACAGACTTAAAATTCTGTCAGGATCTAAAAGTGCAGAGCGGTACTAAGTTCAGATCTGAAAATCTTCATTTTTCATATATTCATATTTTAGCTTGAAAAACAGTAAAGTGTATTGCCTCATACTAAAATACCCCCAAAGAGTCTGTAAATGCAAGTACTTAAAATGATGAAAATAGCCTGGAAAACTTTTCAATAGGCTTCATTTCATTTTGCCTCCTATCATCTTCAGTGCCTAAATTATTGAAGTGGAGTCTGCTGGAAGCTCTATAATGTAACAGATCTGTGGTCTGAATATTTGTGCCTCAGCATAATGTTGCAACGAGGACAGTACAATGTCAGGAGATGTTTATGGAAATCTCAGTGCTGGCTATGTTGCTTTTGGCAGTGCGTAAGTCTAACATTTAGGTTTTTCTTCAAATGAATGAAGGGGAGTTTTTGTTCAAGCAGTAAACTGCATGACTGAACATCTTTGCTAATTTTTTTTTAACTTCATATGATCTTGTGGCCTAAACTTTGAGAAAGATGGGCATAGCTGTTTTAATGCCTTGTTTCCAAAAACTCCCTGGCAGCTGGTGTAGACTGACTGGATTTGGGTAGAAATCACCTGAAGCAGTGATACGTAACAGCTTCAGCCCTCATACAGGGATCACATCGTATTCCTGAGCTGCAGGGATCAATGTGTGTTATTTACATGGCAGTTTCCTTGCTCCAGAATTGCACAAAACATCCCTAGTGCTAGCTGGAGGATAAGGTTTTAAGTGAACATACTTATTACCCTCCTTGGGCATGGACACAGTCAACTTGTCTGTCATGGAAAAATTAAGGAATTCAGCTAAACTGTCGCTCCCAGGATGCTGTGGAGTGACCAAAGCAAGGGCATGATATCAGGTTTCCATTGTGATCATGATTCCAAAGCTTTTTCCAAGTTTTCTCTCCCAGTTGCTCTGGAGTGTGGACTGGTTGAGACGGACAGCAGATACAACAGCCACGAAGTGCTGTCTGTGTTCAGAACAGCCAGGAATACTGGAATGGACTCAATACTGTAACCCCTTCCTGTTACACACAGCTGTCACCACCTAAGGGGTTTTAGTGAAGCTAAATGAAGTCAGAAACTTTTATCTTGTATTGCAGCTGAATGCTGAAACACATAGTAGTTTGTCTCTTTTGGGTTTATTTTTCTTCCTTTGGTAATAGGATAAAAGACCACTTTTTTTGTCCTTTTTTTGCTATCAAGGTCAGAATCAAAACTGCATTGCAAGAGTCAGTAATATTTTTGACTTTCTGATTATCTGTTCTGGTTTTTTTTAACATTTTCATGATTTTGCCAATCACAGAAAGAACAAAGTATGCAAAGATAATATCATGTATCTTCCTCCTACTTCCAGATGGTAAATGAAACCATTATTATGGAGTTAAATTAATAACACATGTGGCCTAAGATGTCCTGAAAGCTTCAGCAGAAAGATTCACAAGAACTTCTCCTTTTAGCAGCAGAAACTATTGAGTTGATAGCTGCCAGTGAAAATCCATGTTTCTCTCTGGCTCAGTATTTCACAGTGTGCCCTAACCAATAGGGAAGTTTCTCCTGAACATGTACTATGCTGCTATTTACAAAGCAAAATAATGCACACCCTCCCACAATCTAAAAATCAGTCCTAGGGAGTAGATGTGCAGTGAATCCCTGTAAAAGCTTGGGGGGAAAAATGCAATTCTTACTTCGGTTTTGACTTTTTACTAAAACGGGGCAAATAACAGTCCCAGGAAGATGTTTCTTTAAAAACACTGCATTGGGCTCACTTCTCTCTTAAAGAGCCTCACTGAAGTTTCTGCTATCTGGAGTAATTCTCTGTGTGCTCAGAAGTGATAGCAGCTTGCATTTATTCAGTTCTTTTCATGCCAGAAGACACTAGAGCATTTTACAAGCCACAGGCTGGACCAGGTGGGCACTGTGCCTCACAAGTAGTCTTTTGCAGTCTCATGTGGATTGTGTTCCTGCTGTGATCCAGCACTGTGGCCACCCCTGCTCTTGCTGGGCTTTCTGTGACATTGCTTTCCCAAGGTTATGAAATACGTGTGCCTGAAAGTTAGGAGCAAAATCTTCCTCATGGTCCTCCTTGATCCAGTACTTCTCCTTGTTGCATTCAGCTTTGGTGCGTGGTTTTCAGGAATACCTTTGTGTGAGTGAGAACATAAGGTGCTCCCCTTACTACTTGGATATTAAATACATCAGAGCACAGCCATGTCTCACAGTACTGTAGAGCACAGAAAAGAAGGCTACCAAATAGTCCTTAAAAGTGCAGGGAAAGATCAGAAAAGCTAAATGAACTCTCCTCTCACTAGAGTGCACTTGAGACATTTGTTGCCAAGCTTTAAACCTACATGCATTAACTGTGTTCTCCTTCTTTTCCACCGAGAGACTGAATAACCATTCTGGGGATAAAAGGAGAGCCCCAGGAAATCTGAGTGAAATGTGTAGAGCACAAAAGGAGCCACAGTTCCCTGTAACACCTCTTGCCAGAAAATAATTTTCACATACTGGGCATTCATACAGTCATATGGAAAACTAAAAGGAAACATCTGCTACTTGCCTGTATGGTCTGCTGCCAGCCACAAATAGTCTGTAGAAAATATTAAGAACCAGGTTTAATTACACTGCATGCAGAACTGAACTACAAAAATACAAGCTTCTCTACTCCTTTCTAACATGTTGGTATGTCCAGTGCTTTGTAAAGAGCGTGAAAATCAACACAACTGAAGTTTCTGGAGTGAAGAAAAAGGAGTTGAAAGCTTTACCATAGGCTAGATAAAAAATTGATTCTGACATAATGCTGGGAAGATGGAGTTTGGCAATACTGACAGTTTAAAAAGATATTAAAATCAATTCAGGGTAGCAATTAGAAAGCATGTGCTGTACGCTTAGAGAAAATCAAGCCTTTTTTATATTGTTTTCTAAGTTAAAGCGGAGGAGTGGATGAATGGGGGAAGAAGTAGTCTAAAAGGACATAATTATGTCTGTACTTACGTAGTTGTGTCTGTACTGAGTCAGTGTGAGGTGGTGAGCAGTGCTGCCAGTGCTCACAGTTGTAGAGAACTGTGAGAACAGTTGCCCCTTTCTGGGACCCCTGCTGGCAAACTGTAAAGATGATTTCTGTTGCCTGTAGCCCAGAATCAGTGGCACCAGATGAGAGCAGCCTGTTTGTGCTGTGGTAGTTTGGAGATGGGCAGATGGCTGGAAAGGCCAGGACTGGTACTGCTTTACACTGAACAGAGTTCCATGTTGTTTTTCTCTCCATTTCCAGGCAGTTCTTAGGAGGTTTCTGTCTGTCCAACAGCCGACCTTTGGTAGTCCTGGTGCCTCTAAAGTCCATGTTTGCAAATCCTCTTGCAGTTTATTGTGATGTTTGTTTGCCTGTCAGTCACACGGTCTAGTTGTTCACCTTGTGCAGCACAGAGAAGATAAAAATAATCTCCTTGCATTCAGGTTTCCTTGGCCTTGCTGGGTTTTCAGGTACCTTCAAAGATCAGTGCTTTGCCCAAGGTCCCTGGGCCCTGGCCCTGCTCCCTGGGCAGTCTGGGGGAACCTGATCTGACAGCTCTGGCCCCAGGCTGGGTACCTGCCTGGAGAGCCACAGCACTGGGAGAGGGCTTGTGCTGGCACTTCTCACGACCTCCAGCAGTCTGGGATCACCCTTGCTGTGCATTAGTGGAGAGGACAGAGTTCATGGAGCTGGGGGGAGTTAGGTTTCAGTGAGATACATAAGTCCACCTTCTGAGCCCTTTGTCTTTTACAATTCCTTGCTCATCCCAGTATTTTTTTAACAAGCTTGTGAAGAGAGATTAAAGGGGTGAGATTCAGAAGTGGATTACATTGTTTCTTAGCTGTTGTCCATATTTTATGATGTTGTGTCTCCTCTCTTCCCTCCCAGTCATTCATAGGTGTGTTTGTCATCCTCAGTAAAACACAGAACACCCAGGTTTTGAGGCTGTGCAGGTAGACTGTTGCTTTTGTGCATGCCATTGTGGACGAATAGTTAATATCTCCTTTCTGATCTCACTGTTGTCAGACTAATGAGAAATCTAGCTTACTAAACACAAAAAGGGAATAATTATTTTGGAAATTTTCAACTGTCATTACACCAAAAAGCCAGTCTGCTCTTACTTCTTTGAAGCCACTTTTCAATGTGCTTTTGGGAAAGCACATTTTTTCTGTAGCAGGAGCTCAAGAACCATCTTCTCCTTGCTAGAGTGTGTTTAGGCTAAAATATATAAAACCAGTAAGGTATTCAGATACTTCAGGACTCAGATCAGAACTGAAACTCAGATAGGAAACAAATACTTCATGAGTTTGTGTAAAAATGTGTGGGATCCTAACAAGCCATGGTGCAACTCATACTCACCATTGTTAAAACTGCCAAATTGTGAGATGATGCCTTAATTTCTAAATAACTAAAATTTAGAAGTGTTCTTTCAGGAAAAGGTTTTCCATGTCAGTTTTTAGCTTAAACAGGTTTTTCTGATGAGGCAGTAGGTTTCTAATTGTTTGTAAAGAGATCTTAAAAGAAAATTGCAAATAGACCTTTAATTATGGTGGGTTTACCAGATCACACTGTGCTAGCTGGCTGCTAAAGAGAAAGGTGTTAGTGAAGGTAGATAAAAAATTACACAAAACAAACTTGAATAACTAAAAGCCTTTGGGCATTTTCAGTTCTAGTAGATTGTACTTTGCAGAGGGAAGGATTTCAGTGAAATTGAATTATGCTGTCTTTTGTTTATCTTCTTATTGTCAGACTTACTAGTGATCAGAATGAAAATTCATGTAATCTGGTTTGCTGTGTAAACATTGTGCATATGCTAATATGGTGATCAGATAACCTTCAAGCATTGTGAACATTTAAATAATATTGAGCTAATACTGGAAGAATATCATCTACTGAAACATTGCAAAATATCTAAGGTAACAGCTTTTGTTACAAGATATTTTCTGCAATATATATATTTCCTATTAATATAAGGAAAACTTGAAGTATCTTTTCTCCAATTATGAAATAGCATGGTAAGTCCGTAATCCTGTAACACTTGTAATCGCCTAGTGCAGGTGACTGGGCTTTATATTTACGTTCTCATCACATCATTCTAGCTCCTTGTGCCAGAAGTTTGACAGGCACAGTTCTAGTTTTTGGATTGAGGTGCAGAATTCTTTTGTGAAATACACAATTGGATTAGAGTTTCTTGTCAGTTGTCTTTCCACGCTGCCTCTGGGTCAGATATGTTCATGCTAGGGGAAATATGTGCAAGGAAAAAAGCATAATACTTAAAGACCAATGCAGAGCTTATCAGGACCATCACATGAATTTGCACGTAACCTCAGCTGAAATATAGCAGAGACAGTAACAGTACTAATGTCCCTCAGACTTGCTTGGGCTTGTCAGCAGCTTGTCAATCAGCACAACTTGAGGGAGTTACTGGGGTCTGTTCCAAAGTGTTGACAGAGCAACATCACTGGAGTATGTTGTATTTTTGTTGATGCCTAAGCTGTCAGACTCCAGCAGTGTCTCACTACTCCAACTCCCTTCCTCATGAAAAAAGGACTCAAATTGTACCTCAGTGTTCAGCAGTTCTCCAGCTGAACCAGCCCCCAGAGGATGCCCAGGAAAAAATAGCTCTTCCCCCTTCCGGATGAAGAGCCCTGCTGCAGTTATTCAGGATGCCACAGCTGACACTGTCTTCCTCAGTCTGCAGAACAACAGTCATTCCCAAACTGTGCACAAAGCTGGTTCAGGAGAGAGTAAAGCTTATTAAACTCCCCAAGGAGAAAATTGGCATTTTGAGGGGTTTAACAGCATTTTGAAAGAACTCATTCAAATTACACTTAAGAGTAACCTCTGTGCCATGCAGCTGGGGCTTACCTTTGTGAGCTGTGCCAGCATGTTTGCCTCCATGTCAGCTTGGTCTTCTTATTTCCCCATCTTTTCAGGCACAATGGGTTTGTCATAATGCTTAGAAGAGGCAGAAGGAAAGAGAAGATTCTGGTCATCTGGAAACCTTGTGATTCTCATCAGTAAAGCTATAAATCAGCCAGCCTGGCAATCTGAAGCAGCTTTTCTCAAGAGGCACTAATAACTTTAATCATTTTAGTGGGATTTGGAGGTATTGCAGCTGCCTGAAAATACCTTTTCTTTTTCACTGTGCAAATACTAGATTTCATGCCATAAACTAGGGAAAGATTAATTTGTTTCCACTAATGTCAGAACAAATTCAAAATTCGTTCTGAATATGAAACTGTGAAATGAGGCAGCTGTCAGCATAATTTGCCCCTATCATTCCTGTGCCAGCAGCTCATTGTAGTTTGGCATTTGCAGCTCTTTTGCCATTGTACACTAGTGTGATTCCTGCCAGCCTCTGTAAGGCCAAGGCTTGAGTACTGTTCATTTGACCAGGAATAGGGCACTTATGTTTTTGCCTTCAAAATCACTGCAGCAGAATGATTCCTAGAGAGCTGCTGTCTCTCTTGCTGCATCTCGTATCTCTACAGCACGAGCACTGGCTGTGTCTCGTTTGCATGTACCCTGTGTTAAGCCTCTGCTTTGCCATGTCCCCTCAACAAAATTGTCTCCTTCCTGAGCCCCACTTCAAAATTTCACCTGGATATTAAGCTCAAACAGTGCTAAGTCCTGTGCTCCAAACTGCAGATACCCACCTGTGGTGAACAGTGATACAGTGCTGGTAGCTTAAGTTTGGTACCCAGCTCCTGATCCTGAAAACGTGAGGGGTAAGAAGAGAAGAAGCAGTCCTTTCAAGAGACAGGTGTGGTGAAGAGAGACAGAAAAGAAACATAATAATGTTACTCTGTTTTTTTTCTATATCGTCAGTCATGGAGATAAGACTCACTTGATTCATATCTGTCTTGAGTCTGGTCAGGGAATGAGGAAATTCAGTCCCAGTGTTTGGTCTACTACAGCAGGGGAAGCTATGGGCTGATGATTATGGCATGGATTCAGGTACATTCAAAGAAAGAAGTGGTTCTGAGTTGTGTGTTTGTCACAAGAGTCTCATATGGTATGTGGGAATATAATCAGATGTTGATATTGATATTCAAGGTAAGGGGAATGGCTGAAGCCATGCCTTTCAGATTTTTAGTGCTCAGAGTAATCAGAAAAAATTGACAAGATTATGAACTCTCCAGAATGTCAGCTAAAGCAATATGTTCATGATTTTAAACCCAATTCCAAACATGTGTAGAAAACCCAAGGGAAATAACATAACTAGAGAGGAAGAAATTAGCAGAATGTTTTCCCTCAGGTGACTTTAGATCTGAAGTGCATTCTGTTCCTTGCTCTGCTAGAGCTCAGATCTGGTCATACCTGAGTGTGCAGAAAGTTCCTGTAGCACCAATGGCTGCAGGCTCTGCACTGGAGTGTCCCAGCTTCATACAACACTTTAGTGTCAAATGGACACTAAGAAGCATTAAAAGAAAATACTTTCCTGGGAGGTATTGCTGTGCTGAGCTTTGAGCTGTTCTCAATAACGCTTTTGCTGTGGTCTAATCATAATCATTGTATTAAGGCTGAGTAGGGCATTTTTCCAGGAAATACATTAAAAATTGTTGAACTCCTAAGTAAAGGAGCTGTTCACTTTAGGTGACTGTTGGACCTTCGTGTGAAAACAGCAGGATGAGCTGGAATGAGAGACAAGATTTGATCCTTTGATTCTTCCACACTGTTCTTGTCCTTTCTCCTTCTATATGTTAGCATTTAGATTTCTCTTTGTATTTGGCATTTGTCTTTTTTTTTTTCCCCAGGCCAGGTTTTTTTTCCAGTTTTCTGTCTGTTGTTTTCATTTGTTTATAACTTTGATAAATTCTTGTTGGAGGCAATGTTGCTCTGTTTTGCATTTGCTGGTGCTGGTTGGCCTAGGACATTTCTAAAGAAACATTAACTTATCCCATTTATGACATATGGCAGTTTATGGTTTCCAAGCTGAGAAATGTGGTGCATTTCTTTCCTTTAGCCAAGAGAGAGAGAGTGCATGGCCTCTGCTGATATAAATTAGTACAGCTGCATTATCTTCAGGGAAGGAAAACTTCATCAGGATCTGTCTGTTAAAGAAACTTAGTTTACCATGTTAACTAGTCTTACATGGACAAAGGCACTAAACACTTATTTTCTTGTATTATTCTTCAGTTTTTTCAGATGTTAGTTTGCAGCTAGAACAGAAATACTCAGGTGGTTGTTCTTTAAATTCATCAGTCCTGTCCTCTACTGCTGCAACATCCAAACACTTCCCTGCAATGTTAGTCAGAAACTAAAATGAAACATTAGGAGATGAAAACTGTCTAGTTACAGATTAGATTTGACTACAAAATATGATAAATACAGGACTGCTATGGCCTTGGTTTCAATCTGGTTTTCAAAGCGGGTTTTTTTTGGCATCAAGATAAAATGTTAGGGGCCATCCAGTTTAGTAAGGATCTGTTGTTAGAGTGCAGAGAGGATAGTCCTGGAATGAGCTGCACTAAAACACTCCTCTGATGAGCTCTGCTGTTACGACTTTGTAGCTTGAATAAGTTTTCCAGGCAAAAGTTTATGTTTATATAACCTGTGTAGTGCACTAGGGAGGCACTTTGATAGCAGAGGCAGAAAAAGCAAAAATCTGCAGGTTTTTTAATTTAAGAGAAAATAGTAAAGATTATTAGATTCTCTTTGTGGAGGATAGAAATAGGTAAGAACTTAAAAGACTCGTTTCAGTCACCTGTTGTGAAAGTCAAGGAAGTTTATTAAACCATGTAGTTACAAAATCTAATTGAAAATAGATTAATTCTGAGAAGCTATGATTATTTAGATTAGCAAGCTGGAATCATCACCTGCTTATTTGGAGTTCAAGCTTAATGCTTAGGCCTGGAGAATACTGAGTGCCAACTGGAACAAGCGTGTCCTTCCATTGTCAGAGCCTGCCTCTTAACTGATCTGCTCTACCCTAAAATGCCCCTGCTGTTTTATTTCCTCTGGTGTGTAAGTCACACTAAATTGATCTGGCAGGCCAAAACAATAATTTTAGTCTTGTTTCTATGTATGAAACAAAAAAAATGTGTTATGCTGCAATTGTGTTGTCTTGCTGCAACATTTGCCATCAGCCAGCCTGCTTCTGTCCCTCGCGTTGGGTTGTGGGAGGCAGTGGAAAGGTCTCACCCTCTACAGGGGGCATGGTAGAGTGGGAAAACCCAAGGACAGAAGACTGCAGAGCTTCTGTTGCAAACCTCCTGCGTGAGGTTGGTTGGAAGATTTCAATGAATGGCACTTGAACATGGCTCTAGCTGGTGAATGTTTGGTTGTCAGCTGTGTGTTTGCCATGTGTTCCCCACTCTGCCTGCTCACCAATCGTTCCCTGCTTTAGTTAAGGACCTGTCAATACTTCTCTCTTTAAGTCTTCTGTCTCTCTTTACTGCCCACTGAACTCTGCAGGATCTTCCCTTTCTTGCTAAGGATGTTCTGGACAAATATTTTGGGTTTAAATTTTCTATGATGTTGTCTTTCAGTAGAAGCCTGTTCACATGTAACTCTGTGTCTTCACTGGGTACAAAAGTGAATGTTTAAGGTTGATTTTACTAAAAGGGTGAGAGCTCCACTCTTTCCTTGAGTGCGTGCCTAGAAGTACTCTTGGTGTTTGACCTGCTTTTTGGAATTTCCCCTCCAGCTGCTTGAATTTACTCACTTTTGCAAACACAAACATTAACATTGGTGGTGTTTATTAAACGTGAACGTAACTTTAGGAATAATCCAGTGAGAGGAAAACAGAATGGCATACCAGAGCACTGTCTCCTGCAGAGCAATCTGCAGAGATGTTGCTCCACTGGACAATGTCACTGTGCTCATGATGTGACCAATTCACCACATGTCCTGTCTGCTCTCAGCAGACCCACCTGATCAGTTGCACTCTGACAGCTTGTAAGCACTGCCAGGGATTGCACACCAGGCATTTGTAAAAGGAGAGACTCACAATTCCTTTAGGAAGGCCAGGTAAAAGTGGAACAACTCCTTCCCAGTCCTGGAGGGAATAGGGGGCAAGGAAGCTGACTTTGTTATGGAGATCCTTTAATACTTATTTACATCACAAACCATTCTCTTGTTTACCCTGACATATTTTGCAAAAATATCTCTTAGGAAGAAAAGGACCTTGTTCCACACATCGTTAATTTTGTTTCATTCTTAGTTTTGTGCTGAGACCTGAGCTGTATTAATCTGAGGCAGCAGTGGTATATCTGGCTTAATTAGGAAACAGACTGTTTAGTCACTTGAGGATTGCTGTGCTGAATCAGACTGACTTCCACGTCTGTGTAGATACATGGGAAGGCCACTGAGATGTTTGTGTAAAGCAGCACATGCGCATTATCGCTAATTTTTTGTAGCTGGCTTGCCTAGCTATTTCTTCAGCTCCAATTTTTTAAGTCTTATTCATCTCAAAACTGCCCATAATTAATGTCTGAAGTGTGTTTGTAGTTACAGCTTTTGATTTTGATGGAGTTCTATCATGAATTAAATCATGATTTTTTTCTTTCTTTTATTTCTTTTTTAGCATCGTAGACAAAGAAGTGTCATTAATGGCAGAAATTGATAAAGTTAAAGAAGAAGCCAGTAAGTAAAAAAATACACAGGGAAATTTTGGAATACTCTGGAAACAGTTGTTTTGTCTGGCAGAAAATTACACAATCCATAAATTTGGTTAGTAGCATTCCATCATCTTTCACTCTATGTACACAGTCAGATAAGGCTTTGATGTGTCAGGGTAGTTTCTACGAGGATTGTGCATCAAAATTTCAGTATTATGAAATTAAGGTAAACCAAAAGGTGATACAGAGTTAGATTTCAATTACTTAGTCCTTCTGCTTACCTATCACAGCTTTTTAACCACTCTTTCCCCCCCCCCCCCCCCCTCATTTCTATGTTTATTCAATTGCTTTGTTTCCATTTATCAATCACTGTTTGCTTGCTTATATTACCTACATAAGTTAGAATACTGGAATTAGGGAGTAGGGGAGTAGGTTATTGTGTTGCCTTGCATAGCCTTAAGGGATAGTGATCAAGCTTATGAATTAGAACAATTTAAAAAAAAAATCAAAAAACAGATCTTTACTGCAGTCTGTTTTCTTAATAATCTGTGGGAGTTGATCTGATTCCAGGCTTTCATGTTGTCTCTGTTTTTTGCATTTTCCTGTGTATATATTCTCATTTGGGGGGCAGGGAAAGCAAGATGAGCCATGTATTAGGATACCACAATATCTGTCTTACACTCCATCCAAGATACAGAATTTGTATTTATCCCCAGTAAATACAGGGGTATGTGTTTCAGTAGAGAATGCTAAGCAAGAAATTGAAGAGTAACCAAAGCATTGTTAGAATGATACTTTTCCTGGCAGATGAAAATGTCCTTGCTATGAATGCATACAATCCTTTTGTTGATTTGTGAATTTAAGGTCCTTTCAAGCAGGATCACAAATATGTGTATTCATTCTTGAATGCTTCATTTGCATTTAGAACTCACTTAGTTCACAAAAGTATACTAATTGAATTTTTTAAAAAATGCTCTAAATTTTGTGTTGCTACCCAAGTCTCTTGCAGTTGTATATGTGAGGAAACTAGAAGGTATGAGATACAACAGCAAAGATTTGCATTCGTTTTGAATTTTATTTGCTAAGTTTATAGGAATAATATGAAATAGATGTGAATTTGAAGCTCTTGTTATTCTGGGAAGGAGTTGTGGAGAGCTTTTTGGTTACTTGCAGATATCAAGTGGCCGTAATCAGCTACAGGGCATGCACTCATTCCCTGGAAAACCAATGGTAGAATTCCCACTGATCAGCAGACATAGGTTTAAGCCTTAATTGCATAAACAAAACCACATTTTGGAAATTCACTGTCCAGGGCTGATGGTATTTTAGGGTCCCTTCATTAATCTTGGCCAGTTACAGGAATTTTTGTGGAAAGTAAACCTAATTCCTACCTACCAGCATGCAAAGGGCTGCATTTGCACGTGGCGTGTTCTGTTCCCTGTTTTCCTGCCAACCTCACACATGACAGTGGGTGGCCCAGTACCTGTCTCCAACAGTGGGGTTTCTGCTGCCTCTCAAGGCTGCTGGAGGCTGTAAAGTGCCTTCAGAAACTTACGCAGAAAGTTGTTACAGGACTGTAACATGCTAGCCAAGATTTAGAATATTAATTTTCTTATCTTTTTGCTGTACTCAAGGGCTGTTTTACAGTGGGTAATCTTGTTCTTACTGTCAACACCAGGAAAAATTCCAAATATGATAATTTCAGGGGTTTTTTTTAAGAATGGGTATTTGGCTGGCATCTTGTGGAAATAAATGCCAGTAGGAGATGAGATCATATGGTCTGGGCAGTCACTTCAGCAAAGAGGATGTTGATCCTGGGGAGGAACAATATTAGCATTACCTAGAATAAGCAGTAAAGCAGACCTGTTGGACAAGGTAAGCAGCTGGTAAATTGGTCATTTAATGTGATAAAATTTTCTCACTCTCGTAGACCATGTTCTACAAAAAATGAAATTAAAAGACCAGCTGGAGAGATAGCAGCTGTTCTTAGCATAAGTAATAATGTAGGCACAGATTTACCAGCAGTGCTAAAGGAGCTGTAGGCACACTCTGCCTTCCCTGCCCTGTGTGACACACACTCCTCTAGAGCCACACAGTCTGTTTGCTCCCACACAGCTGAACAGGTGCAGCTATGTCTCCCTGTGCCTGCTGGACCTTGTTGTACTCAGTGAAACATTGGAGCAGGTTTCCCAGAGGAGGGGAGATCCTTATCCCTGGAAGCATTCAAGGTCAGGCTCTGAGCAGCCCCATCTATTGAAGATGTCCCTGCTCATTGCAGGGAGGTTGAACTAGAGACCTGTGGAGGTCCCTTCCAGCCCAAACTACTTATGATTCTATGACACTTTCAAAAGAAGGTGTTATCTGATTAAATAAATGATGATGGGTTGAGAAACAAACTCTGAAATATCATTAATTCTCACCTTTAAAAACAGCATTAAAAGTATAGGCTGTGTGTGTGCTGTGAAAATTTCTGGCAAAAAGAAGGCAAAGAAGCCAAAAGCTCCAGAGCTGTAATGGAGTCTGTGTCCTTAGGATAGTACCACTCCCCCTGACTGTAGGTGTAAGTTCAAGACAAAAGACTATGATTGTTACCATTTTACATTTAGATGTTGTTTCTTCTCTGCCATAAGTACTGATCCCATCAGCTAGTTAATCACTTGTTGCTTTTACACTGAGTCACCATGTAGGTAATAGTTTGCATATATTTTGTTTTCCACCAGAATTGTAATGTCGTATGTTGTGTACAAGTAGATCATTGCTTCGTGGTTTATGATTAATCTTTCCCTCTAAGAATATAACTACTCATCCCTTCCTTACATAGAAGCTACAAGACAGGCAGTAATGAATATTTAGTATTTTTTTTCATAAAGACTCTTGGCCTCCAATGCTGCTTTGCTGTTGAAATGGCAAATGTGTATATTCCATATGTGAAAGCAAAATTGCAATGCCAGTGATTTTAACTGTATACGAACAGGGTTTTTTTCAGAGGAAGTGAAATTCCCCTGTGTAAATCAAATACAGCATGTCTTCAGAAGCAGGCGGGTGACTCAATGTAATGCTTCTTTACATGTCTCAGTGGAAGGCTCCCTGGTTTTGTGATTCAAAATAAATCCCTGGAAAACTCAAAACAAAATGTCTTTTCCCCTGTTTGTCTGAATGTTGAAGGATTGGTTTAAGTTTGATTTTCTGACAGCTATCCCATTTTCAGGTTTTTCAAAATCAGTGAAATACGGCAGTTCAGTGAAATATGTTGATTGATTCAATCTATGCAAGTATCATATTGGTAGTCCATTTGTAGTCAGTGGTCCATGTGTTTGTCTCACCTGTGAGGTACCGTGTTAATGCCCAAAGACTAATAAATTACAGAGCAATTTACCTTCCTAGCATTAATGACTGACTATTGGTATTTGGCAGTGGAAATCCTGACTGCTCGGCAGAAGAAAGCAGAGGAGCTGAAGAGACTGGCAGACCTAGCCAGTCAGATGGCTGAAGCACAACTCTCTGAACTCAGGGCTGAAATTAAGGTCAGGCATTCACTTCTGCTTGGGTATTTTAGCCATCTGCAGAAATGCCAAGAAGGAAGTTGGCACATTAACATGCGCAGGCTGTTCATTCCTGCTATGGGCCCAGGGGTAAAGAGCTTTCCATAGGGCAAGTGTAGCTTCTTACAGCAGTGTAGCACCTCTGAACAGTGTACAGATGCTATCAGAGAAGTGTAAGCTATCCCCTCCTAAGTGTAGCAGTGAGGAGTTTTGCTGTTTCTGTATCATTTAGACTCAGCAAGTAAACTTGATAGCTTCAGGTTCAGTGATCAAACACACTTTCTCTGCTGAAATGACCCACTTCCCAAGTGTGGGAGGGATCCACCCATCACGGGGCTGTGAGATGTAATTTGGTAAGGATGGGAAAATACTTGGTTCTTCACAGAGATCTTGTGTACAGGGCAGGGTCAAGAATTTGTTAAGCCTTAAAGTGAACTTAAGTACTGATTAGTTCTTTTACCATCCATACAATCTTTTGCTCAGAATGTAAATCACTGTTAACATGTCTATTTTTGCAGCACTTTGTGAGTGAACGGAAATACGATGAAGAGCTGGGCAGGTCTGCCCGATTTTCCTGTGATACAGAGCAGCTGAAGACCCAGATTCAGCTCTGTGGAGAAAGTAAGTGATGATGATCCCTCTCACTGAGTTTCTCAGAACAGTTTCTCTGTCAGCAGAGCTGACAGCACATGTGCTGCCAGTGTGTGAGTGTGCAGCAAGCCCAATATGAGTGGTGTCTCTGGATGCAGCAGGACTGCTGAACACACACAAGTCAACTTTACAGTTTGCAACGTGTTAGACTCACTGGGCCTGGGCTGCACAGTCCATCTGCAGGTGCACAGTACCATCTTCATCAGAGATTTGCAGGTAGTACTCAGATCAGTTGGAGTTTTCAATTTAAACAGGATTCCCAACTCTAGGGAATGCACAAACTCAGTAATTTATACATAAATAGTAAATTGGAAGCTTCTTAGTGTGAGCATAATGTAATGGGACCAATTCAGGTCTCTTTTGCTAACTCCCCAGCTTTGTAACAGTCTTCACTGGGTTTTTAGGAGCCATATGGAGTTCCAAATCATAGAATCATTAAGATTGGAAAAGACTGATCCCCCTTGCTACAACCTCCTTTCAGGTACTTGTAGAGAGCAGTAAGGTCTCCCCTCAGCCTCTTTTTCTCCAGGCTCCTGTTTCCAAATCAGCTGCCCTTCTGCTTGGAAATTCAGGTTCACATTTTTTGCTTCAAGACATCCCTGTTACAAAATAAGAGGCTATGTATAATCTTTGTCATGCATTTTTTCCCCTAAAAAAAGTAAATTATATAAGGCTTTGCCCAGTATGTTACCCTGTCCTACAGTATTCCATTCAGGAGAAAACTGGTAAAACAATACTGAACTAGTGCATCTTGGTGGAAGGAAAATAATACATGTTTTCAAGTAGTTCCTAAAAAGAGAGAACAGAGAAAATACTCCACAGTCTGCCAATACAAGCTTCTGACTGCACAGCTAAAGAACTGACTGCTTGGAGGCATAACCAGTTTAACTCATTAGACCATAAGAATTGCTTTTGCAGAACACTTTGAAAAATCCATCTAACCCCACATCCTGTCTTTGAATGAAACCAACCCAGGATGTTTCAGAGGAAGACATAAACTTCCCAGTAACGCATCTAATTGTTCACAGTCACCTCATAGACCCTGTCTAATACCCTGAAGCATAAGAAATTGAAAATTCTATAAAGATTATCTTGACTAATAATACCACATCTGCTATTGATACAACCAGAGACTATTTTTTTTAAACTCATTGAACTACTTTCCTAAATAACTTCCAGCTGCAGTTAACTCTGCAAGTTAATTATTTATACCTCGTTTCAGTAAAGCATTACATAAGCATAGTTTGATGCAGGCCTGTTCAAATCAGGTCAGTGAAGTCAGAAGAGCAGCTATTAGCAGGGGAGCAGTGTCATCCTGGAAATGCACTGGCAGTCTGAGGAACTTTGCTCATACCTGCCCTCAGTGACCTTAGATGAGCAGCTCATGGTGATGGGTGTCTTTGACAAGAGCTTTTCAGTGCAAAAGATGTTCCTCTTAGCCTCATCTCTCAGTGAAGCCCATATCCTGCTAGGAGCTGCAAATACTCCTCTAACAGAGATTATACAAGGCCTATAGGTACAAACAGCCACTGTTAAGGGCTTTAACAGAAGCACTAACCAAACCTACAGAGCTTGTGCAGAGGAAGGAGTGTTCTTAGCATGAGGACAGCATAGACAGTATATACTCTAAATGAAGGACAGGAAGAAACAAAAATAATTGGATTGACATATATCAAAACGTCCAGTATCCTTTCCTTGTGTACCTTTTTTGGTTAAAATGATGTTTTTATGACAAGCATCTGGGTTTTTATATGGGCTTCCAAGTGCAGCAGTCTGTTTTACACAAGAGAGGATTAATAGAATTCAAGGATGGTTGGCCTCACTGAACTCAGGAGAGAAAATTCAGTTCATTGTGCAGATCATTGCATTGTTTTTGTGAAGAGGACACCTAGTGGGAGAAGTAGCTGATGTTGGCATAAGTGAATGAGATCCTCAAAAAACATAACAGATGATGCTTAGTTACTAAAATGATTCCTCATCTTCTTTCTCTGTACTAGAAGTGAAAAAATAGAAGTACCTCTTAGATAAAAACAAAAGGTGTCTCTCTGGAGTGAGCTTCAGATTAGTCATCTGTACTAGAAGGAAACAGAAAAATTCCATAATCAGAAAAATCAGGATAGCAAATTAGGATCAAGAACTTCATTAGCCTCAGAATCCTCTTAGAGACTGCTTGGGGGCCATTTCACAGAAGAAAGGCAGAGAGGAATCAAGGATTTTTTGGGTGCATTTCATATCCAAACATGACAGTGCTGAGTAAATTGGCCAATCTCAAAATGCTGAGAAGTGGAGAGTAGGAATATACTGAGATGGGCAGTGGTGATTCCTGAGGGTGAAGACTGCCGTGGTCTGCATGAAGTGGATTAGTGCATTGCATTCAGTTCCAGTTTTTATAGATATCCATGATACAGAAGAACCTTTTTTACCCATTTCCTTTAGAGAGGAATCAGTGAAGTTCTCTTGGATGCCAAAACCTGGCCTTCTGCCAGGCTCCTTCCAGTTTTAGTGCGGTGCCACCACGTTGGCTCTTTTATCTCCAGAAGTACTTTGCAGTGAGGCAGATTTACTGGTGCAGAACATTATGGCCTGACCCCAACCAAGTTACTTCAATAGTTAGCTTCAGTTAGCTTACTTCATTATTCTAAAGTGAGACTGGAACAATGCTTCCAAAATTAACTGTAAGCAGAGTAAGAATACAGCCTTGTGTTTAGATGTTGATCATTTAATTGATAACACATAATCCTTTTTTTTTTTTTTTTTTTTTTTTTACAGTTTCTCACCCAAAGAACAACTATTCCTCAAGGACACCATGTAGTTTAGTGCTGTCTTCAATGACCTCACATGCAACAACTGGCAAGCAAAATATGCACACCCGGAAGTCCTCTAGTAATGCCAAGAACTCTGATAATAAACCAGCCAGCAGTAAAGTACAAAGTCATCCTTCCAATCCTACAGAATCTTCTTCTCAAGG
Source organism: Eopsaltria australis (assembly GCA_034509425.1). Lineage (NCBI taxonomy): Eukaryota > Metazoa > Chordata > Aves > Passeriformes > Petroicidae > Eopsaltria > Eopsaltria australis. Next base: position 2,496,906 of record JAVTVJ010000030.1, read on the forward strand.
AGTCCCAGCAAATAAGCAGGTAAGATCTCAATCAGTTGTGTACTAAGTTAAATTACTTCAAAACTTTCAGAAAAATATGTAGCATTGGAAGTTGTTAATACAAAATCAAATACTGGTTCGCAGTCTATATTTAATTAATAATTTTTGAAGATAGTAAGCATGTATTTTGCAGCTTCATTTTCAAGTTAGTGTGAACATACGAAGTAGAAATACCAGAAATACTATATGAGTAAAGACAGCTGTCTGTTTAGAAGTGTCTAGGGGCAGAAATAGAGTGAAAAAGAAAAACCCGCCATTATAGATAACTGCTATGGTGGAGAAACATTTAGTCCTTGACAAACAGTCAGCTGATGTGCTGTTGAAGCACAGTTATTAGATACACTTTGAAAGTAGAATTCTGCCAGATTTAAAAACATATTATTTCAGAAGCTCTGTAATAATACAGTTTATAGTATTGTGCTATATTAGTAGCATTATATTATACATATATGATACATATGTGAATTATATTTTGTTGTAACAGCACCTTAGAATGCCCCTGTACTATTGTTTTTAGGTAAAGCTGCCACTAAAGTTGGTCTGAATTTTGTCCCAATTGGGATTTTAGGCTCAAGTAGATGCCTGAAGGGAAATGTAAGGATGGTGCATAATATCAGTGCATGTATGAAAGCACCTATCCTGTCAGGCATGCAAATAAAAGTAATTCAGCCACTTCCCACTAAGAATCAAAGCATCCTGTGAGCAAAGTATCACAATGGAATGTCTTCCACAATGAGGATTCTTCACTTGATTTTCCTTTACATCTGACTGTTCTTCCTGCATTTATACTCTAGAACTTGCACAACATTTTACTAGGAAAGCAATATTCATGATTTTGGAAAAAGTCTGTCAGTATCAAATTCTTCAGTACTTCTTAACTGCTCAGAGAATCACAGAGTATCCTGAGTCAAAAGGGATACACAAAGAACATTGAGTCCCCTCCTGGCCCTGCACAAGACACCCCAAGAGTCACACCATGTGCCTGAGAGCATTGTCCAAACACTTCTTGAGCTCTGCCAGGGTTGATGCTGTGACCACTGCCCTGGGGAGCCAGTTTCAGTGCTCAACCACCCTCTGGGTGAAGAACTTCTCCCTGTACCCAACCTAAACCTCCCCTGACACAACTTCAGGCCATTTCCTCAGGTCCTGTCACTGGTCACCACAGGGAAGAGATCAGTGCCTGCCCCTCCTCTTCCCCTCACAGGGAAGTTGTGACTGCAGTGGTGTCTCCCCTCTGTCTCCTCCAGGGTGAACAGACCAAGTGACCTCAGCCACTCCCCATACAGCTTCCTCTCAAGGCCCTTCCCCTCTTCATGGCCCTCGTTTGGACACTCTCTAGTCGTTTAATGTCTTTCCTATATCATGGCACCCAGAACTGCCCCCAGGACTCGAGGTGAGGCCGCCCCAGCTCAGAGCAGAGTGGGCCAATCCCCTCCCCTGCCCTGATGCTGTGCCTGATGCCCCTCAGGACATGGGTGGCCCTCCTGGCTGCCAGGGCACTGCTCACTCATATTCAGCTTCTATTGACCTGAACCTGCACATCCCTTTCCTCAACAGCTCCTCTTGAGATGTCTAGAATTCCATCCCTTTTTCTTGAATCATGGCAGATTTTAATTTGGCATCAGTGATAAACCTGCCTTCTGTATCTCCAGGCTACTCAGATGTAGTATGGTACTCACAGTTCTGGTTTTAATTATTATAACTTAGGTAACAATCAAAACTTTTTAGTGTTTTCCCTCTCCTGTTCCCTCCTAACAGTAACACTTTTAATTTTGACTGCTGTGTTTGTTGGCCTGTTGGAAGCATTCAGACAACCTAACAGTTATCCAATTTCTTTCTGGGTAGAACGGGCCCTCTAGCCAGAGACGAAGATTCAACCCACAGCACCAAAACACACGGCTCAATGGATCTCATAAGTCACAAGGTACCAGTAATGAGGCAGATCAAAATACAAAGAGTGGTTCCAGGTCTGAGCACAGAAGACAGCAGCATAACAGCTTTCGATCTAAAAATAAAGGAGCTATGAAAAACCAAGAGCAGTCTACAACTGCAAGGACCACAGAGAATGGGCCGCATTCGGAGAAGTCCCGGCGGAAGCATCACACACCAGACACCACAGAGCACAGGCCTTTCCAGGGCAGCGTTGGCAGGGCCTCACAGTGCAATTTATGTCCTGCAAGGATGGAGGTCTCTGCTGATGCCACTGTTCTTTCAGTGCCAGCTGTGACTTTGGTGGCTTAAAATGTCACAGTGATGGCAGGCAGAGAAATTTAATCTCTTCATTTTAGTTTGTTGCTCGAAAAGCTTGTTGGTGAAGAAAGTAAATCAGAACATAGTCTTTTTAATCTTTTGCTGCTTCAAACTTGTTGGTATCTTTATTATTTACTAATTATTAAAATTAAATCATACTTTCAAGGCTTTCCCCAATATGTTCACATTTATTTTGTCATGACTGTATGGAATCTTACCAAAGCAGCATTTGCTTCTTAGAAAAACAAAATCTAGATTGGAAAGATAAATTGATAATTAAATTCATAATAGCGAAAACCTGTTGTAGATATGTGGTAATACCAGTCAACATTATTATTTCATAGAACAGCCTGTGTTAGAAGGATCCCAGGAAGTCTGTATGCTGTGGTCTGAAATGAAATCAAATAATCTTGTAGAATTTTTCAGCAAATCTCTATAGACCTCTTTCTTTCTGTGCGTGTATACATGTACATGCATGCACACTGTATACACAGAGAGTATTGTTCTATACAAGAAGAGTTGAAAAAGCAGTTCATTTGATTTTATCTTATTATTCCATAATCTGAGATCTTTAAATTCAAGTATAAATTGTATTAAATGTATTACATATTGGTATTTTTCATGGACAAACTATTTTTATGAGGCTGAGGAAATACGCTCATTTAAGTTTGGAATGTATATAGTAATGGCTATTCAGATGCACAGCCCTGTTCTCCATCCTTATCAGCCACTTTTCTATGACTAGTTGGATTTATTTTTTGCATATGAAAAGTTGCAGGTCTTCTAGACTTAAATTATTTTTCTATATTTTTGCTGTAGGAACCATCTGTCCATAACAAGAGCTATGACTAATAAATTACTTAGTCTTTATGTTCTGAGTCTGTATTTCAGAAAACCTGTTTCTTCCAAATAATTAAAATCTTTCTAAAATACTCTGGTGTTTGCTGCTTTGCAGTGCTAACCTTGTGCTCTTACTCAAATTGTATTTGCTTAAACTGGTATCAGTGGGAGGCTTTCAGCTGAGTCTGGACTGGACTAGGCTTTTGCTTCTAGCTTGATTCTAATGCCACAGCTCACAAAACAGCCTCGCCACGAGAGCCACCTCCATGCTGAACACATTTTACAGTAAGGTGCTGTTTAACACAGTAAGGTGTCAGAATCCAGAGCTGGCATCAAGTGACCTATTGGCCTCAGTGTCAGAATCAGAAAGGTGTAAAAGGTCAGTGAGACTGGCCTCCCGCTGAGGTCAGTAAGAGCAGGAGGACACTTGAGTAGCTTCAAAAGTTTACACCTAGGTGATTGTTTGCTATTGCTTTTTACCAATTTCCTCTGCCTAATTTCTGTTCACTGACTGCACACTTCCTTAGTACTGACTGGATTACTCCCCTCTGGGGCCCTTGAAAAATAATCTCCAAGGTGAATTCCTTAATTTTTATTTCTCTTGATATATGTATACTGTGTCCCACATGTGAATGTTGGTAAAACCTGATTTTAAAAGGCAAGTAACTCATCTTCATCTGGAAGAATGGTGAAAGAAAAATAAACGTGTGTAGGTAGATGCTGGCTTTCTTAGCATTGCAAGCAGCGCTATTATCCTAGTTAATTACCTATCACAATTTTTAAGCTGAATGTTTTGGAGTAGATGGAACCAAAATTCCAGAATCTCTGTTTTACATACCCATCAGATAGGCAGCTTTTCAAAATATATCTGCTGCCTTACAGTTTCACTGTAACCTCACTCTTAGAGATTTAATGACAAATTCCATGCAGATATTACACAGGAATTTCTTACATTATCCACATGTAAGTTGTGAAATGTAATCCTTCCTAAAAAAAAGAAAATCTAACTTACCTGTAATGACATTTACTCCTTCCTTACAGCTTCTACACTTGATTATTGCATTGTTGAAAGTTACTTTATTCCTTAAGTCAGTTTCTCACAAGCAGACAGGTAAATAAAATCTGTAGCGTAAGTCATAACTCAGCACAACAGGACCACCTTGCGCTCTTCAGGACCAGCTGAGCTTTGATGTACTGGAGGCTCAGCATGTGACAGATCCAGGACTAACAGGTGAGAGATAGCATTTCTCTTTTCTCTTGTGATGCAAAGACATCTTTGTTGAAGAGCTATGCAGGGGTTTGGTTGGGGTGAGGAGAGGGCTGGCTATGGGAATGCTGCAGTTTTAGCACACCAGGTTTTGTCTAGTGTCTGTACTGGTTTGGGAAGGTTATTCCAATGCACATTTTAACCAACATGATGTGGCTGTGCTCTGAAACTGTCAGAATCTTTCATTTCATGCTTGAATTTGTATCTGCCAATTTCTAGGAGTGTTTTACTGTCCGTGGTAGTTGCAAGTAGCCAAATGCTCTTGGGCCCATCTTCAACAGAACTCTGTTTTTATCTTCTCATCACAGAGACAACTACATGCAATTCTCCTTTTAAGGGACTTGTAGAGGGGCAGTGAGGGAATTTATGACAGGGCAAGGCTTCCCTTCCAGGCCAGTCCTCTTTTATAAAAAAGTCCCCTCAATTAGCAAAGCAAACACAGCTGTTTGGCCTCACTCAAACACAAACATGGAATTCCCACTGCACTTTGTGCTCTTCCAGAAGTGGAAACACAACTTAAAGGTGTAGTATTTTAAAGCAGGTTGAATCTATTTATCTTTCGTGCAAGATTAAATTCAGAGTGAAGGCAGAATTCAGAAAAATAGAGATCCAAATAGACAGCTGGAAAACTAAAAAAGCAAAGGTAACTTAATACAGTCAAGCTCTTTGGAAAACCTACATTAGTTAACCATGTTTGGGAAAAAAAGAAAAGATAAAAAACCCAACACTTAATGTGCTTGAAAGAAAACAGAGTGATTCTGGAACTGGAGTAACTTGCTGAACATGGTTTTGGTTTTTTTTTAACATGGTGTCTGCTATAATGATTTATAATTTTACGAAGATTCAAAGTAAACCACTGCCACACCACTTGACAGTGCATCTAGTTCCAGTCACCATGAAAGTTAATGTTACCCATCTGTCATAAAATGGTTCAATATCACTCTTAGCAGTTAAGAGAAACTGAACAAGAGTCTATGATGTAAAAAACATGCTGGAAGTGCCTACTTAGTCAAGTTAAAAGGCCGTGTTTGCACCCAATCCAATTAAAATAAATAAATAAAATCAGATCATTCTTTCTTTACCTCTTCACCACAGCTACTTTCTCATTTCATCTACTGAAATTCAAGGGGGTTGTTTTTCATCCTTTTAATCACAAGCTAGTACCAGGACAAAGAGAAGACTCATTAATGCCTCTGTAATGCAAACAACACAAATGTTACTTGAAAAACACTGTCCCACCAAAATAATTCAGTAAACACTGAGGTAGTACAAACTCATAAAGTCCTGTAGGATTATTCTCAAATCTTTTTCTTGTATGTCTTTTCTCACATTCTCTGATTCTGTGTTTTCTAAATTTGAAAGTTGAAAGAAATTGGCTTTAGAAAGCCTTGTAAAAAGATTTTAAGGTGCATGGTAAAGTGCTCAGCTGTTGAATAAATAGTGAAGTAAAACTCACACAGAAGGTAAGTATTAAAAACCGCTTTTGAGTCAGATTATTATGAAAAATTTCACAAACATAGTCTCAACGATGAATTACATGTTCAAAGAATACTAGATTACAGTATTTTAGTATCTTTCCTAATTTCTGGTTTGTCCTTTGTTCAGTGAAACTCTTCTTGTTGAGATAGGAAGAGCCCTGGGATTGTTGATCTTCAGGTTTATTTTCAAAGAAAAAACACTAGCTTAAATATTCTAAAGGTCAGCTGGTCTTCCATGTACACACCAATAGCAGAAAATTATATAGTGACTACTGTTCATGGCAAAATGTCTCCTTAAAAACATGTTAGTACATGAAAAATTGGGGGTTTTTACTTGCACAAATTATGTCTCAAGTCCTTATCATTGGGAGAAAAGCCTGAAAATGGGATGGCTTTGAATGATCTAGCAAATAAAACATTTAAAGAACCCTTCTGTAATTCTAGAACCCTTCTGTAATTCTAATAGTCTTAGGAATTTTAAGGACTTGCATTTTGGCAATGTTCTCAATGTTCAGAGACAGCTGTATTTACTGTGCTGGAGAAGCAAGAGCAGTTGTAAAAACAGCAAAAAAACCCGGCACCCAATTCTAAGCAAGGGTAGAAAACAAAGCCAGGTTTTGTTCACTGATTTAAACAAGTAAAAGGGCTCTTGAAAATCAACAATCCAAACTTGCCTCTCCTCTGCGGACAGAAACATACAGCAGCTGTTTGTTTCAGTATCTTTACTCAGCATCTGCCCTGGTACAAGGATGTCTCCTCCAGCCGCAGAGGGGGAAGGAGGGAGACTTTTTCTTCAAACCACAGCACTTCAAACTCAACTTCTGTGCTTTGCTGCACACAAGCTGTTGTCCCCTCCTGATCTGAAAGGACCTGCAGAAGGACATGGAAGGCCAGGTGTAACTCAGGGGCCCCAGAAAAGCCACCCATCAGCAGTGTGACACAATGCTAGGGCTGCACCAGCCTCGCCCCAGTGGCAGCTCACGCCACAGTACTGTGTGTGTCTATACATGTGTGACTCCGGAAAAGCAGCCTTGTTGCTCACACAGCATGCTTCTTCCCTTCCTGCATTTCTGAATTTCCTCTCTGTGTACAAGCATAGGTGATCCCTTTCCCTGCTAGTAATAGCAAAAATGGTGATTTACCCTCACCAGAAGTGCCCCTAAGTGCATTCTTCTGGTGTCTCTGCAGTACGCATAGGTTGCACAGTTATAGCAAACTTGTATCTAATAAAAGCTATTTATTTTTATCTATTCTCCCCGGCCCTTTAAAGGTACAAACTGAGGTTCACAGTAGTTAAAGCTGATAAAGAGGTCTTCTTTTATGCTTTGCAAGTACTCACTTTATGGTACACCCCAACAGAAATACAAATGGGAGTTACTGGAATGTTAAACTGCATGTGCTCTGTGCTTGAGCGATTTTTTAATCCATTTTTCTTTCTCCTTTCCCAACATCTAAAAAATATTTAGAAATAAAGCAGAAAACACACTTGAATGCTCACTTCAAACAATTTCTTTCTGGGCTTTTCATTATCTTTTTCATCGCAGTTTTCTACCTAATCTTTGAATAAAGGATCACATGAGATGATCTCTTCTTTGACCATATAATGCAGAGCTGCCCAGTCTATGAGACTGAGTCAAACATTACCCATCTACCTTATCATTCTTAAGCGTAACAATTTCTGCTAATCCAGCTGGTTCTTTCTTGTGTAGTACTGTAGAAGTAGTAGGAATTTCAACAGCAGCACTGTCCTTTTCCCTTGTTTTACTGGATGCAGAAGAAGGTGGCTGTGATGGTGTCACAAGGAAAAGCGGGGTCCTTTTCAGCTTCACTGCGCGGTTGCTCACAGGCTTCTTGTTCCCTGCAGCTTGGAATGGCATTTGGCTCAGTGTCCCATTGCCAGCACTGTGCCTTCCACGGGGAGCCTGGGGCAGGCTGGGCACTGATGTGCATGTTGTGGATGTGGTTTCAGAACCTTCTTTGTGCAGCATCAGATTTTCACTGTGGGGTCGTTTAAGAATTGCTGCAGAATGTGAAGCATTGCAAGCAGCTACCTTTAATGAAGATGAATTCTTGACTTTTATGTGGGTACTTGTTGAGGGACCTGAGAATCTAATTGGCTGGGGAGCCACTTTACATGGTAAACAGCCTTCCTCTTCAGTATAGTCAATTAATCGTCTGTAAAACAAAGAACTTCAATTTTAAAAATGAACTATACACATAAATTATTATTTTTATAACACTATTACAAAACAGACCATCTGCAACAGCCTTTCACAAACAGGTTTAAATGATACTGTACCAAGCATAAATTACGGTTCCCAACACCTCATCACTGCAATCAGGGTTGCCATTTGTGAATAGAACCATCCATCTCTTCTGCCTCTCTAATCGGACACATTAAAAACTAGCGGTGAAGGGGCTGTAGGCTGCCTCAGGTGACTGTGTAGTGGCACCTGCAAAAGGCTGCTTTTAGGCAATGTGGTGAGAATGGAGGTCTTATCAAAACTATCCCCATAAAACTGCAGAGAGGAAGTTCTAGAAACTCCTTCTAAAAAGAAGACATCTCACAGATGTGAAAATCAGTTCACCTTTTAAAGTTTTCACTTAAATTTCTGGTTCAGCCGTCCATTTAACTAATACTGCTCTCTAGTTTTTTAATTTACTCCTTGCCAGGCTGCTAAGAAATCTCAGCAGCCTGAAAAAACCGTAATTTGTTTCTAGCATGTTCAGTTGTGCAATTAAGTGCTCTACAACGTTTTATAAAAATGTAAATTAAAACAACAGAGAAATCTCAACAGGCATAGATATTTAAGGAACCTGAAATTATAGAGGGGGGAAAAAAAGACTGCACTTTATTTGTTAATTAATTTTAAGCCACCTGTGCAAATCAGCATACCTTTTATAAATTGGAGGCATATGATCTAAACTGCCTCTCAGAGGGCGTTCTTCCAGAGTCCAGCATTCAATCAGCTCCTGAGGCACTCTCCAGTAGCTGACACCTGCATTCCGAAGCAGCATTGTATTGATGAGCTGAGAGAACACAGCCATGCATGTTTGCACATGACTAAATACATGAATACATGTATTTTATTATGCAGAATTTCAGCTCTGAAGCTGCTGAAATATGCACTGCTTACAGCCAGCATCCTGCTTCTTTCATGCCAACTCACATCCTCTCTCTGGAACATCCCGTAAAACATTTTTTCCCCCCAAACAGCCACTACTATTTTACAATGTTATGAATGAAAGTTTATGCAGAGTTTTTATTATACTTAGTTGGCAAGTATTTTTTTTCTTATTTTTATGTTAAAAAGTAGTAATACTGTAAAAAAAAATTATTACTCTACCTCTCCCTTCCCAGGCATTGAAAGCATCCATCATCTCTTTCAGCTCAGCTACTGAGTAATAGCTCCAGATGTACTGGATGTTATTTCCAGCTTCTCTAGAAATATTGTTTTAAAGATAACAGTTATGTGATTAGTTAGGTAAGTCCTTTAAAAATATACCATTAGTGAAATATATCATTCTTTTTACCTGTAAGGACGAAGCAGTAAATGTGTCATAAAGCAGAAAGGAAAATGTTACTCTGATTTTGTTTTTATTCAAATAAGAGGTTCTAATCCTCCTGTGAATGCCTATTGCTAAAAATGGATATTCATGAAAGGATAGATGTTCATAGAAGAATAATTACAGAATTAATTATGTAAAACCTATTTTTCTGGAATACACAGTAGGAGAACCAATACCTGATATGTTAACAAATACTCTTGGAATAAATATTAATGTTCCCAGCCTAAATTTAGGAAGCTATGCATCCTAATTTTAAAGATGATGAAGTATCAAGAGCTCTATCCTAATCAAAAGATGCACAGTGAAGTTCACTACTGACACTGCACTGTGAGAATGACAAAGAACAACTGCTTCCAGTTGTAAATACAGGTCTACCAACAACTTCCAATTACTGCCATGTGAATACATTAATAGTGTAGCACAGTTGTACATGTTTTTTAAAGAATTAAAACCATTTCCTTTCATCTTTGGTTCTCAGTGTTCAGCTATCTTAGAAGACTGCACAAAAGAACTGCATGAATCACAACCAACTTTGCAAATATTTCTGGAGGTTTTTCTGTATGGGGATTCATTCACTGTATTTAGTGTAAATATTACAAAGTAATTTTTAATTGTTGAGACGTTTTAAAAATAGTAAGTCAAACAGAGTAAGAACTTACAGCAGCTGCATGTGAACCACCTTGTGTATACTCTGTCAAATTCTTAACCTCCAGGCTTAGTTTTTATCTTGTTTATTTGTTTAATGTGGCCATTCTATTATCCAGTTGCTTTGGGAGCTGGAAATATTCCTTCCACAGATTTATAGTACAATAATACCACATTATGCTACATATGGTAATATTTAGGCATAATTATAATATGTATTTGTTCTCACTTTACAGTGCTTTCATGTTTGATTGTCACCTTACCTTTTGTACATGCTTTTACTATGAATTTTCATTCCTAGTGCCTTATTAATTGCATCAGTCCCATCAGCTCTTGTGGCATACACACCAATAATTTTACTTTCACAGCTTGCTCCAGAAGTGTTGAGATAGTGCAGGACCCAAACTGTAGGCTTGGTACAAACTAAATGGTAAGAATCACAGAAATCCAACAAAGCCTGGGAAAAACATAAAACAAACAGAATATTAATAAGAATGCAGTATTTTTAGTTGAATAAGCTTTCATATTTAAGTTTCCTTAACTGTATCAGTGAGCTCTTTTAAGTAAACCAAGATTGTAGTTATTCTAGAATAATGTCTGCAGTTATTTCTTGTCTGATGTTACCAGAGAATGTTGTGAAACTAAGAGGTTCACAGAAAGGCAATAGAAATAGTTAAAGGCAAGGCAACTCCTTAACACGCAGAGAAGCTGAAGGCCTGGAATTGTTTTACACTTTTCAAAAGGAAATGAGTAAGGGAAAACATGAAATACAGAGGAAAATAACTGGCTAAGAGAACAGATGATTGTCAGGAATAACAGGAATAACACAGCCAGACCTGGTAATTTGAGTTAATTTCATACCAGTCAATTAGAATTAGCTTTTAAGTTACAATACTCTAAAACCTTATCAGTTTAAGTAATTAACTGATTATCTTTTTTCCTTTCTCATTCTAAAAAAAAGTACATTTTGTCTTACAAGTTTTAGAATGAATTTGTAAAACTGAAAAAGAAACCCCAACCCAAAACACCTTGAGGGGATCAAATCTAATTTCAAGTAAAATTTGAAGTCAAATGGGAAACTAAATGTCCTTCCTACTACAGAAGTTCTACAGCAGACTTGCATGTACAACACTCACATTTAAACTGTTGCTGTATTGCAATGATGTTAAAAGCTGGTGTTATTAACTATACTGAGTGCATCATCAATTCTAGGATTTCTTAACCTAAAACTGAATTTACTCATGGTTTAGCGTGGTCACTAAGAAGTGTTAACCTGAACATTGTATAGCTTTAGTGTTTGGTGCCCACGGGTTAGAGGGTTCAACATCAAAAATGTTAAAAAATGTCAAGACCTTTTTAAGCTCTGTGTTGGACCTTGAAGAATATGTCTCCATTTCATTGGCCAAATGATCAGACAGACTGTATGGATAAGGGATTCCAAAATAATCTGCTTCCTCCTGCAGTGCAACTCGAATTTGTTCATCTCCAGGAATCCGAACTTCTCCGTGAAGATAATCCAAAAGATATTTAAACAGGTTTCCATCTCGATCAATTAGACATGCTCCTGAAAGCATAAAATTATTTAAAATACTGTTTCCAGTGAAGACAAACTTGTCACATTCTACCAAATCATCAAGGAGAGCCTTTTGTACAAAACCTCTGTACAGGTTTTACTTAGGAGGAGTAAGTATACTGTCTTTACTCTTTTAAAATTGTAGTTTGTTTCCCTGGAATACTTGTTATTTGAAGATAAAACTCTTAGTGCCGTAAACATTTCTTTGGAATTTCAGTGAAATTGCTAATCTGCATAGGACCATAGCAACATAGAACCTCAGCTGTGCTGCACTCTGCTTAAAATGCTAAAATCTAATTCTAGATGCATTTCTAAATCGAACTGCAGGTACATCTTTACTCACTATTGTAGGGATCTGTTCAATTTTGCTTCTAGACCATTTGAAAGTTAAAACTAACCATCACTTCCAGTACACATCCAGTCAAACCTTCCTTGAATATTGCTCAAGTTTTGCTGTATTTGTTTCTTTTTCTCTCCTTTGCCTTAAGGGCTCAAGGACCCTAAGTAAACCAACCAGACCATATGCTCTGTACAACAAGATGTTCACTGCAACTGTGAAAGATGGTAGCAAAGTAATGCAAAGTCTTTATGTTAAGCATTTAGGGTATTTTAAACAGCCTAATGTGTGCAACAGGGAATTACTATTCTTCATCCATCGTGTCTTTTAACTGGACCTACTTTGGTAGGATTTCTAAGTCACAAACAAGTGTGAAATTTGACTCATGAATAGTTTTACTCAAACTTTTATATCAAGCCATGGTGGTGAAAAATGCAATTTTTACTGGGTAATGAAGTATTCTGAAACAAAGATTAGACCCAAATCTCTCTATGTAATGAACAGAGGGAATGAGATGCCTCTAGAGATTACAAGTGTTCACAAACAGGATCCAAGATAAATGCCAAATACTCTGCCAACTTCGATTTTATCTATTTTCGTATTCTTACTAAAGAAGTACATTCCAAAGCCACAGTTTGGACTGGGACATGGCACTGTAAAAAAGTGTGTGTTTGCAAGCGTGAGTGGACTTGTGGAGTTCAGATGAACTAGCTATATGTATGAAGTCATGCATGCAGCATTGTTTTACGTCCTGGAATTAGAAACCAACTGATGCTCAGCATATTGGGAAAAGAGACATACTATAAAATTCATAAATATATATAAAAGCATGTATTTGCCAGAGAGCTCCGTGATCAGAATGTGATATTTACAGCTTCAATCTATTTACCCGATTCATCCACTTTTAGAGGGAAGCGCCCACTGAACATGGAAGCCAGCATGGAATCCTTGAAGCGGCACAAAGACTCGCGCCTGGCTGTGTATAAACAGCCTCGCACGTTCAGCCGCAGAATATCCTGCACATCTTCAACCCTGCCCTCCTCCATTGCGTTTGCCGGTGATGATGCTCATTACGAGCTATTCGAACCTAAAACAGATACAAACAGAAGTCAAACTAATGCCAGCTACAGACTTGGCAAATCACATACAAGATCTAAGCAATAGCTCAGCTCTTGCATGTCTGTAACGGGATTCCGCTTTGAAAACAGTTCTGGAGAGCTAGTCGCGCAAATAGCCAAATATTCTGCACTTTTATTGTAAAAAAGCCATGGCATTTTACTTTGCTAGGAAACACAAAGGTTGCTCTTTCGAAACAAATGGGCAAGCCGAGTTACGTGGTCAGGATGTGTGACCAGAGCTCTGGAAGAACAACCTGGGAAATCCTGAGCATAGCTCACAGCACTGACAATTCAGCTATTTTTGTACCAATGACAGCGTGGCTTCTTTAAAAACCGATCTTGAACTCGAGCTGCTTTAACTTCCTGGGCCGCTCGCTCCCTCCCTCCCTCCCTGCCCCGGGGCGCTGCTCCGTCCCTCCGGAGCAGCCGGGGCGGCGCTCAGGGCCCGGCGGGGCGCCCCGCGTTACCTGCGCGCTGCCCCGCGTTACCTGCGCGCCGCTGCTCCGCGCCCGGGCCGCGCTCCGCAAAATGGCGGCGGGGAGGGCCGGGCCGCGCCGGGCCGAGCGGGGACAGCAGAGGGACAGCAGAGGGGCCGCGCCGTGCCCTCCCCGGGTCTCTGCCGCGGGCCAGCCGGGTGCAGGCCCCCGGGGCTCGGCTGCCGCTGCTCCCGGGCGCTGCCGTCAGGGGCTCCCTCAGGCACGGCTGTGGTGCCTGCACCCTCCGAAGTGTGGCTGACCCGCCTGCAGCCGGCTCCTCTGTAAGGCACAAACGGTGCTGGTTTTTTGGTTTTTTTAATTACAAGTACGGGTGTCCTCAGAGAGGATTTGACTCGATTGCTGTTTCTGTAGTCTCAGTAGCCAGAATCACAGCATGGTTTGGGTTGGAAGGGGACCTTGACAGTCATCTACTTCCAACACCCTGCGCCTTTAACCAGGGCATCCACAGCTTCCTTGGGCAGCCTGTTCCAATGTCCTCACCACCCTCACAGTAAAGAATTTTTTTTTTCCTAATAGCTTATCTAAACCTATTCTCTTTCAATTTGAACTCATTTCCTCTTGTCCTGGCACTACGTGCTCGTGTAAATACTCTTGCTTATCTTTCCTGTAAGTTCCTTTAAGGTAATGGAAGGCTTCAATTAGCTCACTCTGGAGCCATATGTAAGAAATGTGCCTATATTGTATTTAAATAGTTTATTCAGTCATAGCTGCAATTCCTGTTGATTTTCATCTTGTATCATGCTAGGTTTTTATTCATAATTTCCCTTTGGAGGTGTTTTGTCACCAATTTAAGGTATTTGAAACTTCAGCCATAGGCTCACTTGCTAAAGGGTCAAATCAAATCATGTGTCAAATCAAGCACAGAGCAGCTACACTTCCAGCTGAGTCGTGTGCTTTATTCTGGTCTTTTACTGCATTTTTATTTTTGAGAATACTTAAATATTCATAGTCTGCTGTGTTTTCAGTTAATATTTAGGACCATAAACTAGTAATTCAGACTTCCCTTCAGTCAAGTGAAGAACATTAAAGGAAAGAGCCATATAAATCATATAAATCTCATCTGGTCCTAGTGGGGAGATAAATTCTCTTTGAAATTTTGTAGCTCGTGAGTGATCGCTTACTACTTAAAACTCACTTCTTTTTATCTTAATGCAGATTTGCATTTGAATGGCAGTTCAGGCCATTTAGTAAAGCCATAAAGTAAATACATTTCATTTTTCTTGGCATCTAATCATGCTCCAGTTGCAGCAAAGAGAGGGAATGGCATCCCAAGCACCATGGCTCTCCTGTGCACCCTGGACAGTTCTCGGCCAAGAGTGTACCCAGAAGTCAGGTCTCTGATGCTTAATATCTAATGAATTGACACAAGTTACATGTCACTGAATGCAATACAGGCTGATGATTCATGGATGTTGGATTTACTGTAAAACAAGTGAAACTAAGTATAATAAATTGTTTTTGTGGAATAATGATACCTGGTTTAACCGTATCTTTAGTAAGAATATGTTTTCCCTTACTCACTGGGAATTGTTCATGCATAGCAATTGCTACTTAAACGCTGCCATTGTTGCCAAATGTTACAGTGTAAGTGCTACCTTCAGTCTTCCTCACTCTAAAATTATATTCACTCAATTAATCTGGAGCTTTCCGTGCTTCTTTGCACCTTTAAGCTTACTAATTTCAGTCGAATTTGACAGAGAGTAAGAAGCATTAAGAAATGGATTTTTCACTAAGCTTGTGCAAGAAAGGGTGTGATTAGAGGAAGATAGGTTCTTAATACTATAAATTCAGGAAAAGCTATAGCATGGGCTCGGGTCTTATTGGACATCAGAAAATCCACAGAGGGAGAAGCTGTTTTACATAATCTACCTACCAGAAGTGCTTTAGTCATAGTTCGCACTTTATTAGGCCCTGCAGGATTAATTCCTTAACCAAGGTTCTTCTCAGACATGAATATGTAGGTTTCTAGTGAGGTACAAACTCAGTTCTCACATGATTAGAGCTTTCACAATAATCTGTGTGTCTTTCCCTCACTACCTTTCATTTCTATTCAGTTTAAAGACCAGTCATAGGATCCCAAGTGCCTGAGACCGATAACTGCTCTTAATATACATTTAAGATATATAGGCTGTGAAACTTGGCACTGCTTTAAGTTCTTCCCTACTTTTAGTAGCTGGCAATTAACTTGAGTTTTTTACATGTGAGGTGTTACAGCATGGGAGTTCCTCAGTGAAGTGTTAAGGAAAGTATGACCATGGGTGGAAATGCAATACTTCACATTTTATTTTAAGTTTATTGCCTGCAGTAGTGACATAAACACTAAATGGAAGCAAACTGGTGATTGCCTCTTCAAGACTCGAGACTGTTGTGGGATTGGGGGAAATGAAAACTCATTGTTGGATCTGGAGGAAAACACTGCTTTGTGGAAAGGAGAAGGAGGTAAGTTTTATTTGATTGGTTTTCTATTTTTAAAGTTATGTAAAGTTATTTGCTCTTTTATTTGGCCAGAGTTTTACAGTGGTTACAGTCACTTCCAAGTTTCCTTGTAAGAGAAAATGTACCAAAGGTATATGATGTATGCTGGATCAAAGCTGTATTTTAAGGGTTTTGCAGCTTCAGGGCCACACTGAGAAACTCTGTCATACAACATTGACTGAAAAAGGTAGAACTGAGGGACTCTCCAGATGCTGTTTAGAGCAGATTCTGAAAATAATGAGTTCATGAAGATCCATTTTCATATAATGCTACTCATATTTCATGTGTGATTGCATTGACTTACTTTATAGAATATGGTAATGTTGGCACACAGCAAGGTGAAGTTTTTGCGTCAATTGCTGCATTACAGAAACTGATGCTGTTTCTATTTCAACCTTCTGCATCTCTGTAAATCTTCAAATAAAACATAACTTTGCTTACTCTAAAATTCCTGGATCAAATTTAGCAATTAATGTCCACCTGAGCTAATGGTAGAACTGGGCACACACAGAATGAAAGAGAATGTATGTGAAAAGAGTGTTAAAGGGTGTTTGGACTTAGAAGAGATTTTGGGGAAAAGCATTTAAGTAGACTAAAGTACTTCCATGCAATTCACAATCCTAGTATTACCTGAACCACATTAAAACCGGGCTTGCTCAAATTCTGTTGTCAGAGACTTCCTGCCCTTGCAAGTCTGTAGGCATGCAGGCAGCAGATCATCCACTAGGCTGTAAATTCATCACTGTTGTCTTTCTAACTGCCCTGATGCCTGTCTATACATTGTTACTCCATCTATTACTAATACCTCAAAATCAGCCAGAAAGAAGTTTGACTTGCCACTGGGAGGGAATAATGGTTTTTTCTCCCTTAAAACCTAAAGGAAATCTTTGAACTGGAAGCCAAACACCTCAAACTCTTCCTAGAAATGTCTGACAGCTAAGTGGAGTATCTGGAGTTTTCTACTCCCTTCCTCACAGTGCACTGAGATTAGATGCTATGCGTTCATACCCTTAAGTATCCATTTTTTAAAATTGAACTGCGGTGGCCGTCGGCACGGGACGGGTTTGTACGGAGCCGTGCGCGTTCCCTGGGGATGGCTCCGCTCCCGGTGTCCCCTCACGGCCCGCCGGGCTCCGGGCCGGGCTCGCGGCGCGGCCCCGCGCGCTCCCGGCCCAACGTTCCCGCCTTGCCGAGGCCTCAGGCGCGCGCGCGGCCGTTGGCTCCGAGGGCTCCGAGGGCTCCGAGGGCTCCGAGGGCTCCGAGGGCTCCGAGGGCTCCGAGGGCAGGCGGGGCCTCGCCGGGGCCTCCTCGGAGCGCTGGGCTGGGAGCCCGCGCTCACACACCGCTGCTGGCCGGTCTCTCCCTCTTTATCTCTTTCGAGTTCCGTTTACAGCGTTTGTAATGCGGTTTATGTAAATGCGTCAGTTTTAAACCTGTCCTGACAAAGCGCAAGCTGGTCTGGTCGTATTGTGAAGTGATGGAAGGGTGGGGTGTTCCGTTTTATGTGTAAACTGGGATAGTTAATGTGAGGGAATAGACGAGCTAAAAAAATCTGTGATCCTTTCAGGTTTCGTGGTTTACTAGTTAAGTATTTTGCTTTTCTGTGTTAATGTCCCAATGTGTTGATTAATTCATTAATCTGTTTTGATTAACTGAACAAAGATAAAGACTGAAGCAATTCTTTCAACTTCAGACACAGAAATCCTCATAAAACATAATAAACTCAACTTTAACAAAAAGTTCATTTATTTATTTGGACGTTCTCCTTGACAGTGTACAGGTTCATTCTGAGGATGGATAAAGGCACAACTGCTAAATCATCATCTGCCGTGTTCACCTCAAATGCTGCTAAAGGATGGATGAAGAAGAGGGATGGAGCATTACAAGCTGCAAAATGGAATGCTTCTTTAGCTTCTAAAATCAAAACTAAATTAATAAGTAAGTCCTGTTAAAATAAAACTGAAGCCATGTACTGTATTTAGCATGTACAGCTTCAAAAGGAACAGTGATTGTATTTAACATAATTTGCTGACATTCTGCCTGTTAAAAACATTCTGTAACAGATAGGTATGGGTAGGTTTTCATTAGGACAGTGGGAGGTATATTTTGAATATAAACCTTTTTTCTTTATGTTGTCAAAACTCACATTTATTATCAGAACGTTTGAACGTTTTCATTTGTAAAATTTCTGGCTTTTTAAAATCGTAAACAATTTATGCCTGTCAAACTATCAATTTTAAAACGTTTTCTTCTTAAAATAACCTTATTTTGAAAAATCCAGACTAGAGCAGAATCTATGCATGAAATAAACATGAAATGGAGTACTCATCAGAATGACAGCCACATAAACAGTGTTATATTGGAAAGTGCTAGGTTCTGCTGCTCTTGCACCAAAACCTACATGTAGATAAAAACGTTGTCATATAGTGATAGTTCACACAGAGAGGGCTTGGAACTGAAGCTGTTGAAAATAATATTATTTTGTCTCCTTTAGATAACTCATCTATGTTTAAAGTATCTTTACAACAAAATAACAAAGCATTAGCTGTGGCTTTGAGTGTTGAAAAAGAAAATTCTCGCAAGCTAAGGAATGAGAAGATATTTCTTCAGAAGGAAGTAGAAAAACTCCAGCTTCATAATATCTCACTTCGTCAAAAACTAACCTGTTTGGTATGCTGCAAGTAATATAATTTAAACTTAGAGCAGCTAAACGAAGCTTTTGTCTTTTCTCGAAACTTAACATTACTTCTTAAAGTGCTGGCTTAAAATACATGTCTCAGATTTGTGAAGTTATATCACCTGACAGCATAATATTTACATTTGATTTTTCTTTCATAGCTTTTTTTGAACTATTCTGTCTATCACTGTGTATGTATATCTATAGCTATTTTAGTTTCAGGCTCACCTTTGTATTTATAGGTATTGAGATGAATTTGTGCTCAATTTAAAAAATTGCAGCATAGATTCACCTTTTATATCTTGTCTTTTCTTACGTCAGAAGTCACTTAAAATATATTTTTTTCTATTATACACAGAATAAAACTCTTATTGGAATAGAGGCATTTTTGAATGAAAACCTCTTAACTGCAATAGAAATAAGCAGTCCTTCTGAGGTAAGATGTTTTTTGAACTTTACTATATTGAACTCATCTTCCAGGGTAAGATTTTCAAAGCATCAGGTTGAGTGCAATGTTGAGATAATATTTGTGTTGTAAAGCATTTACCCCAATTCCTTAAAACTTGGAATTAAACCAGTATAGTAAAATAGATTGAATTTTACTGTACTGAAAATTTAGGATTTAATCTGGTTTCCAAAGTATGTAAAAGTTAAATATCAGTTAGCCTGAAAGAAGAATCATGTGTTTAAAAAAAAGCTTAGTACTTCAGTATGTAGTGAGCAAGCTACCTGCCTTCCTTGCTTAGTGCTGCAATAAATATATTACATCTGGAAACCTAACCAGAAAACATAGTCCATGTTAGTCCTTGTGTCATGGATAAAATACAATTCATTTTACAAAAAGGAAATACTGCGTTGTCTGTTCTAAACTGTTGCTAAGTGTTACTCTGTGCTTCTGTATGTATAATGCAGTTTGCATGAGTTATAGCTACGTTTAGAGAGTCTGTACATTCCTTTGGGATAAAAGCAGGTTACGTATGTTGATTAATTTTGTTACAAAACACTGTGCTTTGAAATTACTGCATGTGTTTGAATATCATGTGCCTTCCATCAGTGCATGTATTGTTTTCCCATTCGATTTTGTGGGGATATGTAACTATTTGTATTTCCCTGCTGTTCTTCTCTTGAAAGGATTTCCAGAGTTCCTTTCCTCTGTCAGCTGCCCCCAGCAGCCCTACAGGTAATGAGTTCAGGAGTGCACATCGGTCAGCTCGGTAGGTGCTTCTATTAAATGCCAAAATTGCTTGGTGTCTGTGGCTTTCTCTTACAGCTAATCTTTGCTTATTGTCCTAGTTATTTCTGAGGTCATGAGAAACCAATTCTTGTCTAATTCAGAAATTACCTGTTTGCAACTTGGAATTTAGAGAGAGAGTGATAGACAAAACCTGAGTTTGAATAACTCACTGCTTGTTTCATGTGATCTCACCAGCCCCAAGCAGGATTCTCTGTCATCAAAAATACATTTGCCCCAAGACAGAACCTGATACCATTCTTGAGTTCTTGTTTTCTGCTATTATACAGTATTAAGGGAACATTTTAAACAATTGAATGACATAATATAAAATGAAATCAAAATCTTCACAGTAAAATTTCCTCTTTTCAGATCTGTAGAATTGCCAGCAAAGTTTCCTTTCATTGCAATAACTAATGCAAAACAGCAAGGTAGCCCTTCTCTGGGTGAAACATCAAATTCTTACAAGTGTACCACTAATTTGACAGAGGAAATGCATTCAGATCAAGTCAAGTTTGCATCTGGTACAAATAATCAAAAGTTAATTGAAACAGAACCAGTGGTTGACAAGAACAGATTTTTGAAAGGTATGATGTATTTCTGTATGAGTGATTTATTTTTCAAGCTCTCTGAAAATTAGTATTTAGTTATGTGCAGTGCAGAAGGTATAGTAAGATTCCTAAACTGTAATAAACTAATGAAAAATAAATGTTCACCCATAAGTATAGGTTTGTAGAATAATGTCCATTGAAATTACATAGCCAAGATAACCAAATAATAGCAGAGGTAGTTACAGAAAAACAGAGTTTTATTTATGTCAAATTTCGGAAGTCCAACTTCAGTAAGTTATGAAATTAGCTTCAGTTTACTGAAGTTTTAAGGACCAATCATAGAATGTGTGTATTCAGTTAAAAAAAAAACTGTGTAATTTTCCATACTTGTGGTTCAACCTTCAGTAGTTTAATGCAGATAACTACACTCTATTCCTCTTTTCCCTAAGCTGCTGACATTTTTCTCTTTGCAGAAAATCAACAGTGTGCAGAATTAAGTTGCAGTGGTGCCTTCCTGACTCATGGAAAAAATACACAATCCTTAGAACAGTCTGAGGAGCCTACAGAACAGTATCATGGTAGTTCACTGCCATCCTATGAAAATGTGACTGAAAGAAAGAAAAATACAGTACTTTGTAAATCAAAAACTCAAACTAATATAAAGGATTTTGATAAAAAATGTAGGTCATGGAATCTGCCTCATCACAATATCAACAGTAGCAGCAATGCCAATGATACGAATTTGCAGGGAGCTTCAAGTGACTTGTCTCGCATTATTCCTTCTCCTCTCAAATTCAGTAGTGAAAGTAAGACAGATTTTAACAAGCTGCTTTTTACTGGCAAGATGAAGCCTGAAGAAACTGTTTATGATGCTGATATGGAGTTGACTGTCAGTGATGCAAGTGAACTACTCACAGTTACAGCAAAAGGCAGTTATAAAATGCACCAAAATAAAATTAGTAATGCCAATTCTGACAAAGTATTAGCAAATTTCAGAAAAGTAAAATATTCTAAGAAGGATAAAGAAAAAATTAAAAGCAACACTGAAGTCTGTTCAAATCTGCATGCAGAAGAAAGGCACTCTAGAGCTGACAGTAGTGAAATTTCAGAAACTACTGATTCACAAATTCAGCTATTCCAAAGTCAGATAGAACAGCTACCTACAGGAAATTCCGTAGAGAAACAGAGTAAAACAAGTAAAGCCAAAGATGCTAGGAGGACATACCAGGTTAAAGTAATGAGTCCAAGACAACAAGAGACAAATAAAGGAACTTTCTCAGAAATATTTCAAGTGGAAAGCAAAATACAAAAAACTGACTCAAGCTCATCTGTTAACAAGATCCCACCAGAAGTTTATTGTGCTGAAAATTTGCCATTCTCAGATAACACTTCTGATGTATTGCCTTTACAGGAGGACTTTCTGAATACAAATAAGAAAGATAACAAACCAACAATAAAGAGGAAAACTTCTCAAAACCTTTCCAAAGCAAACACAGTAAAATCCTGTAGAGAGGAAAATGGGCAGTATGGAGACTATATTTCAAAAAAATCTCCAACAGAGATAAACCAATGTGACAGTGGCAAGACAAAACAAGACCAGAAGAATATTACAAAGAGAAAAAACAACAAAAAAAGTAGTTACAGACAAGGTAGAGAAACTGAAAATGACAGCCCTCCTAAAGTTAGTCAGAAAGCAGACCAAAAGAGCAGCCATTTTTCGCCAGGCAGATTAAAACGTACATTGGCAAAGGCCAGCCGGAAAACATACATAATACCAAAGGAAAATCTTACACGGTTATCAGTGTGTAAAAATGAAGAATTAAAAAATAAGGATTCATTGCTTGCAGAGACTGGAAAGAAAGTAACTGAAACTCAGCAAATGCCATCTTTAGTCACTCAGAATGTTGTAGCTCTGAATACACCACAAGCTAAGGAACAGGTTGATGATGATGCAAATAGGTTAAAGAAAGTAGATTCCTCAGCAGTGGCAAATAAAACCCCCCACATAAGTAATCCTCCTGATAAGCACGTAAAGCAGAAACAGAGGTTTAGTTCTGATATTACTGAGACCACACAAGAAGAAGGTTATTTCAGGCATATTGATCAGAATATTTTGGATGATCAGGAAGTCCATCATCAAATGAATTCCTTTGTGAGTAAGTTGAAGCCTATGGTTGAAGTTGAATGTTGTAAGAATATGCCATTTAAGGTAGATAGCTTTTCCCAGGAAGATCTTTCCAATGTAGAGCTCCCAGCTCTTGACAACCACAATGCTTCCATCAACTTCTCTATAGTGAAAAGCTCTGAAATCCATGGGCAAAATGATTGTAATGAAGCACTGAATGCTGAAAAAGCAGAACAAAATATGGATCATGGTTCTAAACGGAGTAACAAAAATACTCTGACACCTTGTCATGGTAAGTGTGTGGGCTAGAAAAGCAAGGCATTTTGAATTAGATAGTGCCTGAAATAGTGGTAACATGTCTTCTCTTAATTCTGTCCTCTCATTGCTTGTTTAGAGCAGATAAAACAGGAGTGGAAAAAGGTAAGAATGAAAATCACCAAAATCTTCTACATCATGTATCAGTCAGAATACCTTTTTGAATTGTGGTGACTAATATCCTTGTTACTTTTCAATATATCCCAAGATGATGCTTAGTAAGGGCAGATGTAAGTAGTCCAAATTCTTGAGACGCAATTTTTGTTAAAGCATGTATTCCTTCTTTGAAGAGTGTAATGGAATTCAGGAAGTTGGGGATTGAAAGATAAAACAGTTTGAGCTTTTATCCAAGGGAAACAAGACAGGACTACACTGTTCCCTTCTTAAATGGAAGATATAGCTGGACTTAAAGATTTCATTTTTGTTTCTTTAGAAACACTGCAACTTAACAGGAATTCTGTTGAGTAGGTTTTTCTATAACCTGCCCATGTGCAAACATTGATGTGACAATCTCTTTTTTTAAGTAAGATACATTAAGAAAATAATAAAACTTTAATGTAGTCTAGAAGATAGGTTTAGATTCTTCTATAAAAAATGCAATTACTGTAATGCAGTGTATGGGAGTTAATGAATATATAACTACCACATCTATATGAGAGTTTAAATATGCTTTAGAACATAGCTTTGAAATTTCATAGCATTCAGGGTCTATTTTGTAAACATACTGGTTCTCAGCAAGTTCCTGTTTATTTCATAGTCTGAGAAAGCCCCAACACCTAGACAGTATCCTTGCTCAAATTAATAGTTTCAATCCCAAACTATTAAGATAACACTGCCTTGGCATCGTTTGAATGCTAGGACACAATGGCCACAAAAATCTCCTGCTTTATATGAGCACAGAATAGGAACATTGGTAGAATGAGACCATTGTGTGGGGTATCAATCTTTGTGATTGGCAGTTTTATCTTCTCATCTTCAGTTCCTTCTTTGGAAGGTGGAAAAAGGATCCCATACTTTTAGTAGCTTTAGTGGTAAATTAGTAGGCCCTTGTGATCAGCAGCATCAAACCCTGCTGGCGTAAAAAGCAAGGTAATTATTTGATCTTCATTTATTTAAGCATAGTTCAAAAGACATTTAAGTTTTCACCCTACATCCAAATCCAAATCTTGAATTGAAAGATTGCTATGCTCAGTTTTTACACATAGGCCCAAAAAGCAGGCATAAAGCTGGAAAATGCAGAACTAAAGAACTCTTGTACAGCTTGACTCTTGAGATTATACACGTGTCCCCTCTCCCTGTGTTCAAGGCCATGAGCTGTGTGCACTGTTACTTTTGTAAATGCAGTAAGGGAGTCCCTGAGCAGTCAGCTGCAAACTTCAATGCTCATTTGGGGCTCTCTGAAATGTCCCATGAGCCAAGGCAGACCTCAAACAGCTCCAAGTTTCTATAGGATGAAAGCTGCTCTAGTGGCATTTTCTTTGATCATCTATCCCATTTTGTATTGAGTATATTTCTTGTAGGAGCAGTAACCAATCTACCTGAATTAAGAAATACTGAAATATTAAAAATAATTATTAATTGAAGTTTACTTAATGATTTGGAAAATATTTTGAATTATGCATATAAACTACTGTATTTACAGGGAGAAAAGCTTTCCAAGATCTGACAAATACTAGTATCCAATTTCACACTTCTGTACCTAAATCCCCCCAAACTTTAGAAGACTCAGCAGCACCACTGAGACGAGGCAGACCCACTGTTTGCTACAAGGAACCCAATCTACATAGGTAGGTACATAAATTGGGACTTTTGTTCTTGTCTTTTGCGTGTGTAACTATCCCCAGTAAGGACTGGTTATTAAACCCCCAAATAAACAGTTGAACTATCACAAATCTCTTTGATTGATAGTTGTTGAACTATCACAAATACCTCAGTATTGATATAAAGCTTTTGCAGTTAGTGTGGCAAGTGCCAAAGTAAGACAACAATAGTATTCCAATTCTAAAATACAATTTATACTATTAGAGAATAATAGTGAATCTTAATGTTTATCAGGATATAAACCACTTTAGAGATGAATAATTATAGATGTTATACCTAAAAGTAAATTATACCATAATAATGTCCTTGTAATCTTGTCAAATGGAAAGGAAATTTATGTACTACTATTATATAATTCATTCGTTTTGCTTTAACTAGCTGTATGTAATATAGGAAATAATTTAAGATATATTAATTTGATAATTAGTTATATTAGATATATTATTATATAGTTAGTTTGCCTCTTAGTATTCATAGCAAATTTAGTGGCACAGGATTTATAGGTTGTTAAAAGACAAGACATAAATAGTGTAATAACTTTTAAAATTTAAAAGAGGATTTTAAAGCCAAATTTCCATTAAGAAAACGAATATATTTGCCCTTACATGAATAGATCTAAATATAAATGGACCTTTAGGTCCATTACTTCTGAAAATATTCTGTGAATTTCTGCCAGAAAGCTAGTTGATGGTTTTTTTGTTTGGTTTGGATTTTTTTAAGTATAATATTAATTTAAGGAACAGTTACAGTGCTCTGAGTGTGTATTAGCAGGATGTGTATTCATGAGGTTAAGACAGTAGCAAGGCTTCCCTGTAACGGTGTTGGGAGTGAAAGGATTATAGCAACTTACTTTATGACAAAGATATAAAAAACCTTTTTTTTCTTGGCAATACTGTAGCAGAAGAAGAAGATAAATGCACAAACTGAAAAAAATTAGAGCACTGTTCTCCTACAATCTCAAAATATTTTTTACTTCTGTGAGTACGCTAACAATTGAAACAACGAGACTGAGGAAAAGAAAGAGCTAAAACTAATGTAGGAAGTGTCTTCACCTTACCACTGGCAATTCAGAAATATTTATGCCAGATAACTTGTAAAAAACATTGGAAAGGGATGATAGTCACACTTTTATTTTACAAATTGACTTATATGCTGAAATGCTATAGTATTATATATTTACACATTGACACTCTTTTACCCCAAATTGATAAAGTTCTGTATTTCTGAGAGACAGTAACTAATAACAGAAAAAAATGTTGATGTCAGTCAGGATTTTAGATGATTATCTCCTATTTATATTTTTGTTAGATTTGCACTGTCCTGAATGGGTGCTGTTAACTGTTTGGTTTAAGTAAGTTCTGAATTTTGTTTTATAGGAATATCACATCCTAGTATGATAGAGGTCACATAAAAAGACTAATATTTCTAGCATTAGTTTGGAAAGCATTAGTTATCTGTATCTTGCTTTTTCAGACATACTTATTTTCCATAAATTTAATTTCTTTAGTGTATCATACTTTCATTAATACTATTTACCATTTGAATTATTATGATTACATTACTACAGTTGCATAGGTGCTTGATGATATTCATATACGATGTCTTTTATTTCTTTTCTTTACAGCAAATTAAGACGTGGGGATCGATTTACAGATACACAGTTCCTGGATTCCCCAGTCTACAAAGTAAAAAATAAAGGAAATTTTAAAAGCAAATCAAAATTTTATTGAAGAACAGAGAATTGCCTTTATGAACAATACTTCTGAAATGGGTACAATTGTTTATGTATGTATGTAAATGTTTAGCAATGTAGAGTGTTTGTTGTTCTTTGATTAGTCAAGGTCTTCCATAGTGAAGTTTTCTGGAGAAGAGCCTCAGCAAAAGGGGCACAGAATACTTTACTGAGGAAGACATATATAGGTTAAGCTGACTCATGTTTTGCATTTCTGGTCAGTAAATTATAATCTGTTCAAATGGTTTGCAGCACTTCTTAAATTGTTAGAAAAACATATGTTTTAATGAGAAATAAAAATAAATCAGCTTTGGGAATTGTACTGTGAGTTTTTCATATTTATTTTGAGTGGGACCATTTCTCAGTGCTAGTTGGAACAGACACACACATCCCAAATTTTTATGAATTTATTTTAATAGATGGAGACAGTCCCTCTTTTTTTTTTTGATAGTTGACTTTGGATTTGACAGAATCACACTGAGATTTGAATAAGGAAGTCTCATGGAGAGAAGTCGAGTGTCCACAGTACGTGCCAGAGGCAGCAAGGCAGAAAAAAGCACAGCAGTAGGAATTCAATAGAAAACAGGATCCAGACAAAGCAACACCTTGAGCTTCCAACTGAGAGTGCCAGTGTGAAAAGTAATACAATCATGTCATACCATTCAGCTTTCAGGTTTTTGTACTGCTTCCCCTCTGGATTCTCAGGAATCACTTCCATGATGTGCTGTCAGCTGGCAGTTTTCTGGCATTATCTGATTCGTAGATGCTGCCAGGTGCAGGTGATAGCTCACTACCCACACAACCTCTACACATTACAATGGATAAGGTTCAGGTTAATTTTGCAACAGAGAGCCATTTTTGATGAGACATAAATAAGTTAACTTATTTTGGTTATAGATGGTGGTTCTTCATGCATATGCAGATGTTACTAGTTTACATGAGCTTAAAAATTGATCAGACACGTTAATAGAAGAAAAATCTATGAGCAATTACCAAAAACACTATTTCTGGCACAGGATGTTACTGAATTGCAAATTTTTGAAGGCTGAAAGATTATTCTGGAGAAGTCTTACTATGCCTTTGACCAATTTTTATACCTTTTACAAGGACATTCCCTGTTGAAACGTTCAGAGACCAGTTCTTTGGTTAGCTTAACCTTTTGTCTGATACAGCATACCTCTTTTTAAGAGGTGTAACTCATACTCTTAGATTTATAATATATTTTCTTAAAGTATATTCTTAAAATTATATTCTTAAAAATTATATGTTCTTAAAAACATTCCTTAAAATGTACTCTTTGTACTTCATTGTAGATTCGTTTTAAAGCTGGGAAGTCGATGGAGAAAACAGTCCTTTAACACATGTTAAAGACAAGAAGGTGGTTGGGAGTAGCTGGCATTGATTTACAAACAGGAGATCAGGCTTTATGAACCTGATAGTCTTCTACAACTAGTTTGGTGGGTGAGGGTAGAGCAGTAGATGTTTGTCTCAATTATAGTAGGGCTTTTGACATTATCTCTGATATTCCACAGACAAACTGACAAAGTATGGGTTTGCTAAGGGCACAGTGAGGTGAGCTGAAAACCTGGAAGGTTCTGATTAGTGCCAAATGGTCCAGGAGACAAAACATTATAGAGGTCCTTAGGGTTTCACAGTGCTGCCAGCAGTGATTAACACATTCACTAACAACCTGTGTGAGCCACTGCACC
Organism: Eopsaltria australis; assembly: GCA_034509425.1. NCBI lineage: Eukaryota > Metazoa > Chordata > Aves > Passeriformes > Petroicidae > Eopsaltria > Eopsaltria australis. The sequence continues at coordinate 2,525,156 of JAVTVJ010000030.1, forward strand.
CTACACAAGTCTGCAGCTGATAACGAAACTGGAAGGAGTTGCTGAAATACCCCATGGTTCTGTCACCATTCAGAGGGATCTGGTCAGGCTGGAGAAATGTGCAGAGAGGAATCTCAAGAAGTTCAACAGGTGGAACCTACGTCCTTCTCCTGTGAGTTGCCAGAATATCAGCTATGTGTTTTGATAGAAAAACGAGTCATGCATATCAAAATACACTCCTGGATAGAGCTTTCAAGTGTGTCCATTCTACATGTACCTCTGGAACTATAACCATAAACAGTGAGAGACATAAATGTATTATTTACAAACTCTTAAGTAATACCACAACTATTTTCTGTTGTGGTAACCCTAAGGCATCTTCCTCGAGGTCACGTAGGACATTCCATGTGTGAATTTGAAGTTAAATGTCCTAGTGAGATAGTTCACAAAGGGGACTTCTAGTCCCTAAACAGAGAGTTGTCTAGCTGTGGTTACCGGGTGCAGAGATCATGTAAAGATTGTAAATATACAGCAGTAAATAGAGCAAGGTGTTTTCATATAGAACCTTGCAGTACAAATTGAGTATTCAATCAGTATGAAAATTCATCCAATAAAAAACTTACCTCATCACCCAGGCAATGTGATCTGCATTGCAAAACAGAGCTGTTAGAAGTATCTGGGAAGTTCCAGCAGATCCACTTTTTCTTTGTAAAACAACCTGTGTATGTCACCCCATTAGCAAGACTATTATGAAGAAGTGCAGAAATGGTTGAGGAGCTAGATTCTATCCTTAGTCAATGGTATTTTTAAAAAAGAATTACATGTAGAAATTATTATGCATTTTTCCTTGTTATTACCAGGTTTGTAATTAATTTCTTTTATTTTTAATTGAAATGTTCTTGCTAGCTTCCACTATTTATCAACATCATCAGCTGTGTCATTAGAAACCCTCAAGAAATACCTATTAAAACTTGGGTTCCCAGTGCTGGCACTGCAGTAGCAAAACAATGGTTTTTCAAATGGTTGTTTCTCTACTGCCTGCGGTTTGAAAGCTAGAAACAGGAACATGCTTCATCTTCCCAGAAAATAAATAATCACTTTGGGGATGGACTTAATTACTTTTTCAGTGAAGGTCCTGTTGTTCCACAGAGCCTCAGGTGTTACCAGCTAGACTGCTAGGGTGTTCCAAATACAAGCATGTAATTTTCAATAAAAGTATAAGGCCTAGGGCTTTCTGCCTTCATTTCTTCCATTCCTTCTATATAGATATCTTTCAAAGTAAAAAAGGATAAAGAAAGTGGCCTGAAGATGCACAGAAGTTATTTTAAGTAACTGTAAAATCATATTATTGTTATTGCCCTTCTTTTCTTGTTTTCTCCATCTTCACTCTTGTTGCTGAAATTGACGTTCAATAATAGAATACAGAGAAAATTCACTTTGCTATTGCCTAGGTTGCATTTCTTTTGTTACACAAAATGATCACATAAAAGCAGCATAAAGAATGTTGCATTGTCTTTGAAAATTCACTCTATGTGCTTGTTTTACCAGGTCATTTGATATATTAGAAGCTCTTTCTGGGAAAATGATGTAAAAGCAGCTCATGATTTTTGACAGAAAAATCAATTTGTAGACATCACCAGGAATCAGGATAATTTTACTGAGGATAAGGTAATTTGAACTTCTTTTTATGTATTCGAATTTGTTTTTTTAATGTTTACTCAATGTAATTTTTTTTGCATTTGTTTACAAAGATTTTTATTTGAAATTTTGTGGGAAATTAATTCCATATATTTTGATTATACAGAAAGAGGAAAATATTTGTTTCTATAAACCCTTGCCTGCACAAGTAGTCCTTACAAATGGTTATGATACTGCTGATTATTTTGTGAATGCAAATATAACCAAAAATCCCATTGGTCTCATGATCACTAGATTGCTGGGTTTTATCTCAATTTAAAATTACTCTTGGTTATTTTATTATAAGAACCTGACAACAGTTCACAGTGCTAATGTTGCCGATTTATCTGCAGGAACACCTGCGTCCTTTGAGAAAGTGTGAGGTACGGCTTAGCCTTTGAACACACTTAAATAACACGTTAAAAGGCTGCAGTAAATACATACCTGTAGTCAGCTCGGGATGTCGAGAACAATGATCGAGCTCCCCCCGGGTCGGGCTGTGCCCGCGGGCCGCGGGGATCCCTCCGAGCGGGCCCTGTCTCCGCCCGCCCCGCTGCCCGCGGCCCCGCCCCGCACTCCGAGGCGCCTCCGGCCGCACGGGCTGCGCTGCTGGTGCCGGATCCGAGCTGCGAGCCATGGCTCTGCGAGGGGCCGCAACGCCTGAGGAGCTCGTCTTCTATGTGAATGGGAGGAAGGTGAGTATAGCCCGGAGAAAGAGGGGCTGCTGTGCCTGAAGGAGCCCCGGAGGGCACAGATTTGGCTTCCTCACTTATTGATGCGAGTGGAAGCAAATCCTCACATAAACCTCTAGAACAGACATGGTTGCATCACGTTTTGGCTAGCTCTGCTCTGTTTGGGAGAAAAACAGTGTCAAAGTGAAACACACTTTCAGCTGAGTATCAAACTTGGCTGTTAAGAAAACCACTTTTTTGTATGTGTCTGGCTTCTCATAGTTGATGCTGTCAGGTTTTCAGAGGCGCAACTGAAAGCAAGACTCCAGTGCCCAGGTTTGGACTGTTGACCATAAAGATAATATTGCAAGGAGTGGTTGTTTATCCAAAGCAACTGTAGGGAACTAGCTGATTCTAAGTGACGGAATAAGAAATACCGTACTCGATCAAGAATGTGGGTGTTTCTGTTGCTCTCTGTTGTCAGTTTTTTTACAGCAAGTGAAAGTTAGTATAAATCTAGAAAAGAAATGGCTACTGCCGATAGCCTTACAGGCTTCATCTAATGTTTACTCCAGTATGTCAGAGTGCCAGGGAGACTTGAAAATCTGCAAATCATTAGTTAGTTCGTTATGCTGTCTTTAAAGATTTGCATTTTTATTTCTAGTGTGGTCGAAGGTCAGTTCCCTCAGTATAACATTTCAGTGAGCAGCAGTTATTTTTAGCACTTGCAAGGTGCCCAAGCACTTGTTTTCTGGCAACGTATCTGTCTGAAAAGGAATTTCCAGGACGAGCCCAAGCTCTCCTGCAGTGTTTGGCAGTTAGTGTAGTTCTGTGAGAGGGAACCAGAGAATGATTCTCCTCTGGCTATGTGTGAATGCAGTCTGTGCCCTGAATTTCGAAAGGCCTTGGTTTCTTACTTAAACTTTGTTATTACTTTTTTGCTGTAGATAATAGAGAAAAATGCTGATCCTGAACAAATGCTCTTGTCTTATCTGCGAAAGAAGCGTATCCTTTTCTTGTCTGTTCCCTAAAGTCACTCATGTGAAAGCCTTATTCACGCAAAATTCTCATAAATTTTAATTCAAGGTTTAATTACTAGATTAAGGAAGTTGTGATTCCTTTGAGATAAATCAACCATACTAAATGTTGTCTCTTTCTTAATCCAAATATTCTTCAGTTGAGCTGCTGTATTTTTAGCCTAGTTTCTTAAACACACAGTTTTGCCATCAGTCACAATGAATATGTGTCTATGTGTTCCTCCCCTCTCACCTCATAAAGAAGACTAAAAACCTAGTGGTCAGTATATACAAAGCTTGACAGAATAGAAGTCCTCAAGTTTTGTAATAGACTCTCCTGGTAGAAAGGGAGATCTTGTGATGAGAACCTGAGTCTGATGGAATTTTGAGGGGCAGAAAGACATCTTCCTTTTGGTGGATTTGGAACTGTTTGTTGATTCACAGCTTCAGATTGCCCACTGTTCCAGATTCAGAGAAATGAACACTTCTCTCAGAAGTGTGATCTTTCAGATAAGATGCAAGGCAAATATTCTGGCTATAAATGGGCCTTCTGGGAGAATCTGGGATATTGGTTTTAGTGTTCTGCTGGAATTTCAGATAGAGATCTGCCCATTACATATTTCTTCCTTTCATATTTTCACTTGGAAAACTATTTTTCACTCCTCTTTTCTGTCTCAACTTACTCCTCTTCCAAAATAAGTCATAATCAAGTTTTCTGTTTTCTTGAGAAGAGGATTTTGGTCATGTCATTCCTTAGCTTCCATCTTGCTTTCATTGAAAATTTGATTCCATTATAGAATGGAATCCGTACATATGCTGATATCAAACCAATCCTATGTTCCTTAGGGGTTTAGGAAAAAAGGTGATCCCAAGCCTTGGAGCGGAATAAAGACCAGAGTGGAACCAGATAATTATTTTCCCTAATGACAGCATTTTCAGTCCATCTTACAGGAACTAAGTATGGCTGTGGAGGAGGTGGCTGTGGTGCCTGCACGGTGATGATTTCAACTTATGAGCCAACTTCAAAGAAGATACGGTATCCTCAACAGAATATTTTGAAAACCACGGAGAATTTTATGATTGTAGATACCCTTTCCAGATATGAAACTTTAAAAATGGAGTTGTAGAACTTGTAGTTAATAGTAAAAGCATCTAGAGGAAGGGTCACTTTAATCAAAAAAGAGAATGCTGTAAAAATTACTGTTGATTCAGCTAAATTTGATGAACTGTCATGCTCAAATACTTGATTTACTTATAAATACTGACAGACCCTGCAAGAGGTTTTAGGAGGCTTTCATTTAAGTTCCATTGGCTTGACCACAGGAATGTGGCTCCTACCTGCAGCTCTGTAAGGTGGTTTAAGTCCAGCTAGTTACTGAGGACCATGTAGCTGCTCATGCACTCTTCCCAGTGGGATGAGAGAGAGAATCAGAAGTGTAAAAGAAAACATATGGGTTGAGAAAAGACAATTCAATAGATAAAACAAAAGCTGCTTGTGCAAGCAAAGCACAGTAGGTAATTCGCTCACTACTTCCCATCATCAGGTAGGTGTCCAGCCATTGCCAGGACAGCAGGACACCATCACCTGCAAAGGTTACTTGGAAAGACACATTCAAAACCTCCCCCCTTTTCTTCTTCCTCCCACAGCTCTATATGCTGCACATGATGCCATATGGTGTGGAATATGACTTTGGTCATTGGATCCCAGCTGTGTCCCCTTTCAGTTTCTTGTGTCCCTCAGCCTCCTCATTGGTGGGGTGGGGTAAGAGGCAGAAAAGGCCTTGACCCTGTGTAAGCCTTGCTCTGCAGTAACTAAACATCCCTGTGTTATCAGCACTGTTTCCAGCACAGATCCAAAACACAGCCTCACACTGGCTACTGAGAAGAAAGTTAACTTTATCCCAGCCAAAACCAGCGTACTGTGATATGATTGGTGGAACGGTAGGCTAGGCAGAAGTGTGAGTCTTACCAGCCCTTTAATACTGAACTCCATCCCTTACACCCAACCCACAAAAAGAAGGATTTTGAAAATCAAAACCCAAGTTTTCATTAAGCTTACAATTGGAATAAATGAATTTTAAGTTGAGAAAACTCCAATCAAATTGCTAAATGGTTACATGTCATTGTGCATTGAAGTCTTTATCAGGTGGGGGAAAAAACCCTTCCAGCTGTCCTTTTGTACGTTTTCATTACATTGGAATGCAACACAAATGAAAATGTTTAAAGTTAATGAAAGAGCTGAAATTAAAGCAGTCAAATTCTTGAAAAGAAACATTTCAACTGTATTTAAAACCAAATAATGTTATTAGAATTATTAAATGCTTTGAAGAATTTTAATTGTGGTGTGTTCCTATTTAGTATGATATTTATTTTACATCAGAATTTGCCTTGGATCAGAAGTTTGTTTACAAATTTGCAGCAGTAATTATTTCCTTCCAGTGATGACACCAATCTTCCCTTCCCTATCTTCCTTCTCCAAAATACAGTTGACAGATTGCTTGTGGGCAAGAGAGATGAGAGGGCAATTAGAAAAGACTGAAGTATTAAGGAAGATGTAAATTCTATGGAACTGTCCTCATAGATATGTTTTTATACTGGGGACAAGAGACATAGCTAGAAAGTGATCCCTTCTCATTCCAAATAATGATAATGGCTGCTTTATAAGTATGAACTATGTCTTGACTGACTAAAAATTATATTCACACTTGTTTATTAAAATAATATTAATGTTCTTTATTTTCCTTTGTGTTCGTTCCAAAGACACTATTCAGCCAATGCATGTTTGCTTCCCATTTGCTCCTTGTATGGTGCAGCAGTGACTACAGTGGAAGGTGTTGGAAGTACAAAAACCAGGATTCATCCAGTTCAGGTGAGCATACAATATCACTGTGTAAGAGGATTACTGATTTCTTTTTTGTATGTCACTTTAGTTTCGGTGCTTTTAAGGCTTGGGAATTCCATAAGATAGTTGTTTTCCCTGCTAAGTGACAACAGAGGACAGCATGGGTTTCTTGTGGTTGATTGATCAAGGCTGATGACAATGGCTCATTATGGGTCTTGCTTTAATATTGACGGTCTGATCAAGTAGTTGGTATGTAATGACTGTTGGAGTGAGTCAGGCTTTTCTCTCTTTGGGCTAATGGCACATCTTGGACAATGTCCCTTTGGCTCATGTTTTAGTATAAATGCAAAAAAAAGACAGAAGTCCACTGAAGGTTAATTAACTTCTTCAGTAAGATGTGCCTGAACATCACACCCAAAATAATTATTCTCATTTGATAGTGCTTAAAGTGTTTTACTTAAAAAGTCTGATTTACTGTGAAAGCAACATTTTGTCTGGCATCTCCCATTTAAGAGAGTATGCATTAGAATGGAGATGAATGCTGGAAGGAGTGCTGTTTGTGGTATTTCATTTCAGGAAAGACTTGCCAAGTGCCATGGCTCCCAGTGTGGTTTCTGCACCCCTGGAATAGTGATGTCCATATACACTTTGCTAAGAAACCACCCAGAACCAACTTCAGAGCAGATGATTGCAGCTCTGGCTGGTAAATATTGCCGCTTTTTAGTTTGCAGGTGTGTCCCTGAAGCATTTCTTCAGATGCTTTGTGCATGTGGGTACACATGCCTGCATGCATGGATGATGTACTCTTACAAACTGTGCTTCCTAGCAGACCTTGGATACAGACCTTGTATTCCCTGTCACTCTTTTGGAAAATGGATCATGGAGCTGTGGATTGTTTCAGGTGTTCAAAACATCCCCATATGTGTCTTTTGAAGTGCTTTAAATCAGATGTGCAAAAATGATGTCATGTTGGAGAAGCAGCTTCATCTGAGCATCTCCAAGGTCTCTCTGTGTCTGGAGTTGAGAATGTCATAAGCCTTGCAGGACAGTCCCTTTGCAGTAGGATTAAAACAGATAAGGCAGAGAGATGCAGACTATCTTCAGTAAGGGAAAGTGTGAGCATTTATTGTAGGTAAAACAGCCTTCTGTCATCTTTTGTGCTCTAGAGTCACAGTGGAGCCAAAGACACTTCCTGTTGCTGTGTGAATTTAGAGATGTAATGTTAACTCTTCCCCCCTAGAAAAAAGTCAGGGGGAAAGAGAACAGCATTTTGAGTGGTTGAAGAATATTGTACAATCTCTTATTCTCCTGCATGCTGAGCTGTAGTCAACGTTCACTCTAGTGCAGGTCTCAAGTATTTCATACTCCCCTTGAAACAACAGCATTTTTTGTCAGGAGCTGCAGGGTCCTAAGTCTTGTGACACTGTTCTGATTAGTTTTTTTTTGAGAGCTAGCACTTCTCCTTGAGCTTCAAAAACAGAAGACTCACGTAAGGACGTGACATTCTAAAGTCACACGCTTTAGAGCAAAGCTTTTTCTGACTGATTTCTTTCCTTTAGGGAACTTGTGCCGCTGTACTGGATATAGGCCAATCCTAGATGCCTGCAAAACCTTCTGTAAGGTAAGTAGTGGTGATAGGATTGCTAGATTGGGTCTATCAATGATTATGTATATACAAGCCATCAAGATTTTCATTAAGATCATCTCTTCCCTCTGTTTAGAGATGTCATTCTAAGTAAATGGCCTAACCTGTTACAAAAATTGATTAACACAAATGAACATGGTATCTAGCCTGAATTGTGAAGAGTAATCTCAAGTAACTCCATGTGATTTACTGTGGGTTAGTACTGGCACAAATAAAAGCAGAATTCCAGTCCATGTTCTTAGTAATTTGCCATGCAATGCAATGTGTCAGAAACTTACAGAGAAGAAATGGGAATGAACAGTTGGTAAAGGAAACAATATAGACCATTTACATCTGCTCTCACAATGTCCACTGAATTCCACATAGTAGCAATTATTTTGCATCAAGGACTTCAACATCTGATGATTTAAAATTATTTTTAATATCACTCCTTTAATACTTAATCCTTCTAATTTAGATTGTTATTAAACTTCATCTAGAACTTTATTGAAATACAGAGTCACTCTTACCACTTTAACTCATTGCCATTCTGGGCAGTATTTCACTAATGGCATATTCCTATTTTAGGAATCCATTTGTTGTCAAAGGAAAGCAAATGGAAAATGTTGCTTGGATCAGGAAGATGATTTGTTTGACAATGAAGAGAAGGTAAAGTTTCAAGTATGTTACCTACCCTACTTCAATATAAAACTTAGAGAAAGAATATTGCATATATTATGTGATAAATAAGATATTTTATTATTCCTCACAAGAACTTTGGAAATATTTTTAAAATGGAGGATTCTATATGTATATTTGTATGAGGAGGCAGTGATGTATCAGACAGTTGGTATGAGGTAGTTCTGATCTCCAGAGCTGAGATCTGAACAGCTTTTCAGGTTCAATATTATTAGTCTGAGCTCTACCAGTACAGTGAGAATTATATTGTGCAAGACATTAGGGAATATATGAAATTTGCTTAAATCAGTGATCAGTGATGCTCTAAGTCTAAGTACTGATCTCTTAGGGAGACTGCTGACTTGAGTCTGAAGAATTGATAGACTCTTAAAAATTAGAGCTATGATTGTGATTTTATGTATGGGTAAAACCTCTTACCCATACAAATATTAAACCTTGTTCTCAATTTTCTTTCAGTATGATCTGATCTACTTCTTTGGGTTTTGAGTACTTTAGGTTGGCATGAAACTCCTTTGTTATAGTAGAACTACAGGAAGCCTACACTGAGTCCTTCAGCTGCTTGCTTCTGTACTGTCATTTGTGTTAGCAGTAAAATTTAAGAAAATGTTATGAACATTTCTTTCACCTCAGCACCTCCAAATGGTGCATGGTTATTTAACAACAAATCCAATGGTTCTGAAATTACTTATTTTTTACTGACTTCACTGGGAATTTCCCAGTTTGGTTTTGCTTTTGTTGTTGTATGAAATTAATGATAGAAAATTCTTGGTCTTTGCTTGTCTTCTTTTTAAGGTCTCCACCAGCCTGTTTTCAGCAGATGAATTCCAGCCCTTAGATCCCACCCAGGAGCTTATATTCCCTCCAGAACTAATGGTAACTTTTGCTGCTTATAGTTTATTCTTAAGCTCTGTTCAGAATTAAGTCTTAAGTTCTGCTTAGCAGTAATTCATCAGAAGAAATGTCAAAACATTTTAATGTCAAACTGTTACTATATTCCTTTTTGGTTTTTTGCCCAATAAGTTTATTGAATATTCACATGTCCAAAAAAATTGTATTGGGAAAATGAAGTTGCAGAGTTAGGTGTTAGGTGAGAAGGCAAAGAAGCAACCTGAACTGGTTTTGCATAATCTAGAAAGGGATGCTTCTGTCAGTGTCATTGGTGCCCTCCCAGCAAGCTAAGTGGGCAAATACTTCCCTAAGTATTTTTTATTACTTTTCTAACAGTTTTAGCAATTGCAAGATCTATTCCTACATCTTTTGCTTGGGGACTGTTTATTTTCAATCTTTTTATTAGCCCATTGGAATTACTTGAAGACATTTCACCCACACAGGCTTGAATTTCACCACTGTGCAAAGAGCCAGCATAACATTTCTGTCCCCTTTTTGTCCAATTTTAAAGGATTATGTAGAACTGATGTTATTTAAGAACATTTTTGACTTTCAGACTAGTATTTATTAGACCTCACACCTGTCTATATGTCTAAATATTTAAATCTGACATGATTCTCCATCAGAGAATGGCAGAAAATCAACCAAAAAGAACTCTGCTTTTTCATGGTGAGCGAGTGACGTGGATTTCTCCTGTAAGCCTGGATGAACTGCTGGATCTGAAGGCTGCCCACCCTAAAGCACCTCTTGTGGTTGGGAACACCGGTGTGGGTATGTATGTGATCAGAATGGCTCCTGTTGCTGTAGTTCAGTGTGTATGAGAGGAGTGGGGCTACATTTGTCGTTCTTTTTGCACTTTCATCCTTAAGCTTACGTTCCACTGGGTGGGAGTTGTCATTATGGAAAAGCCTTTTGTCTAAGTCTATTCCTATCTTGTAGGACCTGAGATGAAGTTCAGAGGTGTGTTCCATCCAGTTCTTATTGCTCCTGCAAGGATCCCAGATCTGAATGTGGTGAAGTACATAGATGATGGTCAGTAGACTTTACTTTGTTCAGAAATAGGGGATTCCTTTGCAGTAAGGAATGCTGCGCCATTCCAGAGTGCTGAAGGTGTGCTGGGCAACTCATTCCTAAGCATGCTTGGCCCTTTCCCTGGTCAAGGGGGCTGTTGCCAGCATCCCAGTCCAGGATGGTTTTGTCTTCATGATGCAGTGCAGAGCTGACCAGCAATATTATCTTGGGTCTTAGTGTGAGGATGATTATTCTGGTAATACTGGTTCTGGTGCTAAGTCACGCGCTATTTGCTTTGTGACTGCTGTACCAGGCTCTGCTGAATAGCAGAGAGAGACCCATACAGAGCCACAGTGAGAGTTAGCATGTGGCATGCTTGTTTACATTAGGAAAAAGGCTGTGATTAAACTGGCATAGCTAGTGTGCGTTAACTAATCTTGTTCTCAATCATAACAGCGTTAATTATAATAGGTTAAAAACTTTGTACCTCAACTTACATGTTTATAATAAGCATTGAGGTTTTTTTAGTTAAAGTTAAGACTAGGTTTTAGGTTTTAAATAAATTCTGGTGGATGAGAAATACTACCAGAGATAGGTTTCAACTTAAAATTACCATGTACAAGTTTACAGCCAAAGTTTTAAGGAAGGTCATATCCGATGAACTTACTTCCTATATGCCTGGAGCCACTTTTTTTAAGTGGTAAACTGTATTTGATAGGTCTGTCATTGCATTTAGAATATCTATTTTATTTCAGATTAGTCATCCAGTTCTATTCAAAGACTAGTTTTTCTTAGCTGAAAAGTAGCTAGGAACTGAAAAGAAGCTGGGAGAATGCTTGCTGCTTTTTTATAGTGGGTAAATAAAACCTAGGTGTGTGAAGGTGAGACTTACTAGCTCTAAAACAAGAGATATGCAGCTTAGTTTGCCAGCTAGAAATAGCACTTCCTCTCTTTAATCAGATTTAAATGCAAAATACATTTTGATTAAATTTTTCTTTTAAACACACAAAACTTAATATTGCTTTGCGTGATTAAAATTAATTGAATTTATATGTATTTCATAAATACATTTGATTGAATCCCAGTATTTATTGAAAATATTCATATATTATGTAAATAATTATTTTTAATAGAAAAGAACAATTTTAAAAAATTAGAAGTGTAATCTTACAAGAAACCTTCTCAAATAAATGCATATTAGTTGTCTTTCTAGTGGGAAAAAGCATACTGTCTTCATTGTTAGGACTGTTTGGGCTTTTGCTGCCAATGCTACCTACCCACGCCTTAGAAGAATAACTAGAATGTACATATGCAAAACCAGATCAAATTGGATTAAAATCGTCCTTAAAAATAGGAAGAGTCTGTTGAAAGCATTTTGAAGCTGACTCACTTTTGTGTGAAACATCTCCTAAACATTTACTCAGTCAAAGCAAGGTGCTAGGGAAGCAGTTGGGATGTGCAGCTGGAAACAGAGAAAGGATTTCCCTTTAAGCAGAAGAGGTGAGGTGTTAGTTCAGTTTCATAATTTCTAGAGATTTTACCCTCAATCTCCTGAAATGAACGGTCCCTGTTCCTTTAAAATGCAAAGGCCCCTCTCCTTTTATCTGCCTTAGCCCACATGAGCTGTCCTGGCTCCACAGTCTGAACACACTTTAAAACCCAGGCAATAAAGCAATGCACAGATTACACTTCCATAATCTTCTGGTTACAGGATTAACTCTGGGAGCTGCCTGCAGCCTCTCTCTGGTGAAAGACATCTTGACAAGTGCAATCACGGAGTTCCCTGAAGAGAAGACGAGGGTTTTCCGTGCTGTCCTGCAGCAGCTGAGAACTCTGGGCGGAGAACAGATAAGAAATGTTGCTGTATGTTGGGAATTACTTGCAACTACAATAGGAAAAAATTGTGACAAATGTGCAGTTGGTCCCGACCACATGTAAAACTTGCATTTTTAATTTTGATGTTGCTGTGAATTTTCTATCAATACCTCTTTTTTGAGCTTTCAATATGTATGAATGTACATATAGTTTGCATGTCATATTGTCACATAACATAAAAATATGAAGATTACAGAGAAAGGTAACACATATTACTTTCTTTTTTTCAAGTCATTTGGTGGAAACATCATAAGTAGAAAATCAACCTCAGACTTGAATCCTGTTCTGGCAGCCAGCAACTGCATGCTCAATCTGGCTTCAAGAGGTAAGAGGAGATAGCCTGTCTCTGTAGCATAAATGAAGTTTTAAGTGTTCAAAGTGTTCGTAGAGATTTAGGTTCCTTGCAGAATTTTGTCATCTTCCCTTCTGAAAAATTTAACTTTCATAATATATATCATAGAGTAACAAGTATGGTCACTTTTAGAATAAAATATCAAAAAGAGAAAGGAAAAAGGAATAGCATTTATTTCTTTCTGGACTCCTGGAAATGTTCAGAATCTCAGGGGTAAAGCAAACAAAGAAAAGAAGAAATAAACCCAAAACCTAAACAACAAAAACCCCACTCTCCTAATAATTTTTTGCTTTTGCAGCAGTTCTTTACCACTCTTCTTACTTCCTCATTTTTTATGTTTTTAGGTTGAAAGGTAGTGACAACAGCAGCTGCAGAGATTTGGGACAGATTGACAGGAGTGAGGGTGGGATTGTCATGACAGTATTGGAAGGGAGGATTATGGAATGGGGACTGACCTCTGTGTACTTTTTTAGGAATCTGGTGTTACAATGTTATGGAGCAACCATTTGAATTTATAGTACATATCACTGATAATTTTTTCTGTAAGCTCTGTAGTGGTTATTTACTCAGGAAGGCAGCAGGTGTTTCTTGCCAATGAAAATACTGTTGATACGTGTTAATTGCACAATTGTATGGAATTTTCTGGATCTGGGTTTTTTTTTATTTTTAGGACAAAAGCGACAGATTCCTCTGAGTGATATTTTTGCAGATGGAGTTGGTAACAATACCATTACACCAGAAGAGATCTTAGTCTCTATCCATATCCCCCATTCTAGGAAGGTAAGTTATTAATTTGCTTAGATTTGCTTTATACAGAGTTAAAGACTATGAAATAAAGAGCAGGAGGGGGAATAATCCCTCTGTTTAAACTAGCACTGTTACTGCTCACACTCTGAATTCCTTACATTTATTCATTTTAGTGCCATACTATCTCCCAGCAGGGAGATAGTTGCCATACAACTCCCAATAGCAGTTGTCTAGATCCTCTACAGAAAGGGATCTTGGACAAGCTGCCATTGTGCTCACCAAAGCAGGCTGCTCAGCTGTGATATGGCTGGCATCAAGTAGGTAAAGCACTGTCATCTCTTGAGGACTTTTCATTTAAATGGGATAAGATTGGATCTGTGTGTGATGGTTCCATAAATGTTGCTGAACTGAGTAACAGTCTTTAACTGATACTGGGTGGATATGTGATCTTGTAAGAGAATTATGGGACAAGTTACCTGAATTATGGGACATGTTATCTATGGCAATATGTTGAAGCCTCTAAACTTATGGTCTTATAATAAATACAACTCCACTCCACAAGATCTCTGTCTTGCAGTTATCTACCATGAAAAATCTAGGTCGTCTGAACTGTGTAGGTGATGGAGGATTGGGTATGAGTTGCTAGAAAATCAAAGATGTTAAAGCCACTGAAAGGTCAAGAGAAGAAAGTGCATAGTCCTGAATGCACAGGAAGTTGAATTTGTGCTCTTCATTTTTTGTTCATTTCCTTCACATAGTGCAATAACAAGTTCTACTTCCTTACATGTCTGCACTTCTGTGTGAACATACAGGGGGAGTATGTCTCTGCATTTAGACAAGCACCAAGAAGGGAAAATGCTCTTCCAATAACCAATGCTGGGATGAGAGTCCTTTTTGAAGAAGGTACAGACGTTATAAAGGATCTAAGCATTTTCTATGGAGGTGCTGTCTCGACAACAGTCTGTGCAAAACAAACCTGTTCGACACTTACTGGGAGGTAAAATTTCTCTGTCTTGTCTGTGTCTATGAATAAATGGACTTTGGAAGATGAGTGCATGTTCCTTGGGATATGAAAGTATGGAAAGGTTTCATTTTCCTGACTGATGCCTTGTATGTTCAAGTGAATGATCAAGACTTAATGATGACTTTTCACAACTGTTGCATTTTGGAGTTTGCACATGAAGTGCAACTCCAGTGTGAACTATGCAGAGATAAGAGAGATGAGCTGTGAGATAGGTGGATGAGGTTTACATCAGTCGGTTGTGCACCTATGCCCAGGCATTAGTAAATTAGACTGTGTCCCATACATTTGGTAATTCCCTCATCAGTGTTTTTGAGTCCTTCAACTTGTCTCTAAAAGGTATAAAGTTTGAGAACTTCAGATGTGCCCAATAAAGTTAGAAGCACAAGTCAAGTCTTCGCCTTTTCAATATCTCTTCATTCACCAGGTCCTAATAATCTCCAGAATTAGTCCCTGACTTTCCCTCCCACTTTGCAGCACCTTTCCAAGTTTAGGAGAAAAAAAAATTGCAAATAATTCAAGCAACATAAAAACAACACCAAACAAAGTCCCCCTGGCCTGTTTTGCCATTTTATATATAACTGTTTCCTTAGTGTAAGTGCTCATTATTTTTTGATGCTTTACATTATTAAATTTAGTCTAACTGACTAGTATTTTGATATCTAGGGTTGTGTAACTATGGAGAATTAACAGTGTTGAGATACTTGAAGAAGACAGCCCTTTCAGGAAATGTAATAGCTAATTAGATCCCTTGGAAGTATCCACATTTTGCATCTATATCTTTGTCTACTTCAAATATAGGATAGCATCTGCAGTATGGTGAGAATCTGTAAGACAGCTAAAGCAGCTTTAAAGCTGGAATAGGGTTTGTTTAATTACTTATTTGTTTATTTTAAAAATGCTGGCATGGCACTTAATTCAGTTTACTTATGGGAGCTCAGCTCTGTGAGCAACATTGATCTACACCATTTTAAAAATTGCAGACATTATTAGAACCAATATTTTGGCTTCATTGTGAGCAGGATGTTGTCTGTGGTCCATGTTACACATATATTGCTGCAATTTGTATTTATTTTTTATTAGTCCTGGTTTGATTGTATCTATTGTTTTTCCTAACAGACACTGGGATGAACAAATGCTGGATGAAGCATGCAGACTGGTTCTTAAAGAAATTGCTCTTCCAGGCTCAGCTGGTGGTGAAAATGTAGACTATAAGAAAACTTTGATGATCAGTTTCTTCTACAGATTTTTCCTGGAAGTATCGCAGTCATTGAAGACAATGGTAAATTAGCTCATAGAATCATAAAATGCTGAGTTACAAGAGACCCATCAGAATCATTGAGTCCCACTCCCGGCTGTGCACAGGACACTGCAGGAGTCCCACCATGTGCCTGAGAGTGTTGTCCAAACCCTTTTTGAACTCAGGCTGGGGGCTGTGACCACTCCTTTGGAGAGCCCGTTCCAGTGCTCAAACACTCTCTGGGTGAAAAATCTCTTCCTGACATCCAGCCTAAAGCTCTCCCCTCTTGGCTTCATGCCATTTCCTCCAGTCCTGTCACTGGTCAGCAGAGTAAAGAGGTCAGCACCTGCCCTTCCACTTTCCTTCGTGAGGATGTTGAAGACCTCAGGGTCTCCCTTGAGTCTCCTCTGGGCTAAACAAACCAAGCATTCCCCGTGTCTGCTCTTGTGCAAGTAAATAAAAGGGGTGTTCTTGCTGTCTGTTAGAGCTTGCAATTTGTACAGTGTGCTAAATCATTCTCTTTGGTGTTCAGGGCTATACAATAACCTAAATGTTCAACTCCCAAAGAGACTGATGGAGAGATGCCCATTTACACTTTCAGATGCTCAGATATCCTTACCTTGGACAGTAGGCTTTAAAAGACATTTGAGCAATATTAATACAACAACATACCAGTTGGAAGCTCCCAGGCCCAAAGAAAATATACGAGAGATCTTACTCTATCTATCTCTCAATAGTTCAAAACAGAAGCAGATGAAATAGAAATAAAGACTTCGGAAAAAAACCATAGATGTTAAACCAACACTCCTTCTTGTATGAGCTGTTGACTGGGAGATGAGGACACTGAAATTTCACTTGGCAGGACATTCTAGGTGTACTTTACTTTTTTTCTTGTCTTAAAAATGTTGCTACAGAGAAAAATATCCCTTTTACATTTTTCTTCTATGTTACCTTGAGGTCTTTCCTCTAAATTGCCATTACTAGTTAATTATTACCAAGAGTGATTCTGGGCCAGTTTTGATCAGACCTCAAAACAAAGCTCTTCTGTCTATCCCTATTTCATGTTCCTTACTTTAAAAAGCGTTGAATACAATACATTTTTAAATATTATTTAGTGAAATCTAAGATCTCTACATTGTTTTCAGATTTTTATTTTAAAACCTTTCTAGTTTGAGCCTGGAGGGAATTTCCTGTATAAAGACTGTATATTTGATTTTGGTTTTTGGCTGTTTTAATTACAATGTTCAAAATGTGAGTTATAGTAGTAATTCACTTCCTTTTCAGGATCCTTGCCACTATCCTGGCATACCTATGGAATATAGAAGTGTCCTAGAAGATTTCAAAACCAGAATGCCCCAGAGTATCCAAATATACCAGGCAAGTGATTTCATTCTGACATTGTTTTGTGCTTTATAAGACTTGGTAAGACATTATAGTTCAAGCATGAGCCTTGGTGTGAACATCAGGTACCGATTTTCCAAAGCACTGGAAGGAAGAGGCTTTTAGTGGTTGATTTTAATTGTATCTCAATTGGAGAATCTTTGTTTGCAAAAATAGATTCCTGGGTGTACTCACTTTGTCTAGACAGTTCTTTAAAGATAAATATGCTAAGCAAGCTCCATTGTCAGCCTGCTTAAAATTGGTACATTGCAGTGTGCAATCCAGTTAGAAAGAAATGAGAAGAAAACAAAAAAAAAATTGAGAAACCCAGGTAAAGTTTATATATGCCATAGTGTAGCTGTAGTATTGTTGCCTCAAGATCTCAGAGGGCTCTTAGGTCTTACTGTGGATTTAGGAATTAAGATGGAGTGTGATAGTTGTCTGCTCAAATTAATATGAGCAGGTTGTCCTAAGTCAACAGTAGAGAGCAGCAAAGAACACGTTTGGTATTTTCTGAGCTCACCATATAAATAGATCATGGTGGAAACACCCACAAGGATTTTTGATATTTTGGCAGCCTCAATACATAAGTCAAAATATCCAACTTTTGAAAACCTAAATAAAAATTCAAATGAAATACAGATAATTTTTTTTCTTTTAATTTTTGGATATTCCCTAGAATAACACTTTAGCTTTAAATACTTTAAATTTGTTCAAATTGTTATTTTAAGTTTCCTACCGAGTTGTTATTATTTTTCTTGTTTTTTAAAAAATCTGAGTTTTTCCACTTTAAATTTCCATCTAGATTTTGTAAGGCCCTATTTTTCATCTGCACTCCCTCATTTGGATGTTATTAAGCTTTTAAAACTAAGAGGAGAAAAAGAGTGCATATCCTGAAATCCAAATTTCTGGTCATTCTGTTGTGGAAAAGTTGAAGCGGTTTGGCTGAGACATCCATTTGAGGAACTTCAGGCAGTCAAGTGAAGTGTGTTTGTTCTTGGCTTTGTGCCAATAGCAGACAGCATGCCAGAAAATGCAGGAGGTAGAAGTCTGTAGCCAAAACTCTTGTGTGCTGGAAGCTTTAGAAGTAAAAACAATTTAAGTTGTAAGCAATTAAGTAACTCTAAATGTAGGAAAGGAAAAAGCATGAATACTGACACAAAAATTGGAAAGGTGTTCTGGAAGTTGGCAACATTAGTTGATGTGGCAGATTTAACTGGAAACACTGAATTATTTTCAACAAAACTTAGCAAGGTAAGATTAATAAGACACTACATTCATCCAGGTGCAAGGAAATAATTGGGAAGAAAATATTTAAGCAATATCTTCTCACTGATGTACACTGATCAGTTGCAATCTTTCCGTGAGGAAGACAAATCCTAGAAATCGTTGCAAATAGCTCACAATACACCACCAAACACTCGTAACATTCAGAGCAGAATCTTGTGAGAATAATTCAGAAAATTGTCAAAGCTTCATGACACCATTCAGTAAGGGAGGAACCTGTCCTTCCTAACAAGTGCTGTGTTTGTCAGTTGGATGTAAATAATTAAGGAAAAAAATGCAATTAAACAAACCTGTGTGGCACTCTCAGAAGGGTCCTTAAGAGAAGAAAAAAGGAGGAAAAAATCCCCAGGAGCAACAGTCCCCTCCTGCAGCCACATCTCTTTCGATGTTGAACCAGAAGATGATAGTATGAGCAGTTGTTTGTTCATCTACCTTTCTGATTACTGTAAGAGTAACAGGACTGTTCCTTTTCTAACTGGGGGTGCTGGGTGTGTGTGTGACTGCACAGGACGTGGACCTGAGTCAGCCTCCCCAGGACCCCGTAGGACGGCCCGTTATGCACCAGTCGGGGATAAAGCATGCCACAGGTGAAGCAGTCTACATTGATGACCTTCCTTCTGTGGATGGGGAGCTCTTCCTGGCTGCCGTCACCAGTTCCAGAGCTCATGCTAAGATTGTGTAAGTGTTCAAAGTGGACCTGAAGAAAGTGTTGTCATGAGTTGCTGCCTGAGATTTTTAGAGAGACTAATGAGTTATGCATGTGTAGAACAGCAGGCCTGATACTTGCAGGCAAATCCATGCTGGAAGCAGTATTGTGCTAGTTGAAGGGTTTGTTGGGATTTCAGTGTCTCACCGCATTTTACTGTACTAGTAAGGGTGAACTGGTTCTGGTCCATAAGCCAGCCCAGAGCTAGCCTAGCTACCTCCACAAAGTGCTCAGCTGTGCAGTGCAAGCAGACTTCAAAATTCAGTTTCACCAACACTGCTTTGAAACCTCAACTCTGTGATGAAAGAAGAAAATTGTTCAAAATATAGGAAAGCGTTGCAACATTGCGGCAACAAGGTGGCAAAGCTCTTATGAGGCTTATAGGAGAGAAAGGTGGAGAACAGGATTTTTCTTTGTAAGAGATCTGTTTTCATGTACACTTTTAGGCTGCCAAGATACACCTGTTCTAGCAGTTTGTTCAACATTTAGGCATCAAAACATATTCAAGTGATCTAGTCAGGATTAATTGTCATGACAGACAGGACTGGGGCTTCTAGTTACAGAGTCCTTGTCATATTTCCTGGCTTATTCTTAAGTCAGTGCTGGGTTTGGCAGCTCTCTTTTTGGTACCACCACAGAGCTGGCATCACCCCCATCTCTGTGAGTCAGTAGGATCTATTCAGTCTCCTTTGTCTTCTGATCTGGGTGTCCAGAGAAGATACCTGTACATATCCTGGGATCTGATGACCTGCTGAACTAGATGCTATCAAAACATTCTATTCTTATAGACCTTCTGCTGTTCCTTCTGATCCTTCCACACATGGACATTTCCATTCTTTCTCCATTTATACTGGTCTTGTAATTTCTTTTGTATCTCTCTACATGAATCCTTCATCTGAAGATGCATATTTGTATTTTCGATGTATGTGTAGGCTGTGAGGTCTTAGAAAGTTGCAGTTGTAGCATTATAAATGTGCAATGATTTTTAATAAACCAGTGCAGTTCAGGCAGTCTAATGGGCCGGTGATTTCCTTGTTGTATCTAAAGTATCTCCTAGAAATTAAACAAATTAGTTGAATCTTAAATTGTCTTTTACCTGCACTTATCCACATGCCAGAGACAGAAAGAAAAGACGAGTGTCAGCCTATGAGCAGATCTCAGTAGTACAAGAAATATTCCTCTGTATTGCATTCCCTTCCTCTGTGAACAGTTTGTAAAACTAATGAGTTACACTTCTCTCTTCCCATATCCCAATCAGATCCATAGATACCTCACAGGCCCTAAAAGAACCAGGTGTGTTCGATGTCATAACAGCTCATGATGTACCAGCTGCAAATGAGTTTTATTTTTCTGGTGATCCGGAGATTGTATTTGCAAGAAACAAGGTATAACTACCATCTTTTTTGCAACTGATTTTCGTAATTTGAACTGTTTTTTCTCCAGCCTTTTATCCTCCCACTAGCCACTTCTGAATACTGTATTTTCCTTGATTCTTTAGTTACAGTGGTATTTTTTAAAATTCGTTAGCTTCGTGAATGATCTAAAAATACAAAAGTCCCAATTCAAAGAAAACTTCTGAAAAGGAAACGTAAGTGGTGGTTACATAAAAGAAGAATATCAACAGGACATATGGGAATTGTTTGAATCCACTGTTTCATTACGTGATGTGTATTTTGCAGGTGATTTGTGTAGGTCAGATTGTCTGTGCTGTGGTCGCAGATTCAGCTGTTCATGCCAAACAAGCAGCTGCAAAAGTGAAGATAGAGTATGAAATGCTGGAACCAGTAATTCTAACAATTGAGGTACTAATAATTTCTTCTGCTTTTTTATTGTTTTACCTATTTAATTAAAGGAAGTAGCAATTTGCACTCTTTGGTTGCTTTTTAAATATGATTTTTAAGGAAACAGGGTGAATTTGAACATCCAATTAACCAGTCTGAGTATCTCCCTGTAAATAAATTTTTAACCTTTTGTATAATTTTGACCACTTGTGACAGACAGGCCATAGTTTCAAAAGCATGAAGGTTTCACAAGTTTTACAATAATAAACATTAGAATGAGAAAAACCCAAAAAACTCTCCTCATGTTCCTAGTGAGGAAAAAGCAATGAGCATGCTGGTTTATAATTTTTTGGTAGTTGCCAGCTGGTCAGTCAGCATGTGTGTAGTGGCTAACAGTCAGCTCTTGATTCTCTCTACCATTTTTATCTGTTGTCTAGCTTCCAAGCTAGGCTGGAGGTGTAAGAATTGTTGGGCGAATATGAAGGAAAGGTGTAGGGGATGTACAATATTTTAGAAATGTAATGTGGGAGTCACAGATGGACTTACCCTGGATTAAAGAAAGCAGAAGTAAGGAACAAAGGACACACTTGCAGGGAATCAGCATTCGTTCTGGTAGTCACTTTACAGCTTGTTTTTACAATGTGTGTGTGGTCTAATGGAACAGTCTTTCTGATAGAAAAACAGTTAAAGGCTGGCAAATTTTGTTAACATTTCATTAGAAATGAAACTCCAATGAATTTTTACAAGAAATAAAGCAAATACTACTTCTTATAAAGAGATTCCACCTTTATTTAGTCCTTGTGATTTCTTCCCTTCTTAATGGCATCACTCTTTATATGATGCAGTTGCATTCTTACTCTGTGGTGTCCTGGTCACTTCCTGGATGTGTGACAGGGAAGAGCAGGTTGAATGAACTGAATGCATTTCCTTCAGAAACTGCTATCATCAGTTACACAAGATACATCAGGAAGGAATTGCTAGAATTGAATAATCAAACTCAACAGTGACAGTAAAGTGATGAAGTACAGTTGTTCATTGACTTTTGTAGCTGGTGGTTCCAGTCTCCGAAGATAATGGTGTTGGTCCTGAGACTAAAATGCTGCAACAAGCTGGGAATCTTAAAAATACTTTAAAATCCCTATTTCTCTTTTTCTCTGTTACAGGAAGCTATAAAGCACAACTCATTCTTTGAGCCAAAAAGAAAATTAGAACAAGGAAATGTTGATGAAGCATTTGAAACTGTTGATAATATAATTGAAGGTAAACTGTAGAATACATTTGATGAGAAATTTTTGTCAGTATTTGGGTTGTCAGTATTTGGGTTTGGCCGTCTGCTCTTCAAGTCCCAGTTCTACCTTTTTTCCATATAGTCATTAGTCCTGAGAAAACACTTGGACACCCAGAGGACTACATGACTAAACCTAGTGTGTTGTTATTCTGCTACTACATTCAAGCTTTTTGCATCATCTGTTCTTGATAGAAGTTACAGAATCATTAGGTTGGAAGGGGGTCTCTAGTCCAACCTCCTGCTTGAAGCAGGTTGAGCAGGGCCATGTCCTGTCATGTTTTTAATATCTCCAAACATGAAGATTATGCAACATCTATAGGCACCTGTTCTAGTGTTTCACTGCTTTCATGCTGATTTTGATTTTTTGTATATCTAGCTTGAATTGTGTTCATTGCCTCTTATCCTTCCATTGGGCATCTCTGAGAACAGTCTGGCTTGCTCTTGTCTGCACCCTTCCTTTAGGTAGTTGTAGACAGCAAAAAGATCACTTCTTAAACCTTTTCTTCTTATGGATGAATAAATCCAGTTCTCTCAACCTCATACCTCCTGTGCTTCAGCCCCCTGATGATCCTGATGGCCCTCTTCTGGCCTGGTCCAGTATTGTTTAACATATCTATGCTTATTTATTGTTGTCACCACTTGTGGGCAATAGTGTTCTACTCTTAATCCAGTTCTGGTGGTGCTACTGGAATAAGACCAATTTAATATTGCAAGGATTTTAATTTGTGTTTTTATTTTATATGTTGTTCTTTCAGAAAAAAGTATGAGAGGATTTGACACTGATTTCCATAATTTACATAATGGTGGGCTGTTAGTTCTTCTCTGGTTCATTTCTTCTGTCGTTTTCCCATAGTAACACTTGTGTTGTTCTCTTTGGATCAGGGGAGATTTGCATTGGGGGACAGAAACACTTTTACATGGAGACTCAGAGTGTGCTTGCTGTTCCAAAAGGAGAGGATAAAGAAATGGATGTGTATGTGTCAACACAGCATCCAGCAAATATTCAGGTAATGCAGAGCATTCTCAGAGAAAGTGTTTGGACTTGTGACAACTTTTAAAGTTTGATTTCCAAATCTGTCTGAACAGAAGCCGTAGAAACATGAAGAATCCAGCCCATCTGGATTGTCCAAAAACAGCTGCTTTGTAGTACTGCTGTACTCTAATAAACATAACACTACACTGTCAGGATAAGTCTTTTCTTTCCCTTTGAACAAAGTACTTTGTACCCCACTACTGTAGACATGAAAAACTCCCTGTGGAGTGCTGAGGCTCCTTCATCTCTGTTAGCTTTCCACTGGAGTGAGGAGCAATCAGTTCCCTACAGTGTCAGAACCCACTGAGGATCTGACAGCTGTAGGTGAGTGTGCTACTCTATGCAGCAGTCTCATAATTGTAGATTGGTTTGGGTTTCAAGGAACCTTTAAAGACTCTTTAATGCAACACCCCTGCCATGGGCAGGGTTATCTTTCCCTGGATCAAATTTCTCAAAGTCCCATCCAGTGTGCCCTTGAACCCTCCCAGAGGCTGTGTGTCCACAACTTCTCTGGGCAACTTGTTCCCATGCCTCACAACCCTTATTGTAAAAAATTCCTTTCTCATGTCCAATCTAAACCTGCCCTCTTTCAGTTTAAAACCATAGCCCCTTGTCCTGTCAGTACAGGCTTTGCTATAAAGTCTTGCTCTAGTTCTTGTAAACTCCTTTTATAGTTTGAAAGGCCACAGTAAAGTCTCCCTGGAGGTGTCTTCTCCTGGCTGAACAACTCCCAGTCTCTCAGTCATCACAGTAGAGGTGTTCTAGTCCTCTGACCATTTTCATGATAGTAAATGGCAAAGCAAAGCTGCCATAACTTGTGGCCTACATAGCAATAGCCATGGTGCTTGATACTGATGGTATTTCAGACTCAACACTGGCATTTTGTGTTCAAAGCCCAGTTCAGCTCCTTTTATCATTTCCATTATTATTATATTGCCAATAGCCAAGTAGTATGAAGAACTTCGTGTTTGAGAAAATGATTTGAAGCAAAAACATTCCTGATACTAAAAAGACCTTAGATTATTAAGAAACAAATAGTTTTATTTTAAATAAAAATAAAATTTATTATCTTAGTAATAAAAATTATAGAAACTGTATACTAATCTGTTTTTATTATACCTGAAGCTTTTTACTGTTTAGATAATGTAATCCAAGGGTATTATTCTTCACAGTGGCCAATGGCCCTTTCACAGTCCGCATGGTAAAGGTTTTAAATGTGAGCACTGTTGAGAGTTCATTGTTATTCTTTCCTTGCTTTTTAACCTAAGGTAAAGGAAAAGTTAAAATTACCTGATAGAAGGACAGAAACATCTATGGAACCCTTTTCGAGAAAAGGTTTCTATTTCAGAACCTAACTTTTAGGCTTAGTTTGAGTTGGCGTAAAATATTAAAACTTGTTTTACAGGAGATGGTAGCTGCGAGTTTGGGTGTTCCATCCAACAGGATCATGTGCCATGTGAAACGAGTTGGTGGAGCTTTTGGTGGGAAAATCCTGAGAACTGGCTTACTGGCATCAGTTGCTGCAGTGGCAGCAAACAAGTAAGTGCAGTGTGTGTGCTGGGATATGAAAAGAAAATGAGGCAAACAAGTTTTCCATTTTAGCTAAAATGCTTTCTCCTTTCCCAAGGCTGCTAGTCAAAAAGTCATACAATCCTGACTTCACATTTTGTAAGATTGTTTGGTGCATTTTTTTGTTTTGTTTTGTTGGACTCCTTATGTTAAGCAGCTCTAGCCTCAACTATGGGCTGCAAGAAGTTGGTATAAGCTAGAAATGCTTAAAAGGACCAGTCCAAACTACTGAGACTTTGTATTGTACATACATTAAACCATCCAGATGTGAACTTCTCTGACACAGCAGGATGCAAAAGGAAGAATTTATGAGTAGAACTGCTTTTAAGAACAATTAGTTCTAGCTCAGTCCTCAACATATTTCAGTCAAAATTAGCTTAATCTATGAGGTATGCTTTTTCTAATACTGTTTGAATTAGTTTAATAACATTAACACATAAAGCTCCATCCCCCATCTTCCAAATTTGGCAGGGCAATATTTGCAATTAACTGTCAGGGCATGCAGAACTCCTTTATAAGCATAACTGATTTGCTGGAGAATTCACATCAGGCTACGTCCTGTCAGCCAGAATGGTCTCATCGTCTGAGGGATTAGCTCAATAGGTTTATGTTGCTTCTACTGTCACTGGTATAGAACTGGCTCTTGATTATTTTTGGCCACATTATCTGTGGTTTTTATTAACAGGTCATGCTAAAAATGTTATTTCTTTTATGGTTTAAACTATCTTTTTTATTCTTAGGACTTTCTTTTACCCCTTATTTCTAGACTAATTATTTTTAATGGTATATGCATTTCTAGACTAATTTTCATACTTTTATTGTTATTCATGTTTTGATTTTATTTCAAGACTCTATTTCAGTATGATTCTGAATAGCTAAGAAGTGATGAACATTTAACACTGAAATAGTTTCTTCAAGGGTTGTTTGCACTGAGTTGTTGCCTTTCAAGAGATGAAGCGAAAATCCTGACATAATTGTAAATGTGAGAAATATGAACTCTGGACATAGTGTTAACCATATATTCAGGCTTATTAAAGTTAAGTTTAATCTAAATGCATGTTTTTATGCATGGCTGGGTCTGGATACATGAAGAGTAGCCATAGCCATCGTGTTAATAACATCCTTTATTTTAACTGCAATTTGAGATTTTCTTTTTTGGATTTAGAACCAGCAGAGCAGTCCGTTTTATTCTGAGCCGAGAGGATGACATGGTGATCACTGGCGGCCGACATCCTTTTCTTGCTAAATATAAAGTGAGTGCCACAAGAATTCACTGAAAAAATACCCACCTATATTCTGTGAATAAGTATTTCACTGTTACTCGTTAGTGTGTTCTATTAATGAAAATTGGTATAACCAATTCAATTTTAAAACAAAACTACAAGCCAGGAACCCAAGAGATAAAGTTGCTGTACAGCCCCTTTGTCTGCTTCTACCTCTGTCTCTTCAGAATTTTGTTTTATTATTTTTCTAGTTCCTTCATGTTCTTTTCCTTTTATAGCGCTTTCTGTCTTTCTGGGAGCAGCAAGCTAACCTATATCAGACTTCTTCTGCAGAACTTTATTTTAAACTCTCCATATGGTTAGATTCACACAAAGAAGCAGCTAATTTTTCACAGAAACAGTGTCATGCAGAAAACTCGCTCCATGGAGGAAATTAATCTCTTCCCTGCCCATGCACTGTTGTCAGTCATAATTATTCATTAGGATAATTTCTGCCTTCTTTTCCTTCTCTACTTATCATATAAATTATATATGCCAACCACCATAATGGGGTTTAAATCCAAGTTTCTGCTGAATCAATAAGCTGAAAGATTTCTATTTAAAAGTACCTTTTGTTAACAGCACTACAGCTCAAGCTGGATGCCTTCAGAGAGATCCTGAACAATGGGATTCCTGGGCAATTATACCCTTACAAACTAAGTTCCCCATCCCTCACATGAGAGTGCAGACCAAGAGTGATATTAAGGGTCTGGAGTCCTCACATTCTTCGTGGGTTTCTTTCATTGTCTGTAGCTGGGCTACTTCTTTTCTTATATCTAAGTGTGCAGCCTCTGCTGGAGATTGTAGCTTCCTTATCATTCAGTTTGAACTGACTCTGAGGCCTTCTTTTACTTGACTGGGTAACAGTTCAACATACCTTGGTGAAAGTTCACAGCTTGCAGCCCAAGGCTGCAGCAAATTTAGCTGCTATTACTAAGCAAGTTGCCTGACATACTACATAGGTAAAGTGAGAGAGGTTTAATAAGATGCTAAAGTTGAAAATGAGCTGTAGCTCATGTTGAGAATTCAGGAGCTGTTAGTGGCGACAGGTGAATAGAGGGATGTGAGATAAAGAGAACATTTCTTCATTAATAAACACAAATGTCATACTCCATCTGCCAGACACTATTCTTACCATTGAAGTGGGATTTGATTTTATCTACAGTAAACACTCCTAGGTGACACACTTGTCAGCCATCTCAGGCAACAGAGAGGAAGCCACTGCTTCTCTTCCTTTCCCAGTGGGCTGATGTTGCTTATTATACACTGTACCTATACAGATCACAGATGCCAGGAGGGAAAGCCTGTATCTTAGAAACATACTTTATTTCTCTCTTGCCCTTCTATAGTGAATGCTGCCCAGAAATTAATAGTGCACCATGACCCTAAATGTGTGGATTATGTTAATTTTAAAAATATACAAGCACTTAAGAAACAAATGAGTGCCGAATTCTAATGTGCTGTTGATTCTTCTAGGTTGGCTTTATGAATGATGGTAGGATCACAGCTGTGGATGCCAAATACTATGTTAATGGAGGATGTACCCCTGATGTATCTGTCCTGGTAAGGATTTTATACTGACAAATCTTGTAACACAGAGGAATCATCAGCTGGAAAATTACGAAGACCAAATTCCCTTGCCCATTTATTATTAAGTCATATGGACTTTTGATAGAGGGATTGTGGGTTGTTGGAAGAATCTACTCCAGGAAGGTTAATCTTTCCTTATTCAATTTAGTGAAGCATCTTGCTAATTTTTTATATTGCCCTACACAGTCACTTCATGCATGTTTTCTCAGGCTTATTTTTCTGTTATGAACACCTCAACTAACAATGTATTCCATTTAAAATATGTTGTACCTGCATTTGACCCTGCCTAAAGCTTTAGATCTTCAGGGCTGGGAAGACCTTTCTTGGCCTTCAAAAAATTCATGGTGATAGATATCCTGTTGCTGTCCCTATACATTTCTGTACTGGGTCAGCATTTATTGGGCTGTATACCTCAGTTCCTCACTTATAGTTCTGCAAAGCATGAAATGTTCCTTGCTTTGATATCATCACTAGGTATTTGTGTTTGTATTGGCTATTCTAGCAGTAACTGAAATGTTTGCTGTACTACCCCTCATCAGCTTGTCATTGCCACACCCATGAGTGTTTTCTGCATCTTGAAATCTGTCAGTGTAACTGCCTATGGCATTGCTGCCTAACCTGGTTCTGAAAAGTAGACTAGGTTAGAAGAAAATCTATTATTAGAAGTGTGTCCATTAATGCAGATCATGTCAGAACTGTCTCAAGACGAAGATTTACAATGATACAGTGAAGCTGGTGGACCTAGCAGGAATATCTGAGGCTTAAATTTGTCATTCTGAGAAATCTACTTGACACTGAAGAGAGACAGTGACCTCTTCATTAGGCATTGAACCAATTTTTAAAATTATTTTTTTATTTTGATGCTGACTCCTAGAGCCTCATTTGAGGTCTCTTTTATGGGATTTTCCTCTTCATGTGGTTTTGTGTTTGCCATGTAAAACCTCTAAATGACAAACTTAAGGACCAGAAGACACTGTAGACTGCAGTACCTATGTTTCCTGGTGGAACTAAACCTTGAGTGTGGATTTCCATAGGATATGATAGTTCAGAATGCTTTCATCAGTTCCTTTCATAGCTACTCTTGCTTTAAATCTAATCTGCCTATTTTTAGTTTGGTGTGGTTTTGGTATTGAAGTGGGAGCAAAATCAGTCATAAAATGACATATCTGTTACATCCTTAACTACTGATAACATTCAAGTACAAGTAATATCAGCTGTGTTCTGTATAAAAAAAAAAAAAGAACTGAAAATTAATATATTGCATGAGAAATGTATTAATAAAGTCTGTATGTGTGCATGAGTACTCTTACTACCAGTGATGGCCAGGAACCCAATTTTAAAGCTAATTGTCTCAAGGTCTTTTATATAAGAGATGAGGAATATTTAAATGTAAATTTGAAAGAAGCACTGTTCTGACATTAAACTGGATCTCTTTGTCCCCTACCTCAGGTAGCAGAAGTATCCTTGTTAAAAATGGACAATGCATACAAGATTCCCAACTTGAGATGCTGGGCTTATGCCTGCAAAACAAACTTGCCATCAAACACAGCATTCCGAGGCTTTGGCTTTCCTCAGTCAGGACTGGTGACAGAAACTTGGATAACAGATGTTGCTGATAAAACTGGTTTATCGCCAGAAAAGGTGACTGAATGAAGGCATCTTCTCTCCTGAAATGAACTCTGTGGAATTGAAAAGTTAAAAACCTTTAGATTACTTTAACTGCTTGAAGAAGTCTTTCTTAAGGGAATTTTCCTAAGGGAATTTGTGCTAAAATTCATCTTTTTATAAATCAATGTCTGGTTGTTGGGTGAATAGCATGGTCTTATGAACTGGTAATTGTTCAAAAAACACACAGTGATTTTCTTGTTGTCTATTAGTCCTCCCAGTTGGTCAGTTTGTCTTTAACAGGATTGTGTGATAGCTGTAATTTCATTTTTTTAGGTAAGGGAAATAAATATGTATAAGAAGAACGAGCAGACACACTTCAAACAAAATCTTGATCCACAGAATTTAATACGGTGTTGGAACGAATGTATGGAAAAATCTGCGTACTACAGGAGGAGAACAGCTATCCATGAATTTAACAAACAAAATTACTGGAAGAAAAGAGGGATTGCCATTGTACCAATGAAATTTCCATTTGGAATGGGCTCACCTTTCCTTTCTCAGGTGAGTTGCATTAAGAGTAAGTGAGCTAAGCATTATATCCATTGAAGATTACAGTCACTTTATCTTAGGATACAAAACAAATACATTATTTTTTCATGGAAAATTATCATCCTCCTGATGGTTGTTCCCTGAAGAGGCTGTACTAGCCTGTAGCTCTCTTCAAGCTGAGATCAAAGCTGTTTGGTTTTCAGGACCCAGGCGGCTTGGACCCTGCCTACTTGAGGGCTAGTCTCATTTATTGAGGTGCGGTGTTGGAATAGGTGAGTTGAACACACTGAGAAAAAGCTTTTGAAGACTGGTAGCAAAATGTTCATTGAATGAGTTGTCCACTCCAGAAATAGTTCTGAGCCTCCTCCTTCTGCTCATAGGGGTACTATGGAATGCTGCTCTTAAAGACTTAAACCCTTTGATGCCATCAAAGGCTAAGGTTAAGGAAGGAAAAAAGGACAGCACTATTTTTGATCCCTGTATTTTTTTTAATGTAAGTGTCCAGTGCTTCTGAAACAGACAACAGAAACTGAAATACACTTAAACACTTCGTCTGTCTGTTTTTTATTCATTTCATAACCATATGCAACACATTTCTCATTAGTCTGATCTTGACTGTTTTTCTTTTTTAGGCTGCTGCCCTGGTTCATATTTATACTGATGGGTCTGTGCTTCTGACACATGGTGGAATTGAAATGGGGCAGGGTATTCATACAAAAATGATCCAGGTAACAAATGATCTAAATAAATATTGCTGTGTGCTCTATCTGTCATGCAGATAAACAGTGTGAAGGTTTTCTTTTTGGTTAGTTAGTGTACCAGCAGTCCAGTTCCTTTATCAGCAAAGCCACTACTTCTTTGCATTGATAGAGTGAGAAAGCAAAGGGACCTCCATTAAGACTCATAGAAGGAAGGAAAAAAGACTTGTTTTTGTTCTTCTGGTAGTATTTGAAGAGGTTTATTAGAAATAAGATTTTTGGGAGCTGATCCCATGAAACCCATAGTGAAAAAGGCAGGCAGTATTCAGATTGGTATAGTCATGATGATAACATGATCCTATTTGGTTAATGGATAATTCTGAGACAGATCTGTAAAGATATTTATCAAGTCAATGAAAGTTTGGAACCTGGACTTGTATAATTTGCTGTAAATCTTAAAAAGTATAAGCAGGAAAATCAGGAATGAGTGTTGGACTTCAGATTCTCAATCCAGAGTTTGAGTACAGCTAGAACATTGTCCTTCTTTTCTGTTTCTTAGTACTAACAAATTGGACAGAATAATTTCAGCTGGAGATCAGAAGAGAACTTGCTAAAACTTTTATCTTTCCTGCTATTATTGACTTCTGGCAAATACTGGGAAATTATTGGAGTGTTTAGGTTGTTTCTAAAACAAAGAATATGTTGTTCTTCCTGGAACAGGTTGCTAGTCGGGAATTGAACATCCCCATGTCATGTATTCACTTCTGTGAAACGAGCACAACAACTGTTCCCAATGCATGTGCCTCGGTAGGATCTGCAGGGACAGATGTCAATGGCATGGCTGTGAAGGTAACGAATGGTGTTTAGGTGAAAAAAGCACCCTATCCCTTGAGGTATATGCTTGCCACATTTTAGTCACCAGTGATCCCATAAAAATCAAGTTTGGGATTACCAATAATAGAGGTGGAGATGGCCAAGAAGAAACATGACTTGAAAGTTTCTCAGTAATGGTGCTTTTGAGTTTTCAGAGTATGATCTGGACTTTCCCAAAAAGGCTTATGCTTGACAAAATCTTTGTTTCATCCAACAAGCCAACTAATCCCATACAAATCTTGGACCCTGCGTACGTTTCAAATCTACTGATTCATACAGATCCCAGCCCTTGTACCTTAACCATTTCGAAGTTTTATGTCTATGTAGGTAATATGACACTTCCTGCAAAACCTTTTCAAACTAAGATGACAGTGAAGAATATACTAATTAAGTGATAACTAAAACATAACTCGAATAGTACCAAGTGTGTCTGTGTTAATTTTGTGCTATATTCTCCTGATTCTCACCAGGATGCTTGCCAAACTCTTCTGAAACGCCTGCAGCCCATCATCGAGAAGAACCCAAAAGGGACCTGGAATGATTGGGTAAGACATGTGAATCCTACTGAATGTGTTTGAGTGCTGGCAGAAGCTGTGATATACGTACTGGAGTCTATAAATCTCCTCAGCCTAATAATGCTAAAGTTAAAAACTGCAGAAACAGGCTATTTCACAAAAAGATGGAGTGCAGAGTAGTCAAGAGAAGATTCTTGGCCAGTCACAAATGATTATGTGGAGGATAAAAATTAGATTTATTGCTGGTACAGTATTTAAATATTGCTAGTGCAATATCCAAGTAACAAATCTATCATCTGTTACAATGGATTATAGCAAAATCAGGTTTTAGTCCCTCCTGTTGAGTTATGAGCATCACTGAGATCCCCTGGCTTTCTGAACTTTTCAGAGCAGTCTAGGTGCAGCAAGGTCTGCTTAGTCTCAGGTTTGATCCACAGCCTGTATCTAAAGAGTTGTGATGTGTTGTGGTGTAACCTCAACCACCAAGTACCACACAACTGCTCACTCATTCCCCTGCCAGCAGAATCAGGGAAAGAGTCAGAAGAGTGAAAGCTGCAAAACTTGTGAGTTGAGCTAAAGACAGTGTAATGGATAAAGCAAAAGCCATACACACAACCAAGGTAACGCAAATAATTCTTTCACTCTTTCCCATGGGCTGGCAGGTGTTCAGCCTTCTCTGAGAGAGCAGGGTGCCATCACACTTAATGGTTTCTTGGGAAGACAAACACCAGCACTTCAAATGTCCCCCTGTTCCTCCTTCTTCCCCCCACTTTCTATACTGAGCATGATGCCATATGGTCTGGAATACCCCTTTGGTCAGTTGGGGCCAGTTGTCCCAGCTGTGTCTCCTCCCAGCTTCCCATGCACCTCCAGCCTCGTTGCCAGTGGGGCAATCCAAAAAGCAGAAAAGGCCTCGGCTCTGTGTAAGCCCTGCTTAGGAATAACAAAAACCCACTAATCCAAAACACTTAATCTCCTCTAACAGGTACAAAATCAATTTGGATGGTTCAGACACACCAAAATATTATTAGAAATGGCTGAGCAAAGCAAGAATGTTAATATATGCAGAGAAGTAATCTCATGTTTTACAAAGTCAGTAAAACCAACCAAAAACCCCACAAAAACTTCTTGACTTGTAAACTGAGTAAATCTAACTTGAGAATCACTCAAAGGAATATATTTGGGACCTTGTACTGTCACTTTTATGACTGGCAGAACTTTACAAAGAGCATTTTTCTTGAAAACTTATTTTTGTGCAAATAGGTCATGCACATCTTTTATGTCAGTGTGCTGGTCTGACCTCGACTGGTGCCCAACAAACTGCTATATCACTCACCTTCTCAGTGAGATCCAGGAAGAAAATAAGATGGAAAAGCCCCAAGAAGTCAGTGGGTTAAGATAAAGGCAGTTTATGAAAGAAAAACAAAAGGTTGCACATGCACACAGTCGCATGACCCAATGTAATCAGTGACTTATCAACCAGATCTGGTTAGCTGATAGAGAGGGACCCATTTCTATTGAACTTGATCAGAAAAACTGAGCAGGGCCCTTTCTGATTATGGCATTACCAGTAATAAAGATCCTGCAAGAACACCACTGTTGACAGGTCTGTTCCTTCTTGTATTGCCAAAGGAATTCAGACTGTTCCTGCAAGGGGGGTTTAGTTCTGTAGTATCAGGCACCATGTTCAGCTAAACATGCTTAACTCAGCTTGTCTTCCTTTCTTCACAATTTTTACAGTTTGGATTTTAAGTAAATATGTGTGGGTAAGTATATATATGTAAATAAAGTAAATATATCTGTGCTGTGTTCCTTCCTGACTCCTTCCTTGGTTTACCACAAGCACTGCTATATTTTACAGATTAAAGAAGCTTTTAAACAGAGTGTGAGTCTTTCAGCTACTGGCTATTTTAGGTAATGTATTTTTGTTCCTTAAAAATGCATAAATTAGACCAGGACTGATTTCTGAAGAGAACTAATGCTGGAAAGAGAAGATCCTGTCCAATAGGTCTTTCTAATAGCTCATTTTATGTTTTATATAATTAGTTGATATATGGAGGGTTGGAAGCATAAATTTTAGGTGTTAATTTATGTCTAGTCCTCTGTGAACTCTCTAGAGTATTAAAAGAACATTTGTGCCATCATTGCTCCATGATTTGACATTTAGAAAACCAGAAAGCATCAAGAAAGTGACTGCTGCCTGTAATGGTCTTGTGCAAAGTGGGATATAGTTTATTTGCTGGAGGCTGTATTGCTATAACCTATAAATATCATTTTCCCACTGCTCTCAGAGCAGTCTCTTGGTCCTTTTTCTTTGAATTCTTTCACAGTGTTTATAACTAATCAGAAATTAAAAATTTCTGTGCTATAACTCAGGTGGGATTCAGAGCATGGCTTTTCTCTTAGCCTGCTGTGCCTTCTCTCTTCTTCTGCTGGTGGTTCTTCCTTATCAATAGCAACTTTTCAGGTCTCTGGGCAGTCTGGAGTAAGCTGAAAGGGCACTCAGGAAACCCATACTTTTTTAAAACACTGAGTAATGTCCAAATAAAATATCCCTTCCTGCTGTGAAGCCTGTTCAAGTATGTCTTCTGCTTATGCAGCCCTTTAGGAATGTTGATATCACCAAAATAATGAACAACAGTCATACTTTGCTATTGACATTTAATGGTGTCCAAAAGCATCTGCAGACCACTGAGCCTCAGATCCTGTATTGATCTAGTTCTTATCCAGTCATATTCTCTACTTCCAAGACTCTCAAAGGCAGCTGAGGTAAATGGATTATGAGAAGTTGAGTATGTGGACTTTGTGTATCCCTTTTTCAGTGCATGGTTCTATACTGTAATTGCTTTATGATAATTTTAAATATGCTCAACAAAGACATTTCAGTCATACATAGTCAGGAAATACACCTTAGTCACACAGCTCCCATGTTTGGAAGACATCACATTTCACTGTCCTCTCATGTCCTTGACTTTACCCCATCATTCCTGACTACTATGGTTCCTCAGTTAGTCCCACTCCCTTCTAAGTAATTACACCTTTATTTCAATATTCCTCTTTTAACCCTCTCACTGTATTCTGTAGGCTGTTTCTGTAATCTTGACATTTTCATTTATCTCATGTAAATTATTCTTTCTTAGGTCCTGAGAAGTTTTCCTCCATTTTTCTGAATTCCTTTATGTTCTATTACCCCAGTAACCATTATCTTAAATGTTTATTCTGTATTTGGTTACTGTGCTTTTATTAGTATATTTCTAGGATTATGCTGGTTATAAACTCTCCTGAACTGAAATAGTTTGCTTGTCTGCTACATTTTATATAAGTACCACAGGCATCAAACCTGAACTAGTGGTGCTCTGTAGGCTTTCATGAAACCTTGAAGTTCTGAGCTGTTAGTTCAAATTTCACTTAAGATGATGTACTTAATATCTCACAAGCAGTTTCAAACTTTTATGTGCTCATCTGCATTGTTATGATGCAAACTGTGGTCAGTTTTCTCCTTGTGGACTTTGTTTCTTCCATCAGAGGTTACAATGAATACATGGACTGGGAGAAAGGGGAAGGACAGCCATTCACGTATTGTCTTTATGGAGCTGCTTGTTCAGAGGTTGAAATTAACTGTCTAACAGGAGATCACAAGGTAATAACTGAATGTCAGAGAAGTTTTGGAAATAATGTGATTGCTCCAACAATCATTCAGGTTTGGGGTTAGTCAGTCACCTGTCTTCACGTGACAGTAAATATATCAACAATATAAATATGAATTCTAGGTGAAGCAGAATGAGAGCTTCTGACACACATCAATGTCATATGTGTTCACCTTTTGGTGACACATCTGACATGTTCTTTGCTTGTTCTGTCTCTGTTTGCCAGCAAACCCCTTATAGCAATATTCAATTTCTGGGCTTTTGACCATCTGGGCAGCTAAATGCTATAGGCTGATGATCATATGCCCTCTATCTGTACTTTTATAAGGGGATTTCCTTGAGCACCAGGAAAAATCTGGCAGGGCTGTCTCTGGCTAAAGTTCTGTTGAAGTTGAGACAAGCCTATTTTGCTTGTGATGAGATACTGGAAATCATTCTGAAATTATGTGCATGGAGGAGCCTCTATCTCAGTACTTCTTATTTCACTGAATACCAACTCTAACCCACATTACCTTCCAATGCTTTCAGTCCATCTCTCTGAGTGATATAAATTTGAATTTTATTAACAGAACCTCAGAACAGACATTGTTATGGACATTGGATGCAGCATAAATCCAGCTGTGGATATAGGACAAGTAAGTGCCAAGAATTTTCTGCTGCCTTATTTCTATTACACTGTTGTCCTTACCTGAAATGAAGATTACCTCATTAATTCAGAAAACATTAATTTCTTACTAAATTATAGATCATATTAGAATATCTTTTGCCTATACACTTGCTCCATTTGAATTAGTATCAGAACTCTGTAGATGTCAAAGAAGCTTGAATTTTACCCATGGTGTCAACCATGTCAGTACTTCCAGTATGTATGCATGTATGCCTTCTATCTACTGGCTTTAAATCCTGCTTGTGGACTACAGTCTCCAGGTTGTTTGACCTGCCTTCCCCACTTGATAGCAGGGAAACACCTTTATTCATTGCAGGCTGGTCCACAGATCTCATCACTTCATCATGCAAGCATTTGTCTTCTCAGGTATGAGAGAGGAGTGTGAAAGCTTTTCCCATTACAATTGCCCCAAAATGTTGAAGAATCTCATTAGGTAAACAGAAGCGCCTTAGGCCTCACATTTGTTAGACTAACAGCTAGTGATACAAATGGGTTCTTGGTGAAGTTTTACTCAGTTAACCAAACACGAGTACATAAATGCTGTTTCTTTTCTTATTTGAAGATTGAAGGTGCTTTTGTTCAGGGCATTGGATTGTACACAATGGAGGAGTTAAAGTTTTCTTCAGAAGGAGTCCTTTGTACTCGGGGTCCAGATCAGTATAAGATCCCTGCTGTTTGTGATATTCCAGAACAGTTTAGTGTTTCCCTGCTGTCACCTTCTCAAAATCCATATGCCATCTATGCATCCAAGGTAAGCGATTCATCACAGGGCCTAATTCTTAGATCCCAGGCCAAAGTGAGAAATTACTTTGATATAAAGCACATATAAGTTTTCAGTTCCTCTCCTTTAGCATTTCGAACAAGTGTCCAGTAAATTGTTACATTTATGACATCAGGGAAGCTAATAAGACATAAAGCCAGGTATTGTGTCACTTTAATGGTTGGCAAGTAGTGATTTTAGAGTTTCGCTAACAGACTATACACAAGAAGCTGCAAGATTAATTTAAAACCATACTTCGAAATGTGGTGATAAACTGAAAAGTTAGAATAAAATATTAATTGATGGAGAAATCATAATGTCATTCAGAGTGTGCAACTTATTTGTGTGTACTGTGCAATATGAAATAGGACTCTATGTGTGCATTTTTATGAGAGACTGGCTTTTTTTAATCTTTTTCAGGGGATGGGTGAGGCAGGATTTTTCTTGGGATGCTCTGTGTTCTTTGCTTTGAGAGATGCAGTAACTGGTGTGAGGAATGAAAGAGGACTGAAAAAGACCTTCACACTGAAGAGCCCCCTGACTGCTGAGCAAATACGGGCAAGCTGCGCTGATGCCTTTACTGAGATGGTGAGAGAAGGTGGGAAAAGGATCTGTTTAACAACGACTGGGTAGGAGTGCTTACTGATCATGGAACTCCTAAACAGTGGTGTAAATTCCATCTGAAATGCCTAATGATGTCTCCAATCAGTCATGCTTTATATACAGCTCCTTGTAATCGAAATGTCTGGTAACAGGTCTCATTTACACAAGTTATTTCAACAAACACCATTCAAACATTGCATTGAAACTTCCCTGGTTTTGTATAATTTTTTTCCCTTTGAAATTGGCATAATTTTTACAACTCTCTCTTTTCCTGAACCCTTTTCCTTTCTTCTGTTTGTCAAATCCCATAGAGGATTAAGCTCATTTTATTAACATGCAATGGATCAGCCTCTGAGCATCTTCAGTCTCCTTCCAGGTGCTTTCCCCTACTGACTGCATGCTGGCACTATCACTTTATTCTGGTACTCCTTGCTATGCTCACCACTCTTTGGAAGAAAAATAACTCAGAGCTAACACAAAGAGACAGAAGAAAAACAAATGAGGCAATACACTTTGCATAAGCTGATACTTTATACTCTGTTTTCTGCAACTGCTCACTGTAGTCATGTTCCCACTGCTATTACAATTATTTTTCTGGGTAAGTTTTCACTTAGGGTCCTTGCCAGCATATAAATCTGTGCTGCCCTGAACCTCTGAGGCTCTGCTATGGAAACACTTGAGCTCCCATTCACAGATTACTCCCATGGTATTTCTGTGGTTGTGATGAGGCAAAATTGGCCCCTGAATCAGGCTTGTGGGCTTACTGTCATTGCAGGAACTTGCAGGAGGTGAGGTCCACCTGTGCAGGAACCATGCTACTCCATCCCTCTTTAGTCCTAATCCCAGTTATCACTGACTTGGAGGAACCTGATAAGGGCAGTGTTGGGAGTTTGCCAGTCAAATAAAGTCACTGTTGTCATTTCTTGCTTATCTCTTAGATGGCAAACAATGAAACTGCTTCCTCCACTCCTCGGGACTCATCTGGGTGAATGACAAACCAGAGTGCACAAGACCAGAATGGAAAACTGATTTACTGCCCCAAGACACACAGATAAATGTATTTTCTCTTTTTCCAAACAGAATCAGCTGCCAAAAAGATGCACTTTATATCTTCCATCCTTATCTTCATTCTTCTTCCAGTGTGCTCATTACAATATTTTGCTTAAATGACTGCATTTAATTGTTAGAAACACATCTTCTGCAGGTGAACCATTTATTTTCAACAAGAAAGATCTGCTGAGCAGCACAGCTCAAATGCTGCAGGAGAGGAAAGTTAAGATGATGTGTAAGGGTATGCTAGGTAACTTACTGCCACATATTACACTAAACAACTTCATATGATAAATGATTTTGTAATGGCTTCAGCTAATTTTCTAATTTAGATTTTAATCTTGCAGTGAAGTTTGAGTGCAGAGATCTTTGTCAAAGGATCAGAGCCTTGTTTGTTTGATTCAGAACCTTTTTGATCAGAAGCGATGCTCTGACTTGTAGTAAAGCTGGTTTAGAATCTTTTGGCACAGGTATTTTTGTGTTAAAAACATACAAGAAACAAGAGTTATGATTCTGTTTTGCTATGCCAGGCAAGTTGCCATGGCTGGCCTAGATACATACAGTTTTATCCCAAAAGTTGACAGAATTGTAATTTCCACCAGAAGCTTTCTTTAGCTCATGGAGCAAGCCAAAAGCCTCTGAACATAATGGGAAAACTGACATGGAGTTCAGTGTGTTTTGAATGGGGGAAGGGATGAACCTGTCTCTGGAAAAAATTCTTAAGCAATGCTTAATCTTGTGCTCAGCCATAAAAGTACAGTTAGGAGCTTTCTGCAACTCTTGGCCACCGCTGAAATAAAGAAGATAGAAAAAGCATAATGAGAGCAAAGACAATCTGCAAAGGTCAGTCATCTGATGCTGCTAATGTGCACTGGAATTAGAACATACCCAAGCAGCAGCTGGAAAAAACAGGAAAACATCAAGCAGCACTGTATTCAATGGTAACAAAAATTCTGGTGTTAATAAATTTGAAGTATGTATGTATTTGTAACCTAAGGTGAGACCAAGATATAACTTTAAGGTTATGAAAGCTTCAGTTCCAATATTCAGTTTTCAGCATCAGAATCCACAATATTGAATTCACTGACAGCTTCAGCTTTCCTCCTCACCAAGTGCAAAGACAAAATTTCAGTTCTGAATGTGCACACACACAAATACACAAATCTCCATGGTATTTGTTTTTGGGACTTTGATCTGGGATACATTCTGGTGTAGAGAAAACTTCACTTTTTTTGTGACTCTACTGAAGTTACCTAAATGAGCACCTGAAAAATTGCATCAGGTTCTTTGACAAGAAAACAGAAATGGGAAAAATGGTAGTTTATACGTTCAATGTTGGTTTCAGTCAATCTCTGCAATAGTTATTCCTTGCTAAGCATGGTGATTGTTCTTCCAGTTACTCACAGGTCACATTGCTCCAGCACTATGAGGACTGCCCTTTGTGCTGGAAGTAAATGGCTTCAATTTGTTTGACATGTCAGCCTGCATATTATTTCACTGCCTCTCAGTGTTCCACAATTTCTTTTTGTCTTCCTTTCATTTGTTGAGCTGATACTGTGTCTGTGACAGAAATCAGGTCAGTAGCTTAAACAGCTGTTACATTGGCTATTAAGATATGAAATCTTCATTGTTTCAATTTGTCTCTCTATAACCACTATGAGTCGGTGAAATGCAGTTGCTTAAACACAGGTGTCTAGATCATTTTAGATATCATAAGACAGCAGAGACATGGCACAGGAGAGCACAGGACTGGAAGATAAAGGTACAGCAACTGGAGACCAGGCAGGTAATAGTAATTGTAATAATTGGAAGTGGTACTGAAAGTGTGATTTAGGCAACTGAAGCCTTTTTGGGTTTTACTTCATTTTCTTCACTTTCTTTGTATTGATTTGGCTTTTATATATTGTTAGAAGTCAATAAATTAAATGCTAATGCTGCTGCCACAATTAGTTTTTCTGATTTGAAGCATCTGAGTTTCACTGTTTGGTGTTACCATCCAGTTATGACAGATGCCTCTTCCCCACCTACAGTGCAAACGAGACCCTGTGCCAAGGTCAATAATCCCAGAGTCATTCTTGTGGAAGTACAGCTTTTCTGCAGTCCAGGTCCTGGGTATCCACGGGGCATACATGCCACTCCCATAACTTGAGGTAGCATGTGTATAAGCACTTGTTTCCTCTCCCATATTTGGTCACAGTGGGAATTTTTGTCCAGCCGCTAACCAAACCTTTACCTCTGTTAGGTCTGGAATCAGCTCCTTCCTGCTGTGCCAACTATGCTGTCTCAGGTTCCATTATCTTAAGGGGACAATGGTTTGAGACAGGCAACTACATTCTTTAAGTCCTTCCTTACATAGGGGTTTGTCAAGGACAGCTTGCAACCCGACATGTCGGCAACAGCCCAAAATGTGTGTGAATTCTTCCCTGTGAAGCAGAGAGCCTATGGATCTACTGAACTGTGGGGGAGCTCTGTTGTCTCTTGTTGTCCTATGTCCCTGTGCACCAGCA
Source organism: Eopsaltria australis (assembly GCA_034509425.1). Taxonomy (NCBI): domain Eukaryota; kingdom Metazoa; phylum Chordata; class Aves; order Passeriformes; family Petroicidae; genus Eopsaltria; species Eopsaltria australis. The sequence goes on from JAVTVJ010000030.1 coordinate 2,566,171, forward strand.
AGGGAGCTTGTTGGTCCCAGGCAAGTCAAATCTTGTAAAAATCTTGCCCAAACCTTACAGGCAATGACATCTCCCCACCTGCAGTACTGTGTTCACACTCCAAGGATTCATCACATTCTAGACCTGCGCTTTGTTTTCTGCAGGGCAAATCTTGTCTGCTTCTCAGTCATTATTAACAAAGATTCCTCCCTGCCACTTTACAAGTGGCTCTTTTGCCCAGTCGCTTCATCTATAAATGTAGCAAATATGGGTTGTTGAGTTTTTTGGGTCTGAAGTATATTGAGCTGTCTGCTGGCTTTTAAGTGTTTGAAAAATGGTATGGAAGCTAGAAATGCCAGCAATTAACCATCCTGATAGATAATAATACAGCTATATGGAATATTATGAAAGAACTATTCTTAGGCTATACAGGGAGGTAGATAAGTAGAAATGTTAGGCTCCAAAGGCACTGACATATTGGATGGCTGTTTACACATTAATGTGCACTGTAACTGCACAGTTACACCCAAACTGGAGATGGTTCAGAACTCTTTCTGCTGATTTTCTTAATGAGGGAAATATTGCTGTAGCAATCCACCCTCAGCAGGACCATTCTGTGTGGTGAAAGCTTCAATACCTAACATAAATACTAGGTTCTGGTTTGGAGGGTTAGCCTGTAAATTAGATACTGGACTGCCAAAATCAAGGATTTGGTCTGGTTCTTTCTGTTCTTAGGCCTTGGAGCCTGCATTGTTGTACCTACAATGCATGAGGAATACTACAGGATAAACAGACCTGGAAGTTGTAGCTCAAACTCAGAAATGCCCCCTCACAGTTATCTCTCATGTTACAGGGTTAGAATTAGAGGAGCTCAATTTCTTTTCAGATTATTTCAAGTCGCCAGAGAAGAGTTGGGGTGGGGAGTAGGAGGTGGTGCATTAGCATCTGAACATGCATTTATTGCTGAGAAATAGCAGATGTTGCACTGGCTCATCCCCACCTGCTTATTTTCAGACTGAGCATCAAATTAAATTCTGCATGACAAAGCAAACTCAGTCAAACTTTAGGAGCATACAGCATTTCATTCATTTCTCTTGATGCATAAAGCTTTAGTTTTCGGTATTTGATGCAAGAGCATGAACAATCAGGTAAGCAAATCTGTTTTGTGACTGGCAGAAAGGTAAGTTACGAATGGAAAGGTAAATTTATGAACAGAACATTGCTACACAATCCAGCACTGCATTTTCCCACAGTAGACACTGCACGCAATGTGGCTGCAACACATTTCTTATGACCAGTTTCAGGAAATACTGGAAGATCTTTCTTAAGGCTTGATGTGTTTCAAGCAAAGGTTTGAAAAAAGAGTGATTAGTATGATATCCTTCTGTGGAGTAGTCTGAATAGATTTAACAGAATTAAAGATTAAAAATCAATTTGGACATCTTGAATTTTTGAGTGCAACTCAACCTGTAAAGTCTCAAAACTCTATGTCACCCTGGGAAAGAATCTCATCTGTTGACAAAGACTTGCAACTTAGCCTGAATGTGTGCATTCTTCCCCCACTCCCCTCAGTTTCTTTGCAGATCCTTTCAGGTCTTTGTAATCCAGAACAATTCCCAGCCATGGATCCAATACAGGAATTTGTATTTCCTCCTGAACGAATGGCAGGCCTTACTGACATTTGTTATCTCAAGCATAACTGAGTTCCTACAGATGTTGAAAACCTGATGTTTTTGTGAAACTGAAAGATCTGTTCTCTGATAAACAGAAGATGCTATTTTTAGTCACATATAATGAGACATTTCAATGTGGATAATATGTATGTCATTATTACAAATACCTCATTTCTTCAAAAAAGAAATCATTTGCCTCTGCAAAACCAGCTTTTCCCATAAGAACTCCTTACTCAGGACCATTTCATTTTGGACCAGTTGGCTTTTCTTGTGGAATGTAATATTTTCTTTGAAAGATCCCAAATGAACTTCTCCATCTTTTCTGTCTTGTCTTCTCTGTTGGATGGTTTCTTCCAGCTGGGACATAGACCCTAACAATCTGACACTGGGTTTACGTGCAGGTCCACAGGAAAGGCAGAGGACTTGAAGAGGAAATAAGAGGGTTAATTGCAGTAGTTACTGGAAATTCACAGAAGGACAGATGAAAACTTGAATGGAGGGGGAGGAGGAGGAATGGCCCGTATCTACAGACAGAGGCAAGAGAAGAGATGTGTGAAAATGGTAGTGCAGGATTTAGCCAGACCAGACTGACTAGAATCCAAGCAGTCAGGTTCAGACTGTTTTTTAATCCTCACTCATGTTTCAGCAGCTTCTTGCAAAACTCCTTGTGTGCATTCCTTTTGCAAATATTCATGGGCAGTGCTTGCTGCTATTACACAACCATCTCACAAGCACAAAAGTTCATTTGAGTTCTGAAAATGCATGGCTCAGTTCTTTGGTTCATCATGATATCACAGACTTGCTGCACGGCAGTTGGCTTTGTAAACATTTGTCAGAGAGTGCAACTTTCTTATTTAATGATTGCCTCTCAGTGCAGAACATCAGAGTAAGGCATAAACTCCTTTATGAAACCATGAAAGGGGAAGTAAATCTGTGTTTCTGCTACTTGCTCTGTCTTTGAGAGACTCATGCTTTAAGAATGCAGGTATTAATGTTTTACAAAACTTAGACTAAAGATCTTGGCTAAACTGCATATAGTATTTCATGTATGATGAAGAACTATAGCACTCATATAGGGAAATACACTACACTTAACATAAATCATAGATTAGCCTTTCTAAGGCTAGATCCTGCTAAGTCCATATTGGCCTTAATGTATTCTTTTGCACAGATTCAACAAAATTTAAATCAGCAATGTAGAAATGTTTCCTTCTTGCTTCACATTCAAGAACAAACTACAGTTTTCTCCAACAGATGGTAAAAGATTCTTTTAAATGATCAGTTCCTTGCTGGCTATAAGCATGCAGACATAAATGCCAAGGAGTTCACTTTTTCTGTTCTCATCCCATACTCTATAAAGTTAAGACTCCGATGCTTCACAGGTTTCATTCAGGTTCCCGTGTAGTTATTAGGAATATTTCCATTATTTCCAGTAGGCGTTGTAACATGCAGGCTGCTCCTGCTTGGAAGTAGCTAAGAAAATTCTGGCATCCCTCCATCCCCTCTCCCACTTCCTCCAGCTGGACATCATCTTCTACTTCTTTGGGCCTCTTACTGTTTTACCCCTGCTCTTAAATGTGTGCCCCTTTCAGACACAGAAATTTAGAATGCCTGAATGTTTGCAGGAAAAATGCCATCTTGTCACACAGTCTTCAGCAATAAGCTCATTTCTGACCTCACTAGCTAATAACGATTTACAATTAATAATCCTGAGTTGTGGTTGCAACTGCACGAAAAAAACAGGTCCTAACTACTGTGACCAAAGGTGGCAGCACGTGGCTTTGGGGATTGGGGCAGAGGAAACGTGTCCCTGTTCCTGCGCTCTTAGGAATCCCTCTAGTGGATGTGAGGAGAAGGACGGCGCGGGCAGAGGAAGACACAACTACAAACCAGTGTGTTTTGATGAAGTCAGCGAGGGAGTGACCTCCGGAGTCTCTGCCAGCCTTGATATCAGCGGGTGAGCCCCAGAGCAGCTGCCCACTGCAGCGCAGCTCACTGAACACAGGCGGCCTCATGCTGGATGAGCGCCTCTGCCCAGGAGAGGTTGGCTGCCTGTGGCAGGTTTCCCTTCAAAAACAAAAGGATTCCCACGAGCTCAAAGCCTGCAAAAGCTATGTTGGCAGCAGCAAAGATGCTTCTGCTGCCCAGAAGTTTTGAACCGTAGTAGTGATTTGTGAAACAAAAGCCTGGAAGAGAAAATTCAGAAGAAATGTGTAACTTCCTTCCACAAATGAAAAAAAAAGAAACCCCAACCTGCTTTGTCCAATGACAAGTTGTGCCACAGAGCTGCAGCTATCACAGAGGGTATTTCAGAGTCTTGCCTTTCAAAGAGAGATGGGTGCACCCCAGAATAGCAGGGGTGGGGTCAACAAAATGAACAAAATACCGTGGTACTGCTGGCAATCAAAAGGTCACTTTGAAGAGCAGGATGATTATCTACCAGCTGTCACATGAAAAACATGTGAGTTTAAGCAGTCTCACCATGGGAAATTAACACCACTTTTTGGGGAGGCTGCTTCTGCCACTCACTTTCATGCTGAATCGCCTTTTTTATTAACTCTGCTGACACAGTGGAAAGGCACACGGACCTTTTTTTTTTTTTGCAAGACTTGTCAACAGAAAGTGCAGATGAAAACCTGGCTGCCAGTCCTCCCTCCTGTCCCTGTCAGCTGCTGGCTTTTCGTTTTGGGTAGTTTGACGTGACTGTTGCTTCAGTAAAGCAATGTAAATCCTGCTGAGAGGATTTTCCATCCCTGACAAGACATATTGTTCAACATGTAATCCTGATTTTTACATTTGTCATGAGAGTATTACATAGTAAAGATCTAACCTGCTAACTGCTACTTTAAAAGTTCTGTGGCTGTCTGAATCTGAAGTTTCTTTCTGGGGCTACAGAAAGAGCGCTCCATAGACTTTCTTCAACAGACTCATCTGTGCCTGACTGAGAAAAATATTGCAGTTATATTTTCTTTTAAAATATGTGGCTTGGTCCCCAGAACAAAATATTTCTGACAATAGAAAGCCCAGCTGCTTCTAGTGCTGTTACTGTAGCATAAAAGTTTAAAGTCTCTGAGTGTAAAATCTTCACAAAATCCTTATCACAGTGGGACCTCCATGTCCTGGAGAAGAAACCACTGTTTTCTAAATTGAAATTAAACTGAAAGAACATATGGGCCATGTATACATGCCAGGACCAGAGTGCTTTTCCAGCACTCTCAAATCATCAAACTGCTGATAAGTTAAAATTCTGGCATGTTTTCATACATGCAGATAACCTCAAATAATGTCCCCTCTTAGTATAACTGTCTAGGATTAGCTTAGTACTTCAAGAAAAATAAAAAGTTTAACTGAAACTTTGGGCAATGGTAACACCTAAAATACAAGAAATAATATATTCTGATCAATTTCTGACATTGATGAAATTCTTCATTCTTTTTTTCCCCATTAGGATGACTTTATTTCAGTCTTCAGACAGGCTGAAAGACAGGAAAATGCTCCGTCCATAGTGAATTGTGGAATGCTAGTCCTCTTCCATCCAGGCACAGACACCATTGTAGATATGAGTATTTTATCTGGAGGCATTGGCTCAACCACACTTAGTGAAAGAAAGTCCTGTGACGCTTCCTTACAGGAAGGTACTGGATATTTTAATGTATTTTACCAAAATACAGGAGTCATAGAGTGAAGCATGGGGTTTGCTTGACTGTGCCAGTGGAGATCCCATCATCCACCTCTCACAATCTGTATTTGACCTGTCCTCTCAACAGATTATTTCTCGATATAATTTATGCTGATTCACTTATTACTTCTCACATACTTCACAGTATCTTTAGCTTCCTGTTACTTATAGAGAAGTATGTGTTCACTTTAGTCGGGGGTTTATTTCTGCCAGGCAATGGAATGATCAGATGCTGAATGAAGCTTGTAGACTGGTGATGGAGGAAATTTTTCTCCCTCCGTCAGGTGTGGGTAGAAAAGTAGAATATAGAAGAACTCTGCTTGTCAACTTTCTTTTCAGATTCTATCTGAAACTGTTATAATGAGTATTTTGCCCTTCTAACTTTTCCTTCTTAAGCCTCTACTAATTGTAATGTGAAGCTGCTGAAACGTTTGGCTCTGTGGGCAATTTTTTATATTTTTATAGATTTCTGGTATTTCAGGGTGCAGATGCACTCCTTGCCCTCAAGGTGTTGTGCAGATCAGGCCGTCCTGACACAGCTCAAACAGGGACACAGCGATGCAAGAGCTCAGCAGAATTTGGTTAAACTGTCCAGTGGGCCTCAGGACAAATAAATGAAATAACCTACTGCAGCATCTCTGTGATTGTTCAAGCCTCAAAGATCTATTTGCAAAGCTGCAGTATGAAAGGGAGAGATGACTGGCATGTGAAAAAGTCTGTTCATTGGGAGACTTCAATTAAAAAATTCTCAAATTTCATCATGAATTTTCACCCTTTTTTTTTTGTTTTGTTGCAAAATTTTAAAACTTTTTAAACGAAATTTGTGCTGCTTCTTAGCAGTTTGCCGCTAAAAACTTCCAGCATCAGCCAACAATTTGTTTTTTGTCCTGTAAGAGATTAAAAATATGTGTTTTACAGCGTAGTCTTTACTCGGTAAAATCCCAACCAGAATATAAATGTTTTGGGAAGATTTTCATGGTCCTTGATAATAGTCAGTTTCAAGTTAATGTGAACTATCAGCAGTTCAACAACAGAGAGCACCCCAGATGTATTTTAATTAAGTATGTCTGAACTGCTTTCAATTACAGGCTGACTTGGAAATAATAAGAGAGAACTGATGGTGAGAATTTAAATAGGAAAAAAATGGATGAAACCGTTTTTCAGTCTAGTCAAAACTGGCCAGAATAATAATTTACCTGTCTCTGTAGCGAGATGGGCAAGAAGGAATTAAAATGATTCCTGACTATATTCCTGACTTCAGATGTGTTTTCTCTGAAGTAAACAGTATGAAATATGATTGTTTGAAGCAGTGGTGATGCTGAAGTCTGCAAAGGTGTGGCTTACTTCGCTTTTTTGGGCTCAGTCACCTCAATTCTGTCAATCTTCTCCACAGAGGTTCTGACCTCTGATGATTTTTTTCTGCTCTGCTTTTTACTATTTCCAACTGTTCCCAATCAAATGTCAGGTCACCCTTTAGTGGCTTCAATTCTGATTCCTATTATTTCTGCATGAACACGTGTTTCAGGAAACATGTTTCAGGAATAACCACCAGACAAATACTGTCATACTCAAGGATGACATAAAGTTAAGGGTAAAGCAGAGAATTTACAGAATTAACTTCTAAGCTGTGCTGACATATTTCCCTCTCTTTAATGAAAATGGTAAAAAAATGGGTAGAAATGGGTAGGAAAAGTGTTACTGATGGAAAGAGGTTAAAAAAGGAGGAGGAATAGAAAAGTTGTATTTTCCCTCATAGAGCGACTCAGAAGAAGACATAATCCTGCTATAGCAGAAGAGATGGAACCTCCTAAAGAAGGAAAAGTCATGAGATGTTAAATTGATACTGATTGAATAATTTTCTCCTAATAAACACCAGTCTATAAATAAAGAAGGTGTAAGCCTGAGATTCAAAGAAGCAAAAACTAAACAAAAGTCTTTTTCTTCTGTGACAAAACTCTTTTTCTCTGCCCTGTATACATATATAGTCACATATAAATTTCCTTGCAGTTCATTTGAAATCCAGTTTATTTTTCATATAATTATATACATAACAGGTGAATAGCACATGGGAGGGCAGGAACATTTTTTACATAGAAACAAATAGGGTGCTTGTTATTCCAAGAGTGGAAGATAAAGAAATGGCTGTGTGTGTGTGTCAACTCAGAATGCACCGGATGTACAGGTAAAACAAAGTGTTAATGGTGGGTTCAATGCACATATGGGCCATTGACTGAAGAGTTGGACTCCATGATCCTTGTGGATCCCTTGCAGCCCAGAATACTCTGTGATTCTGTCATATTTGTTTCTTACCTTTCTAAATAACCTTAAAGCTGAACTACATGACCAGGAGTTGCTTTCAGCCTTCCCAGCTTCTCTTGAAACTCCCGAATGGTGTTCCCAATTCAGATTAATTTATCTGAATCCTTTTATGAAAATAAGTGGCCTGACTGCTGCTGCTGAAGCTGAATGGAACAGCAGGTCTTGTGCTGTTGATCTTATATAAGGCAGTACAGACACAAATGAGCAGTGTTACTATGGGATGAACAAAGGCTATCTTGGATAGATAACACGACTGTAATCTTAGAAAACACTAATTCTGTTTTACATATATTGGTCAAATCCTCCTAAAATTAGTGAAATCAGTACAATCCTGGACAATCACTTTTTTGCAGTAATGAGTGTCTTCTTGAGAAAGTGTATTTCAGACAAGTTGCATTGCTTGTATGAGTAGTGACAATGATGATGGGGTCAAAATCCTCCTAAAATTAGTGAAATCAGTACAATCCTGGACAATCACTTTTTTGCAGTAATGAGTAATTCTGTCATATATTGGTCAAATCCTCCTAAAATTAGTGAAATCAGTACAATCCTGGACAATCACTTTTTTGCAGTAATGAGTGTCAGAAAGTGTATTTCAGACAAGTTGCATTGCTTGTATGAATAGTGACAATGATGATGGGGTCAAAATCATGGGTAAATAATGATAAATTAATATGGAACTAATAAAAACATATGAATGGTATGAAGTTTTGTGGGAAAAAAAGCTATCAGGTCCCAGTTAACATCAGAGTTGGGTTGTAGGTCTGTAGCAACAGTTTCAAAGAATATATGTTAATTTCTACACGTTTAGTATTAGCTTTTGCAGTTTATCACTGGCTTGCATTTTTTAAGCTTTTCTTTTTGTCAGGCTGACAAGTTAAACCTCTATTTGCATCTTTGGAAGCACTGTCAGAGGAGGTATTTTCAAAATGCAGTGTCAGTATTTTAGTTACACTGCCTGTGTGTTGTAAACAATCCCTGGGTTCCATTTGGCTTGCTGGTTTAGTGCATGCTTTATCTCCAGCTGCAGATGCAACATGCAGTTCTCTATAGGGATTATCATATCTGGCATCAGATAATCAAGCGAGTTTACAGAGCTGTTTTTACATTTCCACTGTTCTTTTAAAGACTACATTGTGCTTTCATTGGCGTCTGTAGTTGTTTGAAATTTTTTGTTTGTTTGTTTCTATAGGAACTCTATTTTTCTGCCCTGGAGTAGACCTGATATTAAACCTGATAACTTTTAATATATGGCTTGTCATAGGAAATAGGCATTCTTTAATGTATTTTGATAGGTAAAATTCTGGATGTTCACTTTTGCAGGAATTGGTGGCTTCAGCTTTAAACCTCCAGTCCAAAAAAATTATGTGTGCCATGTGAAACGTGTTGGTGGAGCATGTGGGGGGAAGGTACTAAACCTTTACTCTTTGTTGAAATTGCAGCTGTGGCAGACAACAAGTAAGTTGATTTAACTAAATCAAAGCAGTGATTTAACTAAAATTAATTAAAGATGACAAGACTAAATTAGAAAGGAACATCGGTCCTGAACCCTCCTTGGGGGGTTATCCTGATGACATCATCTTTTTTATCTCTTTGGCAGTAAATCTTGGATAGAGGCTTGAAAATTCTCTGGCCTCTTGGCGACGGTATTCACTTACTGTCTGAAAGCCAAAACAAAGGCATGGAGGCAGTTTCCCTCTGGTCTGATCTGTGTAAATCCCAACAATTCAGGCCTCTCTGAGTTATGGTGGCATGAATTTCACTCCAGATACTCAGTGAAAATTATTTTTATCCTAATACATAGGTATGTTCACATCAGCCCTTTGTGCCGCAGCTCTCTTTTACTTTGACTTCCTTGCCTTTCCCTGTCCATTCTTCATGGAACTTGCATCTCCCTGTTGAGAACCTAAAGAGAAAACTACTGAAATACTCATTTCCTCTACTTTGTTACTGTTGCAAAAAAAAAAAAAAAAAAAAAAAAAGAAAAAAAAGAAAAAAAAAAAAAAGAAAAAAAGCACCATGCCGAAACCAAACCGAGAAGAACTTGCTGAATCAGCCTAAACTGAGGCATGGCAGGTTAATAAAAAACTAAAACACAGAATGGGCTGATTTATTGGCACCACTAGGAGTTTGGCCATGTACATGTAATGTCATTTGTAATCTGCGTCAGTAGGCTGTAATAAAAGGGGATTTTTCTAATGTTCCTTTTAGGACCAGGCATCCACTCCATTTTGTCCTGAAAAGAAATATGGATGTGTTAATCACTGGTGGACAGCATCCTTTCTTTGGAAAATAAAAAGTGAGTGAGATGAGAAGGTATTTTGCCCAGTTACTGGGTTTCTTCTGAGGCAAATCCACATAATTTCATTGACTAACAAGACATAAGAGGAAACCAAACTCCTCCCCTTCAGAAATTCTAACCTAGCACCAACCTTCCCCAGTCATAAGAGTACCCTGGAAAATGCCTTTTGGCAATGCCAAATGGCTTTTCTGTGAACTCTTGCATGAGTGGTAGAGTTTGGCTGATGGCTGTTTCTGAGAGAGATTCCTTATATTTTTAATTTTGCTGAAGATACTGTTCAAGTCTGGTTATGATTAGAATAGGTTTAGAGCTGGTTTGGGAAAAGAAAGGGGGAAAGTTGCATTTTTTGATAAATCTTGTATTAACCGTGAGACATGGAATGGGACTGTGATTGACATATGTCAATAGCATATATATTCCATATTCTTCTGGATAGCCATTACCTGACTATCAGCCTCTCTCAAAGTGCAATACAGTACAATACTGGCTGGTTTTGGTCATATCTTCTCTCTCATGCACATGGAACAGGTAACCCACAACTAGTGGACTATGCCCTTCTATTCAAATTTCTTCCACAGGCACTAAAATTATTTGCATAACTGTGTGCTTTGCCTCTGCTTTCTTCAAAATGAAGATGGAAAGAAAATGCACCCTAAGCACTGCAGCTCTGTGTGTCTTTTCAAAGTAATGCCTTCAATCTGCTCTTCCCTCACTACAAGGGTTGGCAGGACAGAGCAGCAGCCTGCTGGAGAGCACTTATTTTTGTAGGATGAGGCAGGAGCTGACTTTCCTCCCCATATCTGTCCCAGCCAACAATGATTACACAAGTGTTTCTGCAGAAAGCAGGGCAAGATGGCAATGATGACATCGTTTCCTGACAATAGCCACTTCACAGGTTTTCCATTGCACTCATCCTTTGGCACTGTAAAAGTAGATACATCTGGAGTTGCTTAATACCTTGTCACTGGGCCCAAATTTCTGTTTATTTATAAGTTAAACAGGAAAAAGAAGGGAATTAAAAAAAATTAAAGTAGTAAATCACAGGAGCAATTATGAAATAGTTAAACAGCAAGATTTTACCAGCCATTCTCCCATCAATGCATATCCAGTCAGAAAGCAGACTAAAAAAAAAACACTTTGGAAGACTGGAAAAGAGGAAATATCTGATGAAACTATCCATTAATTAAAGCTTTCAACTTAAAAGGCCCCGTGGACCTGAGTTTGAACAAATCTGTTGTGCTCTAGACTGAAAGTTTCTCTATGAAAAGAGACACAAATTACATCAGGCAGACCTGCAGGCCCCTCTCTTCCAATATCAGCCAGTTAGAGACCCCTGCCTCAACCTGCCTGGAGGGTGGGGCTGGGAATTCTGCATCCATCCACTTCTGCTTCCTTCTGTGCAGGATATCCAGTCAAAGTCTTTCTCAGTGATAGAATTCTCATATTCATAGAAGTCATAACCAAGATCAAGAACCTTTGTGGGCTAAGTGTTGTGCAAAAACTTGGTAACAAGTTAGAATTTAAATAAAGATTAATTTGTTATCCAGTCATTAGGAGAGTATGTGCTATCTCTGGGAATGCACTCAGAACTGTAGGCTTTCTCTGCAAACACCATGGCCCCCACGATTCAATGCAGTCTCATTAAACTGTATTGCATAGTGGAACCTCGTATGTCAGTTCCTGTAATCTGAGCCTTTCAGGCTGAGACTCATCTGTGCTGTGGAGATAGGAGCTTAATTACCTGTTCAGTTACAAGAATGCCATTGTTCACTAGAGGTAAGTCGGTTGATTTTCCAACCTTTTATAACAGGAGAAAATTGAGATATGTGTGTGCAATGACATTTGCATTTTTCCCTTTAGCAAAATGATTTTTTATATTTTATTGCAGGTTCCAAAAGACAAACCTGGAATCTGTAAGCCATGGGCCATTGATATAGATTAGAACTGCTTTCCTGAAGATCCAGATGACTTCTTCAGCCACGTACTGACTGCAAGCATTCCTGCAAAAAAGAATTAGAACTGTAATACTTACACACACACACACACATATATATTTCACATCATCTTTGTAGAACAAGATATAAGCACCAGTTCTCTTGTTCTGCCAAGTAGAAGACCTGTCATTAATGTGTTTCATGCTACACTGGAACAGTTCTGGAGTTACCTCAAGAACTTGAAAGAATTTGCATGCAATTTTGAAAATATCCACAACAAAGAGCAGATCACAAATAGTACCATATTGTCACTTCTGCATCCAATTTGAGAGTCACAACTGTTGTTATCTATTTTTTCTGTTTTTCCAGCATATGAAAATCCCAAAGATCAGAATGAGACACTGTACAAATTAGTGATGTGCAATGTATCAGTATTTCAGTAAAACAGAGATTCTGCAGTACATACTGCCAAGTATTTCTAGGCACCGATACATTAATACCAGCCCAGTAACACACCAGTTAGGTCTGCTTCCTGGCAGTCCACCTCAGGCCTGCTCCACATCGTCAGATCTCCTTGAACCACTGTCAGTTCTGGCCTTGCTCAGAGCTGGAATGCAATCACTGCTATGCACTGCACACAGTTTTGCCCCTTCTTTCCAGCAAAATGGTGAAGCAGGACAAAGCTGCTGCCTTTATCTCAGGTGAGGAGAGGGCACAGGGTGAGGGAGCAGTACTGGAGGTAGGAAGGGTTAAACAGCAGGACAGGTTTCCAGTACCAGCTGTTTTCCTAACAGAGGTGAGGTTGCCCATAGCAACCATCAGCAGCTGTGCAGAGCAGATGTGCAGCAGGTGCCCAAGAGGGAAAGGAGGAGGGGAACCATGACAATAGAATCCATCATAGGTGTGGCAGCTCACAGTTTAACTCAGCTGTGCCAAAAAAGTGGCACTCTGACAGACATTGGTTTGGAAAGGAGGTTTTAAAGTGATCCAGTGGCAGCTGTATGAATCTGGATGGAACATTTCCCCGTGAGGAGAAGAGACTGAAAAACAAGTGCAAAGGGAGAAAAAGAAATGGCTGAGTTGAGCCAGCATAGGTATACATACAAATCAATATTCAGCTTTGATAGTTGATAGTTCAAAGCAATAAAATTAACAGTAAGAACACGCTTAACAACATCATTCTGTACCCAAAACACTTGCGTAAGAAATAGCTCTGGAGATGCTCAACAGATACTGCATTGCTTCAGATCCTGTGCTCATTTACATAAACACAAATTCATTTTCATTTATTTCAATGATGACAGTGCAGGCTTAAATTAGCATAGTATAGTGATGCCTTTTTCCTGGTCTTAGGAAATAAAAGCTCAGACACGGTTAGAGGGTTGGGGGTCGTTTCCCTCGGTATTTTAATAGGATCCCGTTCGATGGCTTCTGCCGTCCAGGTAGAACACGCCGCAAAAGCCCCTTCCCCCCAATAGGGTATACAATTAAAGACTCTACACATTAGCATATCTAACAAGAGGGCCCAATAAGGGGCTTGGATGGGCTAACTTCTAGTTTACAGAATCTGTCCTGCTAGGAGACCTTGAGTGCTTATGACAGTAAAGTGTTTGGTCTTCTAACTCTACGTAGTTTCAGGGCTGTTTAGTCTCCCGGCCTACTGGATACCATGAAACTGGGCTAAACTATCACCTAAAGCATCACAAGTATGCATGCTGATACTTGTGAATACTGAGAACTGTGTAAAAAGTATTTAGGAAAAAAGCAAAAAATCCTTCAGGCATCAGAAGAGAGTGCGACCTGCACACACCCTCAAATAAGTCTCTAAATCCGTAGAGATATAAAAAGGTCTTATTCCTTTACATTGGTAAAGTTTTCCTGTTCATTTCTCTTGGTAAAATGTGAGAAACTACAGCTAGTGCGAGAAGCTCAACTGGTAATAGGCTTTGCTGTTTTGCCATATCAAAGACTTTAGAAAGCTGACAGCAGGAGCTATGATGTCTTTGTGTTTCCTTTCCTTAAAATGTGGTTTTAATAATTTCTGATTTTTCTTCTTGGCGTTTTAATTAATTGTGATTTAGACAAATGTTCTCAATTTAGAATGAGCACCAAAGTAACCAGTGGACAAATATTTGCAAATATTAAGGTGACAATGCTTCCTTTGAATGTCGTATTTTTGAAGTTAGCATTGCGGGGATTTCATTGGGCTGTTAACTGGAATCTGCAAAAATGTTTCTTGAATAAAACTTGTAAGGCACTGTCCTGCTATTTCATGACACTGGGATCCATTACCAGTAGTATTTCAAGGAAGAAATAGTAAAAAAATGGTATGAGATGATATCTGGCTCCTTATGACAATAAAAATGATTGCGTTTCCCCCTCCTGCAGCCCAGGGATTTGTTCCATTTATACACCTGGTAACTGGTCATTTCAAGAGCTTTAGTCACAGGAACATCAATTATACTTAAATCTGGTGGAAATTTGTGGCTGTGCAAGGTCTGGAAGGAAGCTTGCATTCTCTAGGGTAGTTTGGTGGTTTGGCCTTTTGGGGAGCAAAGAACTGAGTTGCAATTGCGTCTCCTGTCCTACAGCAGCACGGAGAGTATTCTCCATGTCGTCTCCAGCTCTGTGCTGCTGTGTGAGTTTGGCAGCTTATGTTTTTAACATAGTACCTAAAGAGCCTCCACTAACACAGTGGGTGTGTTTATGCTATGCGCTAACAGACTGCCCTGCAGCCTGAAGGTAGGATGGGACCTGTTGCGGTGATTGCTAGCGAAAGAACCCGTGTTTGAACGGCAGAAGAGAAGGCCTGCGCTTCTGGAGCCCAGGGACTTTGTTGTGTGTCAGATGCACGCAGCTTGTAACTCATAGTCCTGCCTGCACAGACTACCGTACGACAACTTCTATATGGTAATGTTACCACCAGGATCTGAACGAAGGAATTATTACACCTGCAACAGCAAATCTAGGGTCAAGTAGCACAGCAGGTACTGAAGTTCGATGCACCGCAGTCCAGGTGCCGCCCCCGGCCCTTGTGTGCCGCGCTCCGTGGGCCGCAGACCAGGCCGGGCGGGAGGTGTCCCTGCGGTTCCGGGCTGGCTCCGCCGCAGGCCCGGGGTGCGCGGGGGGCACCAGGCGCTGGCTCCCGGCCGCGATCACCCCCGGGCAGGGCTCGGCCAGGCAGCTCCGCTGGCGGGGCAGAGACGCCCAGCAGCGGGCGGAGCACCAGCACATGGGGCCCCGAGAGAGAGAGCCCGCCCCGCTCCCCGCCCCTTCCCTCCATCCTCTCGGGCGGGGGGGGCGGAGCTCGGCCCTCCCCTCTTCCTCTGGCGTCGGTTCCGCTCGCAGAGCTCTCGCTGCCGCCGCTCTTCGCTGTCGTTCCTGCCCGTCTCCGCTCCGGGCCGCTCGGGCATTTTCTCTCTGCCTTAAAGTCGGTGAGAAGACGGGCGCGGATGGGGGCGGCCGGGTGGGGCTGGCTGCGGCAGCCCGGGCCGTAGGGACCGCACCGCGCCGCGCTGCGGTGGAGGCCGGGGGAGGGGGCGGTGTGCCCCTTCCTCCGCCCCCGCACTGGCACCGGCAGCGCGGCAGCGGTGACGGCAGCGAGGGCACCGCCAGCTCGGGCCGCGCTGCGGGGCCGAGAGGCGAGGGCACGGCCACGGGCACGGGCAGTGGCACCGCGCGGGCCCCGGCTCCGCCCTGCGGCCGCCTCCGCCCGGGGAGCCCGGTGCGTGCCGGGAGCCGGGCGGGGGCCGGCGCCGCCCGCAGCCGCCCAGCGCCGCGGGAGCTGCAGGGAGGAGCGGCGCAGCGGGGGCGAGCGGGCAGCGCGGCCCCTGCC
The DNA here is from genome assembly GCA_034509425.1 of Eopsaltria australis. NCBI lineage: Eukaryota > Metazoa > Chordata > Aves > Passeriformes > Petroicidae > Eopsaltria > Eopsaltria australis. Next base: position 2,581,892 of record JAVTVJ010000030.1, read on the forward strand.
CGCGGCGTCCTCACGACTGTCTCTGCTTCCTTGCAGGGTGTCTTTTATGAATAATCAAAAGCCGCAGAAGCCGACACTATCGGGCCAGCGTTTTAAAACCAGAAAAAGAGGTGAGTTACCGCGCCGTGCCCGCTGCCAGGACCGGCTGACAGCGCTGTGTGTGCGGTAAAACGTCAGTTTCTGTCAGGAAGCAAACCGGTACCTTCATGTGCTCACCATAAATCTTTTACGTGAGACCATGCTAAGTGCAGAGTCTTGAGGCTGACTCTGAGTGTTGGATTATTCTCTGCGCTAATAAAAAATATTTGGCAGTCAGAATTGTCGCTGAATTTACTGCGATAGCCTTGGCCTAAAAGATGGTCATTCTAGAACTGTCCTGAGTGTGTTTAGCCTGCAAGCAGAAGGCTCTAGTATCCCTGAATTGCAGGGAAGCTCCAGCAGGTTAATACATACATCTAAGGAGCATCTAACATAGTAAGAATTTCAGTCTTGGCCACTGGATAAAAGTTACATTGTCCGTCAGGGAAAAACCACAACAAAATCCCACAAACCGACTCACTGACCTATCCCCCAGTCAGCATCAAGAAAAGCCCTGAAGAATGGGATATGCAAAGGCCTGTGTCTCCACATGCACGGTTTCTTCTATAAGAAGAGCTGGTGACTGAACTGTTGTGATGAGTAACTTAGTATTTTGGTGGAGCTTTTTTCCAACATGAAGAGGAAGTGGGGACAGCTTCTAGGGTTTCTGTTCAGTACAGTTTTACTTGGATACCAGCAGTGTTCCAGCTGTAACAGGCAGCTTTAGGGATGCTGTACATGCAGAAGCAGACTTTGATTTGTGGAACCGCTTTGAATGTCAAAGCACCTTGAAAATCTCTTGAAGGAGAGAGTTTGGTGTGGTCTGTCCAGCAGATGAAATGCCAGCAGCCATGGGTTTAGTCTCTTTTTAAGCATTTAACAGTAGTTTGTCATGTAGCAACTCTTCTGGAATAATGAGCTTCATGGATCTGTCCTGGAAAATAACTGATCCAGTATTTCCAAATTTGACCCAGCTGTTACCAATGTGTTGATACTTGCATTGACACTTGGATACCTGCTCTACCAGGCTGCTAACAGAATTGCCTAAGCTGTTGTAGACAACACTCTAAATCTGCAGTTGAGTTCTCCTCTCTTTGGAAGCTTTTCATCTCAACGATTTCCATAATTTAAGGACAAATTGAGATGAGGAAAAGTGAATACCTCTTTAGGACTTTCTGTTAGTTATGTGGGTGGATTTGTTGCATATTGACTATGCCCTGCCTGTAGTAAAAACAAGGCAATGATCAGCTGATGTATCTCAAGTTTGAAGAAGTGTGTGTTCTGCTTAACAACAGCAAAGGATGCTAAGTAGATCTGCAGTGACAGTCCATTAAGTTAGCTTGTATGTCTACATTTCCCCCAGGCACTTGAGGAAAAGTAATTGCTTCAAACTCACTTAACTGCAGGTTAAGAGGAGGGGATGATCTTCACAGCCAAAAAGCGAATTGCCAGGTGACTTGGATGTGATGGTGGTATGCAGTTTATCTGTCAGAAATTTCATCTGACACAGAGAGGCTTAAAAAGCTGAGATGAAACATGAATAATGGAGTCAAATGTACAAAATTGTAGGGTCATGTATTAAGAACTGCCTTCCAGTATGAGCGAAGCCTCTGGTTTTGGAGGGAAAGAGTGATTTAACATGAGAATAGGGGTATAACAATCAAACTGAGAAGTCAGGTAAGCTTTATTAGAGCCAAGTAATGATCATTACAAAGAACTCTTCATGGAAACCTTATTTCAACACTTCTGCTTTACAGATGAAAAAGAGAGGTTTGACCCTACTCAGTTCCAGGACTGTATTATTCAAGGTTTAACTGAAACTGGCACTGACTTGGAGGCAGTAGCAAAGTTTCTTGATGCTTCTGGTGCAAAACTTGATTATCGCCGCTATGCAGAAACACTTTTTGACATCCTGGTGGCTGGTGGAATGCTGGGTAAGTCCCTTTGATGTGGCTGCTGTCAGCTTCGTTCACTCTGCAAAAGCTCTGTTTTCTTTCAGTATGAATACTCTGTTAAAGAGCCCATTGAGTGTGCAGAACAGGGTTTAAGTTAGTCTGTGATAAACTACGTGGCCATCTTGGTGACTGGGCAGTTACTGTAGAAATACTCTGTATAACCTGCCTCAGTAGTACTTGAGTTTTTTTGCAGTCCTCGAAGTGTAGATTGTACAAACTGCTTAGAAGAAAGTACTTCAGATTTTTGGGTGTGAAGGGTGTGGTTGGTTTTGTTTGTTCGGCTAGTTTTTGTTGGTTGGGTTTTTGGGATTTTTTTTTCCAGGAGTAGATCTTGACTTTGGTCAAGTTTGCTTCTAATGATGAGAGATGGATGAGTGCTAGTTTCAGGTGTGTGGTGGTAGTAACAAGACCAGTACTTGCCCTGAAAGTTTCTGATGTGATCTTGTGCTTTGTGCATCCTGCCCTGATGTTTTGGATAGGAAACTTGTTCACAGAAGAATGTGAAGTGCTCAGTCTCAGACATGCTATTACAAATGATTTGTTGACAATAGTGAGGTCATGGGCTCTAGCAGACATCAGGGAGTGAGAAATGAGAGGGTGGTCGATTCAGCAGAAAACGCAGAGACTGAGGAAGTGAAATGTGATGATGAAAAGTCTTGTAAGCTTACATACTCACTCTGTGTACAGAGCAAAGAGAAACAGATGCTCACCAATCAGATAAGCACATACTGTAATAGTTAAAATGTGTGGGTTTACATTCAAGAGTTTTAACCTTCATCCCATGTTAGGAAGTGTTCTTCTAGGAATGAGGCTGATGCAGAAGGGAAGAAGGCATTGCTGCTTTAATGGTGATATGGGGTTCTTTACTCAACTCCCTCTCTGTAACAGGTGGCTAAGAAGACCAGCTTTGATCTTCAGTCAGATGAGGCCAGAATAAAAATTGGCATCCTGTTGCCTTACCAGCTCTTAATATTCTTACCATAAATATTCATCTCTGGTTTTAAAGTCACGTTTCTGACTAATACCTAACAAAGGATCTCCATTGTATGTAGAGTGGATAGAAATCCATGATGAGGTGTTCTGGCAGTGAAGCTGGTGACCTGAATGCACCTTCATTAGTGAAGCAGCCTAAATAACTAAAGTTTCAGGCTGTCTCCGGGGTACTGAATTTTGAACGTGTGTCTCTATATGTTTCAGTCTACTGTTGTGACTTACTCTGTCATGTAAAAGGCACAAAGCAGCACTATTGCAGCAGACACCAAAAAAACACTTGCTGGAATTAAGCAGCTTCAGTGGCTTCCTTTAAGGGAGGAGGAGCTCATATGGCCGTGTTAACTTACTCATATGGAAACAAGATGTGTTGTCAATCCCCGTAGCAGTAGGGGGCCAGAATAGTTAAGTGTTCAAATCTAAGCTCCTGATTTTAAAGTTCTGTTGAAGCAGTGGAACAGAGGGAAATGTAGGGGTGTCTTTGGTGATCTGGTGGTTGTTCAGTTCATCATGAAAAGACAATTTGTTGCATGTTGTGGGTGTTGGAGTTCTGCTGTGGAGACTCTCAGTGCTCTCACGGGGAGTAACACCACTAATGCTGAAATCCTCCTGCAGCCCCAGGCGGGACCCTGGCAGACGACATGACACGCACAAACGTCTGTGTGTTTGCAGCACAGGAAGACCTAGAAACCATGCAAGCATTTGCTCAGGTGAGTTCTGAAATTACAACAGTTTAACTTAAAGGTGTTTAATGGTAAAAAGTTAAATGCTTATGAAGTTGTAAGTTTGGGTACAAATAATGCATGGCTTTAAGAAGCATACTGGAGGTGGTAGAGTAGCAGTGTTCCAAGCTGTAAGCGCTCTAAAGAGTTCAGACCTACTTTATTGAACTTAGTTTTTAAAATTCTAATCAAATGATAGCTCAGAGCAAAAGATAATGTACTCTGTGTCTTTTTAGGTTTTTAACAAGCTAATCAGGCGTTACAAGTACCTGGAGAAAGGCTTTGAAGATGAAGTCAAAAAGGTATGGAGTGGGTTTTTATCAGCAGACAAATAAACCTTCACATTCTGCTAGTTAATCACTCTTAGAAGGGTTACATCATAAAACGGATTATTGAAATACAACCCTTGTAAATTCATAGAAGAATGGCTGGCTTGCATGACTACCAGTGACTAGTGCTTCTGCTAGTTGCCTGATAAGACAAAAGTGTTTAACACAGAGGCAGTGGCCAAAGTTTAGTGAGAGATGGTAGCTTTATGCAGCTCTTCTTGCTTATCTTGCAGTTGCTGCTGTTCCTGAAAGGGTTCTCAGAATCTGAGCGGAACAAACTGGCCATGCTGACGGGTATTCTGCTTGCCAACGGGACACTCAATGCATCAATTCTCAACAGTCTCTACAATGAGAACTTGGTTAAAGAAGGTAAGTGTGGCCTAACTGCTCCCTTAGGGAGACAGAACCATGACAAGTAGGTGGAAATTGTGATGTCAATACACCCTTGCAGCTCACAAGCTTCCTCTGGTGATAGACTGATTACAGGATTAGCAAAGGTAAATGTGATGCCCCACAACCTTGTTAGGGTTAGAAGATCTTGTTAAGACTTCAGAAAATGAGTTTTTTGAGAAAGCTTGTGTGTAGGACTTTGCTGCGTTGACACTGGGGGCTACTGTCACTAGCGTTGCTCAGCAAGACACTACTGTATTTTGGAGAGGGACCTTCCAGGATGCAAAAGGTGTGTCATGTCTTTAGGTTGCTTCCTAAATTCAGCAAGAAGAGTTGAGTGTAGTACAGGAAGGACTTTCTGATGCTGAGTGTTAGGGAAAGTCCAGTGTGCTGGAGGCTGCGGTATCCTTGGGCAGAGAGAGGTACTGCACTGTGCTAGGGTTGCTTGGAAGCACAGCTGCTGCTCTGAGCACAGTCTGACAAATGAGGTACCCTGTACTCTGGCTTTATGGTTCCCTGTGTTTTAAATTTCACTAAAAGAACTATTCCTACTGCACAGGTGTTTCTGCAGCTTTTGCAGTCAAGCTGTTCAAATCATGGATAAATGAGAAAGATATCAATGCAGTGGCTGTCAGTCTTCGTAAAGTAAACATGGACAACAGGCTCATGGTGAGTACCTCTAGAACTACTCTGCTGCTACGTAAGCCAGTTTAGTGAACGGCATTTGCCAGCAAAGTACTCAACACGCATTTCTTTTACAAAAGAGTTGTAAACTTTGTTTTCAGGAACTCTTCCCAGCCAACAAACAAAGTGTTGAACACTTCTCCAAGTACTTCACTGAAGCAGGACTAAAAGAACTTTCTGAGTATGTTCGGAACCAGCAATCCATAGGAGCTCGGAAGGAGCTGCAGAAAGAACTGCAGGAGCAGATGTCACGGGGAGATCCATTCAAGGATGTAGGTGTTTGTAGGCAAGGTCAAAGTGCTCTGTGCCTGTCTCTCTTTCATACTGAACTTGGCTCTCACCGGGAATTAAGATGAGGACCAGGGGGGTTGATAATAGCTTTGTGGTCTTTCCTTAGTGTCCTGAGTCCTGCTGTATGATCAAGGAGGTTGGCTGTCGTTCTGAAATCTTCTGGGTTACCTTTAGAAGAGAAGGTTTAATTTAGCTTAGTGCCATATGTGGCCTTTGTGCTAACTCTTCCTCTGCCTGGCAGATCATCTTGTACGTGAAGGAGGAGATGAAGAAAAACAACATCTCAGAACAGACTGTGGTAGCCATAATCTGGTCAAGTGTAATGAGCACAGTGGAGTGGAACAAAAAGGAGGAGCTGGTAGCAGAGCAAGCCATTAAGCATTTGAAGGTATTGTAACTTCACTATGGACTTCTGCACCCCTTGGATAGGGCTTGCTTTTCCGTTTTGTTAAAGGCTACAACCCCGCTAGTGCAGAGACAGCATGAGATGGGGAATTCTCCATGTGAGGGATATTATGGGCCAAGGGCCTGAGGCAGAGGCAGTGACTGCTGCAGAGCTGCTCTGGGGTGGGGCAGTTGTTGCAAATTTCTAAGCAGTGGCTGATGGAAACTGCAGAACCAGCTTTAGTCAAGTGGTAAATGTGAAGTGCTCTGTGTGTGCCAATCTGTTGTTCTTGTTACAGCAATACAGCCCTCTCCTTGCTGCCTTCACTACCCAAGGTCAGTCAGAGCTGACTCTTCTGTTGAAGATTCAGGAGTATTGTTATGACAACATTCACTTCATGAAGGCCTTCCAGAAAATAGTGGTGCTCTTCTACAAAGGTAACTTCTGTGGGGTTGTAGTCTCGGGGGTTTGTGGGTTTTCAGAAGGGTTGGTTTTTGTTGGTTGGGTTTTTTAAAGCTTCTGAAACAGAATGATTCAGTTCTGGTAAGTTTTGTAGGGGAGATCAGTGCTACAACATTGCACTCCATAAGCTGAAGAATTTTCTACCTTCTGTTTGCAAAAATGCGTAGGTGCATGTGGCTGGTCCTTGGCACATGGGCAAGTGTAAGACAGAGATGCTGCCTGTCTACAGTAGATCTGCTTAAGAGTTGTAGAACAAAGCTAAACTTAGATTTTTAAGGTATTTTGTTAAGTTTCATGATAGTGCATTTTTCTTAGTTCTCTTAACATTGACTGTGAGCAGCCAGAGCTTGAGACCACCAATGTGTTCCAGGCTGCTCTAGGCTCTTTTTAAACGTCTCATAAAAGGTGTTACTGAAAAACATACTGTGCACCTGTGGAAACTTGTTCAACTGAAGATTGTATTGTACTTGTAAAATTTAAAAAACAGCTAAACACTTCCTGTGGTATATTTTGGACTTTAAAAGAATTTGCGTCTATTATTAGCTGTTAACTGAACCTTTGCTCAGATTGTACCATCTCAAGTAACTCTGAAACTCTCCAGATTGTTAGTGGGAGTGGAACTGCAGCTCCTGGATACAATGCTGAGGAAACTCCCAGCATGAGAAACCATCCAAAATGCCTGGTTCTCAGTATTTCAGAACAGAAGGCACTCCTAGTGCAGGTCTGTCCAGCTGTACCCAGAGGAGGAGTACAAGATTCTGCTTCTAGGGGAGAAGGCCAAGGCTGCCAGTCAGGTTCTCAGCAGTGCGCTGTGTTAATACTGGTCTTGCCCATCTTTACAGCTGAAGTTCTGAGTGAAGAACCCATCCTCAAGTGGTATAAGGATGCGCATCTTGCAAAAGGAAAGAGTGTTTTTCTGGAGCAGATGAAGAAGTTTGTTGAATGGCTCAAGAATGCTGAAGAAGGTAAGTAGCAGCTTAGCTCATAAGTGGAGCTTGTTCATTTTGGGAGCCTTAATGCAATGATGCTGTGTTTTGGAGTGGGGGATGTTAATTGCCCTTTGAGACTCGTGTGCCCCCTCCCCTGGTCCTGGCTAGAAAGGCTTGCCAGGACCATCCATGTGGATCCAAGAGCAGCTGTTGTGCAGGATGCAGGGCAGCAGCTGAGCTCGGGGCTGGGGCTGAGCCATGGCCAGGCTGCTGACGAGCTCTCTCTGTTGCAGAGTCGGAGTCTGAAGCTGAAGAGGGTGACTGACCTGTGAAACTCTGGCCTCAGTAAAACAAACAGGAGCTGTAGATAAAGTGTCATGTCTCATGTGTCCTTCTGATTCTTACATCCTACCTCCCTGTATCAAGCATGATATAAGGGCTCTCATGGCAATTTATTTTAACTGTTTTCTATAGTTAATGAAATACTGGATTTAGTTTCTAAAACCATGTTCAAGTAGCGTACAGGAGCTGTTAGATTTGACTCTCAACCTGCATTTGTCCTTTCAGTTACCTTCTACCTCCTGTATTTTCTACTGTAATAATATAATTTAAGGCCTTCCACGGTGAAATCCGCTTCATGTGTTGGGATTTCTGTCTGTATTGGAGTAGATGTGATATGGTGAATGAGACTTAGGGCAGTTCTGCTTGCAAATTAAACTGTAAAAAAAGCCTCCCAAGTGAAGAGACCATCACTTGTGTGGCACTGCATCTGTACCACCAAATAGCCCCTGTCATAGGTGGTTGTCCATGTCCCCAAGTACTTTGTCATCCCTTTACTAGACTTCCAGCATAAAGCAATCCTCTATTCCAAATCCTGGGGAAGGTGGGTGCCCCACTGCTGGGAAGAAGCCGTTGTGGTGGCAGCAATTGGTTCCCATGGTGGGGCATGAAGAGTGGCATCTCTGAGCCTGCTGGCTGTCACAGCTTGTGGCCTGTGTTCCTGAGGGGCTGTCAAGTGCCCTTGCAGTGCTGGGGGTGCCTTCCTTCTCTCTTTCCCTCATGGAAGTACAAGCAGTGCTGTTCCCTAGAGAGCTGCCCAGCAGCTTTCTGGAGCCAGGCGATGCTGCTGGCAGGGCTGGGGGAGCAGCTGCTTTGTGCTGCTCTGTAAATGCACAGCTGCTGCAACCTAATGTGGCCAAAACTCCACCCCTCCCCCTTGAAGTTCAGAGATTCTTTTATGCTGGCAGCTCACATGCTAAACCAAACAGCTTATCTGCTCCCTGAAACTTTAATTCCTAATGGAAATTCTCAGGACAGTTCAGTTCAGAAAAATTGGGGAAAAAAGTGAAGTCTATACTATTGTAAGCTAACAGTGAGCATTAACTGAAATACTGGTAACCAGAGTACACCTACTAAAATAAATGAAAAATTGATCATCACAATGCAATCTGTTCAATACTACAGTGATCTTCCTTACTTTGTAACTTTTTTTTTAAGCAAATAAAGGCCATCCTTACACTTAATGCCAAAGACTGTCTCTGCTCCTTACCTGAAAAGAAAGCAGTGCCACTACAGGGTACAAAGCAGTGCACAGTCTTTTTGCCTAATTCAAGGACTGTTGAATAAAATGTAATTAAAACAGTACTTTCTTGCTGTTAGGGTGCTCTTTTCCACATTAAAAGTGCTAATGTCCCATGAGTTTGAAAACCAGGTTCATCTGTATACTAAATAATTTCTATGTCAACATTTGGTAAGTATCCAAGAAGTCATACTAAAAAGTAAGGCATTTACAAACATGACCAAATCAGAAGTCAGTGCTGTTTAAGTTTCTTTGGTCCCTCTGACTGAGTCTGCTTAGCTCTGAAGGGGAAGCCAGATAGACATTTTTGTTCATTGTTAGAGGAAGTTATCAAGAACTATTTTTCACTGTACACTGCAACCAATAATCAATTTCAGATGAAGGAGAAAAGAGGCTGTAGGAATCCATTTCCTAAGTAAGTCAGAGTGTACTAGTTATCCCTTGAGGTTTTTTTCCCCTTGACCCTACTTTTGAGATTGATCAACAAAGTAAAAAAAAAGTTTCAGCAATACTGTCAAGATGACAAAGTGGAGGTACTTGAATTTGCTGATGGTGACAGATGACACTACATCTGTTACTAGCACGGCTTCAAAATTACAAATGTTAAGAGAGTGATCCTTCACACCAAGCTGCTGCCAAAATGTTGACTGAAAGCAATGTGTAGAAATGTTCTGTTCATACTGTTCCCTTGTGCCTGTATCTCTCTTCAATTTGGCAGCATGGAGAAAGTCAGCTCAAGTTCTTGAATGAATCATTCCCCTCAGTCCCTCTCCAGTATATTTTCACCCACCTGAGGAGTCTAGGTGCTGCATCATTCTAAGGTTCTCAGTAACTTACAGGAAATAGTGCTGCTCCAAGGTAGTATTCCATGAGAATGCACTATACTCTAAACATCTCATGGTTGTGACTGTCCCAGTGCTGTGAAAGGATTCAGAAGGTTCTTGTTCGATACAGTCCAAGAGCTCAAGAAAGAGAGCGCTGCACTGCTGGAGCTCAGCTCAACAAGTGTGACACACCTCAGATGAGATATCAGCCTCACAGGCTGCTGCTGGCCATGGGTCACTGCAGGAACTCTACACTGGCCTGTGGGTACCGAAATGTGAGATGCTTATCAAATACTGCACACCCAAAGCTCACAGCTTTCATCTCTGAGTGAAGGAAAAGGTGCTGAGCCCCAGGAGCTCAAAAACAAAGCAGACGTGTCTGTGGTACTCAGACAACTCTAACATCTGGACACAAAGACAGGAACATGACATGACTCGCAACAGTTGTATTAACACTGAGACACACACACACAGAGCCCATATTACAGAGAGCAACATGACAGAATTCCTAAAGCCAAAACAAAGGTGGCTTTGTATATTCACTGTGTACTGCCAGGATCCAGTGCCTTTACATATTTCAGTACTAGGACTTCATAAGCTGCTTTGGGGCAACTACCATCATTTTTGATTATTTTCACAGCTACATGATTGCCTCTTCTGAAAAGATGGGATTGAACAGTGATTAGAAGAGTGATTAGACCAGCAACTACTTCTAACTAAGAATGTTCAAATACACATTTGTTTATAGCAGTGGCAACTTTTATAGAAAAGGTAGTTTTTAGTACATGCTGATAATACAACCAAGGTTCTGTGCATAAAAAGACTAAAATTTCACGTATCAATTCTGAAGACATACTTCATACCTTATTATTATTCTTACAAATAAAAAGCCCCATCTGCCTTCCCGTGGTATTTATGTATGCGATTAAAAATGCAAAGCAAACCAAAATAGACTTAAGTATTACCACTGAAGCTATTCTTGACTATTCTTGTGTAAACTGTAAATACCTACTTGGAGAACTGTTACTGGACAGCTCTCATCAAGGCACATTTACAGGGAAAAAGGGGGAAAATAAACAAGAAATATATTCAAGTTCTACAGAAAAAGAATAACAATCTCTGTCCCCAAACAAAAAAAGTATTCTAAAAGCTCCCTCAGATCTTACATTAAAAGAACTTACTGCATTGGGTTTGTGTGGACAGGTTTTGGTAGCTGGAGGGACTACAGGGTTGGCTTGTGAGAGATGCTGCCAGAAGTCTTCCCCCATGTCTGACAGAGCCAATGCCAGCTGGCTCCAGGACAGAGCTGACTGCAGCACAGATGTGCCAGTGGCCAAGGCTGGGCCAGGCAGAGATAGTGCTAACATCTCTGTGATAACATACTTAAGAAGGAAAACAAGTTATGGCTCAGATGTAGTTGCAATCAGAGAAGAGTGAGAATGTGAGGAAGAGAATGAGAGGAACAGCTCTGCAGACACCAAGGTCAGTAAAGGAGGAACAGCAGGAGGTGCCCCAGGTGCCAGAGCAGAGATTCCCCTGCAGCTGTGGTGCAGCCCATGGTGAGGCAGCTGTGCCCCTGCAGCCCATGGGGGCCCACAGGGATGCAGTGATCCACCTGCAGCCCATGGAGGACACCACACCAGAGCAGGTGGATGCCTGAAGGAGGCTGTGACTCCAGGGGAACCCTGTGCTGGAGCAGGCAGGGACCTGTGGAGCTGTGGAGAGGAGCCCACACTGGAGCAGGTTTTGTGGTAGAGTTGTGATCCCATGGGGAACCCATGCTGGAACAGGCTGTGCTTGAAGGATTGCACCTGTGGAAAGGGACCCGTGCTGGAGAAGCTCATGGAGAACTGTCCCTTGTGGGAGGGACCCCACACTGGAGCTGGGAATGGACTCTTCTCCCTGAGCAGGGGCAGAAACAGCTTGTGATGAACTGAACGTATCCCCATTCTGCATCTCCCTGCACCACCTGGGAAGGAAGGAGGGATGGGAGGATGATGCTTTTAAGATTTTACTTTTCAGTATCCTGCTCTGATTTTGACTGGTAATAAATTCAGTTAATATCCCCGTTGAGTCTGTTTTGCCTGTGATGGTATTGGGTGAGTGATCTCTCCCCGATTTCAATAATGAACTTTTTGTTACATTTTTTTCTCCCCAGTCCAGCTGCAGAGGGCAGAGTGGGTGTGGCTTGGCGGGCATCTGTCACCCAGCCAGGGTCAACCCACCACATCTATCTAAAAAGTTCAAGTCTGAAAAATACTCTATGCATCTTGCACTTAGTACATCTCTGACAGGTCTGCATCATGCTCTGCATTCCTGCACCCTTTCCTTCAATAGCTCTTCTGGAACAGAACCAGTCAGTAAACTCAAGAAAATTCAGGTCAGAAAAACAATTCATTAAGCAGGGAGATACTCAGGCATTCAGATACACACCAGGCCACAAACAGTCAGCGGAAGCAATTTCAAATTCAGTCCCTGGAAATTCAAAGTGTATGTTACAGGAGAAAAACATGGCAAGGAAGAGATTTTCAGATGAGATACTCAAAGTAGGAAGGCAACAAAAATTACAATTTTACTTTATGATTTCAGAACCCCTATTTTTTTGTTAAAGTAAAAGGATTTAATAATTATCTTTTATATATATATACACATATATATTTTAAGATAGCCTTGTGTCCAAATTAAAATACCCATCCTAGTCAATCAAGATAAAATAACTTGTAGGAGTATTTGGCAAGAAGCTATTTTTTAAAATCATAAATAGCATATATGTTTGCTTTATGCTGTTTTGGCTTAAAAGCTCAACTTTCAACTCCAATCTTTAGGTTTTTTAACAGTGTAACAAAAACCCTGCTAGTGGGAAGACATCATCCATACACAATTCTAGAGATTTCTCATTGATACTTTAAAAAGACAGTCTGGCTTGCTATTTCAGTGATACTTAGTCAAAATCTAGTTTAAAACCTTGTCCTTGGATTTTAGAGTAGGGGTTCGCTTGTCGTAATATAAATTCTGAAGGCATGAAAGTGGTACCTGTATTTCAAGTACTGCAATTTATTGTTATTGTTCATTAATCTGCTCAAATATATTCAGTGAACAAATAGCAGGACATGTTCTGTGGCATCACAAACATATGTACAAACGATACATTTTCACTGAAGAAAATGCAACCCTAGGAAAAACCAGTCAGCTACTAATACGAGCCAAAGGAATAAACTTCTATTATCCACAGAATTCCCCAGACCTGACACTGAATTGCTACTGACAGTTGAGAATCTACCTTCTTAAAATTAAAAGAAAACCCTAAATTAAAATTGGTTCTATCATTTGTGGAGATTTAGGATGACATGTATTATAAAATGTCTTGTGTTTCCTTTTGCCACCAGCTGTCGCATTAGAGCAGATCCCTGGTGCCCAGTGTCACATGCTTCCTTGGATTTGTGACTGCAAACTTCAAAACTGTGTCACTGACAACGGCCTCTTTCATTCACAGAATTGGTTTCTGAATCATTACTACCACAAAAAGATCCAGTAAATGTAATTCAAATCATTCCACTGCCCCTGTGAAGGCAGCTTTGTTTTTTAAGTTGCAAGACATCTTTCTCAAAACACCTTCAACTCGAAAATTAATCTGGTATCACACGACCCGATCAGAATAATAAAATCTTAGAACATGCCTGCTGATACCAGAAGTCCAGAAGTTATTTACCTACCAGGAGTTTCAGAAAGATGTCTGCAGCACTTTTTCTCCTGTGCACTTCTGAATGGTGCCCCCTTTCCATTCTTAGCATTGTTACCCCTTTGCAAAGATGTCTTTTTCTTTTATCCCTGCCAGGACCATTAGTTTGACTGGAATGCCCCAAGTGTAACAAAGATATTTTACCTCTTTGAATTATATCCCAGTGACAAACAATTAATTTGCAAAGCCATTAATTATCAAATTTAAACTATAATGAAGATTATATTTCTCTGCAATATCTCAATTTTTGGTTTTTTTTTCCTCTGCTCTTTCTTCCGTGTTTTTTTGTTAATTCAATATCTTTTTTCAAAGCAATTGTTTTTGATAGAAAGTTAAACCTGTAGCCTCCTCCTTAAAAAAAGCCTTTTTTACAGACATATCATGGCTCAGACACTCAACACTACTGCAAAGCTACTCAGGTCCCCAGCGCTGCATATGCTAAGAAGAAAGGCTTCTGTGTGCCTAACAAGGACAAATATTGCCCAGTGGGCTTTTCAGAACTTCAGTGAAGTTTTTCTGGGGGAGACAATAACTCGAGTTACCTCCCAGTTCGTCTGCCCCAAGAGGAAAAGCGAACTAACTCACCACACACCTGCCTGTTACTGCCCTGTTCAACCCCCAGCGACTGCACCGCCTCAGGCCGGCGGGCGGCGGCCGCTGCCGGCACCGGGACGCCCCGGGCGGGCGGAGCGAGGGGGACCCGGCCCCGAACCCCGCCCCGGGGACAGCCTCCGTGCCCGGCCCGAGCAGGGGATCGGGGAAGGGCTCCGGGAAAGGCTCCGGCCCCGGCACAGCCAACGAGGCCATTTTCTGCCCGCCTGAGAAGGCGCAGAAGAGAACATGGCGGCCTGAGGGGGGCGGGGGATCGTGGGTGGGGCGGCCTGAGGGGGTTGTGGCAGAGGGGACATTTCGAATTGCGAAATGGTCATTTCTGGCCCTGCTGACGAGGCTGTCCATCGTCTGTACTGCCCTGGCCATGCTTAGTGGTTCTCGGGAATCAGCTGACCATAGCTACGCACCATTATTTTCTTCTTGACCACTGCTCTCCAGCTCCAGGTCTCCAAGTCCAGGAAAACAGACCCTGTATTTCACATATTCTATGTAACAGCCTTCTTTTTGTGGAGGAAAAAAAACAAGACCTGAAATTGTTTCCAGTTCAGTGCAATTTTAAATTAGTAATTAATTACAGATCCATTGCACTGTAGAAAATATCCCAGTATAAATATCCTTAGGGTCAGTCAAGTGTGCCATTGCACGCTTCTGTGTACTTGCTACTGCCGCTGGTTATAGGGAAGAGACAGAGCACAGAGCTAAAAGAATAAGATCCTTTACCTGACAGAAGTATTACAATAAAATTTTGTTAAGTCTGGAACAAGAGCTGGGAGCTTTAAGCAACATTCCATGAAGAATATAAAAGCATTGTCCCAGCGAGCAGGTATTGATTAACTGCTCATGAAGGTCTCAGTAATCTGTACCTGGCATGCCTCTGCCTTTCTCTTGCAAACGAGTTCTCATCATTTTAAGAGGCCAAGTCTCAAAATGGGAAATAGTGGTCTGAAGCAGACTGCAAGTCAGCTGGGCCTTGGGCCTCCCAAGGGTTACAAACCATACATACAAGAATGGACTTTGCTAAGGGATGCTCACTGAGTGGAAAGAGGACTGGGGGAAGAAGCCCAAAATGGCTCTCTTATATGATCAACATGTGACCACAGCCTTTTTGACAGTTCTTTGTCCTGTTTACCACCTTGTCTTTGTGCAAAGAAGTGACGAAAAACAGGTTACAGTAAATCCATGTTACTTAGTTTCAATCAACAGCTATGTAAGGACAGAAAATACTTAATTTCATACCAACAGTGTTGTGCTAGAAGAAATTGCTCCCATCTACCTTTTGTGAAGGCTGAAGAAGTTATCATTCCAACACAGCAGTACAAGAGCAAGCACTCCTCTAAATATGTTCTTTAACCTTCAGGGAGGGGAAGGTTTCATCTATTTATGACACAGTGCTCACTTAGGGGAAAAAAACGCGTATCTTCCTTTACTCTTTTGCAGAAACTGAGTAAGGAAGATTACAATTTACATGAGAAAGTTTCATAAAACTGGTAGCATGAAATTATAGCAAAGGACATAGTTTTAACAGAACATCACTCAGATAAGGCAAAAACCAAAGATTACAAAAAAAAAGTTTTTTTTTTATTTTACAAGTATAAAAAAAATGTTTAAAAATCAAAATCCTAGAAGATACTCTGGAAAACCTGGCTTCTGAAGCACAAGACTTCTCTGTGACAACTCCCAAACAATGACACAGCTCCTGAAAATTCTGTGCTCAATGAGCAAAGATATGATCCAGCTGAAGTAGCCCTTTCTGATGGCTCTTTAAATCCCATAATCTGGGAATGATCTCTGAAGAATGTGTTGAGGCACTCTGTGGCTACAGAGCAAAAGGGTTGGCATGAATTGTAATGTCTTTAATGCGAACATCATTAAGAGGTCGGTAGGTTTTCTCATTCACAGGCAGCTTCTCCAGCTCATCCAGGGTCTCTAAGCCATCAATAACTCTGCAATAAAAGCAGAAGTGCTGGAAATTGCCTTCTAATAATGATTTAAATTTCACAAGTGAGGTATCTCAAAACACTTCACAGGTAAGTATCACAAGGCAAGGACTTTGCAAGCAAAATTATACAAAACAAGACAACCAAAACATTTTAGTAGCAAATAATGTATTTTGAAAGGAAATGCTAAGCATCCATGACAGACTGAGAAAAAGTACAAGCATTTGCACGTGCCCTAAAACACTCAGATCCCTCCCACACTGACAGAGGCGTGCAGTTGGATCACTTACTTTCCAAACACTGTGTACTTCATGTCCAGGTGCGGCTGTTTGCCGTAAGTGATGAAGAACTGCGACCCATTGGTGTTGGGACCATTGTTGGCCATGGAAACCACCCCACGGACACTGTGCTGAACAAGGGGAAAAACCTCAGCATGAATACACACCTGTGAAACCAGGACTAACCTGTGCAAAATGCTCTGTGACTCAGAACTCTTCCTCAATATCATTATTAAGAACAAATCTTGGTTGTTAAAATATTCTATCACAATCAGTAATTAGCTCCTCAAAATGGCTCTTACAGTGAAAAATTACTTCTTTGCCTTCAGTGCATGAAAAACACTGTCAGAAATTCTTTTTACTTCTGTTTTCAGGGATGAAAACCCTCAAACCTCACTTGCCAAGCACAGAAATGCCTGTTCCTATTTTAATAATAAGCTATTGTTCTCCAACCTGTAGAGAAAACTCAAGATGAAAACATAAGTGCATACTGAGAGCACAGAAATACCTTTAGATATTCACTGAATTCATCTTCAAACTTCTTGCCCCAGATGCTGTTACCTCCTTTCCCAGTACCTGACAAAGAAGTACCACGGTAGAAATTACTGGATTTTTAGACTGAAAAATCCAGAAAATATGTTCTGTTACAAGGTTTTACAACAAAGACCATAGATAGCCTGCAATTAGTTTGAGGCAGGTTCTTGACACTGCACAGATGTAACTCTATATAAGGAACCTATAAAGTAGCAGAACAAAACACTGACATATCCTCAAAGTAAATTCAGTATGAGTTGAAACAGACGCAACTGATTCAGCTTTTCTCCCAAACAGCTAACACTGTCTGAGTTATTTTCCCCACATGCTTTAGAGGCAGCCTTTCAGGCAGAAATCACACAAAGCACAGTAGCAGCTGTTTCTTCTTAAGTCAACAGAACCATCATGTTTAGTGGAAACAGCTGGAAAAACAGAAGTCTGTAGAATGCATGATTACTTAAAACCAGGGTAACACCTGAACTTCTGTAAGCCCACCACAGAAAACTAATCTCATCATAAAAACCTCTTACCACCAATACAATAACTCTTACATTTTTACTTTACTTAAATTTTGGTTTTAATATCTATAATTCCTTTTTACTTCCTTACATTTTTATGTACATTTTTTCCATAGAAAGACCCAGACAGAAGAATTTACCTAATGGATCCCCTGTCTGAACCATGAAGCCCTTTATATTTCGGTGAAATACGCATCCATTGTAGTAGTTACTAGCACAAAGAGCCAGGAAGTTCTACAAAAATCAAACAAACCACATTAAAAATATGTTTAGTATTATCTTATTAAAATGACAGCATTGACAAGACCAATGCTTTTACCTCTGCTTTGTGACCATGTGAATTCCAGAGTATTGCCACAGAGTAGTTGTAAACAAATCATAGCTAAAAGTCATCCTTTGATAGTGTCACACACAGAATAAAAAGCTTTCAGTGCAAGGTTGTCTGACTTTAAGAACAAATAAGAAGCCTGAGACATGCTCTCAAGTATCATTCCCATTCAACCATTTTATTTTGCACATGTAATTTTGTAATCAATAACTTCATACCTCAGATTTTTTAATAAAATAAATGAAATTTATTTCAATTTAACTTTATTACAAAAAGTCAAAACTGGGGCCCCTGACAAACTGGGAGTGAGTGAGTCTCACTCTTTTAAACTAAAATCAAGGGTATGAGGGTATGAGTAGACCCATGGAAATTTGGGAATCCCAAGCTAAGTACTATATTTCCCCTTAAAAGCAAAGGACACTTTGGGAGATGCTGGAACTTCAAGAGAAGCACCCCTTAATTAAACCTTATCAAGTGAGAAGCAGGCATCAAACTCTAGGCAGTATTACAGAGTGCACAAGTTCCATGAGTGGAACAGACACTACACCAGCTTAAAACGTTGGTATTCCATTACATGAAAAGGTGAAATTGCAAAAGCCACTTCACCTCCTTCACAGTCTTCACTATTTCTACTGCTTTGTTTCACCACTAGGCAATCCTACTCCTGGTACTTACTTCACAAGTCTTTGGAGTACGCTCACAGAATAGTTCAATTTTAATATCTCCCACATCAGTATGCAGTGTGACAGCCTGAGGAAAAGGCAGAAAACAATAATTAAATCAGCAATGAAATACTAACAGACTCTGGTTTACTTCCCACTCCCACCAAGAACATAAGCAAGTTTGCATTGCATATAACCACTGTTTCAACATTTGGCCACAAGCAAGGCTACTGCCACAAACCATCCACATTTCCAGTAAAATCACCAGAAAGCACTGGGTTTCATTTCATTTCAGGACAAATCAAGTTTGCCAT
This sequence comes from Eopsaltria australis, assembly GCA_034509425.1. NCBI lineage: Eukaryota > Metazoa > Chordata > Aves > Passeriformes > Petroicidae > Eopsaltria > Eopsaltria australis. Next base: position 2,600,432 of record JAVTVJ010000030.1, read on the forward strand.
AGTAACAGTAGCTATTTTATGCTGTTATACTCCAGAAATACATTATTCATTTGCAAACAGGACCTACTCAGTCACCTGAATGGAAAGGTGAAGAGTCAAGGTTACAGCTATTTTGGATGACAGCGTGGTGCACACACCTCACTGCTTTACAGCCAGAGGAGCAACTGATGCCTGCAGCCTTTTGAGTGACAAGGCTAGTTCTGAATGGCAGCATATATAATCTGCCTTCACAGAGAAGCAAACCTACAAATTAACCTACTTAAGAATTTATAAATTACCTTCATAAAATTTAAAATCAATTGCCCAGTGGCCTAAGCAAATATATCTCTACAGGTCAAATACATCACAGTGCTTCGACAAAAAGTGCTAAACTGTGCAGAAACAATTACTGTGGGGATAACTGTACAGGAAAACTAATAAAAATCAGCATCATGTTGATACTGGCATACTGCTCCAAAAGTATACAAGTAAAAGAGACAGCTGCTCACAATGTCCATGAAGATGCTATGCAAGATGTATGTACAGCTTAAGAGAGGTATAGTTTTATCTCTATTTCTTGATTTGATAAACTTTTAAAGGCCTGTAAATGCCAAAGTAGCATTAAAATCCAGGATCTCTGAAGTGAAAGCATTCTATTTTAGACTAATGTAAATCAACCTTTTCATGGTATCTTTTTGTAAGTTTGAAATGAAACCCCTAAACTTTTCATGACGAATTCCTCACAGCATCAGAGTAAAACATATAATGCTTTGAGATGGAGAGCAGCTACTTGCTTTCCAAGAGGTGACCATTTCAGAAAGAATGAAAATATATAAAAAGTGCTTTTATTCTTACCATGCCTGCTTATCAAAAAGCTGAGGCAGCCTTTCATACAGCAATTTCCTGCAAAGATAACATATTAAATTTGTTGGGGTTTTTTCTGCCAACACCCATTTCTTTTTGCTTCAAGAGTATTTGTTGGTTACATGCTTTTACACCACACGGTTCTATGGTGCCATTCCAGTGACTCTGTAGCTAAATTTTTGCATTAAGCAACTACACAGCATACAAAGAATGAAGAATGCATAGAAAAAGACCACTTAGAGAAAAGGGAAGAGGGCGAAAAACACCCTTTCCTAGGATGAAAATTTATACTAAGCAGTTTTTCCAAATATTACGGCAGTTGGCCGAGAGTAGATAGCAGAAATTCATAGGTAAAAGCCACGTGCCAGTACCTAACAGAAATGTGATTTGGGGCCAATTCGTGACAGCTGTGAGAACCTGCAACAGACGGGTACCTGCACCCGAGCACAGACTTTTTAAAAATCTGTAGTACTTTCCAAAAAAAGCGTTTAGAGTGACGGTAATAAAACCGCGGCTGCGTAGAAGCCGACAGATTTACGCGCTCATTTCTCCTCTATACACCCGCCCCGGCCGGTGAAGCCCCGCAGAGTCCGGGGAAGCGCCAGCTCCGTGTCCCCACCTCAACCCACCTACCCCGGCTGCCCCTCACTCACGACAGCCAGAGCTATCGCTCCTCCCTGCCGAGGTACCGCCACCGAAATCGAAATGCGGCGCACAGGACGGGTGGGCTCCGCCCGGCTCACCCACCGGCGAGCCCCTGCCCGGCAGCACCGCCTGCCCGCCGCGCTCGGAGGATGCTTTAACCTGCCGGGGCTGATGCAGACCCGGCCGCCGCCGCCGCTACAGCGGCTCCTCTGCCGCGGGCCTCTGCTCACCACTGACGCTGCGGAGGGATCGCCCCAGCCCCGCTGAGCGCGGCGGAAGTGGCGGGGCCGAGCGCAGGTCCCGCCCCACAGCGCCGGCTCTGCTCCGGCTGGAGGTGAGCGCGGTACCGGCCCGGCCCGGCCCCAAGACACGAGCGCTTGTGCGGCTGGGCGCTGCGGTCGGATTTACAGCGGGATGGAGGATGAAGTTGGAGCTCCGCCGTTTGGTGCAGGGGCGCGGGGCGGTGTGTGCGAGGCGGTACCGGGAGCCCCGGGCCGGGGAGGACCCTAGTACCGGGTGATACCGGGTGGTGCCGGGCGCACGGAGCCGCCAGCGGAGCACCTTCCACAGCCCGAGTGGCCGTGGCTGCTGTTCGGCCGGTGGGTTCCCGAGGTTCACGGCGGCCTGTGCTTGTTTGGCCGGTGAGTTCCCTAGGCTCACGGAGGCCTGTGTTTGCCCCGCACAGGTCCTGCATGCCCCTGCTGGTCCCGCCGCTGCTCCGTCCGCCTCTCCACCGCGTCCGTGCCTTGGGCCGCCCGCCCGTACGCGCCCTCATGAACCTCCGGGAGCTCGTTTCTGCCCTGAACGACTTCGCATCTCCCGCTCTGGCCGAAAGCTGGGACAATGTGGGATTGCTGGTGGAACCAAGCCCTCCCCACACTGTGAACACCCTTTTCCTCACTAACGACCTCACTGAGGAGGTGATGGAAGAGGCAGTGCAGAAGAAAGCAGACCTCGTTCTTTCTTACCACCCTCCTATATTTAAACCGCTCAAGCGAGTAACGTGGAAGACCTGGAAGGAACGGCTGGTGGTGCGAGCCCTGGAGAACAGAATCGGGATTTACTCTCCACATACGGCGTACGATGCCATACCTCACGGAGTTAATAACTGGCTAGCAAAGGGACTCGGTGAGGTTCTGTTAAGAACAAACACGTTAAAATTATTAAAGATGTATGCTATTTTAGGTGGGATCTTTCCTCATTTGCCTTTCTTCCAGCTTTTACAGGTGTTATTTGAAGACTTTTTTATTTTTCCCAATATTTTTATAGCACTGTAACCTTAAACACATTTTAGGAAATTTATCTAGGTGATGTATACCAGATACAAACCCGAGAGGATATTTTCAGATGCATGACTGCTATTGGATGTATCCAGAACTGGTGAAGCATATTTATTGTCCACTGTGGTTGCAAAGCTGAGACCACTGACTTTAAATCACCACCTTTAATTTATAAAGTGTAAGATCTCAATGTTTGCAAAGGATTTAAGCTAAATGACATTATTTTAGATTTTTATCCTGTATTGTGGCTCACAGCTGTGTCTTTTTCAGCCTGTCATACAAACCAGAAATTCTGGTTTTGTACAATCATTAGGATAAAATTGATGGCATTAAAGATGGCAAATAATATATATCCATCACTTCTTTGGACTTAAAATAGACTGTGCCTAATGGAGACAGGAGAACAAAAAGTCCTCAGTTCTGGTCAGGGAAAAAGGATTTGAGTGCAAAATTTGCATCTTCTTCCTGCATCTCTTTAAGATATGTGCTAAATCAGGGTTAGGATACTTACCCTGCTTTATAAACCAGCAATCTTGTACTGTTTTCTCAGGTGCCTGTACTTCTGTCCCACTGCATCCATCAACTGCACCAAGCTCTCCAGCTGAGGGCACTCACCGGGTGGAATTCTGTGCAGATGCTGAGCATCTGAATGCAGTGCTGTCCAAAATCAAAGACATCCCAGAGATCTCTTGTCTCACTACTTTCCCAGCCAGGTATCTGCTCCACTCTCTAAGGTTGTATTCTTTCTGTTGTTTGAAACAGTGAGTTGCTGTAATTGTATTTTACTGTTCTAATTGTTTTGTTCCTTTGTGCATTGCTGCTGTATTTTTCAGCAACAGAACGAGAAACTTAAGGAATTGTCCCTGTCTGATCAATCTGTGTCATGCTAAATGGAAATAGCAACTCAAGTCTAGCATCAAATAGATTACAGTTGTTAAAGAAGGGTATTAACAGGAAATTTGATGAGGACAGTTGAGTTAAATTCCCATATGTGTTTCTTCCAAGACAAGTCTAGGCTATTATAATGCTGCTTTTTTTCCTTTCTCAGTGCTAGAACAGCGACTGGGATAGAATATGAATAATTATAATGCTGTAATATAATAATTACAATGCTGAAATTTGATCTAGTTTCTTAACAAGCACCAGGCATGTCTTTCCTCAGGGTTGAAGGTGAGGAGCAAACACGAGTCAGTTTGAACTGCTCTCAGAAAGCATTGCTGGAGGTGGTGGCATTACTGTCCCAGAACAGCCTTCTTTATCACAAGACTCAGATTCTCTTACTACAAAAGGTAACAAAATCACAAAATTACTTCCTGTGAACGTATTACTTGTGTGAGCTGAGTACCCTAAACATTGAAATGCAGTAGTCAGTGGCATCACAGCTTTCCAGTGCTCTGAAATACTGGCATGTGGGGATTTGAAGCCACACACATTTTCCAAAGCAATGAAACTATCTGTGTGGTCTGTACTAATTCTGAAATCAGTTCCAATAGCTGGCAGTTCCAATAGTTCATATGTTAAGGACATTTGAGAACATCACATACATACTTTTTTGTAAAGTTCAGTGATGTTCCTGCATGCCCAATATACTCATCCTGTTACAGTGTGGAAAGCAATGCAGGCATCTGGAGTCAGCTTTCTCACAGTAATTTTAATTTCTTTTCAGCCTCTTCTTCCCCATACAGGAATGGGCCGTCTGTGCACCCTGAGCGAGCCAGTCTCCCTGTCAGCCATAATCGAGCGTGTCAAAGGCCACCTGCAGCTGCCCCATGTCCGCGTGGCCGTGGGAGCAGGCAGGACACTCGGTAAACAGCCCGCGAGCCATACTGCCTGCCAGGACTGGCACTGCAGGAACACAGGGAGCATGAGTGTGTGCATGAAAGTGTGTGCATGACAGTGACTGCTCTGTCTTTACTTCCAAGAACTAGGAAACACTGTGAACAAACAGCATCTTAGAATTTACAGTCGTACGAAAAGAATCTCATTTGTATTTTTAATGGGATTCTGTATTATGCTGGTTGATGTGGTGAAGAAGAGACAGCAAAAGTTGAATGAAAGAGTTTTTTGTAATTTATATAATGACTAAGATTTTTTTTTCCTCCCCAGGATATCAGGCACAGACATATACTATTTCATTGTATGTTCCCTTTTGTGACTGAATGTTAAAATTCAGAGCACTTGAAAATAGTAAAACACTTTATGGTATCCTTAGGAATACACAACCATGTTTTGATGAAAGATAAGGCAAAGAAGGTGAACTAGCTCAAATAGTGGGGTCATTAGTAAGATGTGGAGTAAACATGCTCTTATCCCAGCTACCTATTCCTCATCTCCAAGGAGCACAGCTACTAGAATTTGTGAGAGCAAATTTGTTGAGAAGTCTTTGTAACTTAGGAGGCAGAAGTCTTATTAGACTGACAATTGCACTAAAAAAATTCCCAAACTACTTCAAAGCCTCTCTTTATGGTGTGGGATTGAAGTGGTGTGACTCCACTTAAATCAACAGTAATTGCAAGGCCACACACTGTAAAACCTTAACAGATTTTGAAAACTCTCTGTGTTGTGTGTCCCCTCTCCTTAGTGAATGTAATGTGTATGAAGAATTAAAATTCATGTCACTGTCATATATGTAATAGCTGGGAATTAGCAATCACAGCAAATGGACAAATTTTTACTGGCATGGAGCAGCTTTCAGCTTGTATTAAGTCTGGCCTTCTGAGAGCTTTACGTTAGGAACCAGTATATTTCAGAGGCAGAATGCTGCCTTAATGGCATCATTAGTTGGGAAACTAATGGTGGTGGAACACAAGAGTCCTGGGAAGAGTAGCAGCCTATTAAAGGGTTCAGAAACCTAACTAACACCTCACTAGGAGAAAGGTCACCATCAGCCAGCCTCTGTGCTGGAGTTTTCTGCAGTTTCTTTCCCCTTGAAATAAAACCTACCTATCACAGAGGATTTTGCTGTATTGTCAGAGATGTTATAGGCCCATGACTGTTTCTGTGTTTCTCTGACAAATGTGTCTGTTCAATTTACATTGACTCTAAAATCAAGGAAGTAGTTAAATGTGAAACAATTACTAGCAATACACACATGAGGGCTGAACTAAGGTGAAGGAGTTTAACTGCAGTACCTTGTATCCTGCAGAATCACCAGTGAAGAAAGCTGCTCTGTGTGCTGGTTCTGGGAGCAGTGTCCTGAAGGGAACAGAAGCTGACCTCTATCTCACAGGTAACAGACTGCTGTTTCATTATCTTTATAAAAATAGTTATTGGAAAAAAACCAAACAAACAAACTCCAGAAAAAAAATAAGAGGGTTGACTGGCTGTTGAAAGATTTGGCCAGAAAAAGCTGTTATTTATAATTGAGAAATGACAGACTAACATTAAAGTGGAGATGACGTGGATCAAATGGCAGTGTGACACAGTGAAAGATACTTGAATTAAAACGTTGTTCTACAGCATTTATTTCAACACAAAATCAGTGCTGATGGCAGTGAATTGCAGCTTTCAGTGTGTTTCTCCTTTGGCAACATATATTTCCTCTATTCCCTATAGAATTCCCTGATGGAAAACAATATAAAGTAGTCTACAGAGCCTTCCAAAGAAACTCCATTGTGTCTGACCAAAGGGACATTTAGTCCATTATTCTCTCTTCCAACAGTGGGACAGCTATTCTTTGTGGCTCAGCAATGTGCAGGCTGCCTTGCAATCTGTAGGAATCACTGCCCCTTCTTCCCCTTATGTGTAGCCCTGCAGAGCTGACCCTCAGCTTCCCAACTGCCTTCCTCCATCCTGCTCCAGACCACTCTGAGCATTTTTATTTTCTGCCCAAATTGGCAGAATTTATGACTATTCAAAGATGGTGAGGAATTTCTGTAGTTTGTGTCAGCTATGTCTTTCAAAGGACCCTGGAGCAGAAGTGTTCCACGTTCCTACTGAGCAGGTGCTGTTGCATGTCCACTTATGGCCTCTGTTCCATTACATCACTACAGCCAAGATTCTTCATACATTGCAGAGACCTGGTTACCTGAACTGTACCATTAGTGATCTCCATGACATTTCTTTCTCTCAATGGCAGGAGAGATGTCCCACCACGATGTGCTGGATGCTGTTGCCAGTGGGATAAGTGTTATTCTGTGTGAGCACAGTAACACTGAGCGAGGCTTCCTGTCAGAGCTGCGTGGTGCACTCGCCATCCACCTACAGAACAAAATCAACATCATTGTGTCTGAGAAAGACAGAGATCCCCTCCAGGTGGCATAGGGGGAAAAAAATTGGAGAAAGAAAATTCAGTCAATTGTGGTATCTTGCGCAGACCTATCCAACTGCAGAGCTTAATGAAGGTGCTTTCAACTGGTCCAGTACAGAATGATTGTATTATATGGTCCCTCAAAATCTGGGGTATATTTTGTCATGTCAGAAAAATAAATGTTTGTTTCAGAATTCCGAAGGCTCACTTACTCAACTACTGGACTGCGCTTGAATAAATGTACTGTTACTGCTTAGTGTTATTAGATACAGTTGATAACCATGATACTCAAGGATTGGCTTGGGTAAAATATATAAAACCTTACTTATCTCCAGATTTAAACTTACACAGCAATTCTGCCCCACTAGAGTTATATCAAATTGTGTCAGTGCAAGTCACTGATATTCTATATAATAAATTTCAGAAAGTTAGTGAAAGGATGAAGATCAACTGTTTGCATTGACAGTTTCACTAAGGCACAACTCAGATGCAAGTAAAGAACACAAAGCAAGTTGTTGGTACTAGCATTCAGTTGCACGATCTACCCCTAATGCAGCTTTAAGGCTTTTCAATAGAGGGACTCTCATTTAAAAAAAGCTTTGGAAGTTTAAAACTCAATTCCTTTACAAAGCTGTAAATTCATATGCCTTTTGTTTTCCTTTAAAAACAGTTTCTGTAACTGTGGCTTTTAATTACAGGATTACTAAACCTGAACAACTAGTATTTTCACCACTGATAATGAGTTTTATTTTCCAAGGTAGTTTTTTCTGCTGTGATTTTTTTTTTAAGAAGAAAAAAAATCTCAATTGCACACTCTACCATCTCTGGATGGTAAATATTTCATTACCAGTTCATAAAGATGTTAGCTCTATCTTTTTAAGTTAATAAAAGTAGCTCATCAAGCAATATCTCTATCTAATAATTGCATGTCTTGTTCCACTTAAATGTACATGGAAAGAGATGACTGGTATTTTCTGAAGCTATATAAAGGTCCTATATATATATATATATACACCAATACCATGAAGGCACATCAGTATGCAGAGAAGTGAGAAGAAATTTCTTCTTTCCCAAGTAAAAGACCTGTAGAAGAATCAAGTTGACAGTGGGATAAGTCGATGCTCTGGGTTTCTAATATAGAAGTCAGGCCATGTATGTCTCTTGCTTCTGTCAGAGATAACTATTAATCCATGGGATGTTTTGGTTCTCTTCAAAAGCTATATACTGGTATTAAAAGGCAAATGATTATTGATTTTGATATAAGAACCAATATAAAATATTTATACTAAGCAGTTTGAAATCTTCTGTGCAGGTATTTGACATAATGAAAATGCAGCTTTTGCAAAACTGCCACGAAGATCTCTTACCTTCCTATAACATAAAAAGATTGTGAAAGACAAGACAAGCTAATGAAAATTAATAAAGAACTTTATTTGATTGATTTGAACTATGACAACACTGAGCTGTAACACAGCTACCAAATATTAGACATACAGAGTCCCTGAAGTCTGGCTGGCAGACTACAGATGATGGAACTATAGCACTTCTCCCACATAACTGAGAAAAAAAGAATTGAAGGAAAGATGTCAAACTTCAGCAGTCTCCCAACCTCTAAGGACTTAAAAAAAGGGAGAGCTTCTAAGTGGCATTTAAGGCCTCCTCCAGGATCAGTGGACACTCCTGATGTAAAAAATATAAATATACAATCAAGCTTTAAAAAAATAAACAGAAAAGCTTCATAGCCTCTTCATATTTCTGGACTGCACCTTGTAAAGTAGCACGCAATGACATGAGTCTATCACAATTTTGATTATCTAAATCTTATAAAAGGATTTTATATTGGGTGGGTTTGGGACAAGTCCTTCAGTTTTATTGACAGAATTTACTAAGTTACCCACAGCATCCCAAACCCACTAGTATTCTTCTTTCCTCATGCAGTCAAGGTAGGTCGTAGCATTATAAATCTTGTCTTCATACACTGGAAGCTCGTTTTGTCTAAATGTTAGAGGAATACTGGAAAGCACTCAGTTGAGAAAAGTTGCACCACTAGTACAAACTAAAGCTCTTGACCATCTTGTGATTTGCACTTCCCAAGTAAATTGCTCCAATAAAACCCTCATGTCTGCTGAGGTAGAAGCAGAAGGCACAATCTCACCGAGTTTGTTTTTCTGGCTGTAAGGTTGGCTGCACAGACAGGAAGAAGGTGTTGTCTGAGCTAAGAGACAAAGCAGACAAATCCAACTAGAGAGCAAGAGAGGCCTTGCTTACAGAAGTCATCATTCCAAACTACCTGAGGTAGTTGAACAGTGAGCAAGATTCATCAGAATTATTACTTATCAGTGCAGCAGCTGTGAGGTTGGAGACAGATCTGAGCATAGGCCCTTCTCCAGCAGCCATTGAGAGCAGTTGCTGCAGACACTGAGGGCACAGAGATGTTACACATCTTCATCCTCCTTCTCTAGGAAGTCAGTCAAGGTACTGTCATCGACAGGAATTAGCAAGTATTCCACACCATCAGCTCCCTGAGAACAGACATGCACAGACGTTAACACCAGTGTACAGTGCCAGGCAAGCCACTAGACAACACTGCAATGCTAGCATTGATCTGCAGTCTGGATGACAGCTGGACAGCATTCTGAACAACTACATTACTGAAAAACTGGAATATTTCACTGGAGCAACACTGGAAATGCACAAATACTGACAAAAGTCACTGAGTGAGAAATCTTGTGGTGGGTCATGCTTGTCTGACGCTACAAAGCTCCTCAACATTGTGTTCCCATATCTCGTCCTGCTGTACTGCCTCATTATTATGACATGTCTACATTCTTTCCTTATGGAAAAACTGTTGTATGGAAAAACTGTTTCCTTATGGAAATACTATTGGAGGCAGACTGGCAGGCTCCATAGTCTGCTACTTCTCACAGTGTTCAAGAAGACATGTGGGCTGCTGAATAACCAAAGCACACTGCATTTCTATAGTCCTCTATCCGTGAAAGGGGTGTTGACAAGTTGGAGGCATGGAAAGAGTCTTACCCCTTACCAGTTCCTAGCTGCTTAATACAATACAGCCTCACTTAGTAGCAAGTGAGCATCTTTTTTATTTAAAGTGGCTGAATACCCAGAATTCTTCCCTGGACTCACCCGCTTGGTCCGGATGAGCTTGTGGTCCCTGAATTCTGTCAGCTGTGCCCTGAGTGTCAAGTCACTGTTCACAAGGAAAGCCTCCCGACACTGCTGGTAAAAGTCTTGGAAAGACAGCCCTGGAAACAGAAAAAGGCAAGAAGAAGAAACTGAAGTAGTAAGATTGTCTGATTTTTCCAGCTCTCACACAACATATGCACCTCGAAGTCTTGCTTTGGCTTAGACCACAGTGGCTACAGTAACATCACCTCTGGCAAGTATACAGCCAAGGTAATATTTCAGAGATAAATGGAAAACAGCTGAAATCAACATTCCAGTCGCCCTGCTGCCTTACTGGAATTTTAATAGCACTTTAAATTAACTTTCTAAAATGGTTAATCTCCCTTAATTTCCAACTCCTCTATCTTGCTTTCTTTGCCATTAAATATTGCTCATATCCACTGCAACACCTATTACAGACAGTGACAGAATATTCCACATGGTATCCTAAAAAGCAGGGGTACATCAAAAGTCATTTAGATAGGACATTTAAGTGCAAGTTATACAAATTCAGTCTTCATTTTAATGTTTTTTACTCCACAGCCCCTCAGGAACAGTCTCAGTCATGTCTAAGCATGTAAGAGGCGATCCTTCAGAACCAGCCAGTTTATTGATTTCCTGTCTGAGTCACACACAGTGCCACTAAAAAGACACTGAGCCAACTGTTCCAGCACTTCTGTTGCTGGAGATGTAACCTGCACACCAAAACCCAGCACTGCTGTGAACAGCAACACCCCAAACAGATGAGAAAAGGTGGGTACTTACCTGGATAAGATGGGTTGTCCTTTTTCTCCAGCTGGTGCTGAGCAAGCAGTCTGAATATCCCCCTAAGTGAAGGGCGGAAAGGGGAAAATCAAAATAATAATAATTAAAAAACAGCCCAAAACTCCCACCATTAGAAAATATTAACTTATTTTGCCTTATGCACAAAGACCTGGTTGTGAATCTCATCACTGTACAAGATTTGCTACCCAAATGCTGCTCATTTAAAGTAACCAATCAACTGGAAGGCAGGTCCTACCATCTTCATCTCAAACACTATTATCAGAAAACACACATTTTAAGGACTGTATCCTTGCAAGTGCTACTGTGAAGTGTAACAGTCTTACCTGGCATTGACAGTAAGACTATGCAGGACATGCGTTAGGGAGCTCAAAGCCAAAGATCCAGATTGTTGTACTAAAAGAGAGTTCTCATAAGATGTTTCTTCCACATAAGGATTAAATGTGGTTGTTTCATACCAAAGCCAGTTATAGAGGCTCAGCTTTGCCTGATCCCACACTAGACAGAGAGAAAAGAAACACCAGACAAAACTGGGAGATTTATGTTTTCTAAGGTGTTAAACAAGTAATATTAAAATGAACATCATTCTGCTGTAGGATTGAGGAAACAATATATGCTTGTGAAATTCACATTACATACACCCTGATAACTGCAGCTCCAGTAAGATAAATTCTCAGCAACAAAACATCTGCAGGCATCCCTTTTCCATAGATACATTGTAAATCCTTCCAGAGTCAGGAGTGTGCAAACAATTTCTGGTTTTAGTTGGAAGCTCTGCCTAGAGAGGGGGTAAAATAGCTCAAACAAGACCCTTCTTCAAGTGTGGAGATTCCTCCCTAGAGAGGGGATGCCCCTCAAGGCTACTCCTCGAGGCTGAGCTAAAGAGATCTGCCCATGGTTGTTAGTATGGGTGAGTAACATCAATCTCTAGTTGTATTGGTTTTGCTGACTTTATTATAACTGCTAAGATATTGCTTTAAAAAGAATGAACCATACTAATAGTTACAACTACCAGTACTGTGTAGTAAATAATTCTGATTAGAATCTTTCAGTCTAATCATATTCTTAATCAATATATGTAATTTATTTAAGTATATTTGCTTTGCCATCCTTAATTTTGTGAGGCAAAGGTTCAATTACACCTATATGATCCTTTAACATAAACCATCAACTAAATCTGGGGCTAAGATTGGGTCAACCCAAACTCAGATCCTTTCTGAGGAGTTTAGAAAGGAGTTTAGAAAGGAAGGTCCTTTCTGCACCTCCTGGATCAACAATAAACTTTGTCTGAAACTCCCATTCTGCCCACAGCACTGACTGATAAAAGAAAATTGTTTAGATGCAATGAGTTCAGTAAGTTCCTCCAGTTCAGTAAGTTCCTAAAATCAAAGGGTGCCAAAAGCTTGAAGTCTACTTGTATTTTATGCTTAGCAGTATTTCTAAGTATCTTTATACAGTTTTGGTTCAGCACAGCCACACTCCCAATCAGGATTATACATACATCAACAGATCTGTTCTACACATCAACAGTAACAAATAGTAAGCAATACATGAGCTTATGAAACATGTTTAGCAGCCTCACAGCAGAACACAGATCCTTCTCTTTGCTAGACCAGGTCCAAGGGAACTCACTGAGAGGAGCATTGATGTGATCGATAGAGGCAACGAGGTAAATGCTAGGCAGGGAGGATAACTGTGCAAGGATCTGCTGACTTCTTTCTCCTCTCAACATCTGGCTGTCCAGGTTATGAATGATGACATAGAGCTCTAAAGATGAATCTGCAAGGTCAAAATAAACAGCAGGGAACCAATCAAAGAAACCGCATACAAGCTGGTTTCCCATTCCAAATGCAGCGTAGCACTAGTCTATTCCATCACTCTCCACATACATCAATCCAATACCACTTTCCTTGTACAGTTTAGTTGAACCTATACCAGATATTTCTGAGCACCCAAAAAGGTTTTTCTCAATTCACTGTCATCACAGCTACAGCGTTGGGTTTTCTAAGTTTAAGATTTTCTATTATAATCAATTTTCCACTTGCTCACAGCTTACCAGGCACTACCCTTTTAGCTGTGATTTTTTTTTGCAATCAAAGGTCATTGAAATATATTTTAGACTGGAAGTCTAAAGCACAGTTTGTTCAGCTGCTTTTCATTCATATCACTAGGAACTTTAAGCTCCTCCTCACAGTAAAAATGCATTTTCTGTTCAGAGTTGGATCCAAAGCATAATAACTTCATTGAAAATTTTAACAAGTTCTGAAAAAAAGTTACAGAGACCTAGCTCAAATAATGCAAATGGTAGATGTTAAAATTTCCACCTAGCCTCTTGCTGCTGTTCTTATCCCTGAGAACAACTGTTTCCTGAGTCCAGAAACAATTCTAGAACTGTAACCAGTTCTTGTGCAAATCAATACATATTTGCCTGCCACTGCCTGCCAGTGGAAACCAGTCAGATCAGCTATGGTGAACTGCAAGACTGACTTATGTACATTCAGGTGGGAACTGCTGTTACCCAGCCTTTTTCACTTCTGCCCACCAGAAATACTCATAAAGTAATAATGAAAAACAGAATGTTAACACTGAAACACCCATGCCGTGCACAATTAAGATTCCTTGGCAATTTGTGTATGAATGTACAAGCAGTAAAACAGACATTCAGAAATAATTCAGCAAGCATTCTGTGAGGCAATACCTGTTTAATTCTGCTTTTGAAACCATTTCTAACCTGCTTCTTTGACACTGCTGTCCTGCTGTAAAACACTGACTGAGGGGACAGCTTACATGGGGTTGTTACACAGGTATTTACACATATATTCCTGGTGCATGCATGTTTTCATGTATGTTGCATAAATTACAAGCAAGAGAGTATACTAGCTACAATACACTAAGAAACTGCAACTGCATGTATAAAAATTATAGGGAAAGAAAATGTCCAGGCTCTCTTAACAGTACGTAGACTAACATTTTTATGCATAAAGTTAGTCATTTTACCTTCTTTAAACCTTTTAGCAATGAATTCAAGTTGGTCAAGGGGGCTGTGGAAGGTCCCTATATGGTCCAGTACCTCCTCTGTGATGGAGTTGAGAATCTGAAAAAGAAATCAGGAGTTCCTTATGAAGGGCTCTGACACTGAAGTGCAGAAAGTATGAAACTGAGCCCTTGACTGCCTTATGAGAGATAATCTGATTCCCACACTTACAGATCTCACGGTGATGCTGGGGAAGTATCCATTAACCACCAGGTGAACAGAATCCTGGAGCAGAGAGGTACGAAACTTCTCCAACAGATCACGCTTTGAGCCCAGTCCATAAAGCACAATATTGAAACCCAAGCTGCAGGAAAGTGAGCAAACACACTGAATCAAAAAAGTGCAAGTCTGATTTTAGGTCTATACATTCATTAAGCAAAATGATCCATTGCAATCTTGGTTTTAAAAATTTCACATTCCATCAGCTCCAGCCTTACCTTAAGCTTACAGCTGATAAATAAGGTTAGCTACAAGGTATCTGAAACCTAGCATTCCTAGAAAAAGAATAATTTTAGTAGCCTAGAGGCTTACAAATTTAGCAAAACATTGATGGAAGGAAATACTATTGACTAAGAATAGAATACTAGATCTACAACTTCAGGTAAGAAATGGTAATCGACATTCACATGCATCCTCTCACCAGTGATAATATCACATGTTTACTACAGGTCACAGTAATTACAAGGAAAAAAACCAAGCATACTGGTTTTCCATTCTGATCCTCAGGCACAATTTCCAAGCAACATTACTCTATACTCATGGATATTTCTTATCCTAATTGTTCCACAGAAAAAGAGGCAGGAAAGCATAAACAGAGCATGGTATGGAATTGCAGAGACCAGAAAAGCTGACTTTAGTTGCATCCCTCACCCCCTCTCAAGGCTGCACTCTGATATGGGAAATGCTCATCAGGCCTCAGCCTTGATGAACTGCCCCTAGACTAAACTCCTCTCCAGCTTATCAGAAACACTGTCTGTTCCCAGGAACTAATATTGTCTCATGAGCACCTGTCTTTTAATGAGCAGCCTTGGAAACTTACGTTTCTTGCCTAACAATCCAAGTGGAGGAATATTTCTGTTGCTGAATCTTCAAAGAAAGTTACTGATTCAAATTGTGGCCACTCTGACTAAAGCCTACTGTCTTGTGTCCCTATAAAAGTGGTCTAAAATTAAGCCCTTTGAAGATAATGCTTTTCCTGCTTCTCAAACCTAAACAAAGCTTTGTGATTCCTGGGATGACCCACCCTTGAGAGTAAAGACATGCTTAAGATTCAAAAATGCTCACTGGTCGAAAAGACTTACAGAAGTCAGAGGGTCCACCAACAATCATAGAGTTTTATTAGTAAATCACACACTTGGCATGGAAGTTAACTGCTACACCACTGGAGAGCCACAGACTGAAGATGGTGATGGTGGGATACTCACTACTAACTTGTTGCTGCAAACAAAAATGATTCCTCCCAAAGGACACTTCTCACCATTCATTTTCCCTATTCTCTCATTATCTATGCTCTTTGTTTGTGAATGCCCTCTGGCTTGGTTTAGAGAGGCACAGGCAAACTAGCCAGGCAGAAAGCACCTTCGCTGCACTTCAGACATTCAGTTAAAGGAGTTAATCAGATATAACCTGGTCTACAGGAAGCACTGAACTAAATTAATGTCACCTACTTTTAAATTTAAGCAATCAAAGAAAAAAATTGCTCCTTAATTTATCCACAGGATGTTACTGACATGAGGGTAAATTTACTGGCAGTGCCTTTTTACTAAGCTTCTTCAGTGATTCTCCTTGGATACTTACTGTAGTTGCAGCATCCACCTGGAAAACAAGGATTCATGTTGCTGGTTAAGGTCTCTAATTTCAGCAGCATAGGCAAGAGGAGCATTTTTCAAAAGATCATGCAGTGTTTGCTGTGTTGAGAAAGAGATGACAGTCATTCAAAGCTGAGAAGATGCAAGAGATACACCTGGAGTCCTTAAAACACCCTCTAGCATGCTCCCCCATCTAGAGAGAATAGTTTTGCTTGTCTGCACTCAGTTTGTGGTTAGTTTTCTTTTCTTCCCATGAAGACCCCACTAAGCACAGTTTTGCTACTGAAGACACAAAGCAGAGATTAAGTAACTTTATGATGGGAAACAGCAGCTAGACTAGGACTAGAAAAGATACCACACTGTGTATTTTTCTCTTCCTGCCAAGTATGGGAAAACCACTACAGGAAAAATGGACATACAGAGAGCTGACACAGCACCAAGCACTGTACCAGCAAGATACAACATCACATCCCTGCTCATGGGAACAAAGGCTCCAATCAACATGCTTAGCAATGGTCTAGGTGTTTGTCACTATAAGAGAAAGCTCAAAATGCTCATCATCTTAAAAAAATACAGAAGGGAAATAATTTGCAGCTGATAGCTCAATGTAGAAAAGCATCAAGAACCAAAGGATTAATTCAGCTTTGAAAGTACACTGTGATGCTGACGTTTAAACAGCACAAGTCAGCATCATATCTACACTGGTCTCTCTTTTCCTTCAATTTTAAGAGCTTTGCTTCCCACTCCCTGGCAGTAGAAGAGAGTTCACACTGGAAAGGCAGCTGCAATGTATCTGACAAACAAAGTACTGAGAGACAGAACTGCTAAACCTTCAGCTACTTTGAAGGCAGCAGTAGCTGTAACACTGTAAGCCTTGGTCTCCTTGTTATGAAAGAACTTGTTAAGAATCCAGATGTTTCTCTGGGCAGCAATTCCTGACAACAGCAGGCATCAGGCAGTCTGCATATATGCCATCTTTTAAAACACCTATGGGTACAAAAAGCAGGCAGAGACACAAGGGCTCCAGGTATTCTGCACAATTCCCTGACACCTGTCCTTGCAGGGTACAACTGTTTGTTTTGAACTGTCTTGTGGAAGTGACATATGGAGAAAAATAAAGTAATTCAGTCACCACAATTAGACTATTCCTGTCTCCTAGAAGCTGCAAGGGGACAAAGTACATCTAACAAACTAGGTGACAACATTTAGAGCTGTCCCAGTTCTGCAAGTGGTTTGACCCAGTAATGTTCAGATGAAATCAACTCTCTTGATTTCTTCTACACATAAATAGTCAAGATAGTTTGTAATTCCCCCTACCATTTCATTGACAAAAACACTGTTTTAAAGCAAGTCTCTACAATTCTGCTTCTCCTTCTTCTCCTCCCCAAAAGCAAACTTTAACCTTTTCTGGTAACTGCAGCTTTCAGCTGTGAGCTCATCTGACAGTGCCTTCTCCCTGCATTGTCCCTACTGTCTCAGGTTCAAACAACTGGGCACTGTCCCTGCTCAGAGCAGCAGTAGAAAACATACTGCTTAAATTGCTACCTAAATCAGCATTACCACCAACATGTAATCAGTAGAAATAAAGTGAAAATAGCAACATCAGGAAATTTTGATGAGGGATCTCTTTATCACAGAAATAGAGTTGTGTGATTCACTATGAACTGTACCTGATTCAATCTTCTTTTCTGCAACTTCTGCAGTGTTCGGTCTGAAGTGAGCACTTTGGAACTACTGTGAGCTTCAAAGTATTCCTCCACCAGGTTATCCTATAAAAGGACAGCAAGATCAGCAACACTCCTCCTGCTATCAAGTTACCCCTCTCCCTAAGATGGCCAATATGAGATATAGAGCAAAGATGAACAGAAAGACAGAAAATACTTGCAAAAATGGCTTCTATACCAGCATTCTGCCAAAGCTAACCTAGTCAGATGGTTCTTTCCTCAAGGGAGACAGAAAAGATTCTGAGAGAGGTAACATAACAGTAATTCTCAGTTGGTGTGGGGATCCCTTGTGCTGGAAGGAAGTAAGACAATTAACCTGAACACCAAGCCAGAACAGTAATGTGTGCTGCTTTTGGTGCTACAAGAATCAAATTCTTCATCCTGTCTCAATACAAGGTCTCCTGCTCCATGGATATCTTAGACTTCTCCTTCTGAAGTTGCTAATGATACAACTGGATTAGCACACAGGTTCACATGGTGCCTGTCCAAGAGGGATTGCTCAAAAGTACAGCAAAAGCCAGCCCATCTGGTTTGATCTCAAATGAGTCTAGCAGCTCTTGTCCATGGTCAGGTGTGGTCACTAATAGCTTATTGTCACTATACATCCGTTCACATTCACTACCTCAGTGGTATATTTCTGCACACTCACCATCTTTTGCTCCTTAGTTTTTTTGGCTAGGCTGTTTCTGGGAGGAGGTGGAGATGCAGCCTTAGTTTCTGCTGGAGTCTTCTGATCTGGTAAAACAGTCCTGACTTCTTTCTGATCTTCCTCATCCTCCTCCTCAGAGCAGGACGCAGAATACTCACTCTCACTTTCTAAATAGGAATCTGGAGCTAGACCATAAATTTTAAGGTTAAAAGCCAGGAATGACTTCTTACACAGAACCCATTTTGCACCATCTCACACACATGATGTATGTTTTACAAGCACATGAATTCTAAATATATTTCACAGAAAGGTAAAATCAATGTTAAAGAGAACTGCACACACAGATGGCCATTTCTTTTGCAGTTCTAGGATCACAAAGTATTGTTAAGTAAAGCTTCCTCCTTGATACCAACTAAGAAACATAATTGTACCACAAAAAGAGACTAAAAATGGACAATGGAATTCCCTGTTTCTCTTAGTATCCCTTTTGTCAATTTTCCCAAATGCCCATTGTGCAGGCTGAGTATCTTCTATATCACATTCTGCAAAAAAGTTGTTGTAGGAAACCTCTGTTAGCAGTGTTCAATGAAGAGCACAGACAAAATCTGGCTCGGTCTTGGTCTCTCAACATAGAAGAAATAGAAGATAAGATACCATGTACTAAACTCTCCTCTGCATTCATTCTGGTTTAGCCAAACAGTTATTGGAAATACTTTGACATGGATGTCCCAGCCATCATCAAAAATTATGTTTGGTTCAAGTAACTGGGCCACACTAAAAGTCAGCATAGGTTAGATAACTTAAAGTTTTGTCTTGTTTGATCATGTTACTGAAGTTCAGTAATTTAGTGCTCCTAACCCTTTCACCCCTCAACTTAGTAGAAATCAGCTGTAGATTTCCTTAAGGATATTTCTACAGTCTCTGCAGGATGAATTAGGTTGTTTCAGTCACACTGCTACCACAGACAGAAACCTCACAGGAAAACACTCTCCCTTGAATACAGAGCCTCACTGTCTGTGGGAGCTGACTACAAAGGCTGATCTTTACCTGCTAGTCTCTTTCTGAGTCTGTACGGTGTGGTGGACACAAATTCTTTCTTTTTACTCTGGAACAGCAAAGAAAAAACATGCATTAGAAGAAGAAACATCTCTCTCCTCTAAACAGCCCTCTGCCAAGCAAAGACAGGTTACATTTCCAAACTATTTCAGCCTACATGAAGCTGGGAAAGCAGAGGCAGTTAAGTATGGAGAGTTCTTATTCTGACATTCAGAGAGAGACAGGATCAAGCTCCAAAAGGGGCTTAATTCTTTTAACTCAAGATGGAGAGTAGAAAAATCTGAAATCTCCAACCACAATCCCAATATTGGCTTCTCAGGAAGAGTCAAAACAAAGCAATGAAAAACTGGAAATGCTTCAGTCACCCCAGCAGTCACCTTTCACATCATGCTGTCTACTCAAAGTCATCTGGAAGTCCTCCTTGAAAACAAATACCAGAATGACAGAAGACCACTCAGCATACTAAGCCCAGAAGAAGTACAGCAAAGGAACCCAAGCTGCCTGGGCTCATCAAGTTGTAGTGGCACATTTTCCTTACATATGTGTAAAGCACATGCCTGACTTGGACACTGGATCAAGTCTGCAATACTTAAGAAATACTTTCGTTGATCCTGACAAAGTGGATGTGAAATCATCAGGGTGTGAATATGGCATCCCTAAACAGCATGTCTTTTTCAGGTGTATCTCATCCTGGAACTTCATACCAGAAAAGCTGTGCACACATTTCTGCTATGATGCTGTACCATTTTAGAAAGACAACTCTTTAGCTCTATAGCCACCACAACTGGCAGTTCTGGACTGTATCTCTCTGCAGTGTCACAAAATACAACATCAATTTACATCTGCCCACTACTCCAATTTATTTTTTATAAACCAATGTTAAGTAAGAAACTGAACAGCATCACAGTTCTGGAACTCCTGTTCTAACAGCATTTCTTAAAATTAGGGCTGTTTCCTCCTTTAGTGAGAAACTGGAAAGCTGTGAATTTAACTGCATATTAAGGGATTGTCTAGCATCCTCATTTGTGTGATGCAAGGAAATAGTTTCCACCTATGCTAACTAAGCTGTCAAACCTACAGTTTGCCCACTGACCCCAAACCCCATAGTCCTGATTAATGGTTCTCACTTGAGTTACTCCTGCCTGGTTGGAATAGAAGAGACATCCCTACTGTGCATGATGCTTTTCAAGGTCCTTCCTTTCCAGAACTGTAGTAATTGGCCAGTTCAAGTTTTACAAGTGAGGAAAAAATCCCAAACCCCAAATCCAAGCAATGTAAAGTCATCACTCACCGTCTCCGACACTTTGTTTGAACTTGAACGTTCTGAAAAGGAAGAAACAGCATTATACAGAGTAGTACATATTTTCAACAGTGGCACAAGGTGGTCCATTAGAAACAAAGGCATTCATTGTTCAAAAGTACACTGCACCCAAATATCAGCTCCCTGGATAGTTCATCCTATGAGAGAAGCCTCTAGTTCCTCACAAGTAGGCAAGGAGAAAACAAAGAGCTGCTGGGAGGGATGGGTTAGAAGTGGAAGACTGGCAAGGAGAGTTGTAAATACATTCAAGTGATCATGCAGCTGGGGATAGCAAAGATTCAAACAGCAATGCAGAAAAACAGATGTCTAGTGCTGTCTACCCTGCCTATGCTTTGGGAAGTAGAACATCTGTGTATAGGTAACATAGGTGCTTGGAAGCACTCTAACAGATAGGCTTGAGCACTCTCAAGACAGGTTTTGTCTTGGAACAGAGGAGATCAGAACACAGTGAAGATCACAGCACAGGGATAAACCACACATGTGCAAAACTGCTGATAAACCAGTGTGAACAGCAGGCTGGTTCCAGCACTGGA
The DNA here is from genome assembly GCA_034509425.1 of Eopsaltria australis. Classification (NCBI taxonomy): domain Eukaryota; kingdom Metazoa; phylum Chordata; class Aves; order Passeriformes; family Petroicidae; genus Eopsaltria; species Eopsaltria australis. The sequence goes on from JAVTVJ010000030.1 coordinate 2,621,540, forward strand.
CCAGACTTAAGGGTGCCTGCATCTCCACTCAGTGCCTACATCTCCACTCATGTTCCTCTGCCCAGGTGCTGTTTTGGGAATTGTAGAGTTTGTGGGTCGGTTTCAGAAGGCCAGGACAGACGAGAGATCTCTGTAGTCGGGTTGTAGAGCTTGACATTTATTGTGAAAGAATGTTAGTGTAAGAGACCTGCTAGGGGTTGCCAGACGCAGCCCAGAGCAGGTCAGAGAGGCAAGAGAGGAGAGAAGAGCTAAGAGCGAGGATCTAAAGAAGTTAAGAGCAGTTAAGAGAGAGGATTTAAAGAAGTTAAAAGAAGAGAGCTAAGAGAGCTAAGAGAACGAGCTTGTCGCTTACAATACAATAAATCATCTTCTGTGTTGAATATTCTAATTTTTAGTAACCAATCTAGAACAAACTACAAATCTTATAATATTTGCATACAGCCTATGAGAACTATTGCATTACCATACAGTGTTATATTTTGAACCTTAAAAACTGCTTTTTGGACCCTCTGCCAAGTTGGTAGGGTCTGCTTTGACCCTTGGACTTGTCTGCAAGCAGAGGGTATTGTTTAATCAAAGGGGGGATTACCTGCAGTGGCCATGCCATTGTTTTCCAGTTGTTCAGTAACTGGAGTTTGGTATCTCAAAGCTTGTCTTCATTTCAATCTCGCTTATAGTTTCTACATTCTCAGCATCTTTTGCTAGGTAATCATATTTATAAGGCTTTCTTATTTCATCTTCCCCAACAGGGAATGTAATAGAAATAAATTTACTCTTTGCATTCTGGTGTGAGTTTGTGGTGGCTCCAGCAGCCTGCCTGTGTCAGCTCACACAAGAGTCAATGTTCTTACCACAGAAGGCAGATTTTAATTCTTGGTCACAGTTTTGGGAGGCCAGGAAGGAGAAAGAGACTCCAGCAGGAGGGAATAGGCTGAAAAATTAGCTAATGTTCTCTCCCTGAGCACATCAGACTCCATTTTCGAGCACAAATGCACATGCCCATGCTCTTGCCAGTGCTGACCTGCATTGACTTCTCCATCTGTATTTCCCTCTGCAGCACTGGGTGTTAAAGATTACATAATGAAGTGTGAATTTACACATGAACACCCACACAGTCCTATCCAACTGGTGTTTAACACACCAGCCCAGCTCATAACTCTCTCAAGTGCAAGCATTTCTGCTGAACACAGAGGAAGTCATTAAATGTCACAGCAATAGGTGAGAAAGAAGTTCATGTTTCCTCTAGAGCAGCAGGGCAGAAGGAGAGACCTGACACCCAGGTGAAGCACAGGCCATGAACATCAGACAGTTCAGCCCATGGTAGAATACTCAAGCATGACAGAATCTGGAACTCAATCATCCAGTCCACCACCCAAATAGAAAGATAACCCCCATTCACTCAGCCTCAGTTCCCCAAACCATCACAGGACCTACTGCTGCTTTGAGGGGTTTTGGCCATCTTCTCAGGGCACTCGGAGTGATCACGTGCCACATTCTGTTCTGGTGTCTGGGCTAGTTCAGAAGCTGTAGGAAACGAGGAGAAGGGAAGGAAGGAAGAACATGTCAGGTATAAAACTTCCAGCTCTGGTTAGTCAGAAATGGAGCCATACACCTAAAATGCTCTCTACATATGAATTCCCTAGCTATATCAGGAAGTGAACCAGATATTTCTAGTTTTTTTCCAAGCCTAATGGTGGCTGTAATCCTCAGCAAAGATTTTCGAAGGCTGAACTCATCAGTTAATTAATTTTACAAAGATGGCTGATGAAATGGCAGAGCACCTTTTGCTCCCTGGGGAGACCACGTCTTTGAATTAGAGCAAGGTTTGGTCAGGCTCACTCAGTCCTTTAAGACTGCTCAGCTGGACATCATATATCATCAGATATAGCAAACACATCAGTTCCTCAGGAGGAACTACTTACCTGTGTCTACCCCTTATCAGTACAAGCTGAAGTTGAATGACTGATCTGAATGGTCACCATATACTACTAACAGTCCCTACCAGTGTATGACCAACAGTATTCCATGTAACAACACTGGCACTAATAGACTGTCATTGTATGACTTCCCTCAGTTTTCAAATCAAGTCATGGCTCTAGGAGGGAGCACCAGTGAAACCGCCCCTACTGCAGAAGAAGGTGTAAGATAGGAAACACAGCTTCCCCAGACACAGCAGAAACTAAGAGGCACCAAAACCAGTTTCTGTATAGTGATACAGCAGGATGATCCCTCTCCCTCAGATCATCCTTTGCAGGATGCATCATTAGCTGTAACAAATTAATACTAATGAAGTCCAAATGGTGCTGGACACACAAAGATTCTTCAACTGAGAAGAAACCTAGCAACAACTCAGCTCAAGCATCTTATTTGAACCATAACAGTCCACCCTCTCTGGAACTACCAAAACAGTCCACCCTCTCTGGAACTACCACTTTCTGCTTGCTTGTCCTAAGTCCGCAGAGAAAAAAGAGCAAAACATACCCAGCTCTGCCATTCTACTGGAGCGTCTGGGAGTCTGGAATGAGTAAACTTCACCACCACTTATGTTTGAGCCATTTCCCACTGGATCTGTGAAGAGAAATGTTATTCGCAGCTATTTTAAAAGCACTGGTAATATTCCCAACCCAAGAAAGACGGAAGACAACATTTAACTATTTGGCTTTATACTGCAGGTGTTACAAAACAAGTATCATAATGAAATTCTAGAACCATAATCTTCTCTCTGTTACCACAAGCACAGCCAGAGCAGACTGAGCCCTGAAAAGCAATTTCATCAACACTGTACAACTCTTAACACAGCAAGAATCTCCTGAAGTCAGAGCTGTGTTAGGTTTTCCCCTGCTAATACCTTGGGCACATATTCCAAGAGTAGCAACATAGTTCTTCTCTTCCAGGATCTCCTGAGCTTCATTATCTGAAATATTCTCAAGCTTCTTCACAAATCTCTTCACACTGACATTCAGCTGAGCCTTGTCCTTCCGTACTTTAGCACCTAGAATTGCAATAAAAGCTTTAATCTCCTGCTATTTCATTATTTCTACTGTAATAGTACACAGCCACCCGACTTAGAGACCAGATTCCTGTTATGCAAATCACTAAACAAATTAAACGCTGAGATGTCCTGCTAAAAGAACAGCTGGTCAGCAGCCGCCCCTGTAGCCATTCATCCCTCCTTCACCACAAATGCTGGCTCCTGCAGTCCGTGACGGCAAGATACCCATTTCAGTGAACATCAGCTCCACAGCTTGGGAGAAATGACAACGACACATTACAGTACCAAACTGCATGCAAAGGGCATGGTACTTGTCAACCCCTATCTCTCCTAGAGAAGGGGAGCAATTGGAAAATACCTTGCCTGTGGGCTGTCACTACACCCATGGGAGAATTTAGACTGAGACCGTTCTGGAGACCGTCTGCATGACCTTCTGCTCAAAGCAGGAGCAGCAGTGAAGCCTGATCCGGATGCTCCGTGCCTTGTACTGGCAAGTTTTAAGCATCTCCACAGAGGTTCCCCACCTTAAAAGTAGTCAGAACTGCTGAAAAACACTCCTATCGCATACACCTGGAGCCTCGTTCCGCTTTGACTGTGCGAGTGTTCAACCGTATTAGGCCTGAGGAGCTCCCCGGCTCCCTGAGCCGCTGCCCTGGCACCCGGTACACGCTGCTGCGGGGGGAGCTCGTACCGAGAGCTCGAACCCGGCCCGCCCGCAGCCTGTGCAGTACCGGGCCGGGACAGAGACACTCCGCGGAGAGGTCAGGCGGGGCAGAACGACTCCAGAGGCCTCACCCTGCAGCGAGGCTCTGCAGCACTCAGCTCGAGTGCTGAGAGCCCCCTTCCCGGGAGCCGCCGCGGCTGCTCGGACCCCTCTCCCAGCGCCCTGCGAGCAGCGGGCCGGCTGTACCTGTGTCATCGGCGATGTGTTTGAGCACGTCCTCGTCGGGCACGAACTTCACCTGCAGAGAGCGGCAGCTGCTGCGCGTCCCCTCGAGCCGGCTCATGGCGGCGCCTGGCACGTGGGCTCGGCGCCGCTGCCGGGGGGCGCTGCCGCCGCGGGGGCGCGGACCGGCCTCACCTCACCCCTCACGGCGCCGCTCCTGCGGGACGGGGACCCGCCCGCTCCCCGCGCCCCCGGCAGCGGCGGCGGCAGCAGGAGGCGGAAGCGGGCTCACGTGCCAGCCAGTGCCCGTCCCGCGGCCCGCCCCGAGGCGGCCAACGCGGGCGCCGCGCCTTGAGGGACCTGTGCCGCGGCCAACCCGCGCCCGCCTCCCAGCCCGCCTCGGCGGCAGGGCGGGACTTCCGCCGCCCGGGCTCCTGCAGGCGGTCGCTGTAGCGACGCGAAGCCTCCGCGAGCCCCGCACGGGAACAGCGCGGCCCCGCCCCGTCCCGTCCCCCTTCACAGCGCGGCCCCGCCCGATCCCCTCTCGCGGCTCCCGCCCCACAGATCCCCCCTCACGGCTCCGGTCCCGCCTCCTTCCCCGTCACAGCTCCGGCCCCACAGATCCCCCCCTCACAGCGCGGCCCTCACGGCTCCGGCCCGCCCGGTCTCCCCTCACGGCCCGTCCCACCCTCACTAGGGGGAAATCACACTTTTAAAAACCAGCAGTTCACAAAGTATTAATTTCTGTTCAGAAACAGCACGATATTTATTTAACATCTTTATATATTTATATATATATATATAATTTTTTTCTGCATTGCAGATTGTGTGTCGAGTTTTATACATCGCTATTTACAATGATTTAAAATAATTATATATTTCTTCTCTGGCAGGTATTTACAAAGTCAATAGTAACTACATTTCACATTTCAACAAGTCAACAGCATGAACCAGCTCAGTAAGACAGTTAAGATAATGGCTTACATGCACCAATAACATGATCTTCAATACGTGCCTTCTTCAGGACTAAGAATGAAGACTTTCCCTGGTCCCCAGGTTAAAGGACATCATACAGCAGAGGTCATTATTGAAAACCTGTTTGATTTAGTCCTTCACCAGTACCGAATCTCGAACATCTGGGGTTCATACCAGCAAGCAGGGCTGTGCTGGTGAAGAGGGGCTCACACCACCAAGTCCATGTCCTTTTGCCTGTGTCCCCACAAGAAGTGGGCTACGTGCTGCTTATGCTCCTTCTATGAGATTACATAATGCTAAAGTAGTAAAAATCCTCAGAAACCTTAGTTCAGAGAAACAAACCTGGTATGACGAAAAAAGTAAGAAAATAATCTTTTAACCCTTGCAGAATGTTTCTTTTTTCTATTAAACAGAGAGCAAGTCCTGTATTCTTACAAGGATGAAAACAGATCAAAAAACTCATCGTCAAGTACAGGAATTACAAATTTAAAAAATGCAGCATGGGGTATATATCAATTTAGTTGTTGGGGTCTTTTAATAGCAAATAAAAGCTACCACAGTAAATCTAAAATGTAGTAAGAGTAGCTGATTATTAAAAATCTTTATTAGCTTTTTCCTGGAATCTTCAATATGAAAAAAGTGTTAAATGACTCTGTTTTATTTAATCATATGGTATTTGTCCATAAATAACCAGCTAGTAATATCCACCCCTAAAGTATGCATTATGTGCAAGAAAACAGAAGTCTTGTTTTAAAGTAATCATTGAACACTGACACACACACACACACACACACCACACACCCCAGTACTAGGAATCTATTAATACTTTGACATGTTGATTTATCCTGAGTGATCGTTAACTCACATCTACTGTATACTTGAAGCCACAAAGTTTTTACTACTTGCATTTTTCATAAACTAATAACATGAAATTCTAGCACAACAACAATAACTGTCTGAACAGAAAGAACAGTGTCAATAGCCAGTATTTCTGTTACTCCCAAGTACTTGTTTTAGAACTAAAGGTAAAAGGTTGCTCTACTTTTTCTGTTTTGTGATCAGTTCTGGGGAGGACAAGGACTCAAACACATAGGATTTACTACTGATTTGTAAGGAAGTTTCCATGACAAAGCACCATAGAGACACTTTACCAGCAGATACTTCTAAACAGAAATCTCCCCTGACCATTTTACCCTCTAAAATCGAAACTCTGAGAATTCTAAACCACATTTTAAAGCAATTTAACTTTTGACTCCTGAAAAGACTATTGATCCCTCATTAAAAAGTTGTATAAGAATGCAAAGATAGTCTACTCTAAAATTGCTTAACAGACTGTAAAACACTGGGAGCTCACAACCAAGTAGCTGGTCAATCAAACTCGATTTCATCACTCTGCTCATCATGCACAAGCTAAAATGTAGGGCAACGTTTTGCTGTACAAAACTTTAATATACATCTGTTCCCATCAACAGCTCCTCACAGGAAAACCTTAGTAATCCTTTATGATAGAAGGGATAATTTATGGACCCATTTTAAACTCAGTTGGTCTCTCAGATACCACCTTTGATAAAATCTGAGGAATACAGTTAAAAAAAATTCAGGGAGAGGTATAGCCTAGAGAAAAATAAGTAAAAGGATGGAAGCAAAAATTGTATTTCTTTTTCATTTAATCTCAAATACAGATTATTAACCTGGGACTGATTTTTACTAAATCCTTTCCTTGGAGCTGTAAGGTACCCTTAAGACTTGCACAGCTTACTTCTAACTTTTTAATGTCACGGGCCTTGACACTTGACAAATTTACTAGGCAAGTTTATCTAAAATGGTTGACTGTTGTTTTAAAATCTTGTTCCAAGATTTATTTTAAATAAAATTTCATAATGATTATATGGAAAACCTCCTAAGTATCAGTCTTGCAAAATCTACTTACTGTTTTCAGGAACAAACCAAGTTACTCACAGCTCACCATTATCTTCCACCACTGTGGAAGAGGCAGGCAAGCATTTTGTCTCTTCAGCTGATCATGGCATACAAATTTTGACAGACTGATACGTGTACTTGCTAACACAACACCCATGTCATGATTTACTACCCTGAATCACCTACAGAAGAGCTTTCAACAGCAAAGTTTATCCAAGTGTCAGTGAGGAAAAAACAAAAATAATCAACAGAGATTAAGGCCCATATGCAAGAAACAAATAGCATTTAAAATACCAAAGAAAATATAAAATATTGAAAAATTATGTAAATTAAGAATGCGATGCAAGTACAGGATCTGGCTTGCTTGCTTAGCATGCTTGAAAAGGAGTGATATTTTGCAACTTTAGTCCTGCAGTTATCCTAAACAAAAAACTGAAATAAAGGGGCATATTTGCTCTTCTGATGAAAACTATTCCTATGATATAAATGCTTGCTACAAGTGACACCTAGCTAATGGCTCTAATGTTTTATTAAACATGCCAAGGTAGCAATATCTTTGGCAATGAGAGAATTTAAGGATAAGATTATTCAATCTACTAACATCAAAGTACTTTTGCTTTGTGTGCAGTACATATATTTCATTCAAACATATTCCATTATATTTTCCACACCTCCTCTAGGATTATGAGCACAATATCTATACTGTACAGCTTGATTTTTATGCTTTTTTTTCAAAAAGTTATTCTTGGTTCTCTCTTAAGTCTTCAAATTAACTTAAATTTGTAAGCCAAGATAAACAAAAATGTCTGGTTTGTGACTGACGTTAAAATGCTGAACGCTTAAAGGAAATAGCCATTGGTTCGTGATAAAATAGGACAAGTTCAAACTCTTAGGTTAAAATACAGCCATAGCATAGAATTATCTATTCCAAAATTAGTTTTTCAAAATATAATTCTCTGGACATGTTATACATTAAATATTGAGGGAGATTTCCCTGGAGCTAAAATTTTCCAAGAACACTAATAAACTTCATTAAAGTAAAACACACCACCATAGTATCTGAAGACAAAAAGCAGTTAGAGTTGGGGTCACCTTACTGCAGAGTAGCTTTACCACCACTAAGATGCAGGTTTCCCCCTGAATCTTGAAAAATATGTTCCTATTTACATACAGTATACACACAGTTGAGGCAATTGATTGTCAACACGTGACAAATGTATGTACCTACTCACACACAAGTAAACCTCACATGGTGAGAAAAAACCCTGTCCCAGTAAACCTCCAGTATTCATAAGTAGTGCAAATAAATACCTTGTCAAAAAACATCTCTTTTTTTCTCACTATTTTGATGACTTTAGTTATGTTAAAGCTAGCAGGAGTATGTTGGGAATGCATTTAAGACCAACACGCTTGCGAACTACAAATACTAGATCTAATGCTTACTGGCTGCAATATGATGTTCAGCATTACAGAATGGAGTATGCTGTTAAAAAATTTCAAATTCACATCAGAAAGGGTGTTCAAAGAAATCTGCACTTAAAATGGACACTGATACGGAAGTACCCATTTTATGAAATTTTCCAAATTAAAACTAAAGGGATGACAATACAGTAATTTAAACTGTCATCTTGCAACATTAAATTTAATAGGTATTTTTACTTCATCACGTCGCTCTCTGCAGGATGAAAATACGGTTCACCTTTCAAACATATTTCAACCAAAATGCTGCTCACAATAAATCTCTGAAAAGGATAATCAAGCTAGAGTTCACAATCCCAACATTTTGTATTTTCTTAAAATAACCAAGTCCAAAAAAATGAGCTGCAAAATGGCAGCATATTGTGATGTGTATCAAGGAATATTTCATTTTTCCCTACTGAAGTATATGTATACATCAGAATATAGTATCCACGCTTCCTCACCTAAGAACTGCATGTTTGTGCATGCATGCACAAATGGAGGGAAAAATCATGGTGTTCTGCTTCTTGTCCTTTTATAATGCTGCAGTTGCACTCAAACAGTGCAGAAATCTAAATCTAGTGCATCAAGTACCGAATGTTCTAAAATAAGAGACAGCAGAGTGCATTTAGGATAAGGAGGTTTGATTTAAGTCTAAACATTTATCACAGGTGTCAGAAAATTGAAGTTTGTTTTGTACTTTGTTTAGTATTCAGCATATATAATCAGAAAACCAGCAGATTATTCCCTCCACCCATATCCCAGACACTTCTAATTTTATTTCTGCCACAGTACTTTGGAATGTACTGAACATGGTGTATAAAGATTTGCTACGATCTTGACACACCTCAGCATAGTCTGAGACACATCTAGGAGCATTAATGACAAACATGATACACAGCACTGCAGAGCCTGTTACTACAGCTGGTTTGTAGATACTACTGATGACTTGACTGGGAAGGTAAATGTCAAACAGTTCTTGGCTGAAAAACAACAAAACAAGCTCCCACAACTGAAACACTGCACTAAAAGAGTAATTTTGTGAAGTCACAGATGCACCACATCAGCACACAGAAAACAATTTTTTTACAGGGATAAATTTGAACTCTTTTTTTTAAAAAAGACTGATATGGAGTAGGTATATTTACACAAGAACAAACCAAAATACAATGAATGAAACAAAAGGCACATGATCAAAATGAGAACTGTAAAAATATCTTAAAAGGTAGTTTGACTGAGGTTTTTGCCAATTTGAATTTACACATGAATATTTGACTTCCCTATCTGAAGTCAGTAAAGCTGTCTCACTTTCCTGAAATAGTTTACATAGTGTGGGACCCCACACAAAAAAACCAGCTTTTAAAAAAAGGTGGTAAAATTTGACCTGATGCCAATTTAAGTGTCCTAAAACTCCTGGAGAAATGTATCTAATGACAAACATAGAAAGTAGAGAACCTCGCTAATGAACAACTTTACATTTTAAAATACTAAAATTAAGTAATTATTAGAAAATTAGCTGACACTCCTCACCTTTTCTTTCCCAAATATTTAAGCAAATTTCCTTTTTGATAAGTCTCTACAATTATAAACTTGGTACTTCCAGTCATGACTTACCAATTGTCTCCACTATTTTATAACAAAGAGTTTAACCATATACAGCTTTTGACATTTTTACAGAAATGTAAGCCTTGTAACTTCATCTCAGCTTTACCTTAGCTCCATCTGTGTACGACTGGTGGTCCTTAAAAATTAATTACCATTTAGAAACTGTTAGGTTTTCTTTCTTATGTGCCTATTTACTCTTTACCTGAATTTCTATATCAGATGCCACTAAATTCACTTTATGAATATATGATATGAAGACTAGGCTACCAAAGTGACTCATCAAACCACAAAAAAATCTTCAAATATTTTAATTAATTTTAATGTAAATTTGAAAAAATTCTCTTTGAAATAAAGTTTAAAAATACCAAAAAAATCCCCACCAAAATCAACTATCAGCAATACCACACCATGTTATTCATTGTTCTGAATGTCTTGAGGATTATCATTCAAAGAGAGCCTGCTGTTTGTAACTGCTTACATTTATCCTTCACAGTGATAGTGAAACCAAAGTGCCCAGATAAAAATCGTAACTCTTTCCTGCAAGTTTAGAGTTTGTAAACTTCCAGGATATCATACAGGACTTAAGCAGAGAGGATGAACCTTCCCCTTTTCTATCAATCCAAAAAGAGATATAGAGGGAGGGAGAGAGAATGCCAAACATTCTCCTGTGTAACCAGAAATGTGCTTTGAAGCAGTGTCCTCTAACAGAAATACCAGCCAGTGCCCAAACACCAGTCATATACATTCAAGGCTTGGCTCAATGGCACGAGTTCTGCATTTTCTAGAGTAGGGCCAATCCACAAAAATAAGAGTTAAAAAAACCTCAAAAGATTATATATACCAAGGCAATGAAGTATGATCCTTCTGGGGAAAAAAAAGGACTGTCAGTACCCCTTTGTACAAACGGCATTGCTAGAAAAGCATTTCACATTGAAGCTTCAGCGTTTCTAGCAAACTGTTGTCTCTATCCCTGAGACAGCACCTTGAGAGTATGGTCTGTCTGGACTGCGGGTATCCTCAAATGACTCCATGACTGAATTCAGGGACATTGAGAAAGCAGCTGAAAGAGGTGGGGTATCCCAACAGCCACAATACCAAAAGACAGCAGCCTGAGAAATACTCTTTACCCGAATACACCTTTCAATTCGGTGATCAGCACCTCACAAAAACAACAGCAACAACAAAAACGAAGCAGAGCTAGCTATTATTTCCTGGGGAAGTAGTGCTTCCTTCCCACTTACAAACCAAATTGCTTTAACAGCATGGTGGTGTCTAAGTCTAAATGCAGAATGACCCTGTGTCCTGGAGGGGAAGACATGTAACATTACAAATGGCTACAACGCCATTAGAAGTGCATTGTAACCTACATTATCAACCTAGAATCCTCTCTCCGAGGGAAAACAGCTTCTTAATATGCATGTCTCAGTTGCTGAACATCAAAAGCTTCTGGGATGAGAGACTTGGGGCAGTCAAGAAAAAACTACCCTCATTTCAATGAAGAAAGTGCTGTAGGCAGCCAGGAGCAGCAATGACAATCCCCTCCCCAGAATTGATTGCACAGACTCAGAGAGGTCCAAAGTCACACTAGAATCTCTGAGGCACTCCTGGTTCTGAGAAAGACAAGTCAGGATCCAGTAGTCTTTGCAGTACTGTAGACCGAGAAAACAAACCCGTTTCTATTTCTTAACAAAGCCAAAGCATCATCTCATAGGGATCACATTCACCATTTCCGCCGGTGTCTCCAGTCTCACAGTGTTGAAATGGGACTGATCAGCCTACGATGGATTGCACATCACCCAAGGAGAAAGGAAGGCATGGAAAAAGGCATACAGTACATTATATACTGCTTCACAACCATGTTTACAAGGGGGAAGGAGGATGAAGGTAGGGGAAGAATTATTGCTGTTTCAGTAATACAGTATGATAGCTAAACCAAACCAAACGAGATCACAACAGTCAGTATTTTCACACTGTGGGATGATGGTTCATGTTCTGCCTAAGGATGAACTTGTCAGGGATTAAGGGGGAAGAGGGAATACTAAGGAAGGGAGTCAAAGTTACACCTGGGATATCAGCTGCATATTGAAACTTGGAGATCGAGACTGCTTGGTTAGGGGAGCTCCTGGGGAAAGGAGATCTTTACCTTCCCCAGCTTGGCCTAGCCGGTCCTCCTGTAGGCTGATAGTTGAAAACCGATTGGTGTTGCCAGCTGCTAGGCTGGTAAAACCCTCTGTACCAGCCCCAACACTGGAGCCTGCTTGACTGCCATTCACATAGTCAAATGATTTACTGGAGGAAGCACTGGCGGTCCTGATCAGGCCCAAACTGTTGGCTTTTGGCACCACCTGCCCAGCAGGCAGGCTGAGGTGTTTCTTAGTAGGTGTCATCTCAATTAGATCTCCATCCAGGTCAGTGGACTGATGCGTGTACTGCTTTCGAGCTACTGAATCTCGAGGGCTCTCATTGGATTTTGCTGCAGAAGAGGTTTCTTTCTCCTTGGCAGAACGCCCACTTGCTGTTTTCCTTAAGCTGCCCTTCTGGGATGCAGAGGATAGAGGTTTGGTCCCAGCTGGCTGGCTGCTGAGGGAAGCTCCCGATGAAAATCCTTCATCAGCATCATTAAGGTTCACAGACTCTTCTCTTCCGTTTACACCTTCTGTATCTATTAAGAAAAAAAGAAGCAATCAAAAAATCTCCAAACCAATCAGCACACACAGAATGCATTCAAATTACATGAAGACAAAGTTGTGCACAGAACATCAAAACAAACCTCATTTGCTAATCCACTTGGACTCCACTTGCTTAATTTCTTTTTGGATTCTCAGCCAATAGTTTTCCTGCCATATTTAGCAGAATAAGAGTCTGACAGTGAGTGCTCCCTGAGCTTGACTGGTCTTTCATCTATAATACTTTTATCAGTCAGAATATTGGTTCCAAACTTTGTCTATAAACAAGAACTGGGCCCCATTTGGATAATTTGTTTTAGCTCAGTTTGCAGATACTGCTATTCATACTCCTATTTCATGCTGTTAAAAAAACCAAACCAAAACAAACCCACCACCCTTTCAGACTATTTTTATCCTATTTTGAGACAATATCTAAGAATCTTTTCCAGTCAGAGTAAGTCCTGGTGAGTGCTCAATAAGCTTCAGAATTGGGCTACTTCTTAGGCTAGCAATCACCATGTTCCAGGTAGAAGGCTTCTGTTGTGTGTAGCTGGTACTTTGAACAACGTGACCATACTTTCTATTGGAGATTAACCTAATTCCTAGTTCTCTCTCCTCCAAAACTCAATCCTCCCTGCATATACAGCAATCCCATCCAGGTGCTTCTACCATATTTGCTTTTATCTCAACATCTACATTTTTCAGAGGAAAAAAAAAAAGGCAACCTTTGCATTAAGGGAAATTAAATCTCTGAAACCCTTTATGTTATAGAAGAGGCACTGTGCTTTTGACTGGAATCTCAAAGAGAAAATAAAAGCATTACAATATTATTTCTTAACTACTTATTTTAGGCCTATAATATGATTAGGGCTGCACCAATACTTTTTTTCTTTTAATCTTATTCCAGTCTTTTTCTAAGCTTCAAGTACTCAGAAGAAGTTACTGTTTTAGTAGAAAACTGAGCAGCATTCAAATTTCAAAACCGAAAATGGAGCTAGAGTTCTTGCTCCATGTATCTCATTTCAAGGAGAAAAAGGCATAAATTTTCACTGTGTTTGAAAAAAAGGAGTCACTCAGGCTATAAGAATTTTGATTTTCTTTGTAAAAGCTGTAGAGTCTGATTATTTGCAAGAAATACAGATCCACCCCAGGCTAAAGCCACTCTACTGCTCTACGGTTAAGATTGTTCAACCCAGCTTGTCACCAAGCAAACATGTTTAAATCATTTTTGTGGAATGAGAAAAACAAGGTGGGAAGTATCTGAGAGAGTCTAACATTTGAGTGGAAGCTCATCCTCTCATACTGACTGTTAGCTAAGGAACATTTTACATCATGGCAAACAGAACAAACGGAAAGCTTTCAGTGTTGTTGCCACCTCCGTGTAGCAGGAATACAGCCTGATCCAATTTCACATTTCTGAGGTGTAATGCAAGCCCAAAACTTTAGAGGGAGGTTTCATTACTCTGCTATACATTTACTACTTCTTTTCAGGAAACTTTGCCTGATACTGTGTATCAGCTTACAAAAGATATTCAGACATCTCCAAATGAGATCACTCTCAGCCTTTCTCAAAATAATGCAATGACAGATGACTCTGTAGTTTTCTATAGTTCTATTTGATCATTAGCCTCCCAGAAGCAGAAAGATAATATAGTTCATGTTACTTCCTTGGTTAAGCCTTTAGCCTTAGAAAAAGAAGCTCCTTAGGTTCCCAGGGCAGTTATTAAAATTAAGGGTGCGTTACTTGCTTTAACTTCCCATAACCCTATTTAAAATGCATGTAACTTTCCCCACTTCCTGACCACCCTGTTTGGTCAAACTAGGCCTTCCTCTTCTTGACACATACCTGTCCTTTCTTACACTAGACAGTGATACATTTCATTCACAATCCACACTGACATTCCCCCCTCCAACCTTCCCACACACAACCAAAGGTACTGATAAAAATCAGACATTACTGGAACATACCAAAAGCATGACCACTTATTCAATTAACCAACATTTATGCTTCTTTATATAATCATGCAAAGCTGGATGAAAGCGTTGTTTGGTTACAAGCAGCAAGAGAAGCAGCTGAAGCCCCCTCTCAAGCCCTTCTTATTCAATAGAAAGATGTGGAACTTGTATGAAGGTATCTCAAGACAACACTGCTAAGGTTTTTATTATTACAAGAACAGTAGTAGTTTTTAAAGTTGATGTTAAAATATTGCTGAGTAACAGGATGCTAAAGCACACGTTCCTATTCAGGGAGAGTGAAGCAGAATAGTTACACTGAAAAAGTGGCATTTTATCCACAGGGTTTAAAGACAAGACTGAGAGGGGTTGTTGCAAGCTTTTGGATGCTGCAACTATACAGAGGCCCAAGCTGCTCAGCAGTGCTCAAAAATGAAGAAGATAGAGAAGATAACATGCAAGAGAATTTCTGTCTAGTCAGACCTACATACCTACAGAAGTTCTCAATGGGATTAAAATAATTCAACAAACACATTCTTTTCTTAATACATCGTATTTTTCCTCTAAAAACTGCCCTCAGAAATAATAAAATATGTTGGAGTCCTTACATACTCTGGGAAGAGAAACGGGATGATGCAACAAACTTTTCTCTCTCTTTTTCTTTTTGTTTTTTTGGTTTTGTTCCAACAGACCAGTAAGACAATTTTAAAAGGAAACAAAACCTAAAAATCTACTCCTTTCTAAGTACTATTTATTTTAAGCCCAAAAAAGGAAGGAGACAGTGCAACCCAACAGAAATCATATTCATTGCACTATGTGTGTATTCAGGACTCGCACTGTTCCTGATCAGAATAAACCTGTCCTCAAATAATTTGCTATTTGTGCATATACACAGCTAGTCCTGTAGATACAGACTCTGTTCTCCGCTGACCCAAAATAGTGCCCATAGCTGCAACCACCCAGAAGCAGAATACCTGGTACTGCATTATTGAGTCATTCCTGAAGTCTTGTCTTTATCTACTTAAGGAGTCAAAACACTGAAGAAGGGGTTTTATACACCTTTTTAAAATTACTTTTAGCATGTTTATCCTTCCTATTCCTGAAGATTAAAAAGTCATGAGAAGTGATCAGTCCCTTCTTGGGCTGTTTGACATCAAACTGGTATTTATGACAGGGAATTTTCTGGCTGAAATTTCTGTGAAATCAGCATCAAAAAACTAACAGACCCCTTGGATATACACACACAGTTCTATGTTGATAATCAAGTCAAACTCCTTTCCTTGGCCTTCTTCCAGATGCTATCAGCTGGAGAATTCAGTGCGATCAAGAATGTAGTTATACGTTGGAAATGTTACAGCAGTAAATGGTATTCAATCAATTTGTATTGAAGCAGAAAATGTGGAATGATGCCTTAGCCAATAACATGCCAAATTGTATCAATGGCTTCAGACAAGACTAAAATGCATCATCTTTATCAACTCCTCTTTCCACTTCCTGTCTGTCCCAGAAGGTTCTCTGCAGCTCAGGACTTCTCTATATCCTTCAGGTCATGCACATGCAAAGAGTTATAAAACAGAGTAAGATCAAGTGAAAAGTGAATTTAAGAGAAGACAGGATCATTTACTGAGCATGCTCAAATTCATAATGCACCAAGTAGATTAGAAACCTGCATTAAATATTTTTATGCCACTCTCTTCTACAGAAGCATGAGATCTTAAGATCTTAATTATGGTTTGATAGCAGCTTTGTTTAAGGGTAATGACTCTGTGATAACACCACATTTAAGTCTCCAAATTCTCCAGATTATTGTTTCCTGAAGAACAAATCTGAAGAACAAATGTAACTCATCTCTGAACGTGCAAATAAATCTCATATACGATCAACTAATGTCCTTATAGAGGCTGGAAACACCAAAGGAATGTTCACATAGAGAAGAAGATTTAAGATAGGAGAGTTCTTGGAAATATGTTTAGCTAAATCTGTAAGAAATTAGTTCTCGTCTCTGAGGAGAAATCATGATTCAAATTCAGTACTTGAAATGATGTCTTTCATCAAGGAGTTCATCTTTACTTGAAAATAGATGAACTTAAACAAAAAATTCTACCACCTACTCTACCTGCTATTTTTGGCTGCCAAGCAGACCTCTGAAGCCCTACAGCATTTGTGTGGACAGCACAACTGAGGAAGAAAGCAGTAATTGTTTCTGAAGTTTTCAGAAACACGACAACCTTATTTCTTCCTGAAAACACAAGCATTTTTTTGGTGCTTGTAGAGCAGCCAGCTCTAAATGAGTTGTACATATATGAATTTTCAATTCAATGATGATTAACAAAACATTAGTAATTGTATACCTGTTTTAGACAGGCTTGACTTTTAATGGCAACAGGAAACTTCATTCTTGAAAACTGAAAAACTGCAGACTAACAAGACACTAACTAAAATGTAGCCAAATCCATTTATACTCTATACTATCTACTTTTCAGGACTAGATTCACGTTCACCTGGTGCATATTTTTTTCTTCTTAATATCAGATTAAACATGCTCAGTAATAGAAAGTTTCCAAGCAATCCCAAAGCTCTTGGATATTACCCATCTTTTTTTTAAATTTTTTTTTGTGCCATGCCAAGCAGCCTTTCACCACACAGATGCAAGCCCCAGGCCAGCCCACATGATAACAAAAGGTAGTTCCTGACCTGATGTTAGGTATATAGGGGATGTGTGTATTGCAAAGAAAGCTAATACACCCTGGGATAGCGGAAACACACACTAGAATGGAAAGAAGTTCTGCTTGGGGATAGGGAGCCAGGATCCTCCTCCAGCAACTGCCTCACTGACTTCTGCCTCCTCATCTCTGTCCTACCCTCTGTTGTGGCTGCTGCCAAGGTGGGCTCCGGGAAGCCATGCTCAGGGGTCCTGCGCATCAGCACCTCCCCCTCTTGCTCACGTTTGATCCCTAGGTCTGTGGAGCCGTGTTGGATCGGTGAGCCAGGAATGCTTGAGTCAGCCTCGATTGAGAAGTCAAAGCCATCTGGGATTCAACATATAACATTTTAGTGCTTTTCTATTCCTTTCTTGGCATTCCAACCCAGGAAGGGAAAATAGAAAGTTTATGCGGACACGGAACAAACACAAAACACTACCCATGCTCAGTTAAAAGTGGTGAGAACATCCACAGAGAGGGACAGGTGGGCTGTACTGTAGACCAGAGACCAGCAAATGAATATAATGGCAACTACAGTGAAGACAAACACAACGCAGAGTCCTGAAAACAGGGGACAGCTACTTGTTGTCCTCGACATCCTGATTCAGCTGAAGACCAGAGGTCATCAAATCATTTCGCACGTGGCCAAGAAGAATAATGAAAAATAAAAGGGGAAAGAAATGTACTACAGGAAAATAGGTAATTCCTGTTTTCAGACTTTTTACTCTCAGTTGATTCTTATGTTATTCTCCTTTTTATTTGCATTGATTTATGCAGCTTTTTTAAACTAATGTTTTATACATGAAGTAACAAAGCTTTAAAAGTAGATAAAGTGATTTCAAAGCAAGCTTTTTGCTACACCTACACTGAAGATGTCATCACATCAAGGTGAAGATCACTTCTTTTTTTTTCTTCATGAAGTCAAGCACGCTTCCGTATGATGTAAGTACTCACTGAGGAAAAAGAGAGACTAATTCTAAACTATCCAAACCTATATTATAGCCCCCCAATAAACTGGGGCATATGATGGTAGTAGTGTGATGTTCAGTTTTTTCCTCTCCCACTGCCATCAGTAGCTTTAGGCAGCTGGAATCCTATTAAGGTCTAGATGTTAGCATTCATTCCTTGAGCTATTTACAACAGGAGGCAGTTGAGTTTTAGTACAGATTAAACAAAGAACTCAAATTCTAAGCCACACTTTACCCCTACAATTTCATACTGTGTTACATGGAGAAAAAAGAAGTCTTATTTTCCAGTTTCTCCATTTTCTCACCTACCTCACAGTTTATCAAAAAACCAAAACCAAAACAAACACCCCAAATATTCACGTTCATGCAGTGCTCCGAAGATGTAAAATATTATATATTATTATGGAGTACCACTTTTCATAAACAAACAAAAAGCCCCCCCAGTGTTCTGTAAACATTCAAACTCAGAAGCCAGATTACAGTGATGATGATGATTACAGTACATTGTGATACGTGCTCCTGGCAGAGAAAGCTCACCTTCTCTCCTCCAGCGGTGCCGACGGATAGAAGCTGTTGTAATAGCACTCCGAGAAATTCTTGGAACTGTTGGAGTAACTTCTACTTTTAGTACCTTCTGGCCTTCTTGTGATGCATCAGGAGCGTCAAAAGGCAGCGAATTCTTCATGGCATTTGCAACCTAAGATAAAAGTAAGATGCTGTACTACTACTGCCCTTGATTGCACTAATGGCAATATTGGATCTCTTGCTGCATACCGAAAGGAGAACAAGCAAGAATTGGTAATTAGGCCAGATTCCCCTCAAGATGCATGACCCCATGCCCAGGATTCAAAAGTTGATTACATGGAAAAGCTCATCACAAACCTATTCTCAAAACTAGAGTTAATTTTCTCCATTTTTTTTTTGAGGCAATTTATTTTGTTCTATCTTTGCCATCTGTAGTGACAGACGTTAAGAACACATACAGGAAGTTCTCCATCCAAAAGAGACTGCAATATGACAAGGCAAATACCATTTATGTTTTATGACAAGAGAGTGTCAATAAAACCAAGTCACAGCCCAAGCCAATGCAAACAGCCAGTGGCCTTGTGCACAGGGGGACAGGGCCGATTTCCACCACACCTTTCCCCATAACACTCCCCACCCCTCCCTGGAAACAACCTCAACAGAACCCAACCAAGGGGAATAGACTGCAGGTACTTGCAAGATTCATTTAAGAATTAAAAAATATTTGCAACCTAAGCAATGAGCATCAAGTTATTAAAATACACTCATCTTTAGTAAACCTATTTTTTAAATTGGAATAGCCTATTATAAAGTCAGAAGTTATGTTTTGCAGCTTTGAGGAGAACAAGTGACTTCTTTTGGCTTTGATGTGTTAATTGCTTCTTTAAGTTTCCCATAAAATGCCTTAGTGGGACTAGAGGTTTACTTTAAAAAAAGACAAAAGCAACTTTCAGCAATGTTGCTTAGTTTACAAGTAAATTGCTCAACAAAGATGAACTCCACAAAAGCAAACTGGTTCTCTATGGCATGTATGATATTCAACAATAACAAAGCCGATGCACACAAAATATTACTTAAAGCTTCAAAATGCCCCCAAAACCACAACCCATAAAATGAACACATCTTGATTTTCCAAAATCTTATTGACATTATACAACTGAAAAGTAATAAAAATACTAGTCCTAGGGGACTGGAATAGCAGCTACATAGCTAATGCTATATATTCAAGCAATTTGACTTTGACAAAGACTGGAGCCCTTTCCTCTCCTTGCATTCCTGATCCTGATCTCCAGCTACTGCTGTGATCCTGTAACTCTACGTTAAACATCATTTCCACTGCCTTCCTGTCTGATTTCTAACCAGCACTAAAGATTAGTGGCATCACCACAGAAATGCTTCTTATCATTCCACCTTCCACTTGTCCAACACTAATTTTCCCTTTGCTGGCCAGTCTTCTCAGACTCACCAGTTATTAGTGATCAGCTTTCCTATTCATACCTAGGCCTTTTTCCATGCCATCCACTTGAGATGGTACAAACTGCCATTTGTTCATCCTATCTTTGATCACACGACAGACTGCAGGAACTTACTTCTGCTGACTGAACCAAAGCAGATCAAAGTTACACAAGTATTTGTCTTCCCATCTTCGACTCACTGGAGTTGCTACCTCTTTTGAATACATACCCTTGTCAGTATACAAAAAAATCTGAACATTTGTAGCAAAAGACTTCTGCAACATGACCAGAATCGTGACAGAGCATTTCTGCTTGTTGAACCTTTTAACAGCTGGCCCTTTCTAACAGTACAAACTGTACTTCTGGGGACTGAGGAAAACCATATGGAGATAAAAATCAATGCAACAGTAAATCTTTGAAACAATCTAAACAACCAGTCTGAATGAGTCACAGTCCTTGTCTGACAAAAACACCCTCAAAACCACGTTCTTTCAGGATGCAAAAACACTTGCTCACGATGTCTAATCCAGCACTGAAAGGCAGGAAAACAAACACACAGCACAATTCAGACTTGGCAAGCCAAGTCTGCAGCTATCAATGACAAAGGAAGGTTGGTTTCATGCCAGACATCCACTCTTGCCTACCAGGAAGGAGCTCCAAGGAAAGAACATTCACTAAGAGCAGTAAGTGCATCAATAAAATACATTGGATAAAGCTGCTGTCACAATAGGGCCTTGCTGATCCATGGCTCCTGTGCCCTGGACTTGGACAGCCTGTGTGTCTGCTCTGAGGACTGGGATTTCTGTCTGAAAATCGTGCAGAACTCTTTGTTCAGAGAAAAAGACTGACTGGAACCGGTCTGCTCCCCAGGTCCAAGGCGGTGCTAATTCTGACACGTGGGGATTAGTTTGTCTCTGTAGAAACTCTCACTGGTTTCCTGACCAGTACCCAGTGTTCGTTAACAGAAATACTTCTCTTTAACCAGAGAAGGCATTCCCCTTGTGTTACTTCCCGCCCCTTCCACTGCAGTCTCTGGGTAGGACTGACAGAAGACCACTTCTACATTACATTTCATAGCTTTCTGACACTGTTTTTCCACTCGGATTTTTTTTAGCTTAGTTTTTTTTCTACAGGCAATAAAAACCTATGTAAATAAGAGCATGGATCTACTGAGTTGTCAAAAATGTTTCTCTAAGAAACAAACACAGGGACCACAATGTTTCTAATTGTAATGATGACTGATGGTATTCCTATAATTACACAAATACGTTGAATACAGGTATCTAAAAATAGTCCTAATGTGGGGGTTTGCCTGCATATTAAATAGACTTCAAAGAATTCGCTGCCATTGGGAAATCCTAGGCAGAAGCTGAATTTACCAACTTACCTGTGAAGCATCCCAGATGCTTCAGATATTTATTTGGTGCTAGTAGTTTTAGGTTTAAAACACAGAATTTTATAATGCTGCTAAAATTCACACCTCCTGAAGAATGCAAGGAGAGGAAAAGGTGCCAATCTTTGAAAAAGTCAAATTGCGTGAATATATAGCATAGGGAAAAGATGTATGGGTGATTTTTTTAATAAAACTGACAATTTCTTAAAGCTACTTTTAAAAAATGTTTGTAAAATAAGACAATGATCAGAGTATTAAAAAGAGAAATTCCACCAACAGGCCTGCATGCATATGCAGGAAAAACCTGACAACCAGGAAGGGGTAAAAATTGGTGATGTCATGATGTCACCAGACAATAGGAGCTTTGGAAAAAATCCCAAAGACATTCTAGAAGATTCTTACAATTAGAAGTAATCTCTAAGGACAAACTGATTAAAAATGAACAATAAAACTAAAAATTGTCATATCATCAAGTTCCAGATCCTCCTACACATTTTTTTAAATGCAGTAGTTTGACAGGATGGCCCAATTCAGCAGGTTCAATATTTAATTTAAAACTTTCAATCTGATGGAGTGATGAGTCATTTCCAAAAGGAACCAACTATTATAATAATTCAGTGGATAGCAGGCATTTTAAATGCAGCAGTGTCAGAAAGCCTGCAGATAAATTTTACAGCCAATATTAATATATCTAGAGAATAATTTTATGCAATTTAGTTCAGAAAAGAGTGATCTCAGACTGCCACATACAAAGATTTTTGCCAATTCGCTCCTTCGTCAGTTATGTAAAAAGCAGTGACATTTTAGTTAGTTCAGAGGAGGACTAAAGGCTTCTAGCCACAATTCAGAGGCAGAAACTGAAACAGCAATCTAATTTACTTTATTCTCCTTAATTTCCCTCTTTCTTTTGATTCTCATTCCCACATTTGACAAAAATTTTTCCTTTCGCTCTTTCAACCTTCTCATCCTTCCCAGTCACATCCACCTGCATCCAGCCAAGTTTCACCACTTTCCCCATTTATCTTCTCTCTTTTCATGACTAGAACAGCAAATATAGTGAAAACTGAAAAAATCCCCACCCCAAACAATCAGAACTACTCCACTTTATTGCTGTTCCTCCAAACAAGGTAAAGATTAAGATCTGTGTGACTTTTATCGAACAAAATCTGGCATTGACTCTGGGACTGGAGCTCCCTTTCACTTTCAGCTCTATCCTGCTGTTGCTTTCTCTACTCTGTTATCAGTTAAAACCCACAGCTTATTTTCAGCCCCAATGAAGGTCTAGAAGCAAAGAAAACACCTTTTTTGCAACCAATGCCCTCTAACATGCAACTATTCAGTTAAGCTTCTTTGAACCACTCATCAGTAGCTTACGTCAGAACAACATAAACATTTTCAGCCAACTGTAATATATTAGCAAAATCCTAGCTTTCAGCCTCAGTGAGTCCTAGGAGATCCCAACACCCTGGATTAATACTCAGCAGAAAAAGTATGGTATAAATAGCTATGTTGAAAACACCAGCTGTTAACAAATCACTTGCATTTGATAGTGCAGTGAATGGACACAAAAGCTTTCATTACCAGTCTACTTCAGAAAAACATCCATACTCCTCTTAACCAAGCCCATAAATTAGAGTGGATTGTTTCTTACCAGCAGGGGCTGTGAGTAGAGTTCAAGCTGTGCTCTGTAAATTATGTCCTCCAATACCTCCTGGCCAAGCTCCCATTGACCATTATATCTAAAAAGCAAGGACAGATATTTATCTTCCACATCTTATGAAAACAAACTTGTCTTTTTTTCTGCCCAAATCCAGCTTTTTGCTTCTCAGCTTATGTGGAAAATTCATCAACTGTATGTGTGTACATTCACTTCTTTTACCAGCACAAAGTATTCTATTACTTTGTTGGTGTAACAAGAAAGCTGTTTCATATTCCCTCCAAGCAAGACAAAATTGATGCCATAATAAGGACAAACTTTTAAAAAATGGGGTTAACATGCAAACATTAATGCTATTTAGCAGAACTGACTTTGCACCAGAAATGTAGTTTTGCTACCCCAGATGCTGACATTTAACAGGTCTGTATTTCATCAGTTTATCTTGGCATCCAAGCTCATTATGCTTGTGAACAGAAGGTATCTGTGGCAGTGGCAAGGTGGAAAAAGCTGAAACCAGAAGCCTATCTCTCTTCAGCACCTACTGCTGGGCCCTTCATCACCTAATTCAGTGCTGACAAAATATTTTCAAATTATCTGTTGGCTGAATAAGCAAGTAATGGGAAGTACACTAATCGAGCATAAACTTGTGTTATGAGTCTAACTATTTTTTTCAATTATAGAACAAGTGGCATTTATATTTTAATTCATGTAAAAGCAGACCTTTCTGTTTAGGTAAGAAAACCCTGTCCACTTACATGGCATAATAGACACCTGTGAGCAGCTGCACCATGAAGTCAGGGTCTAACACCACTCTACCACAGTGTTCTTTCCAGCGTTTCTCATGCTGCCGTGGAAATCCACTCACACACAGCCTAAAAAAAACACCATTACAAGTATTAACCCCACAAAGACTACAAATGTCTTTATATCATAGAGATTTTAGTTATTTTCAAAAATTTTAAAATATAAATACACAACACAGAACATTCTTACGTTGCATTCCTAATCATTACAGCAGTTTTGTAGCAGTGCCTCATTTTGTAGCTTGCTGATAGTCCAGTGTTACTCCCAAGAAGCCAGTAACTCCACCTGTTTTCCTCAAATCATAACCAGCTTCTAAAGAACAAGGGTGGCGAGGTGTTCTCCACTACCAGCCAGGAGACTCTCCCCAAAATTCAGCAACTGAAACCAATTTTCTTTAAAGGAAACATTTCAGTGGTACCGAAGAGAAGTATGTCACCTACCATCTAATGTATGGTGACAGCATGCACTCACCTTACACTTAAAGTTAGATAACACACATACCATAGTCTTGAGAACTGCTCTCAGCTGCATTCTAAAAAATATTTCTGACCCTTAAAAAAGGGGTTTGCCTTCCCATATACTGCCTACATAAAACCTAGGATAATTTATTATATCCTTATTGTATCAGTTTACTATCTGAACCCTCATCATGGAAGCAATACATGGCCACTGATACGTAGCAACTGCTGCACTGTTTCCAAAACAACAAAAATCCCTTGCATATGAAATGTTATCTTGCTTCTCTGCTCAAAGAACAGATCTAATTTTCAGATGTAGGAAAATGGAACGTATTTGGCAAATTTAGTATAGCCACAACTCAAGAGAAAATGATGGAAGCATACCAAGAACCAATCCATCCCCATCAGAAAGCACTTTTCTTTACTGGATGAGTATTTAAAAGTCTAGATGACCCTGAAGGCTACTTCAAAGGCAAGCGTCTCACCTGGAACCCATTGTACAAAGTGACTGGTAAGAAGAAGCAGGCATGTAGACAATAGCTGAATTGTAGCACAGCATAAGAAAGCTCAGCACCTCAAACCTGAAAAGAGAAGAGCAAAATCTTGCATTGTTTATATTCTTAAAATTTCACTGAAATTGAACACAAGAATTCTACAATTCTCAAAAAGCACCTCACAGGAAGAAGTGTCAGAAGTAAACACACAAATCCTTTAATCCTCTTTCATTATAATTCACTAACTTGAAACAGGCTATCAAACATTCAGTATAAATACTTAAATTTATTGTTCCTGAAAGCCATTAGCATATGCAGGAACTATGAAGGAAATGGGATATGTCATAATATTTGGACAGTTATAGAAGTGGAAATGTCTGCAATGCATTCAAAATTATTTTATCTGTTTTCCCAGTGCTGTCTTTAGACACAGGTAAAGCTGGCAGTCACTAAACAAAAGGGCAACTTCTCTCACTCCTGGTTCTGTCTATCCACTTATCTCCATTTAATTTTTCCTGTAGAAAAAGGAGTCACAGCCCTTGATCCAAAGCTGAATTTTGCTACACTTCCAGGAAAACCTGAATAGACAGATATAAACCAAAGATATTTCCTGCAGATACAGAAATGACAGAGGAGTTATTCTTCAAAATTAACTAGCTGAAGAACATAAAAGGATGGAACAAAGAAAAAGAAAATTATACCTCAGATTACCAAGGCAGTTCTCTAGATTTATTTCCAAGCACTTAATGCTGAGGAAAGAACTGATCACAAAATATATCTGGGCTTGTTTAAGGACTTGTCTCCCTAGTGAAGCACCTTTAGTGTCAAGAGTACATCCACCTACCGGTTCTGTGCTGTGAATGTTTCTCTTTGAGGATGAAGATCACTGTAAACTACTCTGATAAGATCATGCTGACTTAATGCTCCTTCAGTTAAAGCCATGGATCCAATGGTAGAGGGCTAGAAGTAGGTGGTGGGAGAATGAAGGAAAGAAGGAGGGGGAGAAGTTAAGTCATAAGTAAAAATTCCACAAAATCATTAAAACTTCCAACTACCTAAGGCAAAAGACATCCTTATCTTGTGATCTGTAAAAACGAAGATTACTCCAGAATACAGTAAATCTAAAAATATTACCTAGTTTCATTGTTATAAAGTGCCCACCCTTACAAGTAATACAGCAGGTGAGAGCAATTTTCAACTTTGATTCTTACATATCCATGTACAGTAAGTTTGTTCTAATCACACAGACCTTTTGTCGAGAAACAGGAGAGAAAGAAAAATGAAATTCCAAGTTCTAACTGAACTAAGGAAGAGTTAGAAGGAAAATTACTTTTATTCTAACATGTAAGAGGCAAAAAACCACAGTTGCAACTACAACATAACTAACCTCTATTAAAAATGGGCAGTCAGCAAAGATTTTTCAACATTTATATTCCTGTTCTTCTGCAAATTCTAGTGCATTCTATTACACGAACTGCAAGCTACAGACATTGAAAACTTACTGCAACAAGATGCATCTAAAATGGCCTGTGGCATCAAATGGATCCAGTTTTCATTACTCTAACAGATCCAATTTTAATTTACCACAGCAGCTCTCTTACCTCGTGATATATTGAGGGTTTAGATAACGAAGGGATGGTGAAAGACAAAACTTTGTTGTTTCCATCTTTGTCAGCAATTTCCTGCATTAAAAACAAAAACAGAACTCAAACAGAAGTAAGGAGATAGGAATTGGAATAACTGTCAGCTCTTAGCAGTAATTTAACAAATAAGTTAGATATCCTGATCTGATAAGACCATTAACACCCCAAGGACTCTGTGCATTTGCAGAATATCAGCATACGTATTTAATAAGTGGGAAAAGACCTCTTATCACAAACTGCTCTGCAGAATTAGTGTGCAGTACTTAAAAAAACCCCAGCACTGGCTCCTTGATCAGTGAAGACTAAAGACACTGACACAGAAGGGCTGATGAGTCACTTGCTGACAATGAGTAGTATTTCATAATAAATGCACCACAGAGAAAAGGTGAAATCAAGGGGACTGGCAAAGTTCCCTCAGGAGGAAACACACACAATGTATTCTTCAAAGGCTTTCAAACCGGTCAGATTTTGTAGTTGCTAGGCTACTACATAAGCAAACCCTGCAGTTTTTAAAGAAAATATACTAGGAGCAATTACATAAGACTACACCAAAAAGGAGTCTAAAATCCTGCCTTTGCCCTTTGTACAGCAAATTTTCAAACAATAAGCTCCAGTCATTCCAGTTTATGTAAAAGTTTAGCCCAAGGTAGCTCAGTACTTGTAGCAGGCTTCAAGGATTACAACAGGAGGACAGCTGACAGAATTTGACAGAATGCAGATTTATTTATCCTTTTCATTTTCTAAGTATTGAGAAAATAACTTCACTCTCAGAATATGTGCAGAAAAATATCGGCTTCATTAAAGATTAAAAATAGTGGAAGCCACTGTTCATTTTGAGGTCTCTTTCTTTCTGGATATGGAGAGAATGGAGAAATTACTGTCCTTAAAAATATGAATCACGAACATGACTTTCAAATGAACTGCAGAACATTCATGAAAAAACAGGAGAAAAGATAAATGTGCTCTTTCAATCCAATAAACAGTACCAAAAATCAGTTTCCAAGCAATTTCCATTGTTTTTTTCTATCAGAATAAATCTAAAATAATTAGATTTTCCAGCTGTTAGAGCTGATCTACAGACACATAACTAGAATACGTTTTAAGAATCCCAGTTTGGCTGTTCTGTGTCTTACGTGTAGAAATATTAAAGGAGGGGTTAACAATGACAGTAGAGGGAAGGGTGATGCTTCAGTAGGATATGTTTTAAGGTCCTGTACCACAGAAATTCCCACTAGAGAATGCCTCTTGTGGCATTATTGCTAAATTTATCAAACAGCCTCATAACATTACAAAAGTAAATATTTCCAGGCTAGGGGAAGGGTGTAAAAAACTGCTTTTACATCCAACAGCCAAATTTAATAATTTACAGTTACTTTTACTTATTCTTAAAACCACAGTGCCCCTCAAGACAATTTAGTGACTCAAATGTACACATGGACGTATCTGAGTGCTCATATGCAGCGTGGTTTCACCTCCAAACCACCCTTAAAAAAGACACCTTCAGAGTACGTGGGAGGGCAGGGGAAGTGACACATCAAGACTGACTAAGCATGTTAGCCTGGCAATCATAAAAAGCTGTATTTTGCAACATTAAGGAGGGCTACCTAATTTCCTTACAAAAGAAGTATATAAAAGTTTGAGAAAGCCCATGATATGATCCTTTTCAGTGAAAATGATTTTTCCAAAAAAGGTAACTATAAACTAAAAAAAAAAAAAAAAATTTAAAGAAAAATTTTTTTTTCAAACACGTCTTTACTGTACCTTCATTACATCATGCTTTTCTCCATATTAAATACGCTTTCTTTTAAGTACATTTTAATTTTTAATATGTTGTTCCAATCATTTACTTTATTCCTAGCAGTCAGTGATGCAAAACTTTGGATCAAGACTTTCCCCAGCCACTCCCACTCATCCCACTTACCAGGTTGTAAATGCCAAGCAGCAGTGCTTCAATGCAACCATTGCTCTGCCTGTCCCTGCTGGCAGTGAGACGCAGATAAACCCAGATCAACTCTGGCAAAAACTGCAGCGTGAACCTCTTGAGCCGAACTTCAGAACTACGATAAAGTTCAAAGAGCTGGTGGCAAACAGGCTCCAGGAGCTGTGGAAAGGCAAAAAAAGCTCATCACTTACTGGTAGGCTTCTCTAGCAAGCAAGACTGAAACAACAAATCTAGGGACCATGTCATATAGCCATCACAGTCAGTAAAAACTGCATCCCTTGATGGCAAGTCAGTGAATGAATCACACTGGTATCTGCATTCTGTGTAAGGAGATCAATAAGGACACACCTGAGGGGCACTGGTACGCAGCATTTGGACATGTGGCCACTACAGCCACTGGCACATGTGCTTTGAGAAGATTCTTCTCTAGGGCTGTCAGTACAAGGTTTATTTTCTATACAGGTACTAATTTAAGGCGTGTGACAGACATGTGGCTTGAACTATGTGCACTGTAAAACTTTAGTGTATTTGTAAGGTCTATAAAAGTACAAAGGTTAAAGATTAGCTGCCAATGACAAGTCCATTGACAGAAATACGAATTAATTTCTTACCTACACTTTTTGAGTCCCAAAACCAGTAAGTGTGCATGTTTATTACAATGCAAACTGATCTTTTCATTTTGAGCTGCACTTCAGGTATCAGTACAAGAATCAAAAAAAGTCCCCTATCAAATCAGTAAGGTAAACCTGCCATTTTAAGTGCCTACAGTGCTAAACCAATATCTAAGATGCATCCATGGAACTGTTAAGGAACAGGAAAAAAGCAGAAAGAACCACACTAAACAGTCTCCCATGATTAATCAAGTTTTTATTATCAAAATGAAAACTTACGGAAAAAAAAATCTTGAAAAAAAATTTTAGATTTCCAAGACACATTTTTGTAACGTTTGTGACCACTATCTAATATTGTGTTCTACGAAATGGCATGATGTGACGTAAGGAAAATATTTATGGGATTCAGTGTCCAAAAAGACAGAGGCATGCATGTAACCTAAGGCACCTGTATTCATATAGAAGAGCTACAGAGTCTGAAAACAGCGGCCAGAATCTCAGTTGTTCTTTCTAACAGTATCTGCTTCACGCAGCTCTCTTATACATACAGACATACAGATTAGATAAGGCATATATTACCCTTCTTCCACTCCCAGGCATATGCACCTTAGGACTTTCAGAGCATGAGCAGCATATTTCATGAACTTTGATGCATTCTTTTTTCATTATTTTGTCTATTCATCATAATCACAGTATCACAAATTTCCTGTGGAATTGATGGTCACACTTTGGCTATGCTGCACAAAGATGTATTTCTGTGGTTTGTTGTGAACCGTCCACCCTCTTAAAAAACTTAGGAGTCCCTTGCTAACAGCAGAGGGACCAACATTTCTTTAAGTGAATAGTTGGAATGTTTGATAAATGTGCAGTGCCATAAAGCTTCATGAATGTACAATTTCACATACCTATACCTACACTTAGATACTTTACACTGCTGTATCACAAACTTAAATTTGACAGAATTGTCTATCAAGAGAGCTGCCTTAAGAGAGCGTCACTCAGGAAAGTTTCATTTCCAACACACAATATTCTGGTCAACGTAGCCCATATTTAACCACCAATTACGTAAGCCATAACATGACATTTACGTAAAATAAAACTTAGCTGTCAGAGAAATCTCTTCTTCAACAAGGCTCTGGTACAAGCATCTCATGTAACAAGGCTTCTGATTTATAGGTTTGTTACTCTAAGCTAGAAGCCAGCGTTTACAACAGTGAGAGAAAGCAAAGAGATACTCCACAAGGAGAGCCACGAAAGATGACACTGACAGTGTTGATACAGAATGAGAGAAGTCCAGTCATTGAGAACAAATGGATTTTTACAAGTCATGTAAATCTATCTATACACACATATATCTGTATTTATATGTATGTAAAGAAAGACAGAGAGAAAGATGAAAAGAAAGATAGAAAGATAGATATAAAATAACTGACCACTTGATTTTTGGAGTGAGATCTAAATGAAATTAGAAGTCTGTAAAGCTTCTATTACAATAATTTAAAGGAAAAAATGGTACAGCTTTCTGGTAGTATATTTATTCCAGCCTTTTATCCACATATAGCACTTTATGTTCAAAAGAGGCATAAGTATACCCTTTCTTATTTTTTATTTAGTAGAAACTCCTATCCACAAGTGACAATAATTATTAAAACCAACTGTTACAGTAAATATTCAAATCCTCAGAAATAGAATTGTATCCTAGTTTTATGAAAGGTGCAACACATTTCAGATGTTCAAATTTTAAAAAGTGGTTACTAAGTAATTCAGACACCACTAAATAAATCTGTAGATTTTTCTTTAAAAGAAAATACGATCAAGAAGAGAACAGAAAGAAAAAGAAATCTCTGAAAACAAAACCTACAAGCATATCTGCAGGGAGATGACAAGTGCAAGAAAAACTAAAAATATTATCTGAAACCAGATATATACAATGGCAATGCTATAAATAGTACCTCTATTAGATTAGAGATGACAGCAGCCCAAAGCTCTTTCTTATTTGAAATTAGCCAGTCTAATCCAAGTCCCATTAAAAACAGTGGAAAGGAAAAATTTATTTTAGCTCAGTCAGATGAACCTCAACCAGAGCAGTTACTAAGTTTATTCTACCTAGTTTCAAATGAAAATTTTATAAAATTAGTCTTTTAAGTAAAGACTGGGGAGACATGCTCCCTAGAAAGATGCAAGCAATATCCAGTCAGTGGTGCTGCAAGCATTCAAATTCTCCTTACTTTTAGTAGTTGCCATATTTGTTGTAGAAAATGTTTAACAACAGCAATTACTTTGGTAGAAACCTGCAACTACTATAGCACTTTGGTGTGTTCAGAGCTTAAGTCCACAAGAAAAAGCTGCCATCACAAAGATGCTACAAGACCAATATTCTCAAAAGCACAGAAACCCAGGAATTCCCTATTGAAGTACAGTATGACAGCCTCCCACCTGGAAACACAAAACTTAACACTGTGAGAAAGAACAAATGTTTTCCTTGCATCCTGGTTATCTGGCTTTCCAAACAGCCAACCTGTTCCAAGTAATTCTCTGAATACACATACTGAGAAGACACTGGATAAACAGAGGAAATGGAGCTTTTGTCATCAGTAGTGGGTGTATACATGAATTGGCACACATTTTTTAATTCCAAAGATCTTTCAGTCCAAAGTCAAAGTAAACTGAGTAGTACAGAAGTCAGCACAAAAATTCAAAGTAAAAGCTCTCTTGTAATCCTCTCTCTTTCCTAACATACAAAGTAATTTTAAGAGCTTTCCTATTAGCATAAGCAGCAATAAGCATAAAAAACAAATTACATTTTTACTGACTTAAATATGCAGCAAGTGCCAATGATCTTTCACTCTCCATTTTACACCTCACAGAGATGCAAACTAGTCATGTTTTAAGGAAGATGATGAATAGCTTTCCTTTGGCTTATTTTACAAGTTTTCCAAATCCTAAGTGTCCTATCTTGAAGTTAAATAAAATGCTTTATAAAAAGCATGACAAATATTGGAAGTACTTGCCTTTTTGAAGAATTCAATTGTAGAAAATAAAATGTGCTCATTTTAGACTTAATGCTGACATAATGGGTGAAACCATTTATTATTTGAAGAGTACTGGGTCTGGGATTGTTTGGTATTGCAAAGGTGATCTCATTCTGTTTCACAGCGACCCTTTCTGAGTTAAACCTAATTAGCCCCACATGAATGTTCAATATTTAAATTTCAGTAGTGCATTAACTTGACATCCAAAGAGTATTGTCTATAGCCATAAACCAACCCTAATAATTGTGGATCTATCTGAATAACAGTACTTCAAAACCACTTTACTTCTGAATTCAAATACTACACAAAAATCAATATATTATTCAGTTAAATTAGCTGTTTATGAGCAAGATCAGTCTCTACACTCTATGCAAATTTCTGTTCCAGTAATCTTTATATTTAAGAAAGTCAGGGCACTTCCTCAAAGGCAAATAGTAAAAATTGTATTTAACTTGTCAATATGCTTGTCTGCATTTAATAGCTCACAAAATAGTAGACACCTGTCAAAAGAGAGAAGCACCTTGGTTGTTTGATTCCTAAGCATGCTGATTCCATGGTAAACTAATAATCTTGGTCTTACCAATAGAGAATTATGTAATTCTAGAAAAATTCATGTTTGCCCTAAACAGTTTGCCACTTTCCAGAAGTTTTAAAAATAGGTCAACTTTATGATTAAGTTGTACTAAAGAATTACTTGCCCATCAAGTTTAAGAATCTAAAAAGTATTTTTGTAACAGTCAACCACATATGCTTAATCTTCATAAGCCATGAATCACCCAACAAATAATGCCCTATAAAGCACATTTTAAAAACCCTCTCAGCTAGAGACAAATACTACAGAATTATGTAAAGTAATAAATTCATTTGGGTTATATTCTTCACACGCAAATAAGTTTGGGAGAAGTGCAACAAGGAAATACATCCTGCCTTAACAAGTAGAACCTGAAGTTGAACATCCTTGTGTCTAGGATTGCTTATCTTATACGTGGTATCAGCAACAGCTATTCCCAAGATTAGTATTTGACAAGCATCAGTGAGCAATAACATAAGATCACCCTAAAAAGATACCCTTTTTGCAAATCTTGAATGCTTATTCTCAAAGCAATGAGAAGCGTTTACATTTTCAGGAGTCTACACAAACACAAAGACACAGCAGCAATGGTGGCTTTGGCTTGAAGAGAGACTAACAGTAGCTTTTCAGTACAAAGAAAAAGGTCACTATGCAGGTTATTTATAATACTGAAATGAAGCTGACAGCTATGAAGCCTTTTTTTTTTTTAACTTGCATGAGCATTATGCAATCTCCTTGAAGCTCAATCAAGCATTCAGCTTCCTAAAACAGCTGAGCTGTACTTGGGAAAATAAAGAACTTCCTTGCTGTGTACACTACCCATTTAATTTATAAATACATGAGAGATCACAGATGATACATTAAGTATTTGTAAGCATTTTATCTGAAGTAGTTTACATGTCAGAGAATGGTATGCTCGCAAAATTTATTCAGAAGTTCTGTTTCACACACTTGCCCAGAAATGCTCCTCACAGAAGCCAATGGGTTGGAAAGCTCAGTTTAACGTCACTTGCAAAATGAATTATGTACAAAGGTAAGCTCAGTTTGCATTGTGTCTATTTATATTTTGGGGCCCTGGTTCTGCTCTTGTTTACAGCAGCATAAACCAAATTCCACAGAAGTGGTACTAGTATAAGCACAAGAAGATCTTGTTATCTTTAATGGCATTTAAAAAATTGATTCTATCTTCCACTGTAGTAAGCCAGCACATGAGAAGCACATTGATCTTTCTGAATTTCACTGTAAAGCCTACTTTGTCTCAGTTATGACTGAAAGGTGGTTTCTGGGAACTAAAAAAACAAATGAAAAAAACCCCAAACTCGAACCCCTCTCCCTTCCAAAACAACAACAAAAAAAAACCCCGAACCAAAACCCCCAAACCAACCCATGCCAAATAAAATACGCCAGCTATGGCAAGGAAAATCTAGCAGACAGCACAAACAGTATTTTTGGAAGCAGTTGAGACTGTGTCTTACTAGAAAGGCATTAAAGGAAAGAGAGATAAGAAGGATGATACCCATGTTAGACTACATTAGAAAAAACAATCACTCTTCCTCTCCATTACTTTAGTTTTACCTGTAGAGGTGAAAGATCCAAGAATGAGAATAAAAATACTTTTTTAAAAACTCCTACCTCATTGTTTGGGTCTTGAATGACCTTATAAAGAGCTGGTACCAGTGGTTTTTTTCGGTGCAATGTAGCTGCATAGCTGGAAATTTGTGATTCAGGTAATGCCTAAAGAAAAAAAAAAAGGTTACCCTGACAAATACTTCCAAGTGTTTAAGATATCCACAGAAGAATTAAGTCTCATCCCAACATCAAAGAAAAGTCCTGAAGTTCAGTAAATGTTCAGACTTGTAACCTAGTTGATGAGTACAAGTCCTTCTCCATACAAACAGCACTTGGGAGCACATAACCATTTTCAGGGTTCAATCCAAAGGCAGTTTAGATTCACCTTTCATAAATCATTTGCTCTAGTTTGATATGAGGATTCTCCTTCTTGATATTCTGTATTTTACAGGCTCTTATCGAAGACTTTATCAAATCAAGTCAACTTATTTAAGAGGTGTGGAGAGTATAGAATGAGCATGGACAGCCTCAAGCAAGCAACTACCCCTGTGGATTTTGCATTCTTGGATCTTAAACAAATTTCCAACAGCACATAATGACTTAATCTCATCAATGATGTGAGGAACTACTATTTCTTAATTTAAATAACAGACTGATTCTTATCATGAAATCATGAAAGTCATGAAATCCTGTTTTCTTGTTTATGCATTATCCTGTATTTCACTCAGCATAAATATCAACATGCAAAACAGCTTAAAAACATGAGAGTCTTCATGACAAAACAATTAATTTTAGGCAGACCATAGGGGGAAAAAGTAAAGTATTTTTCATTGGGTTTTTTTAAGTCCAAATAAATATATACTACTTATTTTTAAATTTAAAAGTTCCTCAATTGGAAATTTGGGCAGCATTATCCAGTTGTTAGTTAAATTCTCTCAGCATGACCTACACAAAATAGAGGTTTTAAAAGACCACATTGCTATTGCAGTGTTCTGCTCTACAATAATAAACAACAAACTACCATTAGAATTATGCATTATATATAATGTACCAGTCAACTCAAATTACACAGACCTTTGCATGCTTTACACATTGTAAGAAATGGAAAGATCAAGTAATCGATATTTAAAATGTTAATTATTTGATATTAAAAAAACCCCACCACTGTGTTTGGTGGCATTAAGCCAATGGTTTAGACATCATTCATCTTCTCAGTTCACCTTGAATTCTGACAGCCATTCTTCCACAACACCTCGTTCTGATCCCAGCATTTTCTTACTTCTTTTGCTTCTCTCTTACCTTTAGAAGAAAAAAAAAAGAAGTAAAATATTAGTTCTGGCAGGAAAATTCAGTTTTTTTACAATCCTACTCAATGAAAAGCAGCTATCCTTCCAATAGAATTATATAATACAAAACAATAAAAAAAGTTGCATTTTGGGCAATCAGTCCCATTATTTAACAATGGTTTAACTGTTTGCTTAGTCTTAAGTGCTGTGCATAAATGGGGTAAGAGGAAAAAGAAGGATTCAGTGCTTCAGGCCAATTGCCCTTCAGTTGTGTTTTGAAAATTATTTAGGTTCAACCAAAAATTACATGTTTGACGTACAAGCGACATCATGGAAGTCCTACAATAAATTGACCTTTTAATAGCCAGACTACATGACTGGAATCACCAGTTCTCAGAATATACTTGTTTTGAGTTCTGAAAGATTTATATTTAAGAACACTCAGTATTTGTTAAACAAAAAGTGAAATGAAATAAGATACAAGGCTTCCCAACACAATTTTTAAGTTAAAGTATCATTTTTTCAATGGCCCTTGGCAGGAAGTCATTGAGAGAATACAAACTCTCTTGGGTAAGGAACTGCTTCAGATTTCTAAAGCATGTTTAAATATCCTAAAATAAAACACATTCAAATAACATTAATTTAAATTCAAGTAACACTTGAGTGACTTATTTCAGCAGAAGCACTGAAAAATAATTCTGTAAAATAACAGAACAACTAACTAGATCTCCACAAACAAAAGCTTACAAAGACATCCTTTTCCACATAGGGAAACAGATACCATGTAATAGTGAGACATGGATAGAAGAATTTAATTCAAAACATCACAGGGCATGCTACAGAAGAAGCTGAGTTCTAGTTCACTCTGCCTGGGAGAAGAAGTGCAACATTCAACTTTACCTCTTTAAAGAAGTCAGTTTTCTAAAGGAGGAAGAGGAGAAGGAATGCAGAAATTTTTCAACCTGGGATGCATTTGTCAAGCCTTCAAGTACTGCCCCGTTTTCTGAAAGACAAAAAAAAGGTATGATGATCACAAAATAAGGAAAAAAAACACAGTAAAGCAAGCACTGATGTAAACATTTTTTGGCCTTACAAATTGAAGTTTATCAAATCCTCTAAAGTCCATGTGAATCCTTCTGCCATAAAGCAAGTTGCCATTAAAAAAAAAAAAAGCTCAGCGTTTTAGCAGGAACTGCCTTCATCCAAAAAACGGCTTTTGTCACTTATGTGGAAAATCCTTCTGTATTAGTGGTGCACACTACCACAGGCACAGTTCTTACAAAGAACAGTGTAAGAAAAATGTGAGATAAAGAAAAGAGCAATAATTTTATAAAATGGGAATCGAATTCATACCCTGACTTTGGAGAACATGCAATTCTTAAATGGATATATTAAGGACTCTCCCTTACTACGATTTCCTTAGTACATATTTCTTACAGAGCCAAAATTTCAGTGTCATTGTGAAAATCACGTATTACACTAAAGTTCACCTTCTGCTGAAGAATCCCTTCATAGTGAGCATGAGGCAAACAACATACATAGGAAACAGCTTTAGGTATATCAGTGTTTTTGTCATGCACTGAGCTTCAAGCTTTCGTATTTGGGAACTTCTTTCAGTGTACGTCAGCCTGAGAACCACAACTGCTGTATCAGTACAGAAATAGTTGCTATCTATTCTGGCTACAGTTACTGCTGCTTCAGTTTTAGGACAAATCGTCTCTCCCTTTCGAAATTATCTGCTTGGATATTAAAGAAATTGTTAAGGACTTGTACAAAGAGGCAAGAGAGGCAGCTGGTGGATTCCCAGCACAGAAGCTGCACTGACCCTGCACAGGAACACTGAGGAAAAGCAGGGTGAGCCCCTCAGCTCGGTGCCCCATCCCACTCCAGGTGCACCTGGACGCTGCTCCAGAGGCACACGAGCACAGCAGCTGTGGGGCTGCCTAAGCTACACACACAGATGGCTCTCTGGGATTTTCCAATGGCCATCTGGAAAGCACACCTTGTGCTTACACTCACTCCGTACTTTGCTGTACCTTTGGGGGGAAAAATATAAATATATCAAACACCGTGTGGGTGTGTCCCTAAAGTAAACTGGCTCAATATATTAAGCCCTGTGCATATTTATTCAAGGTTGAAGTAGCCTGAACTAAGAGTATTGAATTTCATTTCCAGAGTGTTCACATCTCTCTCCCAAAGCAAACAAAATACAGGGAATATAAGTGATTTCTCATGTTTATTTAAAAAATACTAGTTTTTTTTTGTATTATGATTCAAAGGTTCTTATATAGGAACCATAATAACTAACCAAAAATTTAGTTATTAGTAACAATAATAATTAAATATACTAAAATATTTTTACATATGGTCTGATGAAGATTTTTTAAGTACTGAGCAAGTTTCAATTCATACTAAAGCATGGAACAGGAAAGTGATAGTTAGGAATGCAGTCATTCAATGTTAAAATCAAATACAAAAAATCAATTCCCAAAAAACTTCACCACAAAAGCACCTGAAATAATAGTTTGAATGTTTTCTCCTAAACTTATTCATTTGGCATAAATGAGCAGAATATGACAAATAAGGCTGTTAAACTAGACCTAGAACCTTTATGCTTAATATTAAAGCTACAATTCTGAAGGAAGTCACAGTCTTGCATTGTGCATCTGTCAATTACAGATGAGATGTAAACAGAATTTTACCAAGTCAGAGCACTCTCCTAGATCATGCTATGTACACAAATCATAGAATCTTAGAATTATCTTGACTGGAAAAGACCTTTAAGACCATGGAGTCCAGCCATTAACACAGCACTGCCAACTCCACCAACACACCACATGCTTAAGTGCCACATCTACATGGGTTTTTAAATCCCTACAGGGATGGTGAATTCACCAGTCTCAGTATTTTTGCCTTTGAAAATATAAAAATCTGAAAAAAAAGTTTATTCCAACAATACATTGCAGAATAATGAAACTTAAAACTCAGATAACTCCCAAGAATTTCTGACTACAGTTAAAGAAATAAAAAAGGGCTTAATCAACTATGCTCATCAGAGAGCTTGTTTCTCACATCTAGAAGAAAGACATACTGACTGAGTACATTATTATTTACCAGTATGCATTTAAACCACTAACCAAGATCAATCTGCAACAGCAAAATGATTACCCAAATAATCTCAGCCAGTACCACTTGCTACACAATCAACTACTACAGTGGGGATTAGAAAGAAAAAAAAGTGCCACCAATTAGATATTCATAATTGATGATATTTAAGAAGATATGATTATTCAAATATGCAGAGGGGATTTTTTTGTTGGTGGTTTGTATTTTATTCGAGGTTTTTGTTTGTGTGTTTGTTTTCAAGAGGCCAGGATTTTATACTGGTTTAAACATACATGGGACAGATTACATTAATAGGACATGCACTTCAAAATAAGTCCAGTTTTTGGCCATTATATACCAGATGGCATGATGCATATAATGTCATTCTAGTCTTAGCTGCACAATGTATGAAAATATTATGTATTTTCACCTTAAAGGCCATGAGAAGAATACTTTACAATTAAAACCTGAACTGTGTCAGCCAAAAGAATAAAGCTTCATGCTACATAATCTCTTCAGTGCCACTTGTGCAACAGAACATTACGGACTGACAGGTCTAAAAGAACAGAAAACTCCTCTATCAATGTAGCTTGTTCTTCCAAGCTACGGAAACACTCCTCTCATAGCTGTAATCCATTACTGAGCATGGAAAGCAACGTATTTGAAGAAAGATTTTTCCATGTTGCCTCTGTATAAAAAGTAGCACAGAAAGCATCAAGGACGCATCCTTACCCTGAACTAAACATATACTCAATTTCTTCGATCCAGAAAGTTCACAGCTCTGTTAAGAGCAGCACCTGTGTTAAACATGATTAACACCCTGGGCAGCTGAATAGATAGAAGACAACGTAAGATGAGGTGGTCAGAAGTACATAGGAAAGAAGCTTCCCCACCACACACCCACGCTAACAAGACTGGCAAACTCTGGAGGAAGAAAACCAGGCAACACGCTGATAAATGCAGATAACAAAAGCACAATCTGAATTTCTCATGATGAGCTATTTCTGAATGCAGAGGTTTAAAAGACTAAATGGAAAAAGACTAGGTAATACATTTGATGACGCAATGAAAACATCTGTTCAGGAATGCATCAGCAACCAGAAAATAAATCAAGATGCTTGATCACAGCAAATCTGAAAACATGAAAGTAGAGTGTACAAAATTGGTAATATGCTCTTATTTGAAATACTGGCCTACATTTGATGCAAACAACCTAAAAAGAGCTATGTGTGAGGCAGAAACATGGTTAAGAGGCAGCTGAAGACAAAGATTGTGAAAAATAACTTCTTACCTGGATATGGGAGTAATTTTTAAAAACTAGAGAAATAAAGAACTCCTTGTCATAGAAGCACATGGAATTAAGTGGTTGAGAAGGTAGAATGGACTTTTTCTTGTAACAGAGTAATACAAAATAAAATGTTTGAATGTACCAAGATAGAAATCCTAGCCTGTTAACAGTGTACTGTTTCTCACACTGTAAGTTACCATAAAATATCATGAGGACAACGAGAAGCTATTATAGATAAACATTGTAACACCTGTTTTACATAGTTACTTCTGTTGTAGAAACAGAAGAGTAAAGAAGAAAACTTAATGGCGTAAACTAGCACTTCATTGATACGCTTTACAAGAAAACTTCTTTTAGAAGCAACTCCTTGCTTAACCACTCAGTATAGGTGTGTACAACTTCATCCAGCTACTCTGAAGTTATATACTTGAAGATATTAAACAGGCACAGTACAGTCTGTTTCATCGGTTTCCGCACTGGAAAAGGGTCTGACTCTTATGCTAATCTAATCCCAAGAGAAAACAAAACCAGCCTTGGAAATGTTCAATTTTGGTAGATGACTTCTTGTATTTATTTAAAAGTACATGTACTGTGATATACATCTCTAATGATAAACATAGTACAAATACCATTGTGACTTCCCTGTATCCATATCCATAAACATATTATTCTACCAGAATCCTATTTAGTAGACACATAACATAAAACAATAAATTAAAAAGCTACTGTCCTCAACAAATCAGAGCTACAACTCCAACTTGCAATTAGAAACAGGTTCAAATATTCTGCCAGAATTCTCTTGGCCATACACAATACAGCTCCACAATACAGAGAAACAAGGTAAAAACTGACAAAGGCAAAAGAAACAAAACCTCTTCTGGAGAGTTATTAACTTAAATTGTCAGCTCAAGCCTTCTCTTTAATAGAAAGGGCACTCTTCCAACTCTAGATTTTAGGTAATTTAATTGCAAACTTCAGCACACAGGCACGCATTGCAACTTCAAAATATAAATGCTGATGTATTCTGTATGTGGGATTTAGGTTGCCAGCCTTATTAGACAAGCAAATGCAAAACAACTTGGATAAGACATTTCTTCCCTGCCCACTCTGACTCACTAGTAATAACCAGGCTAAAAAGCTTTTTTTGGATACCAGCAACAAAGAAAGTCATGTGAACACAATGGGAGAAAGCCTTACCACAGAGAAGTCAAAGATGACTGATAATAGTCTTGTAAACTTCCATGGTACCATGCTTGCACGGTAAAATCCATTTCTTATCAAAAAGGTTACATCAATTTCAGCAGCTGCCAAAAAAGGGGTAAAGAAAAGGTACAGCCATTCTGTTCCAAAAAGCCTCCTCTAAGTAATTTTAAGCTCTAAATTATCTTCTGTGCCTTTTCAAGCACCAAAAACCTCAGCTGCTAACCTTCTATCTTTCTACCATTACTACAGTGAAACTGTGCTTTACAGATACAAAACTGCTGAAGACATTTAGGGCAGTTGGAATGAAAATACAACACTGAAAACAGACATTATAGAACAGTTTAAAAAACTAATTTAAAGCTGATATTTTCATACTTTACACAGTATTGCACAGAGTAGTTTTAGAGAGCTACAGAAGTCAGGTGACTATAGAGAAAAATTTAAGTCCTGTTTGTCTCACAGAGGCAAATAAGCACAACCTGAATAAAACACAATTGTACACTTCTAGCTAAATTCTTCTCTTATGAGTTCATGCAACAAATAAAGCAGAAAATAGTTGAGATGATTGAGAATGAGGAACAAGAAACTTATCTTCTGTGTATGGAGAAAATACTCCTCTACATTACTTACAGGATTTTGGAAATAAAAATAATAAAGACATTATCCTGCAGCCTTAAATACCACAAAACACACATTAATTATTCTATTATAAAGATCTGACGCACTTAAAAATATATATATACACACACACGTAGGTTAGCCACAGAAATGTTACCTTATTCTCTCAGAACCAGTTTCCTTAGAAACAACTTCACGTAGCCATCCTACACTAAACCTAAAACATTCTCTTGTCAGGATCGTGGTGATAACCCATCCTACGCCAGACAATACAGGTTTGTCCTCCCTTTGCATCAGGTCATATGCAACAACGCTTCCTGTGCTAGTTTGTCTGCATTAACTTCTTTACTTACAAAAACATTTCCATGCAAATTACTTTCCATGTAACCCTACCTCTCCCAAACACCTTTTCGTTCATGGTTTTGGCTCATGAAGTAAATTAAATCTAGATAAGTAAAGATATAAAATGCATAGTAAAAGAAGGAGCCTAAAAAAAAAAGCCCCAGCAAACTAACGCTTGCAAAATCACAGTTAAGGTGGTTTTTTTTAAGGTGCTCAGTGCTGAGCACTAAAAATGAACAGACACAGACTAAGAGAAATCTTGAAACAGAATTTCTGTGGGAACAAAAGCAAAACAAAATTCAAAACCAAAACAAAACAAATCAACAAAAAGACACACCACCAAAAACCCCTCAATATGCACTTTGGAATAAGACTGCAAACATTATACTAAGATCACTATCTGGTCTGTAAAGGAAAGAAATTAATGCAGAAACATTCTAGAAATACCAGCTGAAGATTCTAAGCAGCTTCCCATTTTTGAGGTGTAAAATCGTCACTTGAGAGAAATAAGTGCATGTTTTATTATAAAAATATCCATAAAAAAGCTGAAGTAAATTCCAAACCAGTATCTAAATTCCAATACCAGTATATTTTTCTTGCTGCAGTATTCCCTACCAACTGTAATTCACACAAAATGGAATTTAGGTTACATATTCATTAATTAATTTACCTAACCTCCTTTCTTCTACCCTATTCTCAAAGAGATCTAACCCAGAGGATCCTCTGCTGAAAGTAACGAAATCTCTTATTCTAATCTTTCTAGCTTCCAGATGGTAAAGCCTCCACCTCCAGGAAGAGGAGTGTAAATAGATTAAGCTGAGGTGACAAATTTCCCCCCATCCACACACTTACTTACACATTCACAAATTCTTAAATGAGTGGAATCTCCAAATTTATCTGAATTTACCTCAATTATAGCTAAAATTATGTCATCCTGCTGACTTTTAAAAAATGATGCAGTAAGAATACAAAGTTCCAAAATAAACTTTCAAAAAGGCAGAGTTACAATAAAGATCCATAAGAATTAAGACATATTGTTTTATTGCACGATGCCATAAATTT
The DNA here is from genome assembly GCA_034509425.1 of Eopsaltria australis. NCBI lineage: Eukaryota > Metazoa > Chordata > Aves > Passeriformes > Petroicidae > Eopsaltria > Eopsaltria australis. The sequence goes on from JAVTVJ010000030.1 coordinate 2,664,722, forward strand.
CATATGTGACTCAGATGCATCATTCACATTTTACGTGCATGGTTTTCAAGGATAAAATTAATTCTGATTGAAATGCTGGTCTTACTTTTCCAATACAAGTTCCCAGACCTTAAAAAGCAAACTGAACAACAAACATATGCAACATCACTGATCACACCACTACTCATCATTTCAGAACAGCACAGATCTCTTCTGCTTGACCTAATGGAATATATGAGCCAGTTGAACCCTACACACTTCCAAGAAGGACTCAAGGCACATACAGAGGCACTCAAGGCACTATTCAGAGGTAAAGCAGAGTAGCATCAAGAATTCTGAAATCTAAGATCTGCTTCAACTTTCACAGTTAAAACTGAAGCTGCCTTTATTACTTCCAACTGTCACTGCAGAGGAAACAACTTGTCTTCTTCCATGTCATGCATCACTGCATTATTTCAGTGTCTGTCATTTTCAGTCTCACACTAGTTTTCTGAAAGTTAGAGAGGGGTTTTAAGAACTGCAAAGAACAATCTCACAAAACAGAGAGAAAAACACTTAATTTTATACTGAGATTAGACAGACTGTACAAGTCAGAATTTCCAAACATAAGAAACAAAATATGCTTCTGACCATGTTAATTCTGTATAAGACAATCCATTAAGAGCTATGTGAACATCAACAATCCACGTATTTCACCCAACTGATTAAGGTGATTGTGCTACAAAAATTGGTGCTTATGACCAGTGAAGTTACACTAGCATTCTTCCAGAGCAAGAAATTATATGGTCTTTGTTGGAACCTCTCCTACACCAAAAACAGGCAAAGAGACTGTCTCTAAAGAAAGTGTAATCCTTTTCCATCCTTTCTTAGAAGCTGTCATGAAACTCTGAAACTCAGCTTACTATAACTGGCACTCTGTGGCCTATTACTTGGCCACAATAAGTACATGCTGCTTCTGAGTGAAATAACTGTGTGAGAATTAAAATAGTAGTAAATGTAAATTAGTGCAACAACTACACCAGGTACCCCCTTTGTCTTGGTGTGAGTTTAATAATTAATCTTCACTGCTGAATAGTTAAACACAATGCATATTGTTTACAGTCATTATTCTCCTACTGTTAAACCAACATTACAACAGAATACAAACTGACCGGTTGTCAGAAAGGACTAATGAATATTTTAGTATGAAATTATTCATTTTTTCATGTATTTTTAAATAGTGAGGACATTAAGTTACTAACATATGTGGGGGAAGGTGTTTGGATGGTTTTTGTGGGTTTTTTAACCTGAAATTTACACTATTTTTTTCCTAGGGCAAAACTTCATATATAATATCTTTAGGAACAATAACATAAACACAGCAGAAACAACTTAAATCAATCCAATATTTCATGCAGCATGTTAGGCAAGATTTTCCACAATGTTTTTCACTTATGTAAGCTATAGATCAGTATAAAAAAATAAAGTGGTGTAAAACCACAACAAACAACAAAAACAAACGAAAACAGACCAAAAGAAAACAGCCTTCCACAGGTGCTTGATGACTCCAGCTGGAATGCAGCCTTTTTTCCTCCTCCCCCCAACACTGCAGAAACAAGACCAAGATATTAAATGCACATTACTATTTTCATACCTATTTTCTATTTATAGCCTGAACAAAATTAGAAGTTTTTTGTCAAATACTGCCCTAATGTATATACACATAATGTGAGTCTTCAAGATTATGAAAAAAAAACAATTTAACAGGCAGCATTGAAAATCCATGCAGAAAGCTTTTTTGTGTGGACAGGGGAATGGAATTTATGTAGAGATGGTTCATTTTACAGTGTTCTAGGTTTTCAAACAAATTTTCTAGGACTCGGAAAAAACTCACTGAGTATTCAATGTTTTACTCTTCAGCCATTTTTCTATAATCTCATCCATACACAGAGATACTCTGGGGTTTTGTTTGTAATACTGAATTGTTTTCCCACTAAAAATAACCTCAAAAACAGTTGGTAAAACAGTGCTTTTCCTTTCCTCAAGGTTCCAGAATAAATTTACCCTTGGCAAAAGATCAGAGACGGCCTTATATGCAAACTTGTTAGGAGTTATACTACTGCTTTTTGCAACATCAGTCTTCTTTGAGAAATTCCATATATTACATCTACTTCGAATGGAAATACACCCACAGGAACTATACTAAACATAAATAGTTTCTCTGATCTTTTATGGGTACTACCCATCTGAGTAACATTTATCATCTTTCACTTTTTTATTAGTTATACTGGCACAGAGCAAATTCAGATCATTCTCTTCAAACACATCATCAAAAATTTTTAATCAAAGCCAGAGTTTAATTAAAAGCCTGTTCTGTTTCCCTATGCAATTGTGCTGATAGGGATCAGCAGCATCTACCAAAGTTCAAGCACCAGGCACCTGAAATTGCTAGATTATACATTTTTGGTGTAAGTAATATATTCATCTTTCATACAGCATGCTACATAAAACACACAGTCTTTCAAGGGCAACTTAGACAGAAGGTTTAGAAATACTGAGGTCACTGGAATGCACAGTGAACTGCAGAGAGAACATTGAGTAACTTCTGAAAAAGTAGGGCTGATCAGGTATAAAGAAAAAAAAAAAAACAAAAAAAACCAAAGAAAAAGCCCACACTACCAGAAAAAACAAAACGTTCACAAGAACAAGCCAAAACCAATGCACAGTCCACATGTGACTCCTTCAGCAGATGAAAAAACTGTTCTGAACAAAATACAAACCCAGACCTAACACCCCAGTACTTGCGCTTACGTGCAGATTTGCAAGTTAAGATGATTACACCATAATTCTTTCTTATCAACGAGCAGCAGGGGTTTCATACTTTGGGGGAAAATCCTTGTGCTTTCTGCCTTACCTGCCAGCTATCCACCTGGCAATTTGAAAGGATTTTCATAACATATTTTAACGATCCCTAATCAGTTCTATCTGTTTCATTTAAACTATTAAAACCAAGAAGATGGCAACTTCAAACGTTCCCCTGCAATAAAAAAGGAAATGCTAATAAAAACCTTGTCCATTTTCCATAGATGCAATGCATATGCATAAACATGCAGGATTTACTTATAGCAACCTTACATATTTCAGAAAGCTCTAAAGTCTGCATTCACAGAGACAAAGAGATAATCATTGCAATCTGTTCAAAGTCAGCACACATTACTAAAGCAGAATGCCCCAGCAGTTCATAGAAATAGCAATAAAATAACTACTACTAGAATTCTGCATAAAGCCAAGGAAAGCCTGCATCCTTTCCCTGTAGGAGAGATATTATGTCTTTCAAAAGCTACCCATTGGAATATTAATTTGAAATACATCAAAACTTGATAGAGCTGATAATGGAGAACATGGTGATCAAGGTTTCCTAATTAGCATGATAATGTCTATTTAAGATTTGCTCCCTCCTCTCTCTCACAAGACCAAAAATTTATTATCAAAACAAGCCATCAAATACTGCAGGTTGCAATCATGGGAGTATCATCAGCAGAGAAGGGCAATGGACCATCACACCCACACACATCTCCACCAGCCAAGTGTGATAAGGTTCCTGCAAAATGCTTCAGTAAAATGACAAGAAGCTGTGCTGAAGCAGCTCTCTGTTAGCAGCTGACAAAAAAAAAAAAAGAAAATGGCATAGCACTCCCACTCCCCCACTGACCAGCAAATCTTTAAACTTGCTGCATTTATTAGACAAAATTAATATCTACTTCAATTTTCTTGAACTTCCTTCTACTTCTTATATGTTGAACCTACCTAGTTCTCTGTCTTTAACACAGACCAGAACCTGGAAGTGTGAGAAAAAGGGCACAGAAGAAATAACAAAACTAACCTTTAAACATTTAATAAAATTTAAGTTGCCAAATAAAGTGGGGGGAGTGGAGGAGTGGCACAAAACACACTGTGACAATCAGCACAATACTCAATTACACAATTTAAGCAGCATCAGTGCCAATTAGTATTGGCCACTGACCCCTGTTTTGGTCTGGAATCCATCCACGATCTTAACCTGATTAGAACTTTGTGTACAAAAAATGTGAAATCCCACTGTTGCACATTTATTTTTCTGCCTTAGCATCCTAAGTTTTATTCAATTTAGACACTGAAGTAGCTAGGGGGGAAAAAAATTACTAAGTTAATGTATAAGCATTATTATGGAATTTACTCGAGCATCTTCAACCGTTTTCCTAAAAATGTCAGAGTTTAATTCTGGGCTAATTCGGTGAGTTCAGAATTAGATATATAGGGCTAACATTTTAATCTAAATTAAGAAGTAGTTAGTGCAGTAGTTTTAGTTATGCCATGTAAATTGTAACAGCAGCTGCGAAAAACCGTATTACACTTGCAGCTATCTGAAGGGATTTTAGCTCCAGAGAGAAAAAAGCAAAGCATGTACTCTCTCTCAGAGTTTAATGCCATGATTCCTGGAACACAAGGTATGTGTGGAACACAGCTGCCATTTGAATGATTTAAACACCCAGATGCCTCAAAAACATTTTTCTATGGCTGAGGAGACAAATTCAACAAAGTCTCAAATTGCAACAATGCAACAAAGTTTCATTTCTGCATGTACAAGGAATGACTGCATGAGTATGTTCACGCTGATGCAGAAAAGGTGCATATTCTGAATGTAGCAGTTGTCCTCACATGACCATGCATAGTCCAAACCCACTCAACACCTGCACAAGTAAAAGGGCATCTCAGTCATTTCTGCAGCTGGTCCTTTAGAGACACACAGACAACTAGCCATGCCTAAACTGTTTTAAAATTTTTATTTGCTGTCTCAATTTCTGACACAAATTGTAGTGAGGAGAAAGAAAATCTTGTTCTCTCCTTCTCCCCCAAACAAAAAGCAAGCTAGGAAGTTTTCTTATTCAGCAGATGCACAGAGGCTTCTCAAACTCATGTGGTGTTTACACTAACACGGGTGAAGGCAAAGCTGAAGACTCAGAACACATGAAACAAGTCTTGGCAGATTCAGGCAAACAGAAAAGGCAGTAGCTTGCTCCTAGCCTTCCTGTTCACTGGAGAATCATGCAAGGCGTGTGACACCTGTGATTTTAAGGAAGGGTGGCTGTCACAGGATGTCTGTGAAAATAAACAGTGAAGATACACAGTTCATGAATACTTAGCTTAAATTCATTTGGTATTTTAGGTATTTCTTTTCTATTTCCATTCAACTTACCCTCCAGTCCAAAACTCTTATCTCTATTTGTATGTACATAAATAACACAGAACTGTTTCGGAGATTTTCATGAAGCTCTGGCCACTCTGACATGGCAAGATTTGCACTGCAATTTGCTGCAGTCCATTAACATGAAGAAAGCTATCAGAATGGCTCAAATGAAGTCTAACAAAATTAGCATCTTTCTTCCCAAGAAATTGCCACAAATATGGTTTAGCAACTTCCAGAAGCTTAAGGATGCTACTATTTGGAATTATTGCACAGATGCAACATTAGAGACCATGGGTTATGGTGGTTTGTCAATTACATAACTACCAAACAGAATGAATACATAATTAACAATCTAGAAGCAGCTTTGGAAGCTCAGCAATTTCATCTACAGCCTGTTCCGTGCTAAGAACAAGAAACAAGCACCTTAAAAAAAGCCCAAACCCACAGGCATAAGGATGTAGTAATTTTTCCATTCCACATCTAACCCCCCTTGCTCTCCCCTCTATGTCCATATTTAGCTTATGTCTCTATGCTGTTTCAGCTCAACAAAACATCTTAAAAAAAAAAAAAGCAATGGAAAGTTCTCCACTGTTACACAAAGAAATATGAGCTTGTGCTGGGATAAATCCTTTCTCAGCATGCCTTACATTTCTATGTAAAAGGGCACATTACTATCATTTAAACTCCTCAATAACTTCTTGTCTAAGTTCACTAGGGTAAATGGACTTTAACCAATCATCTGTCTATCCCACTGCTGTTATTAAAATATGAAGAGTTTGAAAATACATTAACACTCCCTTTTATACTATCACTCTTGTACAAAGAAAGACTTGTACTACAGAGACTGGGTTCTAGCTACAAACACAAGTGTTAGTTTTGTCTACTGAAGTGCAGTCTTACATAATCTAACAAAACAACATGGTTACAACAGAAGTTTGGAAATTCAAACTCTAACCTTAAGTCTGCAGAAGTAAATACAAATCTTAGCATTTACTTCAAAAGCATGTGCCAAAAGCATGAATAATTTTCATCCACAGAATTTTGACAGTGGGTATCCACGTTTTTCAAGTAATCTGGCATCATGTGCTGTTACATACTAAATATGCAGGTACTAAAGACCAGTACAACATCCATTCTACGTAGGGAGCTTGCTTTAATTACCATTTTAACTGGATGTGTGCTTCGAACCCTAAAACATGAGGAACCACAGTGATATGCTGAAGCATCAAATATTCTTTTCAAAAAAGTATACCTGTAACCTAGAGTAATAAACAGATATCAAAACTCAAAGTTGAACATTTAGATTTTTGTTCTTTGCCCTACTCTGATGGCATGCACCAGGGTGCTTGATAAATTGCTCACTCCACCCCCTCTATAACTAAGTTTACATAAAAGCCTCCTACCTTCTGAGACATGTCTTGTCTAAAAGGTTATCGACCCTCATGTTCAGCCATCACAGTGCTGCTACCACACCATCAAACGGGGATGGTGGAATTACCCCTGTAGCTTACACGTGGGGCACACTGGTCACAAAGTTCACGTTTAAAAATAAATAAATTAAATTGCTAGCTAATTTTTCACAAGCAAAAATTAAAATATTCAAATTTACAGATACAAGATGATTTGAGCTATTTCTGCAACAAAATCTGCTACACTTATGCCCATGTGTCTCCAAGATCTTGTGCTTAGAATATTTAGGCAAGTTTAGGGAAGTTACTTGAGTAACTACTATGAACTTCTTCATAACCTTTTCTAAATCAACTTTTCTACCTTGTGGCCCTATTCCAAATCAGAACAGAGGCAGGCATGCAGAGGGGCTGCTCTCCAGCCTCTCCTTAAGTTCAAGATAACCTCCAACCTAAAGGAGACAGAAAAGACAATGCAGAAAATGAGATGTAAAGAAGAAACAGACACTAGAACTCTCAGAAATAACCAAACTATTTGAATAAAAAGAAAAGAAATTAAGACAGGAAGGAAGAAGTCCAAGAAAATTTTACACATATTTCACCTCATTATCTTTCAATCCAATATCTTCTCAGCTGAATGGCCATGAAAAATAAGATTATTCTTTTAAATTTTCTCACTGTCTTTCCAGATAGTTGTCAAATAATTCCCCCAGTTCACATATGGGTCAAGGCAAGGCAGAAGAGGGGAGGAAGACTCTAAATAAAACTACAATTTAAAATTTATAAACTGCTAAATATAGGGAATGGAAACAGAAAAATATTCCAGACACATCAATTTTGCCCTGTATGAATCAGCAAACTGCAGTCATGCAGTCTGCACAAATGTCCATGTCACACTTCTCAGTTAAGCAGAATTCAGAGGAACAGCAACGTGGAACTATTTAAAGAACTCATGAACCATACACAGTGCAGACACCACTGAAGGAGATCTAACCGGTTCAGTTTTCTGAAGAATCACAGTAATTAAAATAAAAACATAGTAAGATTAACTAAATAATGGAGATTACACATAAAAACACACACTTTGCACTTTTGGAATGTTAGCCAAATGCCTATATAACAATACAATATAAAGAGAGATGTCAGTAACTACTTTGTCCTGTAGGGAAAAAAACCCACAGAATATGCAGAAAGAGAAATTCCTGGAAGAGTGTTTTAACAGATTTAAACTGCACCGACCATCTCCATCAGGTCCTGTGCTGAACAATGTTACACAGACAGGGAATCTGGCATTTTCCAATGCCAAATGACAGCAATAATAATCACTACTGAAAGATAAATAAATAAACAGTTTACCACGTTGCAGCAGTTATACCCCTAACATTTTATTTCTCTATCCTAGCAGGACTCCGTTCCAAATGTCTCTGGCTCTCTATTTTCAGGCAAAGTTAATAAATTTGAACATAAAATCTGTATTTCTCTACAGAATCACACCAAGAGGTCAAGGCAGCAGATCTGACACAGGCAGTGGGCAGCAGAGGCAAGCTGGACTGCCTGCAGAACAGAAAACAATCAAGGAACACGGAAAAAGTGACTTGCCAATGGTCTTTCTGTCTTTCACTAATCATCTGAATTGATTCATAATAAAACATCTGTTGAACCCTGTGCCCAAATTCATTACATTTGATAGAAAAATGTAACATCAACAGAAGAAAGAAAAATTGCTGTGTGGCCATTCGTCATACAATAAAAAGCTTTTACTAATATGGATAATCTGCAGCATGGATTGAAGCAGTTTGCAAACTGTACACTATTGTACCCAAACCCTGATCTTGGTTTTTATGTTCTCTTCTTTGTAGCACTGCTGGCAATACAGAACTCTATTTTACAGTAGGGTTTTCCTAAACACCATATTTTATTTCATCAGAAGTGCCCCTCTACCTCCTGAGCTTTTATTTGAAGTTTAGAAATGAAAGTCAGAATTCTATACAAAAAAAGGAGATCCATTGAGTCACTCAATAAATCTGTCCTTCAACTTAAGTTAAAGAAAAGACACTTGAATTATTTGTCTTGTTATTAGAAGCAGGAATAATTCAAGCAAAGGTACAGAGAGAAAAGTTCAACCAGCTTGCCATTTTATCTACAGCTAGTTATATAAGCATAAACTCAAACTACTTCCTTACTCAAAAAAAACCTGTAGAAAACAGCATCCAGTAAGTCAAGAATTACTCCTCACAATTACTCTGATGGAAAATTAAAATAACAGAATGAAACAGCAAGTCAAACTGTGCTACTTGTGACTGTCTTTTCCCCGAAAGGGACTTCTTTAATGATTATTATTACTATGGCACAGATGTCCTTCAAGAACACTCAGCTGGGGAAGCCTCCCTCTTCACTTCCTGATACCCATTCGTATCTTAATATAAGGAAACAAGCATCAAGAAAAGTAATGGAATCAAAAATTCTTTTCCTGCCCAGACAAGTCTTTGCATGAACACATGACCCTGATCTTTAAAGATTCTCAACTCATATTAAACTGCTTGGTAAAGAGCCAAACAGGTCTGCCTCTCCTCACACAGAAAATAGGGAGTATCACATGAAGTTCTCAGATAACAGGTCCAGAACAGAACACAGGAATGTGATTGACACCACACAAGAAGTGCAACTCCTATTGACAGAAAACACCATACATGGGCACAGAAGTTTTAATAAGTATATCCATGAAACAAAAATCCATGCAACACATCATCCCCACTGAGAGTGGGAGAGCTGACCTGAGGAGTAACCCTATATTCTAGGAAAAAGTATAAAACATCTGCTGTCAAATGAGCACCTGTTTGCAGACAAGCAGAGCTTGGAACAATGGTCCTGTCACATTCTAGAGTCTCAGAGCTTCAGGCTTAAGAGAAAATAACAGATCAGAGTAGTGTGGCTGTTCCTGTGAAGAATGGTCTTTGTGTTGCCTCCCCCCAAAAAAAACAAGTGAAAAACAACCCACCAGCAAACAAACACCACAAAAAGAAACTAAGAATACTCCAGCCCATCACTTCTCTAAAAAGGAGGTGGAACAGTGACTGTGATACTATCCATAAAATATTTAGCTCTTTAATGATGCTTGAGAAGACAATTTCCTTCCCCACCACTCACAGCCTTTTTTTTAGAAAGCATTCAAAGAAACCAAGGCAGACTAAAGAAAGATCTTTTCCATCCTTATTGTAATCAAAGCAGCAATAACCATTTTATTCAAATGACGAGAGGCTTCCAATGACATAAGTGGCTACTTTTATTCAAATGACGAGAGGCTTCCAATGACATAAGTGGCTACTAATACAACACCACGGGAAGTAACACGCAATTTCAGGGAAAAAAGATGCAATATTCAAGTAGTTCAAATATGTATTCTGATATTGAAGGGGAAAAAACAAAACAACAACCCCACAGCCCCTTATTGTCATGTCAAAACTGGAAATATTTCAAGTCACTGTCAGTCACACAGCTCTCTACTCCAGAAAACAATTATGAAGAGCAGACCACTAAACACTGTCCAGTGATACAGAGAGTACTGGATGCACAGGCAGAGAAAAGTGGTACCTATAATGCATCTCACAATCTGTTAATCCAGAATGCACAGCAACACAAATTGCTGGAAACATGGACTTTTGAAAGCTATCCAAGAAACCCTGCAGCCTTCCTCTAGCTGAACAACACAAGCAGGAATCCCAGCAAATCATAACTAGCATGGCTGTATGCAAGCTAACATAACTTCATCCTTGAGCACTTAATCTTTGCAGTAATTATCACCACCATGAATTAATACCAAAAGAAAAAAACCCCAACTGAATAAATCACAAAAAGTACTGATTATTTGTACATGGAGTTTCAATGACCTTTCCTTCCTAGAGGACATTCAGTTGTTTGTTGGGGTTTTTTATACAAACTGAAAACTTCTTTTATGTTATTTCCATGCTCATATTATTGATTTCTTCAGACTGACACTGTAATTATGGTGAAGCTTCTTTCTCAAAACACATTGCAGCAACACTTGTAGGCCCCTTGAAATTATGCAGACTCACTTACTTGAAGACACAGCATCAAAGAGCTTACTATATTCCCAAAATACCACATCCCTCATATTTGCAGTCTTATTTTTAAAAGAGTATGGTCCATACTGAAAGAAAAGGAAATACAGGAAGCAAAACATGGTAGAGCAGATCAACTGACTGCACACAGTTTTTCCTATGAGTTTTTATGTACTTGGGGGCTGAAAGGGAAGGCAAAAAGCAGCTACTCCAAACCTTGTTAAACCTTGAAAGCGGTGGTGCACCTGAAGGCAAATCCTGCCAAGTGCCCTCCTCTGCTACCCTTCTGTTCATGCACAACAGATCACACAAAGCCAAAGCTCTGTGATCAGAACTGAACATCCCTGGGGACAGACTCAGCAATACCAGCAGAGTTTTGTGCATAATACTCAAGTCAGGCTGCCAAGCACCGTAAAGAAAACAAAACAAAATAAACAAAAACAACCCCCCAAATAATAAGAAAAGAAAGCACCAAACATAAATAAAACTAGGACTTTTTATATCTTTCCCTCAAAGAATAAAACCAAGGTATCTGGTATCTGACATACCTATGGGTCACTGAAAAAAAACTCTGAGAAAAATACCAACATTCCTCAGCACCACTGGACTTTGGACACGTACACTTTGACTTTCAGCCACAGTAAGAAACAAGAAATACTTTGTGAGTATCTGACAGAACTGCATTCTCTGTAAGACAGGGATTTAAGCACCTCAAAAATAGAGCCCTCCTACAATTCCACTCCCCCATACATTACAGAAAAACAAAAGTGTGTCTTTCCTGAGAAAAGACTGCTCTGAATCTTCCAGACTTTATCTCACACTGAAAAACATTCAATGCTAAAAACCAGACTGAGGCAGTCTGGATTAAACAGATGGCACTCTATTTAGAACAGTTTCACTGTTAATAACATGATAATGGCATTCCTCCTGGAAATCTTCTCATGCGCTTCCAGTACCCCCATTAAAAAACCCCTGAAACCCAGATTTCCATCAAAATATACTAGAAAAGGCACTATAGTCTATCCTAAAATTCTGCCGGCATCATATATATAATGTTTATTGTAATGTTTATTCTCATTTTAACAAGTGTATCAAAAACTAATATAACAGTTTGTATTCTGCTAAAAAGAAACATTATTGTATTATGTACAATTGAGGAATAATCTAAGTCTGTAGAAGTCACTGCCTGTGTAGTTAACTTTTACCAGCCTCTTTTCAGATGACTTAGACTATGTGCTCAAGTTTGATGAGCATAAAAATAATTTCGATTAACTAGCTACTAAGGCAATTGACACTTCACAGACCCACAGCCACAGCATGCACAACGCCGAGCTCCCGACACAAGCACTCAGGAAACCAAGCCACCACCTCACTCAAGAAGCAGCTGTCAAGAGAACTCTTCACTCTCGCTTACCTTTCAGAGCACTTCCAGGATTTCGGGACGTCTCCCCACTTCTCCTACGGAAACAAACACCAGCGCTCTTTTAGGACATACACACTGAAAACCAGAACTCCGCTCCTGGCGCCAGCCGGGCTGGCGAGCAGCTCCGATTTCTCCCGCAGCTTCTCGCCCGGCCGAGGCGCGCCCCGAGGGCGGGCAGCGAGCAGGCACTGCCCGGGCCCCGGCAGCGCTCCCCGCGGGCAGGGCGGGAGGCCGGGCTTACATAACCGCGGGGAGGGGGCACGGCCGAGCGGGGAGGGAGCGGGACCGGGAGCGAGGAGAGCAGAGGGAGCAGGGGCAGGAGAGGGAGCGCGAGCGGCGCCGGCGGCGGGAGTGCTGGAACGGTTCGCGCCCCCGCACGCACAGACCCTGCGGGGCTTCCGTCCCTGCCCGCAGCGCCGGCAGCGACACCCGGCGACGGGCAGCCCGCGCACGGCGGGAGATCCTCGCTGCCGGCGCCGGCCCAAGCCCCGGCAGCCCCCGGCAGCCCCTCACCCCGCTCTCCTCCTCCTCCACCGCCGCCACCTCCAGCGCCAGCCCGCACCTCAGCAACGCGCCCGCCCATTGGGCCACGCCCCCCGCAAGAAGCCGCGCGACGATTGGCCGCGTTCCGCCCCGCTGCTCCTTCCCCGCGGCCCCTCAGCCCGAGCCGGCGGCGCCGCTCCCGGTGCGAGGCCCGCCCCGCTGAGCCGAGGCGGGAGCGCTGCGGGCGGCAGCAGCCCGGGCGGGGGGGCGGGCAGCGGCTCCACGGCCTTCGTGCCCGCACCAGTCCAGCGGGAAGAGCCGGAACGGAAGCTTCCCGGAACGTGCGTGGCTGGCCCGCGCTTCCTGTAGCGGCCGGTCCGCCGCTGGGTTCCGGTTCCGGGTGTCGGCCGCGTCCTGAACAGGTCGCGGAGCGGGCAGGTACCGCGGGCGGGGCGGGCTCCGGCACCGGGCCGTGCTGCTGCCAACGGGGCATCCGTGCGCGGACAGGACAGGGCAGACGGGGGTGGAACTGAGGGTGGCTGTCACGCCGGGTTGTGCCCTCGCTGCCCCGCTCGGTCCGACCTCTGCACACAGCTTGTGCTGGTTCCGACAGCGCCCGGCTGGTGCTGCAGCGCAGCCTGCTGGCCGTGTGCGTGACAGGGCATAGCCTCCTCTTGGAAAAGGGGAATGTTGAGAGGAGAGAGGCCTTGGGTTTCCATCACAGGGTTGGAGCCTGGGGTCTAATCTGGGGGGAGCTTTTCGGGTAATGACAACGTTAATGCTGCTCTCCAGGTTTCCTCGTGCAATGAAATGTCTCTGCTTGCCTTCACGGCCTGGAGTCATCTTCAAGAGTTACAGGCTTTGGAGCTGTGTTCTGTATTTCAGTCAGTTTTCTAAAGTTTAAGAACAGTAAATCTGTTCTTTGCTACCTGATCTGTGTTAAAATGGGAAACCTTGGCTCACCCAGGTGTTTTGTGAAAATAGAGCCTTAAAAGCTATCGTTTTCTTCCAGTCCTTCATGATCTCGCTGAAAATGTTCACCTTCACATCTGTTTTTAAAGAGAAATATAGTATTTTTATAGTTCTCCAAGGTGTGTGTAAATAGAGCATACATTTTTCAGCCTCATCAAGTGACTGGTAAGGTTCATCTCCTTGTCCACTCATCTGTCCTGGCCCTGCTGATTGCCACAGTTACATCTGACTCAACTGGAGGCAGCTGCAAAGGAGCTGAGGAGCCAAGTCCTTTTTTTTCTCAGGTTTTTCTTCAGAGCTTAGCAATCAGAGCTCTCCCATACCTGAGTCAGAAATTTTTATTCTGAACTCTTTGTGATTACTCTGGAAAGTCTGGAAGTTGTGGGGGGCTGGTGCTGCTGAAGTGCATTTACAGACACTGGAAATCATTGGTTTTCTTACACTCTTCTCTGGTGCAGAAGATTGGCATAGGTGCTCCATGAGTGTAGTGATGGTGGTGACAACACAGCAATGCTGAAGTTTGCTTTGCTGTGTGTCATCACCAGCCTCTGAAACACAGCATAAAGTCCCTGGGCTCTTTGTCTTACAGAACAAAGCTCTTTGTTTTCTGTTTCTCCTCGTTGCCTCCCTATTTTTCTGTACAGGGGATTGTTCTTTGCAAGTGTACAACAATAAGATGATGCTCTCTGCTCAGTAACAGACTGACCTTTTCCTGTAGGCATGGGCCATGGGAGTGAGCACGGCCATGGCCATGGCCATGACAAAGTGGAGCTCCCTGACTACAGGCAGTGGAAGGTGGAGGGGACTCCCCTGGAGGAGGTGCAGAGGAGACTGGCTAAACGGGGTCTGAGGGATCCCTGGGCTCGGTAAGTGCAGCAGCCTCAAAAATCTTCCTGATGTGTCCTCTTGTAGCATCAACCAGACCTTGGCATTGTAGATAATTCATTCTTCAGTAAAAACAGGGAAAATCAGTCAGAATTTCAGTGAGGTCTTTATTTACTTTTTCTGTGAAGGTGGAGGCAGCTTTTCCCTTGGTCATGTTCCTTGCTGACACAGATCAGGCACAAGGACCAACACCTTATTTACCAAAACACCTCAGTAGTATTAGCTCTGCACACACGGGTAATCCTGTCCTTCTCTGCAAAGAGCTTGTGTGCTCAGATCTTGCTGAAGATGATGGACCTTGCACTGACATTCTGAGTAGGAATAGCACTCCTCACATGCAGCAGGAGGCTGCATGTAGAAATGTACATGTGTACAGGGTGGAATTGCATTCAACTGTGAATGACATCATGAAGAATCAGCTTTTTACTTCTAATGCTACCACTCTACAATTAATATTTCCTCATTTTTAGATACTTAGGCAGCTGTTAGAACAGGGCTTAATCTATTTCTCCCACATCATAAATTATGCAATACTTTGTTCAACCACCCTTTCATCTTGGCGAATAAAAATACCAAATGTCTCGTGCTGTGTAGTCTGGACCTTCTGTAAGGGAAAAGTTGCATGAGCAAACTGTTCCAAGAGTCCTCATAGAAAAGGCTTTGCTTCAAATCACTACAAGAATAATGGAAGAGCAAATAAGTAATCTGTTAAAAAGTTGTTAATGCTATAACCTGCTATATGGAGGGGTTTGAGGTTGGCAGCACTTTTTGCTTTTCTTTGGAATAGTTTAAAGATGTAAGCATAAAGTAAAACACACTTTTAATGATGATAGGAATCATTTGAACTATCAGCCCTTAATAAACTTTCCAGGTCTGTGTCACATTTATCTTCCCTCTATTTCTGTGGAGGCCAAGCAGCATTAGCTTTTTTTCCCTTTGGTTCATACTAAATTGTTTTTAGCAAGCAATAGGCTTATTCCCATTTTAAAAAAATACACAGCTTAATATTGTAAATTGAGTGTCAATTACCCTGACCTTTAGTGCCTACACTTCCAATTTCAGGAAGTGCTTGCAAAACAACACACTGGAAAAGACACTGTGTATTTGTTGCCCCTCCAAGATAAAAGAAAATTTTGGTCCTCTAGTAAAAGAAGGGGATTGAACCAATCAGGGGTTCAAATATAGAACAAACAGTCAGAACAAAGTCAATCCCAAAGTATGAGATGATCCTTCTGAACTTTTTGAATTTTATATAAAGTAGTATGTCAGTTCCATAGGACAGTACAAGTATCATGCCAATCTTCCTTAATAAATGAGAAATTAAAGTATCATGCTACTTGCTCCAGTAGTCTGGCAGAAGATTGTATTATTAATATGCACCACAAGTCTTGAAAAAGTCACCCTCTCTAGAGCTCCCTCCCCTTTGGTATGCTGAGTTCATTTCAACAGAGAATCTGCTTTCAGCCTTTCCAAACGCACATTAATGTACATATTGAATACACAATAAGCTTTGTGAAAGATGTCATATTTGGAAACTTAGTCTATATCAATTAGACCCTGTACTCGCACCTAGAAGATACTCTTCCATGCTTTCATCCCAAGTCACAAAACCCATCTGCACAAGAGGATTATCTGAACATAAGTACCTGCCCCCTTTATTTTAAACCCTGTGTCTTCTCCCAAAATGACAGTTTTTATTTTATTGCTTAGTTCTTTCTCCTTTTCCTAAGGACTTTTGAGTCCTCACAAGAGACAAACTACACCCATCTCCATAGATTACACTGGTTGTGCTACAAATAAATATTTGTAGTCAGAGCAGTGATTAATGTTTCAATAACAATGTAGGTTGAAAACTGTAAGGCAAAACAGTGTGAAGTTTGTACATACTCTGTAGCTCAAGCTAAGCACATCTTTTCAGTCTTTCTTTTAAACCATCTGACTCTCATATAGTTAAGTGTTATATTGTGGAACAGAAATTGCCTCCACACTAAGCTGAGCTATGTGTGTCTGGATTGTAAGATTTGACTGCTACATACTGCCTAGCACAGTGACCAGCCTTTGTAGTTAGCTCAATCCATGCAAGTGCTGATGGGCTCTGACTTGTTGCAGAGTAAAAACAGAAGAGTACAATTACATGATTTTGGGGAGGTGATTCTCTTCCTTTAATTGTGTTGTTTGCTGGCCATACTTGTGTCTCAAGTTACATGTGTAAGGGTTGGAGTTCATATCATGAACTTGTAACTCCTGATACTTAAATGAGAGAATATATTGTACAGCCTCAGTGTCTATCTAATTGAAATACCTTCATCATGTTATATATTTTTTTTTTCCTGTTAATATGTATCACAGTGGCTCCACTGATCTTTTTTCCTTTGGTTTCATTTTCCTTGTAGTAATGAAGCCTGGAGATACCAGGGTGGCTTTGCCAGACCTATCGCCATAACAGAAATCTTCACTAGGGGATTCAAGTGGGGATTTGCAGCTTTCGTCATAGCTCTGGGTGTTGAATATGCACTGTTTCCATCAAAGAATAAAGGAGGCCACCACTGAAGATCAAATGTGACAACCTAATACTTATTAATCATAAGCTGAAGAATGCATAAGCCTGCTGCTCACTCTGTACTCATAATATGCATATTAAAGTCTGTCACAGGCAAACCCGTGTTTCTTCAATTCTGTTATACTTCTGTGGAAGGATCAGAAAACATGGCCAGAGCAATTTAACTGGCTTCAATGTGGGGGAAAAAACCAACCCAAGATGGCTCTGGGTTTGCTGTACCATCCTTTAAAGAGCAAGATAAACTATCAGACCAGCTCTTTCCAAACCCTGCCAACATTCTGTTTAAGGAAATTGAGAAGTGTGTTGCTTTTAAGAGAAAACTTGTACCATATTTATTACAGGGTTAATAACTATTGTTTCCCAGAAAGTGATAATGAATGACTTGTCACTACTTAGAAGTGTTTGTTACTATTCGCCCTTATGTCTCTAAATAAAAATAAATATTAACTGAAAGCTTTAAAAACAACTCCAGACTGCCTTGAAGTATATGAAAATACCAAAGCTTATACTTGAACAGTTAATTAGCCTGGCATGCACTATGCACAAGAATAATCTGCTGTGTAATATCTAGACATCAAAATTTACATTGCTGCCACATTTGCTTAGTAAAGTAGAACAAAATGTTTAACTCAGCAGTAACTGTACCTAATCCTAAAATTACTTCCAACATAATTGACTGTAATGTGAAAAAACAGAACAATTTTTCCTTTGTTCTGGTGTATTTACAAGTTTATCTATTTTTACATCTAGTCTCTTTCAGTAATTTGTTTTAAATGTCCTGGTTTTCCTTAAATTATCTTAGCAGCTTCTGGAGTGCTTTAAGAATGCCTGGATTGAGGACTATAGCAGCAAAGTACCCGTGGGCAGTGTATGTCCTCTGCAGTACCAGGAATTACAATTGTCTGAATATCCTACTGTAAATTTTGTTATGCCATTAGTAACAAAGTAAGGCTATATTACATAGTTTTTCAATCCAAACAACAGGACACCTGTCACTAAAAAGAAAAGCAAAATTAGACAAGTGAGAAATTGTAAATGCCACTAAACAATTACATAGTGTACTTCTGTGGTGAAGAAATTTAAATTTTTAAATAATCCCGTCACAAATTGCAGGTTTACAAAAAAGTTGAAGGTCCTACCAAAACATGGCAAAAATACCTTTTTTTTTAAACATGTATTCACACACTATCTTTCTGAGTGAGATTATAATGCAGGTTTATTTTTAGAGCCAATAAACAACATCTGTTACTGTGGGAGTGCAGATGTACTGTTCAGTGGAGTCTGTCATCTTTGCATGACATTGCTCAAGGCACTGTTCATAGTGCAAATGTTCATTTTACTAAACTTCCCTTGCCTAATCCTTTTCTCAAACATTCCTATCCCGTTGCATCATTCCTTGAAAAACAAACCAAGAACCTACTGTGTAAGGTCTGTTGCACAAAATATTTCTCTTGTCCCTTAGGCACTCTTACACAGAACACACATTTTCAAAGGCTGGTACTCACTGCTTGTTTTCTAGCTGGTTCCAAGACTAAACCTCCTAAGAGTACTGAATTTCAGATGTTTTTTCATGAATACAATTTACAGAGTTAATTGTTACTACGTTAATAATTGTTACTATGTTTATAATTACAAGCAGTAGAATCAGTCTTTTTAGATGTTATAAGCCTGCCACTTCACCGATAAAGCAAGTATTTCAAGCATATTTAGTTAGACTAGACTAGTTTTGGTAAAATTCATGCATTTGTGAATTGAGGTGGTATCATTTGATGGTTTGATAGCCAAATGACAGTCATTGCCCTAAATAACTGTCTTTCATTTATTATGAAGATATTTTGCCAATACTGCAGACTATGTCTCATCATTGTTACACCTACAATACTCACAAAGATTTTTCTTTCCCAGGTATAATAATACCAACCCTGGCTGGGGTTGGAGTATTTCCTGTGTATTAAAGTAATAGTACCAAACGTGCCTTCACTGTAACCATAGCAATGTTTGTCCTTATATTAAAACAGCCTTTCTATCAGATATTTTACAGTGCAAAATACAGGGTCCCAAACAGCAGTGGCACCAGCAGGTGAGGAACATACATGATTGTAATACCACAGTCAGGAAGCTTTTTGTATCATAAGGTCTGAAAAATAAAACTGGTGATCCATTTTCTGAAAGGCAGGTGGAAATCCCATCTCCATCAGTAGCCAAGCAACTCTTCTTGCTCTCTTGGAAAAATACTTGTGATTTATCTATTGGTTTTGATTATTCTATGATACTTACATTTTTAGTATAATCTACCAAATATGTATGTTACAGTTTAAGTAGCTAATTAATTCCAACTTATTCTAATTTTCTTGTAATTTACAATTCTAGTCTGCATGAGTACCTATCTGTGAAGACAATGTAATATTTTAAATTAGAAATGGGGAAGAATGAAGAAACTTGCATACAACTTACAAATGCTGCCTATAAAAATATGGAAACTGCTTAATAAGCATATAAAAATAGGTAAATTAAGAAAAAAGTGGGGCAAGTAGAGTATATTGGTAGCTTAAGCAACGGCTGTGTTAAATTTGTAAATCACTTATTCAACCATTTTTGAAAAAATAATTCTTTCATAAGCCTGCAGCCATCCTATCTCCTTAAACCTCTTGTATCAGCCTGTACAAGTCTCTGTGTTTGTATGGAACAGCTCCAAGGAGAAATTGTGCATATTGATTCACAGCAGGTAGCTGGTGTCCTTCTGAATCAGCTACATCTTCATAGCGGGTATACTGTGATAGCCTCGAATGATTGATATTACAGTGGGAGCCTGACCATACAATTTCAGTAATACAAGTATTTTTGCAGGTCACCCAGCTGCCACTTGGTACAAGTTCTAGCGTGGGTGATTATTTTCTGTCTCCTTTTTCCCTGCAGTTCGAAAGGCAGCGTGACTCTTCGTGTGTGCGATCCCTGAGTACTGCGCTTCCGCTGCTCTATTTTTAGCAGCACAAAAAATGACTCACTGTTTCGTAAATGCTGTGAAATCCATTGAGCTGGGAGTTAAATGTGTCTGATTTCACCATATATGGAGGTGGCTTTTGCCTAGTTCAGCAGATAAAATAAAATTTTAGATTTCAGGCCTTTTGGAGAGCAGCTGCAGCTGCACCGCTAGCATCCCGCAGTAGATAGCTTCATGAGAGTTGCTAGTTTATGTCAGGGGAATTGCAACACCCAGTTTTCAGGAACAAGGCGTTACGTAATGTTTACTTAAGATTATACAACGAGAAGCATCCAACTTTCACACAAATGTCCATTATCCTTACTGTGAAGGAACAAATTCAGAGACACGAACCATACAAGGGGTTCCGGTTAAACTCCCGCCAAACCACGTGCCCACACCGACTGCAGGTCTGTAACTGCTCACCGAAAACCCTGCTAGTACTTCATAGCCTACACAGAGTCGTTCTGTGTGTCCCCACACCAGCAGCCGGACACAAACACGGCCCACAAACGCCTGTGCACATGCTGAACGCGGGCCCGCGCCGCCGCCGCGGCCTCCCCTCACAGCGCTGCCGCCATCCCTCAGAGCGCTGCCCCTTTCCCGTTTGTCCGTGCCCGGAGGAGGTGCCGGGCGGCGCTGCAGGCCCTGTTCCGCCTCCATCCGGAGCTGGGCAGCCGTGTTTGCTCAGCCCCGAGTTCCGTCTCCAGGGGTTCCGCAAGCAACAAAACTAAAAGCATCATCCTTCCTCGCCCCCCTGCGGCCCGCGGATGGGCAGCCCGTGGGCCGCTACCGCCCCGCCTCCGCCCTGCTCCAAATGCCGGACCTGGCTGCTGTAGAGACCTCCCCGAGGCGTCTGGGTGCGTTTTACCTTCCCCCCCTCCTTCCCCCACTCCTTCCCCCCCTCCTTCCCCCACTCCTTCCCCTCACGCTTCCCTTCCCACCCTGCTCTTTCAGCATAGACAGCCCAGCACCCCGTGCTCCTCGTCCCTGTTCCTGGGGAGAGGCGTCCTGCAGAGCCCGAGCGCCCGGCGCAAGCGGGGCGTGAGCTCGGCCCTGGCTCTCGGCGAGAACCGAAACCGAGTGGAATTTGAAATGACGTACTTAGAAAGATGACTGGAAATCTGCATAAGCCACGTTTAGTAGTTGGGGTTTTTTGTTTGGTTTGGGGCTTTTTTTTTTGTTTTAATCGGGAGGACTGGGGTGCTAAAATAAATTAGCGTGGTCATACGAGTTTACATCGAGGGAAACCTAGTCAAGCGTAGTAAGGAATGGTTCCCGTGGGAATTCCCTGTTTTTCCTGAGTACGTTGCACAAATCCTGTTAGAGGCGTAGGCCAGTGAGGAAATAGGGAAATTTGAAAGCTGTGGAGCATGCTCTGAAACTTTGAAAAATGCCAGATGGCCCTGACTCCAAGTGCAGTTGTTCCACCACCGCCACCTCTTCAAACAATGCCGAGCGGAGGAAGCACAAAGCACAGCCAGTGCCGCCCATAGCCAGATTATTTTCTATTCTCTCCTTCCTGCACAGGGTCTTCCACGAGTTCGTCTTGTGAAGGAAAGGTAATTTCCCAAATCAGAACGACACCCACTGGTGTCCTATCCTGGTTTTGTTGCTGCAAAGATGACTGTGAAAGGTTCGAGATACAAAATGCCAGCAAGGAGTTAACTGGAGCCTTGTGCATGTTTGCGTGAAGTTTTAGTATGTTATTTCCTGCTCCTTTGCAGGGATGTTTAAAAAAAAAAAAAAAAAGCCTATTACACGTGCACATAAACACGAAAATTATTGAGGCAGCTTTATCTCTGATGAGTATGACTTTTTTATTTTGTCTTAGAACATAAACTGATTTTTCTCTCCTCTTTGTAGAGAATTTACATTCAATAAGTCATCTACTGCAGGGCCCAGATAATCAAAAGCTAGGCTTCTGGGTTGTATTGTTTTCCTTTTTCTTTAACTTTTGCAGCTGTGATAATTGTATCTGTGATGTTTGAAAAAGTGTTCATCAGATGGAGGAGTGGAGCATGATGCTCTTCATCTCTTATGGTGAAGTGGATCTGGCTAAGATGTACACACTCAGGCTTGCCCCAGTCCTGTTACATTCCTGCAGTCAAAATATGGACACATGGCTTTTGGATGCAAAGTTATAAACTGTTTTAGTTTATTCTAAAAAAGCATTTCCTGTTCCTTACTCATTCCCCATGCAATGTTGTTGGCAAATTGCTGTATGTGCACAGCTGGTTTTCCTTTTATTTAGACCATCATTCCTGGTTCACTTCAGTCATACAGAACGACCCTTGGTCATTTTCTTTGGTTTTCCCACTCCCATAAAATTAGGAAGTAGTCCCCCCACAGCAATTTGTGGTCTTGATATTTCTCCAACAGAGAATGAGTTGATGTAATCACTGGAAAATCCTGGATGGAAACCAATGTGTGCTGGATCCAGATCAGTGATTTGGCAATGGTCAAATGCCAGTTTTCCAGTGTTCTTGTGAACAGACTTGCATACAGGTAAGACTATTTCAGCACTGAGAGTATAATCAGCATTTTTTTATAATGAGCATGTGATGTACCATATATAAAGGAAATTCACAAAAGAAGATGATTCATATGCATGTTTTAAAGGCAGACTATTTTTAAGTTAACATATAAATAGTAATTTGCATGTCTGAAATTTCAACTCTGTAGGAAATTCCTCCCTAACACTCACACCCCCTCTTCTTTTTAACTAGTTTTAAAAGATTAGATAAAAAGGTAAAAATCAGCTGGAGTAGTTAAAAAGTTTTTCTGGTATTTCCAAAAATGACCAAAAGTTGTTAAATTCCTGTTTCACTTTAGAGTTAGACTGTGACTTCAAGTTCTTTTGAAAGTCCCAGCTGAATGTACCTGGGAGATTCATATGAAGGAGCTTTGTGCCTTCCCCTTCTTGACTGCTTTATGTCATTAAAACAGTGTCATTCTATAGAATTCTCACAAGTGTGTGATGCTAGATTGAAAATAAGTTAGCAATAAATATGCTTTTCTTCTCATAGAAAACCTCCCAAAACACATTACAGTGCATGAGGAGTTCCTCTGTTTTAGATGAATTTATCTCATCTGCTTAATTTATGGACACAATACGTGATATTTCTGATTGTAACTTCCAGAATGTGTAACAAAGCTGAAAATGCTTTAAAAAAATCTTACCCATGTGCTAGAATCTTTCAGTATATGAGGCTTTGAAGTCGAATTGGCTCTTGCTTTCCAGTATGGTTTAAATAGAACTCTGCAGTATAGTGATCAAACTCTGTGGAAGGACTAAGATTTGCCTTCAGGTTTGCTCATTTTCCATTTCTCCATGTATGTAATGAAGGTCAGAGGAGGTTAGATAGAATTTCCATACCTGCTGGCAGTGGAAATTGAGCACAGCACCCTACTGATTTTGTTAATCACAAGGCTGGGGGTTTTTCTAGGTTTGAATTTTTATTTCAGTTGTCAGTGTGATGGTACATGAATGTTTAGTGAAGAAAAAGGTGGTCTGTGGCTTATCTATACCTTCAGAATTAACAAATTTGCATGTTTAAGGTTGGAATATTTTCTTTTGCATGGTTTTTCAATCTTTTTGAGCATGGAGAGTGTGTGTAGAGAATCCTTGTAACTCCAGTTACACATTCAGATTCAAATCATTTAAAATTATATCAATAATAAGAAAATCCACACGCTCCTGAATGTACAGATAATTACTGTTTTAAACATTACATGTTATATTGTTGCTCAGTAACTGGCAGAGCTCTCGGAAATTCTTAATCGATTACTCATTAGAAAGCTGATGATTTTTGTTTCACTTCCTATGGAATACACAGACTCTTGTTAAGGTCATTTACTCTGAAAAGAAATTGCATATCTTTCTGGTTAGTATGACTTTCCAAATACTTTTAGTTTTGTAATTAACAGCTGGGTGAGTCCCTTGAATGCAGCTCTGTGCATTGAAGTTTTAGCTGAAAGGGAAATACTTCAGATGGGAGAGTTAACTGTGAACTTGTGCAGCAGATCACTGATTTATTACCTTTTAATTCTCTCCCACAGAACTGCCCTTGTAAAAATGCACCTAGTTGAGAATGAACACCAGAGAAGTGCTGTGGTAAATACAGGCTTCATGTCATGTTGGTTTCTGGTTTAAAAACCAGAAGGCTGGCAATTTTAAAGGAACAGCAACAAAGTGATGACTAGGTGCCAAGTGCCAGCTTTCCTTATTCATCAGATTCAGGAAGAATTGGATAAAGAAGAAGAAGAGATGATGGTTTTCCTGTGCCGAGACCTTGCTCCTGACTTGGCCACTGCTGATCTTAAAGAGATCCTGGTGGCTTTGAATGAGAGGGAGAAACTGACTCCAGTTGGCTTGTCTGAGCTGTTGTACAGAGTGAAGAGGTTTGACTTGCTGAGGAGGATCCTGAACACTGAGAAAGCAGCAGTGGAAGCTCACCTTGCCAGGAGTCTCAGACTTATCCCTGATTACAGGTAATACATCTATTTCAGATTTCACAGCTACGCTATCTTGTTCAAAATAAGTGGTTTGTTCTTTTCCTTTGGTTAGGGGGGCAGTATGGATGAGTTGTCTTTTTATTTATTTTTTTAATTCTTCACAGATTCAGAGACTATTTATTGAAAGTAGAAAAAAAGCAGAAAAGGACATTTTACCTAGAGTTATAGTTAAAAGAATATGTCAGGTTTAGTCCCTAAATTGAACTTTAGTAGTTTCTTACTAGTCATGGCATTAGAAACTTCTATATTTAAGGGGTTTCTGTGATTGTGAATAAAACCAGTGATGTTTGTAGAGTTCTAGATTAGCAGCTAAAAATGACACTTTAAAGGAGTATCATTGGTTAGAGATATATTCTTTCCTGGTTTGCTTTAGGCACATAGCTGTGTGGTATAGCTTCCTTCGAGGCACCTTTCTCTTACTCCTTTTGCTCTATTAGTTTAGAGAGGCTTAAATTAAGAAATTCCAGTTATTTTCTTTGAGAGACTGCAGAAAATCCATGTACTCATAAGGAAGATTTTCCTGTACTAAATTCTCACTAAAATAAAAACCCTGTAACTAATAGGTAAAAAAGTTAAGGATGTGTTCTGTTGTCTCATTCTCTCACTTCATCTCTACTAAACATTAAGGAAACTTCTCTTTTCCTAACAGTGGCTATTACACTGTCACTGAATAACACAGGTGCTGATTAGCAAGAGTAGATATTTTATAATTGGGTCTTGAAGCAGGGTTGGTTTTTGACCTGTTCATTAGTTAGAAATGGTAGATTAAGACTGGAACCTGGGGATAAATTGAGTAGGTGGGAAAGGGAGGAATCTTGCTGCAAGCTAATCCTTTACAAATATCTCAACTTTATTTCAGGGTACTAATGGTAGAGATAAATGAAAATCTGGAAAAAGAAGAAGTGGGTTCTCTTGGTTTTCTACTCAGAGATTATGCACCTCGTATGAAAATGGCAAAAGATAAGGTATGTTTTCCTGCTGGCATTCTCCTCTGGAGCAAAGAGACATTGAAGTAAAAAAAATAAGTAGCTAGACAGCAAAGGAGAGGAGACAGCGCTTCAAGGGGTATTGAGGCAGGAGTACACAAACATCAGGAAGCAGACAAGAAGTAGTGGCTTCTATTTCATTTTGTTGATTTTTAATTCAAGGAAAGAAGCATGGAAAGCTGGTAAAAAAGTAAAAAATTAAGAGGAAACAGTGCTTGTTATAGTGTACTGTGGTTGAATGAACTTCATGGGTAGAAGGCATTTTACAGAAGTCTTTCTTTAGTATTACTGACCTGAAAGTTCATATAAGAATGATCTCAAACCAATAATCATTTGAACTGGATCTTGAATTACGAGATCACTTTCTGTTTGTGCTCTGCTTCACTTACAAAAGAACAGATGTATTTTAATTGCATCTTTATACCTTTGCATTCTGAATATTTGTTTTAAAGTCCTCTGAGAAAGCAGAAATTCAGTAGAGTATTCAGAAACCTTGAACACTATGCAGAGAAGACTGAATATTTCTGTCTTCTTCCTTTGAGGTTTTTTCCTTTTCTATCTTCAGTCAAAGATTGATTTTTAAGAATATTGTTTTGTAGTTTCTATGACTCCTGTGATAATATCAAGGATTCTTATGTCTCCCAGATAATTTTCTTAGAAGGTAACGTCTCTAGTTGTTTATACAGCCTTTATGACCTCACCATGGTATTTACTGCTTTGTTACTTCTGATAGAGAATAAATTACTGATGTGTTTGGGTTTATGTTGCTATTCTAGACTTTTCTAGCTCTTATAATTGACCTGGAGAAGCTGAATTTGGTGGCTCCTAATCAACTGGATTTGATAGAAAACTGTTTTCGAAGTATTCACAGGATAGACTTGGTCAGGAAGATTCAGAAGTACAAACATGAAGGTAAGATGCTCTTTTTGCATCTTGATAGCAACAATCAGATGTGCTTTTACTGAAGATAAAACTATGACTTACAAATAAGGGTATTTGCATTCTTCACAGATGTAGGTTTTTAAAACAGCTGAAATATCATGGTGTATTTGTGTTTCTGTTAAATTTGCAGCTTCAGTGTCCTCTGTTCATTCTCAGCCAGTATATGTAAATGCTCATCAGGCCTCTCTCCCTAATCTCAATCTGATTGATCCTCCTTATAGTTCAGGGGTAAGTATGCAAGAAGTGAAATGAATCCTTTATTTCTAAATATTGCCAGACTTTAAAAGGAGATCCATCTTTCAGAGCCTGAGGAATGAGAGATGGCTAGTGACTAAAATATTGCTTGGCTTATTTCTGTTATTCCTGTTATTTGCTGAGTTTAGGGTCTGATTTAAATCTTCTGACTGAGAAAGATGCCCTCTAAAGGACTTCCATGAATTTTTTCCTGTTAGTTGAACATATAAGATCAGTATCTTGAAAGTTTTTTTGTACTACACTATGGAGTGAAAAGTTTTGCTTTGACTGTTCTTTGCAAAACATACTCTCCTTCTTTGTACCTCTGGACCTTTCAGGGAAAGTAGGTTTTAATTTCTGAAGATGAAAATTACAGCTTTTTTAAGAAGACTTTTTCAGGGTTTTTTTTTTTGTGGTTTGTTTTAAGCTCAGTTTAAGAAGTTACCTCAGTACCTGGAAAGTCATCAAATCCTATTGCATGCAGTATTCTTTATATTTGGGTTAGGTCTGACACTGTATTAGTATGAACTTTTTTGAAGTCTTTAACTTTGCTAGATTTGATGAGATTATTTCTGTCATGTGTTCAGTAAATATGCAGCTCCCTGCTGCTGTGTAGGAAACAAAGTTCAGATCTTCAGAGGCTTTTCCTTGCTGTTCATGATAAACTGGTAATTTTTTTCTGAGGAGGAATAGTTGGGTGTTCATTTTATGTGTCTGTGCTCTTGGTAGGTTTTTTAATCTGTTATGTTCTAATTCTGTTTAGCTGATAGAAATTAATCTAGAATACCATTTTATTGAGGAAGAAATACTACTGTTTTATTTTGGAACACATTTAATAATTCTTGAAGGAGAACAGGAAAAATATGCCTTTTTCTTAATTTCAGATTCTGAGTGAGAACACAGAAAAATTGCAAAATGGATCAAGTCTTACTCTGGGTAGGAGCATTTTATCTAAGTTTTGGTAATCTAAAAGAGCGAAATGATGCATTTCCTTTTATCAAAAGGACTGTTGTTTGATAGTTGTGTTCAAGGCTAATTCTGTTAATAACACCAGGAGCAGGGAATATTTGGTACCTCTCAGAATATTTGGTACTGAGCCTGGCCTTACTGTTTGGTCTTGTATTTACTATGTTTGTGCTGCCACATTTTAAAACATTCTTTAAAATTGTAAGCTTCCACTGCCAAAACTTCTTAACAGAATAAATACTTCATTAGTAAAACCATGGATGAGATTGACTAGCCAGCTCTGGAGGCCTGTGTAGTGCAGTTCTGCCCATTTAACTCTGGAGTAGGAACTTTTTGTGTCAATTCAGCAGTGAACTCCCCACCAGACCAGCCAGGAAGTTGTGCATTGAACACCAGGTTCTTTCCATGTGAATTGTTTTCTCTGGAAACCCCAAGTACCTCTCAAATATGGTGATTTTTAAAATTAGTTGGCTGAATTCTTTCAGTGTAGAAGACATTCTTTGTTTCTTCTAGTCCCAAACCATGTAGAATGAAATCCAGACAACATTTTAGATGTAAATAGGGATTTTTTTAGATGTAAATAGGGATTTTTAAACTTCAGCAGCATACATAGAAACTAAGAGGTCCCAATGCATGAGAACTTTGCTGAAGTAGATACATTCTTCTTTATAACTAATCTGGTGTAAAAAAAATATCACTGGTACTTACATACTGAGATTACTCTGTGTGTTTTAACTGCAGCAGAACCAGTTCACATGTCCATTCAGGAATCGGGATCAGTGCCACATAAGGTATGTGCTCATGTATATGTATGCATGTAAATAAATATAACCTCTTTGAGTATTTATCTTCGTTTTCTTTGAGTTTCATTTTGAGATTTCCTTTAGTTGTGTGCAGACAGAACAGTGTGTATATCCTCAGTCATAAACAGGTTCTCTCAATTGGTTTTGCAGAATATATTTTTAATATAAAATATTTGCTGCTACTCTGGAAGCAGCAGTGGGCAAAATGCATGTATATATGGTATGCACACAGGACTTGTACATTTATTAGTGGAGGCCAATTTAAAACCTGTTGGAGTTCAGGCCTCTTGCCACCTACATTAGAAATCACAGAGCTTCTTTGCATGCAGTAAATTTTGTTCTTGATTCTCTCCTCATCCCTTGCTCTCCAGGCAGAAGACAAACATGTTTTTGGTATTAATGATAAGAGTTGCCTATTGCTATTTTCACTAGTTTTCCTGTAGGTCAGGAGCCAGGGAGTTACCTGTAGCAAATTTATTTGCTTCAATCAATTCTCTTCAGAGGGGAGAGGAATTGTGATACAGTCATTACAGACTATTTAGGAACAAGGAGATTGTTCCACTAAATAAGGAAGTAAATGTTCTGATGAGCAGTGTTTGCTTGCACACCCGAAGAACACAAAAGATCTCTACATTTATTATGTTGGCAGTATGAAGCTTGTACAGTTTTAGTCTCTGTTTAAGAATCTTTTTGGTACTGAGATTACATAAAATAAGGACACAAAAACTAGGCCTGTGCTAGAAATAGAGGGAAAAGAATCATTAGTCCCTTTCTCCTGATTTTTTGTTATGTAGATAAGACAGACTGCAACCCAGCAGACAGACCTCTGCTAGCTACTTGATGGAAAACAAGAGAATGTTATTTAATAGATCTGACATAAAATTTGAGAAAATAATATGGTGTAAAAGTTGAGAAAGTGATGTATTAACTTTATCCTTTCACATTTCCCAGATGCCTGATGATTCTTACAGAATGCAAAGTCACCCTTTAGGAATATGCCTGATAATAGATTGTATTGGCAATGACACTGGTAAGTTTCTGGAACTGGAAGTCTCTTAATTTGTTAATCTTGGATAATTAGAACAATTTAGTATAAACAATATCATGTACATTTACCAGCCAGATTAGGGTAGTGTTGTCCTAGTCAGCTAATCTACCAATTCTAGTAGTTCTTCTAAAGCAGAGAGTTGGAAGGGCCAGCCTCAGGTTAAAGCCAACTGTCCTGATTATTGGAAACAGTGTTTGGTCTTTTTGGTGCAGAATCTCTGAATGAAAGAACTTGCAAGAGGATTGACTGCATTTTGGGAGGAACAAAAAGGATGTTCAGCAACCAAGAGAAAAATTAGGCTTACAGCAGTCATACAGCAGGTTATTGGCAGAGATGATAAAGATACTGTTTCCCACCAAAACCATAAAGAAAACCAAAACCAAAGCTGTTGTGGATTTGAAATGCAGTCATACTGGATACCATAGATTTTTGAATAGCCATGAGGTCCTTTATTAATAATGCACCTGGACTTCTGTCGTATCTTGCACAGTTTAGCTGAAAGTGTCACCACAGTGAAACTGAAAGTGTGGCCACAAGTGTCAGTGTAGTCACTGCCATGGTTGAAATGTGGCGGCTTCCTGACTGCCTTTCTAGAATTCTAGAATTAGATCTTTGCATAGTCAAAAACAGCCCTCTCAGTGAAATTAGGGCATTACAGGAAAAGCATTCTCACTGCTGTAATTCTCATTTTGCACACATACTGCTGCCCCCTGACTGATGGAGGGCTTCACTGAGTGTGTACCTGCTAGACCATAGTGATACTGAATAGTCTGAATTTTGAGAGCATGTTGTATTGTATTACATAAAATAGGGGGGGATTTATCTTTCTATTCTCAAATTAAAAATGTCTGGACAGTTTTTGAATTATTTTACAAGATCTAATCAAACCAAGAGAACTGTAATGAAACTGTAGTTCCTGCTTATCACCTCACTATAGAGTAAAGTTTGTATCGACCTTTTATTTTGCTGAGGAAAGGTATGAGTTTTGTTTCCTGTGTTCACTATGGGCTTTTTGGGGAGAATAGAGAGATAGTGCAGCCTCTGCTAATTAGGGATTGTTAAACTTTTCAAGTCAAAGAACAGCTGTGTGTAAGCTTCCTGTATGTGTAATGCATTTTATGTAAACATGGCACTTGATAATTCTTTTCCTACCAGAAGCATGGGCAGTGTATTTTATTTTATTAATGTGCTTTATACTAAAGATACAATGCTACAGGGGTAAGCTGTAGTAGTAGCTTGTGGTTCTCTGAACACTTAATACCTGTGGTTTTAACCACCATGTGTCTGGTTTCACTCCCACATTAAGAAACATCCAAAGCAGTTATTCAGAGCTCAGCACATTTTCCTGCACCACAGGTTGACACAAATACAGTAAGAGTTAAGTCTTGGGGTCTGGCTACCTACAGTTTTAATTTCTAACTCGATTGAAAGGGTTCATTATTCAGCTTTCTTTTTTTGCCTGGAAATGCCATTCTGTCACAGTTAAGACTCCAGGGTCCATTCTTCACCTGGAGCTCGTCACTTAAAATTTTAAATTATAGGAAGCAAAAATGACTGCAGCAGGTTCATTTTTGACTGAGTAAAGGGAACCTCTGTGTTTATTATGTACTTCTGTACATCTATAATAACCATTCAGAGACACTTTGAGAAGTTAAAAGGTGAAGCTGACTTCCTATGCTGTCCAGATCACTCTTTATAATTTCAAGTGTGGTTTTTTTTGCCTTATATTTTAAGTCTTCGGAACTTGGAATACTGGCTGTAAATGAAAGCACGAAAATGTCTGTGGAATGTGAAACAGATAACAGTGTCTCTGCTGTCCTGAAACATGTAACTCACAGGAAAGACAACATGCATATAGCACTATAAGTATGTAATGTACTGTGATCAACACTAAGCACTCCTGATTTTTTAATCATTGTGCTAAAATAAACTGCTTAGTTTCAATAGCAAAACACTGTAAATACTGTAATTCAGTGTAGTTGAGATTGAGCCTTGGTGTGCTTTGATTTTATTACATCTTGCTTCTTTCAGATGTGTTGGAACAGACCTTCAGAGGCTTAAGATATGAGGTTCATTGTCACAGATATTTAAGTATGAACTCCATGAATCAAACATTGCTTGACGTTGCGAGGTGGCAGAAGCACAGGAATTACGACAGCTTCATTTGCATATTGGTCAGCCGTGGAAATTCTCAGAGCATCTTCTGTACAGACCACACCTGTTCTGGATTCCCTTTGGAGCAAATAAAGAAGTACTTTACAGCAGACTCATGTCCTGAACTCCTAGGAAAACCGAAGCTTTTTTTTATTCAGAGCTATGTTGTGCCAGAAAATGAGCAAGAATGTTCCAGTCTGTTGGAAGTTGATGGGAATGGTGAGAATATCAGTGCTAGAGTCACTATCCCTCATGCAGCAGATATCTTTTGGAGTCATTGCAAGGTGGATGTGTCTACACTAGAACAGTCCCCAACTTCATCCTCATATTATCTGCGTTGTGTGGCTGAACTACTCCGTAATCCTTATAAAAGGTAAATTAAGATAAGAGGAAAGAAATAACCCTTTTTCTATGATAGCTTATTGCCATGGAGAATGAGAAAACTTACATTTCATCCCATCTGGTCCTGAAATGTGTTTTCTTTTAGTGTTGTAGACTAAAAGACACACAATTGCACAGAAAGGTAGCCTAAACTAGGAGTGAAGTTTCTGATTTTGAAGAGTAAAATTAAAGTGTTTGATGGCATTGGAGTTGGCAGAGTGAGAAGGGAAGAATCTGTCTTGGATAATGTTTGTCAGTGCTTTAGACATGATTGGAAATCTTCCTTCTCCAAGATAAACAGGCTTCTGTTAAATTGAGGATTGCCATGTGCCATTAAGAAGAGCTGTGCTTGCAAATATGAACAGTGCTTAAGTTCAGGAAAAAGGCAGCAGAGGGGAAGGATCTTCTACTTTCTGTACATTTAATTAACGCTTTTCTCACAGAGCCAGTAGATTGCCAACATGTAATCTTGAATTTAAACTGTCAGAGAACTTTTCTCTATTTAAAGAAATCCAAAGAATCTGAGAGAAAAAGTCAGATACATTTTGATATATAACTTATCAACAAAGGTTTTATTTATACAGCTGTAATACCAGGGAACAGCTGTTACTCAAGGCAGTTGCAGTGCTAACATTTAGTACCTTTTTACAAACCCTAAAGCCTTGTCCTGAAATCACAGATCATCATGTCAGCAAAATAAATATCACAGCAATGGGACATAAGAGTTTGTCTCAAAATGCATGTTCAGCCTTGCGTTTTACAGGTCTTGCCTCCGCAGTAAAGACTGAAATTGCAAACTTTCTCCTTGCTGAGTCTAAAGTTATCTTCCCTCTTGTGAATTCTTAAATGGTGTCTTGCTTCATTCTCTAATTGAATGCTTTTGCTTCTGTTGCTGCAGGAAACTCTGTATATTGGGTATCCATATGGAACTGAACAAAAAAGTTTATGATTGGAATACGACTGCTGACCCAAGCCGACAGTACTCACTTCTGCTCCAGCACACACTGAGGAAGAAACTTTTTTTTCCCACCTAACTGCTGTTAGAAAGTACATATCTGAAGTGGTTGAAAAGAAGCATTCGATATGATGCAAACAATTTCAATGGCTACTTCTACTTTATGCATTGTTATTTAATGTATATCTAAAGTGCTTGTTGCTTCCAAACACAGGAATTTACAAGCATTTTAGTGTGCTAAGACACTAGATTTTACATTTTAATATAGGAGTCTGGAAGCTTGGATGAGAACGGTAGCTATTGTATAGCAGTGCAATATCTTGCTGCTGAATACAACACATAAACAGTAGAAAGAGGTCCAAACTGTATAGCTGTTGGGTTTTCCAAGAAAAAACAGAAGTGTTCCTATTGTTCCATTGGTGGTTTTTAACATACCTCTTAGCAGTTAATGCTTAAACAAATACAAGCCAGCCCAGACCACTGAAACGCACAGATTACTTTCCTCTGTACCTAATAGTGGCAAATGTCTCAGGAGAACATTCCTACCCAGTAATACCAGATCTCTGATAACAAGTTCTGGTTTGCATGCCTCTACACACTGGCAAAACAGAAGGGAGAGAGAGATGGTCTTTTCAATAATCTGGATTCCATCTGTTTGCTGCATTAAAGATTGCACTGTCAGAACTGTCCACAGCACAAAGGGGTTCTGTGGTAATAACTGAGACAGTCTGCTGTGCTTTGGGCCAAGTTTCTTTTCTGCTGTTGCAAAAATGAGTCTACACATGACAGGACATGACAGTAATCTGCCACACGATCTAAAAAATGCAGGATTTTAGCCAATGTTTTGTGGAAGCTGAAACATGATTCACACTCATTGCACCAGGCATGGTTGTAGAAAGATACTTTAAAATATTTTAACTTAAATGTAGTATGTAGCTGCCATGGGCCTTTAAGACTGGATTATGTTAAACACCCCACCCTCACTGCTTTTGCTCATGAAAAAGAATATTCCTCTATTAATTCATTTTTTTCCCCAAGTGCTCTTGTTCTTGTGAAAAAACAAAAGGGAAAACTGTCCTAAATACAAAATTTTTTCTCCAATGTTGCAGTTGCCTAACATGAAAAGTTCAGTTAAACTGTTTGTTGTATAACAGTATAACCTGGATGGGTTGTATTGAACAAGTTTATTGTCACTGAACTTTAGTGACAATAAAGTAGGCTGCTTGTAAATATTTAGTTTTTACTCCTAATATAATCTCCTATATGGGAAAAAAATTCAAGGCCCTAGTGTGCCTTGCTTGGTTTCTGCTTCAGTTTTAAATGGAAAAAGACAAGGATACAAAATGACAGATATGGTTTCTTAGAAGTTACTTCCTGTGGTGGCTGGCAAATGAAGTAAATGGTGAAACAAATGTTTCCTGTGGTTGTAGAAATAAGATGTCATTTCAAGTTACGTCTGTCTAAGTAATGTTGATAAATGTTATCTTCTTCACAGATTAACTTCACTTTCCCATTTCCCTAACTAACTTTTGCATTTGAGAAGCACTTCTACCCTATAGACAACCAAAAGCAGGGAGAATGGAACCAAGAGGAGGCAGATGAGGAAAAGAAATGTGGAAACTTTAAGCAGGAACAAGAAGGGGAATGGGAGGGAGCATCAAGAGAAGAGCAAGTAGGGGAAAGACGATTTGGAGGAGAAATACAGTATCAATATTGGAAGGAGAAGAAAACAGGAAAAAGGAAGTGAGACTAATAGTGCCTATCCTTACAGATAGGCACTTACTCTAATGATGTGATGAGTTGGTTGGTATTTTGTGGATTGGTTGCTTGGGGGGTTTTGAGTGATAAAATGCAACTATTTACTTAAAATATTAGCAGTAGAATATATTCTGCTTTTACGGTTTTGTGACAATGTAAGTTTGTTTTGAGGGTTAAGAAGCATGTATGTTCTTTGCCTTACTGCAAGACACAGGAAGTAAAGTCTGTGTCCCCTTCATTAAGAAATGATGTAGAAATGCTGTTTTGAAAACTAGGGGCTCATGTAAATAACCCTTTCAGTGGAAAAGGAAGGGAGTCTCTGTGTATGGCTGCTTGGTTGGGAGTGATTACAACCCTTTAGAGAGTTTTGGGGACAGACCTGTATTGTGCAGCATTCATGGGTGTCAGATACTGATTTTTTTATGCTGATCCTCAGTAGATTCTTAAACCACAGGCACATATAATCTATAATCATACATCTAAGCAGTATTTATTGCCTTGACATCTCCTTCAAGAGTGCAGTCTGGGTAGGCTGATTCCCTGTACCTGCTGCATAGTGAAAAGTAGTGAGTGTTCATGAAGGAGTTTTGTGATGGCAGTTGTCTGTCACTTCTCCCATACCTTATAGAATCATAAGTCATAGAGTATGCTGAATTAGAAGTGACACATCAGGATCATTGAGTCCAACTCCTGGCCTTGCACAACACACCCCAGGAATCCCATCATGTGCTTGAGAGTGTTGTTCAAAAGCTTCTTGGGCTCTGTCAGGGTTGACATTTCCCATGGGGAGCCTGTTCCAGTGCCCAACCACCCTCTGGGTGAAGAACCTCTTCCCAAAATTTAACCTAACCCTCCCCTGACACAGTTTCATTTCTCAAGTCGTGTCACTGGTCACTAGAGACAGGTGATCAATACCTCTGCCCCTCTGCTTCCCCTCGTGAGGATGTTGAAGACCGCAATGAGGTGTCCCCGCAGTCTCCTCTTCTCCAGGCTGAACAAACCAAGTGACCTCAACCTCTCCTCACAGGGCCTCCCCTCCAAAGCCCTTACCAGGTTTCTGTGTCCTTCCATACACATGATAGGGACCACATCTTCCTCTGTACTGCACACATAAAATTTGAGTCTAGAAATGGATGCAGGGTATGGACTACATCAAGTTGTCCCAGTACTGCAGATAGTGAAATGATTTCAGGTTAAATGATGCATTAGCCAAAAGAAAAGGGGGAAGAGAATTTTGGATCCATCATGAGTTTAGGGTGTTAGCACAGGAACACAGAGAGTGACATGCTGGTGAATTTCATGGTCTTGGACTACCAAAATGTCTAATTTTCAGAACCTACTATTGAAGGAGATAAACCAAGTTACTCTGCTCCTGCATTGTCAGAGCTTGGAATAATGCTGTCAAAGTCACTGCTCCATGGTGCTTGATAACAATTTTGGTTTCTGTAGCTGGAATAGAAATTTCTGGTAGTTCTGTATATGCTGTGTATGTGGAAGAAGAAAAAGAGAATTGGTAGAATATAGCCTTTAAGTGGCTCAGAAGATGTACTCATGAGGCAGGAGATTCAGTGGTGTTTTGTACCAGACTGAAGTTGCATGTTTTTTCTCAGCCACCTATACTGATGTGGCTGAGCCATAAATTGAGTTTACTTTGCACTGTTACATGTTTGTGTGTTACAGTGGTTGCCAACTCATTATCCAAAAAAGAAGTTATGTTCAAGAGGAAGGTACAGTGCTAGCACTTGTAGATGGAACATGTATGGCTGATCTCCCCTTTCAACTCTGGATAAGAAGTAACTGTGACTACTATTACAAATACGTGAATCAGAGAAAGCTTTTTAGTGGAGTTTCTGTGAATTATTTTCTGCTCTCCAGAGTTTTAAGTTTCTGACATGCAGGATGGTATTTCTGAGAAGAGGCTGCCATCTGTGTGGATGTGTATATTCCATTTAAATTAAATATCCTGTACTGAATTATTTGACAGCTTTTCTGTGGCTGGTTTAAAAAATGTCTATTTTGCAGCTTCTGTATTAGAAACAATACAACACTATAATTTGATACAAATGCTGGGTTTCGAGCTGATAATATGAATAAAATTTCTGTATGCAGTCAGACTGATTGTCCCTGTCTCCCTCTAGACCATAGAATAACTCTGAAATTCTTGGTCTGTTTATCCTGTAGACCTCTGTAACTTGTTAAATTTGCCTGTGAAGTTCTCCAGCTCTATAAAAATGAGCTGACAATAAAGGACAGCAAGCCTTATAGTTTCAACAGGTAAATCGGCTGCTCTTGGTGTGTCGGGCAACAACTGGCATGAGCAAGGAGACTCTTGCCATCCTGTCTCCATTGACCCGAGGTTGTGGGGGAGGTACAGGTGACCCCGGATATGCTGAAGGCCCCGAGGAGCCTGCACTGAGCACAGTCTGCTCACCTTCCTCCTGCTCCCGTCACTGCAGCGGACACGCAGAGCCGCATACAATTGGTATTGCAGCCCTCTCCCACAAGCACTGCTCTTCAAGCTTTCTTCCAGTGGGAAAACAAAAATAAAAATAACGTGCCTAAAACGTTTGAGGCCTCTTTGTGATGTAGCCTGCTTTAAAACGGCTTGGCAGCAAAAGCGAGGCGAATGACGGGTCACGCCTTGCACTTCGTTTGGGGGGCGCTGCCCCCCGGGTCCGTGGCAGCGTTCCCCGAGCTCACGGGCCCTGGGGCCGCGGGCGGGCGGGCTTCGGCCGGGGCTTCCCCGGCGGGGCAGGGCGGTGCCGCCGCTCCTGCTGAAGCCCTCACAGGCTCTGGCCTCCGTGCCCGCCGTCTGGACGTGCCCGGCTCCCTCTCTCGCATCCCCCTTTCCCACTTTCCGCGTTTCCGCTGGCACCGCCCCCTCAGGGCCCGCTCCCTCGGGTGGGCATCGGGCACGCCTACCCCGCCGGCGGCAAACTGCCACGGGAGCCACGAACCGCCGCCCCGGCTGCCAGGACAGGGATCGGAATTGGAATTCGTGTAAGAGGTACAGAAAGTAGCGCTGAAAAAGTAAAAAAAGCAGGAAGAGGGATCGAAGGAAGGCGCCACCTCCCGAACTCGGAGCCCAACTCCCGCTCGCTCTTCGTGCGCCTGCTCCCGGCTGCCCGCGCTTTTTCCTCCCCCACGAGGGCCTGCGCGCTGAGATCCCGGCGTTGGCGGGCTTTGCATTCATTGTGTTTAAACCTGTGGGGCACTGCTCCCGTCAGTAAAACTTTAAAGAAAAGGTAATTTTACAATGCTTATCGTGCTTGTTTTATACGGTTTTCCTTCTCTGAGGCGATAGCTGAAGCATCCGTTAGGGACTCGGATTCGCTCCTTTCCTGTGTCGATGCCCTGCTATGTCCAGCTGTGGATGTGCGGGTGAGCCGCGCCGCACCTGGGCAGCGAGCGATCCAGATTCATGTAGAAACCTTTGCTTTCAGGTGCTCGAAACAAAAGATTGAAGACCTACCAGCCAGAAGGACTGAAGCATCTTCTTAGCTATTTAACCTTCCACGAGCAGAATAGAACTGCCCAGGCTACAAGGAAGAAGCTGGTGTACTGGAAGGTTGATTAGTCGCTATTAAACCTCACTAAGATTGAGTTGCTTGTGCAGAGCCTGTTTAGACTGAGCACTGAGTGCTATTACATTTCAACTGACTTTTACTTGTAAGGGAGGCTTGTAAGGTTTTTCTATGCCAAATCTCAGATACAACCTGTAAGCAAGTTACAGCTGGGAGTGGATGGATATTCCACAGCTTCACTCTGGGTGTCAGCCTTGTAACAGAGGAAAACCTCCCTGCTACAGCCAGAGAGCAAGAAGCCCTTGGACTGCAGATCAAGGAATATGCATGAACCACTGTGCTGTCTGCATTAATAGTTGTAACAAGTTACTGCAGGGACTCTTCCC
Organism: Eopsaltria australis; assembly: GCA_034509425.1. NCBI lineage: Eukaryota > Metazoa > Chordata > Aves > Passeriformes > Petroicidae > Eopsaltria > Eopsaltria australis. Next base: position 2,703,350 of record JAVTVJ010000030.1, read on the forward strand.
AGTTACAATGGAGAGAAGCAAAGGTCTGAATGTGGAAGGTGTTTAAATGAAAAGGAAATTCAGACCTTGAGGTCATCTAGCAAAGTGTTTTGATCAGAGCAGGACTAATTTCAACTATAGACTGGGTTGTTTGGAGCTTCTGCCAAATCTGGTATTTTTTGTAGTCTCATGTTTAGAGAAGGAAGTAAATTTCAAATTTATTTAAAACCTATATTTATTAAAAGGTATTTCAGGGCTTCCAAACAGTCATTGGGTAAAATTTTAGTAGGAAGATTGCTGTGTTGAAGATTGAAGTATTACTAGTGTTTGCTTTCTGCTTTCAGGCAGAGAGACTGTTGGTTCCAGCAACATGGAGAATGATGTCAGCTTCAAGTTCCGTCAGCAGCTTTTCCTTATTAGTGAAAATCTGGTTGCCGAAGATGTAGCAGCTTTAAAATTCCTCTGTACTGACTTGCTCCACCTCAGGAAATTAGAAGGTGTGAAGACAGCAGAAGATATCTTTAAGCTTCTCATGGCTCAAGAATATCTGAATGCAGAAGATACTTTCCTACTGGCTGAACTCTTATACAGAATCAAATGTCACTCCTTGCTTGAGAAACTTGGTTACACCAAGGCAAAGGTACAAGAACATCTGCATGAGAAGGGAAGAGTGTCTCCATACAGGTAAACTTGCAGTGGAATTCTCTTCCCTGTTACTGCTATCTATGCCATACTGTTTTCCTTTCCTTTTTTAAATTCTTGGATTGCCTTTGGTTCTTATACCATCTTCTGTTCCAGTTTGATCTCACTGCATCTCTCTTACAGGCAGATGCTGTATGAACTGTCAGAGAACATCACCAATGAGATGCTGGAGGAAATCAGATTCCTCCTGCAAAACCGTCTCCCAAAGCGATGGATAACTCTTGTACGTGAGGAGTGAGCCAAATGTGTATATGGTGGGAAGGGAGGGAAGGGGGGAAATGGGAGGAAAAGTGTGACAAGTGTTGGGCAGAATAGAGCAGAATGTGCAGAATATGCATAGTTAAATAATATGCAACTAGGCTGGTTGTATTTATAGGGGTAGCAAAAAGGAAGATGTTCACAGGCAAGAGTAGAATTTGGTCCCTCTTGCCAAGGTCAGTCACTGACAGTTCACTGTCTAGCATCAGATTATAAAAAGGTGACAAATCACATCTTTGCCCTGCTTGAGCCATGTGCAAGGGAGATTCATGTCCATGTGTCCTTGGTACTGTTTCACAGCAATTAAGCCTTTTGAAGCCAAGAGTTATTAATGTGATTTGGGTGAATCTGTTTAAATAAGACCATATCAAATAATAACACAACCAGTGGCTTTCTGGGAAGAAACATTTCTGCTTTAACAGTGATTTAAAATTGACTGGTCCTTGTTGGTAGAAAGCAAAGCAGTTATTAATGAGATTGATTGAGTCAGGGCTGAGAGGCAAGTTTTTATTTATAAGGAACAATAACTGTATTTTACTCTCTCCTTTTGGCTGTCAGTCTGCTCTGGATTTGCTGACTTTATTGGAAAGGCAGGGCCTTTTAACTAAAGACAATGTACAGATACTGGAGGACGTCTGTATGATTGTTTCACCTGATCTTCTGGAGATAATAGACTGCTACAAAAAGGCAAAAGGTGAGAAATTCATAGCCTAGGAGTAGATTTGCTAAAATGCAGGAAGCACTAGATATGTCTGGGCAACTGAACTTAAGGTCATATGTGTGTATTGCTGAAACAGGAGCTGGAGTGGCATAAATCTGGCATAACAATTCCTAGCTTGCATTATTTCCTAGCTGAATCCCTGAAATACAGGGATGTGCTGGAATATCTGAGGCCACACAGAGCAGCCCAGCACATACAGAACAGGCTGGGAAACTGAAAATCTACTTCTAGTTATGTCCTACTTCTCCATTTCCCCATTAATAGGATTGAGATGATGATGACTGTTCTGTAAAAGACACTTTGTGATCTATGAATGTGCACTTCATAAAGGCAGTTGCCTGCTAATAGGCTGGCAAGACAAACTGTGTGTGCATGTGTGTCTGATACATGGCCTATGAGCATACAGATGATTTCTGGTTTTATATTTTAAAAAATGAGATTTATCAGTGATTCAAGAGAAAAAAATAGAAAATGAGAACTTCAGTAGTAAGAATGCAGATTCTTCTTAAATATAGGTAATTTCTAAGCTGATTTCCAGATGAAAAATTCATTTGAATGTCTTGGGTAGAATCTATCCTTGCACAATGGATATCTTTGTTTTGCAATATCAATACAAATAGAAGCCTTGACTTTGTCACAAAAATAAATATAATAAAAATCACCAGAAAACATTTGGAATAGATCCATTGAACATGACCATGCTATCTTGTATGGAGGAATTATTCCTTTCAATGAATATTTCCAGTACAAAAAGTGATGTATTGTAGCCAAACTCCTTTTTGCTGTATCCACAAATATTGGATTTATCTTCATAAATACCTATGCTGGGATTTTTTCTAGATAACAAGGCAGCTAATTTTACACAAGGCTTCCCTGAACTAAACCTGGAGCTGCGTGGAGAATTCAGCAATGTAGAAAATGAATCCAAGGTTTGAGACAATCTCTTAAATCCTTTTTGAATACCTGGGGGTCTGAGGTTTTCATCCTCCCTCTCAAATGACATTTATCATGCAAGGACATGTGAGATATCTGTGTGTCTTGTAAAGTTTCTTGACTTGACTGATAAATTGGAATGTTTCAAAGAATATTTTAACCTCAGAGGCCAGAAATTTAGCAATATTGGAAGGTGTGTTGCAGGCAAAATGGGCATAATACCTCTGAAGTTATTCACACATCAGTGCATGTGCTTATCTTCCTGATAAAGGAAAAACATTTTGCATTTCTCTAAGTTGTGCATTTTGGAGATGGCAGTAGAATGTGCAAGACACAGAGACAAATGGAGCTTCACAGTTCTCACTTTCTGAATCTGGCTTAGAAAAGGCCTCAGGGCATCTTGGAATTAGAAGTGATAAGGAGTAGCATGCAAAGCCCTTGATAGAGGGATTAAAAGGAGGCAAGAGGTTTTAGTATGCTATTGCAGAGATCTTGGTACATGAGAAAAGATCTCTTTGTGAGATCCCTCCTTAGAGGCCTTATGTGCACTCTTTAACCACAGCAGTGTAACCACTGAATTCTCCCCCTGGCCTTTCCTTTGTGATGACCACGGGTATTGAAGGAGCAAGTTGCTCCATTTGTTTATAGCTATTTAAGTTCATGAAGTTCTGTGCTATTACATCTTTTCATCACCTGATGTTCAGACTGCTGCAAAGCTGTTGAAGGAACCTGGAGTGCTGCATTCATTCTGTCCTACTAAAATGCACAAAAGGAGGTGTGTGTTGCTCTCTAGTGAGCAGGAAGGGACTGCAGGGGATGGAGTTCTTAATTTCAACCCAAGGTTGGACTTAAATACGTGATACTGGAAGTTTTTGTACTTTTCAGCTGTAAAAAATGTTCTTTTTAAACAGTGGGAGGTAATTTTAAGTCTTAGCAAGAAAACTGGTGGTGTGGTAGGTTTATGCACTTCTGAGATCTCCTGCTTGCGTCCTTTTCCAATGGATCAGTATTAATCACCTGCTCCAAGTGTTCATTACTGTTCTCAAAAAAACCCAGCTCAGATGTCTAACATCCTGGAGTTCCACTGTGAACCCTCTGCCATGAATCTAAAATACTGTTTTGACACTGGAAACAGCTGGGGACCTGTGTCCCCATTACCAACTCAGCTGGCAGAGTTTGGCTGCTGAATCCTGCCTTCTGCATACATCTGAGAACCCAGATGTTAACCCTTCTTCTGCAGTTTGACAGGATAGTGAAAGTGTGCTTGGAGTTTCACTGATGTGTTTTCACACAAGGAAGCATCACTGAGTCCCAGATATTCAAAACCAGCACACAGTCTTAGGTGCCTCTAACTCCAACACCAATTTTGAGACATGTTAAGGAAACATGAGTTAGTTGAATAAATTCATTGAAACTGTAAGCTTTGTTCTTTTCCTTTCTACAGACTGTGAGAAGCTACAAAATGGATGGGCCACACAGAGGATTTTGTCTCATTATTAATAATGTTAACTTCAATAGTTCTCAGAGGAAGGGTTCTTGCAAAGATGCTGGTAAGTTACTGAAGTGAGATTTTTGGAGGATTAGTCTCTCTTTTTCCCCAGGTGAGTTGATTATGTAGTATTGCTCTATATTTTATTGTCTATGATTAGTTAATATTCTAAAAGAGTAAAATGTTTGATAGGTGTTAGATTATATAATTTATATATCCTGAGGAAGGAAAGGTTAAAGAACAATTAACTACTGGGTTTTTCATTTGGATCATTCTTGAATAATTTTAAGAATCTCTTTTTATTTATCCTTTATCTACAGCTATGGTAAAGAACCAAAATTAAACTAGATTAAACCATCATTCTACCTAACATAATGCAAAATTTCATAATCAAGCAACTCTGTGCATACTTCTTACTTTGTTCTGTTTTCTCTATTTATCTCTTCATGTATGGAACTCTTAATAATCAAAACTGCTACTGGAAAATAATGATGTGAGGAAGGTTTTGAAAGATCTTACCTGAAACTGGGGAAGGGCATATTCTTCATATTTTCAAGTGTCATTTGTGTGCTCACTTACAATGACAGTGTATACACTATTTTCTGAAACCTTTCTAGAAAAATCCAGGAGCTCTGTGTTTGAGCCGATGCCATCTTTTTTTTATTCCAGTTAATCTTTAGTTGGTACTAATATGAAGATGAATCTGCAGAAGTGTCAGGGTATCAGGTCTTTCCCTCTCCAAGATTAGCTTGCATGGTGGCTTCATACAAGCATTTTTCTCTTGCCTTGAATTTTCCCTTTATTTTTCATTTATTTACAGAGCAACTGGAGAGAGTATTCACATGGCTTGGTCTGGATGTGAGGACTTACACAAATCTGACATCTGGGGCTATCATAAATCTGATGCAAACTTGGCAGCATGTGCAAGATCACAAAGACAGGAACTGTTTTATATGTTGTGTTCTATCTCATGGAGAGTCAGGAGCAGTGTATGGGACAGATGAGAAACTTGTGTCCATCCGCGTGCTTATGTCTCACTTCACTGCCAGGCAATGTCCCCAGCTGGCTGCAAAACCCAAACTCTTCTTTATCCAGGCATGCCAGGGTAAAAACATACAGCATCCTGTGTGTGTTGAAACTGATGGACAACCTCCTGGCTTGTCTTCCATGCAAGGCAGAGTTTCTCTGTTTGAAAGCATTCCCGAAGAGGCGGATTTCCTCCTAGGCATGTCCACAGTTGATGGTTGTGTCTCTTTCAGGCACATTGAAGAGGGTACTTGGTACATTCAGGCCCTCTGCAGCAAGCTACAGTTGTTGGTACCAAGGTAAAGACTTGTCTCAGTGCTCTGATTAAATTTTTCTTCTCCAAAGGTAGTTCATCTCGGAACACCCACCCGTGTTCTAAGGTGGATGGAATTAGTTAAAGTGATGATTTTACACTGATAAATTTACATTAACTCTGCTAGTACCATGCATGTAATCTGAAGAATGTGAAGTTTATAGTGAAAAAACACTCAAAACCTCACATCTATAATCTTTAAGGCAGTGCAGTTTCTTGAGTGGATATAGGTAAAAGTATTTTATCCCTCTATTTTTCTTTACTGGTTGAATTAAGCAAGACAGAGCAAGAAAAGGTCTTTTGTTTTTAATATGACTCAAATGAGGACAAAAGAGAAATTTGAAGAAAAATATGTGTTTTCTTCTTTGTGTTTTAAATGTTCATACTGTACCTTCTGACTGATCAGGGAGATGTTAAGTGGATTGCCATCTGCTCACTAATAAGTAATTTTTTTTTCTCTCCTTCTGGCTGTAGGGGTGAAGATATTTTGTCAATTCTCACACAAGTTAATGAAGATGTGGCCAGCCGTGTCGACCCTTCAGGGACAAAGAAGCAAATGCCCCAACCAGCATATACCTTACGAAGAAAATTTATATTCCCAATACCTATGGCCCCTCCTCCTTCAGAGCAACATCAAGGCTTTTAAAACACATCTTTTTATCATCTTATTTAACTGCAGTTCATCACACTACCTGTTTTAAGACAATGACCCAAAACCCAGAGGATCTGTCAGCTTCAATGCAAGGCCTCATAAATTTTTTGTCAAATGAACTGTGAAACCAGAGGAGACGCAATTAAAGCAATCCTATTTACATCATCTATATATTCAGAGTTACCAGTGTTGGAAGAACCACACTTCTGTCATGTCAAATGTTTTTGTACCTGCACAGGCTGCAGATACCAAAGGTTTTTCCTGGCAGCACAGGGATTGCATGTAAGCTTTCATATCTAAACCAGGATTGTTAATGGTCTGGTTTAGACTCATCATGTTTTATTTTGCACTCTAAGAATTTTAAATCTTGTTTCTAAATCCACTAGCTATGTTCATAGAGAGAGAAAAGTGGGAATGAAGAGAGAAAACTTTAAATAGTAACTTGAAAAGGATTTCTTCTATCTCTAAAAAAATTACTTAATAAAGAACCAGCACCACAGTGCACACTGATACCCTCAAATGGCTAATATAAACTTCATGTACAGTGAAATTTTCCAAAGCTGAGTAAAACCTGTTATTCTCTCTGTGAAACCTTGTGAACTGTTATTTCCCCATCAGTTCTGAGGAAATTTAAGGTAGAAGATTTGCATGCTATGAAATACAATAGTCAGATTAATTTTGTTAAGCTAAGTTACATTTTTAAATTACGATTTGTTGGTTTAGGATCTAAAATCCAGCCAATTTGAGAAGTCTCCTATTGACTAAGCTGCTAACAGAGTTTTATGGGTTAACTGAAATAATGCCATGTTGTTTTATTATGAACACTTATTATGTGTGCCTTGGTGTTTCCTGTTACTGCATTAAAGTCATACTTTTTAAGAGCTTGGTGAGATAAAAATTTTGTGTTGGGTTAAAGATTTATCCTTGTTTCTGACTGATTCCTGCACTTTGCTGGGCTGCAGGAATCAGTGAGGTGTTAACTGCTTCAGGGTTTAAGCTGCAGTGAAACTTTAGTTTTTTGTATCAAAACACTCATTATTATAAATGATTAGCAATACCTTAAGGTGAAGATTGGAAAAAGTACTGTCTAGTGCTATTTCTAGCTTGCACTATTTTTAGGAGGGGAGTTTTGCATCATACAGAGCATTGAAATGCAGACAGTTTCCAAAACATGATGGTCCCTTTATGATAATGAAGTGGTACTTGTGTGATCCATTACATTTTAAGTCTTCTGAGTCAGCATGGCTGCCACACTTGAAGTCACATTTATGCCACAGATAAGCAAAATGTTTCATCCTTTAGTGGAATATATAACACTGGGATGGATTTGTGATGTTTCTGCCTTGCAGTTACTGTTCAAACTTGATGCACTCATTTTGTATGTTTAGGAAACAAGTGAATTTTTATCCCTCTGGAGTAACCATCGACCTTGTTTTGCGGGGTCTTGTTTTCATTTTTAGTTTGGTAGACAGGGAATGCCATCACGCCCTCTTGCTTTCTCTGGTAGAAACTTCTGCCTGGGTAATCTCCAGTTAAATCATAGGTAGGTAAAGGCAGTCAGAAGAGTTGAGCCTTGAGTTCCTTGGGGAGAGGGATCCACACTTGTGAAGTGTGAGACTGCTAAGGTCTCCCTTGGTCATAAGAAGTTTGTTTAAACAAAGCTTGCGCTACCCTGGTTTAGATTATTTAGTGTGAATATTTCACTTTGTGTGTGGCTGTGTTTATGTGGCTGCACACTGGAATACCTGGGTGCATGCAGGGGTTTGTCAGCACCAGCCCAAAGGCAGGGCAGGCTCAGCACTGCAACTGCAGCTGCCATCCGGCCAGTTGGGCATTTCTGTGTCATCTCCTGCAGGGTACGGTGAGATGGAAGCTTGAAACTCTTGGGGAGAGTGGGTCAGTTTTGTACAACTTACATATTCATCATTTCCTGCTGTCCACACTGTATGCATTTCCTGTAACTCCAGTAAGACAGAGCTGTGCCAGAAAAAAAAAGTCTCAAACAAAGAAAGAAACAAATGTGTTTGGTTGCTGTTGAGCCTTACTGATAGCACAGAGACCCACACACTTGTATGCGCTCTCACCCTACAGAATGAAGTGATGTGTCTTGTGCAGCCCCTGTATGGACAGATATAAGTGGAACTAGTGCAAAAAGAGTCTTCTGGGGAAGTTGCTATCTTGCCAAGATCATGATCTTAAAGTGGAAATCAAGTATCTGTCCCTGGTGTCATTGTGCAGGAGCTGTGTCCCCCGCCTTGTGCCAGGCGAGGCAACGCTCGCTACAGTTGCTGAACAGGCAGGAGCCGCAGCACTTTCTCTTCTTTAGGATCACCCTTTCTAGGGAGATGGATTTTTGGCAGCCTGGTCACTGAGACAGTTCTGGAGGAAACCAGAGTGCAGGGGAGCTGAGAGAAATTAGGGAGACTAATTTAATAAAAGGACTGGAACATTTCCAGGAAGGGCGAGAGGAAGAAATCAAAAGTGAAACTTCTGTGAAACTGCCAAAAGGGGTGGTCCTTCAAAGTGCTGATTGTGAGGAGAAGCCATTATCTGTGTGTCACAGTGCATATCACAGCACGGTGGCTCTTTCAAACTGCCACTGAAGTCTTGGTTCAGGTAAGACACAGAAGAAATGATGGAGGGAAAGAGATGCTGAGACTCGGAATGACGTGGAGACAAACATTTTGGAGCTGAAGATGAACGAGTACTTGTGTTCCTCTGTGCTGCTCCCAGCCTTTGGATGGTGGCGCAATTCCTGCCAGTGAAACAAAGTTTTCTGATCTGTTACTAGAGTGTGCCTTTCCGAAGGAATTTGTACGCCTCATTCCATCAAAGGGTATGTTACAATTTTGAGTTTGTAAAGATAGACAGGTTGAAATCCATGAATGACTGTTTTCATTGCAAAATGTTAACAAATTTCAGCACTCCTAACTCTCTCTTCATAGTGCTGCCTTGAGGGTCTGGTGAGAGTCTGGTAGCCATGTCCTGCTCCATGGAAGATTCTGGCGACTTGCATGCTGGGAATCTTCTCATTGAAGGCTGAGGTCTTTACTTTAAAGAAAGTGATGATGTAAAAAGTTAATTATTACTCAAATTCTGCTCTAAATGAGGAAGTGTGTTACATAAATAATTTCAGAAGAATGTTTAGTTGTTGATTTTCCTGTATTTACCGGGCACTGCTACTGAATTTGGTGCTAATATTTGGCTTTTTTCTTCATTTAAGAAATATCTTCCTGTTAAAAACAAGCTGGGGTAAGTTGGAGAGGGACTTCGGAGAAAGGGGTAAGTCATGGCAGATCTGGTGACACAGCAGGACAGTGGGACTGAGATATTTTAAATGAAAATATATAGATTCAGCCATCTTTTACTGTCTGTTAATTTTGATTTGTGTATGAGAGAAAAAGTGCTGAGCTGTGCTGTTTGCTAGAAAGCACGAGGTATGCTGCTTAGTTCTGCCGTAAAACAAAAACAAAACCTGATCACTTTCGTGGCTTGTTTACTCTTTTTTTCTCACGAGTTCTGTAATAATCGGATATCTGAAAATGGAAGTGTGAAGTAGCTGAAGTAGGGATCTCCTGCTTTATTAGTATTTTATTCCATTGTAACGCACTTCTTGGAAGTCATGTGACAATACCGTAAAAAAGGCAGCCTTTTCCTGGAACTTTAGAGACTGCCCATCTCACTTTGTTCAGAGTTGTCCTCCCATGTAAAAAATTATTATTATTATTATTATTATTATTATTATTATTATTATTATTAATTTTACTTTTACCAGTTGCATCTTTAAATTACCAAAGTGGGAGGAAAAGACAGTGGCAGTTAAATATTAAAGCCTTTGAGAAATAAAATGAAAATTCCCTTTCCAAGAAAGGTTTGCTTTTATAAGCAGTATTCCTTGTATCTTAAATGAAATACATGATTTATGTGAGAAAGAAGATAACTTGATAACTAGCTACCAAGTAAATATTATTTTTTTCCTGTGTGGTTATAGAAATATAAAGCCAGGTAATCATTGAATCGTGAGGTTAAGCACATTCAGATACTACTGGTTAATATGGGCTGAATCATATGGATTCTTACCTGTTTAAAAGTTCCTTTTGAATGGATTTAAAGAAAACAGTATTTTGGGGCAGAACATTACTTATATGTGCAGTGTCACAACGTGTTTCACTGTTTAATCAGTTTATTTGAAATGGAAAGGTTTAAGATTCAGTTGTACATTCACTCTTGCTGACCCACACAATGCTCACCAAGGGCATGCCACAAAAAGCTCCTTTGCTGCTGGAGGAGAGCAGAATACAATTGGCTGCTAAATATTATCACCAATTAGTCAGCTGGGCTACCTTGGAGTATTGTTATTGATGCATTTGCAGCAGCAGTAAGTAAAATGGATTGCAGTATTCCAGCAGTGTGGAAGTAGGAAGTTCTCCTCTGTCATTGTTGACTGTCTCCCACTGCCAGTGTCTATAAGACAAGAGACCTCTTCTGAATGTGTTTTCATCATTTCTCTTCAGAGATTCCCAGGTGCAGTACACCCAGGGAACAGAGAATAAAGTGACAAATGGGACTCTTACTAGAAGGAAATGTCAGCTGTAGGTGATCAGACCTAAGGCCGATTTGTCTCAAGCATTCTGAGGATGCTTGAGGACAGGTGTAATCAGAGGAGAGGTCCTGTGGTGGTGGGGCTGTGCTGAGCCAGCTCCCTGCTCTGCCCTGAGACTGGTGCTCCGTTCCCCCGCCCAGCTCACTTCCTGGGAAGGGCTGGCTCTGCACACATGAGCAAAACTCACAAGTCCAATTTAGGTAATGGACATGCACCAGGTTACCTACAGCAGGATGTGGATTGGGCACACACCCCCTCCCCCCTTTATTCCCTCTCTTTTCTCTGTCTCTCTTTCTCCATCTCCAGACTATCCAGCATCAACACAGGATCTAAGGACTGGGGATATTCTTTGCTTTCTTCTCTTTGTTGGCTTGCACAGCTATAATATTTTACCCCACATTCCATTTTGAAGTTTGCTGTGGGAGGGAGGAGCTTGCGGATATTTTTGTGGCTTGTGAGCCAGCACTTTTGAGTAACGGTGTGGCTTGCGAGACAGCACCTTTGGGTGTTGTGGCTTGTGAGCCAGCACCTTTTGAGGAGTTTGTTGTGGGAGCTGTGAAGTGGTACTGTGCAAAATTAAGGGCTTGTTAGCCTCTGCTCTTGTGGAAATCTAGTGTATAAATTTAAGGGCATGTTAGCCCTTTTGAGTCTAAATATTGGACTGGTTGCCACAGTTAAGAAGACTGTAGGATCAAACAGTGAGAGCTCTTGACACATCTGGTGTTTGTTCAGCCTGACAAGAATTTGTAACAGACACCAACATACCCATGAGTGGTCACATCAGTGGAGAGAGGTCTTTTAAGTGTCACAGGGAAATAGCTGGAAGGCTTGCACTTGGTGTTTTCTAACTTCCTCTTGTGCTCAGAAGTTGAATACATAAGCCAAGTTTAATATTTCTAAAGCTGATGGAGAAATTGGAGGAGAAGAGAGGTGGTATTTCATGCTCAGCAAAACAGAGATAGTTTGATAAGAATTCTTCTGGCCTTTTAAAAAGGGTTGACATGATCTGTATTTGCTTTTAATATTACAAATCAGCTGAACTGGGAACTGAGTTTTACTTGATGCAGATAAACTAAAACAGGAATTTGGGTATGCTGACCAGGAGCAGTATAAAAAGAAAGGAGAAGCCAGATAGCTTAGAGTAGCTATACTCGTGTAGACTCTTAGTTTTGTTATGATGTAAAACCTTTGTTATGGTGTTATATTTGGCAGTCTCATTTATTACAAAGACTATACTTCAGACTGGCAAGTGGCTGTTTCTCCCAAATGGTGTCAAACTTCAAAAAAACCCAAACCCAAACAAAACCAGCAGCAGCCTGCCAGGATTTTACATCCTGTTCATTGGTACTTCCCACTGTCCAGACACACCATGGGAAGCAAGAATGACGTATGACTTTCTCTGCTAATGTCACTTAGCACAGAGGTTTTAATATTCTTTGTTAAGTCCAGAAAACTCAAAGAGCTAAGCATCCAAGCTGTGTCTATTGAAATACTTCTTATTGCATGTATTTATTTTGGGCTATTCTACATGATGTGATACCTCTTATATAAATCATGTTGTTGCACTAGTGTTACTGACAAATGAAATCAACTGCTGTTCGTGTTTAGATCCAAATCCTGATGTGAAATGAGCGCGGACTTCCGCAAACTGCTTTTTGAAGTTTCTGAGGCTTTGGTCACAGATGAACTGGCAGCTCTTAAATTCCTCACCCTGGAGCATGTCCCCAGGAGGAAGCTGGAAGCCATCCAGGAGCCCAAGGCATTCTTTGAAGTGCTGCAGGAGAAAGACATGATTGGGGTGGGGAACCTGTCCTTCCTGAAGGAGCTGCTCTACCGGATCGGGCGGATCGACCTCCTGACTGCCCACCTGGGCTCCAGCCGGGGGGAGATGGGGAGGGAGCTGCAGCTCCCGGGCAGGGCACAGGTGTCAGATTACAGGTAAGCACAGGAGAATGCAACAGCTCAGTGTCAACTCTCTTTTCTGTCTGCACTGTTATCTTATTAATAGCCCAGCATAACTGTATTTATTACACATTAATTCCTGCCGTTGTGAGTTTTACATTTTGCACTTCAAATATTTAATTGTGGTGTTTACTTCTTACAGCTTTCTTGAAGGTCTCTCTATTCTTTATTGTCAGGCAACTGCTATATGGAATTGCAGAGGACTTGACTCCAGATGATGTCAGAAGTGTGAAGTTCCTGCTCCAAAAACACTTACCAAAGAACAAGCTCCAGGACAATGCTGTATGAAAAGTGATCTTGAGAAGTTTTTTGCAAGGCTAGTTCAGAGTCCTGTAGTTCTTGTAAGAAGGGAGGAAAGAGAAAGCAGTCTGCTCTCATGAAAATCTGGTTTGAAAGAATTGTGATATTAGCTGGTAGCTGCTGTGTGAAAGAATGGACCCTTCCTTTTTGTATTGTATCTTTGTCTTTTTACTCTTCTGATTCTATTTTCTCTCCACCACCCCTCTCCTTAATCTTGTCTTCTTGTAAAATCCATCATGCTCTTCCTTTAATCTTTGCTTGGCATTTATAAGACAAATGTCTTTATATGACATAAGCTATACCTAGGAAGAGTGATATTTGGTAAAGGAAAGATGATGTTTTGGAGACAGAAAATCGAGTTCTAATGTGAGTTCAACCACGAATTTTTGTGTGTCAATGGGTAAATTTTCCTCTTTATTGTAATTTGGAGTAACAACATATTGTTAACTTTCCCCCAAAAGTATTAAGAGTTTGGGTGAGCTAGTTTAATATTTGTAAGTAATGAGCTGTGTTGTAAAAGTGTTTGATATTATTAACAACCTTCCATAAAATTCCTATTTTATTGTGGCACCTAGAGGAAAATTAGCAGATTTACCTCCAACTTGGTTGCCAATAGAGCTTTAATAAATAAAATTAGTGCTGAACAGCTTTTCTGTAACAGAAAATGCAAAATGGCATAGCTAAAGGACTTAGCAGCATTTCATCAGAACACAAAGCACAACAGGATGTCATGTTATCCTCATCAGTGCTTTGTGCTGCTGAAACAAAGCAGGATAGCCTAGTTATAGGCCATTTCTAATTGCCCTGCTTTAACCTTAGTGATGATGTGTTTATTCAGCTTCTTGACCCTTGCTTGAATGAGGTTTGGAGAAAAACAATAGGTCTTGCTGGTCAGTCTCTGGGAAGGAGGATGTTGTCTTCTGCCCTCTCACAGAGGTGTTTGATATTGCAGCTGTCAAAGGTCACTGGATGAGTTTGGGTTATGTATTTTTGTTGTACCAGTCAATATTGCAGGTCTTTCTGGAAATGGAAATAAACGGGATAATTAAAGAAGATAACATGACAATGCTGAAAGACATATTACAGAGATTTAGACCTGACTTAAAGAAAAAAATTGATGCCTATGAAGAAAAAAAAAAAGGTAAATTTATTTAATCTGCTGTTTAAGAACAGAACTGGGGTCTTTTATGTTTTTTTATGGCTCCTTGGCAGCTTAGAAGTCCAGCAATAAGGGAGAGACCTTATGGTGATGCCTTGATTTGGCATCAATGGGATCCTAGGACAGGAAGAACAGCTCTGGAGAGCTCTAATTTCTGAAGTTTTCTGCTACTTTATTATCCCACCATGGATTCGTGTATCTATCCTTGAAAAATGTTCTGTGCCTTGCAAATGGTATTCTTCTGCCTTTTCTCTGCCTTAAATGCAATTTTTCTGTTCAGGAAAAAGTGCAGTGCTGGTTTTGGACCAGCATAATTTCCAAGTCACTGTAAGAGACAGGAAGTGACTTGGGGAAAGTTGTGTTGGGAGGTTGTCAGCATCATCTGCTCTCAGCAGGCCCTTTGCTCTTAGTCAAAGGAAACTCCCTGAAAACCAGGCACTTGGCTAAAGTGTAAAGTGGCTTTATGTAACCAGATGGGACATCCGGGCTGTTGCAGCTGAGGTGGTGCTTTCTGGCACCACACCTGGGCGTTTCTTTGGAAAACAGCATGTCTCAGTCAACAACAGCTTCCCTCTGAATGACTCAGGACCTGAGTTTCCTCAGATACATTTAAACAATCCATACAGGGCCCTGCAGAAATACCAACTAGCTTGGCCTGCATATCTTGCTGCTGCTGTCCTCTGCTGGTGTCTCTAAAAGAGCAGAAGATAATTGCCAGGGGAGGCTAGTGCAAGCAAGTCCTGTGTCAGGGGAATGGCTTTTTAGTAGCATTGTTATTATTTTGTCCTCTTGATAAGTGGGGAAAAGCATGTTGTGTAGATCTTGTTGTCCTTACAATTATTTAAACACATTTTTGTAACTTGTAAAATGAGTACTGTGACTTTGGTTAGAGTCATGGATTTGATGACTTCTTCACTTTTTTTCAGAAAATTGTATTCAAGTAATTGCTTTGAGAAGATCTGTGACTATGCTGGCATTTTGCATCCTGGGTGCATCCACCCACACAGTAAAGTTCTCTGGAGAAGAGACAGTAGTCTCAGAAATAAATGGACCAGCATTTTGTACTATTGTACAAAAATGGGTCTCCTCCACATCCAAGAGTGGAGATGCCGGTGAATGGCTTGCCTGGGATGACTACTCACATGCAACCTTTTATTATCTGTATCTTGATACCAGTAAAAGAGCAGAGAAGCAATGGAGCACAGCCCAGCACGGCTTCTACAATAACCAGTAGTCTGTGAAACTGGAGCCGTGCTTGGCCCAGCTCTACAAACTGCTGGTGTCTCACTGGTGTGAAAACCCTCTCCACCTCTCTCTCTGTTCTGGCTTTTTGAGTGTTGAAATATGCACAGTGGAAGATTTATCCTATTAGTTCTAAAATGTTTTGTTTATCTTCTCCTTCTTAGAAAATTATCCTAGGGAAGAAGCCCACTGTTTTGTGTCTATGTCTGCGCATCCACGGACACAAGGAGCAGAGGGGGAGGCAGCAAAACAGGTGAGAAATACCTCAGAATTACCCTTAAAGTACTTATCCATCTCCTGGGAGAGGGAGCATAAATTCATAACACTAAGCAAGTGGAACAGCCAAGATGGAGAGGTTCTGGCTCTATATGTAGGCCTTGGAACAATTCCTATTTCCCAAACAATACCAAGCCTTCTTTCTGGTGACCTGGTTGTCAGCAACCTCGTAAGCAAGAAATGAACAAACAGTTGAGTGAAGAAAACCAGTCTTAATGATAATGGAGACTGGGACATTAAAGTCCTGGCCAGGATACTCCCGGACAGATGGGAAGGGAATAGCAGAACCCCCTACCTCACTGGAATTGCACAAGGACCCTCAGAGGGCATGGCGGGGTGCAGGAACTTTTCCTATGCACATGAACATTTGTGATCCTTTCTCCCATGTCAAAATCATAGCCTGACCAAAGAGAGGGAGGAGGAAGGGCTCAGGGAGACAATGCAGATTCCTCCCCTCTGAAGCCAGATTGCATCCTTAGGCTTTTCCATGCTTGTTTCTTGGCCTTTGTGATTTTTTTTTTTGTGTTTGGATAATGATGGACCAGCAATCTGTATATAGTGTATTTCTCTTTTGAATGCTTGGCTCTGCTTTCCTACCTGCTTTTTTTTTTTGTTTTGTTTCTGAAGCATGGGAAAATATATAAGATGAAAAATAACCCCCACGGCTATTGTTTGATTCTTAACAACCACATTTTTAAAAATCCACGTTACAATAGAGAGGGAACACTGCAAGATGGAGGTAAGCGCTTTTTAAATCTAATTACTGGTTTGGTTTTTTTCTCTGATAGTTCTCCAAAACAATTATCTAATCCTTGCTGTGAAGAAGAATCATGTCCATGGTACTCCTTGGCCTCCAAAGACTGGAGTGACAGCCACAGTAGCAGTTGGAAATATGCCACTTCCAACATTTAGCTGATGGCTTAAAGAAGGATCTACTTTTTGTTCTTGGAAAAAAGCATTGAAAAAAGCATTTTCACAATCACTAACTTGTGAAATAGTGATTATTATTCCACCTTTTCACTTTTTGATTGTTTTTAATTCTTAGCTATCATAGAAAAATATTTTTAGGTCCTCAAATTCTCTTCAATGCTCAAATAAATGCCCTGTAATTTTCCTTAAAGTCTGTCTTCCTGCAAGTCACTTTTAAGATAAACAAGAGCAAAAAAGTAAAATCAGATTCCTGAAAGGACATCATGGATATTTTAACTTCATTCAGCCCATTTACAGGCATCTCTTGCCAGCCACTTTCTCTCTGCCCACACAAGAATTAGACCACCTTTTGCTGAGAAGTCTTCGTAGCATTTGTTAGCAGGTTACTCTGACTTTCTTCTTGCTGCATTGACCATTCTCACAGAATGAGAGACCTCCTTCATTTAAGAGTGGCAGAATTTGTCATTCTCAAGAAGTGGTACTTCTTTAACTTGCCAAGTGTTGTTCTTAGGGATCTGAGACTACTATGCAATGCATAGTTAAAGCTTGCTTTATCACAGTAAATTTCACTTATTTGTACCAATAGAATATATAATCTGAAACCTGCTTTTGTTTTAGATAGCATAATACTTAACCCAGTTGTGTTTAAAAAAAAAATAAAATTAGGCAAATTAGGCATTTGGGTTTTTTTAATAGGATTTGACAGGCTAAGAGCCAGTCAGATGAGTTTACTGGTGGGATCTGAACACTTCTGCTAATATCTGATCTACCATGCATACACTGATGTATCAGCATCTTCCTTGTCACAGTGTATGTTTAACAAGTTCCTTCTGATTTTTTTCCCCAGAGGCTGTGAAGAGAGTCTTTAAGTGGCTTCAGTTTGAGACAGCTGAGTACATGGATCTAGAAGGAAAAAAAATATATGAGACAGTTAAAGAATACAGCAAAAAAGATCATAGAAATATGGACTGTTTTGTTTGCTTCATTTTCTCCCATGGTGAAAAAGACAAAATAAAAGGTGTTGATGATGAGTGCGTAAATATTGAAGATTTAGTCTCCTGCTTCACTGGAACTAATTGTCCTTCTCTTGCTGGCAAACCCAAGGTGTTTATCATCCAGGCTTGCCAAGGCTCTGTACATCATCCATCTGTTACAGTAGAACCAGACTCTTTGGGATATGTCGAGGTGGATGCGACTCCTTTGGCTTCCATCCCTGACAAGGCTGATATTCTGATTGGCATGGCTACAGTGGAGGACTATCTGTCCTTCCGCAGTCGTAGGACTGGCAGTGTTTACATTCAGTCCCTCTGTCAGAAGATGGAGCAGCTTTGCCCACTGTAAGTACTATTTCTAATTCTTGTCCATTTGGGGTATTGCAGATGTGCATGCTTAAGTTTTCTGTGCTGAAACAGAGTGTTTTGCATTTGCGCTGTTAATGCTTTTCACCTGCAGGACAGTGGAGAGCAGTATTTATTTTGAAATTGGGCATTGTTAGTCTTCTAACAAAGTATAAGTGCCAAAGTATAAGTGACTTCCCTTGGTTTTCCTGTGACAAAACCAGGGTTTTCCTGTGACAAAACCAGGGCTGCAACATTACACACAAACAATTGTGTGTATGTGTATTTTTTTTAACATTTTTTGACTGATAAATTATTTTTCTTCTGGTGACACCTGATTAGAGGTGAATTTATTGAGTGATTACACAGATAAAACCCCCTAGTGTTCTGTAGGCATAATTTGCATTGTTGCCTCCCACCCATCCCCTCATAAACTTCATTTAGAAAATAGAATTTCCCTTCAGATATCTTTTTCTCATGGTGTCCAAAAGAAGACATGGAGAATGTACAGGTTTGTTTCATCTTGGTGGCCTCTTCTGGCTGTAACCAAAGCAATGCTACATGGAGGTTGCTTTTATTTCCCCAAAACCCGCTGAATTCTGTGGTTATTCAATGGAATGTGCAATTTCAGTGGCCACAGGGTGAGGGAAGATATCAGCCTTCCCTGGGATATCACTTTATTGGAGCAAACACAGGTCCCCTTCTTGGCTGAGCTGCGAGTACCACGTGTTTCAATGTAACTTCTCTTCATTTTCGTTCCAGGCGTGTGGATCTCGCAGCCATCCTGACAGAGGTGAACAATGAAGTGGCAGGAAAAGAATTAGAAGGATCTAAGCAGATGCCAAAGATAACATCAACACTACTGAAGCGATTGATCTTTGAAGTTCCACAATGAAAAGCAGACAAGTAAGAAGACACTCGTTTAGGAATGGCATCTGGAGTGGGCTTCGACAGGGTAGAGAATTTACATGGGAAATTATCTGTATATGTGTAGTAGCCTCAGTCCCTGAGGGAGGCATGGGACCTAAATTTTCCAACTTCCATGCTGAATCAGTCTTCCGACACCTGGATCTGTAGCAGTTGAGTAAGGCTGTGGAAAACTACAGATCATGTGGCCTTTTGTCCTGCAGAAGCAGTGGAGTATGTTCAGTCTGGGTTTCAAGTGAGACAGCACTTTCAAGCAGTATTGTAAAAGTTATTGGAAATGTTAGTGAAGGCTCATTTGCATCTGAGTTGTTTTAAGTCCCTGAAATCTGAAAAAAAGAGAACAGATTCAGAATGCTGGATGCATTCCCCGGCAGCACGTGCAAGGTTGTAACTGCCTTACCTAGAGATGAACCATTGTCTGTCTTTGGAAGATAACATCCTGCTCCAGAAGGACCAACCCCCCATGATTATGTTATTTTGGTTCTTTGCTTCTAAATATTTCGTTTGGTTTATGTCAATCATTTACTTGAATAGGCAGCCCAACTGTATAAGTTTCTCAATAATAAAGGTTCTCATTTTGTTATTTCTCAGAGCTCCCAGGGCACAGTATGTCCTAAATGTGGAATACGGGGAGGAAGCTCTGTAATCTTGTTTCTGTTATAATAAATTCCCTTGGTTTTATATCACCTTGTTTTGTGGTGTATTCCTCTCTGGATGAGCTTTCTGAGGGACAGTCAGCATGTTGTCACTTTTACCTCAGCAGAAGTAATTTTGCTCTTGTTGGAGTTTGTTGGCAGCCACCCTGAGGGGGAGCAGATTGATATCCCTTCAACAGCAGCTGCAGAGATGGTAGGAAAGAATAAGTTCAGGACTGTCGTGATAATGGCAGCTGATGCCAGTGGGGCCATTCAGTAACTGCTTCCTCTGTAAGAAACTTTCTGGAAGGTGGCAGCTGCTCTAGAAGTGAAGTTGTGAATCTACAGCATTTCTGTTTCTCATATTTCTGTATACAGTGTTCAATGCACTCAGACCAAGTCCTTTCAGCTATTCTACATGAGGAGGAATTGGGAATCAAATTTAATTATTTGGTATATTTGGGGCTACACAGGGTTTTGGTTTGGTAGGGTGAGACATCTACACAGGTGTGCTCACCATCATGGCAATATTCATCCCCAGTCAGGGTGGAATGTGGGTGGAAGCCAGCTCAAGCCCATTGCTCTTTCAAAAGCTGAAATGTTTTCAGTTGTCCAGGTTTTATATTTTTATGTTGGGTTGGAGTGAGCCACGTATCCACATCCTCCATGCCAGTCTGGGTCTGGCTTGCTCAGGAAGACACTATTCCTTGTTCATTGTCTTGGAGTACCTGGTGATTCACAGGTGCAAATGTCTTCTCTAAAACTAAGGTCACCCTCCAGTCTCCCTGGTGTTGAAGTAATTTGGACTTTCTTTATGATCTGATCTTCCCTGAGATGGTGTCTTTTTTGTCCTTCTCCTCTGAGCTGTGCTCCACTGGAGAGAGCACTATAGAGGCTGCTGATCAGTCACACTCTGTGATTAAATTGATTTAGTATTTTGTTCTTCCAATTAAAATCTGGCCACCTCCATAGGTTACCATTATCACTTGCAGATGAAGACTACTAGGAGGAAGAGAAAACCCCATCAAAATCCTCTAAAGAACTGCAGAAAACAGCTATAGTGTGAATTTATATGTAGGTCATGCATCAGCCAGGGAAGGAGAAAACACACTTTGAGTTTTGCGGTTCTGAGCAGTGTGGCTGGTAGGTTTTTGCATGGATTTGTGTCCCTCCCACAGAGCTGACTGGTAAGAAGGAAGCTGGTTCTGCAGTTTCCTGACTTTTTTTTCTCTGTAGAGACCTTAGAGAATGATGAGGGGCAATCACCTTTTCTCTCTGAAAGCCCCTCAGCTTTGTCTTTTACTTTGCCTTTTCTTTCCTCCCAGGTCATGGCTGGGAGGCCAAATCCAGTCACAAAGAGCCTGGCGCTTAATTCTGTTTTGTTTTCAGACAGCAGAAGCACTGCCACTAGAAAGTGGAGCCAGAAGTCTGGTAGGAAAGAAAAGTTGGTGAGCTGAAGTCCTATAGACTTAAACTGAAAGCAGGCAAGATCAGAGCGGTGCTATTTGAAAGGGAAAACACTTCTAAGAGTTGGGGAAGACAGTTAGCTGAAGAAGAAGAAATAATGTTGTCCAGTGGCATGAATCCTTGCCCAGTCATTCACATTTTGCTACCTATTCTTCCAGTTTAACAGCAGTTCCCCAGAGAGCTCTTTATGCCCACCTCCTGTGGGAAGTTTGTCATTCTCTTGATGTCTATATAACTTAGGTAAAAATTACAGGGTGCTTATATAGCTTGGGTTATAAGATATCTATGTAACCTAATATCAATATAACCTAAATCATGACTTTTTATCAATATAACCTGAATCATAACTTTCTATACTTATATAAGGTGGATCATAGCTTCTACACCTATATAACCTGATACTTATATAACCTGATTCATAGCTTTGATACCTATATAACCTGATATAAGTAACTTCTTATACAATGTAATGGCTAGTATATGGTTAACTAGTTGCTTAAATGCTGAATAGACAAAAGGAGAGAAAAAAATTCACCAGGTGTATGGTTCCAGAGATAGGTAAGTGCAGTAGTAATGAGAAATTGGCACGTGCAAGCCAATTAGCCATAAAACAAAGAATTCAGGCTGGTCAGGACCAGACAGAGCAAGGATCACCGTAACTACCTATGTGTCAAAGACAAAGTTGAAAATTTCAAGTGCAAAGAAGACTTTGGAAGCCTTCATCAAAGACCCCCGACGACCCCCGAATTTGGGAAGCGCAAGTGCAATACAAAAAATTATCTAATAACCATGAGATCATCCTATGTAAATTATTTCTGGCACATATGTGATGATATTGTAATGACATAGCAACATTAAGCAAAATTTACCGTATAAATATACCAAAACACTTGACAAGGGTGGGTGAGTTAGGAGGATAAATCCCCTTCACTACCAGGGCTGCAATAAACAAATACCTGCTCTATAGGCATCGGTCTATGGGAATTTATTTCCAGCCTATCTTTCAGGCATCACTCTCCACCCGAATGGTTTTAGGATGACTGGTAAATGTGCTGCTCTTGGGATAGGCTGGTGGCACGTGCGAAGAGCCTGCCTGTGTTCAGCTGGCTGCCAGCTTCTCCCACTGCACAGGCTGTGGCAAGACTCTCACCACTTGAATATTCCCTCCATCTGAGCATTCCCACCATCTGTGAGCGTCTGCTCAATTCTCAAAGCAGTACAAATTCAGGTGCTGATTAGTTTGGATTGGTTGAACTGGCTGTGTCTGTGATCTCTAAGATCTCCTGCAGGAAATTTGAAGACCAGGGAAAAGTAGAAACAAATTACATGCCATTAAGGAGATTAAGCTGTACAGCAGGGTGTCCACTGCTACATTTCTCTCCGGAGGTGTTGAGTGTTCAGCCTTTTTATTCTGACCCCTAAATAACATGGGCACATCTTCTCAGAAATTATTCAAATCTGCCTCTTTTCAACTAGAGATATTTCAAGTTATGAACAGAGAATGGCACATTCAGTCTGCAATGACTTCTTTGCAATGTGCTAAAAAATATAAATGAGATCTTTGTGAATTCTCAGATATTAATTTCTGTGTGTCCTTTCTGTAAGTGTGCCTTTGCTTGTCTCTGTTCTGTTATCGGCAGCCACTGGAACTCCCCAGGTCCCAGATGTGGCTGGCTCTTGTGGATGCCAACCACACATTCCTAGCTAGGTGGAATGTTATCCTGGACATGCCTCCTGAGGTTGGCATAAGTCTTCTACGTTAGTTCTCTATGTGTAGCCACTTTGTGTTTAGGCCTGATTTATCCAGGTATGAGAGTGCAAAGATGGATCCATACCTCCATCAGTCTCTTTGCCTCGAACATCTTGTTCTAATATGTCTTGAGGACATGTCAGCTTATGGCCTGTTGAAAAGTGCCTTGCTTTTTGGATTCCTTCCACCTTTGACCCAAGTTGCCATGCATGTAGTAACCAAATATCTTGCATAGGGTTCTGAACATTGATAAGGCACTTCTATGATAACAACGTACAGGTTTCTGTTTAATATATTGTTAAAATGTCTTCTACTGAATTTTTAGGGAAGCAAGGGATGCTGGTTTCAAATCAGTGCTTAGCAAGAACACTAGTTCTTTATTGGGAGAGTATGGATGTGCTGAGGGTTGCTCTCTGGCTCAAAGCGAGCATTAAGGTGTTAAGGTTTGTTTTCAGAAGGATGGAATTCCAGTTGGTAAAATCTCTCCGCTGCTGTTGTGGAATACCATCTACCTATAGTGCTGCACCATAAGGTGTTGAGAGGTGGTGCAGCATCTCAGAGCCCTCTGCCATGGCACAGTGCCTGCTCCTGCTGTAGGACTGTCTTCAGCAGGTGTGGGATGGCTGGGAAGGGAGCTGTTTCCCATGGCTGGTGGCTGTGAGGGAGCGTGCTGCCTCTTCTGACAGCAGCCCAGAAGGCTCGCAAGGAGGAAGGCGAATCACTGATGCTAGAAAAGCTTCCTTCGCCTTGCATTAAAACAGCAGTGGTTTGCGAGTGCCTGGGAACCAGCGAGAGGCGACTGCAGGAAAAGCCCGGGCAGAGGGAGACCTTTCCATCCGCACGAGCAGGTTCGGCTTGCTCAAGAAAAGTCAGAAACGTGAACAAACATGACCCATACGCGCCGTTCCCCAACGAGCAGCTGGTGCTTCGCTCCGGAAGTTTGAATCCTGAGGGAAGCTCCGCCCCGTGCCGGGCCCGCCCTCCTGCCCGCCCTCCTGCCCGCCCTCCGGCCTGGGCGGCTCCGGCGCGGTTCGGCCATGGAGCTGCCCCGGGGCCGGCTGCTGGCGGTCAGCGACGAGCTGGAGGCGGCCGAGCTGGAGGCGCTCAAGTTCCTCAGCCGGGACCACGTCCCCAGGAGGAGACTGGAAGCCGTCCGGAGCCCGCACGACTTGTTCGAAGCGCTGCAGGAGAAGAGCGTGCTGGAGGCGGGGAACCTGGCCTTCCTCAGGGAGCTGCTCTACCGCATCGGGCGGATCGATCTCCTGGTTGCCCACCTGGGCTCCAGCCGGGAGCAGGTGGAGAGGGAGCTGCGGGCGCCGGGCGGGGCGCGGGTGCCGCCCCTCAGGTGAGTGAGGGCGCCGGGCTGGGCCGGCCTCGTTCTGTCCCGGCCAGGGCTGGCCCCGCCGCCCGCCCCGGTCTGTCCGGGACAGCCGCCGCCTCCTCTCGACACCAGGCTGGGGGCTGGAAGCGCGCAAGCGGCTTCCAAGAGAAAGCGGGAACAGCCCCTATGGAGAGGTGCGGTTGCAGCCTGGCAGAAGGGGGGACAGGAGGCTGTGCTCGCAGCTCCCCAGAGCTTCGGCGTGGCTTTCACTGCAGCAGAACTGAGATCTGTTAAATTGCAGCCGAAGAGCGTTTGACTTCAGGCTGTCCTGGGATTTGTGTCCTGCATTTAAAACGGAAAAAAGGGGGAGTATGTGTTGGGGGGTCAGTAGACAAAAGGAGTAGTGCAGTAGTACGGAGTCAAGTTGTTCTCAGAAACATGATGAAACAATGCCCTCCACTTCTTTCTCTAGATACTTGCTCTTTCAGCTGTCTGAAGATATCACCGAAGATGAGCTGATGTCTCTCAAGTTACTTTTGGTCAAAGAATTACCAAAAAGCAAGCTAACCCGTGAGACTGTAAGTATCTCTTCAATACTTTCTGAAATTACTACTATAATCCACAGAGGCAGTTGGGTTGCTCATGGGGGAATGAGCATCACTCTTCTTTATGATGTCACTCTTACAGTGAAAACACCACAAGATAAAGGGTGCTCCTGGGTGCATATGGGACTTGTTTGTGCTGGTGTCGGGCATAGCTTTTGCAGCAGTGTCACATCCAGCACTGAGCCCATGATATTCAAGCACCCCATGAGTGTCAGGGCACTCAGTAGCTTTAATCAACAAAAAACTGATGAGCACATTCACTTATCTTGCCCAACAGACTTTTTTTTTTCCTAAGTCATTATCAAATACAGAAAGTTA
Organism: Eopsaltria australis; assembly: GCA_034509425.1. NCBI lineage: Eukaryota > Metazoa > Chordata > Aves > Passeriformes > Petroicidae > Eopsaltria > Eopsaltria australis. The sequence continues at coordinate 2,728,255 of JAVTVJ010000030.1, forward strand.
CCCACTGTGGGTATTATTTTATGATTTTATTTTTAAATGCAGAAAATAGAGATCTAAGCAGCAGATCCTTCTCAAGGCTAAGGCCAATGAGCTTGGAATTTACAAGTAGCCTTGCAGGAGATCCAGTTCTTTCATGCTGTCCCAGCCTGCAGTTCTGACTCCTGAGTACTTTGTTCTGTCCAAGTTTTAAGGATTTTCCCTCTTCTCTTAGAGGGGAGATTGTGATAGCTGTTTCAGTAAATTCTTGGGGTGACCACTGTGCTCTGCCACTCACCGTTTGATGTGTCTCTGTCCCTTGGGTCCCCTTTTGCTTCAGAATGATCTCTACACCATCTTGTGAGGTTATACCCTTTTTGGCAGTGTTTAAGATGGTCACTGCAGTGACTCCTCTGTTTCAGTTGAGTGCACGATAGCCACTGAAAGCTGAATGAAAGCAATCATTAAAAATGTCGTTACATATTCCTGTATGACCACTGTTAGATGTCCTTAATTAGATCTTGGCACCTCTGAGCTACAGAAAAGAAATGAGTATGTTTTGAGAAGATGCTTTTACTTAACAGAACTTGTAGGTTTTGTTAACTAGGATTTTTTGGCTCAGCTGAGGTCTCACCTGAGCTCCCAGTCAGCTGGATTGGCTCTGTGGCTTGCATGTGCTGTCAGTACATTAAAGCTTCACTCCTGGTGGCAGCATGGAAGTGCCCTAAGAGCAAACTGCCTTTCTGATTACCCAGACAATGCTGGACATTCTCAATGAGATGGAGAAGAAGGGCCTTCTGGGGAAAGACAACCTCAGTATGCTGAAGAGTCTCTGTGAAAAAATTAACATCAGCCTGTGGAACAGAATTGAAGACGGATTAAACCTATTTGGTAAAACAGAACAAAACAGCCTCTTCCCCATAGTTATTCTTGAAGGAATGTATAGCTTTGTACAGGACTAATAATGAATGCTTTGCAGGCCAAGAAGAGATGCTCATCACAGAGGAAGAGAAGGGCAACACAGGAGTCCCTGAGGGGCATCTGGTGTCATCTGTAGCACCTGTTCCTCGTGGCAGTTTTAATGACTCTTCCCAGGTAAGTTAGTTTATTTCTTAGAAACAACATCATTTTGTCTTAGAAGAGTTCACCTCTCTATGAAGTGAACAGTTATTCTAAGACCAGCTGTTAAAAGCACCATCTAGCAAAAGAAAAATGCACAATTCTGCATCCTTTACTCTGAAGCTGTCGCAGGCACAGCTGCTGCAGGGTTGTACTTCAGAAACATCTACAAGGGTAGCAGGGTAGGCTGAGCTTATGGTACCAGGAATTAGCAGTTGGCAGCTGGCGTGGCATGGAGATGTGAGTGAACAGAGCACCCTGCGTGAGCTGAGCCTGACAGTGACTGTCCAGCAGGGCGCTGTCCTGCACAGACTGCCAAAGGCAGTGGGCAGGGCACTGCCAGGCCCACAGCTGTTTAGGGGGAGCTACCTGGAGAGGAGGCCAGCTGGCTCTGTACCCTGCTGTGCCACTCCCAGCAGCTGAGGAGCACCTGGAGGAGAACGCAGGAGTTTCACCAGGAGTCTTTCTTTTCAGCTGCTTGAAGCTTACAAAATGACCAGCCGACCCTGTGGAGTGTGCCTGATCCTGAATAATCACAATTTTGCAAAAGCTAGGGAAGGAGTGCTGGAACACAAACACATGAAAGATCGGAATGGGACAGACGTGGATGCAGGTACAGTGAATGTTAAAGATGAGTTTGTGAATCCTTAAAAGTAGAAACCTTGTTTCTCTTTCTAAAGGTCTGAATTTGTCTTCCCTTCCTAGGATACTTCTGTTGTAGTGGCTCAGTTGCATCTGTTTACTGTGCTGACAAGCCCTGATCAAGTTTTTAGTGCCTGACACTGAACAATTCACTAGCATTTTGCAGTTTTGGTGAGGTTACTGCAACCTTAAGCAGCACCCTGAGCCTGGACTTTACAAGCTAGGCTAGTTTTCATCCTTACGCATGCTAATCCTAAAATATGCAGAACTGGAAACATCTGATGCTGAACCAGACTTAGGCATTAACATCCAGCTTAAAAAGAGGATGTTGGCACTCAGGGGCCCTGATTTTAGCAGGCTGCCGTGCAGCAGCAGAGCTCATAGCGGGTCCCAGGGTCTCTCAGATTGGCTTATTTGCACTATCTGTGCCAAGAGATAAAAATCCATTAATGTGCCTTCCCTCACTGAACTGAATTCCACCTTTAGTTCAAGTCAGAGCACAAGGTTTCTCCTCCTGTGACACAGGTACCACCTAAACAGGTAGTGCTCTCCTCCTGGGTAAAGCAACCACAGTGTCCAACAGTGCATCTCTTTTGAGAGATGAAGGGCCTAGCTGTAAAGTGGGTGGGGAAAAGAGATATGGCTTTCTTAATAGTTCTGCCTGTTTTCCAGACAGAACTATGGTAAGCTACAGCACGATGGTAAGAAAGCCTTTTAATGACACGTAAGAGAACTCAGTAGAGATATGATTAAGAGTACTAGAGTATTTCCAGACCAGGAATGTAACTATGTGGATGTAGTCATGTAGCAGATGACCAATTATGTTCAGAAATGCAATTTTCAGGTCCAGAGTCCAACATTCATATAATGTCTCCAATTTCCTTTCTGTTTGCTTTGCAGCAGCTCTAAGGAATGTCTTTAGCAAGCTTCATTTTAGAGTAGAAGAATACAGAGACCTCACTGCAGAAGAAATCCGTAAGACTGTGAACATTTTCCGGAGTGAAGACCATGGGGACAAAGACTGTTTTGTTTGCTGTATCCTGTCTCATGGGAAAAAAGGCATTATATATGGTGTTGATGGGCACGAAGTACCTATCCGGGAACTGACCGCTTCTTTCACTGCACAGAACTGCAGCTCACTTGCTGGAAAACCAAAAGTTTTTTTTATTCAGGCCTGCCAAGGTGATGCTTTCCATAAAGGAGTGACCATTGAAACAGATTCCGGAGAGCGAGATTCTTCTGTAGAGCGAGATGCGAGGTTTCAGCTCGATTGCATTCCTGCAGAGGCTGACTTCCTCCTGGGCATGGCCACCCTGCAGGATTACGTCTCCTACAGAAGTCCCAGGGAGGGAACCTGGTACATACAGGCACTGTGCCAGCACCTGGAGTACAGCTGTCCTCGGTACCTGTTTCCATAAGCTTATTTTGGCAACACCCGAGTTTTCCTTCTGGATGAAAGGAATTTGATTTAGATGCAGAGGGAGATGATAGGCAGTGGGAATGCTCACTCAGAGTGAAAACAGTTATGTAGGACAGAGCAACACCATGTGAACTGTTCAAACAACTTAGGGAAGTGCTCTGAAGCCTATTAAAAACAGGAGCCGTTAGCACTGGTATATATCAAGATAGTAAGAATGTTGTTACTTTGCTGATGTTAACTGCCTCTAATACAAATTGTACTCGTGTTTTTGCAGAGGGGAAGATGTTCTCACCATCCTCACAGCTGTAAATCAAGAAGTGAGCAGAAAAACTTGTGAGCGGGATGCCAAGAAGCAGATGCCACAGCCCAGTTTCACACTGAGGAAGAGGCTCATCTTTCCTGTCAACTAAATGGGAGGGAACTGCATGGCAGACAGAGCTGCAGTAGCCTGGAATTGGCTGGTTTCAGAACTTGGTCAAACATGACAGAACAGACTTTGTGTCTACTCTTAAGAAGAGCAGATATTTTTAACTGAAAATACAACTGAGGAGAAAAAAATCTTAAGAATTTTTTATTAATACCTTAATTTGTATTAACGCTTTATACTTGAGAGCATCTCTGAGCTGGTCTCTGATTTATCTCCGATTCATTAGCTGATCTCTGTCAGTGGTTTGCTGGCTAAAATATACTCAAGTGTCCTCTTATCAGCTGTACCACGTTGCTACTGCTTTCATAAGGTATCTTTACAGGGCAACTTTTAGAAGACAACCATTTTAAAGCTTTGTGTACTTTATGCCTGAATTTTTACAAAATAAAGGGGGGAGTGCTGAAAGTTTTATAGGATACAATCAGCTCACATCAGTGTGTTTTGTTACTCATCCCCATCACCTAAAATCATTCATTCTTAGTGGCTTGGCACACCTCAAAGTCAAGCATTTGTCATCCAACTTCTTCAGCAGGATGCGACCTGGATTTCAGAGTACCCTCTACACAGAGTAGTCTCAACAGTGAAAATCAGTTGCTCTGGTAGAGCTTCGTGGACATGAAAACGTCCAGTTACCCTGTGTTCACTTCCTTGCTGATCTCTCTCTTAGTTCTAAGCACAGGAAGAGTCAGTAGGTAAGTACCCAGCTCCTTAAAACATTTTATATTGCCTCCCATGGTGAGCATGGACACAGAAGTGCTTCAATGTCTATCCCCATTTTGTCACAAATCCATAGGGCTCACATAACATCAGCTACTGAGATGAAAAAACAGCTGTGGTGGTGTTAGACAACATTGCAGTGCTAACACTGTCATGCTAGAGGAATGCACTAGCTACTGTAAAAGAGGGGAGGAAATAGCCCCAAAGCACCACCCACTAAATACTGTCTAAATCAATTTATTGGCTTCTAAAGTCACCACTTCTGCAGATACCTACTCACTTCACTAAGGTTGTGTTCAACAATCCCTATAAATTTTAGCCACAAAAAGGCCTGACTTCAGGTTTGTTACAGAACACCAGCAGAGAAGATGACATCTGGAAAAAACCACAAAAGATCAGCAATATACTGAAAAATGGCATGTTATACATGTTTATTATCAAATTTACATTCCACTATGAAACAACAGTAAGTGCAAAAAGCAGATGGAAAAAATACCATGAAAATCCCAGACTGTTCAAACATTGTGTGTAACCCCCTCATGTAACAGCCAAATGAAGCCCAAATCCAATTATTCTCCTTCCCTCTCTGTTGCTACTCGACTGCAGTAGATGTTTAACTTTGATCACAGGTACTTTGAGCATGCAGGTATCACTGAGTTTATCAAAAACTAACAGTGAAACTAGAAAGCTTTTTTATGCTTTGTTTAAGACAATCGGAATAATGTAAATACAAAAATTTCCTTCTGTCTCTTGTAACTTGCACAAGCATGGGTAAGTCCTTTCTAGCATCTGTGTTTGACTCAAACCTGCAAGATAACAGAACCTTGCCAAAATGTAATTCTCCATTCCTTCTAAGTCTATCTCCACTCAAGCAAAACATCTGGTACAGGATGTCAGCCATGCAAGTTTATCACCTCTCACCTCTCTCATGGGAGACAATGAAAGCCAAATCATTCCTAGAATCACGGTGACTTATAAAATGTTATTAAAAAAAGGTTTATCTTCTAGATTTTGGCAAAAAATGGTAAACTTGGAAGAAGTATCAATTTTCCCTGTTACTGCAAGCCAGACATGTATATCCAAACTGTGGATGACCATCCAAAGGCATAAATGCATGACAGAATTTGAATAACACTGCACCACAGCATCAACCGACTGGATAAACACACACAAACACCATGGTATAGAGGTTCTTCCATTTTCTTTTTGCCTTATGTAAAGTATCTGATGATACACCTCAGCTACAGAACAAACCAACCTCTCGGCATCCACAGCATTGTTTGAACTGAGCCAGTTTGTACTGTTGGGCTATGGAATAGGGAAGTGTCCCCAAGAGAAACATGCAGCTAATTTATATTCTTGTAGATTAATTTTACCTGAACCATGGTCTGCCAAAGGAATTCTGCCTTACCTGATTTGCTACTCTGCTGAGTTATCTTATGAAGCCAGTTAGAAACACAGTGTAATACGTTCAAAAATTTATCTGCAACTCACAGGTATTCCTACAATAAACACATAAAATGGACATACTTTTGACATGCTACACACTTCTCTGTTGATACCAAACTGTCTAAGGTTTTGCTAACTCATTTCCCTGGAAGTTACAGATACACAGCAGACATACCTGTTCTCAGTCCACTGGAGACCAACATTGCACTCCCTCCTTTCACTCTTACCTTATGTAGCTAGGCAAGACACCATGCACAGATAAGTACATACAAACATAAATACTTACATGAAAAAATTAAATATTTTTCATTTAAAAAACAAAATTAACCCGTATATAGTCTTTTAAATAAAATTCACCTTTTGTAAGTGTAAGATTTTGCTTAGAGAGCAAAAGGCAACTCCAGGAGTTCCTGAATATTTCTGTGCGCTGCTGACAGACAAGCTTCTGCTAAGAATCCCTGTGCAAGTTTGAAGTGGTTACTCCTTTTCCTTTTACAAAAAAATTATTAAAGAGTCATCACAAGATCTACAGAACTGTAAAATCAGAAAGGCCACGTTACAAATTTCCTATAAACAAGGTCAAGAAGCTTTCTTTTCCTGCCCTACTCCACTCACCCCTGCAGCAAGGAGGGTGCTGATTATGGAGGATGTGCCTTATGGCAAATGCAAATCAGTGTAATTGCACTGATGCTTCACACCACACCCCCAGACAGCTGCCAGCTATGCCCCTCTTACACCGTAACAGGCAAGGTAAGCTTAACTGTTTAATCTAATAGTATGGAAACAAATAATTTTATAATGCTGATAGGTACAGTGAAAATTTACATAAAGACTAAGAACCTGTTTCTATTCAGGTCACTAGCAAAGACAACTTTTTCTTAAGTTACACAAAACAGCTGTTGTAGATTGTTCAGTTATGATTAGAATCTTGGACAGGAAGAAATCAAAAAAGCAGCATGGGCAGTAATATTTTGATGATTAACACTCAGAAATCAGATTTCTAAAATGGAGTTCCCTTTCAAGTTGGAAAGTCTGCCTCAGCTATGTTCAGAACTACACTCCTTCACTGATCACTGGATATCAACATTCATTAAAATGCTACGAAGAACACCTGTTTTTTTCTTCCTGTTTCTATATAGAGACTGGCAAATTTTGCTCTTAATGAAATCTTTTAAACACAATCCTGCCTAAAATGAGAAATAGGTGAATGAAAGGCATAAAGTTTACTGGAGAACTTTCAAGTATACAGAATGTCTACTAGGCAAGACAAAAGGCAGTTTTCTGAACTTCCAACACTTGCCTTGAAGTAAATGCTCTCCACTTAAGCCTTTAAAAAGAAACCCTGAATCAAGCACCTAGGGTTTATTTCCTTTTGCAATGCTGAAATGTGCCTGAGATATTTTTGTTTGTGTATGTGTGCACAAACCTATCCTCATTTAAATGGACGCACACTACACTTTGGAAAGATTTCTTAGCTAGACGTTCTCACCCCAATACACACTTTCCTGCTTCTTAATTCTTGTTCATTGCACATTTCTCTGTGTGCTTTGTTCACAAGCTCTGGAAAGAAATTAACTTCTATTAATACCTCACTAACACAATTGCACTCTTTCAAAATATAAATCCTGTGTTTGTAAACTGAAGCATTACTTTCTTACACAGAGCTAAAGGTTCTCTCTCCCGCTTCTCAAAGTGAGGAGGAGCTCAAAAGAGCACAGTTTCTGAAATGGAAAATAAAAGAATAATAAAAAAAAAAATCCAAGTTTTCATATTTGTTTGCTACAGAGAGGAACTTGGCCTGGTAATGCTGGTCAGACTGACTGTTATTTTAATATTATATTTAAATGATGCAGCCTGACTGCAAACAACTAATAAATACTATGGGTGTATGGTAGAAAAAAATAGAACACTTACACATACAGGTTAAGGGGTTAAAACACTGAAAATGTCTACAATAGTCTTCACTTCTGTTGAAGTTAAGACAGATGCTGAAGGGGGTCTTGAAATCAAGCTTTGGTTTTACCTATCTCCCACAAAAACCTTCTTCCTCAAACCCGAGCAATGTTCCTTTGCACCTTGGTCCCAACGCTTGTCTCTCCCACATCTTAACATGCACATGCCTTCTCCAACTCTTCTGTAGCACGCCTAACAATGCCTGTCCTGGATGTTCATCTCTCAAATAATTTACAGTGCTCTAAGTCAAACACCTTTCAGGCCAGTTAGTCTTCCTTTAGTATATCCATTTTTGATGACACTGTGCAAACCGGAGCTCCCAGTGCTCCAATAATGGCTGGAAGACTCTGGTTTCTTCTCAGTCCTGCCATTAAGTTGCTACCTGCATTTAAAAACCCAGCTGTGTCCTGCCTCTGCAAGCCAACCTCTGGCCCCTGATTCTTGCCATGGTCCTGTGCTTCAGGGGGCTTGATCACCCTGGCAATGCCCAGCCTCTTCAGCCTGTCCACGAGGTTCATCTTCAGCTGCCCTGCGTCTGGGACATTACGGGAGGGCTTCAGGCCATACATTTCTTGCAAGAACGTTTCTGCTGGTCGAGAAGCCAGGAAATTCTCTGAGTGATGTACTCGAGGCTCAAACAGTGGAGGGGAAGGACAAGGTGAACGCAAAGGAGAATTTGGTGGAGTAGAAGGAATGGGAAGAGTTCGAGCGGGTTGTAGCAAAGGCAGTTTTTCTAACATGGGGCTGTTGTAAACCTTGGCAGAGATGCCTCGTTCTTGCAAAAGTTTGGCCAGGCTGCTTGTGCTGCTGAAAGTAGTAGTTGAGTCTCTTCTGTTGGTGAGAAATTCTCCAATACTTAGTCTGTAAGGAATGGCTGGAATGCTCACTGCTGGGTTTCCAGTACTGCTGCCAGTATTTCCCAGTGAAAATGGAGCACCCATGGAGCTGAAATAAAATAAAAATTAAACAGAGAATATACACACATTAGGCATTCTTATATCTGCTCTTCATTTGCCTTTTAGTATACAGAGGACTCAAGAAAAACTAAACCACGGTTATTAGCTGTGACAGTTTCAGCTTCAGTACTCAGAATTATTGTTTGCAAAGTACCAGTGAATTTACCTTCTGTGATCACTTGTACTCTATTAGGTAGAATATTAACATGGTTGTCCAGTTAGTTAAAAAAAAATAACAGAATCAGAAAATAAATTATCACAGAATCTTCTTTTCCACAATAGCTATATGATACAAGGCATCTGCTGCTTAAGAGTTAAAATTTACTTCAAGTTACCTTAACCTGTTTTACCTCTCACTCTAGAGAATTCCAAGTTTCCCTTTGTAATTACAACTATTTTTATTAGTAACATCTTACATGTTGCCTAAGTGCCTTAGTATTTTTTAAAACTGGTCCATGTATCAAAAGCCAGGAAGTAACTGTTTAATCCTACACAGCAACATTTAGGATGTTAGCAGTCCTCATACCTGGGAGTAACTTGGGTGACATCAGATGGGTGAAGGATCCTACAGGTAGTGAAGGTAAATGTGGAATTTGTTGAAGATAGACACTTCCCTGGATTTGAGGCTGCAATGTGAAGAATTTACATCCATTCAGGGTAAAAATGAAGACATACAAGAAAGAATCAAAGTTTAAGACAATGTTATTATCATTGCTAATGCTTTGAAGTCCTTTTTTTGAAGTAAACAAGGACAGCAAAGACAGCATAATCACAGAGTCAAATATTTTCCACAGAGAAAAGGACACTGCTAAATACAATCAAGAAGAAACACTAACCATGATTCTTACCAGTGAGTGGTACTGCTGCTGAAGTAACAGGTGGCAGGAAAATCCCTGCCGCTGGCTTTGCCAATGTACATTTCTTCTCTTCTGGGAAGGACTGTTGTGCTTTAAATGTTATACCTCCTTCACCCTCTTCCTCATCATCTTCCTCCAGGTCAGAGATGTGGTGCACAGTATCATCAGACAGAGGGGTAAAGCCTTTAGTAACAACACCTGGTCTTGGGTCAAGAATAGTGCCTAGGTTGGGTCGAGCAAGCTGCTGCCAATGAAAAAGGGTCTGAGAACCTGGTGTGGCAAAAGAGAAGAAATTCGGAGAGCCATTACTTACTAGTGTATCGAGTTATGAGAATTCATGATGGGAACAAGTGCAGCTGGCTGGTGCCCACACTGTGATCCACACATCCACTGGATGGCAATGCCAAGAAGCACTTAGCACTTCTAAGAAAGCCAAGTAGAAAGTGATGCTGACAAGCTCACTGGCATGGAGCCTACCCAATACTACTGCTTCCTGTAACTGCACATCATACCTGGCTATAAACACAATGATTTAGCTGGTAAACCTAAAATCTTCTGCTAATGAGAGAAGGAAGATCATCCTCTTACCTTCAATGGGTTTGACAATTTGCAATTTTTCTGGTAGGAGGACACGGAGGTTACTTGAGCTGGCAGAGAGATCAGTGAATTCTGAGTTTGTACTTGGGGAAAAAGAGCTTTCTGTTGGTGTACTGCAGCCACTAGCCTCTTCCTTCTGCTCAACCAGCAAATGCATTTTTCGGTCCCACTCCTCCTCAAAGAACTGCTTCTCACTCAGGTAGTTCTGACGACGGAGGGAGAGCCTGTGCAGAGCTGTGACCAGGTCATTGTCTCCAGGGGTTCCCAGCTGGCCAGGACTGTGAGTGTCTCTGTGAGAAACATCAAATAAAAACAGATATTAAGACCATTAAATTAACTATTTCTCTCTTCCACTGCACAAGTCCAGCCTGGATTTAGTTTTGAATCAATTCTTTTCAAAAGAAGGTAACAGGCTGTGCTTCCTACTTCAAATTCTTCTCAGAGCTGCTCCCCGGGGCCATCTGTGTGTGGCTCTCCAAGTGGTGCACGCCAGACTGGAAGGGCTTTGCTGTCATCACAGCACTCGAGCGATTCGATCCAGGGATTGGCAACGGGGCAGGAAAGGAAGAGGAGCGGCCACGGATGATATTAGCAACCCTGACTGTGTCAAACACTCGTTTCTGTTGACCCCTGCAGAAAAAAACAAGCAAACAAATGTGGTTTTCACAAGCAAAAAAGATATAATACAGAAAAATCTCTGGAAAACAAACTTTGAAAAGTCTGCAGGGACCTCACTAAAGATGTGCAGAAAAACATGTTTGCCTAAGACACTCATGTCTTCAGGAGAAGTACTCCATTAAGTATCAGAATTACCACTTTTTTACTTGAAAGACCTGAACCTCTACTGGTAACTGCTTTAGGCCATTCAGAAGTATGTATTTTATTTATTTAATTTGTATATGCTTTCAGAAACATATATTTAGTTTATTACTTCTTGCTCAGAATTATGAGATCCAGGAACAGGTCTTCAAGGTTCTGAAAACTGTTACAATCTTTCAGCTATAATGTCATTTGTCCAGCACGTTTTCTGTAGGCATTTAAAAGGACAAAACTAGTCCTGTGCATCAAAAAACTTGGATCAAAAAATCTCACAAATTAAAGAAAGAAATTACATCCTTTTAGCAATTCCCAGCTTCTTCACAGAATCAAATAAGAATATCAGGTTTCAAAACTGAGAAGATAACCAAATACTAAGAACCGTTTTTTTATTTACAATGAAAACATTATAGAGGGAATATATGCGTTTACAGAGTCCAAGAAATCAGTTTCACCCTAATTAATACAAGTCTATGGATAAATATCAAAATAGCACACAGAGATTTGAAAACATACTTTTGCTTGGAAAGAAGAGATTCATCACCATGACTCAATTCCTTCCGCATTGTCCCTTCAATTTCTGCTGCAATAGAATCCTAGAGAAAAATGAAAACCACAGGAGATAACAAATTAGATTCAAGTCTTTCTTCTAACAATTTTAGCAGAAAATATCAGTAAAATTATTTTTAACAACCTGCATTTGTTTGCCTAGTATCAGTATGCTTTGGACAAACCCTTTGGCCTCTGAAGGAAGGGCACGTGGGACAGTTTTTCCACCCTAACTACACCCACGTGTAACCAGTAGGGGTTCAATTTCCATTAGCAACATCTGCTTTTTCTTTTGTGTTTCTTTATGTACTCTATATGTTGGTTGCTTTAGTTGAGCTACAATTTTAAGAGCACTTCTTACCAGTGTACACAAGTGTATCTGTACACACAGAACAAGCAACCAAAACCTGAAGAATTCCCAGGTATTTTGAGTATGTGAGATGCTGTGTTTCTTAAAGAAACATTGTTGAGTTATAAAATTCACACCAACATCAAACAAGACACTAGCACAACTGAGCATAAGCTGCAGAACGTGCCAATTTCCTTATTAAACAGAAATGAAATATAAAAAGGAAAATAATTGCAGTGTCACATTGTGTCAAGTGAACAGTTAGTTTCAAAACTAACTTCCTGAATTTCTCGCAAGTGTACACTTGAAGAATTGAAAGCCCAACAGATCAGCTCCTTTGCCTACTACAAAGTAGTTCTGGCTGCAGCTCCTGCAGAGGCCACTGTGCTCCCAGAGCTGCTCACTGCCACAGCTGCATGTGTGCCATGCTAGAGGTGTTGGTTACCACAGGAAATGCTCCACGGGACTGTGGGTGGCACAGACAAGCGGCAGAGCTGGCTCTGCTGCGCAGCAACTTCACTTCTTCCTGCGACTCGTGCAACATCCCCAGACACTCTGCACTCCGATCCTGCAACTCATGGAGCTGGAAGAGAAGAGAGGCCATCACATGATCTCTTCAGAGAGAAGACAGAGTGAAACTGAATGAACTCCTACAGTAACCTAGAATGGCTGAGTCAACACTCTAAGATTCTTCCAGCTGCAGGACACATGCCTGCAGCTGGAACAGACAACAGTCGGCACAGCACCCGTAGCAGTTTTAGTGACAAAGCACAAAGATTTGAAAGAGGAAAAAGTATGATGAAATTCAAAGGAAAATACATTGAAAAACTGCAAATACACTAACTACTGATGCAACAGAAGCAAATAAAGAGAACTACCTTAAAATCTAATGAGCAAGCTACAGGACTGTTGATATAATCAGTAGTATTCATACTAAAGCACTCTTTTTCTCATAACTACTACAAATAGTAACACCTCCCTACCTGAAACACGCTCCTTGCCTTTTATACTCCTGTGAACTACAAAAATATTTCTGTAGGCTTAAGTAATATAATTATTCTTTTTCTCCAATCATATGACTTCCAACACAACGAAAGATTAAAAATCTACATAATTAAAAAGTAGTAGTTCCCATTCTCTGTTTTCTTTCTCCTGTGTTCTACCCCAAACATTTATCTAAATGTGTATATACAGAAGCCTTAAGTACCTCTGCTGTCAGTTGTCTCTGAGCATCTTTGGAGGCTTGTAAGTGAAGCTTCAGCTCCTCCTTCTCAATCACATTCTGAAAGCACAAAAAGGTGCTCATCATTTTCTCAGCTGACTTCCCCAAGAGACTGATCCTCTGCCAGACTTTCCTGGAACAGCCACTCTCTTACAGAGCAACCCCGTGGCTTGCCAAGTCAATTTCTGCCTGCTGTAGGCACTGGCATACACAGACACCTGCACGCACACGGACACTTTATCAGTATTCCCTTACTTCTTTGAGTTTATGCTGAAGATCAACGATCTGGGACAAAAGGGATGAGATCTCTTCCTGGTAACGAATCACCTCCTCACTCTTCTCTGACAACTCCTCTGTTATCCTGGAAATCTGAGCATTTGTTTGCCCTACAAAACACAAAAGGAACTTAGTTGAGACTTTCTCCCACTACACAAAAAACTCCCCCCAAACCAAACCCAAGCCTCAGAAAGGACAAGTGAAAGGCAACAACAATCTGCAAAATGACCAATACTCTTAGGAAATCAATTCATAATACATAAAAGTAGGTGCCTTAGAACATCCATAAAGAAAAGACGAACAGTGGGGAGGTGGAGGAAGAAGAGTTAACTTTAAGTGCATGTGTAACATATTAAGAACTAAGCATGCAGAACCTGAAATACACATCACCAGTATGTGAAATGACCACAATAAAACAATTTCAAATGACGTAACAGCTCATGACCAAGACCAGACTCGGAATATGCTGGAAAAGTCTAGTCCTGAATTCATCTTGTTATTAACTACCACTGTGAGCCAAGGCATTTTGTTACAAACCTTGTCAAGTGTAACATACACTCTTGATCCTGGTCACTCTCTATTCTCCATAGATCCACTGAATACAGTTCTCTGTTTCTTTTTTTTTCCTTTTAGCAAGTACTTAATGAAGTGAGATGACAAAGCAACTCAAAGAGCTGAAATGCTTTTATGCAGTTAGCCTTGTTTGTACACTTGCCCTGAAAGCATTGCAAAGTCATAAGAAAGCCTGATCAATCTTGCATAAAGGTCACACCACAACTTTAGTGCTTGTTGTACCTCACACATTTTCTGCAGAACAAGACCCTGTGGGAATTTAAACTCAGTCAGATACCTTTTTCCTGAAAACGCAAATTTTAAAGCTGTAGGCAACCCAGGTTTAGGAGAAGATCCTTTCTGTGAGTCTAAATTACCTAGCATGCATACACATGCTATAGAATTGAATAAAAAAGTGAACTCACAGATATTCTCACTGACGGAAAACAGGAGAGCATACTTGAACTAACTCCTATTTGCAAAAGATGCATATTTTCTCAGCAGGATCAGAGTAAATTAACTCACTATCAATTAATAGTATTTTATGGTCATCTGTGACAAGAAAAATAAAGCAGCAACCCAGTCTTTTTTATGGTGGTTGTATAGAAAAAAATAATCTTAAATATAATTTAAGGTTATTATGCACAAAGGAAGTAGTACACATAAAATTACTACAGATTAAAAAAAAAAGGTATTGTTCTGTATTATTTCAGAATACTTAGCATACATTTATATAAGAGTAGTTGCAATCCTTTGCAAATAAGCAGCCTCCAAAGCAAATGCAAACAACTGCTCTAGACAAATTAAGCAACTTACTAATTTAAGTGCTTCGGTTTGTAACATATATTTTAAAACTAATGTGTTCATAGTTTTAAGAGTATACACCAACACATTTCAGTGTCAAGTGTGCTGAATACACAAGAAGAGCACTTTGCTGATTCTCTAGTGTCTGTAGGATTCAGTTTACAGACGTTTATGGACATTAGATTTTGTTCGTGTTCGTTTTTTCCTTCTAAACACGACACACAGAGCTGAATTTGAATGCCAGAGTGAAACTTGATGAAATACAGAAACAACCTTGCTCTTGGGCAAAGGGCAAGACTTCAATGATTAGGATAAATTACTGAAGCTCAGTTTTGGATGCAGGGTTAACTAAGAAGGTGTAGGCACTAGGTACTCCACCTCCCATTCTGCCATTGCAAAATATAGCCTGGATACTCACGGAGCTCTTTGACACAGTCATTGACCAGCTGCTGCTCCTTCTCTTCGTATGTAATGGTTTCTGACTTCAGATGGCAAGCCTTCAAGAAAATTATTCATTTATCAATAACAATTTCATTTTATCTAGAATGGTATAAATGTTTATATCTAAAATTCTTGCATCTGAAGAGTCTCCCTTCTCTCTTTAAAAATTCTATGCATCTGCTTACACTTCCTAACTGTGTTTTCCACCATAACCTGTTTCCCAGAATTTCACAGGTGTTTTGAGTGAAAGACACACAGACACATGAACAAAGCCTGATTTCTTGGCTCTAATAAAAAATTGTTGCAAAAAGATGTTATTTGGTAGGGAAAGTGAACCAAAACAGTAATCAGAAATAAGCAATTTAATTTGCTTCAAAAAACTTAAGGTAAAAAAAAATCTCAAAAACTGACTGATGTTAGCTAACTCTCTTATGGCACTGAAAAGCTCTTGATAGAACAGCTTTTCTGCATATTCACAACTAGTCTATTTAAACTGTAAATTTTCTGGGCCAGAGACTGAATATCACAACATATCTAAACAATATGAAGCACTCTAGATTCTCACTTCTCTTTTGAACGTAAGGATGATAATATTAAATTTAGCACAGACAAGTCTTCTACACTCAAGACTGTTTCCCAATAAGGGACTCACACTGTAAAACTCAGCAAATGGTTTTAAAGATTATCCCAGCAAACAGTACATTTATACAAATGCAGGCAAATACACTTCTTTGCATAGTGCTGTAACATGGAAATATATAAAAAAGTAAATAGAGGCTCATTGTAATTGAGGCTATTTCAAGTCAGTTAGGTTATATCACAGAATGGTTAACCCCTGGCTGGTCTGTAAACCTGTGAAATCATATACAGGCTTAGAAGCAAAATAAAGGCAATCTGACCTTCTCTTTCTTATCCTACAGCACTGCTAATGTATCCTTTTGGTCTTAGGGAGTTTTAGGAAGAATGTATATCTCAGGCTGAGTATTTTGGAGACAAAACAAGGGCAGAAGTGTGTTTTGTTGACATTAAAGGAATTAGTCTGGTACTGGTATAACAAATATATATATGGAGAAAGGCTCACATTAAAAAAAATTGGAACACTACACACACACAAAATAAACAACCCTCACCTTTCTTACAAACAACACCTTCTTTTCTTAAAGGCAACAAAAGAACGCAGTTTTAAACAATGTCATATTTTACAAGTTCCACTCTTCACTACCAAAGAAAAGACACTGCATCTGTAGATTCCAATTCTTGGAACCTTTGCTATTGATTCTATTTTAAAGCCATTTTTGATCTGGCAATTTTGTGTCTATCCTTCTAATGGCACAGTGCCTATATTCAAGTTTTACACACACGAGAGACCAGTTAAAACAGAGAAACTAATCACACAGTCAAAACTCAGTGTGTCTTTAAAATAATGTAAGTGGAAGCTTATTAACCCTTAAGTATCTTCTGACTAAAACAATGGCAAGAGAATGGAATTCCCCAAATATTCCTGTTTGTTCAGTCATATTTATATCAAAACAAACTGCATGAACTTGAGGGCCTGATGGGTCAAAGTACTTTTGCTGGGTGCTCAGGTATGTTCCCATGCTTTTTCACATGTCACAACTGCACTGAGAATGGACTAGTAGACAATGTCTGGAGACAATGAGGAGTGAAGGAAACAGAAGGATGTGGGCATGGAGGGAAAGTGCTTGGGAATGATTTGTACACAGTGACACAAAACAGCCATGTGCTTCAAGAGAACGCCCGATGCTGGATTTTGAGCACCCTGACTCGTTTCACATCCAGCACACACTGTCAGCTGATGTACCTTGGATCGCAGAGCCAGGTTCTCCTCCTCCAGCTCTCGGAGTTTATCCTGCAGGACATCCAGCTGCAGGGGATCGTGGGGGACAGTGAAAGATTCGTTGAAACGCAGTGGAGTGGAACAGCTGGAATCTGTCTCGCTCTCCTCAGAAGCAATGGAAACAATGCGCAGTAGGTCATCCTTCTTTGACAGCTCGTGCTGCAGCTGGTTAACCTAGGACAAGATCACCACCACATGAAATACATTTTACATATACAATATCATAGTGTAAAAATTATTTATGCAGCCTCTAGAACATCACTGCTTCAGTTTAAAATGATATAAAAGAATAGCTCACACCTCCATTTATTTTACAGGAAGATAGCAAAATCATAATTTTACCACTGCAAGGGAGACTGAAAATTCAAGACACCACAAATGTGAATGACAGAACCTACTTTTTAAATAGTTCACTGCAAAATCATTTTCCAGCTGCCTTGATACATGATTTCATTTTAACATGCTAACTATAATTTTGATTATGACCATTACTCTGAACTGCTGAGTTCCTGGAGAAAAGGACTGTGAGACAATTATTTCCATGTACAGAATGGTACCCTCCAGTCTGTACATTAAATGAACCATAGGACAATTAAAAACAAAAGAAGAGACAGATCTCATTTAGATAAATTCTATTTTGCCTATCTACATTTTCATATGAATACCTAAGTCCATGCTGTCCTACAGCTGATTATGAGTACATCTTTGCTGCCAGCATACTGTTTTATACAAGCACCTGAATCCATTTCACTGTAGCTTATACTACATCTGTTGACCACAGGGTTATTTGTCAACTATTTAATTCTTTTTTTAGGAAAGAAAAACAAAGAAAAGGTTAGATCAAAATTTTGTGCTTACAAGAAGAGATGGAGTGAAGATCTTGATCAGAATTCACTTCTCATTACATTTTATTTATTCATTTGTTTACTCTTAGTGCAAGCATCCCATTAGCCAGCTCGTTCTCTGTTTCCTCACCTCTGAAGTTGTTATGCAGCAGCTCATGTCAGATACTGATCTCTGATTTTGACTTATATTAGTCCATCATTAAGTTTAACGGTGGGAAATCAGACTGATGGTCTGATATACCCTAATGATATCTAACATTCGCATAATTTTTCAGTAACTACAATATGTAGTCTTCATATTCAATTCCTGGACTGCAGGAAGTGATGGAACAATGATTAGGAGAATGACATCTAAGCAAACTTCTGTAGTCTGAGAGCACCAATCACCCCTTTCACAATGAAATAATATGTTTCTATTAATCCTCTTACTGCCATCATAAATGAAAAAAAAAAAGAGAAAAAATGGAAAGAAAAACCTAAATAAAGGAAAAAAGAAAGAAAAGCCACCACTTACTCTGTCTAGAGTTTGTCCTAACTGTTCTTCCAGTGATTCATTCTGTTCCATCAACAGATGGTTTCGCTTAAGGAGGGCTTGTCCAATTCGAGCTGCCAGTTCCAGGTCCCGATCTTTCTGCTCACAAAATGAGAAAAAACATTTCCCTTTGATCATGTAAGGTTTAAATTCAGAGTAGCTTTAGATTCTCCTAGATATTGCTCAATGCATCACGACTCTGAGATCCCCCTTCACTCTCAAACGGATCAACACTGTTAGAAAATTATTAATGCTTCATCGCTTGGATGCAGAACACATCCATAATGGTGTTTTTTGATGCAGCATTCTCTTCCACAGCCATTTGTTGTAAAAAATTTTGGGTTTTGTGCTGAGTGCAAAGGTTATGTGGGCTCTGTTGAATCACACACACACAAAAATCACATTTACTTAGGCCTGTGTCTTCCCAGTGACACTTTCTCCAGAACAGACTGCTCAGCTTGAACAGTGGTGAAAGGGTCAAAGCAAAGGATCAACAGGAAATCAGAATAAAGCTGTTTCTTTCTTATACTCACTGCCTTCACAGGTGCCCACAGTTTTGTTAAATTTTGTGGTGCAAGCAAATGGGCTCATTACCCATGTGTTTGATAAGCAGCTCTTGAAGATGACCAAATCAAAATGTCCAGCAGCTGAGTAAAACCCTCCCTCAAATACATTTCCTCAACTGTTAACACAGCATGACAGAGACAAGCATACCTCAGCTAACAGACGTTTGACCATGTCAACTTCACTGTAGTCTTTCTGTTCCACATTATCTGTGCCAAGAACTGAAGAGAGACAAACATGCTTATTGAATGAAGGAAATACAAGAAGACTGTGGGAAGGGGGAGAGATAAACTCAGCTCTCTCTATGTTGTTTACACACAAATATAGTCCTTGGTTGATGAAGATAGCAGAGGCTATGAAAATCCATCTTCAACTTCAAAAAAGTGAAACAATACTCATTTGGGAGACTGATAAGTGAGGTGTTGAATATTTACACTTTTCAGCAGTGTTAACTAAGACTTGAGGTGCTCACACATCCTTCAAATTTAGAAAAAGGAGAAAACTCCTAAGAGCAACTTTTTGAATACAACTAAGCAATTGAATCATCCAGCCTGCTGGGGAGAGGAGGAAGAGTATATTGGAGCATATCCAAATATAGTTGAACACATATTTTAACCCTGAAGCAAAATTCCCACTAGGCTGTGTGACAGCTATACATAGGAAGCATGGAGACCCCTGAGACTAGTCATGAAAACACATTTATTAAGAGCTTGACCATCTTGGAAACAATTAAGAAGAAATGAGATAATGTATGTCTGCATTTTAGATGTAGCAGTAAATGCTATCTTTTAATCAAGTGACTCCAATGTTTGAAGAGTTTGTAAAACTATTAAAAATCTGAGAAACAGTAGGATTTGAAAGACAGGACTGAGTGAGGAATTAAGCAAAGCATGAAGAATTTATGACAACTCTGAACAAAACACAGTGCTAGAACTGCAAAGCACTGGTCTGCTGTAGTTCATGTCCTCAGAAAGAGAAGATGGTAGTAACAAAGGCATCTTAATTACCTTGTGCAAATTTGTGAGATCCATCCAAGGTGGAGGAAGGAAGTTCAATAAGAGCTAGTGATAGATAAAGAAAGATATGGGGGGAAAAAGAGAACAAAGAGGAGAAAGAATTAAAATGTAAGGAAATAGGTGATTTTTTGACATGCATTTACCACAATCAAAAAATAAATGCATGCAAACATAGTTTTTTAACTCTTAACACCTTCTTAGGCCTTTTAGGGAACCATTTAAATATAACTTCCTTCAGGAGCAGAATTATGTATCTGTCAGGTGATGAATGTTTGTGCTTGTCTAAGCGCAACAGCAATCTGCTATTTTTGCTTTATGAAGTCAGGATCATTAAAGTGAAGAAGGCAGCAATATAAATTTAAAAATTACAGAACTATCTGCTTCAGCTGAAGGTTTTAAGTTAAACTGTTTCAAAAGTAATTCCATCATCACTTAACTGTAAAATGAGATTACCATGGATTTGATCTCAAGATTTCCTTCACTTTTTCCTTGTTTAAATCTCATTCTTACTCTGACTACACAGTGGTATTGATTATCAGTTCTTTTGTTTGTTTTGTTGAGGACTGCACACTTAGTTATGAGATGGTGTGCACTTCAGCTTGGCACTTTGCTAACTTTATTTACATACATTATATAAGCTGTCTATATCCTTTACACACATAATGCTCACAATTAACCTTTTACAGCATAACGCTACAGCTATGCTAAGATCAAAACCAAGTTGCTTTTTAGTAACAAAAGAAACTTTTTTGAAATCTTGAAAGACAGGAGAACAGGAAAAACAACACTGAAAGAAAAGTTTTACTGTTTCTCTAAAAGCTTGAAAGAAAAATGTATCAAACTAACAAACTAAATGCTTCTCATCAAGTACATCAGTAGGCATAAAAACCCAACACATGCTGTTTAAGCATGTAGGAGCTTTGAACTTACAGCACTGTCATTTACTAATTGTATTTCTAAGCAGGGAAAAAATAGAAACTCTCCACTAAATTTAAAGTAGTATCTATCAGTCGCACAAAATGCATTTGGAGGACAATTTTACTGTACTGCTTGGTTGCTGATACTGGCTGCTGAAAGGGAACTCCAAACTCATCTAGCTTATCAGTATTTGGAAAATTCACTGCACATACATAACTAAGTTACAGCCATTACAGGCAGAATATTATAGCCACCTCTCCTGTGGTAACTGATCCTAGCAGGTGATTACAAGTTTCTATCCAGTCTCTGCAGTAAAAATTTACATCAATTCCACACAAGGTTACTCAGGTAGGTAAGTTTCTAAAATCAAAAGCAAATAGCTTTACTCTGATAAATAAAATCACAGAACCAACACTTTGAAACTTAACTCAATATAAATGTCATTATTTTGTCTCAGTACAGGATCAAAACTATACAGTTTGTTATAATCCTCTTTTGAGAACATGTGCACGTGTAATACTCACCTTGCCAAGTAAAAGTTGCCAGCAACTCTTCATTTTGGTTACAATTCTTGTTATGCTGTGCCATGACCCTTTATTCACACATACAGAGTAGTTCCAAAGAGAGCTTTTGTAATTCAGGATTTCTTATGCTAGCGTTGTTGAAGCAGAAAATATTCTTCCACCTCACTGAAAACACTGCCAGTGTGAACCCAACTGGTCATGGGACAGGCCTTCTTATAGGCAGCAGCAGCCATAAAAAGAGGAGGAGCTGAAGTGCAGTAGCTGTTGTGTTGTTTTGGGGCTTTTTCTCAACTACAAATTCACTCAAACCATATGTTTAGCACTCTCTCCTGGAAAAAGTTATAAAAATGCTTCCATACATATATAGGGGGAAGAAGATACACAGCTATGTATATGTTTCATGTCATATTTATTCCCAATTCCAGGCAACAGAAAGATTAGAATCTCACCTAACAAGCTATTCAACAATAATTATAACTAGAACTTGATTTATATCTGTATTTGTCTGGGACCTTCCCAGTATGTCCCTGTAGGTTACCAGTCTCAAAAAAGCTACTATGATGACAAGTGTAACCAATGTCTGGACAATTTCTAGGAGAAACATAACCCATATTTATCTCGAGTTTATGACTCAGCAGTCACAAGAGTGTTCTTAAATGATACAAGAATTAGTTTTATACGTTATGCCTAACAGCTATCCTTTAATTCACTTTCAGTCATTGTGACAAGAAAACATAACTTGAAAAACTGCTTAGAAAACTACAAGCAGTTTACTGTTTTAACAGAACACTGTCTATATTTGAAAAGAACTTCCCCCTGGGAGAAATAGGAAGACAGCGCTTTCTGCAATACCTTGACAGCCAAACAATACACAACAGACTTCATGAAAACCTTATTGTTAAAACCCCTCCCTCTCCCTGCAGGCTGAAAATGCAAACTCACGCTGACTGAAGGTCCTTTGGGAGCCTTGTGTTTCATCACACAGGTGAGATGCTGAGCAGAGAGCTTCAGAAGAGCTGCGTTTCATGTCAAGCTCCATCCAGCACGGATAGACTCTGACCCCACCTCTTTATAATTAACACTTAAAGGCAAGTACACACCCCACCAGCTACACAGCTGCTTTCAGTGAACTACAAAAGCATTCACTCCACTATAAAATCATTTATGCTTGCAATTTTATTATCAGAAACAGACTGAGCAATAAACATTAAGCGGCTTTCTAATTACTTTCCACAGTTAAAAGAGTTCAAAGCCTGCAAGTTCAATTCATAACAAGATCGCTCTGAATTGTTGAGTACTGCATTCTTGGGAGGTAATGTTTTAGTCTTTCTTACTCCTTTGCTATGCACCCTCAGGAAGCTTAAACTACAAACAACAATGACAAAGAAACAACCCTTTTAGAGGTGACACGTACAAGGAATCATTACAGATTGTATACAAATAACAAGTTTATTCTTCTATAACAGTTCCAATAGTTCCAAAATATTGAGGAAACAGGACTTCCCCATTTCTCTGAAGTGATTACAATCCATTCTCCTCACATGAAAACACTTGGAAACTACAGGCAAGTAAGTGTTCAGTTCTTCTGGCAACTTTCTATACATTTGCTTTTCAATGCATTAAAGGTTTTTTCATGTGATTGAAACTGTCCATTTTCTTCTTTATGATTTGACAGGTTTAGGAATAAGTTACTTAGTATTTTCAGAACTGGAAGTCAGCAATCAACAGTGATCTACTACCCACCTATCTGCCATTCATTACTTTTCTATCGCCAGAAACCACTAACACCACTTCACAAACAATGCTGACACAAAACATCAGGGGAACATCACCGAATCAACCACAGCACTGTTAACATTGTTGAAAACAGAGCTGCTGCACACTCACACCTCTTGTATTACATCTCTTCTAGCACAATTCTAGGTTCCTGCCTCTTCTCCACTATCACATGTTCCCACTCTTACTTCAGTGTGTAATCTGATGATCAGGCAGTCATGGGACAGCCTAAATCAGCCACTAGAATTGCAGTCCTGAACTACAAGCACTTCCCCTGAACTCAGCCTTTTCTTCCAAAGTTTTCCAGATTTGAGCATTTCCTAATCTTAACTGTGTATCTACATTTTTATTTTCAGTATTTGGGGCAATAAATACCGACTCACTCATGTAACGGAAGGAGTCCTCCTGGCGAGCTGGGGAAGCGATCTCCGGCAGCCGGCCATGGCAAGCCGGGGACTGGATCCAGTCTGGATTCTCATACAGGTACAGAGAGTCCACTCGTAACTTGTAATCTGGCAACTGCTCTTCCAGCAAGCTCACCAACTCCACCTCAGGAAGGTCCTCATTGGAGCAGCCATCTGAAAGAAAGTAAATGCCAGTAGTGGTACATTATTAAATATATGTAAAGTGCAATAGTGTTGCTACAGTACTATACATTTTATGTACTATGAAATACTTCATAAATCTTCAGTAGATTTGAAAATAATTATTCTGTACCAGACAAAATACTTACTGTATCAATACTTGATTTACACTGCAATACTTGTAAGCTCCTCATCCCCAGCAGACCCCACAACTTCCTGAAAAGCTGGTATACTCTGTGTCCCTCCAACTTCCTGAATATAATCTATATAATGAGTGTCAATTTCTATCTTTTCCTCTTCACTTACCTAAAACACAAACCTACATTTTACCAGCTATTGATTTCCTAAAGTTTCATTGGCTTTTTCATAGTTGTTACACTTCCCTTTTCTGAAGGAAATTCACATTTTTCTTGCTCTTCTGTTTTATGCATTAGTTTGATAATGAACATAGATGTAAACAATCTTAAAGTAAGTTAAATCAACTGAATATGGCTTTGAAATCAGGGAACAAGTATAAAATTCCATTATCTCCCTAGTGGGATCACACACAGAGAAATGCAATACTAAAACCTCTGCAACTGAAGTTTAGCTCTTTCTGTTTTGTGGGGTGTGTGTCCCCCTTAATCTCTTCACAATTACTGCAAAGAAAAAAAGAAACATTAACACTAAATTGCTAAAATATCAACGGTATGCAATGATCGCAACATTTCCACTCAAGATGAAGACTATCTGCAGTATCTTTCAATGGAAAAAACACCAATGTTGACTATTGACAGTGAAAATTTTATAAACAGTATTTTGCAGGCCACGCTGACTTTACAAGTGAGTTACATGGACTCATTGTTT
Organism: Eopsaltria australis; assembly: GCA_034509425.1. Lineage (NCBI taxonomy): Eukaryota > Metazoa > Chordata > Aves > Passeriformes > Petroicidae > Eopsaltria > Eopsaltria australis. The sequence goes on from JAVTVJ010000030.1 coordinate 2,752,840, forward strand.
TTGTTCCTCTGCAATATCACATAAGCAATACAAAGAATGTGAAGTGTAAGGGTGTCTTCAGGTTGGTGCTTTATGACATGTTAAGACACACTCAGTATTTGTAATTCAGGATTTGTCAACTTACCAGGGATGCTCTCCAAGCCCCTGGGATCCAAACTCATGAGTCCTTCCTTCACAGTTCACTTCCTTGGAAAGAGCATTCTGTGATCAAGCTGTGCACCATCCCTTTATTGCTTTGGTAAAAAGATGGCTTTGGTTTAGAGACAGAGTAAGTGAGAGCCATCAAGCCACAGAGACTCATAAATCTGGCATCCACTCACTTCTGTAGGCTGGTTCATACTCCGGATCTACTGCCATCTTAGGACATGCCTATTTCATCTGGGCTACTACTGATCAGTAGAAGTATTTCATGTAAGCTTCACCAGCTTCTCAGTTCACCCATCACCTAAAAGTAAACCAAAAAGAATGTCCAAGTTTAACAGATTTCACTTTTTCAAGGGAGACATGTAAATTTGTGTGACTTTGTCTCTTTCAGTCTGAATTTCCCCTCGGTAATATAATTAATTTTTTAAAAGGCAAACAAACATTTTTTGGGAAAATTTTTTTTTTTAATTTTTTTGAAAAGCAGACCGGTGCTTTTACAGTTTACACAGTACATGTAGCATTAAAATATATTTTCTCCCTGCAGTCGTAACATCTCATCTTAAGCATGGACTTTGTCAAATACCTCTTTGTCTGTACTATTCCTTTTCTTTCATATAATATTTAGTGCATTCAGGCCATTCACTGTAACGAGGCATTTCCTTTTTATGCTAACAGACAGCAGTTCCAACAAAACGAAGATTTTCTTCAGGCCACTACATTTATTTAAAGTGATGGAGTCTAAAGGCAGGATTTCAAAAACATCACCCTTAACATTTCTATTGTTAAAAAAATTAAGCTTTATACAACTGTTTGCTTTAGTCTCTTTTCCTTTAGGAGTCTGTTAATTAAAAATTGGACCTATCAGAAATTTCCTTTGTGGATCGTGATGAAATTTTTGTTTTCTCTTCAGCAGGGACTTGTGTAAACCAGAAAATGAAACTACTGTGACTAATTCAGATAAGCTATCAGAAGAGTTTAATGAAGTAAAAATACTTCTTTTCCCTTGCCAAGACTGATTAATCACCTTCCATATAAAATAGTACTTCTAGATGACAGAAAGATATAAAACCAAAGAGAAAACAAGTCTTCTTTTCCCTCCTCTGGCATCCAGTTAACATAATTTATCTTAAAATCTTGCATTAATTTAAAATTTGCTCTTAACAATTTCCCCAAGATCTCCAACCATCAAGCACAACAATCAGAGGTTTGTTTTGCTGTCTGTAGCAACCTCTTATTTGACAAGATTAAAATGGACAGTGCAGGAGCTTTTTAAAGCAAGCCTGGAGCCTGCCAGTTCATCTGCTTGTAGACTTTGGCAGGAGATCAAAAAAGAACTTTCTTCCATTAAGGTCAGCTCATTCTTGTGAGCAGTATCTTCTTGTTTTGTCATTAATTTCTTTATGTATGTACTCTGCTTACCAGTGTAATTATTATCCATATTAAACACTTCATAAAACAGAGAAACTTGAGATTTCAGAAACATTTTCTATCTGAATGTATAAATGCTTCTAGCACTTTTTTTTTTCTAGAGACTGTTTTCTAAATGGAAAAGCATGAACTATACATAACCTCTTCTCTAAAACAACTTAATACAGCATAACAAAAGACATTCAAGAACACTGCTGTAGATCCACACGTGGAAATGACTTTATTTTGTTGTAAAAAGAGTCACTATAGAGCTAGACAAAGTCCAGTAGCATAGGACAGCTTCTTCACAACTCTGACTCAATCTTTTTCCTTTGAGTTTTAAAAAGAATGCTGCTATTTCTCAAGATTGGGTTTAATCTCTCTTCTAAGTGCAAAGCAGAAACACTATTTGTTGCAGGTCAATCTCAGTTCAGCCAAAGAGAGGGGGGAAAAAAAAGTGATTTGGCTAAATGTTTTCTAGAGCACCAGGCCAACACCAAGCTATTGAATTGAAAGGGCAAACTCATTTGTAAAACCTTTGAGAAGTTTACTAGATAAGCAAAGCCATAAAAGTTAATGCTTGCATTTCCAGCACTTCTCATAGCTTTATCTTCCTGTACCATGGGGCAACTTCTGTAGGAATTCAAGCACTGGGCAGATACACCCTGAAAGTCACTCCATGACCCTTTTACACTGCAGCTATAAAACTATTTCCTAACTGCAGATTCCTTCTGCAAGTCACAACTATAATTAAATGCATTTAAATAAACTCCATAAAATTTACAATGTGGCTTTAAAATATATGACCATGCTATAAAAAGATGGACTAGAAATTAAGATCTTTAAATCGCGCAGAAAGACATGTCCCAAAGAGAAGCCAGAAAACTTTGTCAGGTGTTGATTTTAATCTTTATTTTTAAATATTATTTTCACCGTCACTTTACTATATTCATTCTACACTGATCTACACCATATTAGTTTTGTCCCCCTACTCCCTCACAGGCCAATTTCCCATTGATATTCATGTCTTTTACTAATAGGTTAACTGAACATGGAAGAAACCAGGGAAATTCAAATACTGGAGAACAGCCCATATGCAGAGGAGGTGCTATCAGGAGGCTTTCTTCAAGGAAGGTTCAGGAGAGATGGAAATATCAGACAACATTTTATATACATACATACATACCTATCTCAATCTTAGTATTTCTGTACTCTCTAGATTAGATTTTACTCCCCAATGTGTGTCTCCCATTTCAGCTATCATCTGGCTCCAAACAGTGAGCTAAAACCTGGTGTACATACAGCACACTTCTTGTAGAAGTGGGAACTATTCCTACACCTCTGTATTTGCCCTAGAGAAGTCTAGTTGCTCTAAAGAGATTTTACAAATGTTTGCTTCAGTGAGCCAGAAGACCCTAGTGAAGATTAACTCCAAAAAGCAGTACTTACAAAAGTCTTAGGGAAAGACAAAACAGTTATAAAGCATTAAAAATTGTTCTTGTCTTTGTGACTATCACTTTGAGCAATTCAAAATGGACTCAGAAAGTGCTGGGGGACCTCAAGATAGACTGCAATTCTGAAGACATTCTACCACTAGAGAACTCTAATTCAAATCTGAATTATGAGAAAGGTGAGGGAGTTGCTTTACAAGTGTAAACCGCAGACAAATGCACATGTTATTTCTTTATACACAAAAAGTCAGAAATGTATGCAAAATACTGGTATCTGTACTGACAAAATACTGGTATCTGTACTGACAATATACAAACTTAAACATAAATACACTGTTATTCCTGCTATTTTTCTTTTGTTGAGAGCAGCTGACTCCTCACAAGTACTTGGAAAGACTAAACTAGGTCTGTTCCTCTGTACAATTCCAGGATGCAAGACATTACGCCACAATTAACACAAACAAAATTTTGACAACAAAGAAGATTCTAACTTGATTAAGAGAGAAGACAACATCCATTTTCCAAAAGCAAGCCAAGTAAATGAGTGTATTATTCTCGGATGCCAAATTTTACTGTCATGTAAGTATGCAATTAAAAAAATTGTATCAAGTAATTAACACAGTACTTTTTCCATTGCTAAAACTGGAATGCTGTCAAGCCAGCTCATAGCAATCAACATATTCTGCACTTCAAGGTTAATGAAACAGTTCTATTCTTATAGCAAACATGACTACACTGAATTGCTGCCAAAACATTCCTGGAACTAGTGCTCAGAAGCAGAGGCCAAATACTCCAACACCATCCAGTAGGAGATGAAGGACAAAGGATTATCAACTGAAAAACAAATCTATGTGAAGACAAACTTTGCCTATCACTATTAACATTTGCTGTGTGCCTAACACCTGTTATTTTCAGCCAACACTATCCCTACAGAAATCTATTTAGTGCTTGTATTTCTCTCATGTAAGGAAAAAAATATTTAAGGGTATGCCAACACAATCCTAAAAACAACTGTAATAATCATAAACAAACCTGCAAACATAAACAGACTTTCAAACATAAACAGAATGGTGTAAGAAAGAAATGGTAAGATAACAAACAAAATAACCCCCCCATAATTTCTGAATTGTTTTTATTTTGGGATGGGGGTAAGGCTTCAGAGGGGAGCTGGGGAACACCTCTTGGAGAATGATGAATTGCAAGGGGATCATGAAGCCAGCCACAACATTCCCTCATCCTATTTTATCTAGAGTTACACCAAGCCAGACTCACTTACTCTCCTTGCCAGTCATTTGCAATAGCTCATATTCTTCAAAGTGGCAACACTACCCGTTAACTACACGTATATATGTTTTATGTACATGTATACGTACATACTGTTGAATATCACAGCTTGATAGTTAAGATTTATTTAAGTCCTGTATGTTTGGAGGTTGCCTATACTACTATTAGTAGTTTCAGTTCCTTGATCTATACCCCAGCCAGTGCTCAGCATTTTAAGTTACAATTCTGTATTTATCAGAATTAACCAAACTGATCTATATGACTCAGTCACCAGAGCATCACTAGAAAACAAACCAAATAAAACGATGTCTACCTTTTTTGCAGCCATCTCTGTGAAAATGCAGTGAAAATTTGTGCCTTCTTGGAAAAATAATCAATAAATCACAATTATCATTCCTGAAAGACAGCACTCCTACTGCACAGTATTAATTCCGGAAGTCTACTATTAGAGGCAAACCACCATCAGGAAAGTCTGTGGTTTTCCAATGCTCTCCAAGCTACATTTTCAGATACTCATAACAAAAACCTGATAACCTGATACACCTCTAATAATCACACTGCCACTACAGAGCTGAAAAATTTCAAGTATTGGACAGTAATTTTTCAACTTCGCTTCACTGTCAGAGGTGCAATTAAAAAGAAGTTCTGCCTATTTTTACTAAGAGCTACATCTTTTGAAAGAAAATAAGTATCTGAAAATAAACCTCAAACCGACTGTGGCCTTGTAACGTTGCTTTAAGTTACTTATTAGTATATCAAATATCCGCATCAGACTGTCACAATCAGTCAACAGTTACTGTGAAACATAACCAGGAAATAGGTACCTATGCAACAGCTGAAGATTGCATTAAAAACAAAAATACGAGCATACCACTCCACATACATTTCTCCACCAGCATGGTCGACAAAGTAAATGACATTTACTGACAGATATTCGTACTCCAGTTTAATCAGCTGGCAAAAATGTAACAATGTCATTAAGAAGTTGATAAAAGCCCAAATTTCCTTGCCCTCCATACGCAAGCAGGACAACAACTAACATGTCACTGAGGGCTGCCTCCTGTTCGCGGTGACATGACTCTCCAGGGAGCCCGCTCGGTGACGGGCACCCCAGGCCGCTGAAGGTCACCCCGGGCACCGCCTGCGGTCACCGCCGCCCCCGCTTACACTGAACGGACGGAGCTCAACACGGCGCTGTGTTACATTAGAGCATCACCACCGCCGAAAGACTCCTGTCGGCTGCCAACCCGGACAGGCGCCGGAACTCCTTCTCCGCCCGGGACGGCGGGGCCAGCCCCGGACACCGCCTCACGCTCGGGCCCCGTGCTCCGACCCCGACCAGCCGCGGGGAAGCCGCGGCACGCCCGGCGCGGCCCGCCGTACCTTCAGCCCGGGTGGTGCCGCGGCCCGGCGGGGAACGGCCCCAGGGGCAAGAGGAGAGAGGGTTAACCCCTGCAGGGGTGTGAGGCACAGAGGGCGCCGCTCGCCCGGGAGGCGGCAGAGCAGCGCCGGGCTGGCGCCGAGCGCTCGCTTACCCGGTCCACGCTGCGCTCCCTCCGGCGCCGCTCCTTCCCGCCGCAGCCCCGCATGCAACACAGCGGCGACTGAGGAAGGGCCCCGACGGCTTCCGCTCGGCTCCCGCCCAGAACTACAGCCCCCGGCGGGCCGCCGCCAGTGACAAGCCCCACAATGCGCCGGGCCGCGTGGTGCGGGCGGCCCCCGCCGCTGGGCTCGGCGGGGCCGGGGGCGGGGCGGGGTTCTGGCGGGCGGAGCGGCGGCCGCGCCGGCCCTCGGCGCTCGGCCCTGACTCCGGCGGCGGCGGGCAGGAGCAGGCGCTGCCGCCCTGCAAGGCTTCTCGGCTGCGCTGGGGCTCCGCGCCCGCCGCGCCCTCTGCCCTGCTGCGGGGGAAGCCGGGCGGGCCGGGCAGAGGGAGCGGCGCACACCGAGCTCGGGAGGCGGCTGCGGGGAGCGGAGCCGTGTCCCGGCCGCCGCGGGAGGCCGGAGGGAGGCGGGGGCCCAGCGAGGAAGGCGAGGTACGAACTTAACGGAGCGAGCGAGGAACTGCGGGGGAGCCTGCGAGGCGTCCTTCCGCACATTCCGGTGCTTTGTCACGGACGGATCGTTTCACTCGAGATACACGACCGAGAGCTACCTCAGTCACTGCGAACGCTGAAGTAGGAGCTGCAGCTCAGCGTCAGCAGAACCCAGTAACACGCGTTATCGGTACCGGAGCTTCGGCTCCGGAGCCTGCACACTCCCCCAGCTCACAGGCACAGGTTTCTAGGGTTTTTTCTTGCCCTGCACTGTTCGCTGGCTGAAGCTTTGGCCAAAGTGCGATGAATGTATTATTTTACCTGTACAACATTGTCACAGTACAAAAAAGAAAAAAAGTCTGCGATACAGAAGGAAAAATGTGGGGACAGGGAAAAGGTTTATGTGGGGACATGATCCAAATCCGCATTGAAAAATGGAAACAATGTCAAGCTATATAAGAAAAAAAAATAAAAATCTTAAAATTGTAGTGTTATTTGAATAAATGTGCATCACGGATGTTTCTGTTGGCTGGCTATATATCTTTGAACTAAGTCTACAATAATTTGAGTTTGGTATATATCATAGTTATTAAGACCTTATTCTTCAGCTTAGCTTTTGTGGTTTCATATTGCAAGCAGCAGAATAAATTGTCTTGTGTAGCAGAATGAGGCATCTCCTTTTCAGGTAGGAGAAGGATGCTGTAGCCATTACAGTGCTAGCCAGTGTCTTGAAGCACCTGCATTCTTTTCTTTCCTACTCTGCTACACACCTCCTCAGTGAAGTTGTTTAAGTCAAGCGCTGATCTTCTGAAGGTGCCCAGTACCTGCTAGGGATGGACTTTTGTCTCCATTTGGTATCTCTGATAAGGAATTACAGTATTTCTTTACTCCAAGCAGATCTTCAGGGTAAAAATGTAATAGGAATGGCTTGAATATTTGGCAGTGAATGGGATGGTGGGGGCTTGTCAGCTTTTCAGAAGTGTTCTCTTGATTAAGTACCATACATAATTTAAATGCAGGATATAATCAAGCTTAGCTCCTTAATAAACAAGATTATCAGTTTCTGGTAATTTCTTCAGCTTTTATAAGTTAACTTTCATACAAAAATTGCATATTAACATGGAACTACCTCCTGTAGCTGACTCTTCATCAGCCACCAAGTAGGATTCCTCATGGAATGGAAAACTGCCTATCAGAAAAGGATCTGGGGCTGCTGTTTGGCTGAACGTGAGCCAGCAGTGTGCCCAGGAGGCCAAAGGCAGTGGCATTCTGGTTTGTTTCAGCAATAGTGTGGCCAGCAGGACCTGGGCAGCGATTGTCCCTCTGTACTCACTGGTGAGGCCATGAGGCCTTGAGTTCGCATCTCAAGGACTGTGTTTAGTTTTGAGCCCCACACAAGAAGAAAGACATTGAGGCACCAGAGGGTGTTCAGAGAAGGGCAACTGGGCTGGTGGAAGGTCTGGAGCACAAGTGTTGCAAGGAGTTTAGCCTGGAGAAGAGGAGGCTCAGGGGGACCTTCTTACTCTACAATTACCTGAAAGGAGGTTATAGTGAGGTGGGAGTTGGCCTCTTCTCCCATGTAACAAGCAATAGGATGATAGTAATTGGCCTCAACTTGCAACAAGGGAGGTTTAGATTGGATCTGAGGGAAATTTTCTTCACTGAAAGAGTTGTCAGGCATTGGAACAGGTTGCCCAGAGAAGTGGTGAAGTTACCATCCCTGGTAGTGTTCAAAAAACATATAGATGTGATACTTAGGGACATGATTTAATGATGGGCCTGGCAGTGTTAGGTTAATGGTGGGACTCTTGATTTTTGAGGTCTTTTCCATCCTTAATGATTCTACTGTTGAGGACTTGCTTATAGCTAAAGTAAATTAGTTTACACAAGCGAAAGTAAATTACTTACACAAGCTTTGATATGCTTATTAGACATGTCTCTCACTGCCTAAGCTTTCAAAGCATCAAACATAAGTCTGCTAGAGGACTTTCAGAGAGGCTACTCTGATCTGTGAGGGAGTTGCTTCTCTTTTTTTTTTTTTTTCAAATTGAAATCCCTTACAATAGTATTTCCTCTCTCACTTGTGAAATGTAAAGTGCAATTGCTTCTGCCTTGCTTTTTTTTGTGAGCTAGTTCAGCTGCACACAGCCAAGCCAAGATCTGCCTAGCACAGCTGTGCTCCTTTAAAACAACAGACAATGATTTCTTTTCTTACAAACTGCCAAGGATTCATGAGTTTGTTTGTTTTTTTTTTACTTTTTGCACCTGTACAGTTAACTTGCAATTAAATTGTTTGTTCAGAAGTGGTAATAAAATTTCTAAACTCATAAATTAAAAAGGAACACTTGAGTTGACGCATAGTCCTCAGTGTGGAGTTTGAAATTGATATGCTACTTAAATAGAAGCAGACTTTCCCTGAGCTGGAGTTCTGGGGTTTTGTGTGTGAGGAATGCCTCACAATTGGGATTAAGGAGATTTAAGTTTATCACAGGTTCATGTACCATCTTATTTTGCTACTTTATTTTTTTCTAGGATAAATGGGTGTGTATGACTTTTCCCCTGATCTAAAGCGATTCCATGTCTTGTTTGGTAAGTTTGTCTTTAAAAATCTTGGCTGTTGTACCTTAATGTGAAAAGCCCTGGTGAAATGTCTTGCTTGAGGGGATTTCCACGGTGCTGAGATGTTTGGACTTTATTGTGTCAGATTTTGGTGAAGGAGACTTTAAAGTCTCTTCTCTCCAGGTCTGCCATGTATGTGCTTCTTGCTGTTTCTTAACCCCTTGATTGACTGACTTGTAGCAGAAGACTTTCTGAACTCCTGCTTATAAGGCCTATTTTTTTACATTTTTGCACTGCCATATTTAATAAATTGCAGCAACTCCACCAACATTCACTTGTTTCTGTTCTAAAGGACTGCTCCTGTATTCTGCGTACACCAGTTGAATCAATCAGACCAGAAGAGCTATCTCAGAGCAGCATCCATGAATGCTTGGTAAGAATAGAAACTTTAACTCTCAAGGTTAAATATAAAGCTGGTACATTTTAAAAATATCCTCATTAGGGAGTACTTCTTAAAATGTTAATAACAAAAATAAACAGAGTACTTTGGGGCTTCCACTTTGGAAGACTGTAGGTATCTAAGTGTTAATCTTTTGCCAGTTTGAAAACAAACACATACACACAAAACCTGTAACTTGTAAAACTAAGTCATAGTAATGGTAAAAGCACCAACTTGCATGTTCTTATTTGAGTACTGGACTTTAGCATTAATAATATTTCTGCATTAATTTAAAAAATATAAATGATTAAAAATTACACAGTCATTTTGAGAACTATTTCTTCTCTCTGTTAGGCTGATTCTGATCTAGCCTGGATTCCCCCATCTGCAGGAAAGAATGAAAGGGTATTTTGCTCTTCTAATGTCTCTCATTATGAACTCCAGCTGGAAATAGGTAACATAAATGGACCTTAAAATATTTCTTCTTCCTGCTATCGATAGCTTATTGCTAACTGGAGTAAATATGAGGTTTGGAAAATGAAGGGGTATTCTTGTGTCTACTTAGTTGAGAAAAGTGCAGAGCATTGCTCATATTTTAGTAATCGCTTATTTCAACATCTGAGACAAATCAACAATTACCTGAAATTGTCTCTTGATGTTTGTGCATGTATATGTCAGTTTTCAAAATCTGTGGTATGTGACAATAAATGCAGCCTTAAGTAACACCATGTCTTGTAATATGGCTACATGAGTTGATTGTTCTAAGGATTGCTACCTTAGATCCTACTATGCCTTCATTTGTTTATGTGAATACGCATGCTAAGTGTTGTTCATTTAGATGTATAATTGATGCTGACATATGTTCAAACATTTTAGTTCTCAAAATAGCAGAGCCATGCTTCAGCTAATTTGTTGCATCTGTTTTGCTGCAGTTACTTAAGGTCTTGACATTCTGAAAGAAAAGGACACACTGCTGTCAGTTGCAATTTTAAAATTGGAAAATGATCTCTAAATATGAAGGAAACCATGTGACGGATTATTATGCTTTCCAGTGTTAAGGTAGCCATTTCTGGTTTCAGGAAGGAGGTTCAACAACTTAACTTCAGTCTACCTTGCACGGCATACACCTACAGACAGGCAAGTTGCTGTAAGGATCACAGACCTAGAAAATTGCTCTGAAGAGCACTTGAAAGCCTTACAGGTAAAGGAACAGCATTTCTGCACAAAGCCCACAGTGACATATGAGATTACTGAACAGAGATAGCCTTTGTTTGCACTGGGTCATTTCAGTCAAGTTTTTCCCTCCAAAGGAGCAGAATACAATAAACACAATGCATGTGTAAATTTGAGAGTTGCTTTCTGAAGGCAGCAAGTGACAATTGCTTCAGAAATACTTCTGTAATTGTACAACTTACTTGAAACGTGTTTTGTACTCTTACTTAGCACCAAAAGTTTGGACTATGAACAAACTAGATTTACTTCAGTGCAATTATGGGCAAGCTATTTACATTTCTGTTGCAGGCTATGCACATCCCCTGCAATCTCGTATAAAAGCAAGGGAACAGTTCTCTTGACTGATTACTGATGTAGTTAATGCTCCTACTAGGACTGCTGTCTTGTGGTTAACACATCCACTTTCATTTAATTCCATAGAATGAGGTGGTTTTATCACACTTTTTCCAGCATCCCAACATAATGACATTTTGGACAGTGTTTACAGCTGGAAGCTGGCTTTGGGTCATCTCCCCATTCATGGCCTATGGTAAGAACTGTTAACTGCAATTTTGGAATAGGAGAAAGGGCTGATAGAAATTAGACCACATGGTCCATGAGAGGTTTCTCTTTAATCATCTCCTGTCTCTAGAAAAAACAAACTCTCCCAAACCATTTTTTTAGAGACTCCCCAGTGAAAACTGGTGTTTGAACTGCATTAAATTCCACTTAGTCCTAGCACCCACCATGTGAGGAATGGTAACTGGGACATGTATTTTACTTTATACAACTTTTGGCCAACGGAAAACCGGTCTACATTGAATACAGGTTGGGCTTAGACCTCCAGTTAACAGAAGCATGACATGGGGCATCAGTTGCATCCATGTAATAACTGTCCTTGATGCACCGTAGTCAATATAAAGATGAGAATTGCCACTCTCAGTGAGTGTATACAGTGAGGGAAGCATAGACAAGTAATTCAAGGCTTGTTAGGCCTAGCTAGGTTTTTTTCACTTTCAGGTTCAGCTAGACACCTGCTGAAGACTTACTTTCCTGAAGGAATGAGTGAAGCTTTGATAGGGAACATTCTGTTTGGTGCAATCAGAGGATTAAATTACATGCACCAGAATGGATATATCACAGGTAGGAGAATGCCAGTAGGTAAGAACCAGATTATAGCATCTTAAGTATTGTCTCCTTCCTTTTCCTGTATACCTTCTTATATCAGACAGTGCACAAGTAACATTATTTTCAATAATACAACAGAACCAAGTTCGTAAAATCTTAACAGGAAATGTATTTATACATTTCTTCAAGCCAGTTGTTACAGGGATTGTACATCTGCCGGGCTTTGTCTCTGAAGCACAAAACCAGAGTTATAGAAAGGGCTTCCTTAGTTTACACCCCTTGCAGGGAAGAAGGGCCCTTCTTCAATTTCTGGCATTTTTTTCCTGATCATCTCTCTTAATAGAGAGATGAACTCCACGCTAGCATCTCACTATAAGTCAATGAAATATGAAAGCCTTTCTGTTCTAGTAGTGCTTTTAGTAATTCTTGTGACTAAAACTTACCACTTTATGTTACAGGAATATTAAAGCTAGCCACATTCTGATTTCAGAGGATGGGCTGGTTTCTCTCTCTGGCCTTAACAACCTCTACAGTTTAGTTAACAATGGACAGAAGTCAAAGGTGGTGTATGATTTCCCCCAGTTTAGTACATCTGTGCTTCCTTGGCTGAGTCCTGAACTACTGAGACAGGTTAGTATAAATTACACATTATTTTTCCTATTCAAAGTTAGCGGTACTACTCAATTTCCAACTTAAGTCTGCTTGTAGAATTGCAATGAGAGATATTGAACTGCAACTTTTAAAAGTACATGTATGTACTGAATTTTTAATTCTTCTAGGGAGTTCTAAAGCTGTTGGTAAGGTGATGCTGTACTAAATCTCCTTACCCAAACCTCCTAGAAACTACTGCAAATCCTGAAACTTGTGTTCAGTACAACCATCAGATTTGTGAAAAAAGTCTGAGGTTTCACAATTTAATTGCTTCAATACTGTGTAGGTTATGGGGTATTAGAATCTTGTTTTGAAGCAGGCACTGCTCCATGGCCTCAGTGATCAGTGGTGTCTTCTTTCACAGGATTTGTCTGGCTATAACATGAAGTCTGACATTTACAGTGTGGGAATTACAGCATGTGAATTAGCCAATGGACACGTTCCATTTCAAGACATGCCTCGTACTCAGGTACAATGCTAAACTTTATCTCTAGTTAAAAACATGCTGAGCATTTTTTTTGTTTTACTTAGAGAAACCAGTGATAGCACTGGTGATAGCACTATTACTGCTGAAATAATGGCTGCTTTTTGTTACTTCAAATATGCATGCTTCTTTCTAGAACAAACAATCCTTCCATCCCTGCAGTTTCACAGCTTACCCTGAATAGGTCTGGATAACTGTTGAACTCTCATGCTATTCCTTCCTACTAGATGCTGCTGCAAAAGCTGAAAGGTCCTACCTACTGTCCTTGGGATATAAATACCTTTCCTCGGGGGGAATCCAGGATGAAGAATTCCCGATCAGGTGTTGATTCTGGAATTGGTGAGAGCATGACACGCACCATGACCAGTGAAAGACTACAGATGCCCTTTTCCAAAACATTTTCACCTGCTTTCCACAACTTGGTAGAACTTTGCTTGCAACAAGACCCTGAGAAAAGGTAATGCTCTGGTGAAAACTAATTTTTTTGTCACTTCAATCTAAGACCAAGTATAGCCCACGGTTTAGGATACAGTAATCAGTTGAATGCTGTTAAAGTTATGATTTCAGACCAGATGTAGTATGTAAAATAATGCACTTAATTTGTCATTTAAGAATTGTCTTTTCTGATAAAGGAATCAAACTTTTAAAGTCATTTGACCCCTGAATTTCTTGTAATATGAATGTACTTTGTAACAAGTAAAATTAACTTCCAACATGTACTTTGTCCAAGAAAAAAACCCCAGAAATTTCAAATACATGTTTTCAGTTCTATGTCTCTTTTGAATGAGACATTAAATTCCTTGTTAAACAGAAACATGAAAATGCCTTTAAAAATAGATTTCTTCAGAAATGCTTTCGCTACAAATTGAGGCATAGAATGTAGGAATTGTGTGTTGCTTTTCTCATTCTTCACATTTGTCCTGTGGAGGAAAAACCACAGGGCTTAAATTTATTTGTCAGTCTGGCCCATTATCCCAATGCAGTATTTTACTTTCCAAAACATAATTATATTGTTCATTTTATGATTCAGGCCATCAGCAAGCAGTTTGCTTTCGCATACGTTCTTCAAAGAGGTGAGTTTACTACGTTTTGTTAAATGACACAGCTGTAACCTAAATAAGCCACAAAAAGAGCTAGATTACAAAATAATGAAGTTACCTGGAGCCAAAAAGCATCCTGTCTGTAAAAGCATACCTGCTACTGACTTTTTATTTTAATGAAATAGTATTGATAAGAGTATAGGAGGCATAAGATTAATCCATTTCCCCTTCGATGAAGTTGATTTAACTTAATTAAAGGCAACCTAACTAATAAAAAAATGGTTCATATTCTTAATTTAAAGCAGAACTGCACAGCTGATTTAACTAGTCTTGAAAGACTAATTAAGTGGGGAAAGCAAAACTTCTCATCCTGTTACTTTCAGTATTGTAACATGCAAGAACATGGCTCTGATTTCATATGCTTTTAATGAAGTCAGCTGCAAAGTTATGGAGACTTTTATGTGCAGCTTTATTTTAACTTTTTTTGTTTCTAGATAAAGGAACAAACACAGAATTCACTACTGTCCCTATTACCACCTCCTATCCAAAATAACAGATCAGAGTTCTTGGCACTGCCCTCAACAGCAGTTGGGACTGAACTTGGATGTATTGCTACAAATCAAGATGATACAGACTGGGAATTCTAAATAAATACCAATGATACCTCTCCAGTGTTTCAGAGAAGGAAAATGTGATTTGTATTTGCTGCTTTTGTATGGTTAAAATACAGTTAGACCAAGTATACTTGAAATGCCATGAAATGGCTATAATTCATTAACTTCCTCTTGGCATCACAAAATGCAGCGTGCCTCACTCTCCGTAAGGAAAACTGTGTATAAAGAATGCCTGAATGCTCACCTCTCTTTTCCAAAGTCTTTCTTAACAAGAGAGTCCCTGCTGTAATCTTATTCTGTACTGTATTATCAGCTCATACTGCTGCAGTCCACATGCCTTTCTGAATTCAGGCCTGGGCTTTGTCTGTGATCTACTTAAACATCTCTTTGTCTTTTCATTATCACCCCAATCATTTTAGTAAAGAGAAATTTTCCAAGTTGAAATGTGAAACTGCACAAATTAGTTGTTTATGTAAATAAAAGACATTTTTCTCATTCGACATGCTGTCATATTTGCCAAAAGTTGGCTATGCATCATTTTTCATGCAGTTTTAATACTGCATATTTCCCAAACAAGTTAAGCTGCTTGGAAGTGTGATTCCTGTTCTTGCATCTGTTCACATTCTTAGTATAAATCTGGGCTTTTGCAGCTCTGTTTATTGTTGTGTCATTTTAGCAGTTAATCTGAGGACTCTCACTATGTGAAGTAAGTCTCAAGCTCTAGCAGGTACGGGTTAATTTTGAAGAGTTATATTAAATAATCTAAAGTTACTATACATATTTTTATTTCTACTGTATATTCCTGTTCACCACCAGAATTTACCAGAACCTAATACTGTTTTCTTAGAAGAAAAGGGAGCATGCATTAAGCTGCAGTGGCACAGAGGCTGCTGGCAAACAAGCCTCTTCTGCAAGGCACAGTTAAATTCTCATGGATCGATTCAGCCGTACTAAGAACCTAATAACCCCTAGGATCCTGGTGAATTTCTGTTCTAAGTCAGATGAAAAGCTGTCTTCTCCCTACAATTCAGTGAATTCTTATCTCTCATACTGTGCCAAGCAACTCAAACTGAACAAAAGCAGCTTTTTTAAAAGAAAACCTGGATATTCTTATCATGTTGTAGCAAAAGTTGCATCCCAAAGCCACCAGTATTTTACTGATGGAAGCATGACAGTGGTAAAAAGTATAAATAGCTACTGAATGGATATTTTTTTAATTTTCAACATAAACAACATTCCACATAAGTCTTCAAGTCTTCCATAGCTGAGCAGGCCTGCAGCCAGCTTTGAGAATACTGCTGTATTGCCAGCAGATTTGCTGCAGGGCCTTGAAGACCAAATGACTGAAACACAAGCCTGAGAGACACATAAAATTCTAAATGATTGCATAAAAGGATTAACAAAAAAGTTGATTCTACTCATGCTGTGAAGAGAGGTCTATACTTCTAAACCTAACACATGAAACTTAAGATTAAAGAGCTGTCCATAAACTTAGCCTATCTACCTCCATTTATAACTGTAATTCTTGGACTTCTGTTTTCACCGTAGTTCAGCCATACTAACAGCTTCCTGTTACTGCAGGACAAAAAATCATATTTATGTCAATCATTAGGTAAGGAAGTAGTTGTCTCAGCTAGAAAGTTATTCTGATTAAAAAATATTAATAACTTGTGTACTCTTGGAGAAGATACTATTTTCATGTGAACCCCATGTTCTTCATTCTTAACCATTACAGATTTGGACTGTTTGCAAGTAGCAAAGTTAGACAGCACCTACAAGTAACTTTTGACTAACAGTACATGAAAAAACCAAGCCAAGTAAGTGAGAGCACATGTGAAGTTACACATATTTTAATTACAGACCTCTGAATAAATATCACTACTGTTAAAACCTGTAGAAAATTTCAGGCAGCTTAACTGCTAGTAATTTCAAGCTTCTCTTGCAACAAGTGCCATGGACTCAATAGAAATGAACTTGGATACTAATAACAATTTTGTCAGTACAAAGTTATTCAAACCACCATGTGTTCCAGTGGAGTTACTTTGCTGCCCTCTCCTTCTGTAAAAAAAAAAAATTAAAAACATTCCTAAACACTGCTCCAATTTCTGTACTGACATGAAGAAGAAAATTAAATACAATTTTTTAAGTTGAAAAGCTTACAAGTCTTTACTCTTAGAACTACTGCTTGTCAACAACTGTGTCTCTTCAAACAAAAGCAACTGAGAGGCTCTGTGACTTCTTTAAATAACCAGAAATACCTGAAAATACTGCCTGGATTATATTTACTGAAAGGTTTGATATAATTTTGCCCATTGACTGTGATGCGTTCTCTCAAGGAATAATGCAAAATAAATATTATTTTAGGAAATAAGATGTATAATCATATTATTAAGGTTTCAGCTACCTGTCACTGAAAAGATGATCTTGGAAACAGTTTTCAGTCTGAAAATCTGAAGGTTTTGCATACAGTTAAGTTTTCAAAATCTGAGATTCATGATCTGCATTATTAAGATTCAAGTTGCAGAGACTTTCTATTCCAAGCTGACAGTTTTAAGCACAATAATTTTTTGTTGGGTTGTGTTTTTTTCAGAGCACTTGTTTACCCTTGCTCATACCAATGATGTGTGTTATCAGCATGTGAATTAGAACTAAACTTGGACTTGAAATTCCCAAGTATCTTGAATTTAGGCTCCATGTGATGTCTTTTCAAAGGGGCTTATAAAACCTATACATTTGCAAAATCTCATGGCAAATGGAACAGAAATCTATAGCCTGGTTACTTTTGAAATACTTGTGAAAACAACACAAATGGCTTTTTTGCAGCCACCTTTCTTTATGCTAGCATTTAGCACTATGTAACATAAAGAAATACCTGTATAATAGAAAACCTATGTTAATTAACATTATCCTGAATATATGCTCAGTGCTGTTGAGCCTCTCACTGTCTTTGTCTGATACCACAGCAGTTTGTGAATGAATGAATGGATGAACACAGAAAAAAATGTGATCTATTCAGAATCAACTTGATCTGATACATGAATTCCTCACTTTAAAGAGTTTCAATGCAACAAACACGCATTGAAGAAAGAACAGTTTCTTCCACTGGATGAACAGAAATAAATATTTTTTTTAAATATTTTAAATAGGAGTTCTACCTCACCTCTCTCTTTTCCTTACTCCTCACCTTCTTTTCAAGTGCTATCAAAGTAGTTTTTAACCTAGAGGGATGGGTAAAAATATGGGAAAGCATTTGAAAACCATTGTTCTGAACCTGTCTTGACAAGAGGCAGGTACTCTTGTAGGTGATTTACATACTCTGCTTTTAATGCTATTAAGTAACTTTCCTAAAATATATTAGCTTGTCTAATAAACCTCTGAAACAACTAAGGTAGCACTAATGACCTGTCCTAATGATGACCATCCCTATCCTGTATGAATGAGAAAAACTACTAAAATTCAGAAATAGTACACATTACAACAAAGACCTTAAAGGGCTATAAGAACCATACTGTGAAATGGAACAATTGGATGTAACAGACAAGCAAAGGCTTGAGGTTATAAAAAAAAAAAACAGTACTGAAAATTGAGGTGGTCTACTAATAACCTGGTAGCAGAATAACATTTGGTATTTAACATAATTAAATCTATCTAGAAATGAGGTAAGATGAAGGAAAGAATATTAGGTTTAAACAGGTGCCTTTGGAAACCTCCATAAATCCCAGATGAATACAACTAGTTCAACTCTATAAATTAGTTACATTTATGTTTGTTTCTTATCTAAAAGTCCCAGAAACTTCTGGGAAAATGCACCAAAAGCCTATATGAAGTTAGCTGCAATCAAGTGGTGGTTTTATTTTTAGATATATTTATAGAATACACCATTATTACTGGATTTACCTACATACCCAGCTTCATGGAATTCATTTGTCCTCTCATGAAATCCATCTGCAAAGGAGGAGAATGGATTGCTGGCAGGATGCAGAGGTTTTCCTCAGTTTTGTCAAAATTTATATGACATTCAAGTCAAGAGTATCAATGCTGAGTTTACCTACTACATTTTAGTTTCAAAGTTTGCTTATTCTACATTCAATATCAATTATCTTACTAATTCTCACATTTCATGCAGTCAAAAGAAAAATATTCTTACAGGCAGATTGCCTTTTCCCCATGTGAAATCTGGCAAATCAGTCAGAGATGAGTTTTCTTTAAATGCTTTCCTGGTTTGAGGTGGCTGTTGTTCTACAGTAGCTGATGGAGCCATCACAGACTTGTGGAATGATATATTTGGCTGGCTGTCATGCTCTTTTTCTTGCTCCACTTTCTGCTTCAAGTTTTCCTTATCATGAGAGAACACATGATTTTGGATCCTTGGAGCCTGCAGCATGTGATGGTGAAAAAGGTGGTTCAGCATACTTTCCATGATTTTTCTTTACATTACTAGATTTCCTCAAACTAGTTTTGAGGACAAAGTAGTTTGGTTTTCCTTCCTAAACAGCATATTTAATAATATTTGACCCAGATGTTGGTGGCATGGCATGGCACATTTCTCTACATTGAGACTCTTTTGACTTCCAGTCAGGATTTTTTGGCAACTTTTCTTTTTCCTTATGGTGGGCTTGTAAAATGACACATTTTGGGCAGTTCGGTGGGCCATGGCCTATAAAGGTGCTCTGCTTGAATATCAGCATCACAAGCGTTTAAAATAGAAGAATTTTACTGTTTGACTTTGTTCTTACTCTTTTACTGTGAGACTTTTCAACTATTTCAAATTTACAGGTTTTTTTCCTTTCTTTTTTTCAGAAGTGGTTGTTGGTTTGTTTTGGCATTTTTTGGGTGGGGGTGTTTTGAGTTTTGGTTTGAGATTTGTTTGTTTGTTGGGGTGAGAAGGGGTGGGAGAGCACCCCCCCCCCCCCCGAAGTACATTAATGTACATTAATCTGTTTATTTTCACTACGGGGATTTACTGTTACATCTGGCAGTGGGTGTGGATGTTTATCCACAAGATGATCTCTCTTTTTGTCTCTGTATCACTGTTTGAGGCCTGCCTGAGTCCATCTGAACAGCCGTGCTCTCTTCCATTTTACTGAATGCAGTACAGGGAAACTACGGGGAATTCTCAGCTTGGGAGGGCTCTACAACTTTTACAGTTCAAAGAAAAAGTTTCATAAGTTTCAAATACAGATTTATTAAAACCAACAGACTGGTTCGTGTGTGGGAGCACGTGGGAATTTTTTCTTTTTGACTGGGTTTCCCGTTTGGATCGCACTGCCGCAAATCACCGACCGACGGCGGCGCGGCCGCTCCCCTCAGGCCGGGTCCGCCATGGCGGCCCCGCCCCCGCCCCCCGGCGGCTGTAACGGCGCGAGGGCAGCGCGGGAAAATGGCTGAGGGCGAGCGGGGCGGCCGGGAGGGAAAGGGTTGAGGAGGAGCGGGTGACCCGGGCGGACAGGGCTGAGAGGGAGCGGGGGATCCGGGCTGACAGGGAACGGGTGACCCGGGCGGACAGGGCTGAGAGGGAGCGGGGTGACCGAGGCGGACAGGGCTGAGAGGGAGCGGGGGATCCGGGCTGACAGGGAGCGGGTGACCCGGGCGGACAGGGCTGAGAGGGAGCGGGGTGACCGAGGCAGACGGGGCTGAGGGGGAGCGGGATGGCTGGAGCGGGAATGGCTCAGGGGGAGCGGGGTCACCGAGGCGGACAAGCTGCTCGGTAAATAAACGCACTGGGGACAAGGAGGGCGACACACAGCAGGAAAAAACATCCCTTAAAGCACCTGTCCCCAGAAGCAGCAACCGGCGCATTTCAGGCAGAGACCGAGCAGCCCCGGAGGCACAGTACAAAAATAACACCCAGGGACAATAGTGTTTCTGCAAGTGCCTGTGGACTTACACAGCAGTTACAAGCACAGCCGCACTGAGGAATGCAACAGCACCTTCCACACTGCTATGAGGAAAAAGGAAGAGACAGGTAAGGCTTAGGCTTAGCTATAGGTATGCACCTGATGGTTTTCTCTGATCTCCCAAAGTTTTCAGACATTTAAACTAATTCTGCTGGAAATATACAAGCGAGTAATTCTCACCTAATCAATAACACTCCTGAAATTTACCTCAGCAATACCAAAACTACTTTAAAAAGACACTGCAAATTAATGTCACCTGGCTTCATGTTGAGAAAACTGCCTTACGAGAGTAACATTTGAACCAAGTCGAAATGAATAAAATTTTAAATAATTAGAACAATTTAAGTAATTAAAACAATTCACTTCGGAGGGCCTCCGGAAGCCCACTGAGTCCAGCCTCTGATCAGGCTGCGTGGGGCTTTGTCCACCCAAGTCTGGAGCACCCCCAGACAACCCCTCAGCCTCCCATCCCAAACCCTCAGACAAACTGATTTATTTTAAAACAACTGGAAACAAGACAAAGTAGTACCATCATTTCTAACTAGTTTACAGCAATTGTTTAATTGTTTCATATATGTAAAAACAACAACTTGGCACCAGCATATCTGTATTTTTTTCATTAACACAAATGCATTAAAAACAATGATATAGAAATGCACAAAGGCATTAAGTTAAGTTAAGGCTTCTACAAATATTGCATGTTCTATAATTAAACATCTGTTTTGTAAACTCGTTCTAAAATTTTCCAAGAAACTAAAAAAAAAGCTCAGTTAAACTCATGTTCCACTGTGAGACTTAATGGAATGAGAAGAGCCATAACAATTTACAAAAGAGGTTAAGGGCTCCTTCCCACAGCAAACAGCTGTGGAACATACTTTAATTCTTGTAGATGTATTTTTCCTCCCCGCCAAGATTACCACAGCATTTAAAAGATGTCATGAACGCTGAATTTCTGAATGACCTAAATTTGCTGAATGGACACAAGAGAACACAAGTCCTCAACAGGGCAGCTACAGCCCTAGTTATTCATAGTCCCATGTTTGTTTTGAAGCAGCTCAGGTAACAGCATAGAAAGTTAGCACAGAAAGCATTGAAAGCTCTTTGACATTTCCTTTCAAGTCTTATCTGGCTACTCTCAACTTCACTACAAAAAAGTTCAGTAATTCCTCAGTGAACTTTGACAAGTGCACATCTGTTACAACCACCCATGGACACGTATTAAATCAAACAAGGCAAAATCAATATATGTTAAGTAACACATACAAAGAAGTTTTGGGCTTTAGGTGATATTTTCTTGATAAATGGTTTTCAAACTAGACCTTGTCTGTGTCTACTAAGGAGACTGTTTTGTCTTGCAATGTATCTGTATTAGTTCACATCTGCAATGCTTTCATTTTGCCACTTTAATATAAAGGAAAAGGAATGTTGGTTCTCATCAGCAAAACCTTCCACCTGCCAGAATTACTACTACGTCACTGCATAGAAGGTGTGTTGCTGCAGAGTTTTTGGGTTGCTTTAATATGCATTTTCTTGTAATTTTAGGAAGAAGTTTCCCATTCTTTCCTAACACAAACCAACAATTTGGCAAAAAACAATCTCCATCAAAATAGGTAAGAGTAGGAACATTTTTAACATCTATGAAATCCAAGTTTGTTTACAAAGAGCAGTGAATAAAATGACTGCTCTTGCCGTAAGGAGAAATGAGAACACTGTTCTTGTGAGTGGCTTTGTAGTTATGCTTCCTGACTGTTGAGAAGTTACAGGACATGGATACATCCTGTTGACAATACAAAAACACCTTGTTTGATGAAAAGATGTATTTAACTGACCAAACTGTTGCAACATTAAAACTTCATCTTGTATCTACATCAACCTGTAAGAACTTGTTATCATCAAGATCTTTGTCAAGAGAACTAAAAGAAGATTAAAAAGTGACCTCTTTTATGGATCCTTAAACAAAATCCCTGACAATTTAATCCTTTATTCTAGAAAATATTTTTTATTAGAAATAATGTAGATTATTTTAAGTTTACTAGCTTGGTGGGGTTTATGTTTCTTAATTCTGTTTTGTTACAAATTTTCCTTAGACTACTTTTGTCGTAAGATTTTTTTTTTAATCCCTATAAAATATTTAACCAAATCAGATAAGCTAACTGCTGTTTGCATTAGTAACAAAAGCAGGTTGTTGAAGACTGTACAGCAGTCAAAAAAGCACTGAACACTTGATCTCTTCTGCATCCCTCTAGTGTCTTTGGCTATATAGATAGCAATATTTACAAAATCACCTCGACTTCATGCACTAGGGATAATCTGCTCTGTAAAATAAAAAGCAAAAGTATAAAAGTTTTCCATCACATTTGGAAACTGTAATATACATAAAAAGATCAACATTGAATATATACAATACAAAAATACATTTTTTTCTTTATGAAAATTATAATACATAGCTATAATACACAACATGTTGAGCCATCAGTCACAGCTACAATACGTGCAGATTCTTGTTCCCTCCTTATGGCTGGACTCTGGGTAGGACATCTCCATGAGGAAATTCCTCTATTTCAGAATGGAACATCAATTCTAAAAGAGAAAGGAAAGAATTATGTTTTCTTTGAAAACTTTCACCTGAGTACAATTCCATTATTCCTGGAAAGTACCCTGGCATTCCCCTAAGCCTCCTGCTTTCCATCCCAATCATATAATCAACAACTCAGCAATGGCAAGGGCCACCCATGCTTTTAGAAAGCTGTTGTTACTCCCCAAAATTGACTGAATTGGTAACAATGTTAGCAGCTGATCATGTGTAGTACCATCGTGCATTCAATGTGGACACTGAAACATAACTCTGAATTAGTCTGAGGGATTGGTAAAGTTTTGAGAGTGTCAGACTCAGGAAGGAAGACTTCTGTTTAGAGACTTGTTCATTTTTAGAAGTCTCTGTTCTGTTTCACAGTGTTGAGGCAGCAGCAGTGTTGGACTACTCTAGTTGGACTAGAATCTGGCTTAGAGAGAGCCACTCATGAATGACACTTGCTCGCAGTTGTCCCCACGGCAGCTCAGGCCTGGGAAACAGCCCAAGGCCAGCCGTGAAGAGCTCCTTGTGGGGAAATGTGCACACCAAGCATCTCATGAAGTAGCCCCTGTGGAGCTCCGTGCTGCTGAGGGTAGAGTTTTCTCCTGCGTGGGTTTCCTTACGTATCTATACTGCACCTCAGCGCAGGGGCACTTCCTGTCTTGCTGCCTGCACATCCACTGCCCAGGCAGTGTTTGCCAACACCCTGTCATCATGGTAAAGCCACAGTTCATGCAATAATGGGGTTTATACTCTCAAGTCTGAGAGCCATGTGATTTGCTGCCCCATCCTTAGCAGACTCAACTTTCTCTACTATTTGGAATAAGTACTAATCAATTTCTCTCTAGAAATTCCTAAAGTGGTTTTCCAATCTTAGTAGGCACATGTAAATATCAAAAAATTTAATCAAAACCTCAGTAAAATTCTGCCACTGGATTCCTTGACTAAGTCTTTATTATTTAAAACATGGGTTTTAAGTATGATTTAAGCATCTATTATAAATTTTACCACTGAGGACTGTAAAGGCTGCCACACAGTTGTTTGGGGTTTTTTAACTCAATAAATGAGTCTGAGGCCAGCTGAAATACAGACACCTGTACATTAAAATTCTAAAGTAATTTGAAGAGACATGTTGATTCTTCAGCCTCCCAAACACAATATGTGCTTCAATTCATGGTGTTCTTAGGATACCTGTTGACTTTTAAGTTGAAATTTAGGATTTTTATGTACAGCACACCTTCAAGTGCCAGGCTGCATGCACTTGATGGGAATCCTGAGTTATGACACACCTTTTGGATCCCAGGTGGAACACAAAAAGAGGAAGGCCCAGTTTCTAGCCAAGTTTCTTCTATGAGAAGAACTTGCTTGCCCCCTCCTCCAGCCTGGACCAGCACAAAGAGTCCTCATTTGAAGCCCTGTTCTGCAAGCACAAATGTGACTTTTAAACCCTTGGGAGTTCCCAAAACTACTGCAATGTCCTATTGAAAATAATATGGAACTTGTTAAGCACTTGCAGAAGGAACATTATTAACATTAGGGAATTTTCTAAGACACAAGTAGAATAAATACATTTCAAATACTTAAAATATTGTTAAAGTATTTTAAATTATTTTTCTTTTCATTAAATGTAATGAAGAGAAAAATGTTTCAAAATTCACGTTGCTTCAGACAGGACAAATAAAGCTTTTCTTTTAAAATTAACTTTTATAAAACCAAACACAAACACCAGCATCCTAAGAAACATTTGCTGTGGAAGGTTGCTAGGAGATAGCTGTTTTTCCTCACTCACAAAGTTTTTCAGGACTAGCCTTGAACACCAAATGCAGAAGACATCAGATTAAAAAAGCCCAACAACTAGAGTAAACAACATTTTGCCTGTTAATGTTTCCCACCTTCACTGTGGTCTAGGTCTGGTCGGGAAGACAAGAAGATCCAACTTGTCCCAACTAGAACAGACATTACAAGATTCACCACAATCCATGAATGAACTATTTCTGCCTCCGTACCTGCGGTCCTGGGAAAGACACATCAAACCATCAGTCATCACTGGTACACAGAAGTTACAATAATAATTGCAACAGAGTATCATCAAAAGTTTGTTAAGCCAGATGTGAAAAGAGAGCTACTTGTACCATCATGATGGTCTTGCATTGCAAAGGCCAGATAAAGACAACAATTACCAAAGACCATAGAAACCCTAACCCTCCGCCCCTATCCCCCAGAACTAACTGCCCAAACCAGCAAATTTTACATAAATGCTTCTGTTCTACTTCTCCTGGTTTACTTTAAAAACTCGTGCTACCAGAATTTTGAGTCCATTAATAGGTACTTCAGTAAGTAATAGTTTTGGATGGGAACACCTAACATGGAACAACGGTTTATATTTAAACACCAGCTGTGTCTGCTAAGCCCATGCATCCTGTGGCAGACTCCTTCAAGAACAGCGCTGTCTACAGAATGTCCTGCCCTTGAACCCAAAATGGTTACCTCAGTAAGGTCCCACTTCTCAAGCAAAAGAGATTCTTAAGGTTCCTGCCAGATGACATTTCCAGCATCATTCCAGCTCTTGTTTGAGGTATGATGGATTTGAACCAACGTGACCAAATCCATCCTTGAGTTTTCATTTTTCAGTGAAAATATCAAATATTTAGGAGAAGGCAGGTTCAAAACAAAGGCTCAGAGGCAGGTTCAGAAATAAAATCCTTCATCAATACTTTCTTACGTATCTTGTACAACCTCTTCAATCTGCCAGTTTGACACGGTCCCTAAGTGAGCTATGTTATAATTTACAGAAGTGATTTCTTGTTTCCTACCAGATACTGCCATTTTCTGAAGGTGGTGTGTAGAGGTTGATTCTGTCACATGTCATCTGCTGGCTTAAGGATAAGACAAGAGCAGCAAAGTACACTGGAAGAAACAGAATTAGTAGTGTCAGATATAAACTCCCAAAATGCTGTCTCATCATGACATGGTACTAATCACTACATTTTTTTTTCCTTTCACTCCACTGCGTTCAATCATAGTCTGTTTTAATTCCTTCTCTCTTCTTTAACATTCTCCTCACCCATCAAAATCTGGTTTCTGCACTTTTGAAATCCATGAGCTACATCAAAGGTTGCATCTTCTGATTCTGTTTTTTTGTTAGGTTTGTGTTCTGTATTCAGAAATAGAAAAGAACTATCTTACTAACAGCCCCTCTAATGCTGCTATTGCAAATGCTTAAAAAATATGGAACAAAGTGTTTATGACCTTTGCTATTATAAACTACTGAGCAAGTCATTTATTCTAAAGCAGAAAATAACCTGTGAGGAAGATTTCATTAAAAAAAGTATGGAGTTTTCCATTTACCATATTTTCTGGACAGCTTCAGAATACTTACAGAAAGAAGCTAGTGCTGCTGGGTCTAGGGTAAGAAAGCCCCTCAGTGCAACTGATGCTTTTGCCAAATCAATCCTGGTAACAAAATCAAGAGACATTAACACAGTCCAGTAAGACAATGATATTGTTCCTCTCACAGTATTCTATTGTTCTTTTACTTTTTGCAAGGTATTTTTTCTGCCTTAAGGTACAACTACATCCCACACACATGTCAATGGTCCCCATTGTGCCAATTCCAAGAAAGACTGAAATGAAGGAGGATGTTCCATGAGGTCTGTAGCTTTCACACTGCAGACCTTTCTGAAACAGGGAGAACATCTGTCCCCTCTACTCCTTGCCATTCAGTTCAGTCCATGCTAATGTAACTGCTTACATTGCTTACAGGAGCAAATATTAGTAAGTTGGGACTCCTCCCTGCCATCTTTCCAGGAAAAAAAGAACATTTTTTTCACAGCACCTCCTCCCCTAGCTTATCCTACCTGTAACTAAAAGAAACATTTGTAACATCCATGAATCTAGTCTAGTTTATGATCTTTTTTGAGCTTCTTTCTATCCATTCCCACTCTTAATCTGTATTGCAGAAACTCCAGCTAAGCCAGGAAAGCTGATCACACAGCTCTGTTTCAAACCCAACTACGGAATGGATTCATATGAAAAGTGAGCCTGATAGAAACATTTATCGTTCTCCCCTCTTCATAGTCCCACCTCCAACAAAATAGGTCAGCTCTCACATTTGTTTCATCTCCTGATCACACAAACAGCAGCAGTACATTGAAGCAGGGTGCAAGCACTAGACAGTAGCAAAGGTCTGGATGCACAGAAGGATGCCCTTCTGTGTTCAGTCAGCCATAGGAAAAATCATTCTTTAAGTACATAAATTAAAATATCAACAGCAAATCAAAATGTGCCGCAGAAAGGAGAAAGGAACATCATATACACAAATTATATATATACACCCTTCAAATACAAATATGCTTTACCTGTCAAAGGCTGACACTGTACTGATAGACAGCAAAAAATAGAACAAACTTTGAGCTGGGTATGCTATTGTCTTATACTGTTCAAGCAGGTTAGAAACTGTGGAAAGCTCATTTCCTGCCAAAATGTAGATAACCACGATGTTCCATACAGCATACCCAGCAAGGAAGCCATGGGTGAAGAGGCCCAGTACCCTGAATGGAAGAAAGAACATAAGACTAGTTTTAACATCTTGAATTAACTATGGATAGAAAAAGCCTATGAATCCATCTGTTCAATCCAAAGCCTTTCAGAGATTGTTTCTGAGTGCTTTTTCTGACCTCGTTTAAAAAATTCTAAGCAAGTGGTGTTTCCTCCCTGCACAGACTGTACCAGCACCTGAGCACTTAAAGAAAACAAAGATGTTTTGCCTTCCCTTCATTACAGCCACAGGAATCAAATACTTTCACTTGTAGCTGTCTGTAATTTCCCAAGACCACTGCTCCTTACACTTGCACAATGTTCTAACTTGTCCCCAAGGCAATCTTTTCATTATCTTCATGGCTAAGGAAAAGCTTGAGAAGGAAGCACAGTCTTCCAGCTAAATTACATCACAGAAGAAAATGGCTGTATTTACTGTATATGCATTTCACATGTGATGTCTAAACTAGAAATACATACTCTTGACAACAAATACCAAACACTAGAGGGCTGATAAACTTTATACCTGTTGAATCCTGAACCACCATTTATTAGGAATATCCAAAAGAAATAAAAATACACCACAACTATAGAGGAAAGGCACTAATTTTCAGGGTGAAAAATAAAAAACAAACCCCAAACCAAACACCTAATGTATGTTTATTACATCAGAACATTTATATTTCACCTGAAACTTCGGTGCACTGAGAGGGCAACATCTCTAGTAGTCCATGAAGCCTTCACATCCAGAAGCACATTGATATTTTCAGTGGTTTTAATCAATTCTGCTCGGTCAGCTGCTTGAAAACGCCCTGAAAAGATAAGGAAATCAGTTTTAGAGAGCTCTGTTTTCTTTCATCATAATTTCTACATTAATACTTATTAGTGTTAAAAAGCTGTAAACACCAGAATTTCCATTAGAAAATTTCTTCTCCCCACTTCCTGCCCTTTGTCATCTTACACTGATACAGGATGCCTCTGGTCAGAGTGATGCATTCTGGTGGGTCAGGCTATGGACTTAACAATGTGCAAAGCACTTTGGGAAACTACTCAGTGTTCCCTGGGACAACAAAAACCCCAAACATAACAACAGAAAAACACAAACACCCTGTAAAAAACTTCCACTTGAAAGACTTTTTGTAAGTAATAATTTCTTCTCAAGGTACTGTGACAATATTAAATCAAAAAAGCTCAGCTGGGTACTTTGAAACCTTTTTCACCCTCACCATGGAATTAAAAAATTCAACCAAAGATACCAACACAGCAACACCAGCATTCACTGTTGAAAAATTATCATGCATATTTATTTCCAAATAAATTTTCTTTTGGAAAACTTTAAAAAAATTCTTCCCAATACTGCAGTATTTGGATTTTAGATACAATAATGCTCCTCTAATTGCAAGAATGTCCTTAAATTACTTAAATCACAAGATGAACTCACGATTTTTTTCAACAAACACTTTGCTAACAGGCTGACTAATTCCAGTGGGAGCAGCAAACACCGGCTGCTGGTCTGGGCTCTTTCTGTGCTCATCTTCAATAATGTCTTCCTCCTCCACTTCCAGCTCGTTGGAGGTCACTTCAGCTGGCCGAGGTTTCCTGTTGGCACAGAACACATGGTGGCACAGAGAAAGAATAGGAGGTAATGTGTAAAATCCAAAGGCTCCTATGAACATTTAACCTGACTGACAAGAACCCATCAGGCTATGACCTGCATAATATTACACTATTTATAATTTTAAGGACTAACGCTCCCATGTTGTTAGTTGACTAAAACCATAGGACTAATTCCATATCAAGAGATTAACTATTAGAACATACTAGAACAACTGGGGGGAAAATGCTAACTCTCATCAAAGATAGTAAGAATGATAGAAAGCAATTCCAAATTCTAATTTTTTCATGTCTGTGACTGAACCATTAGGCTCATGAAAATGTATTCAGAGCTGTGATGCATCCAGGTATGCATAGAACAAAGAAGTGAAAAAAGTTAGATCTTAACCCTGGAAAGAACTGCACATAGGGTGAATGGTATTGTGAGCTTCAAGATTTTACGTTTTTGTAAAATGACACTGTAAAATACTCCTCAACATTCACTGTCACAGTTATTCCAAATTATGAGCTTTACTAGTTTTGTCTCACTTTGTTCTTTTTTTCTGTTTGCGGGTCACCGTTTCTTCAGCTTCAGGGACATCCATGCCATTTCCATTCTGAAATAGGGATGCCACATTTTGCTGGGTAAAAGAGGTCTCAGAATCTGAAGATTAAAAAAAACCAACCCAACATGAAAGTTTCAGAGCTTTCATAAAAATGGAAATACATTCACCTAAGTACATAAATAGTTATTGTATTAAAAGAGTGGCAAAAAACGTTACGACCTTCTGAGCTTTGAATGATTAATAGTATTATATAATTTCCAAAACTGTATATCCATTATTTTCATGGAGGTTTGTAGTCTATGAAATCTAAAACCAGAAAGTGAAACTCTAAGATACCACTCATTCAGAGATTACTTTCAGCTGTTTTAAGTAACGAAGCACATGAAATGTTTTAAACCAAAATACGCGTTGTGGTAACATAATCATATGTTTCCAAGTTTCATTTACTGCTCTTTCCCATCTACAACTCTCTCACGTACCAGCAGGTACTTTCTTCTTCTTGCGTTTCCTCTGAGGAGGGGCATCAGGAGGTTCCGGAGTCAGGGGCTCACTGCTTTCGGACTGCCGACGAACCGCTGCTTGCACAATGCCATCTAAAAACCACAGGAAAAGATCCAGCAGCCTGAATTCAGAGCCACTGAGAAACAGGCAAGAGAAAGCTGCTTTTTACTACATTGTTGCCCAGCTGAGCAACAACTGAGATGAAAATGCATTGGCTATAGGAAATATAAGAGCTGGGAATTAATGATGAGAAGTAGAAATATACAAAGGTATTTCACTTTAACAGTTTCATGTTCAGGAGAGAATTAAATATCCCAATTGGGCATACAGCAGAGGACTGCCTGAAAAAAATCCACCACAGAAAGAACTACACCTTTATATTTCTCTTTTCTATGCACAAAGATTATAATGCAAGAGCCAAGAAAAAATTAACAGATTATTACAAGGTGATTCACACAGATGTGCTAAGGCAAAACGGCATCACATCAACGGAAAATCTAAATGCTACACATACAGCACAAGAATAAAGAAGGGGCAGAAAAAAACCACTGAAGGATATTTACTCCAGTCTGAGAGATGAATTATTATACTTTGGAGGAATTATATTTCTGTGAGAGGTTAACACGAATTCATTTTATAGCACAGTAGAATCAATTTGCATGATCAGATGCAGAAAGACAAAATTACTTCTCCATTTTACATCACACATATTTTTTAATAGCTCTTTCAAGGACTGCAATTTTTATGGTAAAAACTGAATCTTTGCTTTCACTTCAGGCTCAGGTTTACCCACCTTTTATAAACTTTTATTGTGGTAAAATGCAAAATTAACCAGGTGCACTTTGCACCATCTTTCAGCTCACTGACAACAACAGTAAACAAAATTTAATCCTTAGGATATCCTGCTAGCAACAGCTCTACATGTTGCATTTAAAGGCCTGTCAGCAAGGCCTCACTTTTAAGCAAATAAAGGAGTTTACTCATCAAACTTTTACATGGACCCAAGTCAACTGGTTACAGAAATCCACTAGAGCCTATTAACACGTTCTGCTTTATCAAAATAGATCAGACTCAGTCTTGCTTAAAACAATATGTTTGTTCTGCAGATCTGCTTCTCGTAAAAACACAAAGCTCTGATGCTTGTCATCTTTTAGAGTCAACTCTTCAGTGATAATGGAGTGATTAACTTGTGACTTTATTTGGCCAAGGACTGAAATTGAGCCAGATTGCTAAATGAGTTTTATCTTAGTTCATTCAAAAATTCAAGTGCTTAACACATTCAACGTAAGCAGCTTACAGCTGGAAATGTGTATTTAAAGAATTATGCAGAGAAGTTAGAAAGGAAAAAATAGCAGGAATACAAGAAAAGTTTTCGGTCTTAGCAGGACCTTACCTAATGGAGTCTTTCCTTTGGATTTCTTCTTTTTGGGACGACTGAGTGGAATTTCATCTGCGTAACATAAAACAGAAGTCTGGGTGCACAGCACATCCTGTTTTAACAGTCATCCTATTGCAAGTTAAGAAATAGATTCTTTTTCTTTTACAGTAAGATGACAATTCAGCAGTTCACACAAGGAGGAGGAGTACAGAAGGTGGTAGGAAAACAGGGTAAGAAATCAGGGTAAGAAGTCTTATGTGCAGCAAAGGCTCAATACATGCATGTGTGTTAAGTGATAAACTGAAATACTCTGAATAATGCTCTGAAAAATAAACTTATTGTTTAAAGCACAGTGGCAACATTTCAGTTACCTGCCTGGAAATAGCAAACAGTAAAGAGAGCAAAGAAAAATGACTGTTCTAACAAGGCACAGGTATCCAGCTTAAATAATCAGCCTGCATTTAGGAAAAGTATAAGGCTCTATCTTTAAAGAAAGAATGAGTGGCACCAAAAGGAACCAATGTTTGTAGTTCTCTTTAATAACTCACCTTGGTTTCCACTTCATATTGAAGAAGAAAAGTTGTTGACAAGCAGTGTAGAAAGACGAAAAGAAAATTAATTTTGAATCAATTACAATTCACAACCATAAAATTCACACTGCTGCTTTCACGGTTCATTTCCTTATCCCCACTCCTCCTTATGAGAAGTTGTGTACAACAGGGTTAAGGGTACAAAGCAATCAGCAAGATTCAACACTTTGCTGGTGACTATGCACAGTTTCTTGATTGGCTAGCTGTGGATCAGATTAAAAGCTTTAATCACCTGGCTAATTAAAACTTGTCTTACTGCCTGATATATAACAAACCAACAAAAGTTATGAAACATTTGAGCCTATACATCACAAAAAGGACGCTAACTGTCGACAACCATAAACATCACATTTACTTTCAGGTACTTTGAAGGTATTCTGAAGTACCATGTCATAAAAACAATATAATTGCTTTTCCTTCCACATTGAAAAAAGCCCTATTTTTTCTCTGTACTACATCAAACTAATAGATACCTATATCCCTATTAAATATTATCTAGTCTAATTGCAGAAATTCCTGTTTTAAAGGATTTGTGATTCTAAGAAACTAAAGAAAACAAAATAAAAGAGGGAGGAAGAAGAATAAAATGGACAACAATTAAACTATGCTAGACATTAAAACTGGCATATTTGTCTGAAACTTTTTAAAAGGTTTATCTCTCATGAGGATTAAAACTGAGGTAATTGGTAAAATTTCTTGGCTTCTGTAAAACTTTAAAATGCTTTGCATTCCTTCTAAAGCATTTTGGGACAATAATTTAGCAAGAGAAGCAATTTTACTACTCAGATGTTTATCAAACTTATTTCTCTTGATGTTATCACTTTCAAAATATGCAGTACAGCATCATGATCAGTTCCACAGAATGTAATGATTTTACCTTGGCACTGGAGGAAGGGCACGAGGCGGGCACTGAAAGACAAGAGAGAGACAAAAGTCAACCTCCGTCAGTATGAAACCACGTCTCAGAAAACAGCTTCAGAACAGAACATCCAAGGTATGTTTTGCTTCGTATGCCTCCTAAATGGCCAAACATACCTGATGGAGATGTTACATAAAAGCAGGATGTAAAATATGCTGGAATAATATGCCTTTACCAGAGTTCTGACGGGCACTGCAGGAGGAACATACAGCTAACCCTCTGTGTGTGAGGCACAGCTTGCATTTCAGTTTCAGTAATTTTCACTTTTCATGTAAGGTAGTGCTTTCATTAGAAAGCTAATTAGTCATTCTATTTAAATACCAAACTATTGCAGTAATTTATGCATTCAGTATAATCATACAGTATACAACGTGAGCTCAGTATTTTCTATTAATGAAGATGTAAATTCAGAACAATAATAAAAACAATTAAAGGAAATAAGCTCACTTATGAAAATATTTAAATACTATGAAATATTAAATTTAATAAATACTATATAATAATAATAAATACTATAAAATATTGATTTTCCATATAATTTTGAACGTATTTACCAGCAGGTCAAACAACTAAAATCTAAAAGTATCTCCTGATAAGGAGCTGAAACTGAGCTCGTACCTTTCTCTCATCTAGGAAAAGGAGTTAACTTTCAGATTTTGTACTACACAATTATATTAACAGAACATATACACAGAACTATTTCCCGTGCCCAGAAAATTCAGTTGATACCAGAAATAAAAAGGGCTGTAAGACTGGTAAGACTCAAGGATCCACAAACTTACCACTTGTTTCTTTCCCATATCATTTGAAACTGTTCCCTGAAAGAGGCACTGTGAACTGGTCTATGCTCTCTCACGCTGCTCACATGGAACCCCAGCTAATTCTGAACTAAAAATAAACTTCAGGCAGCCAGGATTAGCTGGACGTGAACCCTCCTGCCCCTGGGTCAGGACCCAGAACTACTCCCATTTGAAACAAGGGCAGGTTGTTCCACAGCAGCAAATGTTACTTGCACTAAAAAACCCATAATTCTGCATGCTGGTACAGGTTCCTATAAGCAAATTTTACATTCGTTTGTTTACTCAAAGCAAATGAGATGCCTCATGCAATCAAGGGTTTGTGGGATTAAACCTCAAATCTCTCATTTGGATTTTGGCCATGCTGAAGACTGACAGCAAGTGCCATTTACACATGTAGAGAACTGCACACCCTAAGTGGCACCCAGCAAACTGGTGGGGACTGGTCACACCATACAGGTGCACCGTAAGGGAAAAAAAATTGGGAAAGGTCAGATCTCATTAGTTTTATTTTTTCCAACATTCTTGTGGCAGCAAACATTAAACATTTAAGATACCTGGCATTTAAAAAAACTAACAGCTAAAAACCTCATTAAAACAAACAAAACCCACAAACCTTTTATACAGCATTCACTGCCTGTGCTATAGTACATCTGTATTCAGTAGCACCTCTCCACTTTATTACCTTCTACAGAACAGCTGGCATTGATTTCTGTATCATTTATTCCTTGCAACAAAGGAAATCACATACAAGCAGCCAGTGGTGAATACTCATCTGTCCATCTGTGTGACAGTCCCCAGCTCTGCCACAGAGGTATCAGTTTTGGTCTGTTTGCAGTTTCAGAGTCTGAAGTAACTTACTCCAGACTTCAGAGAGTGAGTCTGGGGACAGGTTCCCATGGACATTTTGTTATTGATACAAGAGCGGTGTAAGGGCTCTAACGTAGCCAGTGGTGCTCCCGAAACCAAGAGACTCCCACAAACTATGCATGCCTCAGTCAAACCCTGTGTTGGTACACTTGAGGCAAGCCACAAGACGGTGGGACGCACCTGGAAACTCAGGGGGAAAAAACGAACTACCCAACCTCGCGGGTGTCCATTCCAGGATGAGAAGGAAAGGTTTAAATGTCCCGGATGTTTAAAAACACTGAAGCAGCCTTTGCAGTTTTGTTGAAACTTTGCAGAATGTGAGAGGTTTACATGAAAAAACACGAGGAAATGCCTGCTTGCTTCCGCAGCAAAGATGGGCAGAAACGGGCGCCCCTGCGGCCGGTTACATCCCCCCCTCCCGCGGGATGCAGCAGGGCGGGGATGTAGGAGCCGCGCTACCAGGGTGCTCCGCTCCCGCGTCGCGCTTCAGCTCCGCCTCCCCCCGCCACATCCCTTCACCAACAGCGCTCAGGCGGGCCAAGCTCCCGCCGCCCTCCAAGCCCGCAGCCGGGTCCCCCGCGCTCAGCCCCACGGAGCCGTCCGCGCCCCACGCCCGCTCCGGCCTCACCGCGCCGGGGCCCGCCCGCCGCTCCGCCATGGGCCGCGCCCGCCCAGCTCCGGTCTGCGGGGAGGAGCCGCTGCTCCTTCCGCCCCGCGCCGCGGCTGCGCCCCCCCCAGCGCCGGGAGGTGCGGCCCTGAGCGGGAGCCCTCGTCTGTCAGGCTGCAGACTAGCAAAAGCAAGGCGAAAAGGATTCTCTAGGCTACTTCAGCTTCTAGCCAGGGCTACAAACTGCCAAATAAAGCTCTATACAGGAATCGGAAAAAACAAACCGAAACAAAACATCAAAACATCCACCAGAAAATGTAGGAAATAACTCATGGAAAAAAAGGCAAAGAGTCGACAAATGCTGAACTAGGCAGAAGTGGGGAAGCTGATCATGGACTGGCAGCACAGAACTGGTTGCTATCTCACCCTCGGCCAGTACTTAGCCCATGTCAGTGACGTACTGGGCTTTAAGTCTCTCCCGTTTTACTTCTAAACAGGGAGTACAAGCCCTGGCTCCAGGACAAGCAGGCATCCTGGTGGCTGCAATACTTGATTTTAAATATCCTCTTTCAACACCACTTAACTTGCTTTTGTTGATTTTCCTCCAAGATGAGATAGGCCAACAAAATAACCATCTGTGTATCTCGGGGGCAAGACAGCTGCAAATTTGAGGTGAAGAGAGTGAGGAACTTATTTACTTGCCACAAACACTGCACCCTTTGATGAGGAGACCGTGCTGCCACAGACCAAAACAAGAGAAAGGGTTTCTGATTTCCTCTTTGGTAAGTCCATGTTCTGTCAGTTTGTACTCACTTGAGTTGATGAAAGAGCAGAAAAGATATATTACATGTATTATGAAGATAACTGGATTTTGGAGTAATTCATATGTTACCAACACCACTCCTATCTTAAAAGGTAAAAAGGATTAGCAGCAAACCAACACCTTCATAAATTACACTGCTCACAGACAGCATGCAAAAAAAGCACATTCTGACTTAATATAATTTGTAAGGCTTCCAGAATGTAGAGGCATCACAGTACCAGAATGAGCAGAATAAAAACTTTGTGAACTTTTGTGTAAGTAAATAATGCAGACACATGCAACAAAATAGATTTTTCTTTATTCTTGTAATTGAGTGCTCACAGTATTTCCTTTTTTTTTTTTGTACAAAAGTGGATGCAACTGTAGCATAAAAAGCTCGAGAGCTACACAGAACACAGTATGATTATATCTCCCGTAGCAGCTTCTTTCCTAATCCTCTTCCAAATCCCTTGCATACAAAGATAAATTCTTGCAATCCTGACATTAGGATTATTCTTGAAGTAAAACATAAGCTGTAATCTTTCTGAAGCTGCCTGATGCTCAGAATTAGGGCTGTGTGTCTGAGCATATCCACACTGCGGGGACCCACTGGGGCTCATCCTGTGCACGATGTACTGCAGACAGCAGCTGCGCAGATGCTTCTTGTAAATTGTCATTCACAATCACGTGATCAAAGAACTGACCGAACTGAGCTTCCATTTTCTTAGCTGAATCTTCCATCTCCTGTAAATCTTCTTCCTGTGAGACAGAGTAAGTCTATAAATTAAAAGTATTGTGTAGAGAAACATACCTGCACAGCATCTGCGAAACACCTTGGGGCACATAAACAAGAGGTGAATAGATAATGTCAGTCTACTTTATTTCATTTACAGTTTGCTATAATAAAGTACACCCGCTACAGTCAGTTCCAGGTCTCAAAAACAGAACTGCCTGCCATGTGCTTCCCAAGGAAGTACCTTGTGTCTCAGTATGCTCCATTTGCCCTAAAAAAGTTACTCTAACAATAAGTGCTGGCAGAGAATGTTAGGGACTGGAAGGTAAATCTACTAATGCTTGTGTTCTTATTCCAAATTTCAGTTCATTTTCCCACTGTCCATGTTACTTTCTGTCATAGCAATCATGACTTATTTCCACATATTTATAGATTGAGGTGTCCAAAATGTTAAGATGCTAAATTTGATTATGATTTGCGTGGAAACAATTGTGACAAAGTACAGTATGTATTCTAAATATAAGGCATGCATTTCCTGCAAGCAGGATGTGTGTTTTATCTACAGAATTTAGTATAGGATTGATACTGTCATTAAGCATATACAAAATAATAAATAACTGTGAAAAAGTAATTAAATTACTGAACAAAGCACATTCCAGGTATTTCAGTGAAAACAGTAAATATGTGTTGATTCAAATATTGGCATAAGGCAGCTAATTAAAACAAAAATATGCAAAATAGTTTCTCCCTTAAAGACATTTTGAAGCAAAATGCCTCAGCCTCCCAGATTACAAATTACAATTCTTATGATTCAAAGCCAGTCTGGAAGGGGGAAAGATATCATTACAAAATCCACAGAAAAAGATAAGAATAATTAGACATTATCCTAAAGACACAGTAATATTTTTTTTAAGAGTAACAGTGTAGCATAGTAGAATGCATTGTGTTCTAATAACAGAATCTCAGATTAATAAACTCAATCTCTTTTATTCCCAAATCTCACCTTGAACTTCATGTTCACATAATAATCTGTAATGATCCTGGCATTTTTACGAGTCTGTCTCATGCAACCTATGCTGGGTGGCTTGATGAATATAATGTAGGGCTTTAACTCATGGGTCCGGGCTAATTGTATACCCTGCAAATGAAGAGTAAAATAAAGTATTTCAAGTGTATTCATCCCAGTTTTACTCCCATAAAAAGCCAGTTGTTTACAACATGCTGTTATCCCCAGACCAAGGAGACACCTTTTGCAGGAACACTTACTTGAAAAAGATCTCACTAATAATCCCTGGACCAGACATTGTTAAGCAACTGTAGCATACAATCACTTAATTCTGCTTGGTAACCTTATTAGGAGATGCTTTCAATATCGGTGAATGATGGAACAGTGTCATCAACAGATCTCTGCAATCAGCCACATTAAAGATGCATTTGAAACCTATTCTTTTTTAGCTGTTAGGGAGCTACTTTTGGAACAAGTACCTCTTTATTGTTCCATGCTGGAAAAAAGTATCCTGCTTTCAGAATTCCTTTACTGTGTAACATATCCTAATGCTAATTAGTATTTTTTAATTACTGCAGAGCAGTGGAGGGAACGAACAAAAGAAAGAAAAGCAAAAGAAAATCATAGCATGTAAACTTGGTGAAACCACCAGATTTAAAATAAAGTATGCAACTCAGCAGTAGTTCTGACACCTCACTGCTCTTGCTTCAGATGGCAAGATTACACACCCCAAGCCCCAACACCCCTCTTTTTCCCTTTTGTTTAAAAACATAACAGAAGAAACCCAAGGACAGTTTTAGATGTGAAGACTAAGGTGCGACCTAATCTGCCCCTTACAGCAGTTTCAGTTTTTGAATTGTAACCCACAAATCTTGTAACTTAATTTCTATTTTAAGCAGCACAAACCACTGCCAGCCTAAGGCTCAGACACACTGGCTCTGCATAATTAGAGGAAAATATCCAGGAATTACTGAGTTATGGTGTCTTTACATTCAGTTAGAGGAGATGTTGAAACAGCATGGCCCAAACAACTCCTCAGTACTAAATATAGTACTATATATATACTAATATAAGTAAGTAATTCAGAGAAGGTTAGCAAGGTTTTGCTAGATACAGCTCTAAGTATCTTAGATATTTACAAGCTCAGGCTTTTATTAGCCTTATCTTCATCAGCAAATTCAATGCAAAAATAGAAGGAAAAGAAAAGTGAATAGCATCTCTGTGAAGAAGCAGGTTACTAACAGCTGTGACTTCTGGAGAGAAATACAGGCACAAAGGCACACTAAAATTCTCAGCTTTTGCTTGATTGCCTTAATTGTTGCTGCTTTTACCAAAGTGTGTTCTGAAATTGCTAACAGAAGGACAGAGCTCCCAACTAATAGGGCTTGGAGGAGGAAGAAATCCCATGCAACAGGTCTCCATGAGAAAGACTAATCCTTACTCTAAGTAAGTATGAAAACTCATTTCCATACCCTCCAAACTGATAATGCAGCTGCTAGCTTGGTAAAAAATGCACTGTCTCAACATACTTGTCACTGTAGTACCACCACCACCCTCTAAGACACATGAAAAGAATAATCTATCATTGATGAGCACCATGAGGTAAAGGGAAAAACAAGACAAAGCAACTAACACTGTGAAATTGCTCAAGAATGTAGAGAAAATTATTTTTCCTTCCAGAAGGTTCCCTGCCCCTTTACCACTCACCTGTGGTTCTAAATCTATTACACAGATCTTCCCTGCATCAAGGACTGTTCGCACTGCATCAATACTGGTACCATACAGGTACCCTTTGTATTCCCCATATTCCAGCATTCTGCAATAGTGGTGAGGAAGAAGGAAAACGAAAGAGCATTTGAGTTTCAAAAACGTTCCATTTAAAGGTGAAATCTTCAATTATAATCCAGTGATCAGGACGGAATGATCATAAAATGCAGCGAACACTGATGAACCTTCACCTTTGCTCTTCCCTGCTACACTGGGCACAAAATCAAAACCATTACAGTTCAACATCTCTAAAACATGCATCTTTTACTCATCTTGGTCTAATGAATTTTGTGTTTAGAGGCTGTGATTTTACTTGTCAGTGCTTGTCAATCACATCCTACAAATAACTTCTTAAATCTGAAGATCTCAAAGCACTTGGCACAGCTCAATGAGTGTAGCTTCTGTAGTGCTGAGCTGGTCTGTCTTAGAGAGATTATTGATACATAGAAAGAAGCAGACACTTTTGAATATTTAGCCCCTTACAGTCCAACTGTGTCATCACTGCAGAGATCCTGCAATGGAGTTGTAGGTCAGGAACAGGTGAGATTCACTGCTAAATTTTCAAAAGCAGTCTGGTTTCCAGGAGAGTTAAAGTCATAACTTACAAGTACATCTAATGAGCTCAAGACTAGAGAGCGCACTTCCTTTTAGAAGGATTCTGAGGTTAATTGTGGAGGAGCTATTTGCAACTGCACGAACACAGTCTTTGAAAAATGGTCTCAAGTAGTTTTACCCAAATTTCCACCGAACAGTAAGAGTGGAGCAGCCCAGACGTGGGACCTAACTACAAAACTGTATTTTCTTGGATGATGTTGCATTTTAAGTAATAAAAATGTAATTCATCTCTCCTACTCACCTGTGGCTGTACACCATGTTTTCAAAAGTTTCCTTTGATATGTAGTGATATTCACGACCATTCATTTCATAACTTTTCTGAACACGAGTGGTATCTGAAGGAAGATATAACACACACAAAAGAATCAGCTGAAACTAAATTATTCTAACTTTATAAGTGAAAATGAGAACTTCATGAAGGACTAGCAATCAGTATTTTCATAAATACTAACATGAGTTATTTCCATGTGTTAATCCAGGGCAAAAGCCCCATAGACTGTAATGGTTTGTGAGTTGCAAGTCATTGAAAGTTATCAAAGCACAACTGTATTTCTTGGAATGGAAGAGTAATTTAATCCAAATAGCTGTGATACAAAGCAATCAGGAACTGCCTTGGAACTGGTTACACAACTATTTTTACTCCTCAGAGGCAAAATTTTTTGAAGTTCTTTCAGGAAAATCCCACAAGCTTTCCACACTTGTACCTTCCCCGTATCTGGGATCTTAAGCATAAAGTCCTGAATTTTCAGATAGCTTCAGATCCATAATTTGCCGTTTGGTTATCTAAATTACAAGAACCAAATAAGCACAGGTAGAAATAATTTCAGTTGTTACGTCAGAAGTTAAGCTGCATAAGTCTCATCTGAGACTAGAAGGCTAATAAGGAAAGCTGCAAAGCCTATTAAGCACCAACTTCTGTTGTCTTCTTTCTCATATCTGAGCACTTAAACCCTAAGAACTTAAAATACCTCCAAGAAACATTCTTTTTTTTTTTAAATCTGGGAAAAGCAAACATCAAATTTAAACCAAATCATGCACATAACTTTTCCCTCTTATAGCTTTTAATGATTGCAGAAGCTTGGAAGTTGTCTGATTTGCCAAAATGAGATAATAGTATTTTAAGCCAACCCTTATGAAAGCAAACAGTACTGGCTTTCAGTAGAGCTGAAGAAACAGCCATAGAGCAAAGAGTGTATGAATACACAAAGGCAAGAGACAGGTACTTGGCATTTCCTATTCATGTTTGAACTGGGGTGGTGGAGGAAAGAGGAAAAGCATTACATACGAGGTGTGGCACTTTGAAACTCCCGTGGGTTACTTGTGATAAGCCTTCGCCGTAGCTCATTCACACCAACTCCTGCGGGACCTGGAAAGTTGGGAGAGCAGCCAATACTACTGACAGGGTACAAATCACTCCCCAGCAATATAGCCATACCCAGGAGGCAGCTCAGCAGTACTATTTTAAAAGAAAAAAACTTATCAAATACTTTCAGACTTAGAAAGAACAGTGGATTTGCCTTTACTCAGTTTGCTTTATCAGGACAATAGAACAGTGCAGAGCTAGCAGCTTCCGTTTAGTCACTACAATTAAAGTCTTGAGAGCCTGCAGCCCACTTAATACATTATGTCCCATAACAAGCAACTTTCCAACTCAGTCCATGACTGAGTTCTAGTCTGGAGTTAAGTATCCTTTTTATTATTGGCATAGCTATGGATTTAACACTGGTTGTAGAAATGCCTCCATGTAAAGATGTTTTCTATTAAGTTACAAATGTCTTCTCATCATTTTTGGTCCCAACTGAATATAAAACTGATCCACTTCCCTAATAAAATCCAGTATCAACCAGCATTTGTAATAGTATGGCTTCTTCCAAGGACTTTATTATTATTGTTTTTAAACACTCACTATCTCAAGCAAAGAGGATGATACCTACATGAAACTTTAAGCCCAATAATGGGGTCAAATTACAATGATTCTTGAAGTGTTGCTTCGAGAGCTGCCTACAGAGTCAGCATCCACTGCCATCAGCAGCAGGAAATCTCAGTGGATCAGACAATGCATGACTGTTTCTGTTTCCTCTCCTCTGGCAGGAGGTGTGAACTTTGCCTGCCAAAGTCGTTAACCTCTTACCCACGAGGATGATGAGTCTGTGCCGGTCTGTTGGGTGCCGCTGGTACCTGACCACCTCTTCATAGGGAGCTGCCAGGGTG
Source organism: Eopsaltria australis (assembly GCA_034509425.1). Taxonomy (NCBI): domain Eukaryota; kingdom Metazoa; phylum Chordata; class Aves; order Passeriformes; family Petroicidae; genus Eopsaltria; species Eopsaltria australis. Next base: position 2,795,246 of record JAVTVJ010000030.1, read on the forward strand.
CTGTAGCAGCTGCTGGGGCAGCGGGAGTAGCAGGACTGCTGCTTGAGCCGGGCCTTCCTGCGGCACAGCCGCATGCTCCTGCGGAATCCAGCTGTAAGGGGCAGAGGCAGAGTACTGGAAAACACATCCTACATGCAGGCAACTAGTTCTTTAGCCCAGAGGGCCTCTTTTGAAGCCACGCAACATACTGTCTTTTCTGAGAGTTTTGCAAGGTGAAGGTTAGTGAATTTCATTGCTGCACTTGATATGACAGCTTGGTAGAATCTCTGAGCATTAAATGAAAGCTACAGAGTAGGTAAAATCCCACTGAAAGTCACCTGAAAATTAGCCGAGAATTAAAGACTTCCAAAAGATCCCCAAAACTAGCTGAAGAAGTTTCTGACTACCTGAGGCATCCCCAGGGAACAGGTCAACTTCTTTTGACTGTGTAGGTGGTTCACTCTCATGAGGCAAGTCTGGAACATTTGCTCCAGCCTCCAGAATGTGTATTTTAAAGGTCACTATGGTTTAATAACCATAGGGGTGGGTCTGTTGCTCCACTTGACCATCCAACTCTGAAAACTTCATTATAGGTGTTCTTTTCTAATAAAAGTCCTCATGATTATTCTCAGTGGATGACAGACATTACTTTTGAGCAAAATTAATAATGAAGTCAAGTTTAAATAGCAGTGGCCAAGTCTCTGTAGAAACCTAACAGGATGAAATGTTTAAATGGAGAGATTGAGCATTATTAGAAGGAAAGAGACTTCCTGAAGTTTGGAAAACAGAGTAAGCTGTATTCCATTTAGTCTTTAGGTGATATAAAGAAAAAAGCATTTTATTTAACTTCATATAAGCACTCAATCTAGATCAAGCCCCAAACATTGTACTTATCTTTAGTCTTGCATACCAATAAAGACTCGTTGACCAAATTCACCAAATTCTTCCTCTTCTAGAATACAAAGAACAAATATTCATGAAATAAAAAAAGAACAGAGAAAGCTTAAAAGTTTGATGGCAAACAATTATTGCTGATCCCAAGGAAAAAAGGAGTTTCAGTAAATATGTAGAAGTATGATGCCTAATATAATTTTAAAAGTACAATACTCCATTATATGAAATATCAAAAAATTTCACATGACCAATGACCAATTCAAAAGGGTCATTGTAAGAAAAAATAAACATAGAAAGTCTTGGTATTTTCTAAATTAAATTTGAAACTCAACATTCTATTTCTTTCATTTGTAAGATATCTAGATGCCAGACAATGTTTTGAAATTTAAATGAGTGGAAAAAACCTCCCCATAATTTAAGCTTTTCAGGTGAAATCTGTCTTACAAGAGCTCTTCAGTTAAAACAATAACTAACTGGTCAGTAGCTTAAAATCAGAAATGAAAAATTTGTAATTCAGTTTCTGCCCCGTAGCATGTTTGGGAAATGCAACTTGTGTCTGCTTAGATCTTTCAGGTAAAATGAAGACTTGATTTTATTATTTCTTTTTCTTCATTGAATCAGTGATATCTGTGCTCCAACATGCGAGCCTAACCTGTTTCCTCCAATTCTTTTTGTCCTCATTCCCATGCTGTTCCTCATGAAGGTGTCACTATTTAGCTGAGACTTCTAAAACTCTGTATTTTTTTTAATTAGACCTCTCGTATAAGGCTCAAGCATACCAATTTTCCAATAAATCAATGTTCAGAAAGTTCAGAAACTATTTGAGAAAGGTGATTTGAAACCAAATAACAAAGGAAAAAGATGGTGCCAGCGTTTAGCTTTCTTTTCAAAAAGGACTCCTTATTTTCCCCTAATCATGCATGTAGTTATCCTAGCTGTGTTTTCCCTTTATTTAGGCCTTGTTAGAGCAAGAATGAGATACAGAAGACTTAGGCATGTCTTTAAAAGCAGTATTTGTTCAAGGAAAAACATTATTTTCATCTGCAATGAAATGCTTTTAGCACTGGACTCTTTGATTTACAGTTATCTCATAAGCATGGAAGTATTGAAACAAAATTAGATGCACATTAATTGCTCTTTCACGTCTTTCATTACTTGTAACTTTACAATACAGTTTCATTGCTACATTTCTATATGAACTAACGACTAGTTTATGGCATAAAACTGCTCATTCAGGGCAATGTTCAGAGTCATGTTCAGCTGACACATGCCCATATAATTTCTGCCTTCAGGTCTCTTGAGTCATCATTCAAATATGTTTAAATATTTCTGCTTTATCTACCCTCTCTTCTATGGTATGGAGTGCAGTGTAGAATCCTACAGGGAACAAGCAATTTAGCTACTGGGTATTGCAAGAGGAGAGTTCCTGGTAAAGCATAAACACAGGTAAATTCTATTAGATTACTGCTTACAGGAGACAGGGAGAAAAAAGTTCGTGTTACCTTCTTTAAGCTCCTCTGCACATTCAGATAAAGACAGATATAAAACAATTAGTTTTGAGAAGACAGTCTATACTATGATCTAACAAAAAAAATCTAACCAGCATTATCCAATGCATTTAGGGAATGTAGAAAACAGGTACTGCAGACATTAAATCTAATATATGCTTCTTTGAGCATGAATTCTCAGTTCCCAAAGAATGCAAGACTCAACTCCAGCATCTATGTCAGTGTTGTACTGCAAAAGTACATCTAAAACTACTGGTTAAAGTGGAATGGAGGACAGCAAATATTTGCACCTTTATTCCTCTGTATGGATACAGCACAGAGCTGACTCAGCAGTGAGCAGGATTTGCCACAGTAATCCCCAAGTGCAGCTATCAGAAACATCCTAGCCTGAAAACAAAGACTGCCCTGCAGACCTGCTGGTTCTGCCTTAAAAGCCTTGGGCATTGCTTGAGAGGTGGAAGAGAAAAAAACCAGCTGTGATAAGAGAAGAAGGTGCAGAAAGAAGAATTGGCAGAAGAACCAGCAGGTAGGGACCTTGTGGAAAAGAGCATATGTAAGGTAGAATGACACTCTTCTCCACAAGATTACCAAATATCTCAAATGAGAAGTTTTGCAGTAGATTTATTTTAGGGGAAAATTACTTATTTTAGAAGACTTAAGTTTTGCAGAATTCTCAACATGCTTTAAATAAGCAGCTGCTTCCTAAATGAAAAAAACAAACAAAAAAATCTCCTTATCAGCTTGGTTAAAAAAAAAGTACTGATTGATTGTATTTTTTTATACATAAATAATGAATTTTATAAGCATTTTTCTATCCTGTTTGCCAGCCATGCCCACACAATCAGGAATCCAGAAGCAGTTTTGCTCTTAACCACATCAGCTCCTACAGGCACTGGGGATTCAGGCCTCCATATTACTGAAGGTAATCCAATTATCTGCTGACATCAGTGCAGCCCCTGCTGTCACAGCTTGCACAGGTATAACTGACAAGGATTGGATAAACAGATCTGCTACTGATGCACAGGAAGAAACATTCATACTTGTGGGATATGAGGACAGAAACCTTCCTACTAAGGTAATCAGAGAACAAGAGGAAGACTTAAAGCAACAGGATTTTACATAATGGCTTTTCAAGCTAGAATGGTTTCTGAAGCTAAAGTGGCATTTTGGTTTTTGCCACCTGCTTGTCTCTAGGCACCCTTCTTGCAGCAGAACAATAGCAACGAATTTAGAGTTAGGTCAGAGGAACTTACCTGACTCAAATGTTTCTTCATCTTGTTTAGTTATCCAGATAGCAAAGATATTAAAATAAATTCAAAATTTAATTCTTTTCCCTCTAATGAATTTCAGGATCAGAATTCAGTTTTCCAGCTTCTGTCAGTCTGTCTCACATATACTTTCCCCAGCTCCCTCTATCCTGAGGTGGGAAAATACTGTTTATCATACTTGAATTAACTGCTTCATCTCTTTTCACACAGTCCTACAGGATCACATCCCTCCATGAGAGCTTCTGAATTACCTTGGAGAAGATAATGAACTGCACTGCTTTAGGCAGCAGCTCAAGCTACCAATCTTCACACTTAGTGTTCACAACTAAAAACCTAATCTTGCTCCTTGTTCTGCTGAGATCAGTTTCTTGACAAGGAATTGTGTGGGTTCTCCAAGACCACAACAATCTGTGGCATTAAATATGCAATAGGCAAAAAACTATGGTAACAATACAGCCACAATCCAACACCTGAATCAAAGAGGTTGGATCTCATTCAAGCAGATACTTTTGTGCTGGTCAAAACACTTGACTATAAGTAATGTACACCAGAACTGCAAACAGCTCATTTTAATACACTAATACTAGATGAGGCTCCCAGGGTATGAAAAATAGAATTTTCTACCATTAAGTTCACTAGGAGAAGGAGTGATTTCATCTAGGAATTGAGGCTTTTAACTAGCTACTGCCTTGAAGCAAATAAAATAATCATCTCGAGTGAATTCAGTTACCTGTTTCCACACACTTTTCATCAATCTGCATGTCGTCCTCTACAGGTCAACATAAGGGAAAAACAATTCATCTGAATCAGAAAAACACTGGGGAGGGAAAACAACCTTACAGGTCTTACAAGACTGAACTCAAACATCAGAAAGAAGATACATGAAGCTCAGATTGCCTTTACACATCTTTAAGGATTTTAACTGTTAACTCAAATTTACTGATATTCTTTGTCTACAGTGAGCAAAAAGCTCTTCTTAAGTGAGTGCTCTGAAGGGCTTGTGGCAGAGAGGCAAATGCATCTAACTTGAATTCTCCTCATGAAATAATGAAAGGTTTACCATGATTGTCAATCTGTTTATCCAGTAGAAATCTATTTATTAAGTATTACCAGGAGGGAATATAATTTTCTGTGCTATCGCTTTTAAATATCTTTCCAATGTGCTACACTCAAGGAAAGCGTTTTGCTTTTTATTTTTATGATTGCTTTTACAGAGAAAAGGAAAAGATCAATTCAGCCCTCTGTCAATCCACAGACCATATCAATTTATGTCCCTGAAATGTGACCACATGAGCTTAGGCAATATCACAGGCTCACAATTCAGCACTGTTTGTGTTTGGTTCTTGCACACCCCACCAGATGGGCCCAATAGGAGCTATTTTCCAGTTACAGGGCAATTGTCAGAGTATCTGTCAATCACATTTTGCCCATATTATCCTTTAAAGAAACACTCTCTCAGAGCTGCTCCAGGAGAGAAAGAGGGAGAAGAGAAAGAAGAAATGTTGTCTTTCTTTCCTCAAAAAGCCCATCCAAATGGTCACTTCCCTGACAGATGATGCACAGCTAAGGTTTCCACCTTAGGACAATGTATGCTTCTACTACTTCAGGTGAAAAAGGCTGGATTTCAATTATATTAAGCACACAAAATGCCAAGAACTTGGGCTTCTTCTGCATGTATTTATCAAAATGTCTCATTTCTGACAACTTTTCAAAAAGCCTGTAAAACAATGTGCTATATTGGTTCCAGGTACAGAAATGCAATACTGTCCAGATGTGATTTCCTACCTTCTTCCACAGTGCTTACTGCTCACAGCATATCCATTGAAGCAGTTAAAATGCAATAAAATTATGGTGAAAGAGAGCCTCAGCTCTAGCAAACAAAGTAATCACTGCAAGAAGAATCCTAGGGAATGAAACACATTCCCTCTGGAATTTATCATAAGAGAAAAATTTTATACTTGCATAAAGAACCACGGAAGAAACTGGGGACAGAGGAAACAGGAAGAACATTCTTTTCCTGGGAATTGCATTTTTACAGAAAGTTATAGTTGGCAGAGGATAATATTTCTGGATTGTTACCATAAGTAAATTAAAGGGCAACATACCTTATCTTAGACCTCAAGGAAAGAAGTTCTGTTATTCTCTCAATAGCTTTGATGACAAAGAAACATTCTAAACATTTTATGGCACTTCTCAGTGCAGAGCTGGTATGTGTGTCCCTGGAAAGCCAGGCCAGTACAATTGTCATCTCAAGACTTACAGCCAGTTCTGCTAGAGAGAACTGGCTGTCCTAGTGGGCTCCAAGATCTTAAGAGACTTCAGAAGAAGTTGAATTCACAGCTTCTCTTATGGTCAGATCCCAAGTACACTGGAGACAACCATCTCCACCATCGGTACTCCAGGTACAATTATCATTAAGTATTTGTTTTTCTGGGGATAGTCAACACACTTCTAAGGTTACAATATGGCTCCAGAAACAATATCTTTGAATTACACTGAATTGTATAAGCTTCTATTTCAGTATCCCTGAAACAGAGACAAGATCTTTCTTTCCTACTGTATCACTCAAATAACTTTTCACTCACACATTGATGATTTGAGACAGAGATGGGGCTGGAAAGGCTGAGACCACCAGAATTCTCGCTGCTTCCTACATAGAAATAGATGTATCACGGTTAAAGAAACAAAACAGTCCACAAGCACATTATGCTCCAGTCAGATTCACTGCTTACATATATAAGATCAATCAGTACTGAACTGAGAGAGGACAGCAAGAACTGAAACATTACCAATGTTTTAGCCCACTGCAAAGTCCTGAAAGAAAACCAACTATCAGTTGGTTTCAGTGCTACCAGAACTGTTTAAATTTCCAAATCAGCAGCCCAGAAATATTAAGAGTTTATATAAAAGTACAGGAAGAAAAGCCGTACTGTGGTAGGGGCCCCTGGAAGTGGAAGTGTGTGCTACTGCTAGGGGTAGGAGTACTACTGCCTCCATTACTACACAGAGCCACTTGCAGCCTGAGTCACAATCCAGTTTGATTTTACCTTGCATCACACAGACTCCAGGTAGGTTTATATTTATTACAAAGTGAAGTTTATCATCTGCTATTGCATAGTCTTATGTTATCCTGGGGATACCACAGGACATGCAGTTAAAGGATCAAATTGAAAAGTTTGCTACCGCAGTGTAAGAACTCTGATTCTGAATGTGTGTAGTGTAAAAATAGTGATCTATTTATGCAGAAAATAATAAGCAAGAGATCCTTGTTCTTCCTTCAGTGTTTGTGGTTTTTTCTCCATTCTGTTAATCTGGTCTACTCAGATTTGACCAAAGCTGAAGAGGTCGCTCATGCATCACAAGACTATTTAAAAAGACAAGATTATTTAAAAAAAAATAGAATGTTTTTGGTATCCCACTCTTCCCCTTGCTTTTTTTTTTCATCATCGATGATGGTCCTTTAGTAGTTAGGGCCCTCAATTTCCACATATCTTTCAGCTGCTACACTTCACCAGATGTCTTAGCAACCAGCATGGAAACTGGACAAGTGCTCTGAATTTCCTAAATGGCAATTTGAGATTATACAGGTGCTTTCAAAAGCTTGTGCTCACATTGTTGCTCTTAAGTGAAAAAGAGTAAGAAGTTGGAGATCAGAAAGAGGAAAGAGGTTTGTCAGGTGTCACTCTGAATCATACTGCTGCAAAACTTACGAAAATGTTGAATAACAAAGTGTGAATAACTGGTTAATTTTTGAACCAGAAATCAGGAAAATTATAATTTCTTTACCTTTTAAGAAGATGATTTGAGGGTATGAGCCCAGCACAGGCACTGAGATCTGAAAGTTTCCTGGCCTGCCACCAGAGAGCATCATTCTGGTCCACAATCTGGAGTATTTCACCCCTCTTAAAAGGCAGACCTGCATCAGCACAGGGTATGGCAGGATCTTGCAAGGGCCAGTAATCTGCCATTGCTCGCACATAAAGCTGGTAAAGCAAATATAGAAGAGTCAGCAGCAGCCAAGTTCAGAACAGACACAACACAAGCTTTACAATCACAGGGCCAGATATTGCTGCAACTTCAGTCAATTAATGATGAAGTCCAATTTTAAAAACCAGATCAAGCCCCAGACTCTCTCTGTTCATTAAATAAGGAAAAAACCCCCATTTGTCTCATACATTATGAGAAGAACTGACCTTCAACCTGTAGATCACTGTGAAAGTGCCTTTATTATTGAATGACATTTCCACTTACTATCTTTACTGCTTCATCAACAATATACTGATGTCAGCTGAGGGGCAGCCATAAAGGCAAGGTAACACTTTAGGGATTGCAATGAATTTCCAGGCAACACCATGCCTTTGTATCACACAATTAGGCACTACTGCTACCAATCTGGAAAAAGAAATAGGATGTTTCTTACTGTTGTTTGGTTGCTGACAGGCCGATCAGAAACTGGAATTAATTTGAACATAATTGTCCCCTGAGACAGGGCCTAAATGATTTGAAAAGAATTAAAATATGGTTGGTATTCAACACAAGTAATCCAATATAGGCAAGAAAAGCTTGATACAGCATGGCTTTGAGGATACTGTAATGTCTGTGTTACAGATAGAATTCAGGTAATTTAATTAGCAGCAGGGTCTGCTTAGATGGGTGATATAAAGGGGGAGGAATATAATTTAATAATTAAGCATTCCAATAAAGTTTGTATTTCTTATACCTGGAAATGGTACAACCAGGGCAGTAGCACATAGAATTGATATGATTACACATAGAAATACCTCACTGGCTGGTACTTAATGCTTTGCAGTCAGGAACCATGAAAAATTGTGGGCAAAATGACAAATAACAGGGACATCTCAACAGATTTCTTCATGAGAATTTTGACAACAGTAATTATACTGCCCTTTTTTTGCAAGGTAAGGTATGTAGCTTACAAGCTCATTCACTCTGCTTTAGTGCATTTTGTAACATGGATTCTTATTAGAATGGCAGCTTTCCACTACTTTCTTGTGGAACATTAACTGAGTGGCACTTTGGAAAAAAATATGAATCAGTGAGGTCTGAATAAATTTGTATTTTTCCCAAAAGCTGCAGGTGGAATTGTCACAATTAAGTTAATTTCTGTCCAGAACAGAAGTTAGATTTAATTCTGGTTTCATATGTCCTGATTTCATGAGAGCAGTTGTGAACTTCATTCACAGTAAGGAACCCAACTGAATTTTCTGTTAAAAATTTCAGGCGCTCTCACGTACAAGAGTGTGTAAAAGAGTGAGCATACAAATAATCTTAAGGTATAAAGTAAAAAATGTATTTAAAAAATATTAAATACCAGAATATTAATGACTTGCTCAGGGTCAAGTCCCTCAACCGGAACTCCATTTACTTCCACCAGTTTGTCTCCAGCATACAGCAATCCTACCATGAAAATATGAAAACAGCAGCAGGAGTTTTATCACAGCATGATTTGTCCTGGATAGGCAAGGCAGGGTCACACAGAAATCACAGGTTTGTAAGTCAGCATCAAAATTTTCCTACACCAGGTATGGAAAAGGCATTTTGGATTCAGGATGCATTGCCCCTGGGTGGGACTGCAGACTGTTGTGGGTCACAAGAAGCTTGCATCCTTCAGCTTTCTCATTTCTTCCCACCCCCCCAATACAAAGTCTTTACAATCTACTGATTATTTGCCTTAAAATTAGCATAAACATTTTAATATTGCTCCATTTCCCAAAGTAACATGAACCTAATATATATTAATGGACCATGAGACTTAGATCAGACCCCTAAAAACTCCAGGTGCAGTGGGAGGTCCTGGGACTCTTCTCTGTTCTTTACAGTAAAGTCTTCAAAATATTTTGTTTTCCATGTTCCTTTAACTCAATTAAAATATTAGTCAAGCTAAGAATTTAATCAGCTATTTTCTGCAAGTTGGGTTTTCTTCTCTAAGGCCAGAAGATACCAAAAGAAACTATTTTATAATGATTACAGTTGAATTTTACTTCTGATGTTTTACATTTTAGTTACATTATGTTTCCTAAGGGACACGGAACACATTCAATTCTAGGATGACAAATTAGTAACATTTCGAAGGAAACTCCTTGCAACATTGCTTAGCTACTAGTACTGAGCAAAGTGTTTAGTAGTCTAGTGCCAAAAAGTATTATTATGTGTTCCCTGAAGTCTGTCTTCTAGAATCATCAACTATTGATGTTTACCATTTCTCCATTAGGGAATGTGCTGCGTTTCAGACTACACTGCAATTTGGGATATCCAGGTATTGGTGCCAAGAATACATAATGAAAACTGGATTTGTACCTCAACTCAGTCTAAAACGGCAAATTTATCTGAAAATTTATGAAGCCAGAATCAAAGTCACTGCAATGCATTGCTGTTTACATTGCTGTCCCATATACACATCATCTTGCTCTGTAATGGAAGATTAATTCTAGAAGCTAAGGTATGGTCTTAATTCAAATATCTTATTTCAAGTTCAGTTTTATGTATCACTTTGTTTCAAATTCCACATACCACTTCTGTCTGCCAGCCCACCCTGGATCACACGGGCAACTGTTATGTCACCTGTTATCTCATGGCGTTTAATGGTGGCACCCTGGCAGGTAAGAGCAAAGAAAAAACACATTGATCACTGAAGGACCCCAGTAAGTTTCCTTTCATATCACAAGTGTGATCTTCATACTGACACAAAGGCATTGAGAGAGACAACCTTTTTACCACAACATGGATATAGCAATAACCACAGAATAAGCTGAGTTGGAAGGGACCACAAGATCATCAAGTCCAACTGCTGGCCCTGCACAGCACCATTCCCAAGAGTCACACCCTGTGCCTGAGAGCATTGTCCAAAAGCTTCCTAAGCTGTGTCAGGCTGGTGCTGTGATCCCTTCCCTGGGGAGCCTGTTCCAGTGCCCAACCACCCTCTGGGTGAAGATCCTTTTCCTGATATCCAGCCTAAATCTCCCCTGACACAACTTCAGGCCATTTCCTCAGGTCCTGTCACTGGTCACCACAGGGGAGAGATCAGTGCCTGCCCCTCCTCTTCCCCTCACAGGGAAGTTGTGACTGCAGTGGGATCTCCCCTTTGTCTCCTCCAGGTTGAACAGACCAAGTGACCTCAGCCACTCCCCATACAGCTTCCCCTCAAGGCCCTTCCCCTCTTCATGGCCCTCCTTTGGATGCTCTCCTACACCTTAATGTCTTTCTTATATTGTGGCACCCAAAACTGTCTCCAGCACTCGTGGTGAGGCCACCCCAGTGCAGAGCAGAGCAGGACAATCCCTCCCTTGCCTGGCTGGTGATGCTGTGCCTGATGCCCCCCAGGACAGGGTTGGCCCTCCTGGGTGCCAGGACACTGCTGGCTCATGTTGAACTTGCCATTGACCAGAACTCCCAGGTCCCTTTCCATGGCACTGCTCTCCAGCCTCTCATTCCCCAGTCTGTCCATACATCCAGGGTTGCCCCATCCCAGGGGCAGAATCTGGCACTTTCCCTTGTGGAACTTCACGTGGTTGGTGATTGCCCAGCCCTCTCCTTTGTTGAGGTCTCTCTGCTGGGCCTCCCTGCCCTCAAGGGAGTCAACAGCTCCTCCCAGTTTTGTGTTGCCTATGAACTTGCTCAGTACCGTTTCCAGTCTAGTGTCCAGGTCATTTATGAAGATGTTGAACAGCACAGGGCTGAGGATGGAGCCCTGTGGAACGCCACTAGTGACAGGCCCCAGTCTGATGTCACCCCAGTCTCTATAACCCTTTTTGCCTGACCCATGAGCCAGTTGCTCACCCACTGCATGGTATGTTTATCCAGCTGTGTGCTGGACATTTTGTCCAGAAGGATACTCAGAGACAGTATCAAAACCTTTATTGAATTCCAGAAGGATTGCATCAACTGGCTTCCCCTGATCAGCTCGGTGGGTTACCTTGTCATAAAAGGAAACCAGGTTTGATAAGCAGAATTTTCCCCTCACGAAGCCATGCTAGTTGTGACCAGTGATTGTATTGTCTCTCTGGTGTTTTTCAATTCCTCCCAGAACAATCTTCTCTATAACTTTACCAGGCACTGAAGTGAGATTGACAGGCCTGTAGTTCTCAGGGTCATAATGTATTAGTAGTAAGTCCTTCAGAGTCTTCAACTTCCATCACACTAAAATAACCTTATTGATTGACAGTAAGAAATCTTTTCTGTCTCCAATATTACAGCTGTCTTTTCCTAAAAGAGATTAGCTAAGCTACACAATGTTTGCTGCTTATAAGTACAAGTGATTTGTAAAGAACTTTCAAAGTCTCTCCTCCCTTCCTTTCTGTTTTGGCCATAGGAATAACCCTCAATCCAGTTTGGTTTTATCTCATATGATGAAAATGCATCTGCCAAATGTTCAAACCCTGAGCAGACAAGGCACTGAACAACCTGCTGTAGTTACACCCACACTGTACAGGGCTAGGTGGTCTCCTCAAGTCCTTTCCAACCTCAACAATTCTTGTGATTCTGTAAAATCTGGACAAGAATGCACACAATCCCCATGACATTTCTGGAAAGAAGCCAATATGCATCCGATGCATTATCAATTCTTGTCTAAGTTAAAATAATTTGACAGACACAAGGAAGGTCCCTCACCAGAGGCTGGTTGTTTTTCACTAAGCAGACAATCCTCATAGCTTCTTCATTTTCAGGTAGGTTGTCTGGCAGTGGTGGAAGAGTTGGTTCAAAATCTTTCTGGGCCACAGTATCATGAGCAGACAGCAAGGCCTGTTACAAATGAAAACACGCAAACCAATCAACCCATAAGCAAAGATCATACAACAGCAGAGCTTTAAACAGTGACTGGTCAGAAAACAGAAACCACTGAATGTGTTCCTGTGTAAACACAGATGCCTTGCACACGTTGACATTTTCTTGTTTCCACCAGGAAAATCAAACCGCGAAAGTTTCAAGAACAATTCCTCTGTTTCTTGTGGAAAACTTACAAAATATGAAGTATTTCTATTTGGAGCTCTTGGGTTAAGAATGCAGGTTTTGCAATTTCAAGGAAAATTTGGTTTTATCTGTCGGCATTAACTGCCCATAATTTAAAACTTCGTAAGAAAGATCTTTCAAACACAGCCTTAAGTAAAATACAAACCACTGCAGGTACTTCAGATACACAGTCCACATTTGATCTCACAATCAAATTAGTTCATGATTAGTTAACTATGTCACTTCTGACTCCTTTACCAGTTCTTCTTTACCAGCTGCCCATCCATTTCCATTCCCACTGCAGAGAGCTCCCTGAGCAAACTTTTTCTTTCCTTATGCAGGACTTGCCTTTAAGTGTGGAGAACGCAGTAGCCGTCTTAGCTCTTTGATCTCTCCTGACTGAGGGGCTTCCCGCAGTAACTCTACCACCTGATAAATATAAGAGAAAGCACAGAGATGGATTGCAGAGGACATTTAGTTTAGAAAGCTCTACACTGAATGTAAAGGAATATGGTATAGAGACAGTGCTAAGCCCCCCCACTTTATATGACTCAGAGGATGTCCATATGGTTTGCTCTGGAACTGGGCAATATGACCACAGCTGCACAACACTCAGCCAGGCTCAATTTAGCTCAGGCACAGTGCCATGTGCTCTAAATTAGTTTCTGCTCCCATCCCCCAACCAATTTAATCACTAGTCTCAGTTTCTCTACTTTGTCATTAACTCTCCCACTAATTAAAAGATTAAGAACTCAGCTATTACAATTAGAAAAATCTAAAAAGCTTTTCAATATCCTCATGTCAGGCTGCTTGATTGTAGCCATAACACTGAACCTCACAGCTACATGGGGAGAAAAATACATGGTCAGTGATGAAACAATTAACGTTTGTGTTCATTACACTGGCCAGGACTTGCGGTAGCAAGCAACCACAGCTGTGTCCATTTCTCATGCCCCCCACCACCACCACAGTAAAGGCTGTTGAGTAGTTTTACAAACATGCAAGGAGAGTCTCAAGTTTATATTCTGTACTTAGACCTGAGATACACAATAAATACCAGAACACTTAACTGCAGCAGAGTCCATTCATTTGGTATGAGTAAGTAAAGCAATAAACTGTGCATACACAGTCTCACCTCACGACTCAGCGCACGTGCCTGCAGCGTGACAGGAGCTGGTCTTTTTCCAAGATAGTGTTGGAGGCATTCATAAATCTGTTGCATGCCACGACAGACAAAACAAGGCAGTGATGACATTGACAAGTTCACATGCTCATATAGATACATACATGGCAGGCAATGGACAACACTGTATTTCTGGAAATTTTTCAGTCCAACTAGAGCCCCAGAGTTTGCAATCTAAATTCTTAACATCTAATGCATCTGGAATTGAGTCTTGAACTCAATGCTTTTCCATATGATCAGGTAGCTAGCCAGTTATACTGTAGTTTTGAATTTTCATAGAAGACAAGCTGTCTGTTAAGGTTAATAGCCTGGTAGAGTCGGTTCTCGGATTTGTAGGCTGTTTCCTTCCTCTACTTGAAGGCATAATTAGCAAAGTAAATTTAACTTAAAACAAATTGCTGTATTTAAGATGCCCTTATGGGCTTTCTTATTCAGTAAAAGCTCTTCTTTAAAATTTAAAGATTTAAAAAATCCTTCTTAGAGAAAAGCAGAATTTATACAGAATTTGTGTCAGAGATAAAAGTCTTCTCTAGAAACACCAGTCAAAACTCTGTTCTCTAATGAAATAAGATCTTCAATTACACATCAGGTTAGTGGGATGCACAATAAAAAATACAATGTCACAGGCCAAGAAGTGGGATGCACAGCCATACAGAAATTTAAGAACAGAAAAGAAGCTGAGCAATTCTGTGTTCAGCCTCTGTCCCCTGGCCTTAATACAGACAAGTAAAGTATAAGAGCTTTAATGTCTAGGACATTATGGAAGAGAATACTTTATTTTCCTTTAAAGCAAAAGTGGTTTTGTTTACTGTGACTGCAGATGTTAGGACTGACATCAGGACTGTCAGCACTTAGTGTCAATAAGCATTTATTGTCTTGATAAGGTAAAATCAAGTAGGTGTTCCCTAGAGATTGTTCTCTGGGTGACTTTACTTTCCCAGCTGTGTTCCCTTACCTTCAGCAGTGCTTGCAGCCAGTGAGATCGGAGCAGGTCATAGAGCATGCCAACACCATTGACATCTCTCTTACAGAGCAAGCTGAGTTCTTGCAGCGCTAGAGTCAGAACATGAGATATACCTGAGCCCAAGAAACAGAAAAGCGCAAGACACTTCAGTACAAAAAGAAGACCAACCAAAGCCAAACAGTGACCCAGACCTTTGAAATGCACCTTTCCTCAATCTGTACTTCTAAGAAATGCACAGACATTTCCTGTCTGCTTTCCTTTTTTTCCTGCAATCAACTCTGTTGCATAACAGTTGTTTCACCGTGTTATTAGCCAGCAGGGTTAGGTCAACACTAGCAGTTTGCAACTGACCTGTGAGACACCATACAGGCAATCTCACACATATCAGTCTGGGTTCAAGCTCATACCTCCTACTGAGAAGAGGTGAAACAAAAACTCCTTGGCTTTATAAGCCAGAAATAAATGCCAGGTATTCTCCTCTGATGCTGTCTTAAGTTAACTGCATACCACTACTGAGCATCAAGGATCATTCCAATTATTAAGTAGTAATGCTTCAGACAAATTCATCTCTCTCATGACTCAATGGAAGAAGAGTCACAGAGGTCAAGGAATAAAACTTTTTTCAAAGAGAAAGAAAACTGTAAAAGAGATGGAAAAGTTACCATTATCTTTACTGCTGACTGTTGGCACCTCCATCTTCTCCTTTATTCAAGGAGATTCCACCCACTTGGAATGCTGCATTCACATCATGTTGGTTTCACAAAGATAGATGCTGAACTAGAGAAAAGAGCACCCTCATATCAGAATACTGTCAGGTATTTTACACGGATAAGAAAGCAGAATTTAAAACAAAGGGGGGGGGGGTAATAATTTGTATTTAAAGTGCACCATAGATGTCAAAAACAAACTAAATACATGAGTCCCACCTGTAAATTCAGTAGTGTGTCCAAGATGCAGACACAAACCTCAACTGCAACATAACATTTTAATCTCTTTATGGAATTGTCATTTGTTTGCTTCATTAAGCCTTCTAAACAGAAATCTGTTTGGTCCTATATTCCGGCTCTTCATCGTCTTAAGTGTACAACTGTGGAAAGTCTTCATTTTTTCTAAAGACTTTAATCTTGTTTTATATCAATACAGCTTGGAAAATAATCATATTCAAGGACACATTACATTTAATTCCTCTTTATATTGACACAATATTAAAACTGAAAGACTGGAGTTTCTACTGAATTTCCATTGAGCAAAGACATGATTTCAAAAAAAAGGGATCCCTGTCTCTATCACTATCAGAGTTTAAGGTATTTGAAGGATTGTTCCACAGAGATTTCATTATTTCTCTCTACTTCCTCACAGTGAATTAAAACACAAAAACCTCAAGCCCAGATAGAAAACCCCACTCCTTACCTTGCTGGTATCATCATCTCTATCAGGCAATTTATAATAGGTTGCCACTTTTAGAGATAGAATCAAAGAAGTTATTTGCTAATCTAAAGATGTGTTGATGATTTCTTTAATTATAAAAAGCAGCATATAATATCATATTTTTTTCTTAAATCTTAAAATCAGCATTTTTAAACAATGCAGGAAGGCAAAACTTACTAATTAATATGTATCCATGTCACATGACCTTTCCACATATTAAATATAAGCCTTCTAAATTTTTCTTCCAAATTCCTTCCTTCCCTTAAAATTCCATGATAACCTACTGCTAACCTATAATGTTGCCTTATACTAAAACTGGAAGAAGTTCTTCAATCTGCTCCTTATGGCAAACAATGCAGTACAGGATTGCTTCAGAGAATTCTCTGAACTCTTCTCCTCAAAGAAATATGGAAATTCCCCAGGGAACACTACACACTGCATTTATACTCTACAGCATCAAGAATCTATGTGTGAAAGCTCTTAAGTAATTCAAAATCTTCACTACATCCTAGCTGATTTAACTTCAAATCACACTTGATACAAGTTTAAAGACATTGTCATGATTGCCAGTGTTGTAGATTACTCTTAAAGAATTAAATATTTCAACTGGCCACTCAAGAGATTACTTAGACTACAAGTTAAAAAAATTAACATCAAACGTCTGAGCACCTCAGCCAGTAGTGAACGCCAGTGTGACACAGTGAATGCTTTACCAGATTCTGTTAAATACACAGTAGTTTATCCCCTGGGTTAATAAAATAAAAAGGCAGCCATTTTCCTCTAGACTGCTCTGTAGATGGAAAACAGCAAAGGTACAAGCAGGAAAAGTATTATCTTGATCTGCTTACAAAAGCAG
Source organism: Eopsaltria australis (assembly GCA_034509425.1). Classification (NCBI taxonomy): domain Eukaryota; kingdom Metazoa; phylum Chordata; class Aves; order Passeriformes; family Petroicidae; genus Eopsaltria; species Eopsaltria australis. The sequence goes on from JAVTVJ010000030.1 coordinate 2,812,293, forward strand.
AAGGCATTACTGTCACTTTTACTGCACTTAATACTTATTTTTAGAACACGCTTCCTCTCTCTCCTGTTAAATCATAAAACTGCTTCCAAAAGGCAATGGAAATTAAGGGAGAAAAAAAAAATCAGAAGTTATGAGATTATGACCTAAACATTTTATTTCTGAGTCTGGGCAATTAATTTCAAGTTACTTCTACAAGATACTCAATGGTACATCTTATTGAAATTCTAATCTGAAGACTGCTTTTAAAATTATGATTTCTTTTTTCAAAGACTCACAAAAATATAGTTTGATCTTCCCCCAATACAGCTGGGGCTTGAGCTGCAATTATTTAATATTTTTCACTAGTCTCAGTTCTTTTCCTTTAAGAATTTGCCTTCCCCGTTTTTAAGCTTAGTTGATCTGCCTAATGATGGATTTAACAAAGCAGGACATACAAACCTAGTCATGAAAACCTGTTTCTTAATTGAGACAAAGCAATTGGAAACAAAAAACATTTCCAGAAATGCTAAAATATTTCAGATTCTGCTGAAACACAAACAATATTTTTACCCCTTTAAAATACTCAAGGGATTATTTTTCCCCCCATAGATCATTGCTGCTTCTGGTATCAGTACAGCTTCCATAGAGAACAGATGTGGGAGCAACTTAAGTGTGTTTAGAAATTTTAGACACAGTTTATCTTGATGGTTAAAGTCAGATTTCCCAAAAAACTGGGAAAGCTACTGAAGGGTGATTGCTTGCTTTGTTGGGTGAAACCCTCAGCTCCAGCTATCCAAGTTCTAGGAATAATAATAAGCATACAGTAACCCATCCATCCATTGCTGTCCTCTTAAAGTACACAGCTCATGCTTACACTAACAGAAGCAGCATTTAAACGTCCAAATCTGTCACATTCTTAATACCACAGCTCACCTGTTATAAATTAGTAGCTGTTTCATATTTACCCACAACAAAAGGAAAGCAGCTTCCAACTGTGAAGCCTGGTTTCAGAAGCTGTCAGTAGCAACAGACGCTGAGAAAGTCATTACCAGAAGAGGAGTTGCTTCTTTAGAAAGATTGTTTGCTTAAGGGCAAAGGTCAGAGTTCAAACAAACTTGGAATTACTACTGTGCCTTTATTTCCTAAGACTTGTATCTACACAGACTGTAAGGCCAGACCTCAGGGTCTCCTCATCCAGGGATCTAAATAAATTAGATGGAAATTCTTGCTAAAAGGCTTACCTGACTAATCTCTCAGGCAGTGTAAGGGCCTTCCCATTCACGTGTATTGCAAGCAATTACAGATGCTCATTAATAGAAGACATTCCTCTATGCCTGTTGTTAGAGACAGAATTGGATATCCACACTGAGTGTGCCAGAACTGGAGTCAAAATGAGTCAGCCACCTTATGTCTACAAACATCAGTTATCCCAAATCTGGGCTACAGGGCTTCCTTCAGCAGCAGAGTATGAAATTCCTTGACCTTACTTGTCAGACAGACCTTACTCATGCAAGGCTAGAGCTGCAAGGGAACCTAAGCCCTGTTTTTAATAAAGTTTCAGAATTGTCTTTAAGAGGACAATTTTGCATCTTGTCAAGCCTCTAAAGGGGACAACACCAGAGAACCTGACATCCAGAACATCACCCCCTGCTCCTACACACTGCTTTGGTTAATATATTTGAGACCTTTTTACAAGGAAAACTACTCCTTTCTTTAAACTTGCCAAAATTAATTATTTGGCATATTGAAGACTGCAAATTAGCTTGAGGGCAGGAAACACTCTAAGAAAGCTTTCGTTGCAAATAAGCCACTCTAAATCAGCAAACTGAGTAGGCAAAAAATGGTAGGGAAACATACTCAGCAACTCAAACCACGTGCCCTGCTCAGGACTTTTCTGAAAGGCTTAATTAGGCCGGTATCATCACTGAAGTCTGTCAGCTTCCTTTTCTAGTCAGTGTAAAGAACCATCTTACTTTTTGCATACTTTTTGAGACTTCAAAGCGTTTTAGCTAAAACAGCAACCCTAAACATTAGAGGAATAAAATAAATCGACACATTTCAAGCATTTGATACCATTTTTCTTTATCTCAACCCAAGCACTACTTCATGCCAGTCAGAGGCAGTAGAGTTAATAAAAAAAAAAGAAAAAAAAAAGAAAAAAGAAAAAATGTTATGTTCACACCAGGCATTGCATTGTGAGATTTCACAGAATGGCACCTGTGTATGTGAGGTAATTTGTGCTGTTACTCTTTGTACTCAGATCTATTCAGTGGTGGTTCATTCTGCCTCCCTCTGAAGCACAATCTTAGAGCTGCAGTGGTGGGGTGAGCACCTTTTTTATATGGGGTAAACACCACTAAAACAGCACTCCCTAAAAGAGCAGCATTCGGAGAACACTTGGATGCAGCCCACTGCAGTCATGAGGGGCAGCCAGCTTTACTTCCAGCTGCTTACTGCCAACAGCTTGGGCTCGCTGAAAAGAAATCAACCAACCAAAATCCCCCTAAAAAAACAACCAACCACCGTATTGATGCTAGATCAACTTAGAAGGGCATGGCTAGGTAGTTCAAAGAAAGAATTTGTTTTACAGTCCCCTATCAATCACACATTTTTCTACATTAACTCTCAACATACCAGAACAGGTAGTTTCCTAACCTACTTCTAAAAACAAGTATAGTTTTGTGTAGATTAAGAGTGAGGAAAAAATTTCCTTTCAAGCTCCTACTCCCTATTCATACAACCCTCTAATATTTATTTAGCTAGTGGGAATTGAACAGGTTATCAGACATTTAAATAGCTATTCTACAGCTATGAGAGGAAACTAATTTCACACTTACAGGGGGGAAATGCATCCTTGCAGTACAATGGTTTCAGTACAGTGCAAATTTTCTTACCTGTAAACCCCACAGATACGTCATGTTCAGCTCATGCAGAATTTCCAGAGGGAAAGAGTATTTGTTGGACGGTAGTACAGCAAGTAACCTCACTGCCCCAGCTAATCTATGGACATCCTCTCCTTTCTAATCCGCAGAAACCTAACCTTAGAACTACTCATTACCAGGGAGAAGAGAACAAATCCCCTTAACCCTTTTCTTGCACCAAAAAACTACATAGTCTCTCACTTAAATAGTTTCTTATCCTCATCAACTCTCCCAGTCAATAGGGCACTCATCACTTGGGGTCTGTCTGCAGCTACTGTGCCTGTGATTGCAGTGAGAATCTGTAACACTGAGCGCTGATCTTCTGCGGCTGCTTACGGGATTTCTGCTGCAGCACAGCGAATATCCGGCTTTCCATTTAAGAAAAAAAAAAAAAAAAAGAGAAAAAAGTAATTACCCTGAAGCAATCCAGCTGGAAAGGTCCTGCAGGTTAACTCATTTCTTTGTTAGCCACAGCAATACACGAATCAAAGCTGGTCTGTACTGATTTCCTAATGCATCACAGCCCAGATCGGCTGTAAAATGGAATCTGTGTCAGAAGCACGTTTAATCCTGGGATTCTCTTCAGCTAATAACTGAGCTATATATCAGAAGGACCAAAAATAATCCAGCCCAGACTGTCTGCTTCCCTTAATCAGCCAAGCTAAATTCATATGTGATCCACTACTTTTTCTAAAAGGTTGAGTTTATATATACATACCTCTCTCTGTTTTTATATGTAAAGGCAGATGTATCCTTTGGGTTTTGTAGTTCTCAGCTTTGCACCGTTCACAGTAAATGAAGTTACACCATTAAAATTGCTAGATATTTGTAGATACACCTTGTTCTTGAAAGGCAGGAATACTACTGAAGAATTTCCCATCTCTAGTTACATTTTTGGTTTAAGGTACAGAATCAATGTAGGACTTAGGTCATATGAAACAAAGCATAATATTAAAATACTTTCTTCTGAAATATCCAAATACAACAAATGTAAATTCAAAGCAGTTACAGAGAAAAAACCAATCCCAAATCTGTTTTTCATGGTTACACTCCCCCAGCAAAATAAATCCTGAATTCAGATCTTCTGCAGATGAAAATTATTGCCATTGATTTACTCAACTGTTCAGCATAGCCCCTTTTCAAAGGGCAGTTGAGTTCCTACAGGCTTCAGTTAATTATTTTTTACATTGAGTTCCAAGAGGTGATTGCATGGAAAGGCCACATCTAGTGCAAGGTGAAGCGTTTGAATTCTACCTTATCCTTCATCATGCTCTTCACCCCTAGTTGTGTGTCTTCCCCCCTTCTCAAGTTAGCTTTTCATAGCTTCCCTTTTATTCCTATTATTGCTTATATCTCCTTGAATTATTCAGTATAATTTAAAACATAAGATTAAGCCAACACTAAGTTGTTTGTAAACATGAAGTCCACTCTCTATATTCTCTCATCACTACATTCTATTGCAAGTTTAACAGTAGTTTTAAACATTGTCATTCCAGAATTACTCTTTCCCCTTCTGTGATAAGACTGTAAATAATTTTGAAAAGACCAATCACTTCTACTTTACTATGAAAACTGCTACATTACAGCTGCTGTTCAACATAACACCTTCTGGGTGCAGAGGAATTGTGAAAAATCAATAACTGTTAAGTGCCAATTTCGAGGAATCATAGTAGGTGATGGGAGTCCTGGCTGCAGGGCTTCCATATTTTCCATGACTGCATTTATTTTTCTGAGATCATGAAGCAAAAACCACTTACCACTTCTTTTCTGAGTGACAAATACAGGAGAATTCCACAGGGTTGTGGAGGGGACAATATGGACAATTACAGCTGTTGTTCAACATAACAGGATTTTGGCATATGGCTTCTTTCCATTTAGATGCCAATATACAAGCCATGACCACTACTTCAAAATATGATAAGCATTATCTGTGGCAGTCTAACATAACTTAAGCCATTATAACATTCTGTAATCCACATTTCCCCTCCCTTTTTTATTTTTTTGAGTCAGTCCTGGCACCTACAATACCCTAGCTACCCACTAGTATCGTTGGTATAAATGGAGTTAGCCATAAACCACAGAACACACTCACAGATTCCCCAGGGAAATGACGTGTTCTCTGCAGCCTCCGAGGTGAACTGCTCCAGCAGGTGCGATCAGGATGGTGCTAAGGGACTGCAGGGAGCTTTCCCAAAGTGGGAACACCTTGGAATTGGTGCCCAGAGAGAGAGACGGCCGAGTGTGTCCTGCTCCGAGTGGGAAGCATGGCAGCACTGAAGCTCTGCCTGAGGCAGCTCTGGCTCAGCATAGGCAGAGCCAGCAGTGATGGCAGCAGTTCCAAACCCGCTGGAGCAGCCACCCCAATGCAGCCTGCGGTGAAGTGCCCAGGAGCTTCCCTGCAGCAGGAAGAGCCTGGCACTGGAGCCAGCAGTTCACCTCTGGGGCAATCGCTCTGCATGCTGAGCCCTGCTCCCTTGGCTGAGCCCTGCTCCCCAGGAAGCAGCTGCACAGCACCTGCTGCTGAGGAGCTAACTGAGAGAGGAGCCTGCTGGGCACCTGTTGTTAACCAAGTCAACCCCCCACATCTGCTCAAGAGCACCCTTCACCCTTCTCACCTCCTACCACAAGGGCTGCCAGAGAGCATTTGGCCTCAGGGTAAGCAAACTGAACACTGCACAGCATTTCATTCAGTGCCAAAATCTGAAGTGGTCAGTGCCTTTTATTTATTTCATAAACAGAAAGAATGGTAAATGCCTGTATATTTACAATTCTAGTAAACAGGGAAGTCCATAACAGTGTGATTATTTCCACAACAGCACATGAACACTGCATTCAGCAATGCTGTTCAACACAGATGCCTCAAAACCGTTATAGCCAAACACACTATAGGTGCCCATCATAAATACTAACATATTTCTATTTTCTTAAATAAACAAACATACAGCTTAATTCAGGAAGACCAAATGGTTCCATGGTGCAATTCATTCCCTTTAAACGTTTCTGCCGACAAACCAGGAATAACAAAAACAAACCCACTGCTTTGGAAGCCATGCGGTCCAGACTCTCACGTGTTCTATGTAGATGCCATGCCTTTGTGCAGCATGGTTAGCTTAAAAGGAGTAAATAATCTTTCTGTTAGAATAGGAAAGTATTTCTGCTTGGTAGGTACTTGACAAACCAAGTCTTTAACTTCATCACCACTTCACAGAAAGCCTCTGGCTCCAGTTTTCAAATCTTAGAACTGAGTTCAGAAGAAACAACTGGGTATTTTCATCTGTAGCAGCAGAACTATAACCAAGTATTTTCTAAGGGCCATTTCACAGAAGTAGTGGTTATTAGTGAAGTTCCACTGAGTAGATTATCCCACAGAGGCAGGTTGTAAATGATGGTCTAGGTAAGCTTTTCGTGTTGAATCTGGTAGTAACACGCCTGAATTAAAACAAAGTTCAGATTAGCACAAGTACCAGTTCACAGCAAAGCATCACACACAAAAAGATTTTTTGCTATGCAAGAAAACAGAGGAAAAGTTTCTCTACAAGCAGTGATGCTACAGGGGCACTCAACACATGAGAACCTTCTCATATGCAAGCTAACAAAATGAGCAACAGGACACCAAGTTACAAATTACATCCAACACCTAATCAAGCAAGACAGCATGATCTGGGCCTCTAATACTTTCACAGCTCCCACCTATGCCAAGATAGCTTACAAGTCTCTCTTTGCCCTTTAACAGAAGGACTCAAAAAAAGAAAATATTTTTTTGCAGGACAAGGATGCAGGGATGAAGCATTTCAAAAGCACTCAGACTGAAAAGCATAGGTTTCCAACACCCTGACCTGCTGCTGAGAGTTATTCACTTCAAATATGCACTGGGTCAGGTCAGCCAGGATCAGAAACTTAATATAAATGTCTCAGACAACACTTGCACTCATGGCAAATTAGATTCTACTTCTGCTTCCACCATGTAGGTTCTTTAGTAAATTTGAACCAATGCATACCTTCCTTTTTTGCAACACTATGAAAACAATAGGTCTAAAAACAAAACCTCTGGACCCAACTATTTTGAGTTTGCACAGACAGAAAATACAATGATGTTCACCTAACAGTTCAGTTTAAGATTTTTATTTAAATTTCAGATTAACAGCCTCCCTTCCAAAACAACATCACAAAAAGGCTCCACACAGCTGAACTGTCCCAAGATCCACTTGAAGAGTTTTGAGATACCAAAACAGCAGATCTCCATTATGAATATCTTAGTGTACAACAGGATATTCTTCCAAATACACTCTCTTCCTTTTCCCATACTTAAAAAGATAAGAATATTTAATAAAATGTAGAGAGTGACAGAGTAATTTTTTTATCCGAGAACTGCATTCTTGGAAAGTCTTGATGTAATGTTAAGACTTTAATGGAACTGCTAATCTCCACAAAAGCACTTTATTTCAATTTTTATAGGGAGAATAAGACTTGTTAAGTTGCAGGGGAATGACAAGCTCCAGATGAGCATTTAGAACAGTTCAACAGCAACCAATATTACATTTAAATAATGTACATTTGAATACTGCACCATTTTTCTTAGCAGTACCTGCAATTAGGAGGTTATCCAAAGCTCTACATTTCTTTGCATATCCTAGTAAAAAACTTCAATTAAAAAAGTCAAAGAAGTTACAGCCTAATGTTCATATAATTGTCCTGTGCTGATCCTCATTGCTAAAAGCTGATTATTTCCAAAGAAAGCCTTTAATAACTCTGAATAATTTTCATACCTTCAAGGTAGTGAACATGATGCCTTGCTCCCCATGCTGGAGATAGGGATCCATCAGGTCTTCGATTAAGTGCACCTCAGACCCCAAATTCCTTATCCTGCCACATGTGAGAGTGGGAAAGTGAACATGGGAACAAAAGTAGCCAGTAAAATGTTTCTTAATTCTGAATTCAGGGCTTTTTCACATTAAACTGTTCAAGATTTTTTAAGGCAAAAGCAAATGGTCAAACTGGAAAATTTATAGTTACAAAAATCCAGTAACTAATCCTATAACAAGCAGCAGGAGTGTTTAACACAGAAGTACTTGCACTGCCTATGCTCAGCTTATGACTGATGCCACCCTTGGTGCCTACCTGGCTCGTAGCACCACATAGAGAAAAACAGGAAATAAATCATCCATGGACCACAGAAAATCTTCCTGAAGGGTCTCAAGTACACTCTGGGAGATCTCTTCAAAAGTCTGCTGGATCACCTTCAACTTGTCAGCTGGGGTAAATGTGGTACTATTTGAAGAGCAAAAGCAAACCAGGATAACAGTGAGCAGTGAGAGATCTGCATCTAAATTAGGAAGGGTTTGCTGGCCAGCAGGGCCCTCCCCAGTGCCCATGGAGGTCAGTCAGGCATTGACACCACAGCAGCTAGGTTAGAATCACCACGGCAAGGCATGCTACTGCAAGTGAGACTCTCTTCACACTTTTATGGTGTTTTAATATAATGGTAAAAAGGGAAAAACTCCTTTCTAAAATATTTTTAATTTCTTAAATGCTCGCATAATAGACACAGAAAAGCCTCCCATTTTTTTAAACACAGGTCACTTTACCACAGCTGTTTGGAAATTCACATGTATTTGACAGATATCCTTATGCCTTTAATTCTAAATGGTGCCCCACAGACATTTTTCAGTCACATTAATGAGGCAACAGTTCATTCCCCAGCAGGAGAAATTGCATTTTTACTCAGAACTGGAAAATGTCTTAGTGACTTCTCTTACAAAGGTGAACAAAAAAGAGTGACATGTAAAGGATCCCAGTCAAGTAAACCAGATACTGCTATAGCAGGAACAGTAAAACACTGAAAGACAAATTGCAGAGAATTACCTGATTTGCTGTAAACATTCAACAGCAGAGGCAAAGCAGGCGTCTTTTGTGTTTGATGATACCTGTGTAATCATGGTAAGATTTATCAGGCAAGTTCAGCACCCCGACTGTTCAGTGTTGAGCCTCTTTCAAGACAATGAGTAAGAATGTAAACTATAATTTTTTTCTAATCAGCATGCATATAATATGACCCTCTTAATTAAGCAGCTTGAAAATTTCCTTGCTAGACTTTTATTCTCACACTGTCATAACTGGAGACCAGGCAAAGGTCTCTTGAATTCATTACCCAGTCAGACAGTGAGTGACAAAGCTGGACTGATGGCCACTGTAAGAAATCACAAAATGGCTGGGGTTGGAAGGAACCTCTGGAGATCATCCAGTCCAGTGCCCCTGCTAAGTCATTAACGTAGCATTTAAATAGTAGGTGAACTTCAAGGAAATACAATAACATGGCATATCTTAAGCAAAAAGCCCGGCCAAAAATTCTTTGATTGCTTCTTGATGATTTCAGCTTCTTGAAAGAGGCACTAGGCAAAAATGTGAACAAGGCCCAATGAACATACCTTTCTGCTCTCTCCAAGGATGGATACAGTTCCTGGCCAAAATTTCCTGCAAGAAACCCAACACAGTCCACTCAGAGAACATAGTCTTCAAGTATTTTTCACATTACAGGAATTAAATCATCATGTTCTGAGAACAACAGCCCTTCCTACAGGATCAACTACACCTCCCAAAGGTACCCAGAAAACTGTCTAATTTGAAACGTCTCACTCTGGTTCTGTAGCAACATCAATCTTTACCTCCTTCCCATCCCTTCCACCTCCCCATTTTGGAAGAGGGAAGGTTTGATTCACTCTCTCAACCCTTCTAATTAGCTTGAAGACATGTTTAGATGCATTTAAATCAGAGAAAATACTTTAGAAAATTTGGGCTTTGTTTTAGTTGTTTTATCTAATTACATGCCATGACCTTTTGCAGTTTCTGTTTTGTTGTTGTAGCATACTCACGCTTGCACTCCCAGAAAACTGAGGAGAGCCATGTCAGTTTGTTTGTTTAGACGTAAAACGCATTCCCAGTAAATGTCCTCCTCACGCTCGTTGTCCAAGGCATACAACATGAACAGAGGGGGATAGAGGCGTGGCAGTAACACAGGGAGCAGCAAGCCAAAGCTGGTTACCACGTAGCTGCAACAAAAAATACAAGGAATAGTTTGCAGAGGAAGACATTAAAAACCTAATTATCTATAAAAATTAAATTAAAATCATTGGTACAAATCTTTCCTGTAGCATGAGCCTATTCTACAAGGGATAAGAGTAAAAAAGTAAGTACAAATCCATCAAATAGCAACTCTGATAAGAAAAGATTATAAATCACCTCCAGTGCTCTTATCACAAATACTTTTATAAAGCCCAGGCCCAAGCCTTAACTTGTTTACCCGTAAAAGACAAATGCAAGTTTTGTTTTAAGTAAAGAACCATTGCATGAAATGCTTATTACAACCATAACACAGAAGTTTGCTTATCCAAATCTGCCATCATAACCAAAGGGAAAAAACCCACTGCTTATATCCATCAGTTGAATATGTGTTTTATCTTTCTTCCCCCACCCAAGAAAAAATAAGCAACAAATAAAATAAAGGCTTTGTCAGTTTTTATTTGTTTTTCCTTTATTTACCCTGGCTCAGGAGATTCTGATCTGGAATCAGATTTCCCACTGCAAAAGGATCGCCTTCCTTTTGTCTCCGTTGCCACGAATGGAATTGTGCTGCCCTCTTCCGGGAGATCAGGAAACAAGAACCTAAACAGCAACACGCAGAACAGTATTTGAGGTCAGGTCATCACTTTTCCACAAATCTTAGCACTAAGGCAAGACTGGAGAGAGAGAAGTCAGCAGAAATAATACATGGGGGGCTAAGACAGCACAGCTAGCACACACAGTACCAGCACCCTGAAAAAAAACTTAGGAAGGCCAACCCCTCCAATGCCAAGGATACCCTTCCTACATTAACATCACTTCCCTCCAGACAAGGATATTAACTGTTAGCAATTTGGAGTATTTCTGCTTTCAGATTGGCAGGACACAATTAAAGCTGTAATTGTTCTCAAGAATCTAAGCAAGCTCTTCATGGAAGATTGCTCATCCACATTAGTAAGAACTTTAATGCAATATTGGTAAGAACTTTATGGAATACACTGGGATTCCCCATCCTCACTAGTGTTCTATACCCTTTGAACAGTCTTTGCATAGCACTGATATCCAGAGATACTAAATTGTAAATCCATATTCCAGATGTGCTGCTTACAGCCACATTTTAAATATAATGTAGGATGTAACATACTAGGTGTGAAGAGTTTAGTTTTTTCATTTTTGACAAAACATTCAAGACTCCTTAAAAAGATTAGGAAAATACAAGCAACCCCCCAAATTAAGTAATAATGCCAGCACCTTTGAACTGTACAGCACTAGACAGCTTCAGTACCTGAGACAGCTTTAGTGAATTCAACAGCAGTTTGACTTGAAAAGGAGTCTCGTTACCTGACCAGCTGGAAGATGCGTTTGAGGTAGGACTTGATCTCTCTCACAGCCTCCTGCAGCAGTCGCCGATTTGCTCCTACTCCAACATAGGTCATTCTGTAGACAGCCACCAGCGTTTCCACCAGCTTGCCCAAGGGATGGAGAGGAGTATCACAAGCCTGAGACAAAGGATATTCATTAGCCAGTCAGGTAGGTCAATGGCAGACAAGTTAAAAAAAATGGAATCCAAGAAGCATGGGTCAGAGATCCAATAACAGGCTTTCAAAAAAGTATTACAAATATCTCAAAAATGAGCTATATTTAACAAACTGCCATTTGGATTATAAAATTTCTGTGTCAGCTAAACATAATTTATAGGAGTCAAGACAGTACAAGAACTTCCGCTACTACTTGGACTAGTCATCAGTCCAATACACTTAAAATTAACATGCAATAATTAGCAAGTATTTCAAGATGCTTTGCTGGGGTCCAATGTAAAAGAATGAAAACAGTAACTGAACAGAAACTGACTTTAAGAGAGCATTCATTAGGTATTCAATGATTTTAGTCTTAGTTGTGGACTTCAATATATTAAGAAGTGATGAGCAAACATGAACTATTACAAGAGTGCAAATATGGAAGTAATTAGGAAAGCTGTTACAGAGTGGGCTTGATGTCAGGCCTTGCCATGCCTTACTATATGAGCATTTCAGTCACAATACCTTTATCAAATACTTTTTTATGTTTTCATATTTTTCCAGGGTGAAGGCACCAATGTGTTGTGGGATGAACTCCAAACTTTCCAGTGTCTGAGTATGTGAGCGGCTCAGTAGTTCTGGGCTGCAGTTTAAAAAGACAGACATCATACAGGCTGAGACATACAACAGGGAAAAAACCCCTGACATTAACAACTGAACCAGTTCTAAACATCAGTCCCTGAAAGGGTCTGTACTGCAGAGGAGTAAGGTTATGATTTCGCCTGGAATTTACTGTTGTTTTCACTAAAACTTCACAGTCAGAGTTTCTAGTTTAGAGTGGAGTGCAATTCAAGTTTCCCTCTCCATCCCTGTCCTGCTTGCTGATCCATTCTCCAGGAGCTCACCTGTCTTTGTGCTGCCGTCGGTTGGTGGTCAGAGCCACCGCAATGTTGTCCCAAGCCTTCCATCTGTCCCCCTGGCCAGGGCTCTCACAACCAAGCTGGTTCCAGCATTCTTCAAATACTGCCTTCCATTTCTCATCAGGGGGCACTGCCAGGATCCCAAGTTTCCGCCTAATAAAATGACCAGTGGGTCTGTTAAAATCAAATAGCAATGAAACAACACATTCAGCTTGAAAACCACCCATGGCTAATGTCAATTTAATCTCACACTGTTTCAGCAAAAGCTGATAGACTTAACAGTCTCTACTATGAACCAAGGTTCATCACTAAGAATGAAGCTAGAGCCTACTATTAATAACTACATGAGAGAACAGCTATGAACCTTATTGGTTTCATTCTTTTTTGCAGCCTTCCAGGAAATGGTACAACAAATAACTGGTGCTTATCTTCACCACTGATATTCATTCAGAAGTCTCAGGACACATTCATGTAGCAAGGACATAGCACAATCAATGTAACTATCAATGTAAAACTAGCATAGCTACCCACATAAATACCAAGGGTGGGTACACAGCTTCTGACCCTAAAGTAGTAGCTACAGATAACATGCATGATGTGTTGGAGATGTGCTGACAGAGAGCAAAACCAGTTCAGGCATCCTTTCACTGCCAGACTGATCAGGGATCATCTACAGCTAGAAGAAAACCAAGAGCTCTTCTTCCCATATATATAGGTAAAGGTACTTCAGACATATAATGAAATTTAGATCTTTGAAAAGCTTTCTCAAAACAAACAATTGCTGTCAGGGTTAACAGTTCTATCTTGATTTAAATCAAATGTCAGAAATTGTCAGACCTTCCATTAATACTTCTTCCAGCACATTTGAGATGAGAACTAGCAACACAGGTATTTCCCCAGGCTGCCAGTTTGACAAAGCAGAAAAAGTAGGCTCTAAGCCTTCTCAGAAATTATACCAGAAGATTTTCAACTTGAAGGCAGTCAGTAAAGGGCAGATGAAACCCTTATTTTACAAGCAATCCTCAAAAATATGTACATACATTTATTCATAGACTCCCTACTGGGGTAAAAATCAGACAGCTGTGAAGGCTGCAAGTGTTCAGTTCAGCAGGGAGGCCCTGCTTAACTTGCATGCTGTTGTAGGTGTCAGCACTGTCAAAAGAAATTACCAGTGAAAGCTTCAGGAAGCCGACTGAGAAGTAATCTACGTAAAAATATTAAAGTTGTGTTTCCCATTTTAATCTGAAATTTGAGAGCATTCTTCCAACATACTGAATCCCATACAGCAATTGCTAAACCAGCACACAGTGCTACCAAATAGCAACATCTCACCATCAACTCTTTACATTTACTTAGGTTTCTTCTACTCAAAGATATATCAGTTATAACTTAAACATGTTTTGGTTTTTTCCCCTCCAGAAATAATTAAGCAAATTGCCCTAATGCATCTGCTCTACAGAGGGCTTTATGGATACTTTCCAAAGTGATCTTTGCCAAGGTACCAAAATGCTCATTTGCAATTCAGCAACTTTCTGTTTTCTTACACACAGTTTGGAAGAAGTGGAGGATCTACTCAACTCTGTCCAAATATATCCCCACTACCATTATTAAATGACACACTTCATGAATTAAGTTGCTAACAAAGTAACTGGCAGAAGGCAGAGAGGTCTGTGATTAATTTAACTGCTCTAATGGAACTCCGTCTTTCTCAGGAGCTCAAAAGTCAGCAGCAGCTGTGAACTCAGGTTCTAACAGTCAATTCCAACATATGCAAAAAAAATTTGAGACTGCTACAGCACAGTAGCAGCATGCCAGCTGTCCTGTAATTTCATGTCACTATTTGCATATTCAAGTAGTAATTAAAGCAAGAATAACTATAAAAATATGTTTATCTTATTTCATTTCCTGAGCAGCAAGAAAGAGGAAAAGTGTTTTCAGAATCTCACTGTTTCTTTGAAAGAAGTATTTTTAACTAGCCCTTGAAAAAAGACAATAGTTCTGTTCCTAAGCATTACTGAACTGTATTATTTCTTATTCAATTTGAATTTCTTATTCAGTTGAATAAGAAACTATTTCTTATTCAACACTTACAGTGCTTTAGGCTTGTCCTTCTCATTCTCATACAAACTAGGTTTGAAGTAGGTTCCTGTGATTTTTATTCCAGATCCCCACTCTCCACTGAAGAGACCTTCAATATAATCTCCATTTGGCAAGGTCAGTGTTCCCTTGAGAAAAGATAATAAAAAATTCAACTAAAATCCATTGGGAACCAAATTACAACCTGTTTCTTTTCTTAGATACTAACAGCTTACAAGGGACAACTGTAATACTGACCTTTCCACTCAGAGTCCAATTATCTGAAAATTCCCCTTCATAGACTGTATCATCCTCAGAAAGCAGAATTCCAGTCCCCTACAAAAAGAATCATACAGAACACAAAGCAGTAACTGTAACAGAAGGCCAGACCACAGATCTAAAGATGTGCTTCAGAAAAACCTGTTACTAATTCTTAGCAAATAGTAATTTTTAAGCTGTTTCTGAAGTAATCCTAGGTAAAACAGAGCAGGGATTATAAAGACAGTTCTAAAAGCATGGACAGTAGCAGATGAGAAGAACAGAAGGTTTACACAGCCTAACACACACTCATCTGCATCACAAAGCTGACACACACTTAGAGGAAAAGTCCCTGGGTCCGCTGTCCAACTCACCATCATTTTGTTGGTGCTGAAGGCTCCTTCGTAATACAGTCCAAACTGAGTGACCACAACACCATTGCCTTGGCAAACATCATCTTGCCACATTCCCATGTACTTTTCTCCTCTGAAGAAAGATAAAGTAGGAAAAAACAGTCTAAATAGTACACTTAGAATCTTTCTTTGGCTTTACAGCCACATTTGACCATTACAGAACCCATCAGAATAGAGTTATACAGCACTTGTTTTGGGTCTGTCAGTTTAGTTTCACCAGCATGCAGAGACATGTTAGCACTACAGTGTAAGAACCACCATCACTGAGCAAAACTAGATGCAAAACTGACATCAGGAAATACCCAGAGATGTTACAAGAGCTCTGTTTCAGAAAAACATCCCCCCTTCACCCTCCAGACTTTTGCCTGCTTGGCTTTTGAAGTGGGCATTCAGTTAAACCAAGAACAGTTCCTTGGGCTTTCACCAAAAGCTCTTTCCAGAAAAACAACCAATAAATTGGTGATTGGAAAACAGACTATATTAATCTGTGCTTGGGGTTCATTTAGTGCACATATTTAGTGCAAGTCTGTTCCTGAGACCGTCATTTCAGTAATATGCCCTGAGAGGAAGCATCTTCTCTCCACTGCATTGGCAAAGTAAGCCAGTGGAAAACCTGAGTATAAGTTGAAATTCATGAGCACCATTATCTGCCACTGAACAACCCAGCCTTATAGGCCTGACATAAAAGAATACTCCTCAAATGAATTCATAACACTTCCAGGACATGCACAACACAACACCTCAATAAGACACCATATTCAGAGCTAGTTTTCAGGCAGAAGTAGGACAGAAAAGCAAGGTAGAGAAAAACGGTGCAATCCCTCCACCATTCACTCCAAAAGCAGCACCAGAAAATTCCTAGACCCAATTCTTTATACCATCAACCCAGAAAGCCCAGCAATAAAGAAGAAGAGACATGCGCTATTACTGGTACTGACAAATCAAATAATCTTTTCGCAACTGCATGTCATACTTGAGTTTTAAGCATTTGTGGAAGCATTACCTTGTGATATCATCAAAAACTCCATAACCACTCTTCTTGTCCATTATCCACTGTCCAATGAACATGCTGGGAGAAGAAGAGGTCAGCTTCCCACTGCGCAGCAGCCCGTGCCCGTGCCGCATGTTATCCTGGAAACACCCTTCATACACCTCACCGGTGGCGTAGCTGGGACATCAACAACACAAGAACCAGTAAGAGTCCTGTCATCTACTGCTCTCTTGGGGGGCTGATTTTGGAGTTTTTGATTGGTTTTGTTCTGTTGGGTGCTCCCCCCGAACAGATCAACCCTCTCTTTTTCATTCTACATTTCATTACAAGCACACCAAGCAGCAACTATAGTTGAAGTGTGTTTGGGATAAAACTGATCCTTTAATGCAAGTCTTTGGATGCTTCGTTGTCTTAAAGCAGCTCTCTGCCCAACAAGCAAGGCCATTAGAGGTTATATTTATCTCTCAGAATAAAGAATCCTCTCTTATTGCAAGGTAGCAGCAACATTAGAACAGACATTAATAACAGACCACTGTACATGCTGCATTGTGAGCAAAGCAGAAAATAAGCCATGCTAACTATGCCCACAAGTCTGCAATGTGACAAAGCCACACACAGAGGCTTGGCCGGGGCATCAGCCCTGCTGTCCCTTCTGCAGTGACAGCAGCACATGTGCCACATGTTACCTGTACACTCCATGCCCACACATTTTGCCTTCCTTCCAGTATCCCACGTAATGGTCCTCTTTATTCAATGCTTTGTTAGGCACTCTGTATTCCCCATACCTGCCAATGCAGAGATGGAACACAAGCAGCTGTAACACCAATACATTTCATTAACAGAGCAGATACACATCACAGACGCATTCTAAAATCAGAATGCTCTCATTTTTAGTGCATCTCTAACTACAGCAGTCACAGTTGATGTTTTTTGTAAGAGAAAGCAAGTATTCCAGCATCACTAGGTCAATTTAGTCCATACTGCTTCTCTCCTGTTTGATTGTGACATGTTGTAAATACTCCTCTCGCCACCACACTGCAGCATTTTTCTCAGGTCATGAGTCTTCTCAAATCTTAAGACTGCTTCTACCTGTATTATTCTCTTCAGCTCTTGATAATTCAAGTACACTCTATTCCAGGCAAAGATGAAGACATGTATTGCTACAGAAAAGATTTTTTCAAAAGATGCTAGCTTCCAATTATGCTCAGTAACAAGGTATTATTCACAATTTCAGTATGCCTGAGAAGAATGAGACACACAACTGTATTTATTGATTTTAATCTCCTGAGGAGATGAAAATCCAGTTCTGAAGGTTCTCCTGAGACCATGTCCACCCAACAAGACTGTTAAGTGCTGAGACTATAACACACATGCTGAAATACAAGTATACGTATTTGATAATTTCAGCACTTACAGCTCAATCCTAATCCATTTATTTCTGGTTCAGATTTGTTTGCAATATTTCCATCTCCAACAACCCTAAAATCTCCACGATTACTCACACTTAGTTACAAATGACCAAAGCTCTAATCTGGTTTCATAGTTTGACATTATACCAATAGCCAAGAGGAATTTTAAAAAGCTGTCTGCACTCAAACCCCATTTCAATTTTCCCTCATACCCAATATTTTGAAAATACATCTAGAAGCCAGTAGGACTCCTCATATATTTTTACCCTGCCCAGTACAGACTGTCTGCTCACAAGATGCATATAAAAATATCTTTGGAAATAAGTTAATCTCTCAGCCTCAAAAGTGCTTTAGGCAGGTTCTTAGCAGTAAAATCCACAAGTTAATTCAAAGCTGTGTAACATTAAGTTGCTTTTATTTGTTCCACCAGATAACTTGATTATGTTTAAAACTTCCGTTCAGCCTGCTTTCAGTCAGTACTAGTTATCTTCATCATCAAGATCACATACTCTCAGTAGTTTTCACCCAAACCCTGAAGTCTCAGTTCAAGATTTTGTCTCTTTGCTAAATTACTAAACCTTTGCTCTACCAGAAAAGCAGTAACGAAAACACTCGAGAAAGTGAATCACTATGTTGTAAGAAAGGTCAGTTAGATTCACTCTAAAACCTTTAATTAAAAAGGTTTTGTTGTTTTCTCCTACAACAAAAAGTATTTCTTGCCTGGCTCCACAGGTAGTGAGAATATCTTACCCATCCTCCAGCCCAGTCCGGAAAGTCCCAGAGTACATTCGTCCATCTGCCCATTTCAGGATCCCTCTGGAAAAAAATACAAACCCGTGCAAATATCTAAGATAATCAGTTTACTTTTGCACTTTCCAAATACCTTCTGTGAGTGAGCCTACTTATTGTTACAACAACCACTTCACTTTGGTTTCAACTGCTCCATTCCAATGCCTTTACCTGCCATGGGGTTTTCCTGAAAGCCACCTCCCATCATAAACAGCATCCTTGAATCGAGGGTCCTTGTAGAAGGTGTATTTGGCACTGCGAGAAATAGGAGGTTCCTGTCTTGGCACATTCCCACCAGCTCCATACAGAATCATGTCAGAAGTCCCTCTAAGGGCCTGATCCACTGCTTGGCTTATTGCCCTCAGCCACTTGGTCTGAAACAGAAAGTTCATCACAGAATTTAGCCAACACCTGTCTCTGCACTGACCCTCAACTTTACAGGAAGCACAGCCCTGTCCCTGGCACTGCTCAGCACTGCAGCCCTCAGGCACTGTGTACAGCCAGCCTGCACACCCAGCTGCAGAGAGACTGTTCTTGGGGAGTACTCAGGCAATCCTTCTCACAGTTTGGTTTCACAGTAGGGGAAGAAGCCTCATTTTTATCACTGAAGCCATATCAAATCTGTAGATATGCTCACCTTCTCCTGTGGTGTTGAAGAAACAAGAACAAATTGTTCTTCTGGTGTTGTAATCTTCAACCCGTTCCTACATGGGGGGAAAAGTCTTTTAATCTGTGAATTTCCATCCTGAAAACCCAAGGTTTCTTAGAGCATCAATATTGTATCTTTCCTACCCCAGCTAGCATTCCCTTTAAGTTACCAATAAAAAGAAGCAGCAGCCACAAAGACTTATTTCCCTCTCAACCACCTTATTCTTTGTAATGTTTAAACAACTCTTTTAAAACATGGAAATACGACATTTTCTGAAACAAGAAAAAAGGGTAGACATGGCTGCAATCACCATATTCCACTCCAAGTTCACAATAATTGGTAACAGAATGCTCATCTTCTCTCCCAAATCAGGCTATTTCAGCATCACAAACAAGAATACTCACACATTACCAGCTTCTTCTGAAAGAGCTTCTACCCACAGTGTGGACAAGGGAAAGATATGATGTGTTGAGAACTGTAGGAAAGGAGAAGGGAAATATCAAAAGTTACTGATCCATTAACCCTGCCCCATTTTTTTCCGAATGGTTTCTTTTTTCCCTTTGAGCATTAGGTACTCTTTCTACCACCTTGCTCCAAGAAACAGCCAACAGAAACCATGCCAGCCACAGAGCAACACAATCAAATGTTAAAAAGGCACATGATTTCAGATTTATTTTACACTGCCAAAACTTCACCGTATGAAAAACATGTAATGTTGTTTGAAGCAGAGAAAAGGTTTTGCTCCTGGCTGCAAGCTGGCTCACCTGAGCATGTACCAGAGCATCGTTGAAGAGGATGAACCAGTTGACAGAGAACCTTCCTGCATGCTGCAGGGACAGGGCCCGATTGCTGCTCTCACAGATCAAGCGCCGCTCTGGCTTCCGCAGGGAGTCCTGCAGGGGGGTCAACAGCAAAATGACACCATCTCACTTCCCACTCATCGTGATGTAAGGTCGGTGCTTTAGTCTTTCATAGTAAAGGCCCAACTTTTCTGAAGTAAAGAGAACTACAGCAACACCAGCTGGAAAAAGCAGCAAGTGCAACTGGAACAGCAGCATCACTAATAGACACAGGCACTAAGAGCAAGAGATTCAAGCTGTTAATGGACTGGCAATCATCACTATACCGTCATTTTCCCAGGAAAGGTCTTCCAGAAGCCAAGGGTGTATTCTGCTTCTTTCATTTTTCTGCTAAGATGGACAGCAAGAGTCTCGTAACACGAACTAGAATCCTGCAGCTTCTGGTATTCGGGAGATGCCTGTAGGGCACAAGGTAAGACAGAGCTGAGGGTGTTTCTGAATGCCTGTACCAACACCGCCAACCAAGCTGCAATACAACTGCTCATTCTATTAAATCAGCACTAAAGGCATGACAGTTGGTCTGGGTAATAAACAGAGGACACCGAGTCATTTTCTTGGTCACATGTTCTGTTGGTGTGCTGAGAGTTTTTAAAAATCACAAGAAGGTCTCTGAATGTTACGAGGAGAATGATTTAATACACAATTACACGATCTACCTTCTTGCAGCTTAATAACCTGTACCAAAAGAAGTGCTCATAATTGCTGGAACAATATTCTAAGTTATTATATTGGGCTAAACGTACAAGTAGTTACTGTTCCTATTTAGTCATCTTTTATTTCAAAACAAAGCAATTATATACATCTAAATGGGTGGTAAAAGTCTACCTAATATATATGTAGTGTTTTTAGTAGAGTACTACAGCCAAGGGTAGCTACAGCAATGATGCCAGATGAAACTGAAAAGCAATATATTTGCAATTAAGCACTCAGGCACACAAACAAGCTCTGGCAGAGCAACAAGTTTCTACCTGTCACATGATCTGTGCAGGTGGTGTAAGACTGTGCAAATAAATCTACAAGATCTTCCCTGCAGCAAATACAAGTTTGAAGTGGCTCCACTGAGGAATAAGCTGCTTCTAATTACCTGGCGTTTGCCTCACACAGTTACTTCCAAGCTTAAAGTTTCATGTGTGTATTTATTTAACTATATAAAAAAAAGCCATCCTACCACTTCAAAACATGTGGCAAGCTTTAGCAAAGTTCTGGAGTAATTATGAAGTCGTCCAAATGGCATGAAGAACAGAGCATTCAAAACTTCCACTAGCTGGGGGTTTTCCTCATTCTTCTCAGACAATTTCTGTAACAGCTCCTGGTTTTTACTCAAGAAGTCTCTAAATGATGGGACCATTGGGAAACAGAGGGACAAGAGAAGAAAAAGACAGCAAGAAATCAGTGATGTTTTATGTAAATGAGTCCTTTTTGAATTATGATAAACCAATAAAAATTATAAGGGCAAATGCATGCTGCTTATTAATCTATTGACAATTTCGTTTGGGGAAGTGCAGTAGTAAAGACATGTAGCTAAAACACAACACAACTTGTTTTTTACTTCTAATTTCATGTGCTCGGCCATCAGCCAGGAAGTTGACTATGTTGCTCACTTGGAGTGTAACCAATTGTCTTTTCCTCTTCACCACTTGATTAGTAAAGGACAAACAGGTGGAAAGACTTCCCCACTGCTTTTAGAGTATTAAGTTTCTAACACTGTTGATTTATACAAGAAGGCCTGAAACAATCTTAACTTTGCTCACATGCACTTTCCTAAATATACTAAAATAATTTCTTCCCCCTGCTGTTGTTCAAAGTCAAGAACTGACCAGTTCTTCCCCTAACTACAAAAATTACATCCTGCCTCAGAGAAAGGTGTGAAATCTGTTTAATCCTCAGTCTGATTTCCAAGAGGGAGAACTAATCTACTTCAGAGATGAGGGAAATGATTCTGAGGACAGTGTATTAGTACACAAAGCCAGGATTCCTTCATTGAAAGGAAAGCACACCTATTTTTCCCTCTCCTTTGCCATATGCGTGTGCTCACTGGTGCTGTCACATATGACACGTGCACTGAAACACATCCAACTGGGAAGCATTTAAACCACAAGCTGTAAGAATCAGGTGAGGCTGACAGAGCAGGCCCCAGGGACAGCAAAACAAATCAGAGTTCACAGCAGGCTCCCTACGAATGCTACACGATTAGTGAGATGCCATGTCACACAGAATACTGTACCTTGTCCAGGTCTGCTAGTGGTATTTGAGAACTCTGTTACTGAACAAGCCTTAGGAATAAAGTCTTCTTTAGAGAGAAGACTGTTTTTCTTAATTTTAAATTTATGTCCCTGGGCAGCTTGCTATTTTTAATTTTGAGATCTTCACATGGAGGTTTCTCTGTTGAAAAGCATCAAACAATAACAGAAAACACTCAGTACAACTTCTCTACTCTTTTAGAGGACATGCTCAAAAACCTGCCAACTGTGGAGACTTCCATCAAAGCTGGCACTTTTTTTAAAGTCAGGACTACATCTAATGCCTTCATGCTGCAGAACATCCACAAAAGATGGGCTGACACCATTAACCATTTACTTAAGACAGTATCCCTCAGGGAAGGAGTGGGGGTAAGTTCATCATTAGCAGCAAAGATATTCTTAACTTCCCTTTGCAAGGAGCAGGACAAAACTTGCACGACATCTCTTCCCCGAAGCGTTATTCACCTAATGAGACCCTGGTTGCAGTAGGAGAAGCTGTGACACCCAACAGTGACAACTGATGTGATGAATTCAGCATGGGTGATTTTAGAATGAATTATAAACAATCTTATACTTGAACCAGGATTTCCTCTAAGTCACCCTAAAAATCCTGACCAATGAAAAAAGATTCTTAGTGTCTCTCTGCAGGGGGATTCTGTATTTAGACTTTGGCACTGGTCCTCAAGTGCAGAATATTCTTAGTGCCAGGTACCTGTGTTTCCAAGAACTTCCAGTATCATCACTTACAGTGCATTCAAAGTGCTCCATAAATGTTAACGGAATTACTCCCAGATTACAGAATTTGTGAAGGAAAGGCAGCAATTCCACAGACAAATTAAAAATTACCCTCAGTGCAACAACTTCTTCAAAGCACTAGGGTGAAAGATCCAGCATGACTACTTTATTTCCTAGACAAAAATACAACTGAAATGAGAAAAAAAGCTTTATGATCTAGAGATCTCAAATGTACTGTCTCAGGCCTAAAGATGCAATTCCTTCCTCATATTTACAGCATCTATGCATGAAATATAGCAAAGAAACCTTGAGAGGCAGAGAAGATGCATGTGCAGAAGTGTTAGTTTTGCATCATTTTAAAGCACTTCCATAAACCTGAAGAATTCAAATAAAAGTGAATTCACATTATCTACTGTAGCTAATTCTTGAGTATTTTCTTGAGAGCGACATTGGGAAGAATAAACACTAACACTGAGAAATTATGAACATTTAACCTCATTTAACTAAAGCTCTCCAAAATTCACTATCTGAACTCTATGTTTCTTTGAAGGAATTTCCAATGACAAGCTTTTTTTCCTTCTTTCTCCACCTTCAAGATGAAGTAACTGAACTCAGCAGCATTTTAACCTGAATTTTTATCACAGTTAAGAGAAGATAACTTTCTCTACATCTGAAGGAAAAGGAATTAGGGTACTCAAGTATGCTGAGACCAAGTCTCTGCACAGTCATTACTACACACATACACTCTCCATTCTTTACTAACTGATAAAAATGGCCAAAAATGGTAAAGGTTTGCTTACATTGCTGGCTTTGCAAGGAGCATAAATCCTCCCATTACGAGGAAGTTTGTTACTGAAGTACAATACCTAATACAGGGAAGAAAAAGATCTTCAGTTACAAAATGAAAACATCCCTGAAAGTAGCAACTGTTGTAATGCACAAGAGTTTATAATGACATCTGTAATATCTTTTACTATACAAGTTATGTAGTACTTGAGAAACACTCAGTGTTACTGAACACTTGGCATTCACCTTCCACATGGAGCACTGAACATGCTTTACTACACATTCCTGCCACCATTAGCACAATGCAGAGGGCTTACTTTAATTTTATTTTTGTTTCTCTCAGATTTGGGCATGTACAGGATAGACCATTGGTTTCAACCATTTACTACTGCTAGCTTCTAATTATAGTCAAGATGGAAATTTCAAGGTAGGAATTTTCTCTTTTCCTGCTATTCAACATTCTACCTATGACTTTTCTCCATCACCATTAAAAAAAGAAACCAAAACCACCTTTTTCCAAGGGAAAAGGTCTCTGATTAGCCCATTTAGCAGATTATACTTGTGTTGCCTGACTGATCCTTGAAAGATGCTCATGGCATTACGCTGAGGTCCTGATGCCATACACATAAAAACATGTAAAGCAATAGGGAGCAAAGGGGCTGAGCAGAAGACAAGCAGTAATAAGAACAGAGATTAGATATTTCACTCTCTGAGGAATAAGAAATCAAAACCTTCTATCCTGAGTAATAAGAACCAATTTTGAAAATCCAGGTTACAAGAAAAATTCAAGTTAAAGACTAAGTAAGAAAATGAGGAAATACATATTTAGAATTATGAACCATCTATATGATAAACAGAGATGGAAGCTTCTTTAAGGGTGATACACCATAAGTTCATCACTGACCCAGCAAAAATATTATCGGTTGTGCTTGTGTTCAAAAAAAGTGCAAGTAATTGTCCATTCAAAATGCTACTGCACAACAAAGTTGATAAATTTGCAAAGTTGATAATCTTGAAATTTTGTTTCCTTAGATATTTTCAGATATGTGGTAACCAAGGTTACATTCAGATACAACATTTTTAGACTCTCTGTTAAGCCATTATTTTTCACAAAACCCTGTAGGTATTAAGTATGATGAGACTTCTGTCACATTTAAATAAAATTGTTCAGGAACTACAAGCTACTGAGGGGAAAGACAGGAGAAAAGGCTGACTGCATAGACCTTCTCTCCCAAAAGCATTAAACCAATAAAAACAATAACCAGGAAATTCCAGACTTAATTCTGAGTACTAAAGCAGCTCCAGCTTTTGGGTGAGAGGTGCAATGCCAGCTGTTTAGCAGGTATGAGGACAGAAGGATTTTCTTCTGGAAGACAATCTTTAGTTAATGACTACTGAAAAACCATTTCATAACCACAATGAAGCCCCAAAGGTAGCTTTAATTAGCAGCCTAGACATGGTAATTCTATCACATTACACTAAGATCCTTAATAAGTAATGAATATTTAGGCTTATAAGGCAGCAACCAAAGAAGGGTCTGAACCCAGACATTTACACAAGGAAAGCTGATGCTGTCCATGTGCTCCACTGGTGAAGACTGGGAAATACATCTCACTACAAAATGAACCCATTTGTGTAAAACTCTCCATACATTTCTAAATCACAATAATACAACAGTTATGTAGCTTTCCTTATGACCTACTTTCCCTTAACTCAGGGCTTGTTGCAGTCAGTAGATAAGCCTGCAGAGACTCAAGATGAGAGGGAATTGGATACTTGCTCAGTGTAACTATCCAAAAAGAGACTGGAATGCTTCAGGATGGCCAAGCTCCTGGCTTCTTTTACTCCATGAAGAAAGCTACTTAAAGAAGCTCCATGTTGACCAATGAGATAGCACAGCTTGCTGAACCTGCTTGCCATTTCCTGCAACAACTGGATTGCATTTGCATTGCCCAAATTATCTGCAACAGAGCAGAAAGCAATTCAGCTTACCTTATGAAAAAGCAGCACCCATTAACAGAGAGAATCTCAACATGGCGCTGTTCAGGTTTTTATCAGCACTTTCACCTCATGGCTACATTACCCAGAATCAGAAATTCAACAGTTTTAGATTAAATACAGCTCAAAAAATGAAGGTATTTCAGGTGAAACCATCAGGAAAGTGCAAATACTAACAGAATACACACTGTCAAAATGCAACTGTCTTTCATCTCTTTATCCAAACAGGGGGGAAAGCAAGACCTTAACTTTATCTTGAAAATATATTATTACTTTTAAATTTTGCGTTACAGAAATTTGTTGTGGAATGTAGGGGAAACAATATCAAGAAAAACATTAAAAGAAGGTCTTACCTAGACCTAAAAGAGGTCTAAGAACCTGAGATTTGATCTCGCTCAGTTTGAAATAAAACCTTCTCTCAGTAGCAGCCAACTCATGCAAACTGGCAATATATCCCATTACGTTTTTGTCTACTAAGGCCAGACAGTTGGCACCACCAGCCATCACATTGCTTATGTACCCTATCTGAAAGATGAAAAAGAGAAAAGAAAAAACAGAAGCTTTAGTATTTTTATTTTTACACTCCAATTTAAAAATAGAGTAATGCAATTAAAGCATATTTTTAAGAGCACCAAGTGATAGTAAGCATTAATTACTTTCAGTAACAAAATACTCATTCAATACTGGCTCAATATAAGAGTGACAAAAGTTGAAGATACATTTATAGGCACTGCTGTTCATTTTCCTAACTCTGACAGAGCCTAATGACAATAAACAGACTGCCTTTTAAGGTGGCTCATACAACCATGCCGTGTTTAAGAGATACTGACCTTAAGTTCAGTCACTTTAGAACTGTAATATGCTTATACCAACAACGTTATTACATAGCATCACTACGTCAGCTGTTTCTCCTATTAAATATGAAGAGAGAAGAACAAGCCTTTACTAGAATTACGACTGTGCTCTGGACAGGTCCATTCTGGACCTGGAATATGTCGATCTATTGATAAGAGTCCAGTTTATTGATACTGCAGTATTACTAACAGTAGTATTTACTTTCCACAGTAGTTCAAAGCAAAATTCTTCCCTAACATCAGCACAAATGCCACTGAGACGTTGTTCCTCACTAATTTTGGTTCACATGCAATGCCACACAGTAATTCAGTTTGAGCTCTACTTTTATTTCCTTGGTTGCTAAATAGAGGATTCCTTTGAAGCACTGAACACAGTTGTTCAACAAGCAACCCATGGGCCAATTCTGATATGCAGGAGCCTACCAGTCACTTGTGAAGAGAAGGGAATGGCGAGCAACCATCTTAGAGAAGGAATACAGGTGTGTGTCTGCATGCACAGACACCAAACCAGTGTCTAAATCTCTGCCCTTCCTAAAACACTTCCCAAACTGCTGTTCAGCTCAATTTAGGAAAGTAGCAGTGGTACTCAGAGGAGCTCAAGCAGAGACACACTCTACCCTCACCATTTCCTTTTTGTTACCTTGAACTCATGTTGATCTGAAACCCACACACAAACAACTTGGAAGAGGACAAGCAGAGTTCACACCCCTACCTCATGCCAGCATCAAGGCATATATGAGATTCAGCTTAATTAAAGAAATTGTGTAGGGGCACCTCCTGTCTTCCATTAACATCAAATGCACATTTTTGCTCAGATCCCCCTTTGATCTGTGAAAGGGAGGGGTAGGGAAGGAGACGGTGCAGAACTCACAGGGACCTTCTGCCAATCACAAACAAGAGGCACAATATTGGAATGGATTAACAGAAGAGAGCAGCCAGTGGCCTCAGCCAGCTGAGACAAGAAAGTGAGGAGCAACAGCAGTGAAGACTAAACACAAAGGCTGGTGAAACAGAGCACAATAAAAGAGTGCATTTCTGCAGCATGCACACATGGAAGGAAATGGATAAATCACACTGGAAACACCTCCCTCAAACAGAAAGGAAGGCCAAGAAACAGGCAGGGGACAGAACAATACTAACTGGGCCTCCTCTCTGCCCCCATCCAACTGTGCTCCTCAGTTGACTACTAGGAACCAATCATGTGGCCTGGCACCCCTAAAGCTCATTGTGCCACCAGCACTGCGCTGTTTCCTGAGGGCACCAGTACGATCTGTACTGACTTAAAGGAAATGACACTCACCTTACTACAGGCTAGTAACAAAACTGGGCTCTTAGTACAGCTATTCTCATTCAGATTCTTTTCTGCTGATGTCTCCTGGCCACAGTAATATAATCCTGGTTGGAAGTCTTTCTCATCTGCTAAGAAGAGGGAATAATCTAGTCCTGCTGCTGTAGTCCAAATACCATCACCACACACCTAAAATACAGGAGGAAGGAAGACATTTAAAATCATCATCCAAAGCTAGGACAGAAAAGTACTTAACTCTTTTAGTCACACATGTACATAATACACCTGCCAAGATAAGCTATTGCAATAACTGGCCAATTTTTCAACTTCGGTGTCTCATAATAAACTCCTTGCGCATATATTGAAAACTCTTTCTTTTCAGTTTTCTTTCTAATGGCTGATTTTTTTGCCTTTCAGTTACAAATCAGTTTTATTTTTCAATGGGCATGAAGTGAGCTTGATTAAAGTTGAAACACTATTCTCTCCTCTACATTTAACTAGAAAATCTATATAAATCTGGGAGATGGTTAATCTGCTGTACGTTAATTTGCATAAGGCCTAAGCAGGAAAATTGTGCAGCTAGTTTTCTATTTAGATGAGCACCAGAAAACAGGGGAAAAGCTGTGGTCTAACCCAAAAATTGTTATTTTGCTATTCACTCAATGTGATGAAAAGTTCAAAACAAAGAGAAAACCCACTGCCAAAACTCTGCACAGCTCTGGAAATACGGAAATAAACAACAAATGTGGTCGTAGTACAGCCAAGCTAAAAACGCTAGAAACAATTATTTAGAATAAAAACAGAGTTTGAAATATTTAGAAGCTTCAGCACTGCAACATCAATATCAGAGACCCAAATACAAGGTAAAAGTGAAATCTGGTAAGAAGATACAACCACATTTCCCAGTTTTAGAACTTCACTGTGGTCAAAATCCAGCAGAAGTCTGTGTAAAGGATTTCCTGGGTAGATTTTCACAAGCTCATCTAAAGATCATTTCACAGCATAAGCCACAGAAAATCAAGGGCCCTATTACTAAATAGCACAGATCCATGAACAGGTCATTGTCAGAAATCTCTGCACTCACTCGTACAAGAAGAGACCCTAAAGTGAAAGAAGGAAATTATTACAGAAAACAAAATACCTTTGCGAGGCGAGGGACAGTTGTTGGGGAGTTCAAGTGGCCAAGCTGGCCAGAGATATTACTGCCCCAGGAATACACCTGCAAGAAGCAGAGCTAAACATCAGGATGTACATTTATATACATGGAAACATACTAACCTATGGCAGTACAACACACCAAGTGTGCAAACACACACAAGTCAAGGAGGCAGGATTCATGTACCAAGAAGCATTTCCTTAATTTTCCCTGTCTTCCTACATTCTCACATTCAGAAATGGAGTGCACCAAATCAAGTCACAGCAATCTTTAAACATAATGCCGATGGTACACGCAGAACTTGGGCAGAAATAGAATTTATTTTCCACACTACTTCCAGGCTGCCTCCCGCAAACAGGAACAAAAGTTAAGAAGCAAAAGAAACAAAAAGCTAGAAAAGACCAAACATGATAACGATGTCAGATATAAACAATAAATGGTAACTATCGTTTGTACCTGGGATTTGGCAGTGAGTGCCAAGGAATGATGGCCACCCGCAGAGAGGTGAATCACTTCCTTACCATCAAGGCTTTTCACACACAGTGGCTGAAGCCTGTCAATCCCCAGAACCCGTAAGGAGAGGGAAGAGGGGCAGAAGGCAGGAAAAAGAAAAAATATTATCAGAGGTACTCTTAATGCAAAAACTCAAGGTTTTATTTTCTTCCCCAAAACAAATTAGAATAAACGAAGATATATGGAACCTTCTGGCAATAAACCAGCTTAGTCAAAATAGTAAGGAAGGGCAAAAGTTGTTGACAGACCTCACCCCAATGTGGACAAAGTCAAAATATCACCAAAACTGTTACTGATTACAAGGGGCAAAGTCATAATTAATTGATGCTTAGTAACAATACAGCATAAAACATGTTACTTGGAGAAACTTAGGTCACAGCACTTAAAAAAACAAGAACAAAATGCATGGCAGATACTTAAATTTGAGGATTTGAGACAGTTCAATACTCAAAATTTTCTACCAATCTAGTGAATAAAAAAGTATTTATCAAAGAATTCTCACCTTGGCAGAACATCACCATGCCCTAGCTGTCCTTCCTTGCCCTTCCCCCAGCTCCACACCTCTGTTCTTAGAGAGGGCAGAAGAGCATCAGCTTCACCACTGTAGGTTGGAGTCAGAGCCACAGTTCTCATTTTTGCCCGTCCTACCTTCCGTAAGAGCCTTGGGGAAACTGAGCGGAGGCCAAGAATTAGAAAAATTGCTGGTAACTTTGTGATCAGATTGTGTGTTACACAGTAACCACACTATTTAACAGTAAGTGATCAGAACTTCTTAAAGCAGTTTTAATTCAAACTTGAGAACAAAGGCTGACAGGTAAGACAACAGGTTATGGATACAAAGAAGTAACACAGGTGCTAAAGATAGACATTCAGTAGTTTTTACCAGGTGCTAGAGGACAGCAAACACATGAGAACCACGCAGTTATAATGAAGCAAATGAACCAAAACAAACTATACATTAAAGAAAGTGTTTTGAAAGAAAATATATCCTTGCAGTAAACAGATTTCAACAGTCCCTAAAACTCTCCTCAAATCCAAGATCAATACAGAACTAAACCATATACACATTCAGAGCAATTACTAGCACTAAACTCTATGAGGGAAGAAGGTTATTAATTTAGAAGTTCAGCAGTGGGAACTGGAATACCTATGGGGCGCTGGCTCAAAACCTGCTCAGTGCAGTGCAGATTACAGATCACACAGATTTTTATCTGCTACACAACCAACGTGAAAGATACCTTAGCATCATTTGGCAATCTGACTCCTCCAATGTGCTCACTTAATTCAACAAGAAAGACCATTTGTAAATCCACTGTTTTTTGTTTTCTTAGCATACAGTATCTGCTAGTCTTCACTCTCTCCACTGCTTTCAAGTCCTAAGATATCGTTTAGAATTTATGAATTCATAAACACCTTTGATAGATGATTAGATTTGTATTTAATAAACATTTGGGTTTTTTTCACTTATAAACCTCCACATTACTATAAGTGTTCCAGTGTTTTTTCCCCAACATGCTTGTTTACCTTGTGACAACAAGCCAGGCAGGGAAAGCCTTCGACTCCCTCCTTCAGACTCCTCTTCTCTGATATCCACTAAACTGGAACTCTTCTTCCCCTGCATGGATTCCAGTCTGACCTGCTCTTCCCGACTGTCCTTCAGAGCTTCTGGCCCCGGGGACCTGCTGCCCGACTGTGATCCTGGCTCACTCGAAGATGTGCCATAGAAGTTCATGACTTTCTTCAGGGACAAGGCTCCAGCCTCGTAGGTGGCAGCGACCCTCACCCCGACTGCTGAGGCACACGAGGCCACCAGGCTGTTCAGGGTGGATGTGCTGCTGCCCGGAGGGCCAGGGATACAAGCACCCAGCTGTTCCTCCTGAGATGGCTACAACCAAAGGGAAATTGGAAACCATCAGAGCAGACAGCACACAACAGCAGGATGATGATACATATTCACTATTCAAACCATGGGCTGGACTGAACACCATATTATGCTTATTAGAAATGTTTATTGTAAATTCCATATGTATTTTATGCTTAGATGTACATCTATTGCTCAGAATCATTTTTTTTAAAGTAGGACCAAGCACAATTTCTAAATGGGCTGGGCTTTGTCTATTGTACCTCTTTTGTAGCTCATCCATAAGAGACTGTAGGTCTGGGTTTCTAAATACCAACAAAAAAAGATCTTCGCAAACAAATATAAAAAGGGATATAATTTTAAGCTTATTTCCAACTTCTTTGCCTCCAATGAAAGTGCATCAGTGAGCATGCTTTGGTTTCAGACAAGTTCTCTCTTCAATGTGGTAAAAGGAAGACATCAATTCATGGATTCCTTTTGCAAGGCCTATGTCCCCTTACAGCATTGTTGTACCCATATAAGCTTAGTTAATAATCATCAAGTCACACAAGGGACAAACTCACTGAAGGCAATTCTTAGGCCCAGCACACCTTTACCTGTAGTAGCAATTAGCTGACTCACAAAAAAAGAAATAATGCCTAAAATTATCTCTGACAATTTGTTTGAATATTAAAACAAAGACAGCAAAGTCCCATTTCCCCATCTAATACACAGTGGAAAACAGTATTATTACAAATATTACAGCTCATTTTATTCTGCCAAAATACAAACAATCTTTGACTTCTTTAAGCTTTAAAGCTTAAGCTAAAGGTTTGTGATTGGTTCTGTTTACTTCATTCCTATTTCTAAAAGGCATACCTAGCAATACAGGAAAGAAAACTTGATTTGTGTAAGAAAGCAAAGAGAAATGAAGGATTTTACTAATGCTGAAACATTACATTAGACCTCATCTCTCCTCTTCACATTTATGTCAATTGTGGAAGATTCAGTGAATCAATTCCAATCTTGATTCCTTAAACTGTGCTCCGGAAATATTCCAGGAACATGGAGTTGAGAAAGGGAGCATGGAAGTACATGTTTCAGTCATTTCCCAATGCTGGAGTTCTTGCAAGAGTCTGAGGACCCCACAACTGCTAGAATCTATTTGTAATGGCAAAAAGCAAAAGAAAGAACAAATATTTTTACACAACATCCATTTCTCCAAAGTAAGTTTTCCTCAGAGTAAGAAAGCATAACTTGCTGAACTACCAAGTTACTGGACATATTCAAACTACAGGGGTTTTGTTATCATCAGAGGCAGTAACAAAAATCATTTATTAGCCACTGTGAAATTTATTTCCCAGAACCACTGTGGAGAATGTCTTACTGTAACTATTAAAAATATAAATAAATGAATGTCTGCACAACACTTTAAAGGACAAAACAAATTTTCAATATTCAATTTTCAGTATTCGCCTGTCAACTTTGAAAATTAGGCCACAGAACAGCAGGTTTCCTCACAGGACAGCTAGGTAATGACTGCCAGACTGCACTGCAAGATACTGTTACTAGTTTTCTGTCTAGTAACTTTTGGGTTCTATCTTCTTCCCTTTGCCCCTAATTACATTCCCTTTTTTTCCCCTCTCTCTAAAAACCAGAAACAAGTATTTTGTCAGGGAGCCACAAACATCTTTTGAACCTTCATGTCAAGCATTTTCTGATGCTTACTCAGAGATGAGTATTTGACTGTTCTGCTATAGCATCAAAACAGTGTTGTTGAATCATTCCACACCACACAGAGTAGTACTCACACATCTCCCATCCCTTCTTATGAGTTTATGCCACCCCTACATTATTAACATCAGAAACCTTTTGGTCAAACCTTTTAGCAATTTGTAATCCTGAATTTTTAACTGATTGAGAAATTAGACAGATTTGTGAGGGATTTGTTCCAAGTACAGAAATGAAACCTTTACTTAAAGGTAAATCAGGTGAGTATGAGCTTACTGCCCCACACAAACAGAAGCCCATGCATCAGGAAACAGAGCACAGAAACTGGCTTAGGTGGTTCTGGTACCGCAGACCATAAAGAGGAGAGACTAAACACCGTCAAGGCTGCCCACAATGAAGGCTCACAATTGAACAGCATAGAGGACAAAAAATTCTTCCACTTAAAAGTTGAGAACCATCGCAGTGAAAAAAACCACTTGGAAACTATAAAAACACCACAGCTACATTAAAGTAAGTTTTTCATTTGTAAAAACAGTAATGTTGTCACATATGCAAGAGAAGTTACAGCAAATTATGAGCTAGTGATTAGGTACCAACCTGTTCAGGTTCTGTACAGATGTTTTTATTCAGGCTCTCATTTAAAGACTGATCTGACAAACCAATTAAGTACTCTTTCACTTCTTTTTTGTCAGAGAACAGAGTAGTTCCCGAACTAGAAATTCCACTATCTTCCTGTCCATCGCTACTGGAAAAGCCACTTGGTCCATTAGGATTTAAACCAACAAGCGTATCTTCTTCCACAAGTGGTTTCTCACAGCCTTCACTTTGGCCAGCAGTCACACTTTTGCCTGCGGGGATGTCCGACGAGGGACAGAAAATGTGGTTTTCTGGTTGGTTATCAGACAGTGCCACACCCAGTGGGCAGCAGTGACTATCTGAAATGATTACATGATCTTCCTTGTCCGTCATGGTGATGAGAGGCTGACTGCAGTGATTGCATCTCTCTGGGATAGGCTTCATTTCCTGCACAGGGAGACATTGTACCAGAGCCAGGCTGTGGTAGGCTCCACAAGCAATCTGGAGCACCACACGTCCTGCCAGGTGCTCTACCTTCTGTGGCTTTGTCACTGGGAAAGTTGTTGTTATGAGACCAAGCTGGCAGCCACTCCCCCAAGCCCATATCTCTCTGCTCAGCGATAGTGCCAGCGTGTGCTCCTCTCCACATGCCAGCTGCAAAATCCTTACTGATAGCAGAGGGCTGGTTTCAGAGTCACAGATACTGACGAGCTGGGGCTCTGGCACACATGGCTGATTAGCAACTGCACACTGGCCAGCAGAATTGTCCCCCCACATGTACACCACGCCGCTCTCCGTCACCGCTCCATTGTGGAAGCTGCCAGCTGCCACTGTAATAATACGCTGTCCAAGCAAAGTATTTTCTAAGACAGGAGTGCTAACACATTCCTCAGGTCCTGATCTCCAGGGCAGCTTTCCAAAACTGTAGACCTCTCCACCTGGGAGTGCAGAAAAAAAGAAAAACAAATCCCAGTGTGAGTGTAAAACCAATTGTTAAACCAATAGAAAAATTTGAAGACTGCTTCAGACAGACAGATATAAATTCCTAGCTTACTCCAGGCTCAGCAAAACTACAGCTGTTGATATAAGATGGCTCTCTGTGATTGTTGTTGTTAAGTTCTACACCTCACATTAATGCTCCCCCTGTGCATGCATGTACTGTTAAAATAAGTAATGCTTTTCTGCTAAAAATTCTATTATACTCAAGTCAAGTCAGTTCAGTGTATCTGTTGGTCCTGTCTAATTTAACAACATATCAAGGACATACAAATGTGTATGAAGAGCACAAAGTACAGAGCTCATCTTTCCAAACACAGATCTAGTATCACTTCTAAACCAGAAAACGTGACAATAACTGAAGATTGTTATTGCCCCAGCTCGTTACAGCTAAGGTGTTAATTACCTTCTGTTAGCAGTAACCCATGATGGATTCCAAGGGCTGCCTGTAACACAGTCTTTCCGCTGAGGCCTGGAAGCCTTTCTGGAGTTACAGAGCAGGAACCAGCCTTCCAAACATAGACCAGGCCTCTCTCTTTGGCTCCTTCTGCCTCTTCTGAGCTACAGAGATTGGAGGAAATTGGAATACAATTAGGACATTTTCTGTGGTTCAGTAATGCCTATGTAGGAAAGGCTTAGGACTTCAGACCTTAGTTTTACTTTCACGCCAACATATTTAATTTACTATTATCAAATTGTAAATTAAATGCTATTTAAATGAAAAAGCAAGTTGTCTTCTATTGGAAGCCATTAGCTTTTTTTCTCATTTGTACTTTACCATGTACCAATTGCTCCCATTAATAGTGTATTTAAAACATGACACCTGTAAGAGCTCATTCTTTACACACTTTCATTTCTACCTCTAGAGATAAAAATGAGATTTTAATTGATTGGGTTTTTTCCTTTTTTTTAATTCTTAATGAGTTTCTCAGATTCAAATGAGCCAGTTAGTCAAATCAACTGAACCATGAAAAAAAATATACCCTGAAATAGTATGCAAGCATCAGGGCTTGCACGAGTGACTGGAACTATCCAAAACTGGCTTAACACTCCAACACACTGTGCTTTGAATGCTCAGTCAGCAACTTCTCCAACTCAGCACAAAGAAATTCCTCGGAATTCTGACAAGCCCACAGTTTTAACAATTCACAGAATCCCTTGATTTAAAAACAAGAAGCTATTTTAGGCATCAATACAGACCAACTTAAATTAAGGCTAGGCTTAAAGTTAAATTAAGAGGCATGCTTAAATTTCCTTAAAACTTTATATAGGCTAGACTGTTATCTACTCATAAAGAAAAAAGTAGGTTTAGCTCCTTATTTGACAACAGCCAAGTCACTCACTCCCTGCATAAATCAATGTTTGCAGCTTGACGTGAGCTTGTGAAATTAAATATATTAAGACAGCAAGAAAAGCTTTGATGGAATGACAGTCTTTGTCTAGAGGAAAAGGCACAAGAAACAAAATGTTCTCCAAACCTGTACCAAACCCAGCAAAAGCTATTCTGATACACCACTCTGCAGGCAAACCCTTGCAAATAGCTCTATTCCTGTAGACTGCGGATTTGTTAAACTACCAATGTTGTTAACTGTGGTGCACAGGACGAACAACATCTTTATACAATCTGCCTCTGAAGCATTCAAGTTATGAATAGCTAAGAAATCAAATTCTCTCTCTTAGCTTCTGTGTCCATCCCAAATATATTTATTTTTCTACAAAACAGAAATAAAAAACTCCAAATTTTAAAAGGTGGCAGTCTAGAAATCTTCTAAAATTCAAGTAAATAGTTTATTCCATAAAGCAAACACAGAATGAAAATGCAGAGTCCATCTTGCATTTCAAATGCATAGGACTTGTGTTTAGAGTAGAAATAAATTAAAAATGAACCAATCAAGTAATAGATACACAAAGAAAAAAAAAAGGCTTAAAATATTAATACAAGGTTATTTCACCTGTCGCAGTAGAGACGGACACACGACACGCGAGTAGTCCAAGGACAAAGAAGAATTGCTTTATTAGTCTATGCTAACATCTTTATACCCTTTTTCCTCAGCTACTGTAACATGCTACTATCAGCTGCTTGGAAACAACACTAAAGCTATCTTCATAACAAGAACTTTCCCAGCACGTTAACAAGCCATACAAGCAGTCAACTACACACTATAAATCCTCCACCACATTCTTGGTGCTCTTCTGCAAGGCCATCTCTGGGTGCAAAACATCTTCCCTGGTTATCTTCTTGGCTGTTCCCCACTGTGGCTACAGGTGTTCATACCATTGCTTTCTCACGGGGCTTTCTCACGGGTAAATTCTGATCGCTTTCAAGTCCATGTCCGAGAGGCTTTCAGGCCTGCTGTCAGCCTCATCCATCCCCACATTCACCCAAGATAAAAATACAGATTTTACACAGACGGGCAAAGCACTTCAAAGAACACAAAATGATAAAACTGAGAGTCTTCATCAACATACTGTGCACTAAAAACAGTTCAAAGCCTGATATTTGCACTTCTATGCATCTAGCAGGTCTTCAGAAAACAGTGTAAAACAAATTTGGACATTCACCTAACAGGATTTGTTACAAGAACATCTGATCTCTATCAAGTATCTCAGTGCAAGAAAGGCGTGGAAGAATAGTCTGCTGCAGGGCTACTGATCCAGAATCAAAATTCACAGGTGCAGGTACCAGACGGGATTTACTGCTCACTTGGGAATGTTACTTTCAAGTTTGTATCCTGTGGCTGTGGCTCCACAAGTTACAACGATCAGCTTAAAAAAGAAGTTGCTGTTGTGGCAACTTTAGTGCTCCAGACACAACTGCAGCTGAAGCTAAATTAATAATCTCCCCTTTAGTGCAAGTTTCAGTACAAGTTACATAAAGAGTGGGCTGATATCACTTAATTTTCCAGGAGGATCATGAGCTGGCCTATTTCAGGGAGCCTCTGTGGTTTCACCTAGTTGCTCATTCTCACCTTCTTTCCTGTGAGTCCATCTGTCAGTGGCAGCACTCCATCACCACCAAATTGTCCCTCTTTCAAAAGGAACAATATAGTTTTCACAAACTGAAAAACATAAAAACCAGCTATTTAATCACAAATAACATAAAGCAATAACAACAACAAAACCCAAAAAACCCCAAAGGTTTAGCTCCTGCAATAAATAAATAAACACTTCCACACTGCTAGGATGATTCAAGTATTTATATTTAGTTCACTCACACTGAGTTGGCAGACAGAAGCTAAACAGCCAGACTTGTCCTACCTACTCATCTCACAATGGGTCTATTGTAAGGATAGAATGAACAAAACCTCGTTCAAAGGCAGAAATTTACATCAATCTCTCTATACAATTCTCATTATACCACTCAAGAAACACCAAATTGATTCAATTTCAGTCATAAGACAGAATTCAATACTCAGTGAAATTTAAGGTGAACAGATTTGCATGAGCAGAAAATGATCAGGAGCTGAATTCCTAACTGCATTCCTGAACCAAAGCACACATCACCATTAGAAGGTGCAGTTCTGCCTGGGCAGAAATGCAGAAAGCCAAGTTCAAAACATTTCTTCATGCAAACTGGGAGCAGAGTGCCTACGGAGATAAAAGACAACCATGGAAGGCAAGGAGAAAAAAATGGCTGCTCTAGCTACAATTTAATTCTTTCAGATTTTGAAACACCTTTCCATCCTCATGAAGATACCTTTGTATCACTTTTCTTGGAAAAAAACAAAGTTACAGTTAATCTTTGTTTCTAATAATCTGTTTGGCTTTTTCAATATTAAAAGAACTGGGTTTTCTCTTGATCTACTGCCTTACTATATGAAATATCAAAAATTTTAGTTATATTCATGTATGTGTATAATCATATTTATTCAAACATATATAAATTCTTTAGACCTGTTGCTTTATTATAGTTGTTGTCTGAAATACACTGTAATAAAATCAGAAAATAAAAAAGTTAGTATAAGTCTTAAGACCCAGAAAAAGTAGTCTGAAGCTTTTGCATAGAGAAAACAGAAATAAATATGGCCAGTCTTGAATACAAGAGACAATATATGCAAACCTGTAACTCTCATACAGAAGTATCAATGCACACTTGGAAACAGTAATCATCAGGTTGATAAATAATTAAAACACCTAACAAAACCTCCAACACTTTCACTGGAGTGCTCTGAATAATGAATTACCAAGACGACCTTCATCAACAGAAACAACATAGCATGCAAACAATTCCAGTCTTTCAGATACAGGACACTAAAAAGAGTGATTTGGGCTTCAGAGATGGCAAAGAAAAGTCCTCAAAAAGGCAAAGATTTGATAACACGGTACTGTGGTAAGTCATAGGCACCCTGCTCCAAAAAAAAACCCCAAAAACCAGAGCAGACTTTCTAGGAACACAGACACACTTGTCACCAGAAAGATACTGCTTTCAAGACAGTCTCTCCTTCCTCAATGGCAAAAGAAAAAAACCACTTACAATTGTAAAAGTTAACTTCTAAAATATTAACAGAGGAAGTCTCACAAATATAAGGAAACTGTCATGCAATGCTTCAGTAGCAGAGGGTTGTTCAAACATCAAAGGAAAATGGAAGCGCATTTCTGGAACCTGAACT
The DNA here is from genome assembly GCA_034509425.1 of Eopsaltria australis. NCBI lineage: Eukaryota > Metazoa > Chordata > Aves > Passeriformes > Petroicidae > Eopsaltria > Eopsaltria australis. The sequence goes on from JAVTVJ010000030.1 coordinate 2,851,454, forward strand.
TCCTGATGTGTTCTTGCTCTGAGTAAGTACGTTCAGGGCTTTCTTTAGCCTGCAATTCATTCTCTTCCAAATGCTGGCACTTCCCCTTTGTGAAGGACTCTTGCTTCAAATAAAAAGATCCAGTGGATCACTGAATCAAAGACATGAAGGCTTTGATAGAGAAATCGAAGTATCAACAAATACACCATTTACATTGCATATAGTTATTTGAGATTAAGGAGCTGAGGCTTAAAATTCTTGACTTCTGGAATTTATGGACTTTTTTAAGGACTCAAAGAATTTTATTCATTTTCATGAGCCTCAAAAAAAATTTATTGTAATTGTCATAAAACCTTCTGATTGTAACAAAACAAAGTTAAAGCCAAGCATCTGATTAGCTGTTTTGCAAGACCTCCCTTCAAGGCCAAACTGAAAAACTATTTACATAATTATTAAGTAAGAAAGCTGCAACGGTGGTGAACTAGAAACTAAGAGCATGATAGGATGGCAGTGATAGATTTTCTTTTCTTTACAGAAGTTCACTCTTAGGGTGGCATTACCAAGCACTTATGCTTGTAAGGGAAAATGAAAGTCAAACTTTTCTTTCCACAGATGAGACATCTTTCAGACATTTTGAAGTCACTTTCACGTTCAGTTCAAGTTTTCATTCACTCCTAGGACAGCAAAACTCCCATTTCACAGCTAATACAAAATATAAATTGCTTTGCCACAGCTACAAACTAAGTAAAGTAATTGTAACAGAAAGTTTCTTCCTCCCAACAGGAATATGTAATTTTCTTTGCTTATTCTCACATTACACAGACATCATTTCCTTTCCACTAAGATGACCTGAACTGTTATTAGATTTAGCATTCATGGAGGTGAACAGCCAGGCACTAACAACACTCCTGCATGGAAGCTCAGTGTGATACCAGCACCTTCACTGCTCTGCCCATACTTGCACTGTCTACATTTCTGTCTCAAGGCTGCAAGAGGAAAGCAGCAAGGAGTGCCAATTGTGAAATGGGTTTGTGCTACGGACAGATGGTCACTGGCATGACACTGATGTCACACTCTCCACTTAGAGAGCTAAAGGCTGATTCTCCAGAAATCCAACGCTACCACACTGTAACAACTGCCACGGCTGGGAATGGTGGAGCAAACACTTCTCTCATTATCACAGCCTGTGCTCTTCGCTGACCATTTTCAAGGGAGCACCACAGGGATGAAGGTAACCTCACCTTCAGTGCTGAGCAGCAACAGCTGGTACACCCGTGACTTTGAGAAACACTAGGACTCCCATGAGTCTCGTGTGCTTATTTACCCACTATGCAATAAACACTGCAAATATCTCTAAAGCCTTCATACATGTTTACTTATGGATTTCCAAACACATTTTTAATACATTTGTTGCATCACATTTAGCAAGAACTTGCAGGACCAAGACTGCTTGTTTGTTATACAGAATTACCTACTCAGGTTCTGAAGAGGTGATCTCCAAGCTTCCTCATTCAAAACAAGAGTTGTCAACACCAGTCTGGTCTACACACATCATTTACTGTTGCTAACTGTGGCTTACACACAATGCGTGACCTGTTCAAGAAGCCCTTGTGTTTTGGTCAGCACTAATCACCGCTTTTAACATTGTGTGATTAAGATCTGCTCAAAACAAAACAAAACAAAACAACTGGCTACTGAAAGACAGTAGTGATCCCTTTGCATGAGGGCACAAAGCTTTTAATGCCAGTTCCAGCAAATGCAGGACGGTAGCAAAATACAGCAGTAAAGAAGTCGGAAAAAGACCCCAACACAGCTGAAAATTATCTGCTACAGCATGAAATTAATAATTTACAATTTACCACACTTGTATAAGACTCAAAAAATTCTGAATGTCCTTCTGCCTCTTTTTCTCTTGAAATTACACCTTAATTTAGCACACGCTCAGGTGCTTCCCTTTGTGAAGACAGTTCCCTGTGCAGAAACCGAAAGTGGTAAGTGTAGCTGGTTTACATAAACTGCTGCCCTACAACCGCAGGGATTAACCACAGATCACCTGAGACCACCCCGGCTGCTCCCCGGTGCCTCACCACAATGCTGTCGTGCTGGAAGGAGGTCTGTGACAGTGACAGCACGGAATGTCACCTCCGCAGGACACTGCAGGACAGCCGCACCATCTCTCAACACACTCCAAAGCTGAACTGCATGCACCCCTGAGCACGCAAGGCAGGCAAAGGGACAGGACTTTTAAAAGCAAGTGGAAGATGAAAGGCACGTCAGCTCTAGCTCGAGGGTCTCTCTGCACCCAGAGGGAGGAGACCTTTCGGACCCTACAGAAATACACCTCGGTATCTCCGCGGTACCAGCCCATCACAGCGCGCTCAGAGCGGGACACGCAGGGTCCGTCAGAGCCGCTCCCCAGCGTCCCCGCAAGCCCGCAGGCTCAGCGGGGGTGGCGCTCAGCGGGGGTGGCGCAGGGCCTGTCCCGGGTGCCGCTGCCGCTCGGGTCCCGCAGCGCAGGTGCGGGAGGTGCGGGGGGCGCGCGGCTCCCCTCAGGCGCAGCCCCTCCCCCCCCGCGCGCCCTTCCCGCGCCCCCCGCGCGCCCCTCGCGCAGCCCCGCGCGCCCCGCACCTGTTGCCGCCTCAGCCGCGCGCTGCCCGCGGCCCCTCGCGCCGCCCGGCTGACTCACGCGGGGGCGCGCGGCGCGCAAGGGGCGGGGCCAGCGCCGCGCGAGCGCCGACGGGTCCCTGTCCGGGACAAAACAGGCAGAGACCGGAGCGACACGTGGGAGGGCGTCGGGAAGTGCTGGAGGCGCAAAGAGCGAGCCCGGGCATGGCCCAGGCGGGATCGGGGACAGCGACAGTGACAGTGACAATGACAGCGCCCGCCCGGCCCTTCCTGCTCCGCAAACCGGACAGCTGCTGCTGCCTTAACGGGGGACCGGCCTGCGCCACGGCTTCCGCAGGGCCGAGAGAGAGGGAGAGCTTCCCCTCAGGACCGGCCATATATCATATATATATATATGTATAGATGTATGTATATGTGCATGTATATGCATATGTATATGTGTATATCCATCCCTATATGGGTATATACATGGGTTTCCATTCGAACAAGTTTTGTAAAATGTACTTTGGATGTTATGTCACCTCTTAGTGTTCTGTTTGTTATGTTGCCTGAAGCTTTCATTTAAAAGCCGTGGTTCCAAAGATAGGTATAGGCTCTCCTTTATAAATGCTTATATTTTTCTAGGGATAGCTATTAAACATTTCTATTAGAGTGTTTCCTCCACTGACTGGAATGCTTGCTCCATATTTTTTCCAATAACAACAACCACCAGCTATAAGCATGCTTTCTTCATTTATCAGCTCTGGATACCTGCAAAGGTTGGGTTGTTCGCTTGCAACAAGACGCACAAGTTGTTCCTGCCTTCCCAGGACATTTTTGCTTTAAATAAATCCATTTGCTCAAGGAAAGAGTGTTATTCTTAGACAACAGTGAAGCAAAGGGAAGGTTTAATGTAATGCACTCAGATGAAAACTGAAGGACCTAATGGTTTGGTGTAAAAATACCAGAGGATGATGTCTGCTCCCTCAGCCCTTGTCAGCATCTTCTGTGTGTGGGTTGGGTGTTACTCCTGGGAAGTGGAGTCCTGTGAGTCCTGCTCATGGAGGACTGAAAGAAGGGGACTTTTGTCTGTCCACATCCAGGGTAAATCCACTGTTTGTCCCTGCTCAGTACATAATTGATGAAGCCTATGGTGGGCAGGATTAATCAGTTTGCTCTGGTTATTCTGACATATGGACAAGACTGTTTTCTATCAGCTGCAGCTCATCACATCCGTCAGACACATAACCCAGCAGGGAGAGGCAGGTCCCCACGCTGATGTAAATGCCAGAGCAAGGACAGGATGTGCAGCTCCTGCAGAAAGCACAGCTCAGCCACACTGCTCAGAAAGCACAGCTGAGAGCCTAGAGGATAAGGTCTGAAGCCTAGAACTGCTGCAGGCAGGGAGGGAAGCCAAGGCCTGTTCCTGTGTGAAATCTACCCCTTCATTGTCCAATTTACTACACTGGGATTTGCTTATCTGAAGGAATGCGTACAAACAGAATGTTTGGATTTATTAATTCTCCCTCTTCAGGTATGAAAAATGTTGGCTGTTTTTGGAGGGCATGTCCCAAAAGAACTGAAATCAATGGAGCTGCTTCAGGGGTGCATTTGGACTTTCACAGAAAAACTGCAGAAATCACAAGGCTGCTTGAGGCAGAGACCTCATGCGAGTCATGTGAGCTGTTATTACAGACACAGAGGGGTGAGGAGGAGCAAGGAGAAAAAAAGAGATTTAAACAGGACAACATGGGAGACGTGCTGTGTGTAAGTGCTGTCAGACCAGGATGCTGCAGCTGCTGCTCAGAGAGAAGGGGCTCCCAACAAATCCAAGACCTTCAGCACATGGAAGCAGTGACTACAGCAGAGGTATTTAATATCACATTGTGATACTTCTGCACTGAGATAGGCTAAGCCTGGGTGCTTCCACTTGTGGGAGTGCAAAACTGTCCCATTTGCTTCTAACCAGATAGCGTCAAACTTTGCAGCTTCAGGCTCATGAAGCTACTGAAAGAGGAATCTGTACCTAAGATGCCAATAAATGCCTTTGATGTGATGAGCAGAGAGAGAAGATTGCACTCCAGCAAGTTCTGTGCCAATGAGGGATTGTAAAACAGGGAGGCAGCCAACAACCTACAGTTCTGGAGGAGGCAGCATGCCACAGATTGCAAATCCAAATTATAATCCATTCAATATAGCTGCTCAGGAGGAGCTTGCAGCCTGCTTGCCATTCACTGCTACCTTTTTTATGGTTGTGTAGTGCACAGCACTGTTATGTTGTATGGGCAAAATTAACTGGCTGTGTAAATTATACAGTGGTGAGGAGGAGGTGAGGAGTGAGGGATTAAGGGGGAGAAGAACACATAAATGTAAACTTCCTGAAATATCACTTCTGCATTTAGTTTTTGGTTATTTAGGGATGAATAAATGAAGGGTAAGGGGGAATAACATGCATTTAGAGTGATGCTGGCAGAAGTACCCTCAGCAGTTAAGGCAGCTTTGTCTTTGTGTGTTCTGAGAGAGCGCTACCCTTTACCAGCACAGGGACACACAGACAGCTGCTCCCCTTACAGACAGCACTGGAGATCTGTGACTGATGGAGAGAGAGATGGAAATGCTGTGCATTGCTCAAAGCCCCTGCAGTCGAGGAGAGAGAAAAGAAACTCATCAGCAGAATGGTAGTTTGCCAGTGACACAGTCTGTCCCCTTTTCCTATGGCAGCTGTCAGATGTAACCAGAGCATTCCTTTCTCTGCCCTCTCTGCAGCCCCTGCAGCTCCACACCCTCCTAAACTGGAGGTACAGGACAGAGAGACCTTGGAGTTACACTGGTTCTTTCCAGAAGCAGGATGTTGTGGAGAGGTTCAAATGGGTGATGTGCAGCATCCACAGAGCCAGAGAGGAGACATTTTATCCTCTGGTTATTCCAGCCTTCCATCAGTACTTAATTACCGAATAACCTGCTAGTAGCTTCTTGTTCTACCCAGCAATCTAAAACACACCAATTTCTTCATGAAGCAGAGACAAGGCATCCCGTTTGGAGCTGCCACATCCTATGTACATCTAGAGAAGCTGTGTGAAGGATCCTGTGCAACTGTGTACAAGGGCATCAGCAGGTGAGCCACATTGCCTTTCCAGTGCTTGCTGAAAACACCTCTAATGGGAGATAAAGGCAAATCAAAAGTCCAGTTTTGCCTTTAACTGGGATATTTCCAAAGTCTCATGCCAGTTTATCAGGGAACTCCCCCACTGCAGCCATGGAGGCACCACAAAGACTCTTTGATCCACAGCAGTGTGCCAGGAGATTGTCTGGCTGAACCAGGGAGGGAGCAAAGGTTTTCCTTGAAGTGAGGGATCTCTGCATGATTGAAAATTTGGGCGTGAGGTCATGCTGCCATCACACAGGGGCAGGAAAGCTGCGAGAGGGTGGAGTGGGACCACTGCCTAAAGGCATGCTCTAGCAGTACCTGGACAGCAGCACAGTGCTTCTCTAGCCAGGTGGGCTGGCTCCCAGCTCACTCCTAATGAACACAAGATGGAGGAGGTTTGTAATTCCCTTCTGAGCTTGGCCTGAGTGCCTCAGCAAACCTTGGGTGTTTGCCTGGGAGACTGTTAATGTTATCACGCCAAGCACTGAGGTGTTTCATGTGACCTTCTACTGTGACCTGACAGGATCAACAGGCAGTTGGTGGCACTGAAAGTGATCAAGCTGAAGGCAGAGGAGGGAGTGCCCTTTACAGCCATTCGGGAAGGTAAGACACAGAGGAACATCACTCTGGAAGAGCATTTGTTTTAACCTGGAAAAGCTCCATGATGTCTCCCTCAGTCCTTTCTTGCTTATTCAATGTGCTGGCTGTCCTTCTCCCAAAAGCCTCGGTTTCCTTATCCTCTCATGGAGGAGATTGTGCTGGAAACTACACAGCTTTTGCCACTGCTGCACTGGGCAGTTGTGGACTTGTTACTACAACCATGACAGTTTCCTGGCTGATACCTGGAGCATCACAGATCCCAGCCTGAACAGAGATACTTTCAATAAAACTGATGTTTAATAACATCTGTCATTTCAGCCCAGTGAGAAATTCTTCTTATCAGTCAACTTTGTAAAGCACTGGGCAAAATATCTGCAACTTTCTCAGTTTCTTGGAGAAATAAATGCTTTTGTGCAAGTACTTGATTTTGGTGAATGTATTTGCATTTCCCTACAGACTAAGTTGACAAGCCTGGTTGACTGAGGCTTCTCTTTTCATCTGCTGCACAAGCCCAAGAAGACCATAATCTGTTTTCTTCCATACACAGAAATATGCAACTGTTGTGCCAGTCTGTTTTATGGTATTAGTGAAAGCTATCAATACAAGACGTCACACATGTGGGATTTTTTACTTCTTACTGCCCTTGTGAAACTCGGGTTACTCTTGTCATGGGGATGGGAAGCCAGGGACCAGATGTGCCAGCTTTCACAGAGCAGCACTAGCACAGAAGGACTCTCATAGCATTCAACTCAGAATTGAGGTCACTGAATCCACTCCAGGTTTATAACTGTAATTAAGACAAGAAAGTTTACTAAGTCCTTAGTCCAATTCTTTGTGAAAGCAGAGACACACCTAAATATGCCTATTTAAAGAATGGCTTGCGTTACAGTTTCCTATACACTCATTTGCTGTGGTGCTTTTGCTCTGCATTTACACTTGTAGCCCACCAGTAAAAGAAGCCTTAAAAGCTTTATCTACATCGAACTAATGATGCGCTAAAGATCAGCACCCCTTTAACATGCTCTACTGGACAGGCTGAGAGTCTTAACTTCATTCATTATGGGAGAAAACAAGGGTGATCCTATGAAGGGTCTGCTTTAAATAGGTCTTTTGTGTACTGCTGAGCTCTGCAGCATCTGACACCTCAAATTTACAATGTAAGTCAGTAGCAAAAACAAAGCACAAGATTTATTAACGCGGCGCATTCTCTGCTACCCTGGAGGAATGCGCTCCCCTGACAAAGAGACGCTTCACCCCAGGAAGCCCCGCAGAGACAAAATGCGTTTAAAGCTCGGTTCTGGCAGTAGCACCTGACACCCCAGCAGGGGGTTGTAGAAGCAACAAAGTGAGGAGCAGTTCCCAAAGCCTGATGGAGGCACAGGCGCGGAATCCTCCATTTTCCTGTGGACCCTCTGCGCCGCTTCTCTGGAGCAGTAGCTCCGGTCATACAGGATTTCTGTGGTGTCACAGCGTCAGGTTATGCTGTTCTGTAGCACATGGGCTCTAGCCAGAGTATCTTTGATAGGTTCATAGGCAGTCAGGTGCAGTGTGGATGGAGCATGTTTAATGTCCATACTACTGTGCACTGGGAACAGACTGGTGGTAGCTAAATGGACTCGCATCAGTAGTAGAGGCAGTTTAGCTGCAGCAACACCAAGCTCTGTGTAAGAACTGCTTTGCAATCTGCTGTTTCCAGCAGCTGTGCTGAATCAGGCATCCCTTACTGCTCAGCAGTCTCAGTACTGACACAGGCTTGGGCCACAGCTGTGTCACACGGTGTAACTCTGGCAGTAGGGCTTTTAGAACCAGGTGAAATTGTTACAGTCGCAAAAGGCAAAGTGCTAATCCAGTATAAATTTGCTTTGCCGGCATGAAACTCTTCAAACATCTTTTTCAGATTGTCTGAAAAACAAAAAGCTTTTAATCGTGACCAAAACTCTGCTCCCACAGCTGGCCCATGCTCTGTATTGTGTGCTTCAGCTAATTCAGCTGAAACAAGATTGTACGCCCATGCCTAATTTGAATGAAATTTGTAGGACTGTGTGGTCTGACAGTAAACTAATTTGGTTTCAATCAGCAGGGAAAAGTGGGTCTGGAACAGCTCTGAGGCTATTCTGCTATGTCAGAAGCTGAACTAAAATCTCGAGCCAGGAACATCTGTTTTTTTGGGGCTTTGTTGCTTCTGTCTGTGCAGTTTGTGTTCACTGTCTGTGAACAGCTGGGTCAGATTCTTCAGTTGTGCAAGTGACCTACAGGCAAGGTAATCCCAGCTTCACCTCTTGCCCACATCCCTCCTCTGTAGAGAGTTGCTGCAGTATTGTCTCACACCCAAGGCAGCAAATGATTGACCTGTGCACGCTCCTCCCCCCTGAAGAGTTTCCGCTGAGAAATTCCTTTCAGGAGTGTGTGGCTGGAGCCTGCTCTAACAGAACAAACCCAGTGCATGGACAAAAGGCTCAGAAGGCTGCAGCTTTTGTCTTAGCATAAGTCAATACTCTGTGGTCTATATGGGGTTGGAGGCTCTTCCATGTGCTGTCCCCTCCATCACCACACCCTGGATGTACCAAGGCTTGGCAAGAGCACATCAGGACCGAAGGACCAGGACCATGCAGTTGCAATGATGCTTTTCGATAGTTAGGCTGAAATAAAGCTTGCCAAAGTTTTATAAATAAAAATGAGCTGCTATTCACTCCGTGACTTCATCATCTCTGTTCTTAGAGTTTTAACCAGAGACAGTAACCAACATGCACAGAACAGATTCAGAATTTAGCTGATATCTACAGTGATTTCTTTTTGCAGATTTTGGCTTTGTTGTTGCGAAGCTGGAAACTGGTAGAAACTCAGCTTTTCCCAGAAGTCTCTCATAAGGGCCATGCTGAGGGCACACACCAGGAGGTGGATGGGAGAAGGATGAGGAGCTCAGTGACAGGCTGGAGGCTGCAGCATTCTAGCTCTGGGAGCTCCCAGGTCCTGCCTCTCATCATTTACCTTGAAACAATTACTTCTCCTCAGCTTATAAGCTGAACTGTGAACTGCTATTTCTGACAGAGGCAAGATCCCACCTCTGAGAGAAGGATGGGTTCCTGCCAAGCCTGGAGCACTGATGCTTGCTTCTCTGCAGAGCTGTTCCATCTTCCTTCAGGCTCAGTAGCTGCCACTTCTTACAGAGCTGCCAAGTCTGGACTATTACTCCCCAGTTTTTTATTTTCACTGCCTTGTTTTGTGCACGATCTCCTTCCACTTCCAGCAGCAGTAAAGTTGATCTTCCTTTTGTGTTTTCCCAGCTTCTCTTCTCAAGTGTTTGAAACACGCCAACATTGTATTGCTTCATGACATTATCCAGACCAAGGAGACACTAACATTTGTCTTTGAGTACATGGTGAGTCGATGTTTTTCTAGCTTCCTGTGGAGCCAGTTCAGGGAAGTACAGGGAAGTGGCTGCAGAATGAATTTACTGCACTATGAGACATCTACAAAGAAATGAGTTGTAATGCTTTAGTGCAATGATTGATTTTCCTTCTTGATCTCCTGCTTTCCAGCCACACAGCCTTACTCTTTTCTTTCTGTATGTGTGACAGCTGTATGCAAAAATGATTCTTGTGTCCACTGGGGTGGCAGACATTATTTACCTCTATTTCTGCCTCGCCAACACAATAAAAGTACTGTTTTTGAGCCACAGCAAGGATAAGGAATAATGATATGAGCTCACATCCCAGCTGGGGTCAGATTTGGCACTGACCCCAGTGGCTCACCATGACCAAGCTGTGAGCTCTCATGGGGAGACCAGGATACCAATAAAAATCTCCACATGAATCTTGCTACTTCTCTTGCTTTTGCTGATAGTCAACCAAATTATAAAGACAATACAGAAGCTATGTCTTATTGCAGCTTTGTGATTAGTTCTGGCACAAGGATGAATTCTGTTAACCAGCAGCTTCAGGCCATAAATGCTGGGGTGAGATAACAGCCCTGATGTGACCCAGAATTTAAGCACATCCTTGTGTGCTGCATCAGACCAGATGTTCACCAAGGTGAAATAGGCACCTTTGTAGCAGTTGCATATTTTTCCATTTACAGAAGAGGCGTTGTTGGAGAGGCATTTTACAGCAGAAGCCTTGCTTCAAGTTCTTCTCTTTTATTTAGCACACAGATCTAGCACAGTACATGGGCCAGCATCCTGGAGGACTCCATTTGTGCAATGTTATGGTGAGTTCCTTAGAAGACTCATATCCCTTAAGGCATGAGGAAGGTGTTATTTTCCACTATGTATGGTCACCGTAAATTACTTACTAATCTTTAGTTGTTACATATATGACAAAAACATTGGAGAAAATCTGCCTTTGATGATGTAACACGCTCCCTCTCAGCCTCCAAGCCTTTTTTCAGTTAGCCCCTCTTCCTGTTTTCTGAGCCTGCAAGTGGACATTCAGCTTTTGTGAACAATGACATCTTGTGGCAAGGAACCTATCTCTACACATATTTGTATTCTTTTATTGTTACAACACATTACTCATCTCTCTAGTTAAAAACTCTCAAATTTCACTCTCTCCTCACTTGGAACTATCTTCATATTTGCAGTCATTTAAGTCCCAATTGCTTTTGGGATTGGTTGACTGGATCTGAGCACAGCCAAACATGTACCCTTACTTTATAGATTAATGTTGTAATAGTCTCCTGCTCTTCTTGGTATGCATCTTCATATTTAATTAACTTTCAGGACTGCTGCTGCACACTGGCTTAAGGTTTCAGTGCAGATGTCCTCAGTGAATGCCTGGGTCCTTTTCCTGAGCAACTTCAGTTAATTTATCTTACAGCTGTCAACAATAACTTTGTATCTTATCAAACTGCCTATTCATCTGGCTTTGTCAGATCTCTCTGAAGTTCCTCACTGTCACTTCTTATCACAACTAATCTAAATACTTCTGTCATCTTCAAATGTTGCCACATTGTTCACATCTTTTTCCAGACAGTTGTTAAGCAACACCAATTCTAGTGAAGTTTTTTGGGGCCTCAGATTTTAAACATCCTTAAAGCTCAGATACATCTGAGATGCAGTGTGGTAGTTTTGGCACAGATCTCGAGGGTTCTGCTACCAGACGTGCTCGTAAAGCACACAGAGCACATGGCTGTAAGATGTGCTCACTGGCATTTCTGTGAGTAAACACTTGCCAGCTGCTCTGCTTTCCTGTCCGGAATCCTCACTGTCAGCAGGAACTGAACTGCAGAATTATTTACTGCCCCTTTAGGAGGGTCATCTAGCTTGCTTCATTTTTGCTGGCAAATGCTATTTGTTTTTTCTGAGTGATTCCTATGGAATATGATATAAGTATGCAGAATGTTACAGGGACACTTTTCTGGTTCAAAAATGACCTATGGGTGTCACTGTTTTTCCTCCTCTTCAGATTAAACTTCTGGTGAAAAATGTCTTTTCTCTGGTGAAGTCTTACTGCTTTTGCTGTGTTTTGTTTCTATCCACTGTCCAACTCCATACCTTGTTTTAGCCTAGCTTATTTTACCCCAGGCTTATTTAGACTATCATGACGTGGGAGTTAGATATTTATTTCTTGATTTCCTTTCTTGCTTGTTTTTCTTCTTGCTTGCTTGCTTGGTTCATCATATCTTATTTGCTGCATTTTTTAAATCAGGTCCCCATGTTTTCTCCCAGCTTGAGGCCAACAGTTCCCATTGGCAGGTCAGTCAGTTCCCTGCTCCACTGGTGGCACGTGCAGCAGCCATGGAATTCAGTCAGCTGGTGCCATCTGGCTCAAGGGGGCAAACCTTCAGCTCCCTAGGCTTTCATTTTGTTGGGCTGTGTCTCTTTGTGTCTTTGTCTTGAGCACTGCAATCAACACAGCTGCTGTTCTGAAAGCTGGGTCTGTGTTTTGGCAAGCTGACCTTGCTCCTGCAATCAACAGTCCATCTCTAAAGAAAAGTTAAATTTCCAAAACGTGCATTTACAGACCGCAGTTAAACTGCCCTCCTGGCCAAATATTCCGCCCTGAAAACCTCAGAAAGCTGTAGGGCAGTCATAACCCACCACAGTTTTCTCTTCCTCAGCCAGCTCTACTCATTTTGGGGATTTTTACTGGTTTGTTACTTGCTTTGTTTCTGCTTTGTTCCAGGGTTCTCCTAAAGTTCAGAGTTAATGTATCAATTCAAAGTCACACAAAATCATTTCGGTTTTTTGTTGGCTTTTTCCAGCTCTTCATGTTCCAGCTTTTGCGAGGCCTGGCTTACATCCACCAACAACACATTCTTCACCGGGATCTGAAACCCCACAACTTGCTCATCAGTTGCCTCGGTGAGCTCAAATTAGCCGACTTTGGTGAGTCACAGTTTGGATGCAGCTGTATCTCTGCTCAGACCAAAGCTGTAGCATGCATATAGATCTGTATCCACAGCCAATTAAGGCAGAGAAGCATAACCTTTTATTGAACTTCAGGAAACTATTTCTGTGGTCCAGCTTTTCTTGTATTTATACTGATAGGTGCAAGGATTAACCTCATTTAAGTCAGAGCAATTACTGCCATGTAAAACTAGTTCAAGAGAACAAAGAGTCCACTCCTCTCTGTTCAGAAAATAATGTAATGTGTGGAGTCCACAGCAATGTGTGACCCAAAAAGCTTTCTTGGCATTGGTTTGGGATAGCTGCTTCAGTCTCAAATGACAAAGCCCTGCAAAACACAGCCTATTGCTTGATCTAATCTGCCCCATAGGTATATTCCAGAAACACTTTCTTTGTCAATTGCTTGTAAGCTGCATTGAGATTACTTGTGTTTAAAGAGAAAATAATGTCCTGTTTCCAATTATTATCATCTATGCACTGTACAGGTAGAAGGACTGTCCTAACACAACAGTTTTTTGTTGGTTTGTTGGGGTTTTTTTTGCAGGCCTTGCTCGTGCCCAGTCCATCCCCAGACAGACATACTCCTCTGAAGTTGTGACACTCTGGTACCGGCCTCCTGATGTGCTGCTTGGAGCTACAGCTTATTCTTCTGATATAGATATCTGGTACTGACCAATATCAAAGCGTCTGGGGCTCCCTGGGAAAAATCATTTTTATCTGAATTAAATTAAATCAGCCAAAGTTACAGTAGATACAGGTGTAAGTAGAGGAATTAACACCTGTGAGCAGAAAATGTGTGAGTGTTGTGGAGTTTTGTAGAAGTTTCATAGAGGATACATAGAAGTTTTTGGGAATGATGTCACTACATCTCAGCTGTGGATTGTCGTCTGATAATATTTATGAGAGATATGCATCTTGTCTGGTAACATGTATGAAGCATTTTCACATCTTGCAACAGAATACTTTTGCACAATGCAAGTGTATCTATGCAGTCAGCTGAGTCAGGAGTAAGTCTCTACAGAAATGGCTTCATGGAAAAACAACTGATCCACAACTGCACCATCAACTACTTTGGCCTTGGTAACAAAACATGTCATTAAAGGATTTCTTAATGAGTCTGGAGATAGAAAGGAATCTGAGATTTTCATTATTTCTGTGATATTTTGTCCTTCTTCTCAAAGACCATGTCTCAGACTATGTATTTTGCACAGGAGATGGGCTGTGTCTGTTAAGGCCTTGTTACCTTATGAGCTCTACCCCAAAATCTTAATGTGTTTGGGAATCAAAAGGAAACAAGCTGCACGTTCATAGAAGGGAGAAGGGTCTCTGAGCATGGGCAGGAGAGGATGAAGGCTTTGCAGGGTCCCACTGGCCTTTAGGGCTGGCTTGGATGTGTAGCTGGGCTAACTGTAATGTTCAGCAACCTTCTGGCTCACTTCTGCACCAGCCTGAGCCCACTTCCAGCAACACAGTCCTGACGTACTCATGGACAGCTCATGAAGTTGCAGGAGACCTTCCTTATTCTGGGCAATTTTACATCTGTAGATGGTATTGCTGCTTCATCCTTTCTTCAGACCAGTTAATCTTCTGCTTGTGCCTGTCCCACCAAGACTTATTCTTAACTACTGCAGAGTCAAAGGCCAGGAAAGGGTAGGAGTGCAGCAGGCTCAAGAATGTGCAAAAGGGCTGGCTAAGTTTACAAACAGCAAAGCTCCAGGTCTTCACAGGCTGTATCTCCCTCCAGGGGTCTGCAGCTTATCAGACACTCCAGTGACCTAAGTCTGGAGGGTAGGTCAGGGAAACGGAAGTTTTTAGATTGTTTACTTCCCTAGGACTGCTGCTAATTTAATTATTTAAAGACTTCTCTAAGGAGGAAAACCTTGCTAAATTCTAATGGCTTCCAGCTGCTAAGCCAGTCTAAATAGTTCTGTCTACTGCCCCCACTACCTGTCATTTTTCCCTCCAGACAGTCTCTCAGAAATGTCTGCTGAGTTTGAAGAAGATGCCTGCCTAGCAGACTAGAGGGTTTCTACCAGGCATAAGCCTGTTGTTTTTTTTCCCTGAGGGCTGACCCCTGTCCAAAGCCAGCTATGCACAGAAAGCGTGTCATTTCTGCCTATGCAAAACCAACATCCCCACTGCATATCTCTGCTCTGGTGTAATGAATAGCAGCATAGGAGTGGTGTACAAAGCTCCCAGCTCTAACAGCACAGTGCTCTCCATCCCACTGGACTACATCCACACTATGGGCACCTTTGTTATAACGCCTCCTTATAATAACAACATTCAAAGTGTTTGCCCTAAAGAAAGATGTCATGCTGAGAGAGTAGAGAGTACTTCAGTGAGCTCTATTCAGTAACTTCCTCTAACAAGAGTCATTTATTATCTTGATGTATACTGCATTTAAGTTCAATTTTTGTCTATTAGGAAATAATGTGAATTCACACAGATGTTACTTGTCTATTGGGAAGAAAGAAAAAAAAACCCTATGTCTTTTGGATGCTGCAATTTACATGAAGGCAGGTCAGAATGCCCTTGGTAATGGTATGAGAAAGTGGGTGTCAAAGCCTTGGTTTAAAGAAACCAATTATAACAAAATAAAACATTATGGCAATTCATGCATAGTGTGCTTGAGCAGCAATACTGTCAGTGGGAGGCACATGGGAAGTGAATGGGGCCTTGAATAGATGAAGAAAGAGATATAGAAGGAGACTCGGTCGCTCTTGGACTAACTAGAAAAGCTGCTTTAATCTCTCTGTATCTCTTTTCTCTCTCTTTCTTCTCACTATCTCTTCAGGACTTTAGAAGATTCAATTAAGGGATTTCAGGGAGATTACACTGCATATCAGAAGGACTTTTTTTTCCTTTTCTTGGAAAACACCAAGTGCTTTATGCACAGTCACATTAGTGGCTGCAAACACCATGAGTGCTTTAAGATGTCTTCTCTTCAGTCAGGCTTTCCTTGTATAATCGTCTATTAAAAAAAAGAAAAAAAAAGAACAAAAAAAAAAAAAAATCACAGTGATCTTCCCTGGTAGATTCATGTAGAATAGGAGTTCACATGCAGTCATTTAACATGGACCTGCCAGGCTCACTACAGCCTTCTCCTCAGCCTAAATATTCACAGTCCCCCACTATGCCAAACTGGGAGATCCTGGCTAAGGGCTCCACTGTACAGACCAGGCTTGATGATGAACAAGAGGAAGGATATATTTCTGGTTAAATATAAAATTGCCATCTTCTCATGCCAAAAAAAAAACCCCTAACCATGGAGAGGGAACTCTGGGATGCCACAGAGATATCTTAGATCTTACTCCTGATGAGAACCTTTCCACTGTGTGATGCAGCACTGCAGACTGAGGACAAAGTGCACTGTTCAGACCTTCTCCAGGGATTGCAAATACAACTCTACTGTCTGAATCAGCTCTGCTTATGCTCCCTGAATATGCCTGTAACTTCTCCTACTACTTTAGCTGTCACTGTTTTGATTCGTGTGCATATCTGGAACTTGCTATAATATCATGTCTAGGCCTCTTCCCAAAAGATCCCTCCCTCTGCCCTATCTCTTCCCAGGGCAGTTTTATAGGATTGAGACCCTCTAAGAAACTTATGGACTGGAAGGGATAAGAAGACTTGAGAAATTAATATTAGAGGGGAAAGAAGGAAAAGGGGGAAAGCAAAACAACCCCAGGCCTAAGTATTTAGTAATATTTAAAAGTAAATGCTTTTGAATCATCCTCATTATCAGAAGGATCCTCATAATGCTGTCAGAGCAGCAACTGTAACTCTCAGAAGGAAAGCTGAGGCCTCCAGTGCAAGGCTAATATGACTGCCATTAGTTTCCAAAGGTCCTGCTCTTGCCAGTCTGATGGCCCTTCCTAGCTGGGATATCAGAATGCAAACTGTGTGGAACACAGGGATCACCATCACTTGTTCCAGAAACACAGAGGGCTGTTTCTCTTCCCCCTACAAATCAAGAGTACCTAAGTTGCTTTGACCATACACAGCTGAACTTGTGCAATGCAATCAGAGGATTACAGCAGCCCCTGTGGTTGCAAAATAGGGTGAGCCATCTGGGCATGTACATCAGCTGTGAAAATAGTGTTGGTATGACACTGGTCTCACTAGAATCTATCTGTGGGCTCCACAGTAATGTCTAATCATGTGGTAGAGCTATGAAACACCAAAAAAACTCCGTGTTGCAAAAGCTGTGGATTAAGTTTCATGGTGCCTGGACTCTGTAAGAGGATATTAGACAGGCAAAGAAGCTCATCTTCTTGCCAAGGTTGGGGTAGAGGAAGCTGAGGGAAAGTGCAGCAGAGATGTTTATGAAAACAGTGTTAGATATGGATCTGCAAACAGGCTTGGCACCACCTGGTGTGCAAGGATGACCAAAAAAAATACTGCAGATGAGCTGCATGCCAGGGTTTCAACTGACCACAGCCAGGTGGGAAAAGCAACTGCAGTATTGCAAAAACAAGGTGCAAGGGCTAACACAGGAGGACAGATGACCAGGAGAGATTGCCAGTTATTGTTCAGCAAGGGAAAATAATACTTTCAGAGCCTGTAAGACAAACCTGGGTTTTCAAGAGTTGAGCTTAAAGGACTCAACTATGATATGATCAAAGAAGAATGAGACTGAGACCCGAAAAGTTGCAATGGAACTTAGTGAAAAGACAGAAAAGATAGAAAAAAAATTGAAGGAAATTATCAAAAGATAAATGAGTGGAGTTTTACACCATATAATAAGAGATGGGAATCGTTGCAAATAGGCAAGTCTACCTTGATCACAACTATCTCATAATTATTGCCATGGGGACTAATCCACCTTAGTAAAATTAAGCAGTTTTGCAGGTGTTGGAGTTTTTTTTTAAGCTGGCTGGTTTGTTTTGATGCAAGTGCAGAGCAGGCACAACATAAAAATAAGAATATTTTAATTTGCTGTTATGACCACATCCTTTATGCTATGACATCTCGCCTCCAGCTTTCCAAGGAAGAGCTAGTTGCTTCTGAAGAGAAATGGCTATAGTAGTTAGTGCCTTTGGGTTCTCTCTGCATCTCATATGTCCTTCAAGCCAATGAAGTTGTAATAGTTTATCTCTTTATCTATCCCTGTTTATCTTTCCTACTGTTACTACTCCAATTTTGCACCCTTTTCTTATGGGAAGTTGCAGTGCTTAGAGCATGCTGCAAGATCAGGGCTGTACAAGATGGTCCTTCCCAAAGGAAACCTTCCTGACTTTCCACAATCAGTAGGGGTTTTTATAATGCTACATCCTATCACCATAATATAAAGGTATTACCAGTTTTCACTGAAGCCTCTATTTATTTACACATATACAGACATCCCACATGTTGCCTTGCTTCCCACACACTCTCACTGGATGACCTGGGGTGGGTGTACAATACTGGCATATGAGACTGGTACTTTTCAGACTTGAGCTGCAATATTTATATATATATTTATCGGATTTATCGCTTATATGAGGATTTCTGCATTTACAAATCAGAATTTCTGAATTTCCATTCCAACAACTATCTCTTCCTCTCTCCCCACACATCCTAACAATCATATTATATATGTCATTTATGTGAATGAGTTAATACCTTGGGTTTCTTGCAGGAGTGCAGGCTGTATATTTGTGGAAATGATCCAGGGTCAGCCAATATTTGCAGCAATCTCTGGCATTCATGAACAGTTGGAGAAGATCTGGGCGGTGAGTAAAATACACCCTGAAATGGAAAAGAAGAAGAATCCATTGCTCCAGCCTATCTTATTTTGAAGTCCTAAGCATAGATCTTGTGAATAGCAGAAATAATTTGGTCTAATCTGCCAAGTTCATAGCAGACTTTGTAACCCATTTTATATTTGGCAACTTTCTTACAGACACAGGAGTAAATCAAATGGCTTCCCTTTGATGTTTGTCATCTCATCAAAAATTTAAAGCCAATTAAAGTGACATCAAATTGAAGAAGGCATAAAAGGTGTGCAGGTACTGCAAATTCTGTAGCTTCTTTTTAAATCTTTTACTTACTGTAGGATACAGCACACCACATTCTCACAAAGGAGCTCTAATGCTGCTCCTGAACTACCTTGAAAATGGCAAGACCCTGAGGTTTGTCAGAGATCCTTCTTCATTTTAACTTGGCACATTTTGTATTGTCCAGTTTATGGTGCAGCTCTAGAGACTGATTTGGCATAACAGAAAGTATGAAATTACTTTATAAAGGTAGCAGTGAGTGAGAGCAACATATTCAGGAGCTCCTTAAGTTTTTTTTTTCTGCTGGGGCAACAGCAACACAGAGCCACATCCCTAGTGCAGCTTGGTAGAACTGAGGCAGTCAGCAGCACTGACAGGTTCTGTGTGTTCCTGACTGCTCGTGCTCACCCTGTTACTGACTCAGCAGCAAGATCAACCTATGGATTCATATCAGGTCTTGCTGTAGGTATCACTTGGTCTGTTCAGCCTGGAGGAGACTGAGGGGACACCTCATTGCAGTCACAACTTCCTCATGAGGAGAAGCAGAGGGGCAGACTGATCTCTTCTCTCTGGTGACCAGTGATAGGACTGAAAAAATGGCCTGAAATTGTGTCAGGGCAGGTTTAGGTTGGATATTAGGGAAAGGTTCTTCACCCAGAGGGTGGTTGGGCACTAGAACAGGCTCCTCAGGGCAGCGGTCACAGCCCCAAGCCTGCCAGCACTCAAGAAGCATTTGGACAACACTGTCAGGCACATGGTGGAATTCTTGAAGTGTCTTGTGCAGGGCCAGGAGTTGGGACTCTGATTCTTTTGGGTCCCTTCTAACTTAGCAGATGCTGTGATTCTGTGATTCTGTGTCTGCCCTTACACATCTCCTCCCAAGGATTTACTCTTCTCCATAGAGTGTTTCACAGACATGGTTTTTCAAAGGGAAAGGATAGAAAAAATGAAATTCAGAAAATCATGAGGAATTACTTTACCGCCTTTAGACTGCGTAAATCTGACTTTTCCAGCTTTACCCCTTCATGCAGAAACACTCCTGCTTGGTGGGGTTTTCCTCTCTGCTTGTAACTAGGAATGTGATAAAAAGTCAGACAAGTGCATCCAGTTCTTAGACTTGAGTTCAGTCCATTTAAATAAATGCTGGATTTCTCTTTCATAGAGAGAGGGGGGAAAAAAGAATTACAGAGAAAAAAAAATCCATACTTGCCCAATTAACAAGGTTCAAAGCCAGGGCAGAGTCCAGTTCCTCAGAGTGTGAATGAAGGCTATCCTTACATGTATGTCTCTGAAATCTCTGGATACATTTCTTGTGGTTTTGCATTAGGGGGTTCTAGCACTATCGTAATTTCTCTGGTATTATAACTAATACCATGATTAATAGGATTTGTGCTATAGAAGGCAAAAAAACCCTCTTATTTAAAAATCATGAGAAGTTTAAAGAGCTATGAAATAATTAGTGCTTTTCACAGGAGGTTTTATGATATTATACAGCTTGGAATGAGGCTCTGTGTTAGACCAAGATTTCAAAGCTTCTTAGAGGCTTTCCATGCCTAACTTGAGATATTTTGCTGAGTGTGAGGTTCAGAATGGGGATTCCTACTGTTTTCTAATAGTCAGTTCCTTTCATGTACGAGGGGTAGAGGCACCCTGCACTGGTACAGAGACCATCTGCATTTGTGTGCAGTGTGTATAACCCAGCACGTTCATCTCCATGTGGGACTGTTGGTTCAGACACCATATGGATTTATGGCTGGAAAATCCCCCTTCTGTGAAATGTGTGCCCCTCTCACATGTGGTGCTACGTGAACTGGGCACCCTGTGACTTTGTTTTCTCCCTGGCTTACTCTAAATGAGAACAGCTCCTTTACCCAGCTCATCTTCTGGCTGCACAAACAGTAGCAGTGATGAGCACTGGTACTCAGGAAGGCATGGCACAGGAGCAGGGCCAAACAGGAAGGGAAGGCTGGCAGTGGTAGTTATGGAAGTGTGGCATCAGTCAATGCCAACTGCAGCATCTCCAGTTTGCTCATGGCATGGGGAGCAAGCAAACCTGACAAACTTAAGATCCACCATTCAAATTTTAAGAGGCCAAGCATATGATTTGCAGGCAAAAACTCCCATCTTATTGAGTAACATCATGCTGAGAAGGACTTCATATGGGCTGGATTAGGCTACAGAATGCCACCAGGGTGCTTCTGTTGCTGAGCTGAACATGTGACAAGTGCCAAATGAGTGACTGCAAGGCTCCTCAATGTAAAATAAAACTTCCCAACAAAATTAAGCAAAATCAGCTGGGTTGATTCCTTCAGCTTAGCCATCACAAGACAAGTAAGCAATTAGAGGGCAGAGAGGAAGGAGGACAATGATTTACACCAACATAAAGCACTTGCTGAAATACAGACACTATAAAAATATTTCTGGCTGAAACTGTGTCTTTCCAAGTGAATTGAGCTGACCTGCACCAAAACCTTTCACTATAGAGTGAAGTACAGAGAAGCTGCTTTGTTTTGTCTGATGGCATGGACCAGAGAGTTAACATCTAGATTTAGGGTGGATACACAACAGGTAAAATAACTGTCAGAGTATGATTAATTTCAAATAAATCACTGTAACACGTTGTCTGATTTGGCAAGGAATCTCACTAAAGGTCCAGGGTGGGGAGAAAAGAGAAGAGAATGGAGGAGAGGAGAGGAGAGGAGAGGAGAGGAGAGGAGAGGAGAGGAGAGGAGAGGAGAGGAGAGGAGAGGAGAGGAGAGGAGAGGAGAGGAGAGGAGAGGAGAGGAGAGAGGAATCACTTGCTCCATTACATTGGAAAACAAAAAGAGATGCAAGTTTACAGGTTGGAAAAGCATCTTTTGTAAAGGAAAAGCTTAGAAAATACAAATATAAATTCATACGTCTTTCAGTGATTGGTGCTCTGAATACTTTTACTCCTCAATGCAGTAAAATGTAAATATTTGCTGAAATCCTTATGTAGAAAACTGTAAGCACACACAAATAACTATTTTCTTAAATTCTTCACCAGAAGAAGCAGAATGCTGAGCTGACCCTGGCGAGTATGATTTTATTATGCACTGAACTTACCCAGTTGCCTCTGATCCTGTAGAACTGATGTTTGACAGCTCAGAAGAAACCTTGAAGAATGAGGGCCCACTGAGCAGGGCTTCCTGGAAAGCTAACAAGATAGCAAAAAGAGCAAATTCTGGATTCAGGTTCAAATTCCAGCTCTTTCCTGTGCATACAGAGTTTGTTTTGGGCAGACCTGCCCTACTCACATGACACACACACCAGTCAAAAGGCATCCTCACTCAGGCCTGTCAAATTACCCTTGGTGCGAGCCAACTTCAACATCCTCAGCTGGCTGAACACTGCAAGGCACCTTCTCTTTGGGGAGCTTTCAAGCTTCCAAGGCTGATTTTGCAGGTGAGCAGAGACAGGGATACTCCCCCTTAGTCTTTGCAGTGGCAGGCTGAGTCTGTAAGCAGTTTGGAACCATGGGCCACAACTGTGCTGATGTGTGCCAGCAGTGAGATGCCTGCCCTGCTTGTGGCTGTCTTCTCCAGGTAGCTGCAATTGTCACAGCTGTTTCCCAGCTGTGAGGGAGAAAAACAATCAACTACCAGATGCTGCAACTGCAACAAGCTGGCTTTATATTTCTTCCTTCTTTAATGTATTTTTTTCACCGATGCCTGTCTTCTCGCAATCTTAATACAAATTTTTGTGTAGTAATTTTTGTCCCCATATCATGTATCTCAGCTTACATTTTAAGGAACAGGAATTGTCTATCATATGCAAAGGGTAACTAATGTGAGACAAATCTAGTGTTGGAGAAGTGAAAGTGAATAAAAACTCTGAAACTTTTCATGTTAAAATTTCACTTTTTTAAGGAAACCTGATAATTCTGGGGGTTATCTGGATGAAAGCTTTGAATGCTTGGAGCTAGCAGTACTGATTTGTGCCACCATTTCACATGCTGTGCACTCTTCTTAAATATGTGGCTTTACCTCTTTAGCACAAATCATCCACATCAATAGGAACAGGGCACTTTGCATGTGTTAAGTAATAATAATAACAACACTAAACATCTGCAGCTGCAGAAATCCAGATATGCTTGATCTTACACATTTCAGCAGCTAAAATGAAGTTGGAGGAGGCTTTACTGGCCCAGACTTTGCTCAGTGAGCAGCTGCTGCTGAAACCCACAATCCCCAATAAAGGCCAAAGATACTGCTGAAGCTCTGTACCTGGCTGCAGCTACTAGACCTGACTGTCAGCTTTACTTTTTCACCTCAGAAGAGAAGGGTTTCTCTCAGCGCTCTCAGCCTTTGCTGCTGCTGAGCATCCCAGCTGCTGCCAGTGGAAGCAGGCACAGTGAGTCCCTAGTGCAGGTGTGGGAGGACACCTTCAGCACTGGAAAGGGCTCAACTGTGTGACCCTTGGGCTGCCAAGCACAGGCAGCAGTGGCACCTGGCAGTGGAGCTGCATATGCCTTCACTGATGCTCCCGGCAGCAACAGCATTCAATCTCAGCAGGAGCCTTTCTGCTACACAATCAAGTGCTAAAATGTCAGCGTCCTTTGTGCACAGTGGCAGATCCAGCACAGCCAGGGCAGTGTAATTCTGCATTGCTTTACAGGGAAGGCCACTCACTCTCCACTGAGACTGATTCCTCCAACTCCACACCAAGGCAAAGGATGGGCAGAAAGAGGATATTGTTCTTCTCACTCTCTTTCTTCTTTTGCAGGTATTGGGGGTCCCAACAGAAGACACCTGGCCAGGACTTTCCACACTCCCCAACTATAACCCAGGTAAACTCATAAGAAGGTCAGCTTTTTCTCTGAGCCACCAGCCACTCAGTTGTTGGGTCAGTAATTCTTATGATGAAAAATCCTGTGCTTTGCTGTTACTAAATCCCTTGAGCCACTTAATGACAGTGGTGTTGTAGGACCTACAACAACATGGGATTGGCCTACACAAACAAAGGTACATGTGTGGCAAAGTTGCCTCCCTGAGTGCTGGTGTATGTAAATCTGATGGAAGTTTTCATTGCTGCAAGTCTCTCAGTGTATTTGGGCTCCACTCCTCAGTGCAAAGGACCAGTGTCTCCTGGTTTAGACTGGAAAAGCTGACAGGCACCTGGAGATGCAGTGTGTCTGAACTCTCCTTATTTTTATGGAGATTGGTTTGGGGACCTTTAAACCTCAGCTTTAAAGGTCACTGTCCCTGATTTTGATGTGGGCAAGGTGAGAAATCTGTGTGATTTACAAAGCTGGATTCTTTTATTTCCACATGGGCTGGTAGAGAAGTCTGTGTCCTGGACTTCAAAGGGCCAGTTGTCTCTTATTTTGATGTGGGCAGGTTGAGAAGTATGCTTTGAAAAGCTAGCTCAGTCACTCTCCCTCTCCCTCTCTCTCTCCCTTTCTCTCTTTCTCTTTTTGTTTAATGTTTTCTCCTGGGAAAATATATTCAAGTGTCAGTGAGGGGGAAATGATGAGCACTGATTCTCAGCCTCTCAGCAGGATCATTCTGTAAGAGAAATATAAAAGTGAAATATTAAAAACCCTAGAATGTGAAATTCACCCATCCACAATCTAGCCATTCTCTCTCACTTATACCATAGGAGAGTGGTGGGGGGAGCCTGTCTATCTGGAAGGGGAAAAAAAGAACAGGGGGGAGAGGAGGAGGGAGAAGACGTGCTTTGAGCAAGAGGTTTACAGGTTTAGTAGAGCATAGTAACATCTTTTCAAAGAAGTGGGTGTTGCTCTGTGACCCAGTCCAAGATGCCCCTCCTTTGATTCTGGTGCATGAACACTAAACAGCCCCCATTTTCACATGGTAGCCGAGATTGGCTGAACAATAATGTGGTCTCACAGTCGAAAGGACTGGAATCTTTCACACAATTAGCTGAGACACATTAATCAAACCAGCGTGAAATGGGAATGTGTCGCTGTCCACAGCAAGTTTAATTTGGATAGCAAGCAAGCACAGAGCAGACAGCTGGAGGAAGCATTTTCTTCTCTAAGTTATAGAAGGCTTAAGGTAGTCTACAAGTTGAGAAGAGTAGTCTGGGAGATAAAGAAATGCTTGTGTATGGGAGTAACTAATAACAAAGAGTTTTTTTTATGCCAGTCATCTGCTAAGACAAGGCCTCAAACATACAAACATACAAACTCTGAGTGGTGCTGATTGGGTATCCTGATGCTGCATAGAGGGACAACCTAAAAGTGCAAGCATTAAAGCTATCCTAGCAAAGAAACTTGCACAGACAACTGAGAGTGTGAGTGCCTAGAACTACTCTGAGTAGTGATTCCCTCAGCTCTGTTTTGTCTGAGTAGCAGTGCTGTCCTCTGCTGCTGCAGAAGGTGCCAGTGGCAGGGCTGGGAAGGGGTGCACAGGCACCTGAGCAGCAGGGCAATAGCTCCAGTGAAGTCAAGTTGAGTTTTCAAGTCTCACTTGCTTTCAGACTTGGTAGAAAGTTTCCCTAATGGACTCCAGAGGGGCAGAACTGACCTGTGCTGTGCTGTGATACTGGGATGCTGGTGCCTTTTGTGGCTGATCAGGCAGAAATGCAGGACTCAGAGGACATGATTCTGTTGGAGCATCCCAAGGAGCTAGTAAACACATGGAAGAGGAGTGCTATGTCAGTGTTTGGGGCAATAGCTGTGTTAGCTGGAGAGGCAATAATATCCCTTTTGCCTCCTGAGAGCCTAAGGGGCTGCAGGCTGTTCCAGCCACATACTGGAACCAAGCACTTGGCTCCCACCTGGATTATAAACCAGTCTGGACAGAAGAAGGCTAGTCTAAAGCTGGACTATTTGCCCTACTCATGAACTAAATCAATTCACTTTTTGATGGGACTGCTGGTAAGAAGACAAATTAGTCTCTTTGTTTAAAGCTATTTGCCATTTATGTGCTTCTGGGCACTTCCCCTCTGTTCCCTGAAGCACAAATGCTGTTTCCCCCCCAGGACATGCTCAGCCCGAGTACAATCTGTAGAGTCTGCCTGGGAAAACCTTCTCTCCTGGGGTTATTCCCAGACCATTTGTGCCAATCTGGATGCCTGGGTTGGTTCAGATAAGCAAACAAACTTTGGAGCTCTTCCCCAAATCTGATGGTTTGAATTCTTTTAGCTAGTCCTATTGATGTTCACACTGAGCACAGGCAGCAAACAAACAAACAGGTTCCTGCTCGAGGCAAGGAACGAACACGGGCAAAACAAAGCACTGAGGTGTGATCCTATTCTCATTGAAGTTGATGGCAAAACTCCCACTGGATTCAGCATCGTAGGCTCAGCCCCAGACTGAGACTGTTACTGGAAGAGTTCCTGGGCCAGGTGGGTTAGTAGGAATCTTTGAAATGAAAGCTGGAAACCTTTAGATGTTTTCCTATCAGTGCTTTTGGCTTGAGCACATCCTGCTGCAGTCTGAAGAGGATACAGCCTGGGCTGTGGGGTCTGTGAGTCAGGCACACACAGGGCAGCTGGAGGAAAAGCAGCTCCCTGCCTTCTCTATGGGCAACTGGCAAGGGATGAAATGTGCAAAGGAGTTTTTGGCTACCCTATGCCCCGGTGTCTTCTTGCACAAAGGGGTTCAGGAACAGCCTCGTGCCCATTCCCTACAGTTTGCCAAAGTCCCAACCTGACTCCAGGTGAATGGGAAGGATGGATGAGTAACTCGTGGCCAGCCCTGCAGCTTGTGATCTCACCTCCTCTCTGCAGGGGAGATACTTGGGGTAGGGAATTACATGCAGCCATAGGGCTTGCAAGCAGGTTGGAGAGCCATTCCCTGGAGAACATGAAGGATTGGGAGGGCTCCTGCCCCACATCTCAGCACACTTGCTGGCTGTCTCCCTGGCTCCCCGGGCTTACCAGCCCTACCCATAGTGACAAGGCTTTGCCCTGTGTTTGTTCATTTATTCTGTTCCCTCATTTTGCTTCCCCTGAAAGAGGCAGTTGTAGCTCTGTTAACACTATTTTTGAAAGCTCTCATGCTGTGTGAGCTCAAATCCTTGCATTAATCTACTGCTGTGTTCATTTCACTGCGCTGAAAAGCAGTGAGTTTAAATCCCCTCTAAACACCATTGGTGACACCAGAAGGCCAGTGTTTTGATCCAGCCCCATTAATGGTTACAAGTTTGAATCTAGACAGCAGGGGTCAAGGGCAGGAAAGGATTAGGAATCACAGCCCATGACATTAAGCTAGTGCTTTTGCCAAACTGGGAATACTGGAGTGCCCAATGTACCAAGTTAGGTTTTGTTTCCTTTTCCTGACATTTGGATTCCAAGGAGTGGGGAACAGTGCATATTTATTTATAACATGATGAACTCACTAGAGTGAGCTTTATTCCCTGGTTTATTGCACGGGCTGACTGATGAAGTTTCCTATGCCAGGTAATACCACCTCACAGAGCAGATACAAGTTTCACACAAGGCTGTTTGAGATGCAGCAATGACTTTCAAATGAAGCCTAGGTTTTCATGTATCCGCGGGCTTTGGTATGCTGAATGAGATTTAGAAGCTTTCCAGAGTCAACTTGTGCTCCCAGGTAGGGATTTTCAGTGTCTGTTGCTTTTCCAAAATATCACCAGCAGATGGAGGCAACAAGCAGCAGGCCCTGAAAAGCGAACTTCCCATGACATTTGTGAAAATGCAGATGAAGTTTGCATTCCGAGTGCTTTTCCTTTTTTTTTTTTTTTTTTTTTTTAATCACACTTTTTATGCTGCTGTTTCGTTTAACAAATGGGATGGTTGAAAACTGAATTCTAAAACGATGAAATTTTTATTGTCATAATAAACTGCATGTGGCTTTGATCTCACAGGGAAGAGCAGCAGTGTAACTAATGTGCAATGTATGCTAGCCAGGGTGTAAGGAAACTTCCCATCTGTGTGGCAATGGGCACAGCCGGCACTTTCCAGCCTGCCACACAGACAGAGCTCTGCTCCTGTCCTGCAGCCACAGAGATTCCACTAATGAGAGAGATTTTCTCTGTGAGCCTGCAACCCCACTGCCTTCATCCAGCAGCACTTGGCATCCTCTTTCTCTGTCTTCATCAATTAGGAAAGTTTAACTTTTGTCCTCTGGCTTGCTTGCCTCGTTATCAGTTCATTAGCCACTTCCACCTGGGTTTTCAAATAGGAAGGTATTTCCTCATTAGCGCACACTGCCTTGCATAAGGATAGAAAATAACAAACCTAAGTGCTACCTTTCAGATCTACTCATATTGATAAAAAAGCCAATCAGCCTTACACAATCCCATCATTTTATGTCTAGATCATCATTGTGAGATGATTAAATCAGTAGTTCATCCACTTTTTGAAATGATCTAAATATTCTTTATCTCTTACCTTTACGAAGTAGCTGTTTACAGTGATTTACAATTTTAGATTGCTCTTAATCTTACAGTAGGGAAAATATTTACTGCTCTGTTTTTACCCTGCTCCACACAACGGGGCCTCGGCATTCTCTAAGGATTTGTCTATGTGGGGTCAGTCAGGAGATTAATCTGAACTGATTTGAAGTGTATTAGTTAACTGCATTAAATCCTAGAGCAGAGACACACTGTTTTCTTACTCATATCTTCAATTTATAATCAAAGCTCTGTGTACTCAAAGTGGCAAATTTGGCAGTCCTCACTCAAGCTGAATTCTTCACTGAGAGATGTGTTTGGACAGGGACAGGAGCAGTTGGCTCACTGGCTCTTACACTCTCCCTTGCAGATAATTATTAATCTCCAGGTTACATAAAAGATAAATTTAAGTCAAGAGGCTTGCTCAAGACAGCAAACACTATAATTCAGGTATTCCTCCCAGTTCCCAATAAGCAAGCTGATATTTCTATTTCTAATATAAAGAAAATCCTGTTTCCTCTTTGGAACGTTAATCCTGAGAATGCACTCCACAAAAACGAAGTGACATTTCACTTAGGTATCATTGAAACGTTTTGCCCTGCTCTTACCAACTGAACATGCATTTTTAAACTTCTGTGTTAAACTCATTAAAGAATATTAATGTTAAAAGATTTCAGTAGAGTTAAAGCACAACACTTAAGTAATCTTGACATTTTTACTAAATATTTAATGAAATTGATTTATTACCATAGAATGTTTTCATCTCACAAATCAAATTTTTCTGACAGAAAGTTACAACATCTGAAAGTTTTTGGCCAGCTCTGTGAAGAGGCAAAAATTTCTACCTCATACAGAAAAAATTTTTTCCTTTCCAAACAATTTTAAGAATTGTTTTTCTTCTGTTCTGTCTGGACACTTTACACCTCTACCCAATATGGATAATTTATTTCTACACTTTTATTACAGTCAAGGGGGCAGAAAGAAGGAAAGGTGATCCAGTGAAAATGTTACTAGTGATCCAAAAGGAATGTTCTACCTATCTTGGTGACTTATTTGGGAAGAGTATTCAAGATGGTACATATAATTTCTATATTTTGGTGATATTCCAGTGCTCTGGCACAGAAACAGCCATGAATCCCATCCCAAGCTATATTCCCATTTACTGCTCTAGAAATTACCTTAGTATTTGAGGGTAGGAGAACAATTCAATTTTGAACTGTTCCTTACCCTGTGACGGACAGGTTTAACAACCTGCTTGCCTGGTTTAATGGTGCAAGATTGCTGCTGGAAAGGTAAAGGGCTGGAAGTTCAGTCATTTGCACTTTTTCAAGTTGTCTGTGCATCAAGTCAGACGCTGGTCTGGCACTCTGGAAATGGCAAAGGCAGAAGGGACTCCCACTGTGCCTGCAGCAAGCAGCTCCTGTCCCTGGATGAAGTTCCTGGTGCTTCCAGGCAGGAAGGGAGAGCAGATGCTCCTGGAGGGTGCAGCACAAAGTCCAGCTGAGCTCTGAGCCTGCTGGCAGCAGCCCAGTGGTGCTTGCCTGCTGGTGGTCTCACTGCTGTGGGGAATGCTTGTCCAGGCTGAGCTGGAGGAGAGGCTGACACCACCCTTCCTGCTCTCCTTCCCATGACTGGAGTGCCACTGTTCATTCTCGGCTCTCAGAAACAGTGCTCAGGAAAATGTAGGTGGGTAGGAACTGCAGCCTCTCTGATGCAAGAAAATCTCTCTGTTGATCAGCTCTGAGGGGAAATTTTCCAGGCTTATGCCATTCATTCATTTCTAAGCCTGAGAAAATCCACGCTTCACAATAAAACATTTGAGGAATGTATTCCTTTATGTTTACCACAATGTTTAGAAATATGTCCTTGAAAAATACCAACAAGAACACAGACTTCTCAAAACTGCAAACTCTGCTAAGTTCCAGTCTGATAGAGATCACAATAATTAGCGAGTACAAAGCCTCCATGAGCATGGTTAACTGGACAAAAAACAAACTTGGTGGGAGCTGTGGGCAAGAAGAGAGTGGGATCAAAGTGCCTTGTCTCCGTCCCCAGTCTTACTGCTGCATCCATGTAGAAAAGCCCCCTGTACCCATGGGGCAATATGTGAAGCTCAGCAGCCCCTTGGAAAGCCAAGACAATTGCTGGGGATTCAGGCCTGCAAACTTCTTTTTGCTTCCTTTGTGTGAAGGCTTTAGGGACTGATACTGCTTTTATTGATGTCAAAGCTAAGACTCGCACCATAACAGGAGGAGGTCCAAGGCCTCTACTCACAGATACATGAAAGGAAAGGGTTACAGAACTGCAACAGCCTTATTAAGATCAATGCAGGTATTCAAGTCCTATAGGAATAATGTATATTTATAAATAATAAGATGATAGATTCTATAGGGCCCTTTGAAATTCTGAGCACATTTTTTTGTAGGGGCTCAAAGAATGGGTTTTGGCTTGATTTTCATTTAATCTTGTGATTGCATATTACACTTTCTAGAACTGGTTGCTTCCAGGAGACCTCAGAGACTCCGAGTCATCTGTGACAGGTAAGCTATCTATAACAGCAATGTCAAAATCGCCTCTGGGTTTATTTGTTTCTTTATGCAATCATTTAACTTGAAATGAGCTCTTCTGGCAAGCTCAGGAAGAGCAGGGTGGCTCTGTAGTAACAAGCAGATCTAACATCAGTTAAGCAACTGATTTTGAGAGATCGCAGCAAAGGTAGACACACAGTGGGTTTATTATTCTCTGAGGAGTAGTGATTATTCTGAGATAAGCAGTGATTCAATGACTTTGTGTGCAGCTTTTTGTGGGGCACAGTTCGATTGAGAAGGTCGTGCTTTCCCAGGCCCTCTTGGCCAGACTGAGGACAGACTCCGCGCTGTCCCAGTTTTCATTTTTGAAAGCAGACTGTAGGAATGTTGCTCAACAGCGGTAAGGAAGACATGCTAGGACAGCATTTTCATGAGACAATGAAATAATCTTGTGATTAGTTAGAAGGGGAAAAATCACATTCTTAGTGGCCAAAAGCTGTGAGATGAAGGCCATGGTTACACATGCAGCTTGACCAGACACACCAGCATTGCTGAATCACTCCCTAGAGTGCTGAGGGAAGGGAGGATTTTTTCAAGCACATACACACATATATACAGAATGTATGTATGTATCAGTGAAAGAAATTTGTAATCATAGTGCCCTAATGTAGCTGAGGGAGTCATTCAAATCCCCCTAACTGATTTTGAGGCACACAGCAGGTTTTATAGATAGGCAGGGAAAGACAAGACAGGATTTGTCCTCAAGACTGTGTACATGCAGATGTCAATAATCAAATATCCTTTGACATAACCACATTTTTCATTGCTGTTTCTTATCTGTTCAGCTGATTGCATGGGATCCAGCCCTGCTAGGAGGGAAGTGTGCTGCCCTTCAGAGCAGGATTTCCCAGATGCTGTTCTAAAGGGCTGAACAACCATGCTAAAGTTTTCAGCAAAGCACAGGTTACTGAAATGCCAGCCATTGTCACACACAGCTTGAGAAACACAGAAAGCTCAATATGTCCCAAACCCTGATAATGCAGGTCCTGGAACAGAACAAATCCTTTCTCAGCCTGAACAAAGAAATAAGTATATTCCTTGCAGCTCTGCTGTATTGCACTTCTGCTTTTTGGCCACAGTCCTTTGACAGACCCCATTACAGGTCATACCAGGGGGCTGGCCCAGCACCTCTGTGGCAGAGCTCTGGGCTGCATGTGGGCCAGCTCCAGCTCTGCCTTAGAGTCCTGGTGCTGCCATGGCCAAACTGCCTTGGAATGCTCAGCTTGGGAGAAGGAAAGAGCTCCTTCATACAGACCGCTCAGCCATGACTCTGCATGGACAATTAAGAAATCAAAGGAGAGCTCTCCACAGAGCTTGGCCAGCGCCAGGAAGCCTGAGCCATGGTGGGAAGCACTGAACTGTGTTTCTGCCCAGAGTGGGAGCCAGCAGCAGCAGGGAACGAGGGGGAAGAAGGTCTCCAGTAAGAGCCTACCATGGCAGGGGCAGCCTGTTGTGCAGCTCTAGCAAGAGGCCTCAGCCTAGATGCTTTTGCTCCCTGTCCCATCCCTGCTCCCCAAGGAAGCAGAGGCTTGAACTGTTTTGTTGGAGGTGAAAATTCAGCAATTATCTACCACAGTGAGGCCAGATACCTTTTACAAATTTGTTTCTCAGGATCTCTTTTTCTCCTTCTCTCTTGGTGGATTTTTCCTCTTCTTCTATATTTTACATTTTATTGCCTCAAAACTGAAATGTCAGCATGTCAAATGTCCTTTATAGGGAGGGGAGGGTGCAGGGGCAGGGGTATCCCAGCCTCTGGTGTCACTTGGAGGGGAATCACCACTGGGGCCAAGGGAGGAAGCACAACAGGCCATGCTCTGAAGCTGAAACGTGATCAGAACAAACAAACAAAGTAAAAGCTGTAAAACTAAATTACTATTTTTATTTGTTTCCTTGTTGGTTTGTTTTCGCTCTTCCACTTCCTTGTCCCCAGCTGTGTGCTCCTCTAGAGAGCAGCCACTTGGCATTGGTATTTGCTGGGCATGGAGCATATGTGCATTGCATTTATTTTAAGCTGTTCCTCATCCTGAGAAACAGATTCTTCTCTGTGAATCCCCAACACATTTTACAACCAACTGTACTACTAGTACTGGGGTAGAAGAGGAAATTATATTTTCTTTAGGTTTATTAGGTTTGGCCTCTAGTCTTCTTGGTGTGCCAGTCACGTTATTTTCTACATTTGGATTGTCACTGTAAATTGGTACCACCAAACTCTGATATTACTCCTCAGTATCATTTCCCTTTCACTTACAATCTTCTTCTTACAAAACAGAAATTTGTTTTCAAAATTTGTCTGTAAACGTGAGTTTCAGCTGAAATCCTGGATGCATGTACTCCAACACAGCCAAACTCAGATGGGAAAGCAAATGTCCTGCAAAGCTATATGGCTGGGGTGGGTTTATCCAGCTCCCCTGTATCCCAACACTATCTTTGGCACAAGCTGAGAAGGGCTGGGTCGTGTTCTGGTTCCAGCTTTCTGGCTCATTCTCATCTCCTGTGCTATTTTTCCTACTGTTTTCCTAGGATGAGCAGGATGCCAGCAGCAGAGAATTTGGCCTCCAGGATGCTCACAGCCTTCCCTCAAGGCCGAATTTCTGCGCAAGATGCACTTCTTCATGGCTTCTTCAGCCCTCTGCCTCCTCAGCTCTATCAGGTTCCTGCTGGTAAGTTAACTCTCAATTGCATCTCACCAAGAAAGAGTTGCTGCATGTGCTATTTACTGTGAGTTTCCTCTCTATTTTGAAAGTCTCTTTTCTGCCTGCACTCCCTCCCCACTCCTGTATGCTGCAAAGTTTACATCCCATTGCAAATCTGACAACTTGTTTTCCTGTTTTCTTCCCCTTGACCCCTGTGTTAGTACTAGAAGGGGACATTGATGGGCTGCCACCATGGTCCATGTGCAAAGCAGGGGTGTATATGCTTTGGCAGGTCATTTCTCCCCCATTCTGTAACCCCAAGGGCCTGGAGATTTCCCCCAGCTCACACTGTGTGTTCAGTGTAACTCACTCACTGGTCCCTCCTGATGTCCTGAATTCCCATCTGCTCAGCATGGTGTGCTAGCCCCAATTCCCTGGGACTGCTCCTCCCTCTCCCTTTTGATGTTGAGACAGCTGTTCCTTGTACCCTGTCACACCAGTTCTCCCTCAGTTTTACCTGCTTTATTTTCTTCTCCCCTTGCTCCCTTCTCTTAAGCACACAGCTGCTCACACAGTTGTGCCTCTCCCGGCCAGAGCTGACAATAAACACAGAGTGTCTCAAGCTGCAGTTCTGCTCCTCCCTAGGAACAGCTCTCTCCCATCGGGCAGCAGGCCCAAGGGACCTTGCATTCCCTGTTGCCTGCTGGGCACCCTGTACACCAGCTCATTTGGTGGTGTTTTTTAAGATAGGGGCAATTAAGAAAAAGCCTTCATGGACTGTCTTGTCAAGCTATTGGAAAACCAAATTTCTGTCTCCTGTGACACATCCCAAGTGAAGGAGCAGCCAGCTAGCATCTCTCCCAATCCCCCAAACCGCTGCCCTTCAGAAGGTGCTCTGTGTGTGTATGTGCTTGAGTGAGAGACATCTGCATTCCTTTTCTGTTCACCCAGCCACAGAGCACAAATCTACTTTGACACTTTTAGAAAAATGAAAAGATGGAATCTCGCAGGAGCCTGCCTGTGCCGGGGGGGGAGGAGGGGAGCACGCACAGCAGGAGGGAAGTTGACTTTTCTTTATACATATAGGGTTTTTTCCATGCAGAGTTTAAATTATGCCTGATAAAAGGAGTTTCGTGGATGTTTCAGTTCTTTCAAACCCTCCTGGCTTCCTCCCAATTAAATGAGGTTTGTCAAAGCCACAGGGCTCTGCTGCTGCCAGAGAGGCGGACAAGCACTTCCCGCAGTGACATCTCCAATCCCCAAGGGAGAAGATGAAAGTGTCAGTGCTGAGAGAGAGAGAGAGTGTGGAAAAAAACAGGTACAGAGACAGACAGTGTGAGAGAAAGGGAGAGAGTGAGGAGAAATAGAAGGAATGAGAAAACAGATTGGCATAATGTGTCAATCTCTCCAATATGCTGCCAGCAAGGGGACAGATTCCTTTCACCTGGGTTTAGGCACCATCCCATATTTATTATGCCCCATATTGCAGCAAGAAGTACCTTGTGGACAGGAAACTGCATGGCGTTATCATAGCAACCAATGTGCTGAGAACAGAATCAAAGTGCACAGGGCTGAAACAAGTACAGTACAATCATGCAAGACCATATTCATGAATGACTCATTAAGCCTGTAAAATTTAGGCAAATCTGAATAATTCCCCATGTAACCATTCCTATTGCCATAATTGTTTAAGACATTTGCTCTCTTGTGTCACTTTGGCATAACATTATTTTGGAATTTAACTGTATCATTTTAAAAGTCTTGTTGCTATGATAACAGTGCAGATTTTAAATATATTCTGTTCCCACTTTTGTTCTGGAGGATGCTGGCTATTAGTTGCCATCCTCTGAAGGGGAAAGTTAAAGCAGAAGGGCAAAGAATGATCTGGAGATGAAGGCTGAAAGAAGAGGGGGTTGATCCCAAGGTGTGTGAGAGAGTAAGATGGAAACAACATTTGAAAAAATAAAAGGTTCTCTGAAAATTATTCTCTGTTTTTATGAAATAATTGTGTCCATAACTGTCCTTTTTATAAGTTGTTATGACAAGCTGGAAGCTAGAGGATGTTTTTCAAAGGTCAGTTCCTGGGAAAAAATAATTGGAGAAATCACTGTTTGAAAGTTAAGTACCACTCCAAACAGCACGATTCTGATTACCAGGGGGAATGTTAATGGTCAGAGGCTGGCTGCTGCCCCTGGGAAGGGGGAGAGGGAGCACAAGGCTCTTTACTTCCTGGAGGTCAGCTCCTACAGAGTGGAACAGGTTGCTATGCTCATCTGAGTGCAAAGTGCTATAAAAAAAGAGTAGCCCACGCTCTGAGGGAAGAAGGAGACTCTGTCCTCTGAGTGGGCTGGCCCACAGATGGGCCTCCCCTACAGCTGCTCCCTCCTGTGCCTCTAGCTCTAGGAGGGGATTCAAACCTCGCTCATCATCTTGGTGGCCTTAATTCTACATCTGCCCCCAGCACCTCTGGATATAAAACCAGAGAGAGGTGCAGGGGTTCCTTCAGCTTCCCTTCAGTGTGGCTGGTAGCCTAAGGGGTGGCAGTGATGACCTTTTGTAAAACCAGAGTGTGTGCTGTCCTTTTTATGGCCAAAGCCAATCCTGAGATAATTATCTTTGTGCATTGCAGCCCTGCACTGCAGCAGCTCTGATAAAACTTCAGTCTAACCCTTTGCCACCTGCTAAAGCAGAATGTTTTTTGTCCAATTAATCCCTCCTGGAAGAAAGATGAGATCCTTGAATCAAGAAAGCATGAGCTGTGCTCTCAATTCAGTGTCAGTCCTGAAGTGCAAAGGGCCTTTTGAGGAGCTATGTCACTCTGTTGTCAGACAGGTCAGACACAGTAACAATTGCAGCTTATTATTCTTAGTTATAGATTTGGTTTGTTTTCCTTCTCTTTTGCCCTCTGATGCTTTAGAGCAGGCTGGCAAGCAGGGAAGGTAAGCAGTGGGATTTGGGGTTATCAACAGTGCACTCCCAAGAAAACACACTGCAAGAAGAGCTCTGGCCAAACCACCCAGGCACAGGGCCCAGGGAGTCCTGAGCTGGCACTCGGATCCTTTCCCCACCAGACCAATGTCCAGCTTCAGCAGAGACCTTTCTCTCAGTGCAGGAGACATCATACCCTCGGCACAGCAGTCAGTAAATTGCAGCACGTGCTCCATGAGGAGGATTGTGTGCGGCATGGATGTGATCCTGGCATTGACTAGGACGTACTTGCTCTTTTTGGGTACAATTGGTCTCTAGTTGTTACCTCCCCCAGCAACACAAAACCAGTGCACCAGGTGATGAAGACACTGTATCATTTCTCCTGAAACAGCCCACTATTCAACCTTTCAGAGACAAGGAGGAGGAGGGAGGCTTAATGTTGACAGTCATTTTAATGTCTGCTGTGTCTAAACTAAGACAAAGCAAGTAAGCAAGTGTGGGCAATGAGGAGGTTAGTGCTGCAAGCCTTGTGGCCTCTGTACACAGCAAATAGATAGCCTTCACTGTAAGTCAGACACAGACTAGAGAATTCCTACTAGGTGTACGAATCTGGTTTATAGTGTGTCTTAATACAGGAATAAACCAAAGCTGGTGATGAGCAGGAAATCAGCTGCCTCTCCTAAGCCAGAAGCGTTCTTATCTGAGAGGTGACAAAACAAAGCTTGACTTAACTCAGGAAAACCACCCCTCACTTCACCTGGCGTGATCCCCACAGAGGTGGAAGATCTGCTCGCCTTCATACTGCCAGGACATTAAAGTTTGTATTCCATCATTAAAGCACCGCCCTGGCAAAGAGCTGTTGCAACATCCCAGCAGATGCTTGCCAAGTGCACAGGACTCCGGACATGCTGCCCTGTTTAAGCTCTTCCCCTGCTGTCCTGGGGCAAGCTTTGTGCTGGGCACTGTTTAGGAGCACGGGGCAAAGGGGAAGATGGGAAGAGAAGGAAAATTTCCTTTGCTCACTCCCCAGCTCCTGCTCTTGCAAAAGCAACTGGCGCAAAGTTTGGCCCACATGACTTGTGGAAACAAAGTCCTACAGACATGGATCAAATGCTCTGACTCCCATTGATCTCAGGCCAGAGAATCTCTATAAAGGTCTTATTGTTCAGGGAGACAAACCACTCTTGGGGGGAGTGCTGTTAGTACCGTTCTTGGAGGCAGACACTATTGCATCAGAGGTTAGCAGATGTTTTTCTGTGTTTTGTCTAATTGCAAGTTATAGCTGCGGTTTCTCTAACTTCCATTTTCCCTTTAACACTCTTAAATGCAAATCTAAAAAGATTTAGTTGTCTTGTTTGCTGTGAAAGGCATCCAGACTGGAAGTCTCACGTAGTCATTTCCCATTCTCAGGTGCACTTCTGACTTCACCCAGTTATCAGCAGAAAAGAGTAAATGGGGATGTAGCGATCAGGTTTCTAAGGCACAAAAGTTAAAGCTAAGTTTGAGATTGTGACAGCAAGCAACCATGAGCACAGGAACTCAATTAGCCTGAAAGACAACTATCTCATTATCTTTCCTAAAATGATATAAATACATAAGAATATAAAAATTTAAAATAAACTCTCTATTGACTGTCTAGATGACTGAATTTCACTGCTCAATTTCTTTAAACACCCACTTTAGTATTTATTTATTCTAAGCGTGAAGCAGCTACGATAATTAGACTGTCAGATTTGGTAAGTTAATGAGGAGTCACTGGAGTGGAAGGTTTTGCATTTGTGAGATTGCTGAAGGAGAGAAGCTCCGTGCCTTCGCTCTATCTCTTTTTTCTTTTCCTTTTTTTCCCCTCTGCTGGGTGGGAAGGAGAGAGCTTGGCAGTGTGCAGATCCATTTGAATCCTTTTGATTAGCAGGTTGCAATTCCTACCACTTTTCTACCAAATAGTATTTTGCTGGTTACTCCAAGAGAAAGAAAAAGAAAAAAGAAAAGAAACTGCAGATGAGATTTCTAGAGAAGGGTGTCTAGATTAAAGAAAGAATTTTCTAAAAACAATCAGAAGGAATGCAGCTGTGAGAAATAGGATCCTGGATTAGTTTATATTGTAGCTAATGTCACAGGAGAGCATTAAGGAAGTAGCACAATGAAGGAAAAAGACCATTTTGCAGCTTTCTCTTTACCCTGATTTTTCCACAGGACAATCAGTGCTCACAGTCCCAGGGGTGAGACTGCAACCTGAAATCTGTGACCTGTTTGCTTCTTACCGAAAAGGCCGTGTCTCAGGAGGTTCGAGCAAGTTTTGGTAGAAATCATGGATGATTGAATAATTCTTGGGTAAGCGTGTAGTTGCCATTTTCAAAGCTGCTGCCATCACCCTTAGCACACAAATTCCTTCGTGTACTGAAGGTGGGGAAACAGATCTGATACTCAGGGTTGGATGAACATATTCCAGGGTGAAAACAAAGTGGGAAATCTCACATTTAGAGAGAAGAGATCAGCAAGCCAATGGCCCCCAATGAACAATGTTCAGTGGTACCATGGGAGGTTTGGATTTATTTTGTCATATTGCCAAGTCTCAGACCAGTGCCCTTTCCTCTGATGCCTCCCCAGTCAAAATATTGCTTCATTTCCCCATTGCTTAAACTGACCAAATTGCTTTGTTCTCCTTTGTCCTTGCCTACCGAGTTCACATTTCATAACTTACACACTGGAACCTGAGCAAAGCTAGGCAAAATCTCCTTAGCTTGTAATATCCTTGGTTTTAATTAATCAGTATTTTAATGTCACACTTCAAAATGATGCTTCAGCATCCATATTTTTCATCTCCTTTTTGCTACAGAAGACCAAAAGCTCACTTAAAATCCCTATCATTGAAAGAAATCACCAGAAAATATCCTTTTATTATATCCTGTCTCTTTGTTTACATTGTACATTTGTTAGCAGCATGTGTCCTGTCAGTGTCACTGCTGGGTCTGTGCTTGCAGGGCAGACCTGAAAACTGATCTTGAGGCCAAATTAGTTTGACTGTCTTATTGTCTGCCAAGCTAAGGGGCAACCTTAGGATAGCAGGACCTCAGCTACCCATCTGTGCTTTCAAA
Source organism: Eopsaltria australis (assembly GCA_034509425.1). Lineage (NCBI taxonomy): Eukaryota > Metazoa > Chordata > Aves > Passeriformes > Petroicidae > Eopsaltria > Eopsaltria australis. Next base: position 2,890,703 of record JAVTVJ010000030.1, read on the forward strand.
TGCACATACCCATCTGTGCTTTCAAATGCACATAAATGGCATGTGCCTGCTACAGGATCAGGTCCCAGCACTCAGTGCCTGGTCTCACAGCCTCTCTAGCCCTTCTGCCCTCGTCATGCAGACAACAGCAGGCAGAGGGGCCAGCCTCGAATCCTTTTAAGAAAGACCTGACACTGCCAGCTCTGTGGGCAGACTGGGTTTTGGAAGCAGCCTGAATGCCTTCCCTGCTCACCTGCTCAGTGAGTGCAGACAGGACGGCTGTTCCCTCTCTGTGATCAGAGAGGAACTAATCCTGCCAGAAAAGCTGGCTGTCACTTCCACTAAGGCTTCTGGGACAACTCACTTGAGGAGGGCACTCATGCATCAGTGTTCAATGAACTTGGATTTGGCCACTGCAAATGATTTGGAGAGCATTTCACAAATATATCATTTTAAATAGTGAAAACTTGGAACTAGTAGAAGAAACTCTTAAACTTTTTTTTTTAATATTAATCTGGCCTCAAAATGATTGTGTCCCTTTTTTTTAGCTGTTGACAAAGCATACTAAACAAGCTTAAATGTCAACTCAAGTTTTCTTCTGCAGTTTATTACAGGAAAACATTCTATATGTGATGGTGTTCATATTATTGTCTTTTTAAAAAAGGTATCTGGATTCAGATATGCAAGCAAGGTCACTCCACCCATAAATGAAACAGTAATTTTGCTGTAATTTTAGTAGGCTACCAACAGAAAGCAAGGGGTTCTGTGTGCTTTTTCAAATCTAATGAGAGGTAGAGATAGGCATCTAAAGCACAACAGCCTCACGCTGGCACATGAGAGAATGGAATTTCCTGGGAACATAATGAAACTGGCCAGCCTGCCTTTATTTGCCAACTTGAGTTAAGTTATAAAAATAGACAAAACCAAAAAACTAAACATACCAGGCTCCATCTTGAATCCATGGGCCGTGAGCAACACAGCAAGGGACAAACCATCATCACAGACTCCTCCTTGTTCTCCTTCTGGTTTCAGGAAAAGATGAGATACTGTCAGTCCTCTATCCCAGGGTGATATAAACTCCATGCCAACACTCCACCCATTTTCTACCCTATTCCACCCACCACTTTCCCTCTACCTGCTGAGGAGGAACATATGGATCATTGGAATCTGCTACTGTTCTCATTCTGTCTCTCAAAATAAATATTCAGATGCTGTGCCTCCTACATGTATGTGATACTGTACCAGCTAAGTGTAGTTGAATCTACAGGAAGAGAAGAGCCTGTTTTAAACCAATTTTTAACAAGCAGAGTGACTGAAGGCACTAGCCCTGCAGAATATTTGTAATTGGGATTTATTTTTCTTTTTGATTTAGGACTTAGGCCATGGATTTTTACCCTAATAGAATTCTTCTGCAGCAGGGGCAGATTGTACCCTCCCTTGCACCAAGCACCTTTGAAATAACTCCTTATGTTGACAAAATGAAGAGAAATCTTTGAGATTATAAAACAAGGACACAGTTTGAGGGGTGGGGTGTGTGTTTTTAAAAGTCACCTTTCAGTAGAAGAGAATGAAATTGTGCAGATGTCCTGCCTTTTGTTTTTCAGAAAGCAATGTCAGAAGGATTGACTTGGCAACGAAGATGTAACAGCACAGTCTGGACACTGGACTTGCAGAATACACTCAGCCATGTGTCACTTAATAGAGAGCTCCCTGGACCAGAAGATCGATGTACAAACAGGACAGATGGGGACTGACAATTGAAAGAATGTCGAGGCTCATCCAAGGCTTACAGAGACCTGTCATTCCTGGGGTATGCCTACAATCTCCTTCAACAAAAGAGCTCCTGAGGGAAGGAGGGGATTAGTCAAAAGTTGAGTGAAGTCTCCAGGGAAGATGGTTTCTTGGATAGAGTTGTCAACAAAAGGAATTGTTTAAGACTATTTGTTATAATTTCCTAGAGGGAGCTTCTGCCATTACTAACAGGATTACCAGCATACTGGTTCCACACCAGCAGAGCATTAGACATGTGCATTGCAGACTGGTTGCTTAGAGCTGAATTCAAGGGTCTTATACAGCATCCCAAATGTGTGCAGGTGTTGAGGAGCAGAGGGGAGATGGCAGAGAATTAAGATGCAGCCAAATGCAGTCCATTTTTGGTCCAGCTGTTGCAGAGAGTCCTGGCTCATTAATGAGTTTCCACAGTGTTTTAATCTCCTTGATCTCAAGGCTGCTGACAGACTATGAGAAGGAAAGCTAATCTGAGGTGAGTGCTGATGGGGATACACAGGGAAATTAGAGACCTCTTTCCCAACTGCAGTTACTGTGAAATTTCTCATAGAATCCTTCCTGGAAGAATTGGGAAAGCAAGTAATTTACTGTGTTCAAGTACAAGTCTGCTTGCTTTCAGTATCTTGGATACTTTTTCTTAGCTCTGGGACACAGAAACCAGTAGCCTTGGTGTAACCTCACAGTACATCTGGGAAGAAAAGGAAGACAAAGATAAATCACTGAGGTACAGACATACAAACCTTCTTGAATATTTTTATTCATCTGAGTAGTGTCACTGGCATGACTGGGAACTTCTCTGAGCAAGAATTACACAGAGCATTGAGTCACTGACACAAAACTAGCCAAGGAGTTATGGGTGGCAGCCACAGAAACAGCTGAAAGGTGAGCTTTTGGTGTAAGAGAGCTGCACTCCAGTCCATCGTTTGCCAAACACACACTGCAGATCCAGGCAGGAAGCAGCACAACTGTTTATGTTCCCCTTTGCCCTTGCTACAGACATAATTTCGGGAATGCAGAGATTAGCTGCATTAAAGGGGACATAGACTATCTGCAGGCACTGCTCAGTTAAGAGGACAAGATATTCCTTAGGTTGTGTTCCTTAAAATTCTCTGCCTTGATGAAAAGGCAAGCTATGTCCCAAAAGTCTTCCTAGCTCTAGATTGCATGGATCCAGAGCTCCCAAACATCAGCCACTCTCAATGACCTGATCTCCCTCTGCAATACTGAACAGAGCACCTGTAAATGATGCCCAAGCTGGGATTGGGGTGTTCTGCATTCCTTTTGCATTCTTGGAGATGTCTGGAGTAAGAGCAGTGGAGAAGCAGGATCTCCAGGGCCTGCAGTGGGATGGTTGTGGCTGAATGTCTGCTCCTAATTGAGAGCAACTAAATGCTCAAGATATGTTAAATGAAAGGATTTGTTATGCATGGGCAGTGAGGGATCTAATGATGAGAACTGAGTCACTTTTCCTCATGGTCTATCCAGAGCATCAGTTGTAAATTTCTTCTGCCCTGGAGCAGTGGGACAGAATGGCTTTGCTGTTTTACATAGCTGCCACCCCATAATGGCCACGCCATTGCTAAATTTAGCCATATGCTAAAGTGCCAAAGAGTCAAATGATACCTTTTAATTCTATATCTAGAGGGGCAGAAAGCCAGGAAGACCCTGGATATGCTGCAATCCAGTCTTCTGTTCATTACCTCAACACTGTAGGCCCAGTGCCTAAAACATGCCAGATCAGACAGAGACTGACTGTGAACCACTCCTCAGCTAATGGGAATACTATTTACACCAGCAGTACTGATCTCAGTAGATTTTCCATCCCCTGGCCTGCACAATCTCAGGGGCAACAGCTTTCGGGGAAAATGAATGTAGTGTTGTAATGAGTCAGAAAGAGTGGGTAACAAGAAACGTATCTGAATTCATGCACCAAGTTAGTGCCACCCAAAAAGGCAGTTCTGCTTCTCCCATTTCCCTCCCTGCTTCAAGCTTTACAGTCTTTCTCTTTTTCTCTCTGGCACCTTTGTAAGCCCTTGAAGAACTGATTTAATTCACTAAACAGATGGGAGACTATGAACTCTTTTGCTGAGTTAGTTTTTCTTTGTTTTAGTGAGCTGAATCAGACAATGCAAGGAGAAAGTACCAGACTTCATTTATGGATGAGTGTGGAGTAGGAAAGGAGGAGATGGAAAAATCCATAAAGTTCATATTCTCTTATCTCCAACCTGCTCACATCTAGTTCCTGAGGGGTGATCATCTCCTGTCACATCTGAATGTGTGATGTTGTTTTGAGATAATAAATGGATGGGTTCTGGCAAGTAAAGTGCTCAGTACTGCTGTCATTTATGTGGCCCCGTCTCAAATCCAAATGTTTGGTGTTGAACACCTCACACAAAGTCCCAGACGTTGGCAGAGAGGTGCAAGACTGACCTTCCATTTTTTTCCCAGAAAATACTTTCTTTTGGCAGGGGTAGGATGCTCTGGTAAAGCAGCTGAGAGTTTATAAAGTGCATGTAAATGGAGATCATTGTGCTTAAGGGTCATCAAACTGTTTCTTCTCACCACCTAATAAAAAACCAAAAACAAATCTGAGGTTTTTGAGAAATCCTTTAACATCCTCCTTTATGTAAAGAGAATTTAACATCAGACTTAAATATTTGCTTTAAAAACATCTTGAAGTAAATGAAATAACTTCTTTCCCAGGCCAGGATTCTGTTTTGTTTCAGCCTGGAGCGAGTTTGTTGGCCAAATTATATATGCCCAAGAAAAGATCCAAGGGCTTTCAAACTTGCAAACCCCTGTCTGTAATGGTGCAAGTGGGCAATGCTCTTTAAAGTGTGTGTGGGGGAGGGAAATGCCAGGAAAATCCCCCTCCCAAGCCAGAAGTGCATTTGGGGAGCCCAGATGAAAGCTGTGATGCGGGTCATGTGACAGGTGTCACTTCAGTAATGATATTGGGGCAGAGATAAAAGTCCTCGCCGGCTGGTCATGTGACACCGCTTCATTACCGGCACAGCAGGTGGTCGGAGAGACTCAATGCCTTTATTTTTTATTATTTTTTTAATTTTTTTTTTTTTATTCTGTGATAATGAGAAAATGTTTAAACTTCCATCCCTGTGTTTAAACACTTCTTCATGCTGACAGCAGCAGGAGATCCCTTGATCAGCTGTCAGATGGGAAAGTGCAATTTTTCTGGAAAGTAAACAGCGTGTTTGCCAGTTGGAAATCATTTTCTGTTTGTTGGGACTGCTAGTGGTGGTGTGATGGAGCCGTGTCACAGCATCTGACAACTCGGGAGTGGGGAACAGAAAACAGGCTGAGAAATGGGGTTTAGACTCTGCCTCTGATAACAGGAGCTTGAGATTTTTGACACTTCGTTATTGTTATTGTGCGGAAAAAACCCACAACTTACGGGTTGCTATGAAACTTTTAAAGCAGCAGCTCAGTGTCAGTGTGGATGTGTGGGACCTCTTAAAAGAAGCTCCTGCATTTTGATAGAAACTTTCCTGGGAGAAAAGCAAAAAGGACACAAAGGAACTGAGTAGGTGTGGAGATGTGTGGGGGTGAAGGTGGTCAGATCTCATTCCTGGCTTGCAAGAAGAAACAAAATGAAGTCTTCTTATTAGAAAACTTTACATGGTTCTGATGGCACACAGGCTTGGGTTACCCACTGGGAGGTTCAGGTAAGAAAAGGAAGGCAAATGTGGCCACAGGGTCATGCAAGAGAGATCAACCCCACCCTGAGCCTAGCTGAAATCAGAGGTGTTTTGTTCTTCTTAGGAAGTACCCTGGAACCCAAGTTAACTTTAAATGCTAACCACAGATTTTGAAATCTTCCTATTAGGCAAATACCTTCTCAAAGTCAATTCTTATTGAGAAGAAGGAGATACAGATATTATACACATAATTCTAATTAAAATTAGGGTTTGCATGTGCATATAAAGAGCCATACACAACATTTTTCCTGGGCAAATACAGACAACATCTTATATACAGAATCAACAAATCAACCTGATTTCAACACCGGGGAAGCTAATTACTCAGAGCACGGCTGGAATCACGTAAAAAATATTTGCAGCAATTATGTTACATGAAATCCTTGGTAGCCTCCCAACAAATGCTTTCCTCTGCTGGCTGCACCGCAGTATTCTGCCTCTTCCTAAAGATCCCCAATAAAAGCTTCCTGCCTGTTACACATCGTGAAGCGCTGGCTCATTAAAGGTGAAGTTTGGAGTAGCTCACCCGTACCCCAAAAGCCCCGGAGCCTGGTGTTGGCTTCAGTGCCCGGCTGGGGGCGGCTGCAATCGGGGCTGGGCCCGACCAGCAGCACAAACCATCCCCAACGCAAAGATCAGATCAGAATCTGGCCCGTTGTTAGCAGTCATTAAAAAACATTGCACTTTTAATAGGAGCTTATTCAATTAGCAGACTAACAGGCTCCATCAGATAAGCTGGGGATTTCCCTGGGAATCTGAGTCACATACGCTGAAGCTGCTCTGCACTGTAGGGTTAACCCTCTCCGTGCAGGGCCAGCACGGAGAGGCCAGATCCCAGGAAAGGGATTATTTTGGGGTTTTTCAGGGAGAAGAAGGAGCCCTCCCCTGCGCCTCGAAGCCCCCGGAGGTGGCAGAGCCGGGTGAGTCACACTCGCTGGAAGGACCCAGGAGGATCGTGGCACCAAACCCACTGCTGCAGACAGGAGACTCCTGATCTCCGATAAACACGCTGACATTTGGCAGCCTGACAGCTTCACAGTCCCATAAGAGGCTTCCTAATTAGAGCCTGGGTGAGAAATAATCCACGGCTTGAAGTTTGTCTCTAGCTTCCTTGCTGTACTTTTTTTCTCCTCCCTTTTTGTGCCTTTTTTCCCTTTTCAGTGTTTTCTCTCACACATTCTCAATGCATCCCCTCCCCGCAGGCGGAAGCTGTTTGAAACACCAAGCAGGATAAAGGGTCACTCCTGCCTGTCCTCTCAGCTCAGAACAGCTCCCAGCAAAAGCACCCCTCTTACATTCCAGCATTGCCCTTGAAGGAGACGGGGAGATAAGGCAGGGGAAAGGACAGTACATGGTGAAGTTTATAATGAGGCAAAGTAAAACCGGTCTGGAAGAAAACCAAGCCAGTCCCATTCATTCCCAGTCAAACAAGTAGGGCAAAACTGGCAGCAGGAAAATAGGGACTCTGGAGCTCTGGATCCAACCCTGAACTTTGCTTTCCTCTTCAGCAAGTGCCCCAAACAGCAAGTCATGGCATCCTGAGCCTTTCAGCTGGAGCCAGGATCTGAATTTAGCATTGCCTTTGAAATGTACCACGATGCTGCTGTGTCACAGTAAGACATTCAACCAGCTGGTCATACAATGAAATATATTTTTTAGAGATATGTACTGTTACACAGCCTGACCTTTTAAAGGTAAATCATTTTCTATTCATTTATCCCATCACAGGTGTGTTCTCTGAATAGTTCCAGGATAGTTCTTCAGATGCAATAACCTATGGAATTGAGATTATATCAATATTGGCTAAGACAAGTATGACTCTATTTATCTCCTAGAGGATTAGTTGCTGATTGTGGGGCTGACTGTTCTCTATTTAGTATTCCAAAGTCTTTTCTGGGGTAGTGAGACAAGGTAGCAAGGCTCTTAAAATACAAGTCATTGTATATACTGGAACAGCTTTGATACAGACACAAACATCAGAATTCACTTTTTATTAGAGGGTTGTTCTCCCACACTGTCCTCCTCAGGGAATGCCATATTCTCGGGATAGCCAGCAAAAACAGGCAGAAACTTGGAACTCTCCATTCTTGGCCATACATCAGACAGCTCTGTCTGTTACCAGTAGCAGGATTCCAGGTGGTGACATGGGAAAGATACCTACAGGCAGTTGACCATTAGCTCTCTCCAAAAATAGATTTCATTCAAAATATGCAGTTGGAGCTATTTCCAGGACAAACATATTTAATGCTGAGATACCCTGGAAGATCTCCATCTACGATCACTAGAGTTCAAAATGAGTCTTACCCAGAGGGCTTGGGCCCTTGGGGAGTACCTTTCCTTGAAGCTTCGCTTTGGGGCTTGGTTATGATTGCTGATGCCCAAGTGCTTTATATGTTGCAGACATCTATTTATGGTACAGCTGTGAGAAAAGAACTGTGGTCCTGCACCTCTGTACTGGGGAGAACAACCCTGCACTGGGACCAAAAAGGACCATACCATCATCCTCACCTGTGATGTCTGTACTGCCACAATACTGAGGCTGAGAAAATTGTTTATCAGAATGGTATTTCCAACCAACAGATGCTTGTGAAGTAAGCAGAAATACCTCTTGAGGATTTAATATTAATAAATTCTCTGAATAGATTGTAGCTCTGTGTTTTCTACCATCCCTCCTTATAAACTGAAGTATGGATTAGTACACACTATTTATAGATCCCAGCCCACCCATTTGCTTGGAACAACCCTGAAGCTGTGGGAGATACAGCTGCATTCATAGCCAAATATCATCCCCAGGGTCCACATAGCATCATGGCAAAATTCTGCCTTTCAGCACGGCAGAAACCATGGAAAACATCAGATGTTGTACTGGACCTGAAATATCTGGCTCCATTCCTGCCCTGATATTTTTTGCATGACAAATGAGATTGCATGACACGAAGAAGGAAGAGAGCACAGAAAAGGGGAAAGCTCTCTGGGAGGACTGAGTGGGGAGGAGATGAAGCAGAGCTGTTCCTTGGGTACCTGTATTTCCTCATGGCTGCAAAGTGGACACAGAGATCAAAAGAGCAGCATTGTACACTCACGTGCCTGTTTGATATGAACCATTTTAAAATTCAGGAGAATCAGAGGCCAAGAGCAGATGTGGTGGCACAGGAGAGAAGAAAAACTGTGATTCTTTCCGATTAAACTTCATATTTTCAGGGTTTAGAATTTCAGTCATTTAAATCTATTTTAGACTAAGTCTTAGAAATAGAAGTTGGCACCCTGGAGGAATTAATTTTTTAATTATTTTATTTTAAGAGATTAACTCAAGTTGATAGATTTAGAGCATTTTTTAAGTTTGTTGGTTTCAGATGTTTAAAAAGAAATTTAAAATAAACAAACAAATTCCAGTAGAAAATTTGGCAAGGGCTGAATCCTTTGGGCAAAATTTTCCCAGGAGAAACATAGATCTCTGATAAGCAACAGAGGAGATGCTGTATTTCACAGCTGCAATGCAGATCTGAGGCCTCTCCAGAGACTCCCACACGCTAAACAGGGATTTCTTTAGTTTAAATGCCAGATCCACTTTGGTCCCAGTGAAACTCCAGAGGGGCATTATCTAGGAAAACGGGGCATGTTTAATCCACTTTATCATTAATGCAATGAACAGTCTCAATATTTGTGAAAATCAAAACTGTGTGTTATGAAAGGTCCTTCATATCTTGAGTGGATTGAGCTCCATTTGCCAGCCTTGGCTGAGCAGCTGGGCCATGGTTTGTCTGTTTGCAAAGTCTCATGACAGGGGTCTGTAATGAAGCAAGCAGGAGCCAGACTGCTGGCCTGACTGGGCACTTCCTGAAGGATGTGCTGGAAAATTTACTTTGGTCACTAAGGCTGGAAGTGCCACAGGTGTCAGAGGAAAATAACAACTCTTAGCAATGCAGTCTCACTTTGGTTTCACCCTTCTCCTCAGTGACGGTTGTTACATTTTCTTTGCAGAATTTTCTCTGCTAATTAAATCTGGGCCATTTGATGTTTTGACTGGATTTAAAACAAAAAGGCTGAAAAAATTAATGTCTCTGAACAGGGTTCACCATGTGACAGTACTGCCAAGGTCAACTATCCCCATGATGATGTCTGGGAGCAATTCCTGTGAGCTAAACACGATGCTGTTGCACAGATCACCGTGCTGATGCTGGTGATCTGAGGGCTGAGCTGCAGGACCTGCATCCTGCAGCTGGTGAAAAGCCCCAAGATAAACCACACTGTGCTTCAGTGAAGGCTTCTCATCTGATTAGATGTCTGTTTCATACAAGACCCTCTCAGAAGCCATTCAACTGGACATAGACCTGGAAGATTTAATGATGCTGAAAGAAGATGGTCTGGAGGAGACCTGGGAGCAGGGATGCTGACCCTCCACTGCAGATCCTGTGCAAAAAGAGATGAAAGGCAATTGGAGATAGCTGTGAGCCCCAAGCTTGGGACCATGTTTGTGGCTCCTGCAAGCAGAAGGATGAGGCTGTCTTGGGGGCTGAGTGAGGAGGCAGCCTGAGAATGTCTTTGAAGGTGGCAGAGAGAAACCCAGGAAAGCAGCTGCCCCGCTGGCAGAGGAGGAGCCTTTATCATTTGGACATGACCAATGAAGGCAGACAGCTTGGTAGCCTTCACCACGTCTTGGGGAGCTGCCTGTGTGTGCCCAGGCTGCATCACAGTCCCTGCCAGGGCAGGTTTGCTCGACTTAATATACTGAGGGAGAAATGGCAGGCCTGGAGGGAAGCAGTCTGTGAGCAGTGAGGGTTGGACCCTTCACATCACCCTGAGTGAAGGGACTGGGACAAGATGACCCTGAAGGGGCTGCCCTGGGGCTGTGGCCTGGGGGGAAGCAGCCCCTGAATTTGACCCCATCTTCTTCTGCCCTTTCATAGCAGGCACTGCTCTGCCAAGTTCCCTTGGGTTTGCACAAGTGAGGGAGGGAGAACACAGCCTCATCTTACAGATTCCCACTCACCTACCCTGTGGCTCCAGATAAAGTTTTGGAGGGAAGTGTCACGAGTGTCTCTGGGCAATGCTCACCTTCTGCAAAGCTGCACATGTTTCAGAAGGAAAAGCCATATCATCCCCTTCAGCTGAACATTCTGCTTCCTTCAGACAGATCATCCAGCTGACACTGACAGGCAGCCTTGGGCAGCTTTTTGAACCCACCCAGCATATTCACCACACTTACCAAGCCTCCAAAGCTCTTGCAGGGGTCTGAAGATACCTTCCATTGCTAGTAGGATTACAGCTCTAATGAGATTAGCAGCAAGCTGTTTCTTCTAAACAATGGTGCCATCTCATTCTAACCCATTTAGATTATAATCTGCTCTTCCAGATATTAATATTTTCATATTAATGTAGATTCTTTTATCCCTGTAGCTTAGCACTGGATTCTGATTTATTAAATAGCTGGCTCCCTCTGGACTAGAGGAGCAGGATGCTATGTTGTGATGAGCTTAATAACTCACTGCTCCCTATTAGTAAATCACAGATCAGGGCTTCAAATTTGCAGAGAGAATTGGGTTGATTTTCCCTCAGTCCTCAAAGCATCTTAGTCCTGTTGTGCAAAACTACCTATTAACAATCTTTCTTAAATGAGCCAAGAGATCTAATATGGGTTCAGCCCACTCCACTGAACTTTTAACAGCGATTTGGGGAGTGAGAGCAAGAGCAGAGTTAACAGATTTCACTGGCTTTTCCCATCAAATAGTGCCAGGGCACTTTTCTGGAGGCACTAGCAATGTAACACCCAGCAGAATTAGTGTATTTATTATTTTAGAAGAGCTCATGTTTTTTTAATATCTCCAGGTTTGAAGCAAAGGTTGAAAGTAAGGGCAGCCTATTTGCATTCTGAATAAAGTTATCTGCCTCCTCCACCCCTACCCCTGCATCCCCGACTGGAATATGCAGAAATAAATGCCTTCTAATGATCCCTGGGGGGCTGAAGCTTTGATATGGATCTTGCCCGGGGTATAGTGGTTGGGAGAAGTTCTGCCAGACTGAAACCCACATGGTGTGGGGGGGTAGACAGTCTTCCTCCGAGTGTGAGAGAAGGGAAATTGGATTATCTTGCTAGCAGTTGGTGTTTTTCTGTCTGCAAGAACTTACAGATGAGAGGCCCCAGCTGGGAAGTTAAATTCAGCCCTCTGCAGAGAGCAATGTGTGTTTTCCCCATCTAAATAAAAGAGATGATCCTGTCCACCTTCTGGAAACTTTTTTTCTTGCTTTGTTTGTGTGCAGGGCAGGTGGGTAGAGAAGCAAAATTGCAGGATTTGTATTTCAGTTTGGTGGCTGCTGAAAATGTTGAGTATGTGTGGCCATGTGTTTGTAAACACAGATTACTCTTTGGATGTGACATCTGGCTTTCAAGGAGCTCCCACAGTAGGCAGAATCACAGGAGTACACACTTCAGTTCCCTCAGACAAATCTATTGTAGGACACTACTTTGCAGTTTACAGCACACTGAATAAGCTCAAAAAACTCCAAATGCAGCTGAAGCCCCTTAATAGAGAAAACCTGTTTAAATGGGCTGCTTTCTGGGAACAAATTGTTGAATAAAAAGAACACCCTGGCAATGGGAAAGTTTTCTGCGTTGCCAAGAGGTTCCATAAAAAGACTGTTTTATAGCATTAACCCATTGCCTGTAGAAGCCGGAGCACACCACAGAGGATCACATGCTGCCTGGGAGCAGAGAGATGAAACACAGAGCCAGAAAGGGCTCACAGCCCTGTGCTTCCTCCCTGGGCAGAGGCTGGGGTGGGGTGGTGCCATGGGGATTCCAGCTGCCGTGCCAGACCAAGCAGCTCTTCCCCTGGGGTGTGGACACAACACCTTCCTAACAGAGGGCAGTACCAGGAATGTTGAGCAAGCTCCCAGCCACACAGGAGGTGCCAAGGAAGGAGCAAAGGGAAATACCAGATTTTTTTCCTCACAGAGAAGGACAGAGAAGAAAGGATTCTGCAAGAGAGTTACATAAAGGAGCCAAGACATGAAGTGCTGCTGTTGTTTTTCAGTATCAGGATGCTGCACCAGTAAGTTTCATAAGGCTCCAGCATCCTTATGCATCAACTGCAAAGTCCCAGTAGCTGCATTTTGGGGTGATTTGCACTGATTACTCAAGAATTCCTGAAGGGTTTTTGAGAGAGGCATTTATTCCCCTTGCTCCTTCTGTGCAAACTGCAGGTCAGCCCTGGCATGCAGGCGAGCACTCTGGGCAGGCTGTGGTTGCAGTTTTGGAATCAGAGCTACTTACAGCAGTTTAAGCAACCCTGCTCCCCTTCCACTCCCCATTGCTTCCTTGCCACACTGCACCACCAGCTATGCCAGCATGCTGTCTGTGCAGCACATGGTGAATGAGACCAGAGAACTCATCCAGATAAAAAACAACTCGAGGAAAAAAATGTTTATTTTTCAGCTGGATTGGTTCCTGCCCTGGGTCACTGCACAGCAGGGAGACTCAGGGATGAGAGCAAGTGCTGAGGACAGGATCTGTAAGCTGTCAGTCAGTAAAGGTCCCCACCATCATCCCTGCTTTCTACCCCTCTCTGCAGTGGAATAGACTTCATTTTCTGTAGGGCCTTTACTTTCACCCCAAGTTTAGTGTTCTAACAGTTGCAGAGATGTGATTCAACCTACAACAAGAGCTTGAGAGCCTTCTTATCTCACAAAATAACCTTGGAGTGTCAGGCTACATCTCACCATGTGGCTTGTTGCAAGGATCTCCAGGACACCAAAAACTTAAAAAATTTGGGGGGGCATTTGGACTGTATGGCCTTTAAAGGTCCTTTCCAACCCAAACTATTCTACAGTTCTACCTCCTGCAAATAGACTTGTCCATTTGTGTGCCACTATCCAGCAGCACTGTGTGTGAATCCAGTCACAGGAACAACAGAGCTCCATACATAGCTCATTTCCTGGTCACAGGGATGCAGCAACTCTGCTCCCAGCTCTGGGATTAGTGACTTTCGGGCAGTGAGAGTGAGGATCTGCTCCATTCTCCACTGCAGGCAGAAAAACACCCATCAAATCTCATGAGGCACCCTCTCACCAGGCTGCACAAGGCTTGTCTGCCTTGTGTTGCAAGTGGGCTACTTGTAGCACCAACTGCTTCAGTACCAAAAGGTGTCATGGAATTTTAATGGCCACAGATGGCCACAGCTTCTGTTTTATGTCTTATCTGAGCCCCCTAGCCTCAAAGTACCACCACAGCAGCACCATTCTCCCCTTGGGGCAGGCTGGGGAGAGAGTGGACTCAGGTGGGTGAGAGCTGCCTGCTATGCACCTCTGCTGCCTGCAGCTCAGCCTGGATTTTCCTTTCCTAATACAGAACATGTTGTCTGTATGCAAATAGGATGGAGTTGGGCAACAGAAAACTGTAGGTGAATGTCAAATGAAATAGTTTTAATCCATCTCTTCGAAAACATTCCAAACCCATGTCCTCAGGGTCTTTGAGGCACATATTAGCTGGAACACCTTCTTTTTGTACTGGATGATTAGATTCCCACATTTTTCCATAGGCAAAGGAAGCATGCCCAGATACTGTTCATAGCAACTGTGCAAACTCATTTTAAGTCGTGGCCAGATGTTGGCAAGAAGAGACTGAAGAAAAGCTCATGCTATTTTCTCATTTAAGTGTATAGGAAAATGGATCCTCCTATCCAGCTGTGAGCTTTTCCAGAATACACCCCAGAGTGCAGCTGATGGATGTGCCTTCCACAGCCCATAGGGTTTGATGCTGTTCCAGGCATGCTTCATGGGGAGTATTCCATTCAAAATAATTATCAACTTGAATAGAGTAAGTACCAATCTATGCACAACCCACTTTGTCTGCTGCCTGGGAAGAGATTGCAAAGCACATTTGGCTATTGTGTGCATGCTTGTAAATTTTAAAGTCCTGGGTGAGATCTCTGTATCTGGAGAGCATCAGAGGATCTTGAGAGCACTAAGGAAATGTGGAACCCAAATCTTTCTACTTCTTCCTCCCAAAGGAGTCCCAGACTGTATTCAGTAAAAGTCACCACAGTCTCAGTATCTCCTAATAAATCTTACACTAGCTTTAGATTTGGAGAACTCATACAGGAAAAACCTGCTCCCAAACTCTCATCTCCCGTCTTAGTCACATTAATCTCTCCTTGCTGTCCTTCCCTGACATCCACAATGCTCCACCTCCAGCCCAGCCAGATCAGTGCAGTGCAGATCTGACTCACACAGCATTGCCACTGCATTGCTCCCAGTCCCTCCAGCGTGGCACCCTTTCCATCCCACCACAGGCTCCTCACTAACCCTGCTCCCTTTTGTTCTCCCAAGAGATCTGTCCCATCCAGTGGGATGCAGCTATCCACTTTGCTCCTCCAGTGCTAGTTGCTTATTTTCCTCATTGGCCTTGCACTTCTAGCCACTGTGTTCTTGTTTCCAGCTGCAGCTCCTTCCCTCAGCACAGGCTTGCCCTGGAGGGTCTGCACAGCACCACCTCAGTTACACCCTTCCTGGATATCCGTAGCCTTTGCAGTGACCATAACAATCTGCCTAAATTAGTCCCAGCCTTCTATACTTCACTTTTCCAGAGGTTTTCCTCAAAAGAATTGGGACATTGGCTTTTGAGGTGCATCTCAGTTTTAAAGACCCTAAAGGCAGATGAGACAATAACCTATGTGCGGTTTATGCCCACAACAGACTCCCTGAAGACACAGTCGGTTGGAAAAGTCCCTGCTGTGCTCTGAACGTGCTGCCAGCTGAGGTGCAAGTACAGATTCCCCACAAGTGGTTGAGGTCTGCAGTCTGGGCCACAAAGTTTCGAGACTTAGGCTGCGGTTTGATTATAAAATAAATCTGACTCTGTGGTTCCCAGTATTGATCAAAAATGCCACAGCCATATGACATGAAACATGGATCTAGCACTCCACCAAGTTAAACATGTTTAGAAAATTTAGACAAGTCAGTTTTTTCATGGCAAGGTGTTGGAGTAGAGCAGTTCCTACGCCACACTGCTGTCCTGCCAAATCAGCTATAAACTGTGTACCACAAGTAGCCCAAAGCTGACATAACAGCACAAAGTTGCATAGACTCTGTGTTGTGTGCTTAGACTAGTTTGACAGAAATGCACTTGTGTGTATGGGATTAACCCAGGTTAACTGGGGACTGCTGGGTGATCTGTCAGCACCCAGACCCACAGTGCTGGTAAAACTTTAGCCCTTGGAGCATTGTGAGGTTATTTCTTGCAGGACAAGACATGGTTTTCAGTGTTTGCAGCTGCTTGGTTAATCCTGCTGTAAAAGTGGATGCAAAGAGGTTTGTGTGGGCTGTAGGCAGCTTTGAGATTCCAGTAAGGATACTGGAGATGGCAGCTGTTAACACTGAGAAACCTTTTCCTGAGATGAAAACTCTTTGCAGGCAGACAGGCTGCTCTAAAGCACATCACATACTGTGAGTGAAACTGTGCTGTCTCCCACAAGAATACTGGTAACCAGTCACAAACACAGGCAGTGGTGAGAGTAAATAAGCTCTGTGCCAGGAAACAAGCACAAGCAGAAGAAGAGGATGCATTTTAAGTACGGAAAGGGAAGTGGGATGGGATGCTCGAAGCAAGGGACATCGGGGTGGGATGGGGTAGCCAGAGGAAATGGGGCACTCGGCTAGGATGGGATACCCAGGAATATGGGGCTCCAGGGTAGGACTGAGCTCTCTGCAGGTATGGGGCTACCCAAAGGGGATGGGCTGTCCTTCTCCATTCCCCTGCAGCCTGGAAGAGGGCTGCAGAGCTGCAGAGAGGCAGCACTTAAATCTGCAGGGAAAGGAAGGGGTTAACTGGATTCGGATACCCCCCTCTCTGTTGAACTCATTGATTCATTTTCTCTGTTCCTATTTCTTTCTCTCACTTTCTTCTTCTCTCTCTTGCAGACTGATTAAAAACTCTTTGAGTTTGAAGGTTTTTGTGTCAAAACAGCTCAGATGCCAGCTGGGTGCCAAGCAGTGAATATTCATGGTATTTAAATGTGACAGTGCGGTGGGGGCTAAAGGACGGGCTAGTTAGCTCTTTTTAGATGGAGATTAGCTGCCTCTTTGCTCCTAATCACCACTGTTGTTGAAATATTACAGCTTCTGTTACAACTATTAATGTCCTAAATGAAGAACAGGCTCCTCTGAATAACATCAAACACAAAATGGTCACTTCCAATTTTAGCCTGTTTCTCTCCTCTTTGCTAATGTGTGTTTTCATTTCTGTCTGGGGACCTGTCTTGGTACCATACGGTTCAGCTTCAA
Organism: Eopsaltria australis; assembly: GCA_034509425.1. NCBI lineage: Eukaryota > Metazoa > Chordata > Aves > Passeriformes > Petroicidae > Eopsaltria > Eopsaltria australis. The sequence goes on from JAVTVJ010000030.1 coordinate 2,907,463, forward strand.
ACCCTGCAGGAGATGAGCTAGCCTGGCCCGAGGGAGCTGCTAAAAACCAAAGGAGCATTCATGTCTCAGGAGAGGTCAGTAGCTGGCCAGAGGCTGTTATTTAGCTCATGAGGATGGTGGCTGCTTGGAGTAGGGAATGGGCACCCAACTGCAAGTGAATCCTACATGGACAAGCGTTCAGAATCTGTTATTACTCCAGGTGAAGTCCCTGTTCCCTGCACAGGATGGAGGAAAGTTAATTCCCTGCCCAGACAAGAGTCCAGGGAAGTGTGAGCAGAGGCCCACCACTGGAGTGGTGTGCAGGAGGGCACAGTGCTGTATTGCTCTCGGGGCTGCTGTTTGCCAGGGCCAAAATGAAAACCACAGCCCCAGGTTCCACCAGGAACATTGCAAATGGTGAGGTAACCCAACAGGCTCCTATTTGAGCTTTACTCAGATAAAATTCCCACTAAAGTCAGGAGCTGGATAAAATCTGTGACAGGGTGCTGTGAGTTGGTCCTTTCATGGCAATACCTGGAGGGAAGCCTGATGGAAAATACTTTGCAGCAAGACCTGCCCAGATGTCCAGAGTGTGTTTGGCCATTTGGAAGCTCCCTGCATTCATCCCAAGAACTGCCTGCCGTTATCCGAGAGCACGCCTGGCACTGTGACGAAGAGGAGGGAAAACCCATGTGTGGTCCTTAGGCTCTGGCAAGAAATAGCAGAGCAGAACACCAGGCTATTGATTTCATGTTTGCTTTAAAAACAACCTAAGTGCATTCCTGGAGCAAGGCTGGTCTGGAAGCCTAAATAAAATAATATTCTTCAGCCTTGAAAACTGACACTAGACTTCAATGGGTGCTTTAAAGTCCTGCCCCCAGAGTAAGACCTGCACATTTCCTAAGCTCTTGTCTACACACAAAAATGGTGCTACTTTAACTAGATCAGTGTAGCTAAAGCAGCATATCTCTCTTCTCCTCCATCCCTTTCTCTTCCATGCATGAAAATTGTTAAAAAGCATCCTTATTTGACAAAATCCTCTTTATTAGAGGGAAATATCTTCTTACTAATACAAGACTTATTAGTGTCAGCACATCTAAGTAGGACTGAGATAGCACTACTGTTTTGGTAGCAAAAAATCACATCCATAAACAGCATGCTTAGTCTGTCTCAGAAGGGAAGCACAGAGCAAACCTATGGAAAAAGGCAAGCAGAATAGGTCAAATGCATCTTCCTGATGCCAAGGCTTATGTCCTGCACTCCACGAAGTGCAGATGATCCCATCTGAGATAGTCAGGGACTCCTCAGACTCTCAGGAGGCTGTACAGTATCTGTTTAAAATGTGTGCACAGTATTTGTAATGTACAGGCAGTGCCACAGAACTCAGACCTTCCACAGCACAAGCAGATCAACAGAAAGTGCATGTTAGCCATGCTCACTGGAAAACAAACAAGAAATCCCCTAACAGCCAAACAGAGGCCACAATGCATTCACAGACACAAAAAGTAGATTTGCACACTGGTCTATCAGAAATGCTAATTTCCATAGATGGTATCAGAAATATGTGGACCTGACCCTTTGAAATTCTTTCCTCATAGGAAAATTGTGTTGGCTACCACTGGGTTCCTGAAGAAAAAGAAAAAAAAACATATAGGATACAATATATTCCCTTCTAGCAGAACATCAGGACTATGGATTTCAACAAATTGCATTTGATATTCAAGATATTTTTGAGCAATGCACTTGTACAAGAAAACCAATACCATTTCTCATTGATACCTTTGTAAAGACAGACTGGTAATAATAAGAAGAATCATCATCATCATCAAACTTCTAACTTCTGTCTTGATGCTCTCAGGATTTTCCTGCATCAACCCTATTCCCACTCCAGCTGAACAACTCCACAAGTTTCTAAATGCTGTACTGCAAGCTTCACCAGTTCTGATATCCTCAGTAATAATATCAAAGCTTCAGGTGTCTTTTCCATTGAAGCTAGGATGACCTGAATAGCATTAGATTTTCCCTTTAACAGTGGTTGTTTCACACTTTCTAAGTAAATCAGATGGTACTTAGTACATACTCCTGGTGGAAGAAAAAACTGAAGACAGATGGATGTGGTTCCCAACAGGCAGCAGTTTGAAAACACAGCACCAAATACATCAATAGTCCCAGTCTGTTCTTTGACATATTGGAGTGCCTCTTGCCTTCCTCAGATAATTTTCTTCAAAAGTGTTCAGCCCTGACAAATTCTGAGCTCCAAATTGTCGGAAATGGAAATATCCACAATGCAGCCATAAGTGAGGCTGCAAAGTGGCACAGAAATACAGTCAGAAATGCAAAAATCCCCCAAATGCACTACTGCTGGTGAAAATAAATGTGCAGGCACTGTTTGTCAGGGAAAATGAAGGCACTGGTAACCTGGCAAAGTTCTTCTGGAACAGCTCCTCCTTGCAGCAGGGTTGGAAGCCCCATGCTAGGAGGTTGGGCAGCATCACAGGGCTGTGGGTGTTCAAAGCTCCCTGCTCCCACGAGGAGCAGGCATGCTGAGAGCTAAACTGCAGCAAGACAGGAAAATGGGGAAGCAGTTCTCTATGCCAAAAGCAGACTTGTCAAACATCCATCACATTCCAGTATTCCCCCTTGGTTCAGTCAGGAACCTGAAACAAAATGAGAACCTGCAGCATCAGAGCGTGCACTGTCAAATTCCTAACACCTTTCCTTTCTGACACAAAAACTCTAACTCTGATCAACTGTCTGACCCCCAGCAGCCCCACAGGAAAAAAGGAGCAGTAGGCACTACTTCTCTTCATTGCAAGTGTCTGAAGGCATCCTCTTTCCTTCATAATTCTGTTGTTCTCTTAATCAAGGGTTGCTTATGCTGTTAATGAGTATTGATTTCTCAGCTACTGATTGTGAGCAAAATGAACTGAACACATCATGTCCACATCATTCTTTCACTGCAGCTCTCCCCACTTTCTAGTTCACCCAAACCACACAGCTGCCTTCTTTGCTCCTTCTCAAGTCTCACCTTCCCTCTCTCCCCTCCATCTGTCCTTCAAGATTTCAACTGCTGACCCCATGCCCTGTTCAGTGCCTTCCCTTTCCTGCTCCCTAGCTCCCTTTGTGTCCTTTCAGCAATTCTGTCTTTATCATGCTGATCTCCCCTGCTCAAACAGCGCTACAAAGCCTTCCCCAGCTCCTCCAGGGGCACTCCTCTTTCAAGCAACCCCTTCTCATCACCAGTATCTCTCTTTATCACATGGCTCTCGTGTGTTTGTTTCAGGTGCCTGAATTGATAGGTGCAGACCAATGTCCAAATTTGATTTATGAGAAGATGAATAATGAGGATTTCTATTTTTATAATGTGCATGGCTGTACATTACAACAGACTTCCACAATTATGAAGTTGTCTCAGGTCCCCACTGTCTCCTGGTGGTCCAGGTAGCCCAGCTAACAGAGCCTTTTCTGCCTTGGTAGGAGTAGATATCTTTTCTTTTCACTCTGAAGCTTCAGGCTGGGTACTTGCCCTGTACACTCCAAGTCCAGCAGGCTGTTGGCTGAAGCAAAACCCAGTTTAGCTGAGAAAATCCACACAGAGATCCCTGAGCTCGTGGTGCTCCTGCACTGAGCAAGCTGCAAATGGGCTCTGAGGAATACCTCAAGATTCATTTCATCAAGTTCTGTCTCTGAGACCACCTCCTCTCTTTTCCAACTTCCAGAAGTAAAAAAACCACTTGGCTGACTGGACTACTTTAGCATTGGATTGATGCAAGTAAATGCAAGGACTGAGAACATATGAAACAAGAAATTTTCCCATGAAAAAAGCTGGAGGTAATCAATCTCCTCCTAAATGAAAGCTGACTGAGAATAGGTGGTAAAAATATAAGTACCTCTCTCCTTTCCCCACAGCTCAAAGCATTCAGTTGCCTTCATTCCATAATGCTAATCCTGGCATTATGCCTTCTTCATGTGCATCTCCAATGTCCCTGCTTCCAAGAATGTTGTTCCAAAGTGACCTACTGTTCATGCACTCATTTTTAGAAGTATTTTCATGAGAAATCAGAGAGTAGAGGTTACATAAATGAAGGTTTCCAATAATTCAGCCCCTGCCATATTTTGGTTTTCTTGCCTTAATCACTCCTGTTGGCTGTCTGGCACAAGTCTTGGCACAACACAGACTGGGGAAGGCAAGGTGAATCCTCCCTCACTTACAGCTTACCTGAGAGGCTGGAAGGACTTTTCTAGATCAGATCTATATAAGATCAGCACTTCTGTCTAGTCCATTCACTGGTAAAAACAAGGGTATGCCTCTCACCCAAAAGCCCACTTAGGTCTGTGGTAGAAGGCACAACAGTGACAGAGCTGACAGACCTCCCTGGTGGCTCCTTGTTTGCTGACTCTGCTGGTGTCTGTCTGCTCTTCCCTGTGCATGGACCCTCAAACCTGCCCCTTCCCACCAATCCAGTGTCCAGCTCCATCTTAATTTTCCAATCTCTTACCTTCATTTTCCTCTTGCTCTTTCTTTCTGTCAATCAGGACATTGTTTGGTTACTTCATAAACTTATTATTTCAAATTTTTAGCACAGCTTATATGCTGTTATGGATTTGTTTAATAAAATGACCTATTTTTGCAGGAGGGCCAGTTAACTTCTCAAGGTCCTGCCTCACTACAGATCTGTCAAGCAACATCATGCAAAAGCAGGAAACTGAATACAGGGTCTGGATTCTTTTCACAAAACCAAGGGCTGGCTTTTCTCCAGGCAATGCAGTGTCCCTGCATGTCCCTTCTGCCACTTGGACCTACAGTCAGGCTCTGCAGGGAGGAGCTCTGAGTGAAGCAGAGGGCTGGTAATGGCACAGTCCCTTAAAGCAGACCCAGCTTCAGGATCTAAACCCTGGACAGGATTAATTACCCAGCAAGCAGCTTGTTAGAATCTGTGTTGGCACACAGATAAGGGGAACTGTAATGGAATCTGCCAATTAACCAGCCGATGGTGCTGAACTAAATGTGACCCCATCGTTAATTGTGGTTGTTTCTCAGCAGTTTTCTCATCACATTGGGTGCTCTGGAGAGGGGAGAGAAAGAGGGCTTATCCAGGTGCTTAATTTATTTCTGCTCACAAACAGGAATCATGGGATACAAACTTCATGACAATTACATGGCAGAGCTTTAAATCTTATTACATCTACTCTTCCTGAAAGAGAGGGGAGATGAAAGTCTTGGAAAAGCAGAAAAGAAGGACTCCTCACACTTTTCAGCAGAGTAAACAGCTGTCCAATATAATGAAGCCTTCTTAAAGTAGTTTACCTGAAGGTAAATTTTCTGTGTGAGTGGTGTGTGAGAGGAATTCCTGTCACTCTATCTTCCACATGGCCTGTGGCCCATCTGCACCGTGCGGAACAGAGCCGGTGCTCTCAAAGAAAGCTGACATGAAAAGCTCAGGATGGCCTCGAGCTACAGCTGCGGATCTGGCTCCAGACTTCCCCTCAGTTCAGAGGTGTTTGAATCTCAGCCCCTTGCAGAGCTTTTGAGCCAGATGGAAGATCCAGGAATGAGTTTCCTTAAAGTTCAAGAGGGTTCAAGAGGTTTTGCTTTAAATCCATCTCTAGGGATGACCTAAAGCAGTCAGTGATGCAGAACAAAGGTCTATCTTCTTGTGGCTGCTTCCCTAAAGGAAATGCTTGGACAATTCTTTGTTAGGAATTAATCTCATATGCTCCTGAACAGCTAACTCTTCCCTGGAGCAGGGCTGTATTGAAAGAGTGTCAGTCACAGGAACTAGTACATTAATTGCTCAGTGTGGCTTTGCTTCCTGGAGGACGTGGAGTCAGCACTGATCCAGCCACAGTTGGACCCCTAACACAGCCTCTGCCATACCTGCCTTGGACTTAAAGTCTGTCTTCTTCTGCACCCTGTCTGGCAGTAGCCAGTGTGGCATCTTAGGGCAAAACACAGGAGAGGAACAGGATGGAAATTCTCCCAGTTTCTTGCAATATGGAGCAAAGAAACTCCTTGAGCTGGAGGTTGCATCTGCATCCCAGTTTATCATCCCTATTTAAACTACTACCCAACTTTTCCAAGCCCTTTGAACTCATTTATAAACATGTCACTGACTTGTGTTCTGTGGTAACCAGTTCCAGGTTTGGCCATGCATTGATAAAAAAACAGTTCTTTTCTCTTTCCTTTAAACTTTTTCACGGTAACTTCATTCCTTGTCCCCTAGCTCCCATGCTGTGATAAATAGGGAATGATCATTCCTTATTCACATCTCCATGCATATCAGGACTTGACCAGTCTCCAGCATAGCCCCCTCAGCTGTCACTTTTTCAAGCTGAAGAGCTTGGTTACTGTCCCTTCAAAAGGGGATAATTTCATACCTGCTGCCTCAATGTTTGTACCTCCTGACCAACAGCTCTTCCAAATTTCACCCTGTGGCTGCTCCCAGCTCTGTCCCTCGCCTCTCACTCCCAGCCACAGCCCCCTGTCACCCTGCAGGACTCCTGCCAGCACTGCCACACTTTTTCTCATTTCCCTGCATCCTCTCTGGGGGACCAGCTGCAGGCAGCGTTCAGGACACATATGTACCATGGATTTATACAGCAGTATAATGATGTTTTCTGTTTTGCTGCCAGTTCCTTTCCTGGCTGTTCCCTCCCCCACCTCCAGTCTGACTGATGCTGCACAGTTTTCCTCCCCAGGATGGCTCCAGATCTCCCTTCTGGGTGGTAATAGCTAATATGCACTCATCCACTTATCATTGTTTTTCCCCACATGACTTCGACATACATCAACATGGAATTTCATCTGCCATCCTATCACCCACTCCCTCTGTATCCTGCAGCTCTTTGTTCATTACAGCTTATTACAGCAATCTCATGGAAAAACAAGCTCATTACAGCCGAGAAACTCACGCCTTATTCCACTGACTGAGGGGCTGCCTGTGTTGGAGGTGGTGCTGACTGCTTGAATTTCTTCCCAGCTATTAACAGAGGACCCAGTGTGCACTCCCATCCCCTACCCAGAGGGGCAGGACTGATTGGGGCTCCTTCATCAGCCAAAAGGGCAAAGGATCACATGCACAACACACCATTATTTCCCTACTGCTGGCAACTCTCTCCCTACAGACGGTTAATAGCAGTCACCTCCCCACATTCCCCTCCAATGCTACCCTCTCCCAGCACCACAGCTTCTCAATAGAGGGAGAGAGATCAGCTGAAGCAGGACCCTTCCCAGCACAGCCCAAACCTGCACGTCAAGGATCCACATGGAGCAAGGAGGAGGGAAGTGCTCTGGGCAAGCCTATCAATATTTATCGTGACAGAGAGGTAAAAAACAGCAGGGAAACCCAAATCCTTGCTGCAGCAGCTACTTGGACCGATTAAAATGGAAGAGATCAGGGCCAAAAATGTTCTCTCCAGCTGGGTATGCCATGCACTTCCCTCACCTTTTTCCCAGAGACTTGTCTGTGGGGTAACCTAGGGAGGAGTGACCTCATATTACTGTCAGTTATGTTTTATAATTTTATGCCACTATTTCTGGTTATAGCCTGCTGTAACCTAAACTATTCCCCTATCTTGTAGAACTCACACCTGGCAAGCACATGGACATACGTAATCTCATTTTTTCAGGCTCCTTGTTATCTATGTTGCCTTTTTTTTGTCATTTTCCTCACCAATCAGCCTCTCCACTTCTAGAGTACTACATTTCACTGCCTATCCCTGTATCCTCATGGATTTATCTATACCTTTGTACTGTGATACAGCCCAGGACTGAAAGCATTGTGTTTTGTTTGGGATATCATCAGGCATTGAGAGGAACCAGTGCTTTCCTCAGCTGTGGTTTGATGCCTTTCCATACATAGATAAGAATCTCATTAGCTACTTCTTTTTTTCCTACCCTAACACACTGGAGACTCACATGATTCAATTTGCTGTTAACTATCACACTCACATCTCTTTTAGCAAAACAGCTTTTCAAGCCTCTCTTCCACTAAATCACTCTGGGCCAGCTGACCTAAACGATGATTTGCACCATTTAAAGATTTGGCCGTTTGTTTAGCATAAGTATTTTTGAGGCTAACCAACCTTCTTCATTCCAGACCAAATCTCACTCCACTTCTTGCTCCACTTGCTGATCTTTGCAGTTTCTGGGGCATTTTTCTCCAAGAGAACAGTCATAACTCCCTATCCTGATATCACTTGTGCATTTCCAGCCACAGAGCCCACAAGATGACTGTGTATCAAGCACCTCTAGAAACTTTCTCCCTTAGATTATTGCATTTCATTTCCATCTGTTTATACACTGTCTGTACACAGTGTACTGCCACCCAGCAGTCCAGGTATGAGAACTGCTTTCCAGAATGACTGGAAATGTGTAGTTCAAACAAAGCCATACCTGACTTTCCACTTCTCCACTTCTGGTTTCAGTGGTGGCCACACCAGTGTGGAGGCAGATCCCACAAGTGCCACAGCCATGTCTGTAAGAGCTGCTCCACAGCCCATGTCCACCTTCATCACAAGCTTTCCAGGTTTCAGGATTCATCCAGTCCTACACAACAGGGCTAGTCCTACAAAGCCCTTCCAGAACCAGCTCTGCAGTGCACATGCCTTTTTGCCAGATGGCCAAAATATTGCACAAGAGTTGCCAGGATTTAGACCCAGATAACAAGTTGATCTCAGCCTACATCTCCTTACCAGCAGTGGGAGGCTTCAGGGAAGTGGGAGACTTGTCTCATTGTGTGTGTTGTTGACTGTCTCATTGTTGCCATGAGACCCTGAGATTAGCTCAGTTGATTAGAGCATAGTGCTAATTGCATCATGGTCGGGGTTTGATCCCCCCATGGGCCCCTGGCTTAAGAGTTGGACTTGATGGTCCTTGTGGGTTCCATCCAGAACATTCTGTGGTTCTGTGGAAGGATGGGATGTTGTAAGCGTCTTTCACTTGCTCTTTGGAGGACTGGCATTCACAGATAAAGGGAAAGGTTTGGTAGAGCCTCCTAGCCACACAATACAAAGGGGGATGACAGAGGGGGCAAGTATCTAATCACCTTCTTACCATGCTTGCCCTGAGAAACAAAGAGAATACTTCCCAGCCCATAGAGTAGCCAAAGATATGTTATCCCCTCTATATCAAAGAAACACCCCATCCTGTTCACATAAGCTCCAAAATTTTGTGTTTGCATTGTAAAACAGCTGCTGCAGATTTAATAAAGCATATTGGTTCTGGGACAGACAGAGGAGTCAGAAGAACCAGCAACTTGTGGTGCTGGCAGGGCAGGGTTGAGAGACCTGACAGGGTGCCTGCAGGCTCCTCGTCCTGAAAATGAAGGTTGAATGTACCCATGGTCATGGCTTGTGTGGCTCCTGAGGAGAATGTCACCTGGCTTTGCAATGAAAGACCTAAGGCAGGCAAAATTTATTTCTCCAGACCTACTCTTTGTATTTTCAGAGTGGCTATGTTTAAAAGCAAGTAAAGAAATTGATACACATGGGTTTGAAGTGCTAAGCCTGACTCTGTGAACTCTGTTTAAATCCAAAATAAGGCAGTGCAAGTAGGGAAAAAGGTGCCTTTACACAGTCATATATTTCCCGATCAATTCTTAAGCTGCCAGCAGCTTTCTTGGTCTTTGCTGAGAGTTAGGGCCAGCAGGAATTGATCACCTTCATTCTTGGCCTGCCAAAGTCCCCTAGAACTCTTGTAAACTAAGCAGCACCTTTGCTGTACTTGCTGGTAACTTCCAGAGCGAGTCAGCTGTATGGGTTTACCAAGGGATTCCAGAGATTCCTGCTTGTATTCCTGTTTATCATTCAAATCACCTTCACAACAATTAGCACAGATAAGACAGGTAGTGTGGGACAATAGATTTCCTCCCTCGATTTCCTTTATCTTCTGCAAAAGGTCTGCTAGACTTTCACACCTCAGTCTGCCTCTTTAGTCTCTCCTCAATACGCATACAAAGCCAGTGCACAGTGTTACTGCTGTTCACAGGAACAGGGAAGGCCCTGAGCTCCGTGCCATGAAGCTGTTTCAGGATCCACACTTCCACTTGGACTGCGGCTCCACAGGAAAGCAGACCCAGCTGGAGGGAGCCCGCTGCCAGTTCAGTGTGAGGCACAGCATACCAGAAACACCTGGGATGTCACTTTGCCAGCTCGAATTTACTCAAAACAATAAAAGATAAAGCGGGAATTTTGTCCCTGTAGAGTTGATGCTGGATCAGGTACTACACTATTTCCCAAACCTCCTCCTCCTTCCCTGCAGCTACCAGAGGCCAGTACCATGTGCTGTGCATATTTAACTACCTAGGCAGAAAATCATTTGGGCTCCCTCCTGGTGCAGACCAAAGTGCTGCAGCCTCGGGAGGCGTTACCGAAGGTGCAGCCGTGCTCTTAAACCGAGCACCTGCATGCTGTGCAGCTGCACTGGGCGGCTCCTTCCCCTGCTCCCTAATGTCCCCAACATGTGGGACTGCTTGGTAGCAATGAAGGGCTTCATCCCCTTCACGATCTGGCTCCTGCCCCCAGGGGCTTAGCAGAACATATTTTAAAAACCCTCCTGGGAGCTCACTCAGGCTCTCTGTTTACACAGCAGATTGGTGGCTTCTCGTTTGAAGTCAGGATTTAAGCTGTTCTTTCTAATTACGGAGAGACTCTGAAACCTGAGAGATCTCTGCTGGTGAAGACTAAGCACAGAGGGGAAAAAAAAAAAACCAATTGCATAGGCAGAACAATACTACATCCAAACCCTAGAGTTTGCTATAAACAGAAGGCCCCTGCAGCAAAATAGGACATATGCTGTTATTCGTCCCCTATAGTCTCTTTTCATCATGCTGCTTTCTGCTCATCACCTCTGTTCCTTGCAAGTATCACCAGCACTCAAGGACATTTGTTCCACTTTGTCTACTACAGAGGATGAGGGATAGTAAAAATATCTGAATCCCAGTGAACTTCCCGAGACAGATGAATGAAAGCCAGGGTATTTCCATCCTCTCCAAACTGACAGCTGCCATGGGATATAACTACATTAACAGATTATATACTGAAATTCATTTGAACTGATCAGTCACTAATGTTTCGATTAGGAGAATAAAAGAGAATATGTTACCACCCCATTTCAGAAAGGTAGGTAGTTTTTAAATGATTCTTTAGTAACTCTTGTGTTTCTAAGAGGCAGAAAGTGATGCCCCAGTGCCCCCGTTCCTGTGTGGGTGTTTATTCACTCATCTTTGCACGGAGGACAGAATAGGAGACAAGATTTGGGGCAGGGTGGGACAGCAGTGTTTGCTCCCTCCCTTAAGGGCCCCTTATCTCTGAACAGTGCAAGGCTTCAGCCCTTCATCTGACAGCATCCTGGACCTGCCTGGAGCTTCCAGACACTGCTATCAGCTGTGCTGAGATGGGACACCACCTCAATTCCTTTGCTGTTACTGGCAAGTGTGATGTTTTGGCAGTTGACAGAGGAGGCAGGAGATGGAAGCAAGGTGAGAAAAGACTTTGGGAACTTTCCCAGCATGTCAGAAATAGTCCTCCACAGCAGCACAAACCCACAGCTGATTGGTTCCCACTTCACCTTGGGAGTGTGAGCCAAGTGGGGAATACATTAAGTATAAGGTAGAAAGTAACACGTTTGAAACAAGCTAAAACACACGGGTCTAATCACATTCTGAAAGCAAGTCCAGTCCTTTCCTCACCTGAGTCTCCTTAGCAGAAGAGAATTGCTCTGTGTTGCCTGAGGGCAGTGCTTGTCCCCTTGGCTCACTCTGCACTGAAAGGCCAGCACTTCAGTAATCAGATTAAGAGCCTCAAACAACAGCTGTGTTTGTTCTCTGTCTTAAAGGCAAAATAATTATAAATTATTGTTTTTCTGTAAATTAAAAGACTGTTTCCTCTCCTCCTGATTTCTGATTTGTTCCCTGAATAAATACATGACAGAATTAACTACTTGGATCATACTGATCCGTGCAGGCTTCATAGCACTTACAATCTCTTATCTGAAATGATTTAAGGGAAGGGGGCCATAAATCCCATTGAAAGTGAATTCCTTCAAGTGTTATCCACTATTCAAATGGATATAGGCTGAATAATTGGACCTGATTAATTAAAAGCTGCAGGGCACCAGAGGGAGAGACTAATGTAGGTCCTCACTGAACACCCTCCCCCCAGATTTCTGCATTATTTTAAAAGACACAACCCCCACTGCTCTGGCTTCATTTGCTCCAGACCAAGTGACAGCAGAGTGGGATAGCTGCAATCCCCACAGCACCATGCCAGCACAACACTGTGGCTCCTCTGCTCAACCTAAGGGACTCCTTGCACATATAGCTTCTCCTTCTTGGAGCATCTAACCAATAATCATCACATTAGCAGCCAAAAAATTATGGTGGGAACTTATATTCAATGCCCCATCCAGATCACATGGTGGACACAGCTGCAATACCATCTTCCTGCCCACTGATATGGCCTGGGACACGTCCCTGCTGCAGAGAAAACACCACATAAGTGTAATGGTATTTATGTGGTTGAATCAAGGTGTGGTGAGAACTTGATGGAAATTTTCTGCCCCATACTCCCAGTTTTAATGCCATTTGGGTACCAAAAATATCAGTGAAACAAGACTGTGCGAGAGACAACCTCTATAGGCAAGATAAGTATGATTTGATGGGAAGCAAAGTTTAAAAATTATCCCAGTTCTCACACTCAGGATCTTATTTACTTCTATAATCACTCTCCCCTCTTTCTCTCTCACCCACTGGACCAAATCTCAGCCAAATCTCCCATAGGTGCAGAAATCACCACTGTGAAATCTGAGACAGCTTTCACACTTACAGTGGGAACAGAAGAGCACAGGCAGAGAGGAGCTTTACCAAATCTGCAGTGTAAGTCATTCTTCTCCTGTTTCTAAGTTAAGATCACCAGCTTTCCAGCCTGAATATTAAGCATGGAGCAGCAGAGCAGCAGTGAGACAGCTGTGGTGATGAATTTTTATTTCTTTGTTAACAGAAAATACAGACTCTGAAGGGAAAATAGTCAATAAGGGAGAGAGAGAGAGAGAGAAAGGGGAGAAAAAGTGGGTAGATGTTTCTGATGCTGGGAAAACTGTTCATACTGAAGTTAATAGTGTGAATTTTATTTTAGAGGTGGAAAAGCAAAATAACACCCACCCTAATGCATACACACTTCACCACAGCCACCCTCTGTCTTGCACTAAATCTGCCACGTGGAGGGAGAGCCAGGGACTACACCCGAGGTGGGGACCCTGCTGTGGAGAGCAATGGCACTGACAGTGCTGATGCTGGGCTGCTTCTCCTTGGGCTCCTGTGTCTCACACCATAGTGCAGTAAGTTCTGCTGGGCTAAAAAGCTTATTTCCTTCCTAGGGGCTTCTCTGCTCCTTTGCATGTGTACATGTGTGTATAAACACTCTTTGCTCTTCAGCTTCCAGAGAGTTTTACTCTAAAATGCCAGGCAGAAGCAAGAGCTGGTTATTCTGATGCACTCAAGCAGACAGGAGCACTCAAAATGACCCTCAACTCCTTGGGTTTCACTGAGGTCTTTAACATTTTAGCTATCTGTCACAGAAAATGATCCTCTTTATTAAAGTTAAAGCAAGGCCAGTGTCAATAGTTCTGTTACAGTAGCACTTGTGTCCCATACCTGCCTAGCTTGACTTTAGGTCACTAATTGGTCCTGAGGGCAAGACCTGTATTTTCTTCATCTGCATCTATTCCTGGTGTTCAACAGAATAAATCTTTTGCAGTGACACTATGGTGAAATCCCCAAAGCTAATGATCTTCATGTTCCTGAGGGCTAATTATTGAAATCTACATTTTAGTAATGCCCTCTGAAACTCTGTCTTGTTTAAAAGCACGTAAAACCATTTTCTGTTTCTTTCTGCTGTCACACAGAGCGACCAGACACATGCAAAGAGGTCATCAAAACAGAGAATTTAGGTTCTTAATCCACGTGATATACTGGCTTGCAAATTAGGAGGATTAAGAAGTTCCTGGTCCCCTACCTCTTGCTGTTTCTTCCCAGGCTATGTTGCAGCTCCCTGCCTCCACAGTTGTGACAGATAAAATAGTTCATAGGCCATGATGCAAATTGAGCACAGAATAATCCAGGCAAAAAATAACCTTTTTTAAAATCCCCTTGAGTTATTTTTTCACAATGAACTGTGTAGTAGAAGATGAAAGTGCCTTTCTCCTTTGGGATAATACAGTTTCCCTACACAACCCTTAGCTTGCCACATTACCAAACTATAAAAAATTCCACAGATTTGTTTGAAACTGTTCTTATGTTTAGAGAGTAGGAGGGACAGGTAGGGCATCAGCAAATGCCAGCTACACAGTCAGTGAGAGCCTTCTTTGGATAAGGATTCCAGAGCTACAGTTTCAGTGGCTGACCCCAACATCTGGTTCCACCCAAACCTGCTACAAATTGAACAGTATTCCCTTAAAATGATATAAAAATTGCAAACCTTCAGCTCCTTGGGACCCCAATGGTGACAGATGTCACTGTACAAACTTAAAACCAGAGAGAATGGCTTGTCTGACTCCAGAGCCAGGCAGGTGAAATCTTGTACCAGGTGAGTTCCTATGATGAGGCGTGGTCGCACACAGATGGATGTTTCACTAACAGCCCCTGGACCATGACCAGGGCCAGTCTCCCCCTTCCAGGCACTTCAGAAGGGACCCATGGGCTGCTTTTCCCTGAAGAGTCACGGGCCACGTGTGAGGAAGGGCATGGATTTGAGATGTGGTGAATAAAACCCAGTTCCCTGGAGTATGAAGGGGAGGGAGGTGGCTCTATATAAACACTAGAACAAGGTCTCCTGCAGTTCAGGGAAAGGTGAAGCCACATCACAGCTGAAGGACAGAGAACTGTTGGTCAGATGTGAACCAAACACAAGCAGAGGAAGAGGGCTCCACTTTCCCTTGAGAAAGTCTAAAGCAAGAGACTCTGTTGAGGACTGGGCTGGTTTCTAGAAGCATGCAGAACAGCATTAGAACAAGCTCTCTTTGCCTAGCAGTGTCCAGGACACAAAAAATATATTAAAATGTATTCACTGTATCTGCACTGTTAAAGTTCATGGACTGTCCAGAGAGGGCAATCTCTTTTGACCATCCCTTAAATTCTGCATGTCCTGGGAAATACAGCTCTTTAGCAGAAAAGTCTGAGGCCACTGACAGGAAAATGAAGAGGAATGCTGTTTTCTGAAAGTGATAATAAAAATTCAAGAGTTTTACAGGCACTGAATTTTGTCACAGTAAAAGCCAAGAAGCCTTGTAAAATGAAAATGAGTTGTGTAGCTGTGTGCTGTGTGGCACTTGCTGAAATAAGGACTCCAGTTATTTGTGTGGGGGAAGGGAAGCCACAGTTACTCTATTTCCCTGCTGTGTTTGCTTAAAAGTCGAGGGCATGCGATGAGTTGATCCTTTCCCATTTAATGGCTCTGAATTTCCCTCTCCTCTAACACTGTAAGCAGCCTTCTTGCAGGGGCAGTCCTTTTCCAGCTCAGGTATTTGCCAGTTTGTTCTCCCGAGGTGAGCAGGGAAGGGGCCCTGGTCTGCAGGAGGAATGCAGAGCTGTACAGATGATTTTGGAACCACTGCAGGGACAACAGGGCCCTGCCACTCAGCTTTCTGACTAATCAGCTTCAACTCCGTCTGTCACTCTCTGCTGCCCAAAGACAGAGCATTGGGAGGGGAATGTTGGGGACTGTACTGAGCCTTTTCTTGTGAAGCAGGAGAGCACATGGAACACTGATGCAAGGAACTGGAAGGGAATTAATAACGATGATACCGAGGGAAATAGAGGGAGATGGGAAAACAGTGTACAAAGAGCTGGAAAGTGCTAAAAACCTCAGCAAGAAATTCTGAAGCAGATACCAACCCATTTTACTCCAGAGTGACCCATAGACAAGGCAGGTTGACAGGAGGATACAAACAGTTATGTGTGGACCCAGAAAGGGCAGGCGAGGCCTTTCTGGCAGGTGTGTGATGCAGATGACAAGGATGATGTGCTGCCACAAAGACAGAGAGGTGTCACAGGCATCAGGGGACGTGGTTCTTTCATCCCTAAGTACACCTCTTCAATTTCATTGCAGACCTATACAAACACTTTAAATGTAGCCAGGAAAGCTGCTCTCATTTAGAAAGGTCTCTGAATTTCTTCTCTGAAAAATACACATGACTGATGTCTCAGTAACCTGGCTTTAGCTTGGGACCATTAGGTTCACCTCCTCACAAATGCCAGAGGGGCTTTACTGCATAGTGCAAGAAACCTGAGCTCTTAAATTACCAAATGGAAAAACATTAGGAGCTTTGTAATGAGTTCCCATACAACAGCAAAAAACCATCACATTCTTGTGAATCATTGCAGACATCTGCAATCCTTTTGCTGTGACCCTGTGCAGGTACAAACAACCTGTGCAGGAATCAAGAGGTGCCCAAGTACAGAAGCTGTGCTACAGCAAAGCCCCTGACTCCAGAAGTGACCCTCCAGGGCCAGGCAGGGACAGCACAGTGACCAGGGAAGGCTGGAGGGCCCCAGAGAACAGGGAGGCTTTTAGGAGAGAGAGGCTGAGGAGGGCCAGGCAAACTGAATTAAGGTAATACCTCTTGAAGGCACTCTCCCAAAGCAGCTATCAATAAAGCTACTGAGGATAAATGAGATTTGAGTGTAATCTGCAACACTGAGGCAAGGCTAACCTGGCATCCTGGCTCTGCACACCAGGGGTGTGTGGAGACTGATGGGATCAGCTCATGCAGAAACAACTGCTTTCTAATGCTTCTCTTTTTAGGAGTGAGTTTTGCCTCTCTGAAACTGTAGATAAATTCTCATCAGCAACAACAATATCAGGAATTAACACTGCAACACATTCAAGGCCCTGGATCTTATTGTGCTAAACATGACTCTGCCTCTTCGGTACATTGGTGGCTCAGCAGACTTGGCATAAACAATTGGCATTGCTGGGGTGTCACAGTAGGGCATCTTGTTACTGCTCATCAAATAACAGCAGCTTCCACTGTGTGCCACAGGAATGGGTAGAAAAGTGTCTCATCTCATCCAGTTCTTGTGTGTGATTGTATCAGCATTTTTCTGAGATGCAGTTAGTTGGGTTCTAGTAAAAAACTGTCACTTCACCTTTGAACAGATGATAGCAACATTTCACCTACCCCCAAAGAAAGAGACACTTGCCAGAGATTAAATCATAAATTCTGTCACCCTCCACCAGTTTAAAAGTGCATGAAATAATAAACCCTGCATCTCTCAGGCAGTAAACAGCATGGCAATTAGCACAGAAAACTCTCCCTGAAATACTTCTTGCAAATTAAATGCCTGGGACCTTGCCTCAATCTAAAAAGCACAACAGAAATAGACAAGAAGGACCAAAAGCTTTCCAATGACTCTTTCCTAACCTCTCCACGCAGCGCTTTCCCCACAGATACAGGAGACGGAAGAAGAGCACCAAGTCCCTGCCATGGAAATCTTCTGCAGTGCTCTGTGCCCCAAGCAGAGGAGAAGAAGCCTCCTGCAAGCTACCAAGGGACCAAGACTGCTTTGATTTTGCTGAGGCAAATGTACTACCTCGACAGCTCCCACACGTGCTACAAGGGCTGCACTGATTTTCCCTGAATCAGATAAATCAACACCACCAAGAGGCTCAGCCCATTGCTTCCCCCTGCCCCTGCTTCTGGCAGCTCAGCACAGGCACAGCTCATTTTGTTTCCCCTCACAGTGCATATGGGGTGCTGGATGGTATCTAGATCCTGTTTCCTCTGGTTTTCCTCTTTTCAGTGAGTGATATTTTCTTTTTCTGGCTTTTTTTTTTTTCTTTTATTTAAATCAGCCTGAACCCATGATGGGTTTCTTGCTGAACACTGAATGACCACTGGGTGTTTTTCCATGCTGCCTTGACACGAGCTACAGCATTTTGATACATGACTTCTACCCTTATTATTTCCAAATCTCAGTACATTTGTCAGCTGCTGAACATACTCCACATGCTTAATGGCTTCAGAGTGAAATAAAAGAGAAGTTTCTAAATAGGGGCTTAGAAGCCACTTGAAAAAAAATGAGTAGCTATTTTGCAAACCAGTCTGGGTGCCTGTAAGTCCATAGACTTCCTTGACACTAAAATTATGTATAGAAATAAAAGGAATTAGCATTTTTGACCACACTTACGAAGCAAATTCCAGAAGCTGTAAACACGCTTGCTGTGCTCAAGTAGAGCATGCACCTTTTGAGGGTTTTGATTTATAACATTTGCCTTTAACACTGCAACAAATTTCAGCTCCTAAAATGTGTAGTACCCGAGAACCCCTAGTCCAGCAGCAAACACCTGGGCAGATAGAGCAGAAAAGCCTTCCTACAGTGTATTGCATGCAAATGAAACAATTGAGAACTTTGCAAACCAGAAAAATACGTCAGCAACATGGGGTGTCCTGCCAATGCCATGGTCGCATGTCATCTTAAACCCTTTGCCTTCAGATCCAGTACCTGTGGCCCAGCCCCGGGATGCTGAGAGAGCTGAGAAAATAATCAGCAAGGCAAGGCTGGCTCCCAAACATACCCCTGAGCAAGTCTCAAGAAGGAAAGAGTCAATGAGATGGGTGGTGGGTCAATGAGATCTGTAGAGATCTGCTGCAGACAGCAAGAGAGAAGGCTACAAGATCGAGTCTCAGCAGTAAAGTGCTCATCAGTTAGAATGGTTTTCCCTCTCTTCTCATCTGCTACTCCCTACTTTTATTCCTGCTCCTGTTGCCCAGCTCACCCTTTCACAACTAGCCACAGCCCTTAGGCTACCTGCCAGCAGGCTATTCTCATTCACATGGAGCTGAAGAGAAGGCACAAAGCCGGCCAGTCAGAGGCATATTAACCAAGCCTCACAGGCAGCAAGTCCCTTTCTGCCCCCCCTGAGTCCATTCAGGACATGGATTCTTGCTATGCAGAGAAAGACCTTGGGTATTTCAAAGCAGAAAAGGCATCTGTGCTTTCTTTTGTCTGAGGATTTATGCACCAGTTACATGTTTGTCCCAAAAAATTTAGCCAACAAGAGCTTTAGTGAACAAAGAAACACAAACCAACCTGAACTGGAATGAGGCTGGAAGGAAAGCAGATTGGGTTTCCAAGGCAGTTATGTAGGAAGCCATCATTAGATGCTGCAAAATGCTCTCAGAGTTTCATGTTGGAGCTGAACTCAATATAATCAATGCCAGCTGTTCCACAAGTTTCAGTAAGATGCTTGTCAGGCCCTTTGAAAGCAAACCATAAATTGGCACCAGTTCTCCCTTCCTGAAAGCAGCTGATGCTCTTTTTCCCTTCTAACAACACAGGTCCTCATTTTCTGATGGGTGTTGGGCTGATAGCAGTGTCCTGATGGTAACTGGTCTGTAGGAAAACCTAACGAGACAAAGCAGGAAAACCTCGTTTCCCACATTGATTACTCCCAAGTGAGTTGCTGAGACTCAGGGTTTCCAGCAGCTTGCCTGGTGCTCAGTTTTCCAGAAGATACAGTGGGTGCAATTCCCTCTGTCACACTGCAGCACTTACAGTAGCATCGCCAGTATTGAAGATGAGAGGGGTGGTATCAGCAAAGAAAACAACCAAAACCGCTTGGTTTTGAGCATCCTTTCCAGGACGCTTAGGCTCTCCTGTCTTTGTTACACATCATGCAGTGGTACTGGTTCTTGCTAAGTAAGGCAGGCTGTCTGGATGGTGCAGAGCTTCCAAGCCCTACTCTGTTTAGTTTCCCTGCCAAGAGAAATGCCTGGTAGCAGAATCTGGGTTCAAACTGATGTGTACGCGGTGTACTGGGGCTGAGAGGCTGGAGCAGAACAGTATGGGTGCCCCGAGTCACCCAGGACACAGAGAGGTAAAAGCAACATCTTTTGCTTGAACTGCAGAAGCGCAGGAACAGATGCTCAGCCACACTCCAGTTCCCCTGTTGGAGTTGGAAATGGAGCCAGATCTCCACTCCTAGAGGAGAAATCTTTTAGATGGTGCACAGCAGCAGTGGCTCTAATACAGTGTTTGACACTGGCAAGAGGCACTGTGGGGCTGAGGAGGAAGGATACCTGTGGTAGAAGAAATCACCTGGATCACCTCTGTAAAATCCAACCATTCTGGACTTTGCAGAACAGGTTTTTGGACCTGGCTGTGATAAGGAGTGGTTTGTAGAGTCATCTGAGACTGTTAAATGACAGTAGGATTTAGCAAAATGCTACAAACAGAAGCTCTGCCTGTGAAATCTCTGTTTCCAATTAGGACAATGTTGATGTCCTTCCCCAGGGCATTCTCCCTGTGATTCTCATAACAACTTTTGTGGCTGCTTTTTAACAAAGACTCAGGGATTTAGGCACCTGCTCTGTGATAGATGCCTCTTGACCACCATTGCAGTTCCTATAGCACTGAAAAGCACAAATTATACAAACAACTAAGTTACAGATACAAATGATATTTGATGCTTTAGCCAGGCAGACTGGGCAGTCTAGGTTAGAAAGGCCTCTGAAAAAAATCCTCACACCTATTTACATCCATTCTGCACAGGTAAAAGGGCCTTTGAATTTCATGAAGGAGCTATTTCCTCTCAGCAGGCTCTGAGTCTCACAGTTCACAATGGTTGTTTACCCAACACTGCTCACTGATTTGGTCAGAATGCTGCATGAAACAGATCAGCCTTCAAGCCAAGGCATTCAATAAGGTCAGAGTAGTCAACAGGGATTTAATAATATAATTTAGAGCTAGTTTGCTTTACAAAGCAGTTTTACCACTACTACTCCTACTTTGGATGCCACTAACTCATGTTTCATAATCTCTTAACATAAGCAGGCCTTAAAATCCTTTGCCTAAAAAGCTTTGTGCTGGTCCTGGGCTCTTTGCATCTGCAGGGTGTGTGTGTGCTGCTGAACCTGGTGCAGGGAAGGAGAGCTAAAGAAGAGCAGGCTTAGCAGAGTGCCAAGTGTCACAGGCAGAGAAGAAGCTGGTCACTGATGGGCACGAAGCAAGGCAGATGTGAGCTGGCAGGGCCCAGCTGCTGTGCCAGCTGCTGAACAAACCCCTTGTACTTCCTTTGCCGGCTGCCTCCCACACGCTGTGCTGACAAGGGCTGCATTGCCACATCCAACACTTCATTCTGTGCTTTCAAAGCCCGGAGTAATTGAGTGACAAAGTCATTCTGCCTTGCATCTCAGCAAAGGGTTTTACTCTAAAGACCCTTTCATCTTCTGACCTTCTCCTCTCTGCCCTTCCTGAAGCCTGGCTAGCCCCAGGCCCAGAAGGGCACACAAAGGGGCAGCTGAACCTTTCCAAAAGTACATCCTGTGCTCTCCCAGCCCGAGCCCTGCCAGTGCAGCTGGTACTTGGGGGCAGCACATGGCTGGGAGCTGCCCGCATATCCAGGCTTCCTGAGATGAACCCACCCCCTCCACAAATAGAGTGCCATGCAAGAGCCATCCTGTTCACAGCACTCCCAGCAAAGCACAAACTCTTCTCATGCTCCACAACCAGGTCTGGATTACAACCACTTCAACCAGTGTTTCCAAAGGATAAGAATATAGGATCTTACAAAAACACTGTAAACACATGACCTGGCAAGGTCCCTACCCTTCCCTGCTTCCAGACTGGACAAAACATTAGACAAGCATAGAACAAAAAGTGGAAATGGGAAGGATAATTGTTCCAGGAAACACATAACTCAGGTTGCCCATACTGATGAGGGTTACATGAGTCACTTGTCCAACTTCTTAGTTCTGATGAGGCAATTTCTTAGAAGGATTAAGAGTAATAAAAGTTTAAAAAGAATTAAAACTACAGAAGCATCACGAAGAAATAGGGGAATCTAGTATGGTCCTTAGGTATACAACTCCCTGAATTTAGTATTAATGCCAATCTTGCTAGAACAGTAGACCAATCCCTCTTACACTGCTTTGCTTTCACAAAGTTTATCATTCACATCACCTCCATAGAACTCTTCCAGTCTTGCCATCTCTTTTGACATATGCTCACATGGGAGGGAGACAAAAATCAGGAGAATTTTGTATCATGATTCCCAGTGATGGATGCCCAAGTGTTTTTTCCTTAGAAGGCATGAGTTTTCCTTTCTAACTTGCCCAAGTATTCTCTTTCTCTCATGATCCTCTGTTCTCAGCAGTTCAGAAGAGAACAGTCCTGTGGCTGAACACACCAAAAGCAGAAACAAGCAGTTTCTGAGATATCTCCCAGCTGGGCTGTTATTGATTCACTTTGTGGTGTTTTCTGTTCCACAACACACAGATAACCTCAGGAAGTGGTTTTTTGCTTGTTTGGGGTTTTATTTAAAGAACTAAAAATGCCCTGTTAAAATTCCCATGCCAACGTGTGAGATTCCTCTCTGCCTCCCTGAAACCCCCATGTCTCTCAAAGTGACGCTTTCCTTCTCCACCTTTAACCAGCCCAATCCACCCCATAGATCATCTGTCCTCCGAGGTAGTTCCATCTGTTCTGCTCCTTTTCCAGAGGAGCAGGAGGGATGTGCAGCCTGGGCAGAGCAAAGAAACCCCGCAGGAGTAAAGGACAAATCTCCCCAGTGCCTGTGAACAGCTCAATGCTTACAGCTCTTCACAAGGGAGGAAGAAGTGGCTGAGGCCGTGTTTATTCTGCTCAATACAGAAAGCAAGCGCTCTTTTACTATTATAGCCTGGGCTCTTTTACTATTACAGCCTAGGCCCCAAAAGGGAAGGCTGGACTAGCCCAGCCTCAGCTAATAAACATTATTATGACACCATCATAAACTCCAGAAGTGGCTTCATTTCATGGAAGACATTATAGATTTTATCTTTGCAAATCTCTATGAAGAAAAGCATGGGATAAATGTAAATTGAAATATACCTTTGTATTTATGTCTTATGCAGCACTATATTAATTGCCTAATAGGTATGCATGCATAAGACCTATTTAATATAATACAATCATAAATATTAGAGATAAAGCCAACTAATGTATAGAAATTATTTCTCTTGCAATGAAGCTATTTATTATCAGGTGAAATGCAAGGGTTCTTTTTACTAGCTTATATCCTTCTGGAATGTGGATTTTAGTGTAAGAAGTGATAGCAGGATCTGTTCTGAGGGTGTAAGGCTACTTTGCTCCTCATACTTTATTCTGTGTAAGCATCCAAAAGGAAACCATCTGGTCTGAAAGATGGCTATGCTATCAATTATCTGTGAGGATGTACTTTCAAGGGAAATTATATCCTTTCAAGGTTTGGCTAGTTTGTTTAGACAACTTTACCAGTGGAGAATTTGCTTTTAGGTGCCTTAAGTGTGTAAAATTTCAAGTCTGAATATTTGTGGAATAGTGAAGTTTAAAAGGTCAAGCAGGAAACTGAAAGGCAAGCTGGCTGTAGTCTGTACTATCAATGGTATACATTGTTCTGCCAAGAATCACTAACTGGGAGGTATTCAAAGCCCTAGATCAGTATAGAGAGAATGCTTCAGAGAAAGATGTGTCCCCTGTAAGTTCCTGGAGTGCAGAAGCCCACAGGGCAGAAGGGAAGACTAACAAGGGGAAAGTAGAAATAAGGATTCTGCTCCTACACACACTGCTGGGAACAGCTCAAGGAGTTCAAGTGCTGGCACAGCCTCTGGGTGCAGTAGCCCAGAGACAGTTCTCCCCAAAATATGGCCAACCTTGGCTCCAGCATCTACAGTGACAGCTGAATGATATTAGGTAAAAGAGCATTACATCTTCAGTACTGACTGCTGGTGTCTCATCTCTGCTATCCTCTTTTGAAGGACTGAGAGGCTGAGGGCCTCAGCACAAGCCCAGCTGGCTCAGCTGGGCCAGCTAACAGAAAAACTGAGAGTTTGAGAGCAAGAGTCAACTTTGCATGTTCTCCAGGGTGCCATACCTGCCTGGTGGAAATTCCCCATTAATCTCAGTGTACCACAGGTGAATATAGTGGTGGCTATCTGCATCTCTTAGTAGAATAAATAAAGCCTCTTGGCCAGAAGGTAGAAAGATTCCTGAGAAGTGTTCAGCTGAAATGGAATAACCAGTGCTTGAGATGTGCTTCTGATCTCTCACAACTTCTGCCAGGGTCAAGTCCATTTCTCAGTTTGCACTTGGATATCCCATTTAATGTTTAACTGCTTGATTTTAGATCTCTACAAAACAATGTTGTTAAAGCAGTTGCCTGAATAGACAGTTGTGGCATTCCTTTCAAATACATAGAATAAATTTTTTCAAACTTTGAGTGATGTTGATCTCTTTTATGGTTGTTTGGTTTGTGGGTTTTTCTGTCATCATGTAGCACAGTCTTCAAAACACTGATAGCCAAATTCTTCTATTGAAATAAACAACCTGTTTTTTAGCAAATACCTGCACTTGCACACTCCACACATCTGTGGCACTCCATGAAAACTGGCACTACTGCCACCTTGTTCACCACCAACTGGGATTAGTCAGCTGTAGCACTGCTCCTCCAAAGAAGGGTGAAAACAAAGAGTAAATATCAGTTTCAAGCTCTTAATGGAGCCAGGAAATTATTAACTGCCTCTAATTAGTGATACATGTTTACACCTGCAGCTACTAGCTACAGCTGCTGCTCATTCTCGTGTCCTGGAAGAACTGCACTGCTGCCATCACCTCTGAGCAGTGCTGAGCAGGAGAACTGCAGCTTGATAAACCCTCCTAAACTGCCTGTTATCTACTGGGAGTTCTGGCTGAGACCTTGCTGCAGCAAATGCACATCTCTGTGTACTAACATCAACCATTCACTACACCCAGAGCTTGCAAGCACAAAGTTCAGGTTCTGCCTGAAGATGTCTTCCTCTGAACACAGCCACTTACCTATCTCAGATTTACTCCCAGAATATGGAAGTACATGTGGTTTTAGGGCTCTGGACCAAAACCACTGTAGCCACCTGACTTAAGATGCTGATGTAACACAAATTTACTCTTCAAGCCTAAATGGTTCAAAGACTTGCAGAGGTTTATCTTTGTGTGAGCAAGCTTTATGCTGGATCGGGTACTTTTGGTTCATGCAACTCTGCCTTTACCTTAATAAGAGAACACACCTCAAGAATAAATCAGGGTAAAATATATCAGCAGTTCAGTTGGGTGGCATGGCTTATTTGGATCAAGTGTGTACTCTAACTTATGGAGTGACCAAACCAGCAGCAGCAAAACCCACCACACTCCCACCCTCTGCCCTGGCAATGTCCTAGGATATTGTTTCCAAAGCCTGAGACGTGGTTATTTTCCATGCTCACCCAGAGCCTGCCCTGTGAGCTTTACTGCCATTCCACCATGGGTTTTGTGCCATTAGCTACTGCCACCAGCAGCCACCCAACACAGATCTGTTTGGGCTGATCAGCTTGAATGTGTCCCATCCCCTGCCTCAGTTCTCCATTCATGAATGGTGTGCAGCATCTCTCACTCAAAGTCTTCAACCAGTACATCAGATCTGGAGTGTACAGCACCCAGCACTTACCTTCACAACACGATGAGATGCAGCACCCGCAGCAGGCAGGAACTACAGTACTTCACTCCTGGTCTGACACCAGTTCATGAGATCACCTTGGGAAAGCCATGTCACCCCTCCTTGCCTGAGTTTTCCCAGCTGTTAGATATGGATAATAATGTTCTTTGAAGTCTGTCCAAACCGTTTGATAAAGGACAAAGATTTTAAAACATTATTCTTGACTGCACACTCTTCAGGACATGAATTGCATCCTTGGCATGGGAAATCCTCTAACACACCACAAGTGCTAACACTGCCCCAAAGAGAAAACAACAAACTCTCCACTGGCTTATCACTACAGGCACTGGAAAAATACACGCTGGTTGCTGATACACTCCTGGATTTTGGCAAGTCTATGTGCTGTTTCTGAACACAATCGCAAATTGCTTTGAGTTCAAAGAATTGTTCAGCACTGCTCAGGGTTATCTAGGAGGCAAGTCAACCTCCGGCTGTCTCACCCTGTGTCCTTGGGAATATTGCTCTGGTTTGATCTGAAGCTGAGTGGATTGTGAAGACACACAGCTGGGTTTCTGGGCATCCTCTAGTACTATACATGCTCCAGTCAATGTCTTTTACTTGCCAGGAGAGTTTTAATTTTCTTATTTAGAAGAATGAATTGTGGTAATGGCTGTCTACATTGGCTCTGTGCAATCTTTTTGTTTGTTTGTTTTCTTCCCTTTGCTTAAAGGTCATATAATATTTGTACTAAGCAGCAAAGACCAAAGGAGCATACACAGCTCCAACTCAGAACAGGGAGGGTCCTTCTTATGTCACTGCTGTCAACTTAGGACAAAAACTGTGATGAATAGGAAAAAATAAATAAATCTTTTGTTTTCAAAGCTAAATAGCCAAAAATGCAGCTAGAAAAGTTCCATAAAGGTTTAGCTTTCAGCAACACATAGCAGAAACAAAGCTCATTCCTCCTCTTGCTGTGCCCCCTGACCCCAGAGTTTTATATGTCACTGCCTAGAAGGCCTCTAGTCACGGCAGCCTCTGTGCATGGCTTTCCCAGGACTTTCAGGGTTTTCCTTGGGGGATGCTTGAGTGGGGGAAAAAAGGGTTTTAGCACCAGCCTTCGATTTAAAATAGCAGGGGGAGTTTACTGATTAATATTCATGAGAAGGGAACAGTCTGCTTTTTGTTACCGCAGTCGTTTCCCATGCAAGGTGGGTTGAGAGGGAGGAATACATTAAGGAACATATCCTACTGTCACAAGTACCACCACCTTTAGAGATACAGAAAATCAGGAGTCTGAGCAGAGCTCAGATGGTAAATATTTAACAGGGAAAGGACTTGCCTCCTCTTTCTGCCTGTATATATTAAACTCATTCTTTCATTTTAACAAGGGAACTGTGTTTTCCTGCTCTCTCAACCCCCACCCCTGCCCCTCACTTAAATTCTGGGGCTAAGTCGATAGTTCACAACATGCTATAAATCCCCTCCACCAGTAACCCAACTGAATGTATTTCCCTCTTTGGTTGTTTTCTAAAGTCATTGCTAGTCCTCCTCTAGTGGGAGATGTTAATTCTATTCACTGAGGCACAAGGAAGAGGAGGACTGGTTCCCTTGCACTTATACCGGAAAATTTCTGGCATAACCCAGCTGAAATCCATGATTCTCATACCCATCTAAAACTGGCACAGGAAAAAAGCACACATTAAGCGAAATTTTTCAAACACAGGTGCTGATTTGTGGTGCCTCTGAATTGTGGGGATTCAGCTCAAAATGCTGCTTTTCATATGACAAAGCACAGAGCATGGTCCTCACCTTGACATCCTCACTTCTTCTGCTGTCAATTCCATCAGCATCTGGGTTCAGGGACCCCAGAACCAAGAATGATTTCTGAAAAGTACAGTGAAGGATTCAAAGGATTTCTTCATTTCTGTGCAATCACGGGGAAAATATACCAGCTGATTTGGCAAAGCCAGCTATTATTTAATAACTCCTTAGAGATAGGAGATTGTGGTACACCTCCAGTTCTAACATCAAAAGTGGATTTGCACAGGAGCCGACAGACCTCTTTGACAACAAATTTGTATCTGTGCTCATGACCCTATAATAGCAAGGCAGTAGCAAAGTAGCTGAGCATTTGACGTTTTCTCTTGCACTGAGAGAAACAAACTGTCCTGGCACAGCCACACTTCAGCTGATGCAACCAGCAGCAGCCTGAGCACCAGAGCAGCACACGCAGGACAAGAATGAGCTCTGGGAGCTCAGACACTTGAAAATGTTGATAGTGAGCTGATCATGAACAGACTACAGCACTGCACAACTGAAACCACGTCTGGAAGGCACAGCACAGCACCATCACCCTGACTGTAACCTTCTCTTCCTACCTCCACAGAACAAAAGAGCATTAGTGGATCAAAACAGCAAGGCACGCAGCCTTTGCAGGGGCCCATCTCTCACAGAGGGCAGCAAGGGCCACGCTCTGAGAGCCAGGTCAGCTCTGCCACCAGCTGCTGGCAGGGCTTGGGGTCAGCCTGGAGTTGGATGAACTGTGATCCCAGATCACCCTCACTGTTTTGACAGATGTCATTAGACTAAGTGCAGTTAAATGGATCAGTACAGCCAATTTCACCTGGGGCAGGGATGGGGTAATGAAGAAGAGAAGAGCAGAGAGAAATGACCAGTTTCACCACAACAGCTGTCCTTGTCCCGAAGGCCCTGTCCCAGTGCAATATCCCTCCATTTCTTCAGCAGGCAGCTAGAAACTTTTGCCAGTGGAAACATGTTGGCTTTGCACTTTTGTGAAGATAAAACCATGAGATAGTTGTACCAACAGAAGTAGTTTTGCCCGTACAGCATCTGTTCCCTGGGAACTGAAACATTTCACACTGGCAAAGGACATCTACTGTCAGGAGAAGCTTAATTTCCATTGCTTGGGCAGCAAAACTTCAGTAATGCAGATAAAGCAGATAAAGAGGCCCAGAGTTTCTCACTGAAGCCAGAGAAGTGAGGTTAGGATTTGGTTTAAGGATGGCATGACGCATGAGAAGCCATTGCATGGAGATGGGAATTTGATAGCAGCTAAGAGGAGTTGTTATCACCATGCCAGCCAAGGCTAATAAGAAAGGAACTTTTTGAGCATGTCTGGGGAAAGGAGGGTCTCCCTGACCTTGGCTGCAGCGCTCACAGCCCAAGCAGTGCACGCCTCGCTGGAGCTCTGGCTTTGAAGAACGGCGCCTGACTTCAAGGTGATTGTGAATGCAGAGCATGACCCATTTTAAACAGGTAGGCCAAGAAAACCTCCATCTCTGTGCCTTTAGGGACCTGTTTCAGAATACAGAGGACTTACCTTGAAAATGTTTTCCATACTGTTTGATGTTGTGGAACAGTCAGTGGGAATACTGACAGCATTAGATGCCTGGGTGGCTTATTGATTTGTTCTAGTTTTATTAAATTGGCTAAAGTTCATTCAGAAGTCTCCATTCCCCACACACAAATACTTATTCTGAATGCTGTCTTGAGAGGAGTAAATGGGAGAAAAAAAAGAACTTGAAAGTTGAAAAATTTATCTAAAGAAATCTGTGATGTGAAAATGGGCTTCATAAAAAGTATTATTATTTATATCACTAGCATAGTCTTCTGGGTTCAGTACCTCAAGCTACTTAAATTCTGCAAAAAGTTGAGTTGGTGTGTGCATGGTATTTCTAATGACACATACACACAAATGTGTGTGTCTGAGCTCAGAGGGAGAGACTCCTGAAGAGAATGATTCTACCACAGAAAGAAATTTTTCTTTTGTCAACCAAGTAACTAAAGGAAAGCTTACACCATTGCCCTATTTTTGTAAGAAAATTGAGAATTGCGTTCTTGGTAACCTATACCCGTGAAGTAATGACAGACAAATTAAATGGCTGAGGTCACGCAAGACCAGTCCAGATCTTTCCCCTTCCTCCAACAGTAAGATTAGAGCCCCAGGCAATTTCCAAGAAACTTTACAAATTGAAGTAGGAGCTGTGCAAATGACCAGTGCTCAGCTGAGAGAAGGACCCCAGGATTTCTCATGGGCAGGGTGGGAATGGCTCAGGTCTGGCTGAAGGAGCACAGAGGAAGAAGAGGCACAGTGCTGGTGCTGCCAGATCCGAAGTGCTCCTCCAATGCAGGTGGAACAAGGCTATCCTAAGTATCTCCTTGGATCTAATTCCAGGTGTATCCATTCACATTTGAACCAGAGAAAACTGTCAAGGTCAGAACAGGTGGAAGACCTGAATTTGATCCATCTCTTTGCTTCTGGGCTGAAACAGAAATTAATTTCCATGTTACTAAACCAAATGAGACTTTACTGTTGTTATGGCCTCATTGAGAAATCAGGGGAAATTTGGAGAGTTTTTTTTCCTCAAAAAAAATCCTTCTACACCACCTCCAGTTTTAAGAAAAACACCACAGATTTAATCTGTTAGAACATCACTATTCTCAAAAGCAGTGATGTTAAAACAGCTTATTTCCCTTCAGCAGATAATTTAAAGACACAAATAGGTTAAAATTGATAATTCCTCCTGCTGTCTAACCCTGGATATATTTTAAGATGCATTTGTGTTTGAACGAGATCTTTTAAAAAGATCATTAATTGAAGCTGTCTGGCTCTGTCATCCTGCCCTCCCATTCTCCACCCAATGAATCAGTAAATTGTAACAAGAGAATCTGGCTAAACAAGTTCCTAATTCAAACGCCATCTTATGGACAAAGAAGTCTTTGAAAATAGTATCCGTCATCTGGCTCCTTGCGATGGAGCGGAAAGTTGTTTTTTTACTGCTCACGGAATTCATCCCTCCCTTCAGCGCCGTCAAATGTCGAGTGTGGTGCAGTTTGAGAGAGCCGAGCTCAGGGAGAGGAGAGGCAAGGGGGAGGCCTCTGTCAGAGAAGCCCAGGGCAAGCAATTTCCTGCCAATTAACACACAACTAGTGATAATATTTCTCCCAAGAACAGAGTTTCAGATAAGGAGAAATTTTATACTGGTTGATTCCAGGTCACTGATAGAGCTTCCTTTTCTGAGGTCCAGTTGTCTTCTCGATGGCTTCAGTGTGAGCAGTGGGGTCTTGGAGCGCACACAGGCCAGGCTGGCTCTGGTCACAGAAATGAGAGGATTGTGATTCAAAGGAATCTGCTCACAGCACTGTGCTGTAAAGTAAAGCACACCTTTACTG
This sequence comes from Eopsaltria australis, assembly GCA_034509425.1. NCBI lineage: Eukaryota > Metazoa > Chordata > Aves > Passeriformes > Petroicidae > Eopsaltria > Eopsaltria australis. Next base: position 2,938,096 of record JAVTVJ010000030.1, read on the forward strand.
GCCAGGCTGGGAGCACGCAGGGGTTAACACCTCCATGTGCATGTCCACCATGGTCATGGTACAGAGGGTTTGTATCATTTGTGAGTTGGTCAGTGTGCGTTTACAAGTTCGTCATTATACGTTTAGGAGTTTCTCATCCACCCTTGTTGTGGTCACTTATCTAAAGTCACAGCTCTATGGGGTCTTACATGACTTGCAGTTTTCTTATCTTAGGGTTACAAGCACAGCACACTATTCTTAATACACTTATCATATCTATTTTGCTAATACATACTCAATTCTACTGCTACACACTTAATTCTACTACCACAAATTACTATATTAGCTGTACTTCATTTATTATTGCTTATTGATTATATCCCCATTCTCCTCTCACATTTCTCTACCCTTTTGTGACAGGTTTTCTGTTTGTCATTAAAAGGGCAATTAGCATGTGTGTTACCGCTTAGCCCATGGGGCTAGGACCTTGCTCTGCAGACAAGGCTTAACCAAGCCCAGTAGCCCGCATGCCATCCCCTTACCATCCTAGCCCATCCGGGCTCTTTCTCTTCAGGAGCAGTTAGCTTTAGGCACAGCATCTCCTATTCTCTTATCATCATAGCCCCAGGGCTAGGTTTTCGTTTTGCAAAAGCAGTTTCGAGTACAGCAGTCAACACCCAACATATTAATCCATACTTTATACTAAAGCGCATATGTTAAAGGAGTTCTATGTTTCACTAAAGCACTGATGTTAAAGGAGTCCTGTGTTTCAGGGAGTCCTGTGTGTCAATTGGCAGAAGAGTCCCACTTCCAAACAGGAGGAGATCTCAGCAGCAGCCTCTGAAGCTGAGCACACAGCTTGTCACAGCTGTTTTTGTGTCACTAAGCTGCAGCTCTCCCTGCGAGCCCCCATTGCATTCATAGGCAAAGTTCACTGTGCAGCACTACAGAACAAAATTAATTAATCTGGGTAAAATTATTCAGAGCCAAGCACTGTACTATCCATGATAAACTAATCAAACAAAATACTCCTGACTAGTAATCTATAAAACTGATTTCAAATGTGTTCATTAATGTCCTTATAAAACACCCTACTCTTGGCAAGGCAGCAATTTTACATTTTTTTTTCTTTTCTTTTTTAGCTGTTGGAGTACCTGAGAGCAACAGAGCACAAGGAGATCAGAATAAAAGACATTTGTTCTAAGTATAAATGCACAGGGCATTTTGTGTGAGGAGACTAGACCCTTTTCCTTTACTCTCCTGCATCTTGTAGCTTCTTTGAGGAGGCTGGTGGGAAGAGGTTAAAGGTTACCTAGAGCTGCCAGTGAGAGTGAAAAATGGTGGATAGTGCCCCTGTTCTTGACTGTGAGTTCCTTTATTTCCCTTTGTCATGGCAATACCTTCCCAGGGAAGGCCTGAATGTTGCAAATTAGTGTTCCAACTTATCTTTCTAATTACCTCTTCAGGTGCAATACTGAGGCAGCTGCTTACATGAACAAAAGAAACTGCTCAGTAGTGTCTGTGTATTGGTATCTGCCACAAACTTTTTTTAGGCTTATCAAGTATCTGGCTCATTATTAAACAAAAACAGTAACAGAATTTCTCCCCTTTTTCTGGGGAAGTAAAGATCTTTCCCCAAAAACTTCAGTCTGATACAAATTTTTCTAGGAAGAAATCTCAACTTATACCAATATTTCTGAAAATGAAACAATTAGGAGAACATCTGGTAAAATCAAATATGTGAGCTGAGTTTGAAGAAGCAAGAACTGGCTGCTAAAAATGAGAGACACAGGGCTGGGGAGGGTGAATTCTGCCAGAGCTCTGTGAACGAGAGCTGCAGCTTTCACTTCCCACCACATGCTTCTCAGGCACAAAGGAAAACTCCCTCTGATGGGAAAGGATGATGATTTTGGTGACCATGCATGAGAGAAGTCTCAGGAGAGACGTTCAATTCTTGTGCTTGTTCAGAAGAGAAACCTTGGAAACTTGAAACAAATTCCCAGGAATGCTGTTGTCTGTTGGGCTCAGGCTGCCTCCAAGCACACAAGATTTTCTTCCTGGGAAAGAGGGTGCTGCCATGGAAGACTCCTTCCAGGTGGAAAGAGCTGTGGTGTTCTGCAAGAATTGTCACCAACAAAGAATTGCAGAAACTCAAAAGACAAGACGAGGAGATAATAGAGCATTGTTTAGGACTCCATATGTAATCATAGATGACACAACTTGAGCAGGATACTGAACCCATCCTGACAGATGGTGGTCCAGCCTCTAGCCAGGGGAGGGAGATTAGGTTAACCCAAACAAGGCTGGCATAAACAAGCTGGTACATGAACCAAGGCAGGCACACAAACCAAGGCATGAGATCTGATTCAATCCTATTGTGGTGGAAAAATCTCTTACTGACTGTCATCAAAGCAGACTGAACTCTTACTAACAATATAAATACACACAGAAAAAATATATATATTTACATGGAACTTGTGGCTGGACAAGATCCTTATCAAACTATACTCAAGTATGTAGTGTGAATTGCAGTGAGGTGAAAGAACTCAGTGCAATGGACCAAAGGGGCTGTCTTGGGTGCATGACTAAGTAAAATCTGAATGGCTGGGTATCTGGATCTAGCCAGAAATGATGACTCCTTAAAAACTAGCCCTCAAGCTCTTTGCTGTGAATCTGGCCAGTGTACCAATTTTCATTTTTAACACTGACTGGAAAATCCTAAGGAACTATTCTCAGGGAAAAAAAACTTGCAATGGTATGCAGAAAAGCACCAACCAACCAACCAACAAAACAAAACAGCTTTTGGGTGACAGAAAAATGGAAAAATATTTTTCTGTTATTTATTTATATTCCAGTGTCTATGTTATTATGGTGGTCCAGAGCAGCAAATGCAAATCCCCTGAGCATCCCCAGTGAGTAGGAACTGTTTTAGTTCACAGAGTAGTTCTGGTGTGCAGCAGCCCAACTGCTCATGGAGATTGCTAAGCCAGAGCTGGTTTGGATGCACAACCTGATAAGCTCCAGTCCACAATGGAGACCTGGGAGTCTGAGTCAATGCATGGTTCCTTGGAGAGCTTCAAAACACATCCTTGGTGGGAACATTTGGTTCAAGCAACTAGACCACCTCATCCCAAACTGCCAGCAGGTCAGATGTAGGGGTTTTGGCACCAAGTAACTTCAGGGTACTGATCCACCTGTGTTGTAGTAAATAACTTTAGACACAGCCTGACTGACTCAAAAGATGCCAAGTGTTTACTATTCCCTAATGAATAGTTCCTGAGCTGTGATTCCAGCTCACAGCAAATTATTACAGCCAAAGTTTAATAAATAAATCAGTGTTTATACAAAGTCATGAGGAAAAGTGCAGCAGATTAAACACTCATTAGAGATCAATTTCTAAACTATAGACTGAACAAAGAACTGATGTGATACAGAAGTTTTCACTTAAACAAACCCACAAGGTTCTAGCCATATTATGAAAATGCTAATGCATTCTTATTGGCTTTTCATGTTTAGCCAGACTCGAATAAATTTATTAAAATTACAGGTTTGCTGTGTATTTTCTGTTTGAATGATAGTGGAACACTATCATTTTGCCACAAAATAAGAAGGAAAAGGTGAAATTCAAAGTGGTTTTAAAAGTTGATTTCAAAATCAACTGGGAGAGGTCTTTGATGGGCTCTGGTGCTGTGGCACCTGAGGTAATTCAGGCAGCTGATCAGTTCATTCAAGTCCATGTTCAAACAAAATGTTGTTTTTCCTCCCTCTCATAACTTAGAAAGAAGTCACTTGTCAATGTCAGGCTTTACATTGAAAAAGTAAAACACTGCACCAGAGACAGAACAGTTCTAGAAGGCAGAGAATTTTCTTCCAACTATTATTACATAAATGGGATAATAAAGACATATTGGAAAATTCAGTTACCTTCAGTCATCAATTTAATACAAAATACTGCAAATATTTCTTCAGCTATTATGCAGCTCTTCATCACTGCCTCACTATTTTGTGTGTTTATACAGTTCAAGTGTGTGTGCTCACATCACATGAACAGATCTGATGCCCACAGTGGGAATTTTCTTTCCTTTTCTGCATATAGGATTGTTCCAGTTGCTAAAAGCTACAATCTACTGAAGATGACCTATATTTACTGCATGATTATTCTGTATCTTCCCTGGTACATTGCTCTTAGAAGGCTGGGACATTGCACACTATAGCAGAGGTATGTACATGTTTATATTGTAGATTTCAGCAGCTTAATTTCAGTGACAGAAGGCAATAGAATGGCAGCCAGGTAAGAGACCTGTTAAAAACATGTTACCTGGAGGATTAAAAAAATTGATACAATAATATTTCTTTTTCTTTCAGTCCCAGGGAGCTAGGGATGTGATCGTATTAAGCTAGGTGCAGTTACTTGATTTACATGAGACTGTATGTCTTGATACTGAAGAGCCTCCCTCTCTTTGGTGCAGAAAAGCTGTATGTCCAGCTGATTTCAACAAGCACAACAAGGGCCTTGCATGGCAAGGACTCAGCCAGTGACCAGCAATGTGAAAATGTAAAAATGGACTCTGGAGAACATAATGCAACTTTTACATAGCTGACCCCACAAAGTATAGTTAAAGCAGGTAAATTCTTAATACCAATCTCACACAAAGATGAGAGGGGAATTCAGATTTTGATTTGTCCTAATTCCACACGTTTCTGTAAGAGGCTGGGCTCTAGCTAAGCACTCTGATTTTCTGATTGGAAGGTGATCTCCAGTGAGCTGATGCTCCTCCATCTTTTCCTGCCCACGGATACCTCTGCCCTTCTTACAGAGAGGAAAAGCTGAGAAACAAAAGGCCCTATTTCCATTGTATTGAAGCAGCAGTTCAGGATCTGAGAGTAGCCATCTGCAGGGATGAAAGGGAGGGTGAGTGAATGAATCACATCCAGAAAGAAGCCAGCCACAACTCCACCAGAAAGTAATGTTTATGTCTGAACAGAGCTGCACAGAGAGAGGAAGGAACACACTGAAGGCAGAATCCCTTTCCAGCCTAATCACTAATTAATCTAAGTGTTGGAATATGATTTTTCGCTGTCTCAGAGAGACCTAAGATGGTCCATTCCTCAGAGCCATTGGAAGGGTCCAGCTCAGAGACCTCTTTGGCAGCACTCTGGCAGGCAGGATGGGCTAAGGCACCCCAGCTCTCCCCACCCCAGCTCCAGGCAGCAGCCACAAAGCCAGGCCCTCTCCTTCTGGATGACCCATAGCTGTTCACTCAAGTTGTGTTTTCTGAAAGCCCCAGCTGCAATCTGAATGTTGAATGCAGAAAAGCAGTGACTTCTAGAGGCATTTAAACCAGGAAATTCTTCTTTGACATATTTCCGGGCAGGTTTTTTTAATTTGGGTAGGTGGTATGTCACCACTTATCTGAGGGGCAGTGAACTAAGAGCAGGGCATTCCAGCCCTGGGAAGGTACTTGCCCCTCCTAGTTAGCAGCTAGGACTTTGGGGAGCCTGTAGGAAATCCCTGTCTCTAGGCAGTTGAGTTGCTGTGCGGGGCTGCAGGCTGACTGCAGGACAAGAACAGGCTGGAAATGTTGATTTTTTTGTTATTCTGCTATTCAATTTGCAATTCCAGCAGCCACTCCATAGCCCAATGAGATTTCTTCAGTTCCTTCTGACTGTGTACCCAAAAGCCCTACCCTGGACCTCAGGGCAGGTCACAGATTTGATTTTTAATTTTTTTCTTTTTTAATTTCTAATTTCTTTTTTTTCATTTAGGGAAGTTTCAATGCTGGGATGCTGGGTGGTTGGTGGCCTGATCCAATCTCCTGGCTACTTGGAACTGATCATATTCAGTAAGAGAATTCAGAGTCCCAGATATCATGAAGCCAGAATGAATGCAAATAAATTAAAATTTTACATACAAATTCGCCACTAAGAAAACACAGTGACTTAAGAGGAGACTGTAAACAGGGAAAAAACAGAATATGGAGTGGAAAAAGTATTTCAAATGTTGATCCTGTGGAGACCTTTGCACTAATTACTTTTGGCAAACACTGAGAATGAAAGGCTGCATCAATATGCTAACATTACTCACAGCGAAGTGTGGTTTTAGGCTGCCACACCATTCATCTTCTGCCTGATCTCTCTGCATCTTGCAGACATCCAGCAAACAGATTGAAGCAAGGCTAACACGTCTGGGTTTCATTGGACATGCCCTCTTCTGCCCATAGATTTTGTCTGGAAGGAAGGGAGACTCTGAGGGCCTCCTTTACATTTATGTGGGATTTCTGCAAGTCCAATGCCCAGCTGGAACAACTATGTGGTAGCAACCCCAGTTTACTCAGTGTCCAAAAACCCCAGACATTTCCACAGCATCTGCACAGATCAGCTGCGGAGACCCTGAGAGTCCAACACTTCCTGGAAGTGTCAGAGGGGCTTGTGGTGCAAGTTGGAATCAGCTGTGAAGCCAGAGCAGAGTAAATTCAATGCTTCCCAAAGCAGTGGGCTCGTGGTGCACGTGCAGACCATCTGTGCAAGGCACAGATGATCTTCTGGCACTACCTTGTTATGTTTTTTCTTGACAATATCCTGCCAGCATTCTGCAGAAAGACACAGCAGTTCTGGACTAGAAAAAGAGCCCAAGGAGAAAGATCTGATACGAACCCTGGCCACCATTTCTGCTATAATTAGGAATATATTTCTAAGCTTAGGTCCTAACAGCTACAATGCTAATATATATGGACCAAAAATGGCCAGAAGCTTTAGTCAGAGATCCCATGCTGGCACCATGAAAGCTAGCATGGTATGAAGGCTGCAAAAAAATGTCCTTCTGGGAATCTCTTTGGGAGGGGGAGGGGATGTTCAGCTGCTAGATATGAACAGAAAGAAAAGGTTACCAAGTTTTACTTTTGTTAGACAGCAAAATGTGGCAGAATCTGATTTTTGGTGGACATCGTGGTGAAAAGGAAGATGCAACTAAACCTTTCTAGCATCTTTCTTGCTTCTGAAATAACTCAAAAAAACTATTTAGAGAGAGAAGAAACTGCAGTGCTTTTAATCATCACCAGCAGGTCTTTAACCTCACAGGAAACAGAAAAGGAAGGACACGTTGTAAAATATCCAGACAGACTAAAGGTCATTCTTCTTTCCCTCGGGATGAAACGTTGCATCTCGCCTTAAGGACAAATATGCATCTGCTATATACACACTGTCACACAGAACATCCACATCTCCTCACTGGCACTTGATAGTGGCACAGCAAGTTTACATTTGAAAAAAGAGATAGGCACAGCAGCAGTGAGCAAGCAAGCAAGCAAGGAACATAATAGAAAAAAACACACTTCCCCACAGTGACAGAAGGATTGACCCAAGCCAGAAATACTTAGTTGCTGTGTAGTTAAAATCATGCATATTACATCAAAATATTATTCTTGTGGAGTTTAAGTTGGGAGGTAGGGAATTAGTCTGATGAAGCAGAATATGCCTTCTAGAGCTCACCAGCATTTTCACAGATTTTGGGCAGTTCACAAAACCTGCAGGACATGCAACAGCAGCACTGAGTAACCAGGGTGGCTGGGATGGTTACAGGAGGCTGAGGGGCAACCAAACATGTTGCCACCCCTGCCACACCTTTCACTAAGGAAAAACACCTTGGCTGAAGGACAGCTGGACATTATCCTGCCTGAACACATTTCTTCACCCACAGACAATTTCTTTAGGTTCTTGCAGTCAGTGGCTTAATTTTTCAACATCTAGTGTAAAACCTGCCATGGACTGCCAGCTGACAGTATGGCTGCAGATAATTCACACATTAGGATGGGACTTTTTTTCTTTTTTTCTCCTGAAAGCCTGAGGGCCAGGAAGGGGTGGTGGTGCTCAGAGCCAAGTGCTTGTTCCCTCAGGGCTCTGGTGCAGGAGGGACCACTTCACTGACCACTATACACTGGGATGCTGGGATCTCCTTGCTCTTCTGAGCCCACCATGTCTTTCAGGGAACCAAAAGGGCTCCCAATTTCCATAGCTAGGAGCACAGACAAGGGAGATTTTCATCTCCAGCTCCTTGTGCCTTCAGAAGGAGCGTGCCTTCCAGCAACACAGCACTGCTGCTAATGAGAAGGCAGAGGGGGATCTGTGGGCAGAAAGGAGGAGGTTGAACACGTGGATGGTTCTTGCTGCAGTGCTTCAGGACCTGTTGCTTATTCTTAGGTGCTGGTAATATCCTCAAGCAGTAGGAAAAAGTAATACTCTGTAAAGCTTCTCTTAAATAAGATATTATCAGCAAACTTAGTCTCTGATTAATAACAGTAGTTGCACCAGAGGGTTTAGGTTGGATATCAGGAAAATTTCTTTGCTGACAGGATTATCAAGCATTGGAACAGGCTGCCCAGGGAAGTGGTGGAGTCACTATCCCTGGAGGTATTTAAAAGGCATGTAGATGTGGCACTTCAAGACATGGTTTAGCAGCGGACTTGGCAGTGCTGGGGTAATGGCTGAACTCAAGGATCTTAACAGTCTTTTCCAACCTAAAGGATCCTGTGATTCTATTTATAGACAAATAATAAGAAATGACAATTCAGAACCACTAAATTAAATTATCAAAACCAGTAAAGGGTGTAGTCCTACCAGCTGCAGGGCCAACTCTCACACCCTCCATGCCAAGTCCTGCATAGGGGTGTGAGGGTGAGTGGGCAGAAGCAGGTCACAACACCTTTGACACAAAGAGAAATGACAAAACACTGGGTTCCCAATCATGCCTAAAAAATACTTGAAATCCTTGAGCTTTGCCTTAGCTTAACCACCCAACACATGAACATTTCAAAATATGAATTGTCAGTGATGCCCTTTTTCTACTCTGAGGTTGGAATCTGTATGGTCTTCGTTGCTGCCTTGGAAAAAAGTGACCAGGACTCAGCTGCTCAGTCCAAAGGAAGGAAACAGCCTAGGACAGCTGCTGACATAGGCTGTCTTGAGCAGATGAGCTCAGGGACAGATCCTTGCCAGGGTGTGAATAGCCCGCAGGGAGATGCTGCTCTCTCCACCAGTGCAGCCCCACTGTCCAACTGCTGTCCTTTCCCAAAAGGCATGCACTGCCCAGGCAGCTGGGCCAGGGAGCCTGGAGACAGCTGTTCAGGTGAGCCCTAACATCTGGGGGAAATGGCAAATCCCACTCAACACCTCTCTGTCACAGAGAGGAGAGGCAGCTCTCTCCTCCTGTATGTTCCCCCTCTGCAGGGTTTACAGCTTAGGTAGGTTCCTCTTCCACTGGCTGGGAGAACTGAACCACTCTCTGAGGGCTTTCAGGGACGCAGAGCCTGAGCAAGGTCTGGAGTGGTGGGACAAGAGCAGGACAGGAGGGAGGGAGCAGGACCTGCTGCTCCAGCAGGATTGAGGGGATGGAGTGCTCAGCACTCCCTGCCCTGGGAGCCACAGGCTCAGGGGCCATGGAGCCAGCAGTGCCACCAGCAGCCGGTGCCCGTCCCTTCGAGGGCTGGTGCCATTGTCCCAGTGACTGGCACCGAAGCTGTTAATTCTCCCTCAGGGGAAGGCGAGCTGGGGATTTCACATCTTGAGGAGGCTGGGCTTTCAGCAGCCACACCGCAGAGGGTGGGGGACACAAATCCCTTCAGAGAGAGCCTGAATTGCAGCACTGCTGAACAGCTTGAGCTGCAGAGGGGCCAGAGGAATCTCTCACTGCTCCACACCCTGTAAATCCTCTGCTAATTGCTTTATTGCCATTATTTGTGAAGATAAAGGAAAAGGATTAATTAACTAAGAAAGAAGAGCACACATCTCCCTAGATTGGCTCCATTAATTGATATGGGAGGGAGAAAAATCAATTAACAAATTCTTTTACCTTCCTGATCAGTCTGGAAACAGAGCTGTGGTGCTTTTTTGAGAGGGCAGCATTGTGAACAGTAAAAAGCCAGTCTGCTCCCCCAGTCATCTACAGCTCATTCATCCAGCAGTTTGCAGTTTATACCACTTAATCTGATGGTGTAAAGGCTGTGTTTCGCAGATATTTTGCGGTTCTATGACAACAGGCAGAAACATAACAATGTCAGAGAGATGTCGCTTATGGGCACCAAATCTCCAGTTTTACTGCCTCACTCTTAGCAGAGGGCTACTTGATTGTATCACAAAACATACAGCTCTAAAAACAATTGTAACACGGACATTAGTGTTCCCTGGCACTGTAAATTAGATCATGATTTTCTGTAATCTATGAGAAGGAGCAAAAGAAGCAGAAGACAAGAATACCACATTTTGCTTGTCTTCTTGAACCTTTGCACAAATTCAGAGCTAGAGTGAGATGCAGGAATCTACCCAAGATTCCTTTCGTACGGTATATTAGTTGAAGGAAATGAATGGTCCCCCAGGACAAGGCCTCAGAGGAAAGGAAGCATTTGATGAATGAGGTTAGAAAGGTCTCCCTGTAGCTGTGTCATGCCTCAGTAAGGGCTTCTCCAGACAAGAATGATAGTGGTTTCCACTGCCTACACAAACAAGGGAGGATATGCAGCATCTGTGTTGCAATGTATAAAAAACAAACAAATAACAGCAACCATCAGAACTCACCCTATTTCTACATTTTCATCTAAAGCAATTGGAGTAAACCAGATGTAATGTATTCAATTGTTTAAGCACCATAAATCATTACTTTGTGTTAAAAAACAAAGATGGGGGGAGAGTAGTAGTTATCAACTGGGAATTACACAATTTGAATCTGATGTCTTGGGCAGTGATTCTTAAGTTTCGCTGTCACTGTCTCCCAGGGACGAAATTAGTGAATAAAGGAGAAAAAGACAGCACAGGCACTGAAACAGAGAGAAAAAACTGCAAGAGAGGGACAGAGCAAGCTAATAAATAAAACAAGAGCCTGAAGGGAAGAGCTGCTTTGTCAGAATATAAATATTTCCCTTCCCCTTTTATCTTTAATGTGGTGCGAGGAGCTTATTAAGGGGAAGTGCAGCTCTGTCCCTGGAGTCCATCCACATAACCATGTAGGGAGCTCAGCCCAACACAACCGATGCAGCCACACACACATAAACTCTTCTCTGCTGGAAACAAATGTAATGCACCAAGTAATAAAAGGGAAAGCAGGAACCCACGGTGGTCATTACAACTCTTATCTTGCTGGCCCTGGTGCTGCTTTACATTAATGGGCATCAGTGCTGCCAGGAGCCCTGGGCAGGGAGCTGCAGCCTGGGAAGAGCAAACCTTATCCTCCTGGTACTGCAATACAGGGAAGAACCAATGTGGCAGCTTATAACAAAGCCAAATTTGGGTTTGTGTAAATAAAAAGAGGGAGGGTGTGAACGAGTGTGTGCAAAGAGGGAAATGCTGCACTGTGAAGAGCCCACACTGTGCACTGAGCACTGAGGAAGAACCTTTTCCTTCTAACCATGGCTCGGCACAGCTGTGCCTGGCAGCCAGGCAAGGCCTTGCCTTCCTGCAGTGCCACGCTGGGTCCCGTGCACAGAGGGAACAGTCAAGCATGAAGCAAAATTTTGTATTAATGGCTCCTTTCTCTGAGATCTGGTTTCCAATAATGACTCGGTTCCCCTTCCCAGCGCTGGCACCAGCATCCTTTTGCCGGCCCTTCAAGATGTTCGACCATATGGCTGCACAAAGCTGCACCATCAGTCAAAGCCTGCAAGTCAGGAAGGGGACAGTTTCAAATTGCTGCCAGCGGATCCTTTCCCACTATTTTCCTTGCCTGAGCTGTCATAGATACAGGTGTCAACCTGGCTTCTTTACTGCTTCATTCTTTTCATCTACCCTTAAAAAAAAAAAGGGGTGGGGGGGAGGTGGTGGAAGGAGAGAGCAAAAAAAGAAGAGCTTTGCATTTCCTCTACTCAGGCCTTAAAATGGAAAAATGAAGGGAATTCATTGTTGGTGCTTGCTGATCCCTCCACCCCTACTGTTGCACCATTTCGGCCCTTTGAGCATGACAAAATGAGCTCCCCAGGCTTGATTATGCAAGCCACTAATTCCTCCTCTAGGCAAGGGGTGCCTGGGCTCTGTAGCTATACAATTCGGGTTTACCCAGCTTTTGGTTTTGTTTCTGTTTATAGAGGCAAACACTTGGGCATTTTTACATTAAAAATGGACCTGACTTTTCTTTTAGCTGTATGCTAGTGAACAGGAAGAGACTGTCACATACACTCTTTTCAACTATTTTTCAGAAAAATTTTTGGGTTTTCTCCCATGATGCTTCCACATGAACTCCTCTCCCAACTGTAATTTTTTCATCACGTTTGAAAAGCAGATGACTTCAAACTACCAGTAAACTGAATTTTCTTGAAAAGGCTTTCAACAAGTAATTATTTTCAAAAGTGATTTTGATAAAAATATAGTGAAAAATATGTATTTTTTAAATCAATATTTTTAAAGATGGACAAAAAAAAATGAATTTTTGTACAACCCCCATGCCAGTTCTTGGATTTTCTTTACAAAAAAAATTTTTTTTTTGTTAGGAAACAAGCCCTCAAACCCTAGGGAATTATTTAGCAAAATACCATTTGTGCTGGCTCTCTCAGCTGCCTGGCTTCAGTTGCAGCTTCCCTGGAGTGGGTAAGTGCCTCTGAAGAAGCTGGGAAGCAGCCTGGATCTCCTTGCCACCCACAGCCCTGGTGGTGAGCACCCGGAACCTGAGAGGAGAGCGTTACAGGGAGAGTTGGTCTAGCTAAAAAAACAAATAACAATAAAAACTGACCAGTTTTAAGATATGCCTTTGAAGCAAATCTAATTTTTAGATCTTTGATGTTTTAAGCACAACTAGCCTAGACATTCTTGGAAAACAGAGCGCTTCTCTGGAAAACTGTTCAGCACATTTGGAGTCTGGTGAGTAGCTGTTATTCAGCTGCTCAGGTTGCTTTGGAGAGCCCAAACTCACCATACCTGCATAATATCTAGGGACCAACGCCTATAGACTTTACTCACAAAGAGCTGACCCTTGTGGTCAGGGAGAGTATTGAGTCACAGAAACAGATGAAAATCAGATGGCTGCAGCAGCTCCCACCGCCTTGCCCTGCCCCGCTGCTCTCCTGCAAGTGGCTGCCCCTCATGCACAGATCTCTGGGCCAAAAGTAATGTGGTTCCAGGAATCACCTCAGTTTGCAGCTCAAAGAAGGGAAGTAAGCCAGTGCCAAACCTGAAGTGCTCCAATACAGTGAGGCACACAACAGCAGTCCTACAATGGCTCTGAGTTGAGCGCCGATGCCCTTGCCCCGGAGGAAGCGATCCCTGGCACAGGGCAGGGGATGTCTGGGGACAGTCACCACTCCATCTTTCCACAGGCTGTTCCATGAGTCATCATCCTTCTCTACTCCAACTTGCATGAATAAATCTCTCGCTAGGCAGAAAATGCCTTTGCTGTTGTTCCTAGGAAAGCACCAAGGATTAAACTTGGATTATAACAACGGTGCTTTTTAAAAGCCTACTGCCTCCCGAACCACTGGTGTTATGCTGCCTCATTTAAGTTCAGATAAAAACAATTTCTAGCATCTCACAAATTCCTACGGATCAGCAACCTTAAAAAAATACCATCAATGTCCATACAGAGTCTCCTGGATTAGCACTTGTTCACCATCACCCAACACACCACATGGGGCAGCTTCTAGGATGCTACAGGAGGACTTGTTTGCTTTGCCCAGAAAGTAATTATTTTAATATTAGACCTCATTTCTCTACATTATCCCCTCCCCCTCATCAGCAACAGTCTTTATGAAAATAAACCAGTAGGAGTTTGGCAAAGACACCTGCATTAACATTTCTGCTTCAGCAGTTGCACTTTAATAGCTATCAGCAGCTGAAATTTCAGTTTTCGCACCCCAGGCAAAATCCTGCACCTACAGCAGCACGGAGCGGTGAGGCAGGGTCAAACAGAGGGATGCCACCCATTGCTGTTCCCAGCACCACTTCCTACAGCACAGGTCTGGCCGTGATGGCCACTCCTCATCCCACAGGTGGGACCAGCCCCTGCCAAACGTGCCCAACTCCCCTGAGTGCAGCTGGGAGCAGCACTGAGGGACAGGAGCTCAGGAGCAGCACTGAGGGACAGGCTCAGGAGCAGCACTGAGGGACAGGAGCTCAGGAGCAGCACTGAGGGACAGGAGCTCAGGAGCAGCACTGAGGGACAGGAGCTCAGGAGCAGCACTGCAGGACAGGCTCAGGAGCAGTACTGAGGGACAGGAGCTCAGGAGCAGCACTGAGGGACAGGAGCTCAGGAGCAGCACTGCAGGACAGGAGCTCAGGAGCAGCACTGAGGGACAGGAGCTCAGGAGCAGCACTGAGGGACAGGAGCTCAGGAGCAGCACTGCAGGACAGGAGCTCAGGAGCAGCACTGAGGGACAGGAGCTCAGGAGCAGCACTGAGGGACAGGCCCTCACCACAGCATCACCAGTACCAGCACACGCCTGCTCACTCACATTGGAAAGCAAACAGCAATCTGCCAACCTTTATGATTTCCTTCAAAATCCACTTTTTTTTTTTCTAGGAATAACTTCTGCTCCAGGCGAAAACCTCAATCCTGTTTGTAAACACTCAAGTAGCACAAGCTTAGAACACTTTGGAGAGCTACTATATTAATGTTTTCAGAGATAGAGAGTTTTCAAACTGCTGCTTTCTAAAACGGCTCATGAAGACCCCCTTATCTCGTGGCATGGATCCCTGCCTGTTGAAAATTTCAACGTAATTAAGAACAAGTCCATCATTAAAACCATGGCTTTACTGGACATGTGTACCAGCTGACCAAAATTTGGCTTTATGGCTTTCTATCAGGTCAATAAGTTATAATCATTGAAAGAAAATCAGCCCACCCCAACAACATGATTCAACAAAAGCCCCTCAGCAAACTGCATCCAGCTGCACTCATGTAAGGAAATGAAATGAGAAACAGAGTCAAAATTTGAGCTTGAGATCTGTACAGATGTCTTTGAGATGTTGAGAGTTTCCAGTTTTCTCTAAACTTAAGGGTATGATCTCTGGGAGCCATGAGAGCAGGACGTGTTATTTTTAGAAGTCAGGAGTGAAACAATCCACTACATCAAGCACATAGGCATTTGGCAGCAAATTAGGATTTGAGAGCTCTGAGTACCTTCCCCTGACTGGGTCTGTGGACTGCTAAATACCGTAATGTGTTTTAAGTCACAAAAAATTTCCTAGAATTTTAAACAACTGAAAAACAAACAAACAAAACAAAATAAAACAAAACCCCCAAACAACAAAACAACCACCAAAATCCACCAAAGACTGAAAAAAAACCCCAATACAAATATACACACATACACAAAAAGTAACTGAATACCCATTGTTCCAGGGTCTAGCAAAGAAAAGAAATTGTAACTGTGGTACACACAAATGTAGGGGCTGCAAACAGCATGCAGATTGAGACTGAATTCAGAGCAGAATTGCAGATGTTACTTTGAATTTCCCAGCTTTGATAGGTGCAAACCAGACATATGATGTTATTTCTTTTTAGCCCATATGAGAAAATGTTACATGCAGCGGAAGTCTATTTCAGACAGCAGTGTTTCTTTAGCAGAATGGGATTTCTGTGATGCTTTGCTTTGCTCCATCTGCTTCTAATTATTGCTCAATTCAAACAGCTATTTCTGCATTGACTTGCAGGAATCTCAGAAGGCACCTTCTACGTAGGCAAGAAGCATAGCCCATAAATAATTTCAAAAAGTATTAAAGAGGGGAAGCTTCATAGCTTTTCATTCCAATCTGACTATGTGGTATTTAAATAAACCTCTGTGGCTTTCCAGTAACATAGTAGGAACTCCCAGGTGGTAGGGCTGGGGGAAGAGAGGGAGGAGAGCACTAAACATACTAATGAACATGTAATTAAGAAAATGGGCCCTCATTCCCTGCAGAGACTCCATGAGGAGGGAACTTATTTGAAGTGCTGCTTTCTGGTTCCCCTTCCTCCATGGGAGGAAATCAGCTGAATATCTCCAGCACCAGTCACAGTACCAGTGGTCCCAGCTCCAAGAGAGTGCAGTCAATGCAGGCTGACACCAAGGTAGAAATCACAGTTTGAAAGCAAGCGATTTAAAAAAATGGTAAAGGAGAGCATGTGATGCTGGTCCACAAACTTCAGGATCCCAGTTTCTCAGGAGAGCTGTCTGTAAGCATTGGTGTCAGCCCTCTGCCCCTTTCCCCTAAACAGCATTGCTACACTGGGGGCCCCTGTGGAAAGGGAAATTCTCCACAGGGCAGCATCATCCACCTCCAGGGTTTGCAGGGATGCAGCAGGCAGTAGCCCTACTCAGCAAACTTTCAAGTGTCCTCGAAGCAGAGAACCACCACGGCAAGTGGGTCTCCACAGCGTGAGAGGAACCAAAGGAAGAAATAATTCTTTGTAACAGTTTAAATGTAATTGTGGAGAACAGGGGTTCGTTTGTTGCAAGCCCATTAAGAAGAGGGAAAAGTAATTAAAATGTTTGTTCCTCTTTCCAATCCAATTTTGAAAGTGGAGTCAGTTAAGGAAATTTCACCCTAAACGTAGGATGGTAGCAGTGATTGGTAATTCAAGGATTGATGGGAGGAGACAGGATTTTGTAAACAGAGGCTTAGGAATTCTTTAGCCTCTTTAGACATCTGGCACATTCTGTATTGAATAACAGCTCTTCTTCTCTTGTTTTCTAAGCTTTGGAAACAACATGTTTCTGGAGGCTGCAATCATCTTTAGTGAGTCTTAACCAAGCAAAGATAAACCATTTGTTTGAACATCAGGCAGTGGCTTCCTGCCTGTTGTGATTGTTAGATGGTAGAACCACAACCCAAGAGAGATGACAAGAGTTCCATTATTCTAGGCATTTAAAATTAGACTAATTATACCACTATCATATTTAATAACAGGACCTAAAAAATGCAATGGGTCTTTCCCATCTCTTATTTTGGGCTAAATCCAGGTCTTCTTCCTACATAAACAGAGACAGGGGCTTTGATGAGTGTCCTGAAGTTTCCATTGAAACCAGTGAAAATTCAAACAGGACAAGTGCAAGCCTTCAGTCTGTGCATTAAACATTTAAATTGTAACCTCAAACAGATGAATCTGTAGAAAGACAAAACTAAACCAAGGCTGGGCATAAATGACAAGACATATCACAATGCATCTGACCACTGCAGCACCCCTCACAACCAAAGGGTATCAACAGGAGAGTGATCAGAGCAACGAGTCACCATGTCCACCCCAGCCATGGGGCTAGAAGCAAAACATAATTCAGTGTTCAAAAATATTGTGGCACCATCTGCAGTGAGCTGGGAAATTTATGCACGAACTTGAGAAACTTGGCTGGTTTTCATTAAAGTTTTACGTACCTCAGTTGTTACAGCCTTACACTGCTAGAGCTGCAAGCAGAAATGCTCCCTGGTAAGAGACTGGTTGCCTTAGTGGCAGCTGACAAACAAGACAGCTCCATGGAATTGGCTGCCCCAAGGACGGAGAGACAGTATTTTTTAGCTTTTCTGCTAATTGTAATTGTGCAGCTCCTTCAGAAAGGACCCAAATATCTGGTGTCAGCATTTGTCTTTGGCCTCAGAAACAAAGGGGGGTTTAGAGAAGGGGGAATCACACAGAAGGAACAAAATCACTGGGTTTTGGAGGAAAAGGGATGTCTGATAGACAGTCCAGACTAGGTCAAGGATCCATGGAATGGACAAGAGGTCTGAGGGAACATAGCTCTGGTAAGAGGAGCTTCAATGACGAAGATTTTAGTCAGCTTCCTGAAAAACACTGCACAGTTATGAGAGCAAGTAGGTAAGGCTGTATTTATTTTTGCTTGAATCTCTAATAGTTTTAGAATTATAAAGCAAGGAGTGACTGTGCTAGAGACCTTTGCATATCTGTGAGCCATTTTCACAGACACTGGGAGAAGCTCAGGATAAGCTGGAGCATCCATGAGACTGGGACTCCTGCAGAAATCAAGAGAAGGTGGCCAGTCCTGGGAGCCTGGGGCAGGTCATCCCAAGCAGTTCTTCTCCTGGTGCTGCCCAAGCTGATCCATCACATATCCCAGTGCCTACAGAATAAGCCAAAATCAGCTACAGCAGTCTAGGAAGTGTCTAGCCACCATACTAGGTCAGAAGCACCTTTTAGGATTTAAAGGATTTGCATGTGCCTATGCTACATCCAGATTTTGTAAAGCTGGATCTTCCTCACTGATGGAAGGAGGACAGCAGGCACAAATGTCACCTTTTCCAACTGTTTCTGGAACCTTCCCCTCTTCATCCTGCAGTATACTGCACCCAGACATAATGGTGAGAGGGCCTGGCTGATAATACTGCTGCCAGGAGAGAGCTGGTCTTGTTACAAAGGCACCTAGCCTAAGAAGCTGGCCTGGGGAAGGATTTCCTGGGTTCTATGCCAAAGGCCTTCTGCAGCCCTAAAACTCTGAAAAAGCAGCTTAAATGCACTTTAAAGAAACAGGGGATTTCAAAGTATCATGAAAGGGTTAAAATGTAAAACTGATGTCCTCAATGAACTGCTGAGTGGGGGATGAGCAGATCAACTTCAGGTTTTGTTTTCTTATTCATGGATCTTAGAGATAAAGGCAATCATCAGCCTGATAGCTCATCCTTGTGAAAGCTTTCTAAAGTTTCCCCCAATCTGACCATAAATGTGGAGGACAGTGCTACTTCCCTCCATCCTTTGGGATACTACTTCATAAACTAATAATTATTTTATAAATCCATGATGCAAAGGGTTTTTTACCTTCCTCGCTGTGGGAAGCCACATCCCCTTCAGCAGCATCCCCTTCCTTTTGTCACCTGTGCCCTCCCCATATGCTCTTTTCAATCAGTTTCTTATGCATTCCTTCTAATTTCAAATTAAGGGTCCATGGTGGGGGCAGGGGCTTGCTTTTCCCACTCCCTGCCCATGAAATATGAGGCTCTCCCCTTGCACTACAGAAGGACTGGATTTCTTTGATGAACTCCGACAAGATGTAATTTAGACTAATCTATCAGACTGATAGAAATGCAAGCAGATATAATACTGTGAACTTATTTTATTTCTAATTATGCAAATAATTATGTAAAATAGGCAAATGCATAATTTTCCCCCAGGCTCCTGGCATTTCTCCACTAAGCTTTAGGGAGTGCAAATTTTGATGTTCTTAGCTCAATAGCCTGTCTGATCATGTAAGGCTGTATGTAAGCATGCTTCAAAATGTCGAGGTTAAAAGTGTCATAAAAGTTATTTACGAAAAGGAACTGGGACAAATCTCACAGCTCAGGCAGTGGCACAGGGACTTTGGCAGTGCTGGTTAGCAGGACTTCAAGTGAGGTGAGGTCCAGCAAGTTTCTGTGGTCGGGAAGGACAAGAGGGAAGCAATGGCCTTTGTTCTTGTGAGGGCAAGGAGGACTGAAAGCCTTGCAACAGGTAATCTGAAAATGTTCTCCCTCAGGCACTCAAAATAAGTGGTGGGGCAGGGAGGGGGTGTTTTGTTTTGATTTCCCTCCCCCCATGGGAAGAGTTTTCTATCAGATGGGATAGGAAACAAGGAAAATTATACTGGCACCATCTAAGGAGGCTTTAAAACAGCAGGAAAAGACATCATGTAGGGATGCCACTCCTCACTTTTACTTAGCTTGGAAGCTGAACTGTATTTATTTTTAAATGAGTAAAAAGACAGACAATTGCTTGTTCTTAACAATTCCTCCCTATGCACAGTAGTCTAGTCAGACAGCTCCAGAGCTGGTATCAACACCTGAGACTGTAAATTTATTCTGGAATCTAGGACTTGCCAGGACTTTGCTTGTGACGGTTTACTGCTTGGCAGACCACGCAGCACACTTGGAACATCAGCAGTTAGGAGATTTTTAGAGAAAACCTTTTGAACTGCTCCGTGGTTGCAATAGACAACTTGTCAGATGCTGCAAAGTCTTGTGCAGCGCGTTTGTTCTGGGTGACTGATAACCTGGCTCACAGTGGCTGCTGTGCTCACTGTGCTGATGAGGATCCCTCCTGTTGGGAGGAAATTTAAGTAATTTTGCAGGCTGCCGTTTGAACTGTAGCTGATGGGACTTACAGAGGTTCTGGATGCTTTGGAGTAACCTGTGTTCCAAAATCATGAATTTTGCTGCTGCTTATCTTTTTTTTCTCTTTTTCCCTTTTATTGTCCCCTGAAAGCTGTCAGGATGTCTCAGACTGACTTAGGAGTCTGGGATTTTCTTACACCGCAGTGTGCCATTTTGAGACTGCCATTGCCTCTCTCAGTGATTGTTTCCCATCTCCCCATGGGTCTAAACAGAAAAAGATCTTGGAATTTGGTAACATGCCCAAGAGACTTTCTTCATCCATCTCAGTAAATCCTGTGGCACATTCCTGCCATCTGGGATGACCTAGCAGCATCATTCCATGTGAGAAGTTTTCTCTCCCTAAGAAATAATCTAGGACATAATCCTTCTTCCTTTCTGCCTGCCTTTTCACCTTTTTCTTCCCCTTTTGCTTCACTTTGATTCTACATTAAATTCATAAGTGTAAAAGGTGCTTTTATATCAGAGATCCCAGTCATCTTTTTGTTCATACAGTGATTTGGATGAATGAGTCTAACAAACGGGTGCAGTGGAAAACTGGGGAGCCACTGATGCCATCTGTCCTGTCTTGTAAATAAATGTCCAGTTAAAGCCTTGCCACTTGATTTGACATTCCTTACTCTGAATAGTTCCTGTCACTGTCTCCCCATTGCTGAGAGGCAGTTTCTTGCAATACAATTTTACTAGCTCTGAATTTGTTTCTTTGTATACAGGAATCAGAAGGAGCAATGCAGGGGCAGAAAGTTTGAGGTTGCTTTACTTTGCATTGTCATTGCCTGCCAGTGAAACATCTCATGTGATCCAATATTTTTCATAGTGAATATCACAAAGTGCTTTGCAGATGAAGACAGTCATATAAGCCAAAGTGAAAAAGAGAGGCTTTAAGGTGATTATTACAGAGTGCAGGGGGGAAGAAGGAGGAAGGAGGAAACAAACCTCCAAAACAAACCAAATTAAACCAAACAAAAAACCCTCAAACAAACACACATCCACCCACCACCACCACCACCAAAAACCAACCAAAAAAAAAACCCCACCAAAAGCCCAACCAATCCCCAAAAAACCCCAAACAAAACTGTGGAAAGAATAATTTTATTGAAAGCTACTAGTGGCCAAAAACCAAACAATAGAGTAGAGAAATTCATGTAGATTTATCCCATGGGTGGTTGTTTATGTGAAGAGTATCACAAAAACTTGCTTAGTCACTAGGTGTAGAAAAGCAAGGAATTTAGACAACAAGCCTTAAAAACTGAAAAAGTGAAGTTCCTCTAAGGCACTCTCAAACA
Organism: Eopsaltria australis; assembly: GCA_034509425.1. NCBI lineage: Eukaryota > Metazoa > Chordata > Aves > Passeriformes > Petroicidae > Eopsaltria > Eopsaltria australis. The sequence goes on from JAVTVJ010000030.1 coordinate 2,959,398, forward strand.
GTTCTAACTGAGAAAGTAGAAAAGACATTTCTTTTCCAGAAGGAACTGTTGCAGCCATGACTAGCTAGTCCTTCCCATATGTATGTTTTACATGCACAGTATTATTTTTAAAAACCTCTTCATTAAGAGCAGTAAATTTATTTTAGCAAGCCTGTTTATAACTGTCAACTTCTCTTATGAAATGTAACAAAAGCTGCAGCACCGTGGTCTTACTGGCATGAGAACACATTGTTCATGAGCAGTAGAGGATATGGAAAACATTTGTCCAACAATTGCTGTTGGAGCTCCCTGAGCCAAACCCTGCCCTGTTTAAGTGCCCTGGAGGATGGCATGGATTGGTGCCTTTGCTTAGCTGCTAATGGAAGCACAGTCCCGAGCAAAGGAGGAAAAGTAAGAATTTGAGTACCGCAGTTCAGGGGGACCTCTGTCCTCGAAGGGAAGGATGGGCTAAGTGGAAGAATACTTGGCTGGAGCCTGTCTTTGAGCACAAACTCTCCAGTGAAGCAGAAGCAGGCCTTGCTGCAGGGCTTTTGTCAAGCACACCCCTTCTGTGCTGCCGAAGACACGCTCTGCCCGCACACTGGCGGGATGGTCCCAGCTCACAGCACAGCTATGCTGCAAACCCCACATTCCTGTCCTTAGCTGGTGCCCAGCTCTAGATCTGCTCGGCCCAGCAGGGCAGTGACAGCCCTCTCCCCACCTAGGCAGAGTGCTTTCACAGAACAACTCCTGCTTTTTCACTGTTTAACCGAGTCTCTTAAGGAATCGCAGCAGTGCAAGCGGGGATTTAAAATCTCTCCTCTTTGCTTAGGTAACACTGGACGTTTCAAAAAAAAAGCTGCGTTCCCCGAGCTCGTGCTTAGATGTGCATGAATAAAGCGTTTATTCTGCCAGCAAAAAGCAGCGGTCATGCTGCGATAACAAACCAAACCCCGCACGCTGGGGAGGCGATGGCGCACAGACACGAACATCCCAACCACGCAATAGGATCATTCTGCAAATGTACCCGGGCGCTGCACTTGGGGTTTGTTTTTTTTTTTCCTTACTCTATTTTTTTTCCTTCCTTTTTAATAACTCCGGGCACAGGCAGCTGTTCGCATTTTCAAAGCCTGCTCAGAGAGCAGCCAGTTAATTTTAGTTTGCTCGGGCCACCCTGAGCGAGCTGCCGGGGCCTCCCCCCCGCCTTGGCGGCTGTGCCGGGCAGCGCGGGGGGTGGGGGCCGCGGGCGGCTCCTCCCGGCCCGGCCCGCCGGGGATGGGAAACTTCTTCCCAACTTTTCCTCGCCTGCCCCGGCGCGGGCCCCGCCCCGTCCCCTCCCCCCGCGCGGCCCCGCCCCCCGCGCTGATTGGCGGGCGGGCGCGGCGAGGCCCCGCCCCCGGCGCGGTTTGTGAATGGGGCCGGCGGCGGGGGCGGGGCCGCGCGGAGCTGCGCCTTTTTTGTGTGCGGGCCCGGAGCCGCGGAGCGGGCGCGGCGGCGGCGGGGCTGCGCACAGCAACGAGCCGAGGCGGGAGCCGCACGGCTGCCCCGGACGCACAGCCCGCAGCGGTGTCCGTCGGTGAGCGGAGCCCAGCCAAGCCGCGGGGAGGATCGCGCAATAATTGGATTTTGAAAGTTATTTAAGCCCCGGAGTAAAATACACGGCTCAGCCGGGCGCGGTAATAATCCGTTTAGCCGTAACCTAAATCCCCGGGGCCGTGCAGTCGTGCAGGGAGCAGCGCCTCCGCCTCGCCGCCACCGCGGGACCCTGCGCGGAGCTGGCCAGAGCCGTGGCCGGGCTACGCGCGCCTCTCCTGTTTCGCTGCCGCCGCCGCCGCCTTCTCCGGGGAGAGCAGCTCCGGAAACTTTCGCCGAGAGAAGCGCCACCACCGCGCTGTGAGCGCCGCCGCGTCGGAGCCGAGCAAGAAAGTGGTGGAGGTTCGGCGCGGAGCCGCGCTCCTCCCGCCGCCGCGCTCCTGCCCCACCGCAGGGGCCCCGCCGCCGCCCTCTGGTCGCTGATGCCCCTGGGGCGTCGCGCCGGCCGGCTCTGAAAGACTCCCCGAGGCTCCCCGGGCTCCCGGCGATGCGGGCTGGAGGAGAATGCGGCGGAGCGGCCGCCGCCGGCTGCCCTTTGCTGGGGCTGGCCGCGCTGCTGGCCGCCCTGCTGGGGACCCCCGCGGGCGCCACGGCACAGCAGTACCACGGCGAGAAGGGCATCTCCGTGCCGGACCACGGTTTCTGCCAGCCCATCTCCATCCCGCTCTGCACGGATATCGCCTACAACCAGACCATCCTGCCCAACCTGCTGGGCCACACCAACCAGGAGGACGCAGGGCTGGAGGTGCACCAGTTCTACCCGCTGGTCAAGGTGCAGTGCTCGCCCGAGCTGAAGTTCTTCCTCTGCTCCATGTACGCGCCGGTGTGCACCGTGCTGGAGCAGGCCATCCCACCCTGCCGCTCCCTCTGCGAGCGGGCCCGCCAGGGCTGCGAGGCCCTCATGAACAAGTTCGGCTTCCAGTGGCCAGAGCGGCTCCGCTGCGAGAACTTCCCTGTTCACGGTGCGGGTGAGATCTGCGTGGGGCAGAACACGTCCGATGCCCCACCGGGACCTGGTGGTGCGGCGGGTCGGGGCGTCACTGCCCACCCCACAGCTGGCTACCTCCCTGACTTCCTCACCCCACCACAGCCACCCTCTGGCTTCTCCTTCTCTTGCCCCCGGCAGCTCAAAGTGCCCTCCTACTTGGGCTACCGCTTCCTGGGGGAGCGGGACTGTGGAGCCCCCTGTGAGCCAGCCCGGCCCAATGGGCTCATGTACTTCAAGGAGGCAGAGGTGCGATTTGCCCGGCTGTGGGTGGGCGTGTGGTCCGTGCTGTGCTGTGCCTCCACCCTCTTCACCGTGCTCACCTACCTGGTGGACATGCGTCGTTTCAGCTACCCGGAGAGGCCCATCATCTTCCTCTCGGGCTGCTACTTCATGGTGGCAGTGGCCTATGCCGCAGGCTTCTTGCTGGAGGAGCGGGTGGTGTGTCTGGAGCGCTTCTCTGAGGATGGCTACCGCACCGTGGCCCAAGGCACCAAGAAAGAAGGCTGCACCATCCTCTTCATGATCCTTTACTTTTTTGGTATGGCCAGCTCCATCTGGTGGGTCATCCTGTCCCTCACTTGGTTCCTGGCTGCTGGCATGAAGTGGGGCCATGAGGCCATTGAGGCCAACTCCCAGTATTTTCATCTGGCTGCCTGGGCTGTGCCTGCTGTCAAAACCATCACCATCTTGGCCATGGGGCAGGTGGACGGGGATGTGCTCAGTGGGGTGTGTTATGTAGGTATCTACAGTGTGGACTCGCTGAGGGGCTTTGTGCTGGCACCCTTGTTTGTGTATCTCTTCATTGGCACTTCCTTCTTGCTGGCTGGCTTCGTGTCCTTGTTTCGCATCCGCACCATCATGAAGCACGATGGCACCAAGACGGAGAAACTGGAGAAGCTGATGGTGCGCATTGGTGTGTTCAGTGTCCTCTACACGGTGCCTGCCACCATTGTCCTGGCCTGTTACTTCTATGAGCAGGCCTTCCGTGCCACCTGGGAGAAGACGTGGCTCCTGCAGACCTGCAAAACATATGCTGTGCCCTGTCCCAGCCACTTTGCCCCTATGAGCCCAGACTTCACTGTCTTCATGATCAAGTACCTCATGACCATGATTGTTGGGATCACGACTGGCTTCTGGATTTGGTCTGGCAAAACCCTTCAGTCCTGGCGACGCTTCTACCACAGACTCAGCACGGGCAGCAAAGGCGAGACGGCCGTATGAGACCCCCCAGTCCCCTCTGGCACACACACACTCACACAGGCACACACCATGCAGAGGAGGCAGAGGAGACCGATACTCAGCATAGGGGTAGGGCAATGGTTCCCTGAAGGGGGAGGAAGGGAGGGTATTCCAAACTTTTTCTTCCTCACAGAAGGTTTGAAAAAAAAAAAAATCATTGCATAAAGGGTCAGTTGTACTATGTCCAGTGGTGCTTATGCCCAGCTAAGTGGAAGAGGACAGAAAAAGAGGCCACTGCTGGGACAGGAGAGTCCTTCACCCAGAAGTCTCCTTATTTCTCTCTCCTGCTGCTCCTGTCCAGGAAAAGGAACTCCAACCCAACTAAAATCATCCTGCCTTGCTTTGGACAAGAGGGAGGGGAAGCCAGATCTGTTGAGCCACCCCTGCCGAGAAGTAGCCAAATGCTCCCCGAATTGCCGGGGCCAAACTGCAGCGTGGGCAGGGTCCCTCCGAGCCCGAGCTCGCTGCCCGCTCCTTGCTGCTCGGCGGAGCCATCACGTGAGTACCGCACAGCCGGCTACAGCCCGACCGTGTGCTGGGGAGATGCCTCTCTTCTGGCAGCTCGCAACTTCCTTTTTACCTCACTGATACCTGTTGTGATTGTTTCAAAGTAAAAATTTGGCCCTCAATCTGTTGTTCTTGCTGCTGTGGGGAAGGAGGGGGTTGCTATTCCACACCCTGAAAAGAAATGACTTGTTGCTTTTCAGCAGAAGGCTTTTCCCCCTTGCCTTTGTTCTAGGAGACAAAGGGGGAAACAAAAGTGTTTTCTATGTAGAAAGGCATAAGCATGGGATCGGTTTTTATGGGCAAACTGACAAAAAGAAGTCGTTGAGGTTCACCCTTGGATGTGAGGAGCTCGCAGAAATAAACATTCCTTTTATGAAAAAAGGAGGAGGCAGGATGTTTTCCTACCGTTCAGTATGGGTCACTTTTCTAAGCTGAAGGAAATGCAAGATTTAGAGGGCAACAAGAGCTTACCCGAGAGCACCTGCCAAAACAAGAGCCATTGAAATATGTAACGTAAAGATAGGATTTTTTTCTTTCCTTCCCATAAAGCTGCTTTCTCTCCTGCTTTGCAGTGAGCTCACTGCAGAAAAAGGTCAACACACAGCCGGATTCTGGGGACAGGAGGAATCATTTTGGCTCACGATGGACCCTTTGCCTGCTCCTCAGGTTCCCTGAGCTGCATGGCAATGATTCTTGGTGCAGGTGGGGGGGCTGGGGTTGGGGTTTAAAATCAAGCAGTTACTGCAAGTGAGGAGCCTTCTCATTTCGGCTGAAATACAGCTGGCTAAGTTTCCAGTGATCACGTCTTGGAAGGAAAAGCATTCAAAAATCTATCATCAAATGCATCGTTTTCTTTTTGAAATGTGACAGATTTTTCTATTCTGAAAATTTTAATGTTGACTTGTTCATATTTTATTTTTTTCATACTACTTTACCTTTATATTCACTGAAGGGTTGTTTTTATAAGTATATGTGTGTGTGTATATTCTTGCCTAAGGACAAAATAGGACATTCTGGATTTTTAGCAAGTCTCCACCCTATAGCTGCTCTTCATGTTTTTGGGGGGAAAGTGTCTAGAATGAAACTTTTTAAAGAAAAAACCTGTTCAGGGTGAGGGGGCAGACTGCTGCTGTCTGAGGGCATACCAGTAGTCTGAGCATGAGGAATGGGCCCATAAGCCAAATCCTTCAGTAGATCTGATGTCAGACTTGCAGGGCTTGGGCTTTTGTCTTTTATAATGTGCACGTGGAAGAAAAAAACCAAGCGTGTCAGACAAGTGCAGTATGTATATTTTGTAAATCTCATTTTTGTAAGAAAATATGTATTTATGTTTTTACTTGATTTTTTTTTGAAGGTCTGTATGAGGCCCTGCTTCACCCCATGTACAGATCACTAAATAAATAATTTTTAATACAAGGGCTCTAATGACGTTCTTTCCATCTTTGAATACTTGGCAGGTTTTAGAATGGAGGGAAGCTCTGGAAAGTGGTGTCTTCTCCCCCACTTTGTTATGGGAGATGCAAGGGACTTTTAGGGGAATGCAGACTGGAAACTCAGCTGTGGCTTGAAGCCGTTCTGATTGCCAGCCCCTCACAACAGGAGAGCACATTTTGAGACAGCCGGTTTCAAATGTCTGCCCTCACTTGAGGTGCCTGCATCCTAGCCAAGTTTTCTTCCAGTCTCTCCCTCTCGCTGAGGGCAAGCTGATATACCAGTTCCCTTATCTAGAAAATAAGGATAATGCTCTCTTCCCATTCCAAAGAGACTTTCAGATTGAGAACTGAAGGGTGCTACGAGTGCTGTAAATTAAGTCCTCACTTTGACGGTGGAGTGTTATAGTGAAACACCAAAGACCAAGGACAAGGTCCTTTTTAATGGATTTCAACGGGCAGTATCATGAACTGGTGCTTTTTTTCCCATAGCACCTTTGCTCTCTGCATTTTTGTTCAAGTGAATTTTACTTTAATTTTAATAGCTAGCCTGAAGCCTACATTCTTTCTTATCACAGTCATCTGAAAGCTTCAGTGGAATGGTCTATTTTATTTAATTTTTTAGACTGAAATGAATGTTTAGATCTCAAGCTCTGTTGCTGCAATCATGGAAAATACCCCAACAAACAGAATTGTACACCTGTGAAATGATGATACTTCACAGCATTTCTTCCACAAGGATTTCCGCCTACTGTCTGGGTTCATCACCCTCCCTGTGCCTTCAATTATGCCAATAGTAAAATTTAAGTTACAGGACAGAGATAGATCTAAGATGCCTTAACTAGATGCCATTACAGTAGCTGTGGTTGCACTGCAACATTTTTTCATTTACTAAGCATAGTGTGTAATAGCTCCACTTTGAGGGCACTGTTTCATTGGGACACTGTGCTCTCAAACAAAACCTCTTACTTTTACAGTGTATGAACTACTGATTTAAAAGTTCTTTTAGGAGGTAGCCCCATTCATGCTGCCTCTCTAAAAAAGCCATGTCTTTTATTTGAAAACACCTCTTGCTGCTGCCCAGAGCTGCTCACTTGTCAAGTTTCCTTTTTGAAAAGACCTTTGCGTTCTGCCAGTCAGGCTGCTTCAAGCTGCTCCATGACATGAGCTTGCTGATCATTGCTGAGGGGGGTTTCATTCCACTCACTCAGGAAACCTGAACCTTTCTATAAACATTTCCTCCCATTAATCCATCAGTGCCGGCCGGAGCGATGGAACGGCTGGAGCAGCCTGTGCTGTGCAGGACGGGGAGCAGCGGTGTGACTGGCACCCCTGTGCTGTGCAGCCACAGCTGCACTGCTGAACATGCAACCAATCCTTAATGCTGAACATGCAGCCAATCCTTAATGCACCACGGACAGCTACACCTGCGAGCCGTGCAGGGGGCCTGTCCCACTGCTCGCCACCCATCCCTGCTCACTGAGCAAGAAACCATTCACATGTGATTGCTATTTTTTTCTCCATACGTGGAAAAACTCTCTATATAGACTTTTTTTAGTTCATGAGGTGTTCATATCTGAAAAGGAATGCCTCTGTTTCCACAGAAACCACTAAAGCTGAATGCTTTTATTTCAGTACTTTCGGATTTAAAGTCACTTATGAAAAACTATCCAAATCCTGGGATTTAAGATGATTTTTAAAATTTGAAGTTGTAGGTGAAATTTGATGCTGGTGTAAAGTAGAAGCAATTGCTATTCACTTTTAAGCAGATGTGACTCACATCAAGACTGAATTTGCTCACAGTGGAAACAATTCGGAGAATTTCAAGTAGTGATAGTGTCTGGCCTTCTGGAATAAAAATGTCTATCACCATTTTGATAACAAAGTAGCAGTTATTTTCATAATGGAGTACAATTCAAAAAATCTCTTTGTGAAGCGCTCTGGAAAAAAGGAGGAAAAATAAGCCTTTACTAACCCTTGATAATCACTGCAAAACATTTTTCTCTGACTAATGTGTAAGTCCACTTTAATTTTTTTAAGTTTAAGGAAAGTTTCCTCCCCTTTACTTTGTCTGTGCAGCATTTTTGGCTCACAAGAACTTAGCAAGTAATAGTTATGATTGATCCATATCCCTGTAAGTTTACACCATATACTATGTTTTCATGAAAACTATAGAAACACTGGTTCTTCAGTTTAGAAGACATTTGTGTAACTTTCTAAAATGAAGTATTATTGTTTCAGGCAAGTTAAAGAGGAGGCTTCAACAGTTCCAGAGTTCACGAATAGCAGCAGCAACTGAATGTTTGTTTCCACAGAAAAAAAGTGCTTTCATAATACGTCAGTGTTTGTTTGGGTTTATTTTTGGTGGAATACCCACACCAACGATTGAATGTTTTTGTCTAAGTACTTCACCCACAACCAATAGCTTTGCATGCAAGTAAAAACCACACATCTCTGTATTCACCAACTGGCAACAGTAAACATTACTTATAATTTCACATGGGTTTAGAAACCAAATTACTAGCTTGCATTTCAAATAGCCTCTTTTTTTCTGCATCTCACTCTCATTTCCTTCCAGACTTTACAGGTACTTCACATACACCCTACACTTCATACATGCCTGCTACTCCTTTTAATTTTAAAACCATGAATCCAGCTGAAAGAAATTTCCAAGCCTGTTGCTTGGAGAAGAAAAGATGACACTGAATCTTCAGCACTCTCAAGTGTTCATTGAGAAAGACTATTGTCAAGCCTGCCCTATATAAACCAGGATAATTGTTTCATGCCAACATGTGTGTGATTTTGGCAGATACAACACTGCACAAGTAATACAGGATTGGGGGAATAATTGCAGTCATGGCAAATTCCCAAATGTCCACTTAGAATCAACACATTTTGACTAAAACGATGCCCAAACTGTAAAACGAAAGTATGTACATCAGAGTTAAATACTGCTCAGACAACTAGTTTGTGCTTCAGTCAGAGGAGGGAGGTACAGGGAGGGTTCTGATGCTGTCTAAACCAAGGTCCAAGGTTGCCTGGTTCAGGTGGGTGGACACTGCTTGTCCCAAAACCAGATCAGTGGAAGCAAGGCACAGACAGCACTTTCTGCTAATCCAGGTAAAGACCAGTCTCAAGCACAGTGTTACCCCAGCTGCAGCCAAATGGGATTCCACTGAATGGTGCCAGGACAGGCCCAAACAGGGTCATGAGCACACACTCCTCTGCATCACTTGCTCCTCTCTGCACAGCCAGCCTACCCATGCCAGGAAACTATGGGACTGAGATAAATTAGAATATGGGTACAAAGCAGGAATAAGCAGGGCCTGGAGCACATTTTTTAATAACAACTGTAAATTGGAGGAGATCACTAATTCATATTAGTCAAGAAATCCTGATTGCAACAACTTGTTCACTTTAGCTGCCCTAGCTGTATCACAACTTGGCTTGGTAATAGGCAATCTTTCACTTAAGTATGTTCCCCTTACAAATACACATGGAAAATCCAAGTCTGCTGCCTCCAGGAGTAGCCTATATGAGTAGACTTTGGCTGCACATGTCTTGGAAATGAGTCTCATCATGTGACTACCAGGGTAGCCATAACCTTACTATTAAAACTTCAATCCCAAAGGCCAGGGTGACAGCTAGAAAGAGGAAAAAAAAGAGGCCCAGTTGTCCCCTACTTTGAACTTTACTGAAGGTACTGCAATTCTAGCATTGTTCTCAAACCAATCTGCAGGAAGGCAAAGTCATTCTCAGGGAATTCTCAGGAGACAAATTATTCCCACTATGCTGTCCTTTTCCTCAGGCTAACATTCTGAGGGACTTGAAAAAGCTTGTGGTGAATAGGGAATTCTGCCAGGAGCTGTAGTAGAAGAAAAATATGTTATCTGGCCCAGATGGACACAAAAAAGTGTTCTAGCAAGTAGGCACAAATCTAGGATTTGAAAGACAAGTGCTTGATTACCTGCACAATCACAGATGGTGGCCAGATCACATACAGCCAGTCTTCCAGCAGTATTCAGGCAGCTAAAAATGGAGGCAGGTTACGTGGAAAGCACTTTTCATAAGCGTTTACATTCCCAGGTGTACATCTAGAAAATCTTGTTTCTGTCTCTTAATTCCTTGTCTATAAAATTGGAGCAGTGACACTTCTGTATATTGTAGGGATGTTGTGAGAATGAATGCTCTCAAAATCAGAAGAAATTGAATACAATTATAATAGGGTTTGTATAAATACCTCTGTCATGCCTTCATCCCACAGTCTGATATTTTCCAAGCAGATTCTGTTTTAGAGAGTGCCAAATTAAGACCACCAGCTAGAATAAATTATTTGTATGTTTTCCAATATCTTATCTAAAACTGATCAGGCTGAGCACATGCTTTCAGAGGAGTATCACTCTAGCCAGGCTTAAATGTAAGGTGTGAGAGGGTATAAAGAGGCAAGCTAGGCAAACAAAAAATTACGGTAAACTGGGCATGCATGTCAAACAAAATGGACTCATGTTATAGTGGTGCTTAGGCATAGCAGAGATAAGGATTTGGGTCTATCTGTGCTGGTACTACAGCGTTCTTCACTCTTCCAGCACTCCCCAAGCTCTCGTTTTCTATATGTTATAAACACAGTTATCATCAACAGGCTCAATGACAACTCTGCTGTCCCTCTATAAGTAAGTACTGCTCACTTCAGCTCACTGCAAGTGGACTCTAAATCATAGGAGTAGGCCTAGAGCAGAGTTGACCAAGGTTTCATCCAAGCCCATGGCAGTGAGAACTCACCTTCCCTGCCATATTTTCACTTCATCTCTTAGTTCCTCAACAGTTTCTTTCTGCTACCATGACCTCAAACAACATTTTTCTCTTTACTAAAGATGGCCAAGTAGAAGGATTAGTTGGATGCTTGGACATTTTCCTGCCTTAACAACAGGGAACAGCATGAGGCTATTACACTTCTTTCACCAATGAAATACAGAAGTGTCTGAGCTGACTGGGGTAAATGTTTATGTCTTGCCCTGATGCCAGTCTTTCCCAGGGCAGACTTCTGCTCCCATCCACCTTCATCACACATCAGGTTTTTGTTGCTAAGTAAAGTAAACCAACCAGTCTAAAAAGGATTCCTAAAAGCACCAAAGCATACTCTAATTTATAGCTTACCCTCCTCAAAAAACAAAAATGCAACTTACAGATTTTTCATGGAAGACAGTCAAAGGCAGCTACTTCCAAAAATATTTACCTAAAGCACAAATCAGATCACTTGCGCGACATGGTTTCCTTCCACAGATTTTCCATGTGGGATCTGTGTGCACATCTAGTGTGAGTGGATGCTGGTGTAACAACTAGAAGTTACAACTGTAGGTAAATCTCTCATCAAAAGCCCAGTGAAGAGAGAAAATCAAAAGGCCCTTGCCCAATGCAGCTGTCTGCTAATTAAACACTGGTGTTAATTGCAGTAGTGTGGCTGGTCCTCCTGTGGTCCTGTGTTTGTTGTGGTGCCTGTGTGAGCTCCGGATTGCTCAGAACTTTCACATTCTCACAGAAAATGAAACTGTCTATAAAAGGAATGAAAGGCTGTGATATGTATACATATCTATAGGGCTATTTTTAAAGAAAAAAAAGATTTTTTCTGTGTGCTAGTTCAAAGCCAGCTTTGATTATCTAAAGCAAGTCAGTCTTTAGAAAGGGTAAAAACCTAAAATGTAAAGATAGAATCTTTTATATCTAATCCATGATGAAAAGAGCATTTCTTATTTGTGATGCTCTTGCCTCTCAAATTTTTTAATTTTATTTTTTAATTAACGGCAAAATGTAGAAGTCTCAGGCAGCATTTCCTGCCCTTGCTTTACGAGATGTGCAAAGAAGCATTCCATGAGGGCCAGCAGCCAGTGAAAGGGATGTCATTTGACACCCTTCCCCAGCTCTGCATACCAGGCTGGAACCGAGCGGGATTATGCGAGTGCACAGAAAGCCCTTCTGGAGAGAGGATTTACTCATACTGTTTTTCTTTACACATTCTGCTCTCTGAAGATAATAAATCAGCTATTGGATTTGCAGAAACAACTCTCAGGACGGCTAAAGCATTCCGGCACAGAGCAGATGAAGGCAAAGATGTGGCCTCTCTGTAAAGCATCTCGGAGCGAGCACGGGCAGCAGGGACCGAGCAGCGCCTGTGCCTGAGCCGTGCTGCTCCTCTGACACGGCCAGGAGCTGGGCTGCCTTCCCAGAGCTCACACCAAACCTCACGGCAGCTTTCTGCTTTTACGGCAGGCTAAACCCAAGCCCTGCATTTGAATGCTGGGAGATTTAAAAGTCTGTGCTTAACAGTTACTTTGAGCCACAAAAGTGGATTTCTTTCCTGGTAAGAAATCCCTGACCTGCAAAGGCTAATTAATCAGTGCGTGGTTTTACTGTTATGCAGGCACAGAGCTTTGTATCATTGCCCACAGACAGGATCTAGTTTTCTGTCTTTGAGAGTTCTTAAGGCTTTTGGCACTTCAACTGATAAAGTCGACATAAACAAAGTTAATGCTGTAATTCCATGTCCTTCATTTTCCTCAAGAAAAGATCTTCCTGCAGTGAACTCTGAATCAAATATTTGTCAAAACCCCTCAACAAGAGAACTGAAATCAAATGCTTCTCAGAAAACATTTTCAAGAAACTCTGCAGTTTCACTTAAATGACTCTTCCATTTTGCTATCAATTTTCATTAAAGCTCTGTTAACAAAGTGTCCTTTGGTCAGCATTTCACTGTAGCACTCAGACATAACACATTACTTGAAAACAGACACCAAAGATGTAATAACAAGTTATATACATAAAAATAAGCCGATGGAAAACCGTGTCATGAGAACTTATATTCACAATGTCCACCTCTCAGCATCATCCCTGGCTGCATCTTATTTAGCTGATAAAGTTCTTTGTAGCAATACCAGCCTATTTTATTTATCCTTAAATGTAATTCTGCACATACAGTGACACTTTTATGAGTAAATGAGAAGCAGTGTGTGCCAGCAGACAGGGCACCAGACTAGAAGCCAGGAGACAGTCATACTTTTCCCAAATTTGCCCATGGTCTGCAAATTCTTCCAATCATCCTTACCTCCATTTCTTTTCCTGCCCTTCTCTAAATAAGATCATGCTCTTTGGGACAAAAAAAAAAGTCTCTATTGTCCCCACATATGTGTTGGTACTGCTCCATCTTGTTGGAGCCCTGATCTTGATGGAGACCTCTTAAGATTGGGCACAATGCAAGAGGTTCCAATTAAAAATAATTGATCATTAAGAGACAGAGAATAGCAAAGAGTGAGCTGGCACTTTACTTTCTGTGGGGAAATAGTCAAACACTAGTGGCAAAGTAGAGACATATGTGATGACACCAAATCTTCCCAAAGAAATGAAAGTGGGAAGTGTCACTCATCACCTTTTGGGCTTTTGTGTAATATGTATAAGGAATGTTCCCTTCTCTGAAGAGTCTCTGGGGACTCTTCAGATGATGGGATTTACGGTCACATGCCCTCTTCTCCCTGTCTTTTTTTGGTTGTTGTACAAAGTGTTGCCATGTGGGGTCTGTGTGATAGCACATACTGCAAAACATCTCCAGCTGAGCAGAATCGGTGCTGGCCAGTAAGATTGTTAGTTGCCTGACTATTCCCTAAAAATGAAAACCAGACACTGAGGAAACTATCTAGTTCAAAAAAGGAAAATATTTATCTGCAATGAACTAAAAAAATGAAACCCAAACCAAAATAACTACCTGGGCATTTCATTAAAGTATCACTAATGAAGTGATTAAATAATTCAGCAGCAGAGCAAGGAGAAAGTGCACTACTTCCCCATGCACCCCAAAAATTTGAATTAAGCAAAACAATTTTTCAGTTAACTCTGAACTGCTTCAATTGAAGAAGAAAATAAAGGGGAAAATGTCTGAATGTTTTGTTGAAATGCTTTTTACATTAAGTAATCCCAAATTTGAATTTGAAATGCACCCATAAAGATTGAAGAACATTATGCAACCTTATAAAGTTCAGCTGGAATTAAGAGGGAGACTTAGAGATGGACCAGGGCTAAGATGACAGGTGAAGGCACATGGCTTGGCTTTGGAAGCACAGGGAGTTTAAGAGAGACACCAGAGTCAGTTTTACCTACAGCTTGCCCCATATCACTGAAAAAGTCTAACCCACTTCACTTGCACCATGCAAACCTGGTGATAAGGGGCACAAAGCAGCGAACTGAACATTTTTCTTAATGAGATTAAGAATGGCATGTAGGGAAAAGTGTTTGTGGAGAGCAGAGAAAGAGCAATAAAAACCACTGAGACTGAGATGTGAGAGGCACATGGACACAGCTACAGCTACATGTACATTTGCTTTTCTTGTGTTTCAGGTTGACCAAAAAGAGAACTCTGGTGTGAAGCCATGCTTCTGTGCCTGCCAGCCCCATGCTCATGCTAACTGCCCCTGTCTGCTACCCAATGCAAGGGCCTGGCTTGTGGACTGGGCTGGCTCACAGAGACCCATCCTAGAGTCCATGCAAGGCAAAGGTGGGACTGCCTGCCCCAGTCCAGGCAGGTGTTGCTCTGGAATTCCTCACACTGCCTTTTTAACAGAATATTCATAGCAAAGTACTGCTTCTGTCACCTGTTAAGTGTGGTGAAGTGCCCAGGCTGTGAAGGAGCACTTAGTCATACATGGCTCCAGTGGCATCTTCAGGGCCATGGAATTTCTGGCTTGTAAATTGCTGTCATCGACATGAATGCTCAACAAATAATATTCCTCCCATACATTTTCAAAAGTATGGAGTTTGCTGACAAAGAAATTAATGAAGTTTGCCAGGAGCGTGTATTGCCTTTCTAGAATGTCTGTCCTGGCTATTCCCTCGGAAACCGGTAAATAAAGAGTTAAGGTATGAGCAAACACAACCTTAACTGTGCTGTTGGAGTGATGCCCCAATATGGCCATAGCATACAGAGCCTGTGCTATCTCAAAGGCAGAGTGCAAACATTTGGGGAATAGGGCACATGACCATAGGACAGAGTCTGAAGCCTTCTTTTTTTGTAAGGAAAAACTAGTCTGCATGGAAGCTACAGGGACTGAGGACAGGAGGAGTGCCAGCAGCAACATTTCCCACGAGACAGTCGGTCTCCTCCTCAGGTCTTGCACCTACTCAATTCACAACTCCTGTCCTCACAGACTGCCATGGGAATGGTCCCTCCACCCTCCAGCACTGAGCCCACAGACCATCCTACAGCACCTCTGTGCACTTCTGGTAATTGCCAGGGGAGGAAGAGCTCTAGGCACTGGTATTACCTCAATTTACAAAATCAACACCAAAAGGGGACACAGTAGTGAGCCACATACATGAACAGAGGAGGCAGGGAAAGAGGCAAGCCACCTCCCAGAGAGACAAGGCCTTTCTCATATCAAAGCTCAGCAGTTTCCTTGTGTCACAGCCACAAAGCAGCCAAGTGCTCCAGCTCTGCCAGCTGGAGCAGGGCAGCTCTCCTAGCTGACCTGCATGATCCCCGGCAGTGCAGCCAACCCCAGCGAAGGCATGGGGAAGGTTTCTCAGGCCCTGCTTTTCAAAAGGCCTGTAGCTGACCACCTTGGCTAAGATGGAAAGGCAGAAGAGCCTAGCAGACAGCTTTGCTTCTGTCTCAGCAAAGTGATTTTTTTGGCGGGGATAGAATGGCAGAGAGACTCAGCTGTGCTATGGCACAAACACTGCTCTGAAATGCAGGGCCATAGAGAAGCCTGCTCAAGCACTCCTTATCATGGCAGGGGTATACTCAGAAGTGTTGCACTGTCCCTCTTCTCTATTTATTTCTCATTCTCTGCTCCCTAGGAAACTGAGAATCACATTAGCGTCTCCCTCTTTTTTGTCCTACTTTGAATGCCGAGCAGCTAGCACCCATTATTCTGTGACAATGTCCCATCTTACTGACATATCTTGAATATGTACATTTTTATACTGCTTTAATAGTGCTATTTTAAACTTTAAAGCCTGTCACTTGTCCTCATGAAAGTCAGATGGAAAATAATACTATTGTCATATTTTTTCTGGTCTCAACATCCAAAGCAGCAGTCCCTAGAGCAAGCCTCTGCCCTCCTGTTGGTAAGAATTTCTGTAGCCAGTTTGCACACTGCTGTCCTGCAACTACAACTGAAGGGCAAATCCTAGTACTGCAATTACTGCACATCTGCAGCATGTGAGGACTTGTTCTGTGATCACTTACAACTCCTTGATTTGAAGTTTTGTCTGAGCAATAAATGCAGAGAAATGTCTGAGAAATAAATACAGAAATTGAAGACTACAAATATAAGCACTGTGTTGTTCCCACCCTTGTGTGGACACAGGCATGTACTACTAGTGTGAGATCAAGAGGTGCATCACAGAACTGTCTTGAATCTAAACCTTGAGTCTCAGAGACCCAGACTACAGTCTGAATACAGGTATATCCCTGTAGTTGGTTTTTTTTTTTTCCAAAATATCTCATAAGGGAGAGCCTTTTCCATTATCATCTACCAAAATCCAAAATGCATAAGCTGTCCTCCAGCAATCTGAGAAAAGCATGGTCAGAAACGTGTTCCTCAGAAACACTCTCCTGACTCAGGGATGAGTTTGCAGGGCTGTGGACCCTGTGCTTAGACCCGAATTCTCTCAAACCTTAATCCTAAGCCCCAGGTGCAAACATATGCTGCCTAGGTCAGGAAATCAGGCTAAGGCCTGTTCTGCTTGACAAAGAAATGCCCTATGGTCGAGCTGGGTAGCAGTGACCAACATAACCTGTCCACATTTTGTGTGCTGGGAGAAAAAGGCTACTGAAGACTGCACAGTGTTGATAGATCAGCCTTGTCCTCTTCCTGGTGACAACCACTGCATTCTCATCAGAGCATTTGTCACCAGCAATTTAAGAGTTAACCAGGAGGGTGGACTAAAGATCATGTACCTTATTTGTCTCCTTTTGTAGCTAAAAAAAACCCCTCTTAGATGGAGGTGTAAATGTCCCTTTTCCTGACATACAAGGTATTTGCCATACTGTCTGTCTCTAGGGTTAAAAAACTCCCTGGCAAGTAAGTGCTTCTGTAAACACTCCCACTCCATCTGCAGAAAGGGAGAATCCCAGCAGTACTGGAAACAGATATAAATGGAAACTGTTAAAAAAATTAATAATAAAAAAAAATCATTCAGAATGTGTTGAAAGTAGCAGCAATTTCTGGCAAGAATTAATTAAACCAGATGAAACACTTCTGATATGATTTGTGTGATCAGATCATTTAATTAGTTCTGGCTTTTAGTTCATCGTAACAAGCTTCTGTGAGGGTGAAAAAGGAATAATTGTTTATTCAAATGGTAATAATTTGGGTTTCTTTAATTGATTCCTAGCGTGAAAGCAATGATTCCTGCTGTTTTCTAAAGTGCTGGATGGAAAAGTTCCAGCACGATGTCCAGTTCTAGAGGCCAGCAAGTCCATTCCCCAGTGCAACCCCCATTTGTGATCTCATCTACTACAGCCCTACTGCTTCTCCTGGCCTGTCTGTACTCTGCTGAGCAGCGAGCAGGGCTCAGCCATTCTGAAGTGCTTGTGGGTTTATTAAGTATTCCTGTGTGAAGTTGATGATGTGCTCATAAATAATGTTGCTGGGACTGAAATGTGTTTTCTTTACAGCAGGCTGGATATTCTGGAAAGGAAATGCTGAAAAAATTTTTAAAAATTCAGACACCCAGAGAGTGTCTAAAAGTAAACAGGTTTTAGATAATACAAAATCTTCCTTAGAAAAGAAAAAAAAAAAAAAGTAGGATTTTTTTCCTGTGTCTGAAGTTAATTCGCCAATCTTTGCCCAAGGACTGAGGAGGAAATTGACTTTGTTTCACTACTAGGATGCAGCACAGTGATGTCGTGGAGCTTACAGAGACACGTTCTAGAAGTCTTAAAAGTAGGACTGGTAATCCTGTTCCTGCTCATTGCTAATTTGGTGGGTGCCAGTCAGTAAAAAGGCCACAGAATCCCTGCTGGGTGAAAGGTGGCACAGGATGAAGGTATGCAAAGAAACAGCAACAGAAAAAAAAAAAAAAAACAAAACATTTCTGCAGTTTGAAACTCCATGGAAGCATATTGCAGATTTATGCCTAAAACAGTTAAAATTATGGGTCACTGCTGTAAAACCAGAATTCCTTAGATTACTTAATCTAATGAAGTCTGTGAGAGAAGAAAAAGGCCCCAGTCTATAAGATTTAAGGGGCTGAGACCTTATCTGCACACTTTCCTGTAAAGCTCCAGGTGCACTGTAAGATCTGTATCATCAGTTCCGTGCTAAAAACTATGTTGTTTAAAACTAAACAATCAAAGGCTGAAAAGCAAAGCTCTCAAGTATCATGAAACAGCAAAGCAAAGGTTGCCTAATGTAACCTTCTTCTGCCTCAGGGTTGTATGGTATAATATACTGCTTCAGTCTCTGACCAGGTACTGCCCCCACATTCATTTTTTTGGCAAGAGCTCTGCTTCACTCCAGGCACAGGCCTGACAATGCTCTGCATATAAAGCAGCTCTTCAATATTCTTTTTAATCTCAGCTCTTCAGCGTGGGGCTCTGGCTTCATCTCCTACAAACTATCGCAACCCTGCATGAACAATGATACTTTTCCATTCTGTGCTGTTTCTTCTCTGCTGTTCAGGCCCAGAGCCCTGAATGCTTTGCACTAGTTAACACATTTATTCCCAAAATATCCCTGTGAGGTGAGGAAATATTATCCCTAGTTTAAAGAGTAAGATTGAGTTACCTTCTAAGGAAAAGTAGAAAAGAGGCAGGAAAAGCAGCCAGATCTCTAGAGTCCCAATCAACCACCTAAATCATCATTTTTACAACAGGCCTCTGGCCTTTATTCACACCACACAACTTCTGCTAGAGGTTAGGCAGCAGAGCCAGAGACACAGCCCTATTCACTGGCATAACATAAATCTACTGCTGTGACTCCAGACCAATATATTATATGACCCTGTTCTAGGTTTACTTAGGGTGAAATTCAGTCCTGTGCAGAGGGCCAGTATTTACATCCTTTCTCAGAGGTTTGCAGTTGAGTGCACACCTCATGCTTACCCCTCTGATGTTTTTTGGAAAAAAAAAAAAAAGTTGTGCTGTTTATCCACTAGACACTGTGATAACATAATTAAGCACATGTGTACAGACTGTGATTAGAAAGGAAGGCTTCTTGAGAGCACTCTGATAATCTAAAAAGAAGGAAATAAAATAAAACAAACTTGACATTAAAATAATTTTACCGAGTGAATTAGGGAACAAAACAATCTCCTTTCAATCACTATCTTTATAGAAAGAGTGTGTTCTGTATACTCGAGTACCTTCTACGTGCAAATCAAAAACCTTTTATCTTATTTAAATGCATATCTTGCTGTGTGAAAGGAAAGGCCTCAGATTTCTTCACAGAAGTACCTGCTCAGTTTATGTGAAGGGGAGGACTGAGACAACACACTGGTCTCATTCCTTCTGCACTTTGTCAAGTTTACATATTTTCAGCTATCCATCTGTGTGGCCAGTGGAAACTTCTGAAAACCCCTAAGCAATGGAAGTTCCCTGCCCCTTTATATCTGAAGGTAATTCCCAAAACTCCTTTGTTCCAGAGCTCATGGTAAACCAGTACAAATAAATAATGTTTTCTGAAATCACATTTAAACAAATCTGAGTTTCACCAGAGCAGTGAAATCTACCCATTACCCCTCTGAAGTCACATTTCATTGCCCGCCTTGAGGCCCATAAATTAGTCAAAAGGTCAGGATTGTCAGTGCAGCAGAAAAAGTGTAGCTCCTCACACACACACATGTACTTTCCTGGTCTTTGGAAACACTCCAAGAAGGAGGAAGCAACAACACCCCCCACACTCAGTCTCTAAAGCAAATTTACCAAATCAGACATTTAATGTCCAAAACAAGTTGTTTTACAGCTCTAATACATGCCATGGTCTCCTTTTTTACTGAACAGCTGTTAATAAGTTTAAATAAATTTAACTAATGGTTACAAATGACTGAAGAAAACAGGCTTACCATGTTCAGAATGTTATTCTTTGTTGCTGTGATTTCTAATTTCAGCTTTTGAATTTCTTCCTTTAATATATACTTGATGTTTAAAAACATGCATTGGCTTTTAAGGGAAGCTTTTAGCCACATAGCTCCTAAGTATCTCTCCTATATTAGGATTTATCTTTTTAACAGCATGCTGAATGAAGCAAGAATTATTCCCACTTTGCAAATTGTGCAGCTACTGTACCCTGTTGGTCCCACAGCTGGGCCTGTGTGATGCTATTGCATTCCATAGCCTGTACTGCTGTGGGATCTGGGGGAATCAGGATCTGGGGCTGCAGCAGTGTTGGCCCAGGAAGCAAAGGTACCCCAGGCAAAGACTCTGGACTTGGACTGGGGGTGAATTGGACACATGGAAGTCAAGACAGAACAAGCCCTGAGCTTCTTCTCAGTGTGAGTTTTGCTGTCCCAGTATAGTGGGCTAGTGCCAGCCTAGTGCTGGACTTACAAAATACCTAGACACAATCTCAGAAAATCTATTAATACAAAGACCCAGTGCTGGTTCAGAAACAAATTGTTTGAGTTGCAGAGCGAATTTTGATGAACATTCATCCTAGCCTTACTGTTATTACTCTCCTCTGGCATCTGTAATTAACGAGAGCTGGAGATTGACTGAGACTTCCATGTCCCCCCACTCTGACTCAAACCATGGTAGCTCTGCTCCCCCAGTTACACTGCCAGAGCATTTCAGCCACAGGGACAGGCTCAGGCAAAGGTGGGAATGAGAGCTGGGGACTGAGCCTTGCTCAGTTGCACTTGCTGCTCAGCTGCCTTTGAAAAGATGAAAGGGCTATGGCAGCCAGGCATTACCCTGCTGGCTGGGCTTCGCTCTGGCAGCAGCAGCGACCAAGGCAGCTCCCCTGGGCTCTGCCACTGCCAGAGGAGTCACCACAGCTTCACTTCTGGTTTGCCTGCCCTTGGTAAATGGCTATTTTGCCTATGCCCAGACTTTCCCAAGGGCACACAGAGGTGGAGGCTACACCCAAATTCCAAGTCTCAATATAGTAGCTTAACCACAAGTCTGTCCTCCCTATCTCCTTTCTCAGGCGCATATTGCCTCAGTCTCTCTATGCCAAATACAGCGCAGTGTCTTACAAGACAAGGCTTCCTTCTCCCCCCTTCCAAGCTTCAAATGTTCACTTTCTGTTTTTAAACAAGGTATGTTTTAAAACAGCAAAGAGCTCTATCGGGAGACTGCAGTTTACCTTAAAACCTAACCAAAGCAGACACAAAATCAGTGTCATATTCTCTGGCATGGTATTTCATGACTAAAGCCACGCTGCTGAAGATGTCTGCTCTCCAGCCCACATTCTTAAATTCCTGTTCCCTCTCCTGCCCAATAGTACGGAGATAAGCAAAGGAGGGGGTTGTCTGGCCTGTGTGCTTTGTCTGGTAAACAAGTAAGCACTGTAGCACAGGGATTACAATGCACACACTGTCTGTCCTTGTGCTTACCCTCACCTACACCTCTGCTCCAGCTGCATCGTTCCTGTGGAGTGCAATGGCCTCTGACGGTTACAGAGCATCCTTCAACGTAGTCTCCAAGGCTAGGAAAGTAAGGAAAGAATTTCTATCATCTGCCCGGTCAATCAGGACTTAATTTCTAACAGCCATTTCATCACGAGGGCAACATCTCTAACACTGGGAGCATGACGCCCCGTCATGAGAATGCTCGAGCTTGTTGATCACTCTGTACCCCAAATTCTGCAAGGCAGAAACTGCCAGAGATTTTCTCAACTTTTATGCGAACTCTGAATTCTCAGAAACCCCAACATATGTAACCCTGGAGGAAGCTAAATGTGAATTCTTTGCTGACATTGTCCTTCAGTTCACATGTTGGGAGACTTCTTCCTGCTTCCTCCTTGTCAACGAAGACAGCCTCAACAATATGGATTTTATTGTACACCCCCTACATCCCACTTCTTCCCCCTGTCAATAGCACAGAGGCCCAAATGCCATCTCAGCTGCAAAGAGGAAATGACTATTCACAAGACACAAAGGTTTATGGATTTCTGCCTAACAAAAGATTATTTCTAAGCAGACTCTTGGTGTATTGGTGCCTCATCTCTACCAGTGGGAAAGCAGATGCCTCAAGTACGCCCAGCAGCAAGGAGTGAGAGCACTCTCCAGGGCAGGTGTACTATGCAAGGTAGCCTCTTAATCTTCTCACATGCACAAGCATTATTTTTCATACCAGCTGCATCTTAAACACTCAGTTAAGATGGTGATTAGTGGTGGTGGTAGGGTGTCACAGTGGGAGCTTTCTTAAGAAGAAAAGGCTTTGATTGAGCCAATGAAAGCTGTTGCCAGGGAACCAGATGCCATGAACACACCACTCCAGCAGAGCAAGAATACAAACCATGTGAGTGCTGGACTGAGCTTTAAATGCATTTGCTGGTTGAGGCCTGAACACACCATTAACTCTTTCAGTACCTGAAATAGTTCACACAATGAACTGGGAAGAATCTGTTACAAATGCAAAGGAGAAAAACATCTCCTGATATTTGTCTCTAACACCCTGTTGATTTAGAAGAAAAACAAACGGGGGAAACTTTTGACCTTTAGTTTTTGACTGGCAAAGGACGTTTGTTTGTTTTGTAAAGCATGTAAGGAAACTTCTCTTCAAAGCAACACTTCGTTTTACACTAATGTGAAAAGGAATCAGATAAGTGCTCAGATAACCCTATAAAAGTATTAATTTTGTTTTTGTAGGGGGTGTTACAATGGAGTTTAGTGTGCACACAGTGTATTCACTGGTCAGTTCCTCTGCAAGAGGAAAAGAATAGCTTAGATTCCATTTTTCCCAGATCCGAGCTGGTTTCCAACACAAATGTTACCGATTTGAATTTTATCTGATCAGTTGCCAATTTGTTTCAAAGTTAACTTTCCACTCTGATTACTAAACAGCCTTGTACTCTACCGACAGAGCATTTTTTTCCTAGTGTAAATTCCACAGTGCTCTGCAACCCTACCAGTAAAACGCAGCTAAAGCTCTAATTAAAAATCATGCCTGCCATATGTCAATTCATAAGAACTAAAATTAAACTAACAAGGGGCTGTAACCAAAACTTTTTTTGAACACAAGAGCCTGCCTGCTCTCTTTTGAAGCAGAACATGTGGAAGCCTGGGTAGTTCTTGCAGGACAAGACCTGGCCCCAAACATTTTCATCTCCAGGCTTCCAGTTTGAATCCAGCACAGGTTCCTAAACATGAAAAGCCATTCCCCACTCCACAGCCTGAGTGAAAGCCCCTCCATTCCTGTGTAGCCAGTACTGACTGTGAAACTGCTTTGATCCCACAGAGTTGGTCACTGTGCTGAGCAAGTCACATGCTGCTGGCAGTATCATACTGAACTCCCCCTCAGCCTTCACTCCAGCCCATTTATACCCTGTGGTAATGCCAGCCATCTCCTGAGCTCTGAGTTGGGTCCCGTGTACCACTGCCTTTTTATGCCTCTCCCACAGTGCAGAAGGCCTGGGGGGAAAGGACATAGCAATACCATTATAATGCTTAAGTGGCCATAAAGTCTCAGTGTGAGTCCTAACAATCTGAACATAAGGGACAATAAACCTCAGGGCCCTCAAATTTATTCTAGGGAATTGGCAAGAGCGGGTAAAGTGCAAGGCTGATTTAATATCTTCACACAGCTCCTGTGCCAATTCCAGCCCAGCTTGGTGTGCTGGAAAGTTGGGCTCCCATGTGTCCATTGGCCATCTAAACAGCCAGAGCATCACATACATCAAGGTGGCACCATTCACTCCTGCAGTCCCAGCTAGCAGCTATTGCATGGCTGTAGTGCACAGCTGAAGGGCTGGCAGAACACATGCACTACATCAAACCACAATGCTGAAAAATACACCCCGTGTTCTCATCTCCCTGGATTCTGCAGTGATTTACTTGAGGGTCCATTCTGCTCATTAGTTACCATGTTGCCGTGAAGAGGGGAGGCCTGGCTGCTTACAAATTAACTTCTGGGTTTAATCTGCAGATACAACACACACCAGGTTTACTGCAGTCCTTCCCACTGCAGAGCCCCTGTCTCAAGCAGGGCACAACTGCTTCTTTACAGAAGTTCTTGCGTAACACATAAAACAGGGAGAAAGCACACTGCAGCTTGGCTTAGGTTAGCACTGAATAAGTGAAGAACTGGAAGAGATTTCTAAGCAGAGTAGACTTATCTAAACAACTTTGGCAACACATGAGGGCTAACAGCCCAGTTTTCTAACTAGTTCCATACAAAATTTCTAGCAATCAAAACCAGCCAGTGTCTGCACTTTGTGTTTTGAGCCTAAAACTTACATACACAGCTAAACACTGCATGGTGGCAAAGGAGGCCATTGTGGAGTGCTGGCTTAGTGGGGCATCAGTATGAAAGCATTGCTTACTGAACAAACACGGTTCCACAGCAGGTCAGTGACCTCTGCAGAGCCCCCGCCAAAGAGCCTATGCAGATGTGATCCTGCTCAGTTTGCAAGAGCAAACAGAACTGCAGTGCAAGATGGTACTGGTACAGAGGCTAATAATCCAATCTCTGCACCACAAAGAGGTGCAGATGTAGTGAAGTCACCATGCTGAAGAGTGATATTTAACACTGGCTGTTGCTGTCCCTCTCCTCACCAAAGATAATCACCCTAAAACATACGTATCCTTACACTTGTGCTCACGTGCACACACTCAAGCTGCCATGTTAAAGGAACTTAACTGAATTTACAAACTGGAGACTTCAAGAAATTAAGTGCAAGATGTAATTACAGCATTTCCCAAATGTATTTTCCTCCTTCCCATCTGCATGAAGACATTAGGTCTCAGCTGACATAACTGCATGTTCTCCCCACACTGAGGATCCAAGCCTCAGAGTGAAGATTACACCTGCTCCAGGACAAAAGTGGCAGTGGCCTCTAGGACCCTGATGCATCCCTTTTTTGCCATAAGTGGAACACAGACAATTTGTTTCCCAACACAATGAATATATGAGAGTTTTATGGACTGAGGGAGCCAAATGCTGCTCTGAGCAGCTGTACTCGGATCCCAACCTGGCACAGAATCCCTATGTTCAATACTCAGACTCTATAGCCAGTCCAGAGCCACCAGTCCTCTGACCAGCCTCTGCAACACGTCCATCCTCACTCATCCCTCAGTCCTTCTTTTTCTTTTTCTCCATGCCCAGCATCCCCAGGGTTCCCAATGCTTTTGTCTTCTTCTTGGCACTGACAATATTTTCCATTTCCTTCCTCAGGCCCTACCTCTGTTTTCCTTGCTCACATTTTCTCCTCCTTTGCTCTAAAGCCCACCTTCACTCAGATGAGCATGGGGTCCTATGTTGAGTAAACTCATTATTTTTTTCCCCAAACAAACCTCTCATTGCAATCACTGTCTCAATGAGACACACTCTGATACTCACTGAAAATGCATGTTTTCATGGCTACAAGACTGGAAAGTTTCTTTCAGTAATACATTGTTCTGAATTTACACACATTTATTTTAATGGCATTTAAAACAGATCAGATGTAGCACTCAAAAGTGCTGAATTTTTAGTTGTAAAAATAAACATAAACTAACAGTATTCACAAATACAACTGACAATCATAAAAAGCAATTACCAACACAGCCCCTTCCCACATTAACAAAATGTAATTAAGCATTGCTTAAAAACTATGCAAAATAGGGGGCTGGAGAAAAACTGCTAAAGAAATGCAAAGCCAAGAATCAACAACAGGCTTAGGGAGTAAATTTAGATTGATATTCCCACCTAAATCTCTATTTTCTTAATTTATGTTTGGTTCAACTCATTATAAAGTCATGAAGAACAATCAAGCTTGGAATTAAGTTCTCTTAGGCTGGGGGGAATTTAGAATGCCTCTGCCAGTACAGGCTCATTTCAGTTGCTGCTCTGTTGTGGGAAAGTGTCATTTTTGCCATCTGAAGAAAGCAGCTCCTCTGTTTGAAGACATATTTGTTTTGTACATTTTCTATTGCTGTTTGTGTATTGTAAAGCACTTTGAGCACATGTAGAATGAAAGGCAGTGCACGAAGCACAGTTAAGAGCTGCAGTGTTGTAATCTGCTGTAAGTCTTTGTACATGGCAGCAGGGGGCACTTCCACAAGACGATGCTGAAGCGCGGGTGACAGACTCCCCTGGTTTCAAGGCCAGGCAGAAGTACTGCTCACTGTGCTCACATCCCACTTCTGCAAGCAGAGCATGATTGCACTGAGCAACAGCACCCACCCCTCTTGTTCCTACTAAAAACTCTCAAAGCAAGTTCAGCAACTTAGTGAGAAAATTAAAGAAAGAGAAACATGATCCTTTGAAAGAAGTATGAAAAGGGCAAAGAATGGCACACCTGAGCACTGAAGAAGTAAATATCTGAACAGGTTCTGCCATCCCAGGGCTGGTGTGGGGGATAAAGAACAGGAAGTTCATCACAAGGGTTGGGAACATAACAGGGATACTGGGACTCTTACCTTTGCAATTGCCTAGGAATTTTGAAATGTTCCTAAGATAAATTTCTGCAAGAAAACGGTTAATAATCAGAGAGAAAGTAATTCAGTCATTAAAGACCTACACAAACCTATAGAAGATAAGTCTTCTACAAAACAAACCCCAAAATTGGTCTCTTCCAGCTCTGTTTTTCTCCATTCTCAGCTAATAATGAAATTTGGAGGGTTTCATAAAGAAAATACAATAAAGCACCTTGGTAAGGATGATGTTATTTGGTCACATTGGGGGATTTACTGCAGGGCATTCCCTGACTCTGATCTTTGGAGTATTTATGTGCTTGCTTGTATTCTCCCCAGCTGATATGAGGATCCCAAATTCAGTTTAATATCATAGCAGTGGAGAAACAACTCCTGATCACAGCGATGAGGGTGGTGGTGGTGGCTCACAGATCCTGAGATATTAAAACAACCAAAACAGAGAGAACAAGAAGGGCATAGGACAGACAGGAGGGGAGAAAGTAACCAACAGCATCAGACTGCTCAAAAGCCCAGGATGCTAGTCCAGCTTTTCTGCTATTTGGATTTGTGTGCTAGCAAGACACAGAATTATGAATTAGTGTATTTCTGAACAAAGAATCTGTCTGAGCACTCAGGCTCAATGCCTAATCTCTCCCTGCTAAGATGTGGCACTGGGGAGGTGTTGAAAAAAAGACCAGGAGAAACTGAAAGTGCCTTAGGAACCAGAGGTGAGTTGCTGTTTAAAAATTCTTCACAGTAGCTCTCAGAGATTAAATATTTTCAATTTCAGAATGTTAACTTGTGTTGAAATAATAGAATGGCAAATTATTTTACAGTAACTTCTCTGTAATGAAAATCAAAATGTGGTAACCAATGGCATAATATAATGAGAGAGATTTATGTCTGCTGTGGCTAAAATTGGAACATCTTAACAAAATTATTGTTTGGAAGGCAAAACACACACAAAAAATAGATTTTAAAGGGAAAATAATTGTCTCTATGTTGTTAGATATCAGACGAATGGGTAAACCTGCTAGTTCTAGGATTTTTTGAATCTATATCTGTTATAGCGATTTAAAATAAGACTTTCTGTGAATAGGGCATTCCATCAATTTCACAAGGACAAAAAAGAGACTTATTTATATGGTGCACTTCAGTGTTGTCATAAAAACTGAATACATTAGAGTCACAGACAAAGCTTTTTCCTGTGAGTTCACACTGAAAGCTCACTGCACCAACCCTAACCTGACTCACTGTGTCTTCAGAATTATTTGTAAAATAATCATATTTTGATCCAGGTGCATAGAAAAACTGAAAAAGCCTGTAGGATGCAGATCAAAATTTATCCCAAACTTCCCTCTCAGCTTCTGCACTGCAGTTCTACTAGAGCCAGAGGGACTAGGAAGAAAGCATCAGCTTTGTGTATTTTTCATTCTGCCTTGAGGCAGATTGTGAATCTCTGCTCTACCTCTCACAATAATCATGACTGTTCACCCTGTTTAGCATTGTTATCAGAACAGCTCTTCTAAAATGCAACTTTTGGTCATTGGGAGCCAGAATATGACACTCTAAATCAAAAAAGTATGTGAGCACTCCAGTTACAAGAATAATTTGGAATCCCCTGCTTTCATTGCATTCAAGGTACCAGAGAGCTTCCCTGGAGAAATGTTGTATGCTTGTATCAGTTTTCTCTGTGTTCTGGGACAACTGATCTACCAGAGCCCTTCTTGTGCCACCTCATTCAAGGCAATACCATGGCACCACAGTCTCAAAGCCTCTATTTTATCTGTACCCTCCCTCGGGTGGCCATCACTCCAACCTCTGAGTGCATGGGGATGCATCTCAGGCTGGGATGGATTCTCACAGTAAGACAGCACAATCTGTCAGAGATGTTGTCTGTTGCTGCCTTTCCTACAACAAAGCATTCTAGAGTTTCTCAGGGAACCCCCTGGCTTTTTATACTCCCCATATTAAGACATTTTACAGCAACTCCCTCTTCATCATGTAATTTATCTCTCTTCTGTTGATGGCTAAAGGCTGATGTAAGGAAGATAAAAATTTCTTAAGCTAGAAGGGGTCAGATTTATGTATTCACAGAGGACACAGCCTAAAAGAATAGTGGACTGATTCAGATGCTACCAAAACAGAGTTCCAATCTCTCTAGTGTGGCAACTACCTGTCCCACCTGAGGTTGGATCATGTTTCTGTTCATGGTACACCCCCTTTTCTAAAGAGAGAGCAATTATACAAAGAGAAAAGGCAAAGGGGAAAACATTTTAAACTGAGAGAAATAGCAAGCTACAATTGTTTTTTATTCCTGAGATATTTAATCCCTGTACTATTACATACAAAATTAATTGAGTTCCCAATCATTAAAAAAGAACATGTTTCACAGCAATAGTGGTCACAGACGAGGTGCAATAAACCAACAGCAGTACCCCAGACTCTGACCCAGTGTTGAGGAACCAGTGTGACACAAACCATATTAAATACAAGTCTGAAGACAGCTCTAGCATGCATGCTTATTAACAGTCATCTTTGTCACATTTCTTAGCAATATACTACACATACTGCTTGCATGTAGAACACTTCCAAGTGTGTTAAGTACTGCTCTTGCAGCTCTTCCCATAGTTAGGGCACTTCTCAGATCCAGTCAGTGGTATTTTAAAAGCACATTTGTTTCAATTTGTGTATTCCATAGCCAATCAGACACACTGGACCACAGGTAAAAACTATGAAGTATCCCTGAAACACTTCAAATTAGCCATCCTTTGTGGATCTGTAAATCCAGAACACTGTGCTCAGAATTGTTCCACCTGCTCCTCAGCACTGCAGGCCAAACAGATTGCTGCCAGTGCTGAAGGGCTGCTGTGGCTGCAGGAAGAGGAAATGCTTTGGGAAGAGCAAGAGGAGAAAACTCTGCAGGTGTAGTCTTGCTGCTCCTGTTGTCACAAGGATAAAAGGAGGAAAAAAAAGACAACTGCCACTGTCAAGTGAGACCCCATCCTGGTGGCAGCAGCAGCAGCAGCCTGGCTTTACTTAGGCCTGGTTTTAGGCAAAGTATGCTGCATGCTTACAGCCACTGCTCACAGTCACTGCCCAGTGCATCTGCTGCCCTGGGCAAATGCTTCCCACAGCTTTGCCTGGGGCAAGACTTGCCTGGACCTAAGCAATAAAACCCTCTTACAGCTGAGAAGAAGCCAATGGAAATCCCCACTGAGGTAATGTATCATGCTGCCAGCTTAAAAGTGGGCAGAATCTTGATGGCTACTTCACAGCCTGAACTCTCATTTTCAGTACTTCCTGCTGGAGCTGGTCTGTTGTAGAACACCACATCTCAGGTCCTGGCTGTACTGCACAGCCATTCTTAGGCACAGACCAGAGTTTCATTTGGTAGATTTGGTGGTGACAGCAGGTAAAGCCACAATGTAAGCATGTAAGGAAATAATAATTTCCTGTGTAGTTAATAAGCCACAAATTGACAAACTCCAAACTGATTTAAAGGTTCTGTTTTGCTTTTTCCTCTCCAATGTCTTTGTTACTTTATCCCTTCTCTGTTTCAGGATTATTTCAACTGGAAAACTCATGAAAGTTACTCCCATTTTAGCAAGACTTCAAATGCAAAGCACATCATGAAGGACTGCTTGGGTCTGTCCCTTCCAGAAAAGGACAGTAGGAAAATGGGGACACTTATTCTGTACTCTGAGCCTTCATGGAAAAAGGGAGGAAGGTGAATGGGCCTGCAGGGCTACTGGCATAGAAGAAAAGTACAGCTGGAGCTACACACCCTCCAAGACTTGACAAGAGCCACCTTGGCAGACAGAGGAGAGCAGGTCAGAAGTCATAGATTACATGAGGTTTCTGGCACCTGCTCCTGTAGATGTTAACAGTGACTCCATGAAACCTCAAAATGACTACTGCTGTTCACTGATGGTGCCTGTTAGCAAGCTCCTAATAAAATGAACCTGATATTTGAACATATTCTTTAGTATCATCTTCCCCTCTTCCCTTTGAAAGATACCAGCTATAGGCAATTTGTCATGATTAAACCTGTACCTGTGCTGAGGTTTCAAACAGTGCCAACCTGGTCTCTGTGCCTTCACAAAGGCTGACTTATTTCTCAAGCACCTTTACGTATGGAGAGTTGCTTTCTTGGATTTTGGTTATAAAGAACTGGATTTTGGTTCTTTGTAAAGTCTACTGGAATTCTGCTGTCAGCATCAGCAGAGACAGTTCATGTGTAGGTTTCATGTCTATAAACCCTGACGAGGAAAAAAGCTTCTCTACTTCTATTCAAGTGGAAGAAGTTTTCATGCTAACTGGAAAGTGTCAGCCACCCTACATGATAGTCATCATTGCACTGGCTCCCGTATTTCTCAAGTCATGGTATAATAACCAGAGTGATTACATAACAGCATTTTGTGTTCTGCAGAACTCATTGCTATTAAAGCTAATAAGCTACACCCTTGCCAATAACATGATTTTTTTTTCTGCAATGCAGCAACTCTGCTTAAGAAAAAAAAAAGGTAAAAAGCACAATAAGGTTTTTTAAGAGGAGGAGAATTATCCATTAATCTCTGATGGTATGAGATATTGTAGAGCTGCCACTGACATTTGTCTGGGAAGATTTTGCTTAACTCATTCTTGGCTCCACCATTAGTGATATAATGAGTTCATCCCAAACTTGAGGTAAGATTTTTTCCCAACATCCTACATCTTGATCTGTGCTGCATGTATACACCCACTGATACACTCACAGATGTCTATGACAGTAAATTCTGAAATTAAGGAAGTCGTTGCTGTGTAATGCTCCTGATGACACAGGATATTAATAAATTAAGATGCACATCAAGTAACAAGGATCAAGATTCAGCATAATAGATTTTCATACTCCTACATATGCTTAAATTCTGTTTGTTTTACATTGAGAGACAAGCCAGAGCTGACCAAACAGTTTAAAAGCCAACCACAGGTTGGTTTTCCTTCCAGTCATTTTCTAATAGTTGTTA
Organism: Eopsaltria australis; assembly: GCA_034509425.1. Classification (NCBI taxonomy): domain Eukaryota; kingdom Metazoa; phylum Chordata; class Aves; order Passeriformes; family Petroicidae; genus Eopsaltria; species Eopsaltria australis. The sequence goes on from JAVTVJ010000030.1 coordinate 2,990,684, forward strand.
ATTTTGCTTTCCTGTGACTCTGTCTCCACATTAGAAGTCAAAGATTTTACATCAGTCTGTACCAACAGTCTCTACAGGAGATAACAAAGACAAAATATTTTCTCTTCATCTGTACTCTACTTCCTGAACAGGGGACCCAGCAGTGTGAGGGCACTGACATGGGTTGATAAGAGATTATGTAGCCTACAAGTACTACAGCAGGCCTGATGGTGAGCTGTGTCAAATTTCTCATGTCACAGGAAGGATCATGCACAAATATGACTTAATGCTACCTTTGTAGCTCCTTAATCCTGGAATTAAGTGGTTTAACCATCCCTAGCACAACCTACTTTGCTGCTGCCTAGCAGTCTAGCTCCAGTGAGCTGGGGCAGCTGAGGATTTTGGCAATGCCTTCATGTCCTGACTAAACCCTTTATTTTTTTGGGAAGAGACTAGGGAGATTCTATCGTGACATTATAGCACTTCACTCAGGCATTTCCAGACTGTGAAGGTATTATTCCTCAGAAATCAACCAACCTTGCAGATCAGGTAAAGGGATGGATTTAACTAGACCTGTGATTTCTTATTCCTGCATTAAGGTAAAGCAGCAGAGTAGAGTTAAGGATGTTTCACAGTGATTTAAAATGGTCAACATTTTCTTGTTTGTTAGAGCCTCTCTGCAGTTACTTTCTCGAGATAATATTGCAGTAGATTGGTCTTAAGATTTAAATGAGGCATAGGTTGACATTTTGGAAGTGCACCCTGAGGGTCTGGAAGGGCATGGAGGAAAAAGCAAAGCCTTGCAGACTGCCATGAGCAGAAGCTCTGCAGGACCCAGCTGACACATCCACCACCAGGCTGAGACTGCCAGCCCTGATGTCCAGAAACACTCTCAAACCCAGCTAGTCATCAACAGCTATAGATGTTCTGAAAAAAGCTCTGGCTGCACAGAGTAGATGTTTCCTGAAAAACAGCACTGGAAGGAGGACTTCAGTTTTTATTTGGGAAAGAAATTACAACACAACTATTTCCCATCAGGTCTGTGGTCACAGCCTTTACAGCTTTCCTTTCCTTGATCAGCTATCTATACGTGCTATTATTTATTCTGGTTCATTCAAGAAGAGTAACCACAATCTCAAAATTCTGGAAGAGGAAAATGGCACAGAGCATTTGCAAACTGTGTGCCTGCCTCCATATATGTATGTGGTATATGCCAATAGGACTGCATGGGTGGAGAACTGAGAAATTTTCTTCCTCTTTTATAGTGAAGTTTGCTGAAGTTACTTCACTTATTGAAAGTCACACAGAGAAGGGCATAAAAAATACTGGGCTGGGATTCAGAAAACTTTGGTTTAACTAAATAGCCACCACCACTGAAATACAGAGAAAAGAGAGTCTTTGGCAAACTGCATCATTTGTGCAAGCAGCCTGGGAACAAGCAGCAAATCTGTGATAAATCTGGCAAAGCCAATTAGAACTTAGGCAGCAGACAGCTCTGCAGTAGAAAGATCTGGCTTAATCCTATGAAATGCTGTTACTGTGACACCTCACTAGAAGAAGCCCTGCTGCCATCTTTGTCAGTCCCTGTAACCCTACATCAAAAAGTATCAGCCCAAGAAGTTTTCCAGAATTCACCAAATCCATGAGCCCAAGGAGCAACTTCAGTTATTTCTGCAAGGGGCACTCATGAAAAAGCAAAATCAAGACTTCTAGCCCATCAGCTACAAACCAAGGTACACCCTACACAGTATTTGCAATGGAACAACTCGTTTTTTTTTATTGTTGAACAAATATAAGATTGACTTTGGTACATAAAGGATCAACATTCCTCCAAAGTCCACAAGCTAACTTCAGAAGCAGGATACTAATGCTTATCACCCTTCAGAGCATGGCATCCCAGCTAAAGATTGCCAATGATTAAACAAACTATCTGTTCAGTGGTGACTGGACCAATATGACCACTTAATATTATGTTCTCTTTCACATTCTAACCTGCTCATTCAAGTCATCAACCTGCAGCAGCATGGCTGAGTTATCATAAATCTGACCAGAATGGAAACAACAATCAAATCCCTTATATGAGAACACTGATTTCCATACAATTTCTTAAAGCTCTTTATTTTTTTGGCTTATTTCTCATTAGCCTACAAGGTGTTTGCAAAATGATTCATGCACAAGGCAGCAAACTACAAAATTCTGAATAATAAGAGCTGAAAGGCCCATTTTTTTAGGAACTTCATCCTGAAAAATCATTTGGAAGCTTTGTCATTTGCCTTCTGGATGTTTTTATTTCTTGATAATACCAGCTCATTATCTGGGTTACAGAAATACACAAATACATCACCCATGTTGTGGTAAACACCACACAAACACATAATGAATCAACAATCCTTTCTTCTGAGAGCTTATATACAAACATGAACACCATGAGAAATTGAAAGGCATATGCCAAGGCTTAATACTATTTGTAGGTAAAACACTAGGAAGAGCCTAGGATATTTCAGCAGGACTGCCATCGTGTAGTTTAGACTGAACAGCAAGAGCAAGGTTTAAATCACAGGAAGCAATTTGGCTGGTTATAATGACCTCAGATACCAAGTATTCTGAACAAAATACTTGGTATCCCAGCAACCCCCAAATTGCTGTTAAAATCTTAATCCTACTGCTTTACATATGATATGAAAACTTGACCTTTTATACTAATAACACCAGATGAATAGGCTGAAAGGTGCAACAAAATTCAGCGCTGTCCACATTTAAAAATTAACATTCTTCATGTTACTAATGAAGGGGATTTTAAAAACCATGCATGTGCATTTATACGGGCATGAATAACTGTGCTCACATATATAAATATTTTCCAGCTCCAGCATTGGTGTGAGCCTTTGGCTAGCTTTATCCTGTCTTATATAGTAATGATATCTGCAGAGATAAAGAGTGAACCTTTACAAAGGGAATGCCTTTAATCACTCTTCTAATCAGAGTCTGAACTAATGAGGAAAGTCTCAGTGCAATCCAGTTAGCTCTTGCTTAACTGCATCTGACATTTTGGAATAGATTAGGTTCTAATGGTCTACAGTGGAGCTTTCTCTTTAGAAACCTTGGGATGTCATTAATAAATATTGGCCATCATATAGGGACTCCACACCTCTGTGGTTGAGACAAAACATCTTCTAGGAAATCACTGCCTACTGTGTCGTGAACCACATCAGTGAAGCCAGGCGCAACATCCATCAAAGATTAAAAGAGCAGAAAACGAACACTGCTGTGACCAAACACTTGAAATCATGTGCCGACTGCCACAAACAATTAGAATTCAGCAGGGGTATTCTCAGGCATTCACAAATCATGACTGCAGGAGACCTCAGGAAATGGGGCCACGATTAACCCATCCTGCTGTCCCCAGCCATAACAACAGGCTGTTTCAGGGAAGAAGCTGCAAGCTTTCTTGCCATGAAAAAAGACTCATTTTACTAAAATCTCACCTTCTAATCAGGATGTGAATTCTAGTCTTTTACACACAGGAACGTGAAGTTACATAAGCAGGAAATAAGAGTGCAGTTCTGGTTTTTGAGCAAGGAGGGAGATCTGTGTTAGGGTTCTCATTGACAGCAAGAGGAATGCCTCAAAGGCTGCAGGCTTGGGGTCTCCAAGGAAGGCAGCTGCTCTCGTCCTCCAGTGTCTGGTGACAATCCCAACACATCTTTGTGGAGCACCAATAGGCTCCATCTGTTAGGATGCATCTTGTCCTTATGGCCAAATCTGTTTACTACAGGAAGATAGGCTGGAGGTGATATTTGTTGATTGTGGGTAGGTTAAAAAGAGCAGAGAGCCCTTCTGAGCACAAAAGCATTCAAAAAATTGTACAAACTGTAGAATAAGATTCCCGGATTTGAATAACATCTGGTTCACAAAACAAAAAACCAAAACACAAGGCCAAACTATTTGGAATACTATGTCCATAGAAACACAAAATTTGTGTATAAGCTCTTTTTTTTTTTTCCCCGACTTTTTATTTTAAAATGGACCAGTTAAATTTAGCCCTTTAGTCTCAAAACTGCTGCAAGACTCCCTGAGACAACCTGAGAACTGAAATTGGAACTTTCTTACCTGACATTTGAAAAAGACGTAGAATTGGATTCTCAGCAAAACAATAACTCAAAAGGGCTGGCCTTGCTGGCTAGCACAGACCACTGCCCATCAAGGATCTGGCACTTGCCTTGTCCCACCCAGCCATCTGTCCCACAGCCTCTTTACAATCTGGTTCCTTGTGGCCTCCTCCTGCAATGCCTCAGTAGCTGTAGCTGGCTGCAGAGCTGTGCAAGACACGAGTTTGCAGAGGAAATAGCTTTGCTCCTTCTTGAGAAGTTTTATCTTTTCCAATGTGCATTTAAAGCTGCCCAATGTTCTCACACACAGGCACATTTGTTGGGAAAGGCCTGACACTCTGCCTGAATCCAGCTAGAACTGGAGAGCACCTGGTAGCTTAAAGCCAAGTCTTGCATGTTTTAAGAGGGCTCTGAGGGCTGGGCAGGCTCAAAAGCAATGAACACCACTGATGTCAGTGCAAGTTTTCCGCTGCATGGAATCAACCTGCTGTTTACAAAGGCACTCGCTAGAAAAAATGATCAAATGATGAGGAGAGATATTCACAGAGATGTAGGCAAAGAATAATTAAATGCAATAATTGGCTGTAGTGCAAAGGAACATGGACAGGCTTCAACATGCCTCCTATATTGTGAAACACTTGGGCAAGTACAGGGTGGCTTGTTTTGAGAGCTGCCAATAACTACATTCCACAGATCCACACAAACTAAGATGACTAACTGGCAGACAGGATTAGAGTTCTATGGAATTTGCAGTTTATGGAGATGACTACTGTTTAGAACTCTTATTCCTACAGTTCATTGACTTATATTCCAGGAGAGCATTTGATTTTCCACCTATGTCCTTTCCTGTTTTCATACACCTGTTCACTGGGACGTAGGGAAACCAGATCTTCCCAGACCATGAAGATCAACAGGTCTTTCCAGGTTAGCTCTTCATGAGCCACAGGAGTGACAGGACACAGGTACACCCTACTCAGGGAACAAGAATACAGAATACTTGAGATAAGACACCAAGACCTCGTTAACTCATTATCAGTTCTTACACTGCACAGCACCATGAGTTGTTCAGATCATTGGCTACACACTGCACAGAGGCAGAGCCTGGGATGAGGGCCAAAACCAAAGAGCTGGCTGAAATCAGAATAGACTAAAAAAAGGTAACTGACCTCATCATTCTCAAACTCTTCCTGCCTGAACTGCTTACCTGGAGGCATCTCCATAAGCACCTTCTGAGTTATTGATTAGAGCCTGTTACCTCAGCAGCAGCCACATGGTAAAGTCATCCCACGTGTGTTATGATCACAAAGGAACACCATGGCACCCACTTCCATGTCACAAACAAACCTGACAGCCAGACAGACCAACACACTTGCCCAGGCTATTTCTCCCAGAGGTACCTACCTCTTCAGACTCCCTTGAACTTGGGATCCTGACATAATAGGCAGGCAGGCTCTACTGTACAGATCAGTAGCATTTAAAGTTAAATTAAAAGGTAATTTCACCGGCCTTCCTTAAGTCAATGTTTTTGTGCTTAAGAATCATGCAGATGTTTCTGAAGTTGTTGGTGGGGGAAGAAAGGGGGTGTTGAAAAACACTATTGCATTACATAAAGGGAGTAAGAAGATCAAAATGAATATTCATGCATGCATTCCTTTCTGCTTGAGTAAAAGGAAAATAGAGTAAACATTCTTCTCAGGTAGCAGAATTCACAGGTTTTGGAGTCCAAACCAACTTCCATTCAAATCAATGAATAGATAGCAGCAGACAGGAGCATAATCAGACCTCAGATTATTCCCAATATTTATATACAAAATAATAGTACTGCATAATTGAGCCTGGTAAATTAATAATTTTAGTGCATGTGACACAGGAAAGGAACACAAATTTGTGACTTTCCAATTCATAGGCTCTTGCTTCCATATTAAGACAGAACAGTTTGTATTCTGAATAAATGTGCATTCCCAAGATTTGACATATAAATTTTGTCTCTTAAAGCAATAGCCACAAAGGTAAATAACCAAGTGGTAAACTTCCAGACGATTCTAACAGCTTTTTGTTTGGAGACAGTGTAATGTGAGGTTCCAGCTGGGGGCTATCTTTCCCCAGTGCAGTGTCTAAACTAGTTTTTGTTAAACTTGTGAACCTGTACAGATTAATGTAATTTCTACCCCGTGACACAGCTAAGCATGAGCAATTCTGCAACAGATACTCACATTTTTGCCATTACTGGGAGTGACCAGAAGAGTTTTAACAAAAAGTTTTGAATGAAAACAAGTCTATTAAAGAAAAAGCTGTTTGAAATATTTTCATTTTCTCACGCTATTTAACAAAATCCTAGTTTTCAGTCTCTTGATATTTTTTTTACAAGAACAAAATGAAAGTAAGTGAGGGGATCACAGTTCATTCCCTTTCATGTCTGAGGGACTGGAATGGACAGAGCCCTTTAAAGTTCCATTAATTCCCAAACAATCTGTAAACACATACACTTATACATTAACAACCTGGTTTTCTCTCCCACATAATCATTCCTCATCAATTATTGCCAACACGATTAACATCTTCCACTTTCCTGCCCTAAGCCATATATCTCTACTTGCAATCAGTCCATTCCAGAGTGTATCAGGAACCCACTGCTGCCTCAGGAATATTCCAGAATTTGTGAGAAGACACTAGAGAACCTGTCTACTCTTTTTGAAAAATATCACTTTTTTCTTGTACTGCCATCTTTCTACACTAAGCCAATAAATCCACTTGCATATTGCTCAAAAATCTTCAAGTAGAAAAAATTATCTAGGTAGTAATCTATAATTTAAGATCAAATCATTAAAAGCATTAAGGAAATTAATAGGCAGTTTATTTGGCATTTGTCTAGAACATGGAAATGGTGGGGCTTTATACTTAATCAGGAGGCAGATGGGAGAGGTTTCTTAACACTGTGCAGTTTTAGCTGTGAAACTCATTGCCACAAGATATGGATCCTTGAAATGCACAATTTAAACAAAAATAGACAAATCTATGGCAGAGAAAAAAAAATAAAATTAAGGACTATTAAACCTACCAACCCAGCCATCTGCTCCTTGCCAAGCACTGGAATGGTATAGGAGAGAAGCAGTCAATATATTTCTCTTTTTCTCCTAAGCGTCCATTACTGAGCACAGAGGTACAAAGTGCTGGGCTGAAAGGACCTGGGGTGTGCCCAAGCCAGGCTGTTCCCATGCAGGCAGATGCCCCAGCCCTAGCTCAGGCTGGATTTATGTCTCAGAGCAGGGAAGCCAGCCCACAGCAACAGCACAAAAATGCTGAAATTCAGTGAGTGTCTCCCAAGCCAAAGATTTCTTACATGCTGCAGCTGAAGTAATGGAAAGGCTGTATAAGCTAGAGAGCATGAGGAAAATTCCTGTACAATGTGCCTCTCCCTACATCTGCCTCGGGCTTCTAAAACTCATTTCCATAGTAATTTCCTTCTCAACTTGACATTGCTTTGCTCCTTGTTCAATGAATACTTCCCCTGTTTGGTGAAATTCCTGCTAGGATACAGGATGTGAGCACTTAATACAGTTTGCATTCAAATTATGTTTCTATGCCTTCTTCAGGATACATAGTTTTACATTCCACAGTTCTGGTCAACACCTTAAAGAAAAACAGAATTGCTGAAGCAAATCGTCACTTCCTGCAATGCAGTACGAATTCTCAGTTAGGTTATAACTTAACATGTGCCCAGACACATGAAGAGGTAAACAAGGAGCTTGCCATGCACTGCACAAGAAACAAATCTCAATTGCTGTCCTGGAGTGCAGGCTGCTAAAGCCCAGCCATATCAACTTCTTCCTGATCTCATAAACCAGCATCATTCAGTTGTCACTGGATGTATCAGGAGGGATGGAGATTCTTGCAGCCAAACCTACGATCTTACACAGTAGCACAGTTCTCGCTGTTGGACAGGCATACAAATCCGTAACATTTCAGCCTAAAAACTAGACTTGCTCTGATCTTCCATAGATGCTGCATGTCTGCCTCAGACCACCCAAGTGTCTTTCTTATAGGACTTCTTAGTGTTATTTGTTTCTAAAGGAACCTGAGGACAGAGAAAAGCTTACAAAAATCTATGGAAGCCAAGAAACATCTGATAGGAGTAGAGCACAACTACCTGTTTGGGCATTGTCAAGAGAATGGAAACTGGGGGCTGCAAAGGACACTGAACCCGACCTGCTCCTGCTCAGTAGTCCCACAGACACTCAGTGCTGGCTGCTCCACTTTGCTGCCTCTCAGCCAGCTCCTGACCAAAAGCTCTGGGTCCCCTCAGACACCCCATCTATTGCACCGAAGTCAGTGAAAGTCCTGTCAAAGCCCTGTTGAGACTAAGCACAAATCCTTTGCTAGATATATAAAATTGAAAGAAAAACTGTCAGGAAAAAAAATAAAGAAAAAAACCCGTTAAGCACTCCAGCTATAAACAAAGAACAGAAAAACTAACAACTTATCCCCTCTCTTTCCTACTCCAGCCATACACTCTTACACCCTTTGTGTTGGCTGTGGTATTCATTTCATTTGTGGAAGAGCTGATTCAGCTCACTAAACCAGCTAAAAAATATCCCAGCCAAGAAACAAACATGTGACTAGAACTCAGACATTAAAAAAAAAAAAAAAAAATTCCTTCTGTAAGAGATCACTCTGAAAGCAACTGGATTTTGGACTAAGCACAACTTCTTGAGAGTGTCTGCTTTCTGCAGAACAGTTCAGGTTTGTCAAAAATGAAGACTGTCTTCAAGTCAAATGACAGAAATTGAAAGAAAACATGGAAATCAGCCCCAGAAGGGATGGAATAACACACTGTTCTGATCAGTGCTTCCACAAAAGATTTCCTTCTCTTGTTTCCTAGAGCACACAGCTGAAAGGTCTCCAGGTCACAAAGGCTGCTATGGCAGAGCACAGGCACAGGAACGAGCAGAACTTTATAGAAAATCTAAGGCACCTGAAACTCTAAACAAACCCACTGTTTGTTAAGAACATCGCTATCAACACCTCTCATCTTCAGAGTGAGAAATCCCATTCCACTTTCTATGGAAGCTATTTCCTGAAAGAAAGAAGCCCTACAATTATAAGAAATATTTATATTTTTTGCATGCTGCATAGCAGGCATTGTTCTGAACGTCACAGATTCCTGAAGAATGACAAGGCTTACAAATGTGGAGAATTCAAGGAAGCATTGATTTGACAGTCAGTGCTGTCACTGCTGGCTGTGACTACAGGGCACAGAGAATCTCTCGAGTATACAGACCCAATGTGTGTGGCTGTGTGTGGCAAAGCTCTGTAGGAAGGAGGCACAGTTGCAGTGCAACCCATTTAAAAGTGTTATGAGGAAACATGCCTCCCCCACAGGGGCATCTGGAGTGCAGGGACTTTTTTCCATGGTAAGTCTCCCAGTAGGAGGCACTGACCTGTTTTTATCTGCCATTCATCTTTGGGCCATCTCCCATTCTCTCAGAGCTAAACAAGGATATGCGAAGAGCCAAGATGTTAAAGTAAAAGGACTTAATGCAAATTGCTTTTTTTCCTCCGTCCCATCTGCCACAGACTGGGAACAAGATGTGGTAATAGGGGAACACAGAAAGGTCAGAGGATTTTTTTTGTGGGGGGGAGGTTAATGCTTCTGTAGTTGGAATAGCTTGTGCAGTGGTCTCAGGGGTCATAACTTAAGCATGACACATAAAAGGTGTACAACTGAGACAAACCAGTGATCCATCTGGTCCAGGATCCTGTCTCTGACAGTGGATAGTATTGGACACTTCCCAGGAAGGGGCAAAAGTGAACAAATTGCAAAGTTATGAGTGTTTAGCTAGTGGACTGCCTGTTTTTAAGGAAAAAGTTCTTTTTGAAAACCACTAGTTAGAGATTCATCTCAAGCTCAGGGTTCCAGAGTTAAAAAATACAACAAATTGATTTAGGAATCAAGTTTTTAATTCTGTGAGTATTTAATGATTTGAAAATAAGAGGAAACTTCAAAGCACGCTGTTACTTCTTTAGAGTTGCAGACAGCAGCAAAATGCTGGAAAAGCTGTGTAGGGGCATTTGTGAGTTCATTCCTGGGGCTGATCTGGGCACCTGGCATAATGACATTTGAAATGCAATGATAGCAAGTGGTGTGACCAGAAATCTGCCAAGGAAAAGCACACAAAGCCCCACCCCATGCTGCAGGATGAGCAGGGCTGCTCTGTGACATCGTTTCCATGCTGTAACTGGGCTGTGTGTCTAAGGCTATATTCCTGTTAGAACATGATCAAGGTCTCAGCCACACTGCATATTTTAATCGTGCTGTAATTGCACCAGGGGACAACTGTAGGAAAACCAGGTCCTACGATACAGACGTATTTGAGGTGGAGTCAGACTGAGCAGGAGGATATCCAGGAGTAGAAAAGACAGCACAGTCGAAGTGCCTTAGGGGAACAGACTCATGTCTGCCAGAAAGTCAGAATAAAACGGGGCTTGGATAGAAATCCCATTATAGATTTGTCAGTGCAGCAGTTTGATGCATATACTTACAGGTATAAATTAATTAAAATTTGCTGTGGTTAAAAATCAATCAAGTAGTATGCCTTTTTGTGGAAAGAAAAGATGTATGCCCTCTAATAACAGCAGAGAACTGGTGAGACTTCTCCAAGTCAGTATCAGAGACCTTTTGACTTTCCTTACTACAGTATTCCTCTGGAAAAACACACATTTCAATAGCTGGCTATTCCCTTAAAAGCACTGGATCAATCTTTGTCATCTTACCTTTACCCAATAGGCTGGTCCTACTGCACCATGGTGCCACTCCTCTCCAAGAAGCTGTTTCTGCAAAAAAACAGCGCTGCAGAACGGAGTCAGATCAAATAATCCAACGGTGCTTATAAAGAAAAAAGGGGGAGAAAAAAGGGGGGAAAAAAAGAAAAAGGATACAGAGATATGAATTCATATCATACAGCCTAAGAAGGCACTCCTTTGAAATCAATGGAAATTAAATTATTCAGATGTTGGATCAGGCCAAATGTGCTTCAGTTTTACGGTGCTAAGAATTTGACAGGTATCTTTATCCACTGTCACCTCTGTTGACCAGGTACTTATTCATTAACTGCTCTTCTCTGTGTATGTCTGTATCCTCACCCTACTGGCCAAAGGTTCCATTATTTATCAAATTGAGATAAAGTCAGATCTCAGGGTTCAATAAAAATTATAAATAGAGCTAATACATGACCAAACTGCAGCCTTGAGAATTATCTCCAAGTTCCAAAATATACAAACCATCAAGCAGGAAGGAGTTAACAGTGCCTGATTTGTCTTCATGCAGCTTTCAGCTCCACGTACTACCCAGCTACACAAAGAACTAAATCCAAGTAGTAATGCTCTTCTTTTTATGCTTAATGTGCAAAAGTGCAAATATAGGATGCAGGATGACAGAATATGTTGGCAGGAACTTCTGTATTACTGTGACCCAGAAGCAAATGTTAACTTAGGAAGTTCAAGCTCCTAAACAATAAAGCACTCCAATGTGAGGCTCTTTTCTCACATAGAACGTAATTTTTGCTCTTTCCACACGAGTCCATTATTGACCATGGACTGAGATGCAGAGCACTTGACACCTTGGGCTTTGTATTTTACAACAGATATCAGAAACTGAAGTTACCTACAAATCTCAGGAAAGTCACCCAGGGTTTGCACACTCCCCAAGAAACATCTGAGATACAGTGGAGCTCCGAAAGAACTTCTCATCGCGCCTTCACTCGTTCAGATGCAGATCCAGCTGAAGAACAGAACTCAGAAAGGAATTGCTACAGAGAAGTAAGCTACATCCAAACATCTTGTGAAGTACCCAGCCTAAGACTAGGAGAAAGGAATTGCTCCAATCCTGAACTGCACCCAAGCAGAGTCAGCTTTTGAACTCTTAATCTGAAGCTATTTCAGAACAGGTGTCTAAATTGCACCCAAAGGTGTGTCAAAGCTCCTTCCTTGGCTGTCCATGTCAAAGTGAGGTAGTCTCTTCCCATAAAGGACGAACTTTTTAAAAATTGTATCAGATAAACCACCCCAGATTTCAGACTGTTTATCCAAAGCTTGCCTGAATGAGCCAGATCTGTTTAGCAAGTAGAAATGGGCTTGGATCTCTTGCAACAACACCCCTACTTAAAACAATCAGCCACTTCCAAAAGTTCTGCCTGCTCCTGAACAGCAAATGAGGGGCAGCCATCACAGATGGGGTAAAGGAAGCACCTGGGAGAACCTAGAAACCAAAAGCATATTCAACATGATGGGAAATTGTGCTAGATACCAGCATTCCTGGTATCCTGGATCCTGTTGCAATGCTGTATAAGATTTTAAAAGTTCCTAAAACTGATGGGCAGAGGAAAAGAAAAAGGAAAAAAAATCAGCTTCTGGCCAAAGCTGCACCTACTTTGAGTTGGCTGGATCAGTCTGCAGCCACCCTTATCTCAAATGCTGAGGTGTGGCTCATGCAGGCAGCACGCCCTGACATGCAGCACACATCAGATCTGAGCACTTGCTTATCAGATCAAAATGAAGCACTGCTTGCTGGGACCTGTAGTCTCTGAAGGCCATATCTCTTTTTAAAAAAGACAGACAGCCACAGGGCACATCACAAAACTCTGAGAATTGCATGTGGCCCTCCCATGGTTGGTTTCCAACATCACACACTGCCAGGAAAAAAAGATCAGATTTGCAATCTGGGCTGTCAAGGCTACAAAGTCTGAAAATGTTATGAAGACATGTTTCTCAGCTCAGGCAAAACTGAGAAAGAAAACACCTGAGGTAAGCAGGTCCTTCAGAAGCTACATTGCACACTTGCCCATTTTTCCACACACATATTAGCAAAACAATAGCCATGTCTTTCATGGCAACCAACATTGCCACAGTACAAAAATAAGAATAATGTCACCAGTCCACAATATTGGAGATAAGTCTGCCAGTCCTCTGGGTCACAATAGGACAAAAGGAAATGACCCTGAGTTGCACCAGGGGAAGTTTAGATGGGATATGAAGAAAAATTTCTTCACAAAAAGGGTTGTTAAGCATTGAAAGAGGCTGCCCAGGGAAGTGCTGGAGTCACCATCCCTGCGGGTATTTCAAAGTGTACATGGGGCACCTCAGGGACATGGTCTAGTGGTGAATTTGTCAGTGCTGGGTTAATGGTTGCACTGGACCATCTCAAAGGTCCAACCTAAGTTTTCTAACCTAAACAATTCTATGATTCTATACTACATCTCAACTCCTGCTCCAGGTAAATTAGCCCATCACTTGAGTTCAACATCTGGTAGTGTTATATTTGGAGTTGGCCAGAGGTTTTTTGTTTTGGTTCAGGTTTTTTTTTTAATAAGTCCCTTTAGATTTAAACTAGTTTTACATAGATAGTTTGACAGCTTTTGGGATATATTACTTCAGATGCAAGGGGCTTTTTACTTATTTTGTGAATAAGAAAATAGAAACGCCTAGGGAAAACTTGGTTTGAAGCTTTTCCTCGGTAATCACTATTTAATGTTTAAATGTTTTCCCTTTAAAATACAAAATTTGGCAACTATTCCTCTTGTTACTTACTTGAAAAGGCAATGACTTTTCCCAGTACACCTGCCTTTAATGTAACAATTGAACCACAGATACCATTTTTTTTAAAAAGCAGTCAGGAGTTTGCCAACTGGAAACAGGGCTAGAGTTTTTCCATGTACACTACAGTCCTACCTTTCCCTTTAGTTCATCTCCTGGCCTCCTCAGTTTCCCCATTCCTCCTGCCTGTGCTTTCACAGAGTTTTGAAACTCCAGGGGACCATCAGGAGCCAGTTGCTCAGCCTGCAGCTGTAACATAGGTCAGAGTATTTAAGTCTTCGCTTGTGCTTTTCCTTCCTACTACCCTCATCTGCCTGAACGCTCAAGCCTCTCATTTGAGAGGAATAATTTTCATTAGCCTAATTACATCTATTCCCAGAAAAAACACATCAGATCAATGAAAAGGAAATTCACAGCTGCTTTCTTAAATATTTTGACATATTAGAAGAAAATGAAAGCCCAGAAAACATAATAAAAATACTGTAGTATGACACAGGTTTTCAGAATCATCAGCATAGTCAATGAGTTTACAAAGTCACTTAAGAAATCCAGCAGAAGAATCTCATTGAATAGGTGTTCATCTTCTCAGAATAATTGCAAGTGTCAGATATGTATCTAGAAACAAAAATTAGAGGCTTTGACCTTATTACTTTAGGGATGGATTCTACACACATGCGACTCCTGATCAACTTTATAGGAGTGGCATTCATTGACTGGTATGAAAGAAACTCCAGTTCCTTTGGCAGATGTTCCTTATTTTAATAAAATGCCTATTACTATTTATTAATCAAAGATAGTTGAGGGAGAAGAGGAAAATCCTGTGTGAAGAAGCCCATCATTAAATGAAATCGGAATGGTTACATCTATGCCATAGAGGCAAGACACACAATTTCCTCCCCAGTTTCTAAGATTAGAAATGCTAAAACAAACATTAGCAAGTGCTCCTAATTTGACTCCAGCCTGGTGAGCTATTCTAATTGGCAATTGCCAGTTCAGCATTGCACAAGGGTGAAAAATTATATTGTATTTGTCAGGTTCCTAATAGCAACAAAGATTTAAAGATGCCACTCGGAGCTATTCTGCCTTTTGACTTTGCTGAGTACAGGCTTCTCAAAACAATACAAAAGGACACCATGAGCACAGACATTTCAACACAATTTTTTCCAAGAAACTAGTTAAGGGAGTGGATCACAAAGACACTGATTTGTTCTCCAATTAATTTACTTCAGGAGCTCTTTGTTATCCATACAAGCCCACACACAGGAGACCAGCGGCCACTAGAGAGTGTTGGTCTCATTGCTGGGCCAGAAGGTGCAGCTGAGCAGCACCAGATGGCCACTGGAGGCTGTCCAGGCATACACCAAGGTAGCTTCACCTGGCCCCCAACAGACAATCAGGGGTTTGCTCTGGAGGAGAGGAAGGCAGAACAAAGGATGAACACAAGCATGAAGGGCCATGACAAGAAAGGCCAAGCAGCCTACATCAAAAAGACTGCCTTTGCCTAATGTTAGTCACACACATTTTTTTTTTCCAGTTATAAATCTAATAAATTTCAAGTGACTCACCACCAAATCTCACCCCTCAGCAAATGGCACCTGGTTGCAAGCACATCAGAGACTCCAAAATAACTATCAACTGGTGTTCAGATGACAGCAAAATCTAATTGCCATCTCTGCTGCAGCATTAGTTGCTACCAACACTCAAGACACTAAACACACCTAAAAACTAAGATTTTATGTACATATACTGCGTTCAAGTATTTATTAAATTGTATACATTTCTGTAAGATGTGAAAAGCATTGCACATGCTTTTAATTCTGTACTTTACCAGAGACTTCAGGGGAAGTTTCAGTGGAGGGAATGCACAAACTGACCAGGAACTAAGCCAGAAGGGCAAGTGCTCCCTTTCCTAGTGCTCTGTATGTGCCCTATTGAATGGCACAGCATCCCTCAGCAGCACAATTACATGCATTTTATAGCTTTTAGGAAAGATAAATCACAAGCAAAATTATTTACACCATTCAAATTAACTCATTTAAGGCTATCTCAAGTGTGTTTGTGCTGCTGTACAGCTATTTATGTGACTGCAATGCACACAAATTTTCTATTAAAATTAAGGGGGAAACCCTATCAATTAATACTGCCTCATTAAAACTTTTATAATAGCAAATAAGTTGTTCCTGCAAATTAAGCCCTGACTCAGAATATCCATATAAGAACAGAAAATGTGGTTGTGCACCTAACACTTCACAAGTATTAAGGTCAGTAAAGCAGAAATTGTTTTCATAAGTTAGTGATCGACATTAAAAATTCAGTATTCAACAGTGCACACGTTACCCAGTGGAATATGAGACAGAACAGTTCTTATTTCTAAGAGCAAAGGAAAAATGTGGTGACTATTACAATTTCTCTAAAGGATACTATAAAAAATACCTTTCTACATGCCCCTATAAACCCAGTAGCAGATCCATGACTTAAATTTTGCAGTAATACCACAATTGTTACCTTTGTTTAACAAACGCTGTTTGAATTTCTGTTAAGTTACTACAATTGATCATCTTTTCAGATTGTTAATTGTTAAAGGAAAAGCACTGCCTGCAAATGCCTGCAAAAATAAAGATGGATGAGATAGCCATG
Source organism: Eopsaltria australis (assembly GCA_034509425.1). Classification (NCBI taxonomy): domain Eukaryota; kingdom Metazoa; phylum Chordata; class Aves; order Passeriformes; family Petroicidae; genus Eopsaltria; species Eopsaltria australis. The sequence continues at coordinate 3,006,997 of JAVTVJ010000030.1, forward strand.
GATAGAGATTACCTGTGTGAAAATCCCAAGTTACCTTACACATTTATTAATTTCTAAAGGCTTTCATTGGATTATTAGTTATTTGTTTTTCCTGTAGGAGTGTATCCATTTTATGCAGCATTTCATTATTTTCTCTGCTATGCCCTTTCTGCTGAAGAAGATGAGCAATATACAAAAAAAAAACCATTGCAGCATTAGGTCTCTTGCCACCTATAGCTTAAAGAAAGATCTGGCCTGCCAGGAGAACAGGGCCAGTGTTGAAGCTCCCAGCAGCAGTGATGTCCTTTCAGACAGTGCCAAAGCTGTTCCCAAAGGAATTGCACATGGTGCCCTCCTGGAAGACCAAAAAGTTAAGTCACTGCTGTATGTTTGTCCTAGGAAAGCAATCTATAATTACTCCTTTTCTTAAACCTATGGAGACTGGTGTGGAACTTTTAGTAGGAGTCCTGGTAACTTTAGGAACTGGGTTTTTTTACTTGTGTGCAGAGGGGGAAAAGGATGGGGATTTATTTTTCTAAGTTCACATGGGTCAGATGCTAATAAAAAAGCAGGAAACCCAAGAGGATTAGAACTCCTTTATATACCCCATAGATACAAACCATTTTATATTGCGATATCCCCATTATCACAGTTGCAGGGCATCCAGCCATGGGTTTGGGTTTTCCCCTCTTTCCAGTGCACAAGGCAGAGTAGCCCAGCCCTGGCTCAGTGCTGGAGCCCCTCCCAGTCAGAACCCAAAAGCACAGAACTGCCTGAGGGACAGATCACAGCACCTTGCACACAGCAAGCCCACAAACAGAGCCATTGCTGCAGGCTGTCACATGCCAGGCAAAACACCTGGCACGTTTGGTGTGGAAGTGGGGGTATTGCGTGAGAAGAGGGAAGCCAGCAGGGTTTTCATCCACATAATGGATGAAAATAGAGCTGGTAAAAGCTGCCACATTCACTGCAAACTGTAAAACTCTGGCACAGAGTTGATTGCACATCTAATGCTCAATGTGCAGGGCTTGGCAAATCTTGGCAAGAAAGTGAATAACTCACTGAAGAAAACAACATTTTCCCTTCTTCTTTCTTTTCCCTGTATTTTGCATTATCCTGCCACTGCACCGACACATACTCTATGTTGCCTCCTTATATTGGTGAAAGGGTTTGCTCTGAGTTTTGACAGGACAAGCCAAGGCAGTTCATGTAGCAAAGCCACCTGCCAGCAAAAATTATGTTTTCTCTAACTGTGTTTTTCAAACTTTGTCAGGTACTTGTTCTAGTACCTGAACATCAACTGTGACTTTCACTTCTCTTGTACTCCTTGCAGTGGTGAAGGTCTCCAAGGTCAGATTATGCCTGCAGGTACACACAGAGCTCATGTTCCACCCACAAATGATACAGGGGAAACTCAGTGGGGTAGGGGAGATGGTGCAGTGTTACAAGCTGTTCTTTGTTACTTCCTTGGGCAATGTGCAAAGCTGGCAGCCAGAAAGTCTATTTTAACTAAGTTTCTTACAAGACCATTTACCCATTTGCTATGATTCAAAAACAAAGCTCTACAGTCAGTGATAGTCAACAGTTTCACAACTTGTCTATTATTTCTGTACATTCTTCTGGGTGTATATGCACATGAAGGGTCAACTTTGCTTAATTTTTCTTATTCCATACAGAAGGGAAACACTTTTGCCCCTGCAGCATGAACTTTGAGCTTTCTACCTCAGTCAGTCCTGCTCTAGAGGCCTGACCCCTCACACAGAGAAGAACTGGAGTCAAAGTAAACCAGTATCACTTTCCTTAGGTTCTGCTGAAGAAAACCTTTACCTGCCAGCAGCTACATCCTCACAAATAATTTTTCTGCTCCAGTCTCTCACAGTGGGTTTCAGAGGCAAAGAACAACTGCACATCTCCTGTATTTGATATGAGGGCCTTGTGTGAGCTACAGATCAGTTAAACACAGGGCACTTTTCTGAGTACAAGGAAGTGTCCTTTAAAGACTTTAAATTCATTTAAAGGAATTCAAAAGTGAGAGCACAGATGTTCTTCTCACTCTTAGCATGAGAATGCATCTCAGTTAATTTTGGTTGCATAAATGAAGTCAGGCTCATGAGAGGCAAATGCACTGACAGCCTCTTTGCCCAACTCTCTCAGCACACAATCAGCCATCCTCTAGGCTGCACAGGATGAGAACATATGCTCTAACTGTATTTGGAGGAAAGAACACGTTCAGATCACAATAGATACATTTTTGCTGCTGGATGTTATGTTCCAAGTTAAAACTGTATTACCAAAAAGAGCAGGCCTTATTAATGTAGCTTTAAAACAGCAAAAAAAAAATCCCCTGGGAAACCTCACAGCAATATTTGTTTAGCAGAACACCTGTGAAAAACATTTATTTTGGGAAGAGACTATGTTTCAAACAACTCTCTTAAGTGAACAGGGAAAGAAATTCTAGCATAATGTCAAAAGTGTCCCCTTTGGTAAGAAATGTCACATGCATGGTACCTTAAAAACACGTGAATGCAAACAGCATCAGCTCTTTCTTCTGAAAATAAGGCTTGGAGGATAGCTGTTTGCCAAAGTAATACCTCTGCCACCATTTAAACCATTATTACAGCTGAAGATACCTGACATTTTGTAAAATCATTAAGCATGAATGTTATTTTGCAGCCAGCATTAGTGCTGTGTTTGACGTTATCAAAAAAGAGACAGATCTTCATCAGATGCCTGCTCATAGAAGTCAAGATCCTACAGCCACTCAAATATTTTCAGACTACAGCAATAAACCATAACTGGGTGCACCTTCTTAAAATACTGGGATATAATCCCAAGTAGAAAACTACTCTGGACTACAGTGGGAATTGGATTAGACCCTTGATGCTTCAAAATGCAAAAATAAAAAGGATCGCTATCTTACCATTTGCTAAGAAACATCTTTAAAAATTGCATTAAACTCTAACTTAGGAATTTTCAAGCTTATGTGCATATGAATAGTAACAGTGGGGCTCGGTAAAGCACCCTTCCAGGAGAAGCAATCCTGAGCAAAACAAAGACAAAAGAGATAGGAAAGCAATTAGTGGATTTTCTCCAACTCACATTTACAAACATCACTGGAATATGTAAACAGAAATTTCTCAAAGGCTTAAAACTTGACTAAATTTGAGGGTTTTTTCACAGGTAGAGCATGAGGTACGCTAATAATAATAAACATTGCCCCTTACTCATCAAAAGACATCAGTTGTCTACTCCACAACATGAACACATTTCAGCTTTGTGAGAAAGTGCTCTAAATTTTTTCCTGTGTTTACTGCTGGAGACAACAAAAGAGATTTTAGGTGTTGAAAAAATTCCAAGCCACAAACCCCAATGCTTCACTAATTTTCAGTTACAAGCATTATTCCTGTAAATTCTAAAACAGCCAAAAATACCCTCCAGGTATATCAAGCTTTCAAGGACCCAAAATTTAAATAAGAAAACTACTTACATAATTTTGGGATGCTTTTTATTTGTTAATTTATGTTTGCAAATGTTAACTTACATTTCTGATCTTTCCCCCAAACTACATTAGGTATATCAATAAATAATAAATATGGAAATCAGCATTCCCATAATAAATTAAAATCAATAACTTCAAGATTAGTATTTAATGAGGTAAAATGTGACAATATACAAATAAGTGACTGGAATATTTTAAAAGTTTTGTATAGTGCACGTATTTTCTTCATTGTCAGATTTGTCTAGAAAGGAGAAATTTCTCTTTTCTGAGAGAGAAAATGAATGTTTATGATACTTGTCAATTAAATCTTAATATAAAACCCAGTAATTATTGAAAAATGGGCAGTCTACAGTGTATGTACCCTGGAAGTCTACAGTCAATATTGATAATAATTTTTGTTTCCAGAGGTGTTTGTTCCCAAGTTGCAAATTTAACATGCTGATCAAAATTTCTCACTCATTCAATCCTTTTGAGCACAAATATAAAAATCCCACAAACATTTTCACTAAAATCAGAGAAGTTAAACATTGCAAGCTCATGAATAGGTAAAGTACACAAGACATCATTCAAATACTTATTTTCTCATCAGAAAATTTATTCTTTAAATCTAAGTGATGATGCTGATTAATTTGGGGGAGCAAGGAAAGGCTGGAATTGGTTTTCCTTGCAGCAGTTATCACTAATGGAACATGACTTTCATTTCAAGTTACCATAGGTACTGCAACTAAAGGCCATAGAAAAAGCTCCAGGCTGCTTTGAGACTGTTCACCAGAACACAGATTTCTCTGATCTTAACTCCCAGGGCAAAATCCTGGCCTTGTGAACTCCATGGTAAAATTGCCACTTGTGCAGGAAGGTGAGGAGTTCTCTCAAATGGTCCTTGGGAGACCTTTTGAAGCTTCTGCACCACCTCCTCTTTGAAATGCACTTCTCTTAAGCAACCTCTTAAGTCCACTCATCTCTTTGTGGGACTGAAATAGTTTAGCTGTTTCTGTCCAATTAGTTCACTTAAATAGACATTTGTTAGCAACCATTTGCATTATTCCCTTCAGACTACACCACTTTTGAGTTTAGCACCCAAACACCACAGGATGACACTGCACATTCATGACACACATTTGTCATTCAGAATTCTTTGGTCATCAAAGCAGATTTTCCCTGCAAAACGCTCTTACCTGGTTTCTTCTCTTTCACTCTGTGATTCAGAGGAAAGCCCATCTGATGCAGGTTCCCTCATGTTTCAAGTATTACCATATTTTTACCAGATCCCTTCAGGACTCTCCATATTCCACTCTGCAGCAAGAAGCCACTCAGTTCCTGCAGGATTCAAAGACACCTGAAAAAGCAAGAACATCTCCATTAGTGACAAGCTCCTTAAAAATTAAAGCCTTCTTTCAATGGTCCCAGGGCTGAAGGATCTTGAATGGACCTTAGAAGTTAAGGAGGCTGCACAGAAAGTGCTTTTTGCCTTCAGATACTACAGCTGTCAACTCTACAGAAGGATGTCCATTCCTGAGAGAATGATTCTATATTTGCAATTATGTGCTCATGGTTTAGTCATTCTATGTATGTGAAAAAACTGTCTGGATTTTATGTCAAACTGCATCAAAACTTCATTTGAGGGGGAAAAAGCCTAACAGATTTGTTGTGGAATAACAGAGCAAGCTAGAGTTAACATCTTAAAACAACTGGCTTGCAGGTTAGTAACGGTCTGAACATAGATTTTCTTCCAAACAGGAATAAGAAAGCTGTTCCAATTTTATTTACAGCTTTTAAGTATTCAGAAACAGCCTCTACTAAAGAACAGTGAAGGAGGTTTTTTTTCCATTCCAACCAAGAGATTCACAAGGGACTTTTGAAGGCTTTTTTAAAAAACAAGTAAGAGTCAACAGGTCACAGATACCAAGTTGCCCTCTTTCTGCAAAAATGTTAATGCTACTGGTCTACAAGAATATCAAGAATTTTCTCATTGTACCATATATAAGGTAAAGTCTTTCTATTTACTGTTACAGGATAATCAGCTACAGGGCAATCCAGTATTTTAGAGCAAAAGCACATGAAATTTTTAGCAGCCATTCTCTGGAGGGAAATTTCAAGGTGACTAGAACAGTGCTTTAAATGAATAAAAATATGCTTATAATTAGAACAGACTTCTTATGTGATCATTTTGCATTTCTTATTCGTGTTAGCAGACTGCAGAAAAGGTATAAATGAAAAGGCACAAAATTATAGTTGCTGTTATTTTAGTTCTGTATTATAAAGAAGCAACATACATCATTCTGTTTAGAACTAAAAAGCAACACCATTGCCTCCTTAAAAGTCTGGGCAGCTTTGGCAAGCTATTCACTAGTAAGTAGACGAAAGCAGGCACAGATTGCTCAAGTTATTCCTGACTTTCACAGCAGCACTTGAAGATTATCACACAAGATGCACCAAGTGAGTTTATGCAAGAATTTGAGAAATGAAGAAGGCTCAGACAAAAGAGGGAAGAGCAAGCTCTCCTTCATGGACTGTCACAATAAAATTGGCCAGCTAGAGTTCTGAGTCGTTTTGTTTTTTTTCTTGTGACTTTTTGTTTGTGAGTTTGTGACTGTGACAAACCGTCACTGACTGTCTGACAAAGACTGTGTCCCTGTCACTGCTCTGGGTGCAGGGAGTGCTTTAGCCATGGAGCCCACCTTTGTGAGCACACTCAGGCAGCTGGAGGCAGCTGCTGTCCCTCAGCTGATAACCAAATCTCTCAGTTCAGCCTCCCCCAAAAGAAACACAGAAAATGCAGGCACCCCCTGGCACTGTCTGCACACACAGGAGCGAGGGGGCAGACCCTCCACAGAGTTCCAAGCTATGATTTTTATTTTACCAGAGTGAAATTACCTGGACGCTGGCCTGGCCCTGAGCTTCATCAAAGCAGTCTGAGATCCACGTGACCCTATCCTGTCTTCAGGTCTTATTTGCAGCTTTGTGTACCTGGGACCTGGCACTGCTTATGCTGGCCCCCAACTACGGGGGAGAAAACAAATTAACTTCAGTTTCTGGGGCTGTCAGCCTAGCCAGTCTAGCTTGCTTGCTTGCTGCTTTTGTGATTTTGATTTTTAACAATAATGCTATTAAAACTCACTTTATAAGCAGTATAAAGAAAACGGTACAGGCCCTGATCAAGACACTCTCAGTTTCACTGTAGAAGGCTTTGAATTCACTTTTTAAACCGGATCCAATCTTCACAGATATTCACATGAAATCTCTTTGACAGAAGAAATGAGTAATAAGGTACAAGCCATGTCTCCTTATAAAACTCAGTGTGAAGTAACACATAAAGCATTTATCAAAAAACATAAGCAAAAATTGCATTAAGCAGGTAGGTAATCAACAGACCTGGACAGTGCTTGTTGGTCCAAAAGCTTCTCTCTTCTCTTTCCTCCCAGCTATATCAGTCAGTCTAGTAAGCCAACCTGCTATTCCCTGCAGATTTTCCCCTGCAGAAACTTGGACTTATTTTTTCCTACAATATGCTGGTCATTCCCCACATGTGTACCCTTTTGTAGTTTGTGCAGATCATCCAGATTAGACTCCACCCTGTCACACTGAGGAGAAAATGAAATTTTCAGTGAACTTGCAATAAGAGCCAGTCCTGAAGACTTGGGCTGCAACAACCACTGACTCTCAACTGAGGAAGCAGATTTTTCCTAGTAAGGTTTGTGGATCATAAGTAGCTAGATTAAACAGAGACAGGCATGAAGGACAGCAGGCAGGAAAATGGACCTTAAGACAGAGGTTTAAACAAGAATGCTTACACTGGAAGTTGTGTGTGATCCTACACAAATGTTAGAAAATGGAAACTTGTCTAATTCACCTGCAGAGGATAAAAAGGGGATAGAAGATCAATATTGTTTAGGCTACTTCTCTTTCTTGCCTTGGGCTTGATTTACACACTTGCAATTTTTTAAAAGTGTATATAGTGAAGCCTTTGAAATCCAGCATATGAAACACCTCAGTTTTGCTGCAAACTTTCTGAGGCATCAGGCATTATCATCACAAATGTAGGACAGAGCTCTCAGGCTGTGAAGGGAATCTGTTTTGCTGTGTCCATCCCTGGAGCTTCACTTGGTCTCTCAAACTATCAAATTAAAGTCTACTTAGTAACAGTGGGAGGGTTATTTCTACCAGTCCAGGTCTTCAGTAAGGGGTTACTGGTGAGGCTGCAAAACCCAGAATACAACTTGAGGTAGCAGGATCCGTTGCCTCAACACATTTCTTATATAAAGAGTTGGCAATAAAACACATCAAACTTAAAAGTAATGCTTGAAAAGAAAAAAGTCTTAAGAAAATTATCTCATGAAAATAGTTATTTCTCTCCCCAGTTTCACCCACTTCAATCAACATTACTCTGAACTGCAGAACTTTGCAACAAAGCAAATACTTGAGTGACAGCAGAAGGGTGAGGGGCTTATTTATTTATGCTTTTTTAAAATTTTTACAGGAAGTTCCTGGAATGAAGACTAGTCATTTCAATCTAACAGGAAACTTGTGAGTAAATAGCTACTGGAAGATTTTTTCAGGATTGATGGAAGCAACAGTTCTCTTCAAGGGTTGGATTAGAAGGAAGATAGGACTATCCACAGTGCAGCAGCAGGAAAGCATAACTGGGGTCCCTGTCACTCTGGCCTAATATTTAAGTCTATTACTTTGTAATCTAAAATCGATGACTGCAGCTAAAAGTGCTGTCCTGGACTTGCATATGGCATAAAGTTGTCCATAAAATTACTCATGTGCATAAGTAGTCCCACATGGTTCAGTGGCTCTCATTACATAAGTGTTAGCAGGGGTCTTAGGTCAAGATACCGCATTCCTTAAACCAGACAGATTCCCACTGAAGTGATTAGGAGCACTTCATTTGCCAAATAGAAAGAATTCTACAGGTATTTGTTTGAAGTGTGATAGGAATTTACTTTAGCCATAGTTCCACCTTTCTCCAATGTTTACAGGAAAGAGTGCAGTGCAGAGGTGTTACTGACCAAAGCAAATTTCAGACCCACATTCACAAGCATTTGTACCAGAAATTTGTGCATGCAGCCACCACCACATACATTTGTCATCTGACCAAATCACAACAAAACAACTACTCAGATTTCTGCCTCTCACACACACATTTACTGATTCCCGAGGGCACGTGAGATTTTTGTTAATTTTTATACACACAAAGGAATTGTTGCCCTTTTGGAACTGAAAGGTGGACTACATTCAGCACCAGGTAAATAATTTGGTTTGATCTGGTGCTGCAGTGAAATGTGGTAAATTAAGCAGACATCCTGCTAAATCAGCAGCACAGGATTGAACCCTTGGTGTTATTCACTCCAAATGGATCTATTGGATTACGGGTCATTAGTTCAATCACTTTTAGCAAGTACAACTAAATTGGAATGTTATTAAACATTTATCTTCGGGAGCAGGTTTACTAGTGAAGATAAGGAGATTGTAGAGACTCCATTAGCACTGTCTATTTCAGCATGCATTCCAATCATAAGCACCTTTCATTCATAAAAATATCTCTGGAACCCAAAGCATCCTACAGATGTCTGCCTTTACATGCTGGTGACTGCAGCCCGGCACTCTGCAGAGCTGCTCGGTTATTTCCAATACACATCTCTTGATAACCTCTTGCTGCTTTCCCACTCCATGCTGTCAAGACAGCAGGGGCAAACCTCTTCTAAAAAACAAAAATCAAAAGCTGGATTTTCCAATATTCAGTCGCCCTAAGGACACTGAGCTTGCTTCTAGCAGCAGGCCATTCAGTATTTTTTGAAAACCTGAGCAGTTATTGTATCTCTAAATTTCTTTCTCCTAAGGGTTTATTTTAACTCTTACCCCGGGTCTCCGTGTCTGACCCCTGTCTCCTTCTGACCCCTACAGTGGCTGGAGCAGGAAGGCACAAGGCAAAGAACAGGGCCTGCCTCTGAGCCCCTCGGATGACTTAGAAAAAGCAAGACAAAGAAATTCTCCCGGATCCTTTGCAAGTCTTAATCACAGATCTCGAAAAGGCACTCCAAACAATCTGTAACACAATGGCAACAACAAAAGTGGTAGAAAGAGATCCCCCTTTACAAGAATGGGTTGTCAGGACAAGGACAAGAGGAGAAGGAGAGAAACTGGAACAATTTACCACATTGGCTGTAGAGAGAAATGATTCTTATTAATGCAGCTGAAGTCATCACCTACTTGCTAAGAAAAAGGGCAGATACACAAAAGCAGTCCCCTTTCCCTCTGAGGTAAATTTGGGTTCTTTGAAACTTTTACCTGAGCCCCTCACGTGCCATTCAAGAGTAAGGAATTAACCAAGCAGGAGGTTTAGTTCATTCCACCACCCCGGTCTATTGTTTCAGCCCCCGAAGACACTAACATTGGTCATTCTTACAGTTTACACTCCACATTTGTGGTTTCCACACAAGAAATCCAAATTATTTAAATTTTCATTTAAAGGTCAAATTCCAGAAGAAAATAATCACATGAGAAAGGATGGGTTGGGAGATATTTTGTTGCAGGTTCTGAACAAGAATGCAATCAAAGGCAGAGTGTAGTTAGCCACCTTTGCCTTACCCTGATTCTGATCGTTTCCTCATTGCCTTGAAGGAGAGCCTTATCCTGATTTTAAAAGCTGAGTTTAATACTGTGAAAGAAGTAAGAAGCTTAACTATAATCTGAAATTCTTTGCATTGAATGGGCATTGATGGGTAAGAACTGGAAAGTTGGGTGATAGAAATTGAGCCTCTTTTAGTTATGATTAAAACAACAAATCTCATTCTACCATAACTGATACGTGACTTACAACATCAGTAATTGCTTTTGTTACAAAATAATTGTAACAACGAGGTTAAACCCACACACTAGACTACGTGTCTAGTATCTGGAGAGCCAAACTTGGCCCTGATTCTTGAAGAAGGACCAAGAATCTGAAAAAGCCTTGTTTCCTAAGAGTGGATCTCAGGCCTTTTCATATCCCTTTAAGTGGATCAAGACTCAGGCAAGCTAGATTGTTATTCCATTTCAAAGTCTCAGACCAGTTTTTAAATAGTTACAGAAATCCAAAAACTGCATCTTAGCCAACCTTGTGATATGAGGGATAGCTAGCAGAGAAAGAGAACAAACCAAAACTCATTTCCCCAGCATCAACTCTTGAAATTCCCCAAAAGGCAGCAGATTTCACTGCTGAAAAGTGCATTTTTATGGAAGGGTGTTGGCTCTGTTATCAACTGCCATGCCCTTACTAGCTCTTAAAAGTAGAACAAATGTTAGGAAAGGTTTTATGACTGAATGGGGAAAGGCAGGAGACAGACTATTAAAAAAAGGCATGGGAAGGAGTTAGCACAGAGCCAAAATAATCTTGCAGCTGCATTACATTATCCCAGTGGGAAGTTGCCAGGCTGGCAGCAAAGTTAAACTCTGCATTCATGAAAGGGAAGCACTGATACCACCAGCTACAACTTGCATTAAATGAGCTTCCCACACCTCAGTGCCAACCCAGCTCAGCCCTGATCTGCAGCAATTTTGCTGTTCCAGCCCTGGGCCCGTTTTACACCTAGGCTGCCAATCTGAACAAGCTGTACATCCAAACCAGCTATACCTCCATGTAATGATTTATAACAATGCTTCTTTCAGACCATCACAATAAATAGTGAGGATTGTTCTGTGTAAGCCACGGCTAGCAGATCTGCAATCTGCTTCCCACCCCAGCACAGTCTGAATATAAGACTTAAAGTCTACATCCCAGACAAACTCCCATGTTATTCACACTAATTCTTCTACAGTACCACAAATGTACACAATACTTTTAAAATTGCAAAACAGAGACATTTTCTTTTCAAGCTGGAAGAGTTTACCATAACTCAAGGTAACAGCTTTGGAAAGGGAATTTATAGAAGTAACTGGGGCAAGAAAAAACATCTTGGGAAAGTTTAATAAGGTAAAGCAGATCAAGAAGCAGTGCCATGGATAAATATCAAAAGGATAGGCTATACTTAGGGTAAGAAATGGCAGAAAGCCCGAATGCTTTTCATGTCCTTGTCAGCATAAGAGAGACCCAGGGTGCCAGCTGAATGTTTGCTTTCATCTGCAACTGTACCACCACAGTCATCCCCCTGGCTTTTCAACACTGTCCAAAACCTGCTGTTTCCAGAGACTGATAGAATTTGTTGAGACCTTCCCTGCTGATGGAAAAGTGAAGACATGATGCAAACAGCAGTGTGGAACCACAGAAACACAACCAGTGCACTTCTCCATTCTTTCACAGGGACACTGGCTATGGAGTTGGTTTACAGTTGCACAGCTCCTCCAGGTTACACAAGCTCTCAGGGAGGAACAGATGTTAGAATAATACAAATTTCTGTGCCATATAATTCAAAGCACTTTAAAAACATTCACAAAAACAAACTGGGCTATAAAAGCAGATTGTAGATGGGATCACCTCACTAGCAAAATGCAGCTGCACTTGCTGTGCAAAATTGCAGCTAATGGTTCATGGGGACATTACACCACCGTCCAAAGCCCAGAAAAGAATAGCTCTGAGGTCACATTCAGGAGCTAACTTTCATTACTTGCAGTTATGAGAACTATTTCTAATAATTCAGATATTAAATTGAGTTCACAGTATGTCATGGCTCTGAAACACTTTTAGTCATCTTCACAGAAAACTCTTCAGTCTTTGGAGAGAGCTGACCAGAAGAAAAGAATATGCACCATTTATTTGTGTGAGAGGAATGAGAAAGACTCAGGTGCTCTTCCTCCACAATATCTTTCCACAATCACATAATATTGTCATGCAGCTGCAGAGTTGTATCTGTCACCAGAACAATAATATTCAGCACTATCAGAATGTAAAGAACAATACAAAATCCAGTTTATGTAGTCTAAACTCATGGCTAATATTCCTATGGGGGACAAAGTCCAAAGAAAAGGACACATCTTTAAAATTCCTCACATTGACCCAAAGGCACTCTTCTTGGTGTTTCTGATCTTTGAACAGTCCAGTAAACAGGCCAGGGTTAACTCATAAGTGCTGGTGAGTGAGTTAATCAGTCTTTGGTTAGAGTTTCAGCTGTCTCCAGACTCAAGTAGGCATTGCATCACACTGGCTTACATTAAATACTTTTTCTACAACTCTTTTAAGTATAAAAAAAAAGGGGGGAGGGGTATTAATAGATTATTCCAGAGCAGAGTCCCATGAAAGTGGGACCACACTGTAAATACAGAAGACATGGAGTCCTTCAGCTGTAGTGAAGGAAAAACATGGAGAAGCTTTACTGTAGATTTCTGTAATATATTGGGTCTACTGACCTTTATGGGGCAAATGCAGACATATTTCTTTATCTTCACCCTCTCCTCCAACAGAAAATCCCCACAAAGATGCAGAACTACCTAGCAAATGATGTAAAGATCTTTTTTTTTAAGAACCACTAGGGAATATTTATTTCCAAAGAAGGTTCCCAGCTCTTTTGTTTCCCTCAACATCTTTAGCATTTGTAACAGAAATTAGTATCTTCTTTTGCTAGGTTCCATGTGGCAGCACAGATTCCCTCTCAAAAGCAACCAGCTACAGCCACCACAGTAGTGCTGGGGGGAGAATTTTTTTGAAAAAGGACATCTGTATTTGTAGTGCTCTGTAACTGAAGATATCACTCATCTGATACACTGTAGGTCAACTCTTCCTTTCTTTAGTGTTCACTTTTCAGCAACCGAAATCACAAGGCATGAAGTCAATAGATATTTAAGCTATTTAAATAGCACCAAGGATAAAGGTCATGCCTCTGATGTGATTTATCTTCACAGGAGCCCTACCAAATCTTGGAAACCACGGCCTTGGAGATAGGAGATTCTGGAGGCTGTATAGATAAGGGGCTGCTGTATTCAAACTACAGATAGCTTTTTCCAGAGTGTATTTAAATAGCTTCGAGCAAGGTCTTAGGTAAAACAAACAAACAAAAAAACCCCCCAAGCCTTCCAACAATGTGATATATTCTGGCAAATGCCCATGAAGTTGTAGAGAATTGCTCTCACCTGTACTGGCTGAGAGGCAGCTGTTTTCCCAAGTATTACACAGCAAAGGAAATCAGCAGCCTGGTCTTCCAGTAACTGCTGCTTCATGGCAGCTGCAAGCTAGCCAGCAAAACAAACAAGAGAAAAGGTACAAAATAATAATAAGAGTAGTATTAATAATAAAAATCTTCCAACAAAGTAGCAAATCACTTATAGGTCAGTCAAACATAAGAACTGATACCAGTGAGAAAAGGGAGAAGGGAAAGCCTGGACCTCTCCATAAACATCTCAGGAAACCAGTTCCTGAAGAGCAGAAATAGGCAACCCCAGCACCACAACTGCACAGCGCCATGTAAACTGCCAGCAGATAATTTGGTAAATTTTAAAAAGTACTGAAACCAGATAAACAGAGAGGAAAGTGAGTATCTTCCTGAACTTCTGTGTATATTACTGTACATGTGTGAAAAAACTGTCCACGTGACATTTTAAAGTTTGACCAGTCCTGTGAATTCTGCTACAAAAACTCTCATTTTTATTTCAAATTTACTCTATGAAACAGAACTCCGGCCTGTGTAACAGACAGCAATAGCACAATTAAAAAATTCCACCTGAGGCCAACTCTGTTCAGCAGCCAGAGAGGAAGGGAACTAATTAAAACCACGTTCTCTAAAATCAGAAGTGGTTAGCTGCACATACCAAATAGAACATAGTATCTGTCACAGGCAACTGACCTCAGAACAGGAGAGGGAGCAGGGGAGGTGAATGCAGTTACAACAAAACACACAGTCTGAAGGAAAAAGTGATTTAAGACCTACTAGAATCACTGGTATTTGTGCTTGGGTGAAAAGAACAGCAGACGTGGAGCTGCAGTAGATACTAAGGGCACATTCATGCAATCCTGGCACAGATAAACTTGATGATATAATTGGGAGTCCTGCCTGTTTTCTTTGAGATCAGTGTCTCAGTAATTTATTAAGCTCTCTTAACCAGAAAGTCCAGATAGGAAGGATTTCAGATTAATTAACTACAGGTTTAAACCTGCAAAGGGGCATTTTGCATCTCAGAGACCACTTCACACCTATGCAGGAGGGGAGGTATCTTTTGAGAACAAACATGGGGGCCATTACTGACCAATTTTGAAATTTTCCCTGCATTGCCCAAATCCCTATAGACTACAGCAAGTACCATTTTTGTTTCTATGGCAGTCAGAAAGCTCTTGAATCATTAACAAGGGAATAATAGCATTGCTATTACTCCCAGACATTTCTTTCTTCACTTTCCAATGTTTTCTCTGTGTTATCTGTCATTACCTTGTTTTCTCATTTTCCTTTTCATTAACAATTATTATTCAAGGGGGGAAATGCAGCACAGACTGAGAATTCATTCAGCATGAATGGAAAGAGACATTTGGTCTAGGGACTTCAGCAGAGGATCAGGAGCCAGGCTGCTTGCAAGACCCAGCCTGACAGTCTCCCTCTTCATCTTTGTGCAAGTCATTTAAGGTCAAGTATTTTTTCCTTCACACAGCCAAAAGTTCAGTAGGGGGTCAACTCTTTTGGATGAAAGAAAGGGTTAACCACACTAACACTGATGTTCCTACCTGTAGCTGGGCTGTGCTTGTGAGAAGGGCAGATACTTCCTTCAGGTTTATCCTCACCACAGTTACAACACAGGAGATCCTGAGCTCAAATATTTTGTGATCACATCAATGCACAGCACAGCTTTAAAAACACCACAGGCAGGTAAAAGCTGTGTGCACTACATCAGCTGGTCAAGGCAAAATTTGACTTGGATGAGAGCCTTCTCCCAGCATGACTGAAATAAAGGACACTTTTTTTTTTTTTTTTTTTCTGACATGGTCTAGCTGCAAACTTGTGTGTATGCAAACACCACACAAACCAGTCCCCAGCAGTAACTGGTGCTGACTGCTTCACCACAGTCATCCCATGAAGAAAACTTACTGTGGTTGACATCCAAGTTGCATTTTTTCTTCAGTCTTATGGGGTTGGGAGTGAGAAGGAACTCCCAGGACGGTTCCCCAGTGAGGATCCCAGCCTTCCCATCACGTTGCTGTATCTTCTCTGCACACACACATGGCAAAAAAGCAGCAATGCTTCTTTCAGCTTGCTTTAGTTCCCCAACAGGATGGAATAATTTTCACTTGTTTAACAACAGAGTTGGGAAAAAGACAATAATTCACTTTAGCATTAATGTGCTTGTGTTTCTTTTTACCATACAGAAGAGCAGAACCTGACAAAGGAGATCCTTCTCCAGAAATGAGCCAGTTAAAAATGAGTTGCATGAAATTAACCCCGACTCATGTGGCACCATTTGTTTGGAGCCTCAAAGTCAGGATTGTCTCTCTCTGGGAGTTTCAGATTAATGCAGGATAAAGAGATTAAGTCAGACTTTGGTTCTCTGCTGCATTCCTCTGACATACCTTGGATACCTGAGGCAGAATAAGGTAGCATCAATTCTGTGAAAGGTGCAAGACTCACCATCAGTTCCTCATGTTTATATGCAAGCTGGTAGATTTTCCAAGTAATAAGGGTGAAGGAATTTACTTTGTAAGGTGAATAGATCAAGTATGGATTAGACTGAATTAGCAAGATTTTTGTCCCCTATTCCCTTTTTTTCCCCCAAAACAGATACTATCTTAAGAGTCATTGCTGCACTTTTCTTTCCAGGTTAAGAGAAAAAACAAGCAACATCCCATCTTTCAAAGGTTTGCCAAAAGTCAATTTTCTTTGCCAAATTTTCATTACAACAACTATGAGCAAACTGAGGGCTCTCCAGGTGCCTTACACCTTCCACTGAAAGTTTCAAAACATGGCAAACTTCAGCACTCCCACAAAGAAAAAAACAAACAAAACCCCACAGATTAGTACCTATATGCCCATCCTCCCTCCTTTATTCCTCTTCCATGTTCTCACTCTGATATTGCCTCTTCAATATAGGCAAGCAAAATAGATGCCATTTATTTGAATGGCTTTGAGCTTAAAACTGACTAAGTAAAAAAACTGAAGCAAACCTCAAGTTAACCTCAATGCAATTCACTAAAAAGCCTTACAAACCTTTCAGCTGGGCTAAAGGATGCAGTATTCTAGTGCCAGCTGCAAAATATTAATGAAAATAACTGTCTAAGAGTTATACTGGAACTCTCTGATTTAAACTGCTCCATACTCAAAGCTTTATTGAGAACTGAAATAATGGGGACTTTTGAAAACATACTATTTTTTCTCCCTTCTAAAAAAGCAAGCAGAATCACACTTATCTTCCTGGAAGAATCAGAACCCTACTGAACATCATCCTCAGTCCTACCTGAGAGGAGGAAGTTCAGGTACAAGTCTAGAGAGCATTGGATATTTGGCATTCACTCACCACACAGGCATTAAGCAGAATGTGATTTATTTTATTTTCAAAGCTGAATGAACTGCCATGGAGAAAGACACCATTACTGTGTGCTAAAAATATCCAAAACACAGGGGGAGCACAGAGGAGTTGGTGCACTGTAAATTCATATTCCAACATATTGCACACTAACTCTCCTGTACAGACAAGCCCTTAGACTAATAGGCACCTGGGAGTCTTCAAGTCTGAGTGCCCAATAAATAAAAAGGCTATTTTATTTTATTTTTTTTACTAGTGCTCTGGAACCAAGCTCTGATGTCCCTACTCAGACAATGCTTCCATTGAAATCAAGTCTTGGTCTATTATTAAATACTATTCCTTTTACAGCTGCAAGCTTTCCAGGTTAGAGGATAGGGATTTCATATCAAGTCAAATCATTAATATCTGTCCAAAGGGAATTGTGCAGGCATTTATTTTGATTCTATATAGGTACCTCGACACTGCTTGATTCAACAGACTTGCACTGATGCCTCCTGAAGTAACTCCCTGCATATCCACCAATTTTCAACTCAGATAAACAGAGAACAAAAACAAAGCAAAACATGTAAAACATTTTCAAAGTTAATCTCCTTTTAAAAACTGTTCCAGACCCAGATTAGTTTCGGACAAAGTCAAGGACTATGTCTGAAAATCATTAACACAGCTTTCGGTTCTACTTCCCCAAGCCGTAAGAACACAGTGAACGCTCAGAGCAGAAAATGGTGCGTGTTTGAAGGCTCCACTGCACTGAGTTCAAAGTACCTTGAGGCTCAGTTGTGTGAGCTGCTTCCCCCAAGCACAGCAATCTCCCACACTGACAGACAAGCTTGAGTAGAGCCCACTGAACTCAGTGAAACCCCGCTAGACAAGAAGTGAACTCACTGCCAAGAGTTCACAACCTGATTTCCCAATTTCCCCATCCCAGTGAGCAGCCCTGTCTCAGCAAACCTGGCTACCCACAGCCAGGCACTACCTGGGATTATCTGCAGTTCTGTGCAGCTGCAGGTGTGAGGCTTAGGCTAACAAAGCAGATCTGCCCAGCATTTGAGTGTTAGCTCTGGCTGCAAGAACCTGCTCAGATTCTGACACAAGAACTGCTTGAGGTACACAACCAGCACACAAAGGAAACAATCACATCCATGGCATTTTAACTTCCTGCTCTACTTTCTGCTTTTTTAGAATGATGGGTCAATGACAAACCTTTTCCTTCTAGGCATTCACTCATTTATAGTGGTGTTCATGGTAAGCTTGACAGCTTTATCTTTTCTCAGCTACTTACAGCTGTGACTCCATTACTTTGAAGCCAACTTGCATTTGGTTGGAATGAAGTGCAGACATCAGTGACTCAGGCTTAGCGTGTCACCTGCATTTGTTATCTTGCTGTAGACAATTTAATCAATTAGTTTTTTGTCTAGGCACCAGAACAAGACAAAAACGCTGATCAGCATTTCATGGGGTTGTTTCTTCACTGCTAGCAGGCCATTTAACATCTGATAGACCATATAAAAAGGTCTTCCCAGGGGCTTAGAGTGTTTGGGCTGTTCTTTTTATAGTGCAGAAGGTCATTAATGAGCAAGCGAAAGCAGTGTGGAAATAGCTAGACCAGTCTTGTTGAGTTAATAAGAAACTGTCATTCTGCTTCAGTACTTTCTCATTAAGCCTAGCAGTGTTCACGTCTAAGGAGACTGATGGTACAAATCTATTTTAATGCTCAATTTAATTCCTCAAGACTTGAATCAAAGAAAGTTTACCCCTCCCTTTTTTCCTTGACTTTATCTGTTCAGCAATTTCTGAAAAAACACATTGTTTTCTTTTACAAATGCAGCTCAAAAGCTGAAATTCATATTTTTTTTGAAGAGCTAGAGGTACCTTGACTTTTCTGAACAGAAGAACAGTCACCACAAAACAAATTTTGTCCTCTTGTTCTCATAAAACAGTCTATAAAGATAGCCACCATATTATCATCCCATGCACATCTTCATGGACTAGAGTCTTAAAATAGCTTAGTTGCTGGGTTTAAGTGTCACACAGAAATTAAATTCTCCATTGCTTAAATAGGATAAAGGAACAGATACTACCTATAAAAGACTAAGAAGGGTTTCTCATGCAATGCTAACAATGAAATCAGAAAGCCACTTCTTGCTAAGAACAAGAAAAGCTTTATTAACTCCTTAACTAATCTCCTATGCTCCACTTAATTTTGGTGCTCTGACTAAAATCTTAACTGTGTTCACCTGCCTTTGTTGTTACCTTCTGCAGAGGATCAGCTACCTGTTGTTTAGAGCTTTTGTTGCCAGATCCATTTTCTCTTAAGCAGCTTTTACTACTGGGATAACTATTCCAAGGAACTGACTCATTAGAAGCTCAGCATCACCCAGATGCCAAGGAAACAAATGCTTGAAGTCATGCAACAGTGATCTTCATGTGACACTGAGGTTCCTCTCTGCTTTGTCATACAGCTCAGTTAAGTGAAGGTGTGGGGTAAAATGTAACATCGTTGCTGTCCTACTGCTGATGCTTGGTCACTGTGGGCTCAGCCTCTTCCTTCCATCACCTCAGACCAGGCACAGAAAGCCACACTGGCACCAGTGCAGCATTCAGTAACTCAGGCCTAGCTTCAGGCAGATGGAAGTCCAAGAGAAGAGGGAAAGAACAGATTAGAGAGAAGCTCATCAAAGGAAATGGATGGAAAAGAGTCACATGTTCCCTTTTGTACTTTACATGTACAAAACTTTCATGTGTGTATCAGGCCAGAACTGCTAACACTGAGCAATGTGAGTTCTCTCCTGCTGTTTTGAACACTAAAGAAAACAGTCCAGTGCATTAGTGAGGGAGTTTCATTCTCTTATCTGTTATTCTCCAGCATTTGTTAGCTAAAGCTCTTAACTCTCCTGGCTGCCCATTGCTCACACCAGGGAAGTTCCTAAAGCACACCTTTTCACACAGCATGGGTTTCATCTCATAGTTGATTTCTCTTTTCTGAACTCCACACATACGGAATTTCTTGTTAGTAAGCCCGTAAGGACTGTACATCCCAGCTCTGAAAACTCCCTCCAGGGCTGTTTCCACAGAACTCATTTTTATGTTAGTTTCTTTTCCTTTTCTTCTCCTTACAACAACCTTCCAGGAAGTCCCTAGATCTTTCAAGGCAAAGTACCACTTCCTGCAGTGCAGATACTGTGGTAAGGACCTGAAGTTGCTGAAGATTTGAAATCACAAATCATTAAGATGATACAAAGGTGAAAACCATTTAAAAGACTGAAAAAGAGGTCGGAAAGATAAGGTGCATCCCAACATACCAAAACTATTGCAGGATCCCAGTAATGTAAATAAACAGTATTTATTATAGGCCATAGTGTTTTTGTGGGATGCTTTAGAAACCCACTGATCTGAGATAACTTCAGGGAAATCTCCCATTATTGTAATTCCAGAAGTGGTTCCCATTATTCACTGTTGCAGATACAGTGCACGACAACTAAAAACTTTTTCCCTCCCAACTACACATTTGCCAGATGAGCACTGGTAATTTTCTCAGTACTAGTTTACTCAGTACTCTTGAAGGTAGTGCAGCTTCCAGGGAGAAGAAAAAGGAAGATGGTCAAATAGTTAAATTCATAGTACATAACCCCCACCACCTTAAAGCAGACTTAGGGCTAGTGTTGGAATCATACCCAGCATTATCACAACCTGCTCTGCACCATATCAAGGCACAGTGGTGACAGCTATGAGACCACAGAAGCAGCAGCATGGCTGGTAGAACTGACAGTAACTACTGAAACAAAAAAAAAAAGACTTGAACTGCATTTTTTCTGGTCAGGAAGATGGGGTCAGCAAGGCAGAAGGAGTACATAGCCCCTAAGACCAATAAGAACTAAACATCCAGAGCAGCAAGCATACATGCTTTTATTGTTTCTGACACTTTCTGAAGCTGATCAGCTCTGTGAAAAAGTAATTTATATACATACTACAATATTTAATAATAAGAAAGAAAATGTAAAATATTAGTGAGAAATGTAAAAAATATTTGTGAGAATTCATGCAAGGCTTAAGAGCTTCTGAAGGATCAAACAAATGCAAAAAAAAAAAATGTCTCAGGAAGTTTCCTTTTTGTGTTGTGGTTGTCATTGGAAAAAATATTTATCTTTAATACTTCTCTTCTCCATTTTGGTATTTTTATTACATAGCCTGCACAAAATAGGTCTGGCTTTTCTTAGCATATACTGTTGATTCTGGATACCTGAAGCTGTTCTCCTGAAGTCAGTACTCCAAATGTAAAGAAGGAACTCTGTTTAGCAATATGTAATTTCCTTGCTCTTCCACTTGCACGTCAACCTTTAGTGGCAATTGTAAGATATGTCAGCAAAAGGCTGTTTTTCATGCTGCCATCACTGCTTCTCTCTTGCTGTCTCATCAGGGCCAGCCTTAGGTTGTACAGGGCTCTACGTGCCAGTATCACACACAAGCTGATCTCTGACTCCTTCCTCAATTATCACTGAGTCAATAAAATCAGCCAGCATGGAGGAACTATGCAGGCGTTGCCTCCTTTCTGGAGACAAAGATACTGGAGTTTTTCTCCCTCAGGCAAGAAATAAGAAGTGTGAGATGTGATTTGTGATGAAATTCAGAACCACGCTAAACTTGCCTGGTTTCAGATTTCATTGCCCCCACAGTAGAAAGGTTTGGCAAAGTGAGAGATCCTCTGCCAATTAAGAACACATAACATCAAGAACTCAGGAAGTTTCCAGCATGCAGCAAGATGAGAAGTTTCAGCTTCAGTCAAACTTTCTGTTCGGATTTGTTCAGGCTTTGAATTCTTACAGGGTTCTGCTTATGGACCAAGAAGCTGTCAAGCAACTACAGATACCCCAACGAAAGTAAATAGACCCATTTCAGCTTTGCAAATAGCCATGGGTAACAGAACAGCTGGGAATGCTGTGTTCCTTCTTGGGTTTGCAATTCTCTTATGCCAAAAAGGACTGGTGCATACTCTCAGAAGGAAGCTCACAGCTGGATGATAGCAACTGCCCCACTAAGGATGCCCACTTCCAACAGTGCTAATGATGTTGTAAGTCTCAACAGCCACTGATAACTTAAGGAAGAACAGTTCATGCTGTTATGTTGAACCCCACCACATTAGTCATCAGTTCCAAGACTCATATTTGGAATCCATGTCTTTCTTTCTCTGCCCTGTCCTGACCAACATCCCATGGCATGAGATTGCCCCTACAGTATAAGTTCATTTGAGACAAGCTCTGCACATACCTTAGGTAAGTTATTAAAGCCTATACATTGCAGGAAGTATAAAACCAGCTGAGGCATGGATCTAGGCCTTTAAGTTAGGTGATCCTTGTGCAAATTTGTCCAGATACTGTGGGGAGGGGGAGCGGGTCTTTAGAAAGTGAAGATCCTTCTCTACAAGAATGATCTCCTTAAAAATCTGTGTGAGCTTTTAGTCACACACTTCACTGCCAGCACGCTGTACCATCCGTGCAGCTTTCCACACATCCTTGAAACAATGGCTCTCTCTGCTGGTGCCTCAACACCCTGTACCACAGCCCAGCTCTGCGGGGGGCAAAGCACTGAGTACCCACAAGCAGAATGGATTCCTTTTTCAGGGAAAATCCTGCTCCTTCCTCTCCAGGACTCAAGTTCCTTCTTTTACTGTGGGTTTCCCTTAAAAAATATATACATTGAGAAGACAATCTTCTACTGCTAAAATATTGCTTACTTCTACAGTTCACTCCCTCGTACTTTCAGCTAAACCTAGCATGAAAACTGGGGCTTTATCAGGAAGAGACACAGATTGCTGTTTAAAGATCCCTTTGCCTTTTCTATTGTTAATTTACCCAATAGTTGAGGTCTGATAATTGAAATCACCAGTGTTGATCCAGCAGCTTCAGTCTGGCTCATAGAACACCTGCAAACTTGCATTTTAAATAAAAAAGCCAATCTCTTTACTACTGCTGTCTCATATAAGACTTCAGGAGTCTTTTTATTAACATATAATTAAAAGACTCAATATTGGTTCAAAGACTTGGAAGTACATCTAAATCTCAAATTTTCAATTCCAAAATGTTACCCAAAAGTACCATAAGAGAAGGAAATCCTATCACTCCCACAGCCATACTATTATAATTTCTGCCTCCAGTAAGTCTTTAACCTTAAACCTTATTTAATTATTATTATGATATACTAAATAATTCTTTTAACCATCCTATACATTGAGGAAAGATAAATTTGATAGGACTGTCTAAAATCCATAACTGAAGCCAATAGACACGACAACCTCAAGTTCCAAATTTCTTTTAGGGTGTGAAAGTTAAACATAATCACCTTTTTTTCCCCCCTGGCATCAAACTTAGAACTAGACTTCTTCTCTCATCCTATGGTATTGGCTACTTATTTACTGAGTCCAATGGCACTGAACCACAGCTACAACACAGGTGATCAGCAAAGAAAATTATTCTGCACAAATCTGAGTCTGGCCTAACCTGAGCAGGAGCTGATCTTCATTTTTACAGATTCAGCCAAGCAAATGGATGGAAAACCTGAATGCAGTATTGCACAACTGGAAACCTGCTTTGACCATACAACAGATCTGAATAAAAAGATAAAAGTTTACACAGAGACAGAAGGAAATTCTCAGCAATGGTACAGAGATGCCTCTGAGGCCCACATTCCCAATGAGAAGGGACAGGCATTGCCTCCTATTTCTACACTCAGAGACAGATCCCCTGTCAAGAGTCCTCAGACTAAAACATTTGACTGTGACAGCATCCAAATGCTTTACAGGACATTTTGAGAAGACCTCTTAAAACTAAGACTGAGGAAAGAGAAGAGCAATGTACCTTAGAGTCATAGAATTGTTTAGGTGGAAAAAGAACATTAAAAGATAATTAACTGCAACCATCAACCTAAGACCAGCAAATCCACCAGTAAATCATGTCCCTAGGAGCCACATCTCCATGCCCTAGGAGTGCCAACTCTCAATACAAAATTCTTACGTTCAGAATGTAAGAATCAACTGCCTGATCTAAACCAATTTGCCTTAAGACAAGAATCATGGAATGGCTTGGATTGGAAGGAACCTTAAAGATCATGAGTTTCTACCCCTCTGCCATGGACAGGGACACTTTCCATGGGATCAGATTACTTACAGCACCATCCAACCTGGCCTTGAACAGTTCCATGGATGGGGCATCCACGACTTCTCTGGGCAGCCTGTTTCAGGCTCACACCATGCTCACAGCAGAGAATTTATTCCCAGGATCAAATCTAAGCCTACCCTCTTTCAGCTTAAAGTTGTTCCCCCTTAACCTATCACCACATGCCCTGTAAAAAGCCCCTTTCCAGCTCTCTTGTAGGCCCCTTGAGGTACTGGAAGGGTGCTTTAAGGTCTCCCCAGAGCCATCTCTGGGGAAGCAAAATAAAGCCTTTCATTTTCCCTTTAATGATGCTATTGATTTAAAAATTCAGGATATACACACCAAACAGGACTTCACAGAATATTCAGACAGAACTTATTAATTAAAGTGTGAAACGTCAATACTTGTAGCTTGATCTTCACAGCACTTGCTGCTCCTAAAGTGACTGAAAGCTATGGCTTCAAATCTCTCCTAAACTAAAAATAAAAATCAGACCATGAGTTTCTAAGATACTTCAAGATCTCTGGATGATAACTATCACAGAAGTGAAACTGTAAATATTAAAATATTCACCATAACTAAATATGCAAAACACCTGTAAAAGAGTCTTTGGATCTTCACTGCAGCAAAAGAGAGAATGGAACTCACTCACCTTAGTAAAGAGGAGACAACTGATCTCCAAAGAGAGTAGCAGCTACTTGAGAGGCCATTGCAATTACACAAGTTGTTCATCAGATGGTACTGACAAAGTATTCTGAAGAGTTTCAGGGCTTATAGATGTGCAAAAGATGTTGAGAGGTTAAGGCTGAAACAAAACCTCAGGATTTTTCTGCACCTTCCTAGGCTTTTTCTTAAGTGGAATCAAGCCTAAATTTTGATTGTTAATTTTATTGTTACTCTCTCTGATCTTTCAGTTTTTTAAATACAGGATATAGAGCTTGAATCTGGAACAACAGTTGAGATCTCCCAGTCATCAGGAAATGCAGGAGACATTTAGAATAAAAACAAGTAACTCTGAAAAGCAGTATGCAAGAGGAGACTTACCACTGAACAGAAAGCAGGAAAGAAAATACCCAGTTGACAGCAGCTTTGATCTTGTAAGTCCTATGGCAGCAAAACTTCCGGCATCTTCCCCTGTAATGTCTTTGACTATTTCTGTTAAAGACTGGTTTCAATCATGGTTCAGACACCAATGGCAATACACTAAGTGCTGTCTGGCTCGTGGTACAGATTCTGTCTGCTTTGTACCGTCAGGATAAAGTTAAGGTGGCAAAACAATCACTCACTTGCAGAAATTGTATACAGTCAGCTGTCAAGTGATGTATGTGTACACAGAAGTACAGACACTGCTGATTAATGGTAGAACAGCACTGGTCCTTATAACCCCTCCAGAGGACCTGCAGCACTGAAAAAATACAGCTGGAGTAGCAGAGGACAAGTTCTGTCTCAAAGCACATTCTGAGATTCCATCAGTTTTCCCCCATTTGTTGGTCTAACAAGTGTTCTGAGGGGTGAGGTGAAGCAGGAGGTCTCAGGGCACAGCACCCAGCCTGCCTGGGACAGGAAAGAGCTGCAGATACACTGAGAGCAGCTAACAGCCAGAACAAAGACCAACAATTCTCCAAGGGCAAACAGCAATTCTTTGCACAAATCAGTACACATTGGTTTAGCTCTCAGCATAAATCCTTAACTGTGATTTATAGAGGAAAAGTTTATCTTTTCCTCAGCAATTCTACATCACTGTGAACACAGAGCAACTTGAAGTTCTCTTCATGGCTCAGGTTAAGTTTTCATGCAGGAATTTTAAACCCACTAGTACAGTGCTTATACAACAACGGGCTGCAGCAGTTGTGGCCAGATCCTAGTGCACAAACCCTGAAGAGATGGATATTTTCTTATCAGCAGCTCATAATGTAACCAACAAATTGGCACAACTATTTCAGCTTTTGCTGTTTGCAAGATGAATTGATAGCCCTTATCATCATACATCATAAGCACTTATGGTAAGGTTAACTAACAAGAAACTGATCTCTTTGCATCCTGCTGAAGATCACTGCACGTACCTTTCAGTTATCTCAGTGGGAGATACAGCAAGAGCATATAAAGGATTAACAAGTTACAGTCAATTTCTTCAAAACATTGAAGGACATGGTCCAGTCCAATTTTATTTCTATGCCTTTGCTTGGGATCTCCTCGCAATATAAAAGACCAGGGAAAATTTTTGTATTCAGAGATTATTTGTATTTTTTTGAGAGCTGTAATAACCAACTGTTATTAAAACTGATTTCTTTGTTACTAAGCCTCAAACAAGATATATCAAGCATCACAGTCAAAATTATTTCAACTACACTTACAGTAGCAGGAGAGGTGGGGGGTTTTTTAGTTTTATTTTGTATTGAAAGTCAATAATTTTATGTTGTATTAACAAGCTAGATATTTTCCTCTCCAGACCTCACCTGTAAACAGGAACACCCCTAACTATGCATACTGGAGCATGTACTTGCAGTAAGTGTGGTTTGAGGTTATTTAGGCATGCCTGTGTGCATTAGGGTCATACCTGGAAGCAGAAAGTTGGATTTTGTTGGGCCTTGCACTGTGGGCAGCAGACTGTGCGAGATGGAGAAAGCTGGCACAAAGTTAACAGCAGCTCAGAGGCAGCACAAAGCTCAAAACTCACCTGTCTCATACTGCAGTTTCTTTCTGCTGGACAGCATGGCCTTCTACTGTTTGTCCCCAGGAGAGGTTAAGTTAATCATGCACATTTAACCCAGACAGCCAAGAGCAGTCAAGCCTTTAGGGGAGCAGTCAAGGCATCAGTAGTGTCAATCAGGACAAGACCATGTGTTCCAGGTGTGTTCCAGGTTAGCTGCCTGTATCAAGGTCTTAATATTTTCTCCCCAGTTTTTCTGTCTGAAGTCCACTACAGTCCTGATGATGCATTTGATACGCCTTTTTTGACCATAACAAATGAAACTTCAAAACGAGGTTCTTGGTGTGTTTGACTAACTTAGGTGGAGCAAGAAACAGAAGAGGGGCAGAAAGACCAAGAATATGCATTTTAAGAATCACCAAGTTATATTATAGGGTAAAGGCCCCCAAAACTGAGGCAAGGCCCCCAAAACCTGCAATTCTGGAACTGTAAATATCCAAGACCAGTCTCACAGAAAACCTGGAGCCTAGAAGAACTCTTCTTTAAAAAAGACACCACACAGCAAAGTAAAAAGCCTGTTCAGATATGCATCTTAAATCTCTGCATCTCCTGGAAAGGTTTTCCTCAGTCCTAGTTTAGAACTTCAGAAATACAGGCTGTCTGTAGCTTTCCCATTTCACCACAGTGATCCTCTAGCTGACCATTCAGCTAAGAGAGTTTTATGCTTTTTTAGGCCTTACCTGTTTCCTCAATGTCCTCTTTTCTGGGGCTCAAGGAAACCCCTGTAGCTGCCCCCTCCCTTGCTTCAACTTCAAAAACATTTAAAATAAATACAGGGAGGAATACAAAGCTGGCGGAGGTTCAGGAATACAGCTTATGGAACAACATTTTGGGACACTACATACTAGCAAATTAGCATAAGAGTCATCAGGTATCACAAAGGCAAGTATCTACTGGAAGAAAAAAAAATACAAAAATCTATATATAAACCATTTACCATATAGACAAAACAGGCACTGTTGGCCACAGTGACTGGACTCCCATAGAAGTCAAAACAAAGCACATAATGCATATATTTTTCAGAAATTTTAAATCTCAGTTTATAATAGATAAATAATAATTTATGGAATATAATTAATAATGCACTTAAAGTTGACATTCTTGTTGAGATTCCCCCTGAAAAATGCCAAGAAGAGAAATCTGCACAGGAAAGAGAACAAAATAGACAGAAAGTGAAACGTCAGAAGTGAAGAGGAGGAAGGAACAGGAACAGAAATGGAAAAAGAGCAGTGGGAACAAATGGAAAAAGTGAAGGCAGATCTGGAAGAGG
The DNA here is from genome assembly GCA_034509425.1 of Eopsaltria australis. NCBI lineage: Eukaryota > Metazoa > Chordata > Aves > Passeriformes > Petroicidae > Eopsaltria > Eopsaltria australis. Next base: position 3,035,013 of record JAVTVJ010000030.1, read on the forward strand.
AACAACAGAGGATCATGGAGGGCATGTGGTTACTGAGGATAATGTTCTCATCTGAGAAAGGAACATTTGAATGGAATCGCGACAGAACTATTATTGGTTTTGCTTTTCTTTTGCAAGCCAGGCACGTGTATCAACACCTAAGGACATTTCAGCATGAAAAAACACAGATAAGAACAAAGCATCTTCTAATCTAACAGCAGACTAACAACACAGAGTGTGAAGAAGCCAGCAAACTGCTCCAGCACTCCCGGGCAAATTCCAAACTAGAGTATAACAACACAAACCTTTAAATCGCAAATACGTGCATAGATAAAGTTCCACCTTTTAGCAGCATATTAGATTTTTTCCTATATTTAGCATTGCACATATGTCTACTAAATTAACTTCATTTTTTAAAATACTTTCATCCAGTCATCATTACTCTGAATTCTGACTTTTCAAGGTCTTTGTTGATAATGAAAAAAATCCGTATCAACAGTGAATCAAACTCATTAAACAAATTTAGGTCTTTGAACTAAATTTGTATCTAGCTTACAGTGAGTTCATGAAGATGATATTCCACACTTTCCATACAACACTAAGTCCACCACTGAGCGTTTTCCCTGACTAAAACCTCAGCGCATAGTTATAAAAATCTCATAGCAATGTAGGCTATTCCTTAATAAGCATTTTATGCTACAAAAAAAAAAAAAAAAAAAAAAAAAAAAAAATCATTAAGAGCACTTTTTATCTCTGGTGCAGTATAATGATCCCATTCACTGTTCCCCGTTTGAAATGCTCTGCGTACACAGCGCAGCGCTTTTGACACCATCTCGTCCCTCCGGTCATCTGTCCCTGGAGCGGCGCTGCCCGGGAGAACAGCGCCCTCCTCGGGGGGCTCGAGGAGCTGCAGCGCACCCAGAAAGGGCGGAACGCCCCGCAGCGCATTCCCGGGAAAACACGCATCCATCCCGGAGAACGCGGTCAGGAGAAGCAGCATGTTTTAATCACGTGTCTGAAAAGAAAGACTTCTAAAACTTTTTTTTTTTTTTTTTTTTTTTTTTTTTTTTTTTAAATCAGTGCCATGCCCTGCTTAGCTTTATTTCAGGAAAAGCAAATAGGCACTCAAGTCAAACTGCTGGACTGAGAACTCCAAGTTGATTGGAAAATAGCTTGAACCACACTCAGTCAGGTGGAAGACCTTTAATTTTATTTTCTTTAACTTCCCATTCCCAAAATAAGGAAAATATTCCCTTTCTTCATGGCCCTCCTTGACTTTCTTTGATCCTCCCTATTCTCAGTGTGAATCCTCCTGCAAAAATAGCCCATTTTACTGTCATTCTGTTTACATTTAAATGTCAGCCAAGGCTTTCCATTGCCTCATTTGTAGCATAGCCCGGCTTCTTGTTCTGAGTTTGTGCCCCTGTTACACGAAGACGCATTCCAATTTCCAATTTTTTCTTCCAGCTCTTACTCACTGAACTTTCCTAACTGTTCCCATGTACTCCTCCATCCCTTGCCTCCAAATCTTCATTACATTTAAGCCTCGTACCTGTATCCCATATTCCTCGTGTCCTTCTCAAAAGTACACATGTGGAAAATGTAACTCAGGATTTTGCCCCCTTACATACAGTGTGAAGGAAAGTAGACAGTAATTTTATTTTAATATTAATCTGGAGAACCAACCAGACATATGCTATATATCACTAATCAGCACCCATTCTCCCTTTATTCTCAGTTCTCTCCCCTTCACTTTGGCAATCTGCTGAGCTCCTTGGGCTAAGATCTGCTCTTCTGGCAAGAATGCTCAGCAAACCCAGGGTTGCTATAGCAATTAATAATCATTTACGTTTTAGTTTACAGAAACAGAAACTAGAGGAGTGGAGGTGCCATGAGGAGGAGGTGGCAGCAAAGAAGTCACAATTAGAGAAAACAGCACAAGAACATATTTGGTAGCAGCAGCAAGATTACCACAGGAAGCTTCTGCAGTTCCAGAAGAAGCAACAGCTAGAGGAACATGGAGCAGCAGATGGTCTATAGAAAGACTAATGCTTACTTTAGCAGCAGATAGTTCATCAGAATGGATGATTTCTGGTAAAGACATAGCCTGTGTGTCTGCCTTGAAATTCCTGTGACACTACGTCCCAAACTTGCAGTACCTAAGCTGCTTCTCTGTTAAATAGATATGGTAACAATTGTCCTCTCTGCCACAGTATCTGCAGCCAGAAAATGGAGAAATTCCACAGCTCAGCTACGATGCAACCTGCAAGATACTGGTAGTAACAACATTCATACTACATCTGATCCTCTGTTTTCATTATGTATCATCTGTGAAAACCCGAGTCCCAGCAGCTACAGTAAAAAAGAGAACTAACAAATAGTTGCAGAGAAAGGCTTGAACAAAAATCCAATTACAATTTAAGAAAAAATAATGTGAGACAATATTAAAAATTGTAACATCAGTATTATAACAGTATTTTCTTTTTAGCTGTAACTGATAAAAAAGTTATTTCCTAGATAGAAAGAATGTAACAACTAATAGTTGTTGGTGGTGTTTTTAAGAGGCACAAAACCCGGACAAAAAGAAGGGGCAATGCGGTGGAGAGAAAGCATGCCAGCAGCTGGTTTACATGGCAGTAAAATACCTGGAACACAAAGGAAAAAATTGGGGAAGGCAACATACAAGGCTGAGGAGCACATGAAAAAAGAGGAAGATGCTAGATTACTTCTAGAGGAAGCCAAAACACAAGCACAGCTTTTAATCAGGTATGTAGCTATTAACCAAAGAGTGAATTTTTTCCTCAGTTATAACAACACATCTTTACAGCCAGTGCCAGCCTGTACAAAAATACCTCTGTAGGAGGAGTTCCATCAGTGCAGAGCACCACTGGTACCTGCAGTTAAACTGACTTCAATTCCAGCCCCAAGACACAATGCTCTTCTTTTACTATGTAACCAGTTTGTCAATATTGACCCAAATTGCACCAGCAATTGACATGCACCTGTATTCTCTAATTATTTTAGTGTTTATAACATATTACGGAGAGAAACCCCACTGGATTTCCCTGAACACCTGAAATTATGGTTACCTTTACACAATCCATTGGAGCAGTTTCCAGAGCATGCTTCCACAACTTCCTGCAGCACCTCAGAACACAGGAATGGGGAGGCTGCATAGAGCACATTAAAACATTGCAAATTGCATAACAGGCCTTCTGGGCCTGGGTTTGTGAGCACAAACACTGACAGGGATAACAGACCAAGCAATAACCACAGCTGAGCAGCAATTGGCACCTACTACTTGCTCTACTCTTACTGTTGTGACAGGAGGACAAGCTGGCCCACAAGAAGGTATCAGCACAAGCCAACACGTTCTTCCACAGTCTACTCCAAACCTCACTCAAAGGCAACTCCTAGGGGAAGCCCAGGCTCCTGCCCAGTCTCAGTGCTACAGAAGGTGCCACATGCACTGTGGCAAAATCAAAGGAAGTGCCAGTGCACCAGCAATGAGCTCACCAAGTGTGTGCGTGTGTGTGTGTGAGTAAATGCATCAACTTTTTAACCCCAGAAGGAATTCTGTCCTGCATCCCATTTATTAACACTATTTGGAGGCAAAGAACAAATCTGGCACCACCTCAGCAGTCCAAGGAGCATGACTGATGGAAGCTACCAGACTGGAAGACACTCAACATGTGCCTCATCCATGGGTGTTTACTCATGTTCACCTGTATGAAAAGCTGAAAGAGGTATAAAACAGTGAGGAAATGCCTGGTGCTAGGAATGGGTCATTGCAGTGAGCTCTTGCAGCTGCACCCAAATTCAAGGATCCAACCTGCCTCAAGAAAGACCTTCTGGCATAGGTGCTACTCATTCAGAGATTTATTTTCCTAGACTGCAGCACTAGTCTGTGTTGACATCCTAACAATAGGAAGTAAAAGCATTCATGTTTGATCAGCCAGTAGAAATTAATCCAGATAGACCTCTGAAAGTGCCAGAATACAGATTCTTTGGTTCATTTTGTGTTAAGAGTTAAAACAATGAAATCACCTGGTTACAAAAAGGTACAAAGACCTCAGTGCTGACCTCTGGAGGAATCCTCCAAAACAAAAAATTGCAATAATCATGCTACTGTAACAAGAGGCTAGATTTCAGATTCAGCAATAAAAAGACTACAGAGAAACTGTAGCAAGGTATGTTCTTATCTTCCTTCTTAATCAGGTTACTCTAATTTTTTTTTTGCTTCTCTGATATTTTCTACTGAAGCGTAACACTTGTATATTCAATTCATATTGCAGTTCCTGTAGAGTCTCCTGTGAAGAAGAGTAATCAACTTTTGCAGTCTCTAAATTGAAGCTGAACTTCATTAGGTATGCATTAAGTACTGGTTCTAAAAGCAACCCAAAATCTGTTTAAACATCCAGCTCAATTCCTACTGGTCTCTGTAGAGTGCTTCAGAGGTTGATTTTCTCATTTAAGAAAATTTACCTGAACAGCAATAATTCAAGCGTGCACACAGAAGATGCACAGCACAGTTCAACACAAATATTTTAATTCTTAAATATTCTTAAATAATTCCATTTAAATTAGGAAAAACTACAAACTAGTAAACAATTGTAGTGCTTCTAAAACAATACATGGCTAGTCAAAATTCAGGGCAGAATTCACATTTTAGCATTATCTAACATACTAACTGAAGCCCAAATCCTGCCAACACTTAAGCATTTAACTTCAAAAAACTCTAATTTTATCAAACTGGCGATCATGCAGACATGTTTATACTTAAGAGAACACACAAATCCTTTAGGCACAGCAGCTTTGAGAAAAGCTGTTAAGACTGATAGCTTTGTAGAGTGCCTTTCAATAAAGCTTTTATACATCACCTTAGTGAATATTAAATATATTGTCACAATTCAAAATAAAAGTATTAGCTTCTACCTTCTGTTCCATAACTGACTCAGTGAAGATGGTTTTAATCTCCCAACACATTTTTAAGCACTTAAAACCAACCTTTTTCTAATATACAAGTAAGCAAAGACAGAAAAATTGCAAGAGGAAAGATTTTCTGTTTTTCTCCAAAATATGAGAGCCAACTTTATTTCCAGTCATAGCCCTGTAAACTGTAAGTGCTTTAAAACTTCCACTCTAGACCACCTTTTTATAAATTCTTTGAAAAGGGCCAGCTCTTCCAGGAAAAACAAAAAGAAAATCAAGTCTAGCTCCTTGACACCAAAACTCAGATTTTAAAATTCAGGTTTTATTTCAACCTGTAATTCCCAAGAACGAACTTCTTTAAAAAGGGTACTGGTGCATCTGTGTAGCACATGTCTTCTCATTTTGCACAGAGTTCTCAGTACTAATCTTTGAGGTAGAGGAGTTTTCCCATTATTCCTGTTCTACCAGCAAAGACATGACTTTAGACCAGCAGCTCTGTTGAGGCTCCTTGAGGCTTCACAAGTCTGAGAAAGAGGTCAAATCAGTCTGTCACTGATTCCACATCCACTCTATAAAGAGATGTATTTTAGGACAAGGTTACAGAACAGAAAGCAATCTTCGCCTTGAGCTCCATCCTATTGAAGCAGCATTCTGCAGAAAACCCTCCTCCACAGTCTCAAGAGAACCAAATGCAGTGCTTCAGCTAGAAAGCTGATACAAATGAGCACATAAAAACAGATTTGGAAGAGGAAAGTGAACAGCTAGAAGCAAAGATAGTCAGGGCAGCAAGTAGAGTACTAGCATCAAACCCCAGGGATCTGGATTCAGTTCCCAGCTCTGCTTTCAGCTTCCACAGTGACCTCAGTAAGCTGCACCACAGTTCCTAAGTTTGCAGAAGAGAGATAATGGGAACCTGCCTACAAAAAAGAGCATTAAACAAATCTTAATTTAAAAGATGATCTGGTAATAATCACAAGGCTGTTTTATTTCTGGTGTTCTGAAGCAAACATGTTTAGTGTTTTAAAAAAGCAATTGGAGGTAAGTGCAGAGAAGCCATGTTGCTCTACATCATCTTACCAATCCCTCTTTCCTTAAGAACTGAATTATGTAAGACACTGTAAGAAAACTCCATATTCTGACATTTTGTAAACAAAAATTTTAATCTTTAAAAAATTGCTTAGTGCAACTATGCATACAAAAGTATTACTAAATCAGGAACAGGACAACCACAAGCATGAAAGAAAATGCACATCTAGCTTTACAGCAAATGCCATTTAAAAAAGTACTCAAAACCTGCCATTTTTTTCCAAGTATGCCAGCACTAAAATGTGTCTTTAACTGAAGCTGGCATTTACATAGAACTTGATTTACCAAACAAGTCCTATTCATCTGCAAAAGAGCCGAAGCAGAGAGAGTACAGAAATCTTCTCTTCACACTACTCTGCCCATGGTCTCCTACCTCAGCTTTCATAGCCAATAACAAGTTCTCACACTGACCATTTATATAACCTGCAGGTAGCTGGAACACGTAGACCCAGATAACAATGCCCAATGAACTGTCATGACACCTCCATGTCATCCATCATAGATTATTTAATGGTACCATATCATACAAAACACGGACATTAAAAGCCATCTTTATTTACTTCCAAGTTGCATTTTCAGTTTAAATTCTGTGCATGAAGTGAAGACTTATGTAACTGTACGTGAATATTCTCTACCAAGAAAAGAAACAGCTAGTAGTCTCTAAGAGTCACCTGCAAAACAAGCAGATCAAGTATTTTACTAGGGCAAGTAGAAAGAAAAAGTTTATGAGGTATATTTACAGAGCACAATTCTTTTGTGACTTCAACTTACAGCCACTGGAAAAGCATGCCCTAATTATAACTTCTAATGGTTTTGCTCATTCCCAAACACTTGAAAAGAAAATGCGAGTTGTTTATAAAATTGTTTTTCTTGTTTATTTTAAATGAAGCTGGTACAGACAATGTCCATTCAAAACCCACGTCCCAGGCCAAAAGGTACAAACAAGAGTGTCAAAGTAACACCAGTTGGCTGCTGTGAACATTCTTGCACGGATACCTGCGCGTACTAATTGCTATGTGAGGTTAAAATGCTTCTGGGCTCTTCTGGTAAGATTTAAAAATCATTAGGGTTTTCAATTTCACGTCTTCAGCGAAGCCATCTCTTGAGCAAGGAACAGATGACAACAGCTCTAGCTTTTCCATTTCCAACTCGGCAATCTTCTTCGTTGGGCCATCAGCACAATTTAAGCAAAATAGCTCTGAGTTATGGATACACAACTTCTCCACAGTTTAGTTCTCTGAAAAACTTCATCTCGCACTGAAAGTTATAGTCCAGGAGTGAGACAGTCACACATCAAAACTTCAGGGCAGATATGGAAGTCATTAAGAACACTCGCCCACCTGGCAGATCTTACAGCCTTCGTGCCCGAAATGCACGAACCCAGTGAACATACAAATGCATGTGAGTACATGTATTCCTAAAGGGGAGGGCAGAAGGGAAGAGGGGAGCAAGGTTGCAGCTGGATCACAGAAGTTCAGCACAATGAAAACAGAAACAATAGTGTATAATGAGCACAAGAATTCAAAATACCAGACGCTTGAAAGTAAACTCCCAGAGATGGGGTGCCAGTTTCAGTGTTGAACACCACATTACAAAAGAACTATTATTTAAAAATAAAAAAGGATTAAGGGGGAAGAAAATCAGAAGGATCTAAACTGTTGAGTGACCCCCCGTCTGTTCCTGATAAACTTCAATCACATCTTCCTCCTCCATCCCCAGCTGTGAGAACAGAGAAAAACAGCAAATAATTGTTACAAATCTGATGTGATGAAATCAGAGCAGGTCCTAGAAAAATTATACAATGCTTTGTTCCTCTGTCCCATCATAATTCATCAAAGGAGTGAAAAAAGTATCAGTCCCCATCTTACTAGACAACATTCACAATTTTTGGTCCTTTTACTTCAGACTTAAGTGTTTGAGTCAAAGCAAAAGCCTTATAGCAAAAACCTGCTGGTGGAGAAGTACACATCAGCCTGTTTACAACTATCCTCTCACAGAGAGCAACTTGCTCAATTTCACAGTCAAGTTTGTTTTATTTTTCAGAAGGTCATTATTATGAGTGTTTCTTCCTGCTTTTCCATAACAATTGGTGGAAGTCACTGGACAGAAGTAACTGTTTTCTGTTTATTTACACTTTGATCTACTAAATGTGAACTAAATACGTACTTATTCCAAAGTCATACTGAAGTTCAAGCTCAACAATTGGAAGGTTCTCTTCGTGTTTTTCTCCCCTCTAGTAAGCAGTGACTACATCCTCCTTTCTGAGGCATTACACATGAAGATCCAATCAGGCTCTCTCCAAACTGCCTATTTGCCTTGCTAAAAGAGCCTAGTTAGAGAAATATAGTCAGACTATACTTCTAGAAAGAAACTCACCTCCTTGGGGGTATGATTATCAGTAATTCTCTGACCCTCGAAGAGAAACCTGAGTGAATTCATTGGAACACCCTAAAAAAAGAAACAGACGTATAAGAAAAACCCTAACTTACTGAATCTTGTATAGGTTTACAAGAAAAAGCATTTTAAATAAAAACAACACATGAAAGTCATAGAAGAGTGCTAGTTCCTGTTACACAGGGAGCACAGATATTCTCTTGCACTCATGTAGACTACAAAGAAGTGACTCAAAAAGCATGACAGTGCCCAAATGCATGTTTATTCCAAAGTCTTACTGGAGTTCTAGCTCAACAGCTTGGAAGTTTCCTTAGCTTTTTAAACTTGACTTTATCTATGAATTAAGTCTGACTGCACCCTCTCTCCCAAGATATCATTACACATGTACTTTTCTGAACTGCAGATCAGCCTTATTTAAGGATCCTAAGACAACAGGAGGAACATGATGTTTATTTCACAACTTCCTACCCTTGCTTTCCCAATCTTCTATGGCTACAGGAAGGAATTGCAACCTTTAGCATTATCAATTCTGCAAATGCTCAGCACTGGGAACAAGAAAGAGCAGAGCTGAGGGGGAGGAAAAGGAACAGCATTCAAACAAGGAGGAACAAGCATCCCAAAGGTAAATAGGGTTAAGTTAAAGTGTGTCTGTTGCACAATGTGCCCATGTTCTGGCAGAATGTCATACTTCACATCAACAGATAAGGCAAACACCTCATCTTCTCCTTCCCTTTCAAGTCATGAGTAAAACAAATTCATGTGAAACATGACACAGTCTGTACATCAATTAGCTCTCAAATACTGCTTGCAAATAACTAGGCAGAAAATTTTCTCAGGTAAGGACAGACCTTCACACGGTTTCAACAATCCCTCTGGCCAGTGTGGAAGAAATGGTCATAGTCCCTCTACCAGAGAAAGGCTACTTGACACCAAAAACTGGACTGACTGCTGCAAAGGAAATCATAGACCCTCCAGAATTCGGTCCAGGAGATACAGGTGTTCATTCAAACAATTATTTCTTCCTTAAAGAAAGAATTCCACACATGCATGTTCATTAGCCAGTAAAACTGCTGTATGAATTATTTCCAAGATGTTTTTTTTTTTTACATTTCAGGTTTTAAAAATTAATCATAATTTTAACCATTTGGATTTGGCTACAAATGTATCTGGTGTTTGATCATTTCTTTCCTCCTACTCCAGAAAGATAGCAAAAAAGAACACATTTCACAAAAGAACACTTCAATGACAAGTTCAACTTGTCTCAAAGTATTAGGAAAAAAGCCCCCAAAGTATTATTACTTATGATTATATCTCCTGAAGTGAACTCCAACACACTTATCCAAGAAAAGGCCACACAAGGCATCTATCCCCAAAGCTGAGGGCAAACTAGGCCAGGGCTTCTTGAAATAGCAGCTGTGAATCCACAATAGCTGCCACAGAATCTGGAAGTGAAGATATATTTTTGCTCTGTAACAGTTGTTGCTATTTACCTACCTCCACAATTAATATTGCAGATTTCTTTAACTTAGAGTACGATAGCCAGAGTTACCTGATTCCCATATTATTGGCTGAAACAATGCCTAAGGCCTCCCTCATTCCAAGGTGTGGTACTCTACAGCTTTAAGCCAATTTTGCTTGGAAACAAAGGATTTTAAAGTAACTATAAATGCATGCCTGGGCATTTTAAAACAAATTCTGTGTCTTCTGAGCAGGCACTACATATTTTCAAACAGTAATTTTAACTTACTACAAACTTCACCACTGTCTTACACAGGAATCACTTTTACTTTTCAAAGGAAACAAGGAGATCCATTATATTTGTACCATCAGATACCTCAAAAGTCTTTATTTGAGAGCACAGTGAGAAAAGCGGTTTGAGGTTTTATTTTCTTTTTGAAGAATGTCATTGTTTTACAAACCTGTCTTTGACAGTATGATTCTTTGAGTTTCTTGAGGTGTGTTGTCATTTTCACCTTGAAGTGAATTTCACTGCTGTCCTAAGGACAGAAAAGAAAAAAAATTACTTTCCTTGTAGTAACTGCTAACTTCATCTATGTTACTCTTAAGCACTTCATTAAGAAAAATCTTATAGAAAACTTTCATGAAACACAGAATATGATTTAACTATCACCATGCATACCTTGGTGCATCATAACATGAACCTCCAGGATGACTTATCAGTCACTAAATTCACTGTGTACTTCCACAGGAAGCTCTTTTAAAAAAAAACAGATGGCAGAGTATAGCCTTAGGCTCAACATGGAGGTTTTGGATTTAAAATTACTAAAACCCATACGTGGTTCAGTCTGTGCTTCCATCTTTACCCAGATTATATACTTCTGAAATACAAACATACATATGCAGGGGATTTCTGCTCTAAGATTCCTAAAGAGACAAGTTAAAGCTTGCACTTCAAAATATACACGAAATCTTGTTCAATTAGAGTAATTATCTAGAAGTTAGGATACAGGCAGACTTGGCAACACAAGACTAACCTAAGGAGAAATCTCAGGCCTCATTATTCTGTAGTCCTTCCCACCAGCCATAAGATACAAGCAGCTGCAACTGTCAAAATGGCTACAGATAAAACAGATTGCAAGAGGTTCTGTGCAAAAGGCGTGTGGGCCACTTTCAGCTTTTCAGTGTGTTCTCATAATTGCTGATTAGGCCAGCAAAAGAGCTAAGGTAGTTTCTGTTAGTCCTACTTGAAAGTCCTCTGTCTCCACCCAACTGCAGCAAAACAATACAACTCCAACTAACAATCCTAGTTAAGTCATCTGAGCTAGGGGTTCTTCCACAGAAGATTCCAATGTTCTCAACATTCACATTCCAACGCAGCCAGAATACAGACTTCTAATCCACCATTCATTTGGTTGCTACATCTACCAACAGGACAGCCAACAATCCTTTTCCTATCCCTGAAAAAGAAAGATGACCTCATGCCTAGGGCACTACACAAACTTTGAAGACCTGATTTAACCAAGTTTGCCACTTCTTTCATTCATACTCTTGGCTACATTGATCCCTTAATGCATCAAAAAAGCACATCAGAGTGTATACTAACACACATTACTGGCAACTGGAAGTAGTTTATGGCAGGGGAGGATCCACACAGATACTGAAAGTATCAATTTTCATTTGGTCCTTTCTGCCATAGAAGAAGTCAAACCTCCATCATATGTCAACAAGTAATTATGTAAAAAACTCACCTGCCCAATGACTTTGAGTTTAATGTACTCCCCCTCTTTCTTATCTCCTAAGTCCTCAGCTGAAGGCTTTGCTTCCTGCAAGCATAAAAACATAAAGAAACCTAATCAGTTCAACACTTCATTATTTTCACTGGACAGTATGGCAGCTGTCATCCTCTTTATTGCGTGAAATCAGACTACTCAAAGTGTCTTCTTTCTTTCCCTGTGTGTGCACAAAAACAACAGCAACACAGTGTTATAAAAGGTTGTCTGTCTACCTGTGAGAAGTTTAATTAATGAGAGGAAAGAAACACCATCAAGAACATAAGAGATGAGAGAAGAATCATTTGGAAATAGATGACATACAAAAATAAGAAGTATGATTTTATACCTCTAACGCCTAGACAACAAACAAACTGCAAAAAACCCACAAGAAGCGTACTAGGAGGCTCAGATATTTGACAGAAAAAAGGAACACTGTGAGGAGAGTAAACAGAAAGCTCTTGTGACACCCTATCGACTCAAAGAGAGTGAACCATGCAAACATTTTTCAACCCACTGCATCAAAGGTAGTCCTTATTTTTAAAAGGCTGGTCAGCTACCTTCTTTTCTATCACAACAAAAGAGCTTCCTTCTAACACGTTTGTTTTAAGACCACAATACTTTAAAGTTTTGAAAGTTGCAGTTCCAAGCACTATAGTGTTTTGATATCTTTCCAGGATAAGAATTAACTGTACAGACAAGTTTGATTCAACAATTTGAGCACTAAAGCTCATCAAAAGGTTTTAAGTGTTATACACTCTAGGACATTAATTAAGGACATCAGAGTTTTCATGTTACCCGTTGATAGATGAAACAAGTGAGAAATCAGGTACTATTAACCCCATTCCTTGCCTGTCCCTACATATCCTGGATCAGGCCTTTAGCTATGTTCCTCTGCAGGACAAAGGGGTTTTACACAAGACATCAGGTCTAGATGGTGCTCAATGAAGAATTGTTCCCAAGTAGTCATAACTACAGATACCCCGCTGATCATGTTTCATATATTCCTTTTATATTTTACTGCTTAAGACTGTAGACAAAATAAACAAAATACATATAGGTGCCTACCACAGGCTCCCACCCCAAAAGGGACTTTCTGCTAAATGTACAGAAATATCCTTTGCATGGTTGGACTTGAAAATTAGGATCAAGTGTCAAAAACACAAAATACTAACCTTTTCCATTAAGTCCATCCAGATAGGTCTCTATCTCCAGATTAAAACCTTTGAAAGCTTTTTTCCCCCTCCTCCATAAAAAAGTTAAAAACACACAACTTCTTTGAACATTAGAAGTTCAGAGAAGGGCACAGGGCAAGTCAACAAACACCTTTCCCATCTGTACCAGCCTCAATCTGGAGTAAAGAAAGAGAGGAAGTGTTCTTTCTATCAGTTTGACTCACTGCCTCAACCCAGATCAATTCATTTTTACAATGGAAGAAAGTATGAGCCAGAGACTCCACCTGGCTTGAATACCTTTTATTTTTTTAATACACATCTGGGCGCAACCTGAACTGCAGGGACTGATTCATCACCCTTCAAGCTCAAATCCAAACACTGAACCCCAGCTTTCAAGAGGCCTGGCACACACAGGCCTTCAAGCAAGTCACTTTAGAGGCATGAAATGAGTTATTTACAGGTAACACAGTCAGATCACCTGTGCTCCCCACCAAAGTTTTCCCTAACATATTTGGACCCTAAGCTTCTGGGACTACTTGCAGGAACAGAAATACACTGGTATTCATTCCTGACCAGAAAGAAAGAAAAACAAGAACCTGCAACTTGCACAAACAGCAGTTTTAATGTCTTTATGCAGGATTACTAACCTCTAGGAATCAGAGCAAGATTCACATCTCTACTGATCTGAAGTCTGTAACTTCAAAACTAGCTCGTTTCACTATTACTGAAAGAATTTCTAAGAACTCTCTGTCCCTTTACATGACATTTCAGGTCAGTCACTTTCTAAATTTACTTTACAAATTGCATGACAGCATCTTATTCCCGCAGCAGAGGTACCTGTATAGTTCTGTACATTAACTGATCTACCTACTCAGGCTTCCAAACCAAATCATCCTGCACAAGGTATTACTAATGATCATTCCTACTATAACAGTGCCTCTGGCCAGTAAGAGTGATAAAACTATGATTCATATTTGATTCCTACCCTCAAGGGAAGAGGGCTCTAGTATTAGAAAAAAAATAAGGAAAGCAACAAACTGTAGAATAAGCAGAGGGAATTGGAGCCTTCAAACCATAAAGATGCTCATTTAAAGTCCTGCAAACCTCTCACTCACAAAGTAAGAGGAAAAAAAGCTGTAGCTTCAGGAAAAGAGAAATAATATCAAACCAAATAATTGAAGTGTCAATAACTGAAGCTTAAAATAGGTGCAAAATATTTTACATCAGGATACAAGACCCAGCAAGTCTGAAAATGCTCCCTGCAGTCTGTCAGTGAACTACACTGCCATTCAATGCCAAATGGTAAACACAACACAAAAACACTTAATAAGGAAAGGAAGGAGACTACAAAGTTGTTAAAATTACAAGCATTCATTAACAAAATCTTGGATAAGCAATTTGCAAGCAAGCCCTGTGAAAAGAACAGGTGCTTAGGGCATCTCATGAAGCAGGACACGAAGAAACTACCATACTAAGAGAACAGAAATACAACACTCCAATTTCTAACTTCTCATTAGATGCCTAAGGTTTCAAAGGCTTCATTGCAGTTTTCCTAAAGAGCACAAAATAAGGCTCCTAGCACTGTCTCACACTTATATAACAACCCTAAAAAGCACACGAAGTTTCTTGGATGAAACACACTGGTATTGCTATTGCAACTAACAAAAACAAAACACGCACAAAACAAACACTGTGAGGCAACATATTGCAAGTTTCCTCCTCCAATTTTCAGGAGGGCTCAAACTTCAATGTCTAACCTTAAAAAAACAAACCCTGTGCTCAGCGTTTTAAAGAAAAAGCAGCAAAACCAAAATTACTAGAGGAATAGAAGTACAATATACTTACAAACAAAGCAAATAAACTCTTACATTTTTTTATAGGAGTGGAAAAAAGCATAGAAACAGATGGACTCTTTATTAGCAGTACATGAACAGATACCATTTAGATTCAAAAAAAGCAAAACCAGCCTAAGACACTTGAAGGGAGGCAAAAACAATTTGTGTTTTGTTTTGTTTCTGCTTAGATCCCACTAGGCAGCCATGTGGTTTAAGTCTGCCCTTCTTTTAAGCATTTTTACTTATCATAAAAGTCAATTTCCCATTGAAAATAAAGTAACAGAGCCCAATACACTTCTTTTATCGTAAAGTCCAATCAAAATAATCTGGTGACAAATGACCCCCTCTTAACTTAATTCCAGGGCCAAAAAGAACTGTAAGAAATTCACAATTTTAGGTAATCCAGTTATTCTTGTAGGATTGATAAACAGAGGAATGAGATTTACAGTGCTGCATAACCTTACATTATCCTTTTACTTAAGCATCTGTTTAGCTCTTGTTGCACAGTCTCCCCAGAAATGAACGACACAACATCTAACAATGTTTTGCTCATCTATCAAAAATAAACAGCAGGGTCCTTATTCACAGACCTTTAAGATATACAGCCACAACAGGTTATAATACACATGGAATTTTACGTACTTCAAGCAGTCCCAAAGACAAAACACGCATGTGTTTTAGCAGAACTTGCCTGGAGAAGGATTTACCTAATGCAAGCTGCTATTAGTTAAAACACGCCTTGGTTCACGTACGCAGGCAACTACAGAGCAGGTCACGTGAACATCTGTCTGTAAAATCTAGTTCAGAATTTGTTGGTGGGTTTTGGTTGTTGTTTTCTTTTTTTTTTTTTTTTTTTTTAAATGCAGTCACGTATTTTACTACAGGGGCAGTGTGTCCTCCCGGGAGGCAGCGATGGCTGCGCTCGCAGCTGCCCCTCTCGCAGGCGCAGGCAGCAGCAGCATCTCAGCTGCATTGTGCAGGGAAGCCGGGGGCGGGGAGCAGACCACCAGCGCACACAGCCCGGCTGCTTTCCACCGCTCCCACTGCACCACACGGCACGCACTAAGCCCGGCCTTGTCTCTGGGGACTTTTAATTTCCTGGCTGGCACTAGTACTATTCTTGACTTCGCAGCACTACAAGAAACGTTTGTGGGTACTGACATTATCGTGATGTTTACACTTTGGGGAAAATCGGAGCTAGAAAATAGTGCCCTATGACGACAATACAAAAATAAAGCAAAACAGAACACAAATTAAAACCGGAACGCTCTCTTAACTTTCCACTAGCAGGTCACATAGCCTAAAGCAATAGTTGTAAGCAAAGCACTGTATACATGCCAGGCCGAGCAACCCAGGAACTTGCGGTACAAGTAACTATTTAAGTCCCCGGCTCAGAAGACAGAAATGACAAGGGCTTAACGAGAATATCACTCGGAGCGAAGGCAGGACAGAGCCTTGATAAAGGACGGGGTGTTTAATACAGGGAAGTAACGCTCAGATGAGAAAGGAGGAGGAGAAAACCAGGCTTTCCCATTCCTAGGGCGAACAGAGGACCTGGCAAGCCTTGCCTAACCCGCACAAAGCCCGCTCCAGGAGAAAAGCATCCTACCACACACCCGGGAAATGGAAAACGAAAGGAAACAACTGTTGTGCAACACGGCTCACCCCTCGCTGCACTCCCGGGTTTCCAGGGCCGGGGCTGCCCCGGCGGCGATCCCGCTCCGACCGGACGCCGCCCCGGCCCCCGAGCGTCCCTGCCTGGAGCCCGCCCGCGCTCCTCGCGAAACACCCCGAGGGAAGGGGAAAAAAGGATTAAAACGCAGGGGGAAGAGAGGCCCGAATCTGGCTGAGGTCGGAGATCGGCATCCACACACAAGCACACACTCCCCGAGGGGAACATTCCCCCCGGCGCCCTCCGGGCGGCCGCCACTCCGCTCACACCGGCCGGGGCTGCCCCGCGGTCGCGGAGAGTGCGGGCGGGGGGGCGCAGGCAGCTCCTCCCGCGGCCCCGGGGCCGCCGCGCCCGCCGGGCCGTCCCCCCGCGGCCGGGACAGCTGCCCGTACCTGGTCAGACATGGCTCGGCCCCGTGTCGTGCGGCAGGCTCGGCTGGGCCGCTGCAGGCGCTCCGCTCCTTTCTCTGCCCGCAGCGCAAACACAGGGCCGCGGCACGGGCGGGATTTCCTGTGCGCCTGAGCTCACTTCCCGCCCGGGCTCCGCCCGCCGCCGCTCCCGGGCCTCGCACCGAGCTGCCGCCGCACCGGCTGCCGACAGGGCCGCGGCCGACAGGACAGGACAGGGCAGGAGGAAGCGCCGAACGTTAAGGGCACCGTGGCGACCGCGGCAGCTGCGGAGAGCCCAGCGGAGGCCACAAAGATGATTAAGGGCCTGGAGCATCTCCCTTCGCGAGGAGAGGCTGCGGGAGCTGGGCCTGTGCAGTCTGGAGGGGATTGTGAGGGGATCTCATGAATGCAAATAAATTCCTCAAAGGCGGGTGCCGAGAGGATGGTGCCAGACACTTCTCCGTGGTGCTCAGTGACACGACGAGGAGCAGTGGCCGTAAATTAAAACATTTTAAGTTCCACCCCAGCATGGGAAAGAACTGCTTTATGTTGAGGGTGGCAGAGCACTGGAACAGCTGCCCAGGGAAGTCACGGGGACATTCAAACCCCACCTGGACGCGTTCCTGTGTCAGCTGCTCCAGGTGACCCTGCCTTGGCAGGGGATGGGCTCCATGGTCTCCAGAGATCCCTTCCAACCCTGACAATTCTGTGGAGTCACGTAACCCTTCCCACAACAGCAGATCCTAGAGCAAAAGTAATTTTCATTATGCCTACCTCTAATACCTTGCTAAAGTTTTTCCTAAGATAATATTTCACAACAAAACTCACTTCTCTATTTAGGTACAGTTTGCATTTATTTTTCAAAGTCATCACAACCATGCAAACAATGGGATCTGCATGTATTAAGCAAATCCGCACCCAGGCAGTTGCATTTGAACAAATTTGCAAAGATAGATCATATTAGCACAGAACAGGTGCCCTGCTTTACACTGGCACAGCGTGGTTATTCAGAGACCTGCACAACAAGCAACACGTACCCAAACATTACATTTAGGCTCCAAGGTGCCTGGACTATAGCATGGAGCCGTAACATCCCCTCTGCAACAGCTCAGACAACCCATGGTGGCATAGGTATACGCTTAGCTCTAAGTGGCCAGCAAACAGAAAAAAAACCCACACGTGACAACCATAAAATAACAAGAATGTAATATCAATGAATAAACAGAAAATAGCTCCATTGAAATAGGAGATTACTATCCTCATGCTACTAGACAGAGTTTTAACTGGACCAGCTACCTTTGGGAAAGGGCAGAGCACATTCTTTAACATAAACAGCTCAATGCTCTGTGTGCCCTGTTCCCTTGCAGTAACACCAAACACCAAAGCAGCTGCACTCTGTACCTGCATTGCTGCATTCCACTGAATGCCAAGTTGCAAACACAGCTACACCAAGAGGTGCACTTTTACCAGTGGAACAATCAGTATCTAGATTAATGGGAATTAGTTTTAATCATAACTGTTAAACAATTCAGAATTAACAAGGGAGGGGGAAAAAATAAATAAAGAGAACCAAAACAAATGCTATACAGAGCTACAGAATGAAGATGATCTTTCTTAGGCAAGGCCTGGCAGGCAGAAAAGCCAAATATGCTTGTGCTATGCCAAGCTCACAGTAAGAGCTCATTATGAGCTTAATAACACACACAAAGCATCAAAATAAGCCATGCAAGGGCTCCACAGCAACACAAAATACTAACAGAATGGAAAATGACAAATACCCTATCCTGAACATTACTGCTTTTCATAAATTTTAAAGAGGTTTTTAAAAACGGAGTCTTACAGTGCTAAGGCCAAAGTCTCAGACTGTGGCCCAAACCAATTTTTTTCGTGTAGCCCCATAATAAAAGCTAACATTCACACACCTATCCACGTGCATGGCCATAAAGATAGTGCTAGAATGTGCTCATCAACATACACAATAATAGTAACACCACTTTTCTTGACTCTCTTCTTACTCCTTTAGTTGTGGATGCATTAGCTCTTCAAGACACAAGCTAGATTTGTACAGGATCTGCAAAGTTAATCTCTGCTGAGCCTGTGAAAACTGTGGATGTACAGCAGCTTCTTTGATAGCTCAAATTTAACATAGAATGCACTTAAAGAGAAAACAACAAAAGCTGCTTTAAAAACACCAAACATACTTACACAAACTTCTTCCCACAAAACCCAAAGTCAGCCTTGCTCTTACATGCACCATCAAGGCTACTAGCCCCAATAACCTCACTGAATTCTCAGGTGTTTTATAATGTCACTTATTTCTTATCTGCACTTAATCTCAGTCACCTGAAGCCAATAAAGTTCACCCCTGTTCCTTCAAATTGCTGCTGACTAATGTCTCCAAAGCTGCTGTACAGTTTAGAAGCCAATAGCTGTTAGAGGTTTTCTCAAAGCTATTGACCTACACGTGTAGTCTGTGCAAAGCTTCTTCAGTCTGTCAGAAACAGATTTTTTAAAAAACAGACTTTAACCTAAGAACGGTCTGTAATCTCATAATGCCCATTTGCTTGCCTGAGAGGGGTTAGTGCTAGCAAACAGGATGAATGCAGTGTTCCAGGGCAGCCAGCTCAGTAGCAGTAGCTCTTACATAACAGGAGTACTGCCTCAGCCAGCAGGGCCAGAACCAGGACTTGAGGTGGAACCTGGAAATTCGCTGCCTCTTTGAACATAATTTCTTTGGCCATGTTTCTGGTTGTGGGATTTTAAAAAATTGGTTATGTTATGTAAAGCACCAAAGTCTTTCCTTAAAAAAAAAAAAACCTTCGGAATTCTGCCAGTCCACAGATTTCTCTGACTATCGGCTTTCCAGCACACTCCTTACACGGAGGAAACAAAGGCGTGCTGACTCATACGGATGGTTGCATAAAACGCAGCAATGAATGTCTGATATAAATCAAACCCAAGCGTTGCTTGGAGCCTCTCTTCCCGCGGGCAGGAAAATCTCTGCCCGTTTTCAGTGCAGATAACCCTGCCTGTGAAAGAAGTGGGAATTCCTAAGGGCAAGGAGCGGCGCTTTCCGCCCGCCTCCCGCCGGCTCGCAGCTGCTCCGGGGCTCAGCGGGGCCGCGGCACAGAACTAGGTCAGGCAGGCACGGCGCTGAGGAGAGCGGGCTGTGCCAGGGGCAGAGCAGGAGGGGACACAGAACAGGACGGGGCACCAAAGCAGGAGGGGGCACCAGTGGCCGCCCCAGCGCCCCCGGCCCTGCCCTCCCCTCGGACAGCAGTGCCCGTGCCCCGGGGACACCGCGGCAGCGCGGGGAGCCGGGCAGCGTTCGAAACGCATGTTTTCTGTCAATATATTTAGGTGCTTGTCTGTCGGAGAAGCCAAGCTTTTAAACACACACAGTTGCGCTCTGTGAAAAATTCTTTGCGCAAAGGAAGTGTTTTGTGTGCGAGGAACTGCAGAGCAGACCGCGGCGGCCAGAGCGGAGCAGGGCAGAGAACGCGCCCCGCCGTGTGCGGAGGGCCGGCAGCGCCGGCTGGACCCCGACACCGCGGCCGGTCCGGCTCGGGGTCGCCGAGGGGGCCACCCGCTCGCCCCTCCTTCGGGATCCGCTCGGGAAACAAAGCCTCCCGTACGGCCCGGGGAACAGCCCCGCCTCCTGTCTGCAGTGCTGACCCTGCCGCCAACTGCGGCACCCGGGGAAGCGGGGGCAGCTCGGGAGAGGTGCGGCAGGGGCACACCGGAGCTCCCGCGGCTTTGTCCGACAGGAGGCTCGAACCCGCGGCGATGGCGCGGGCGCGGCCCCGCCACGTGGCTCGCGGGCGGAAGGCGGAGCCGCCGCTTCCGCTCCCCGCGCGCTCTCACTTCCGCTGCCGCCGCCGCTTCCCGTTCCGGCTGCGCCGTGCGGCGCGCGCGTGCTTGAGCGGGTCCGGAGCGGCGGCCACGCGGAGCCGCCGCCGCAGCGATGCTGGTGCTGTTCGAGACCGCCGCCGGCTACGCCATCTTCAAGGTCAGCCCAGGGCCCGGGGGCGCCGTGCCTCTCGCCCCGCCGCGCCACCACCTCGCCCGGCGGGTCGCGGCACGGGCCTGCGGCGGAGCGAAAGGAAGGGAGGAGGGGAGCGCGTCGGGCCCGCGGTGGGAATTACGGGGGAACACGGGAGGGTCCCCGCATCCCGTGCGGCGCCGCGGGGGCCGAGCAGGGCTGGGGATGGGAGCAGAGGGGCCGCGGTGTGAGCGAGGCCTCGAGGAAGGGGCTGCTGGAGGACGCTGGAGGTGCTCGGCGGGCGGCAGGGGGGCTCCTCGGTGCCTGACATGCACCACCTGCGGCTCTCGTTTCCTCCCCTCTGCCCCAGATCCTTCCTGGGTCTGGTAGGAATTGTGCGCTCGTGGCCGTGCCCCGTTCGGTGTGTGTGGGGTCCTGGGTTTGGGATTGTTTTCCAGTTTCTCCCCCAGCTGTGCCTCGTGGCCGCCGCTCCAGCAGAGCCCCGCGGGTGCGGGAGGGGGCGCGTGGGAGCCGGGCAGCGCCATCCCGGGCGGGCCTTGCCGAGAGCGGCATTGGCGGGCAGGGCGAGGGTCCCTGCAGGACTCCCGTGTCCCGACCCCGCTCTCCCAGCGGGAGAAGCACACCCCTTCCCAGGGCTCTGCCAGCCTCCTGCCTGCGTGGCTCAGGGCTGCGGCTCCGTGGGCCTTTGAGCAAGGCTGAACTAGAGCTGCTGCAGTGCCGTGCTTCTCTCTGGCGTTTCTCTTGCTCGGGTGTTGATTCCTGTACAGTTTTACCAGCTTGGTCGTAGTTTGATCATAACATCCTTATTTTTTTTCCCCTTCAACTTAGTCTTATGGTTTAGCTTGTGTGAACATGAGTGCAGGTGCAAAGAGAGCAAGGCTCTGGTTTCTTTTGCCTTTGCCTGCGGCAGAACTGCACCATTCCCGCTCTTTGGAGCGCTATATTTTCGTTCTCTGCCCTGAAACCTTTCCTCCTCATTGGGGTGCAGCCGTGCAGTCCAGGCAAGGAGGATTTCAAGGCGTACGTCTGGGGAAGAAGCCAGAAATACTTCTAAAAGCAGAAAGCTTCTGTTCTGTGCCCCTCTAGCAACACTTTTAGCTGGGGAACTGACGCTCAGACAGCAGTGTCCCCGAAGGTTTTGCTCACTGGATGGTAGCAGAATAGTATCCTGCACCTTCAAAGTTACTAAAAATAAATTTAAAAAATCTTATGAGTAGGTTAAAACCTCTGGTGCAGTATGCCAAGCCCTTTCAACCTTTCACAGCAGCCAGGAGGGGTTGAAAATAACGAGTATTTTAATTTCTGAAAGCAGAGTAGGCATAAAGCAAAGGCAGGAGGAGGGACATGCAGAGAGAACCGCTGGGAGGTCTCTGCAGAGGTGCTGCAGTGTTTGCTGCAGGTGTCAGCAGCTGGGGCTGGGGGAGAGGTAAAAGCTGTCTGCTGGAAATGAACACAAGTAGGATTTTATTAAAGTATGTGTGTTTTGAGACAAGCTGTGGTTTTCCATGGTGATTTTGTTGGCAGCTGCCAAAGCTGGAAATGGCAAAGCCTCAGCCACAGTGCCTGTCTATGGGGAAAACCTCTCAGTCAGCCAGAATGCCTTCCCTGGACAGGGCAGCTGTTCAGCTGCAGCCTTGTGTCACTCTTACACTGCTGTGTTAATTCTGTATTGACATGTTCTCTGCAGAGTTTAGCTACTTTTTATTTTCTTTCTAAAGCAGTTTCTGAACTCGGACACCACTGGGGGTTTGGGGTGTTCTTTGATTTTTAGTTTCTTGAGGGTTGGACAGATTTTGTATTTCTTTGGGGGCAAGTTATGGTCACCCACTTCCCTTTCCAGCAGTAACCACAAATGTTTGTTGCCAGCATAACTGTGTTCTGTCTTTAGGCCTTGGTGAACAAGAACTGTCTTCTGTAAGCTGTGTAGCTCTCACATGTTCCCTTGCAAGTGTTGCTCCCCTGATAGTAAGGACGAATGGGATACAGCCGTGTTCTAGATCTTGGAAGACTTTCCAATGAATCTTACTATCTTGAAGGTCAAGATCATTTTAATATGCTAACAGTCTTGATTTTAGCAGTTTCTATGTCTTTACTTTTCTCTATGTGCCCATGTCTGTTTATAGAGGCTGAAAATTCTGTAGGTCTCGGTGTAGAAATATGAACTGGAGGAAAGAATCATCCAGCTGAGGAAAGGAAGAGTCACCCCAAGGTTTTTCTGTGCCTCACAGTCATGTGGGAAGTTAATTACTATGTTTATTTGCTCAGCTACTAATTGAATTTTTAAAAAGACAAGCTCTTTCAATCAGGGTTTAAAAATCTGTCAGGGAGCAAAATTCATAATACCAGGAATGATTTCTGCACTGAGTTAAATTGCAGTTGTGTTGCATTGGCGTTGTGGGGACAAAACCACAAGATTCTGAGTTAGATATAAAGAACACAGTGTTGTGAAGATCTTGACTACTCCCCTGAACAGTTTCCTGGGAATTTGCCACACACTCTGCATTTTGTGAAATATCTATAGGCTCCAAGAGTGTAAGTGTTACTCTTGTGCTGTGTAAAAGCTGCGGGGCTTCCCCTGTGTACAGAGATGGGATTAGGCCATTGCTGCCTCTTCGGTAATTCTTGGCTCAGTTGATGACCAAGCTGTGGTGACGACTCTTCTTTACAGGGATGTTCTCTTTCTTGTTTGGGTTAGCTCTGATTAATGAAGATAACTCAGGGAATCACTCCTCTCTGTTAGGCTTCCCAGATGTTTTTGTTTTCCAAAGCAGTGGCAAATTTGGGTTTGGGTCACTGCAGTCATGAGTGAGTCCTGTAGAGGAGGTGGAGCAAGCCCAGTTTTGATAAAGAGGAAGAGGGTTTTGCTTTAATGTGCCAGGTCCAGGAGGACCCAGCCATTATTGAAGAACTTTGTAATTCAGGTGAAAGTAAAAACGCTGCAGTGTCATCTATTAGTAGGGTGAAGCTGCTGAGAGAGAATAGTGAAACTGGAGATCACTGAAGCTGAGTTTGTTGATTCAGTGTTAACTCCTGCAAAGCGGTTGGATACACTGTAAACACATTTCAGGTCTCCTGGGTTGAAGATCGTTCAAAAGTGAACTAAATATAATTGTGTGTCGTGGTTTTTTTCGTGCAGGTTCTGAATGAGAAAAAGCTCCAAGAAGTTGACAGTCTGTGGAAAGAATTTGAAACTCCTGAAAAAGCAAACAAAATGTAAGCAGCTTTACGTGGGGATAGCAGTGTGGCCTATGGAAAAACGAGGCTGCCTGTAGTTATTTATGCACAGCTGAGGTTCAGAATGAAGTACTGATTTTTGGGTTTCAGTATTGTAAAAGCTGTGGGCAATCATTATGTGAAGTTAGATACTCTGAGAAGCTTACAATGGAATATCAAAGTGAGAAAAATACCTTACAGTGTAATGAAGCAGCAGAAGTCATTACCATGTGTCACAATATTTTAAGGTGATGTGGGTACTTTGACAAGAACATCCAAGCTTGTAATGCTGGAAGTGTCAGTGAAATGACAGGTTTTTGTGCTCACAGGAAATTCTCTTGGGAAAAATAAAGCTTAATCCAGATGAAACTATGTAAATCACTGTGAATTGAGAGTTGTGTTGTTGCCCATGCCATCAGTGAGAGTTAGCACCACTGCAGAGCTGCACAGGAATTGCGGTGTCCACTGATTAAGATGGCCTTTCTAGCAAATTGCCCTAAAGCTGGGGACAATGGTGGATTCCTTCCAAGTCTGTCTAGAGTGTTTTTATTGGAAGATTTCTAACCAGTTTTGATTGTAATGGATGCATCTGAACAAGCTATGCCTTTCATATTTATCCTGCTCTGTAACAGTACTTAGAAGAGTGCCCTGTTTGTAGTGTAGTTAATCTTGTCCTGGAAACATCATCTTGACCACTTGTTATACAGGATGTGGCTATTAATGGGATCTCTGCTCTGATAAAAATAATTCTTCTTTTGCCATTCTGAGAAGGCATCAGTGTAAGCCTGAAGCTTTTGTTGGGATCTGCAAATGCTTAACACAAGCATTCAGCTTTATCTGTGACCTTGCTTCCTTTGCAGATACTTGACTCACAAAGAGCAGTGGTTAATCAGAGCTGGATTAGTTAAATGCCTGTCCCTGACAAGGAATTTACTGGATTGAGATAACTTCTTAACTGTAACTATATATCAATGCCACAGACTGTTTGAGGGGTAGAGGGAAGCTGTGCCTAAGGATCTGACACAGTGTGGTTAAACACTGTTCATATGATTTTTGGCTCTGGTCACCACTTAGGGCATGAAAGAAATTTTTGTTGTTTGTCTTAAGCTCAGCTCAGAACTTGTATTCCAACATCTAATTACAGGGAAGGACTTGAGGATTCATGAGCAATGAATCAGTTCAAATTTAAAGTCTTTGAAGATGCATTTGGTTGAGAAGCATGTTAAATCTAAGCTGTGCAGGCTCTGCATTCCACAGAGGCAGAACATTTCCTTTTGAAGATAAGTGGAAAGATGCTATCATCAGTCAATCAGGGTGCAGTGTTGAAATTTTAAATGGATGATGTCTGTCTTTAAATATGAACTACAAAGCAAAAAGGGGCTAGGTTTTCTGGTGATGTTGGTCGAAGAAATACCAAATCAAAATTCCTTTTCTTTTTTCCTTTATGTAAGTGTTGTAGGACCCAGCTGAAAAGTCACACCAGACTCAATTGGCCAGTTTAGTGCTCTCAGTCCTTTTTGAGGGTCTGGATATTGATCTCTGCTCTCTTGAAGCCTTAGGGAAAAGAGAGGAGCTGTGATAGCAGAAGCAGAAAAAAGATAAAATGGTTTTAGCATGTGGTTTACGTACACTTGTTTACATATTTCTATTTTATATCTGCAGAGTAAAGCTGAAACACTTCGAAAAATTTCAGGACACAACAGAAGCACTTGCTGGTGAGTGAATTAATGCTATTATTCCAAAATAATCAAATCTCTGTCATGCACTAGTTCATTTTATTTTATTTTCTTAGCTTTAAATCACAGGGTTTTTAAAGTGAGCTGGTTTTATGGTTATGAGGTCACCTATCCAATCTACAGTGCAATAAAGATGTAATAAAATCTAGTTTTTCCCTTCAGTGCATATTTCCCAAGCAGCTTACAAATGAGCACCATGTAAGTTGTGACTGATACACGTAGCCTGTCTGTTGTCAATGATGGATTGTTGTTGAAGCTGAGTATCAGTGATTTGAGTCAACATTTCGTCACTACCACTGAGACAACAGACAGGTATTAGAGAACATTAATTATTACAACCACCTGGGTTTTATGGACACATGTTATACCTGTGGTTTTCAGCTTAAAAAAGGTCTGTATTCTCCTTAAATTCAAGAGTTTAAGCAAAATAGAAAACCTTATATTCAATAATTTTCACTAATTCTACACTTGAATGCTTGATGCTGTGGTCTGGTTTGAACAGAAATGGTAGGAATTCTAGGTAATAATTCAGACATGGTGTGACAGTTACTGGTGAATGTGCTGTATGACATCAGTAGGTGAATGTTCCAGGTCACATTTATAACTAAAGAGCAGTTCTTCATATTCTGATGTGGAAGAGATACCTTATAAAGGAAGCAAAGAATCCAGAATGGAGACAGAACCATCAAACATGAGATGCAAGTAAAAGAGCTGAGATTGAAGCTGTTAAACGCTCCTCTCCATGGCATATTTTTTTGATTATGTTGCTTTTGCACAGGCTTGGATTCAGTTCATGTATAGTTTAACTGATTTTAAAAAAAGTAGCAAAAAATCCAAAACCTTCTACTACTTTGCTTCAAGTTGACTTCTGTGTGAAATAGAGAGGTTCACACTACTTATATCCCATTTATTTTGAAGGTAAGACTATGTATGTGACTGTTTTGAGGGGGTTAGATGCTGTTGGCCAGTTTGCAGGGTGGAAAATTACCTGCATTGCAGAAGGGTTGAGAGGAAATTCAGCACAGCACTTTGATTTTACTCTTACATGTCATTAAGGTTTTGGAAACCAAAAATCACTGGCTTCTGCTGTGTTACTGTGATGAAGATGTATCAATCACAGAAGTTCAGTGGAACACAGAGCTGACCCTCAAAGAGAGTTGTATAAGTGCCTGCTTAAAATGTATTGTGTGGGATTGTAAACCTTTTACAGATCTATGAATATTTGAGAATGAAGAACATCCTTTAAAGATTCTCCTGTCTACATGCTGTATTAAAAGGCTCTGTCTGACTGTCCAGTTTGGCATCATTCCTGGGGCTTTAGATAGTGCATTATCATCACCAGACGATGCAAATAAGCCATCACTCAATTTAGGATATCATGGTTGCTGCCTGAGGGACCTGGCAAATGGTTGGTTAATTAAACGATACACAAAATGCTCCCATATAACCTTGCCTTTGGAAATGTTAAACATGTATCTAAAGCATATGGCATACTGTTTGTAGAGATCCTTAAACAAAATTGGTAAAAATAGAACTGAAAACATATGGAGAAAGGAGAGGCAACTGGGAGAAGGGTTTTTGATTTAGACCTTCAGAGGAGGAAGTATATAATTTTCTTCTCTTTTGATTTTAGCTGTTGCATGGTGAAGTAGTATTGCAGCTCAGGCTAGAGCTACTTTGGGCAGCTAAAATAAATACAAGAAGTTAGGAGTAATATTTTTACATGTTTTAGGAAGGGAAAGAAACTGCATCTTTGGTCTTTTTGTTTTATACAGCATCCACAGCTCTTGTAGAAGGCAAGCTCAGCAAGAACTTGAAGAAGATTCTCAAGAAGATAGTGGCAAAAGATGCCCACGAGCAGTTGGCTGTGGCAGATGCCAAACTTGGAGGTGTCATAAAGGTGATAACTGCTTTTGCTGTTTTTCCTTTTGTCTCATGCTACTGAAAAGCTGTAGTCAGATTCTAGCAGTTACTGGCAGTGTATTGTGTTGCCAATGCTGTGTTTGCAGCATAGAGGATAGTTAATTCTAGTATGTGTACTGGTAACATGTTGTCTTGAGTACACAGGTGAGTGATATGGTAGGAATGCACTGAGGTGTTCAGGTTTGCTTGATTTCTCTTAAATACTGGTTAGAAACCCAGCAAACTAAAAAATTAATTTTCCTAATAATCCAATCCAGAAAAAGTGTGGGGGCAGGAACCAACCAAAAAACCCAAGCCAGGCAGACACACATTCCTCACTTACAGATGCAGCAATAGTAGGGTGATGATTTATTGTCTTGTTGGGAGTGGGCATTGTTGTGCCTTCCCCAGTGTGCAGGCAGCTTGGTCCTTGCCTGCCAGAGGAAGGAGGAGGTTCAGTGGAGGTGGGCTGCCTTTTCCAGTGTCTCCTAGGTGTCAAACACCAGTTTCTCATCTCATGTCTGATTGCACCCTGTTCCACTGAACTTTGTTCTGACAACCTCCCCATGCTCTCTTAGGAGGCTGTGTAGGCAGCAAAATGAGGGTTTAATGGTAAAGTGAGTAATAGCAAGGACTTTGAACTAATTATTCAGTCTCTTTCTCTGAAAAAGACACAAAGCCCCCAGCCCTCTACCTCTGAATTTTCCTTCTGTGGCCAGACTGTATCTAGTAAACTTCCAAATCTTGAATTTTATGTTGAACGTTCTACATAGCAGATAGAGCATTAATTATAAATCTGCTCTTCAAAGTGGAATATTAACGGTGTGGGGAACTGGGAGTGTCACTACCTTGAGCATCAACAATGGATCAAACTTCTGTGATCACAGGATTGCTGTGGGAAAACCAGTTAAAATGATGTAAGGCTGCTGGAAGAAGGAGTTCAGAGGAATGTTGTGTTGTGCCTGACTTTGGACCATTGATTTCCACCCTGCAGGAGAAGCTGAATTTGAGTTGTATACACAGCCCAATGGTTACAGAGCTGATGAGAGGAATTCGCTCACAGGTTGAAGGGCTCATAACAGGCCTCCCTTCCCGAGAGATGGCAGCTATGTGCCTGGGTCTGGCACACAGGTGAGTTCCTCCAAGAGCTCTGTTTCATTCCATGTCTGCCCCACTCCTGTGTCTCTGGCTGTGCTGTCCTGCTTGAAGTGTCTCTGAGTTTGTGGCATGGTCTCATACTCTGTAAGTCAAGATACTTTTGTATATGAAATCTTGTTTCACAAAGGAAGGACTTTACAGTTTGCACCCACCCTTTAGGGGAAGGCTTCATCTTCACCCAAAGTTGAAGTTGGTAGCTTTTCTTTTCATGTTATATACTTCAGGATTTCGTCTGGAATGTGTCTAGAGCAGTCAAGGGAGTCATTTAAAGCTCCATTCCCAGTAAGACACAAGGTGGAGACCATGATTTGCTGATTTGCACCAGAATAAATACCCATGTAGTAGATCATGCAAATACTAAAGCCAGGGTTGTTCTTTCCACCTTGTTTTTGCTCTTTTAGATTTAGTGGAATAGTAGTTAAATACAAAGTTATTGGATCACCGTGGGATCGAGCATCCATTAGCAAATAACTTTTTAATCTATATTGACATAAACTTGTCCTGTCACAAGCCATTGGCAAGTTAGAGAAATGCTTTGCTGTAATTAATTCCTTAAAAATATGTGTTTGCTTAGAAAATGGTCATTAATAGTGAAAAAAATACTTTTAAGATGCAAATCCTCATTGATACTAAGTGTGTTTCACTGTAGCATACAGAGAAGTTGTTAACAGAACATTAAAGCCAGATGGTAATGGGCTTTGTCAGACAGTGAGAATCTGTTCCAGGAAGTTTCTTTTGTTGCTTCACATTAGCATTGCTGGTATTTGCTGCTGGGGAGGTGCAGTTTTGTGGATTGCCTCCAGCCGCTGCCCAACTGGAAGTGCTGTTGACAAACACTTTTTGTGGGGAGCCATGCAGAAAAACCAAGAGCCAATTCCCTGCCACAGCACTCTGTTCAGTCTGCTGCAGGTGGTACAAATAACCTTAACTTTCCCTTTCACCCTGGTCACAGGGTATGGGAGGGACACGTGTCATATGGCTGTTGTGTAGCTTGTATCAGTGTGGCTTCTGCCCACAGCTGGGAGCAGTCAGTGGCACAGAACTGAGCTTGGTTTGAATGAACCTGTGGACAACTGTATTCATCTTAAAAAGGAACAGGTGGGGTATATTCTGCAACAGGATGTCAGGATGCTGATAAAACTGTTTCTGTCTCCTCAGCCTTTCCCGATACAAGTTGAAATTCAGCCCAGACAAAGTAGATACCATGATTATCCAGGCAATTTGTAAGTATATTTAGAGCTTAAATTATTAATGGATTTGGCTTAGGATAGCTGACTTCTTCACATTGGCTAAAGAAAAGTATGGCTGTCAATTTCCTGCTAGGATGTCTTAGTAAATTGGATGCTGATGTTCAATAGGCATAAAGTGTTTTCTCAGTAGGGTTTTCCACAAGTAGGAACATTTTTAGGGTGATACAATAAACTGGCATGCATGTTTTCTTAGCATAGAAATCAGCTGAACTACAGGCAGCATTAGTTCAGCTCTCTAAGGGCTTTCCTTCCCAACATGATTCCCTTCTGAGTGGTGCTGGGAAAATGGGCCCCACAGGACAGCATTTTCTGACCCATCATTTAGGTGGTGTCTTGCATAGAGGGAAATGTAGAAATGGACTCTTAGGCGTGTAGTACACACTGCAGTGTGTACTGCTGCATTTTGTCTCCTGGCTTTCTAAATGGAAAACAGACTGAAATTGTTAAAGCAGCTAGGAAAGCCCATTCCTCCTTTTTCCTTGAAGACACACACATCATAATCTTCACATTTGCTGTGAAGCAGTGGTGAGGAATCCTGTTTGGAATATTAATTCCCAGACTGTTGCCAATGATGAAACATAGTTAAACTGAAATTAATGATGCAATTCAGTTCCTTCGTCACTACCACTGAGACAACAGATGGGAATGTTGGTATTGCATTAGCAGGAAATATTTTAGCCTCTGGGCTCTAGCAATCTATGCTGTAGGTGCTGTACTCTAATAAATTATAAATCTGGTTATTTGTCATATCTGGTAAATGGTGAGCCTGTTGGCTTTGTATTTAGTATATTTATATGATAACAGCAACTAAAAAGCTTGCTCTTTTAAATCACGTAATGGAATACGAGATCAGTTTGTTACCATTAAAACATTTTTTCCTCAAAGTTAATTGGTTGGCTACATTTTACATCAACCTTGTGTGTAGGACTTTGGCTAACTAAGAGGAAGGGTAGCTGATTGCTGCTCCCCTTCTAGGGGAATGTGCTTTGCAGCTGTTAGAGAGTCTGTCCAAGACAGTCCCAGTGATAAAACTTTGAGGCCATGCTCATGGGAATTCAAACATTTCTATAGTATTGTGCCTGGCATTATGCAGTTCTCTGAAAAGTAAAGGCTTCTAGTGTACTGCAGTTTGGTTTATTCAAGTATTTATAGAGTGAAATACTTCAGTTAATCTCCCTTTACACTGTTTAAGTTGGTTGGTTTGAGAGTACCACATTTTCAGGTTACCCTTTTAGAAAAAGAACTCCGTCCTTCTTTCTTCTAGCGCTTCTTGACGACTTGGACAAAGAACTGAATAACTACATCATGCGCTGCCGGGAGTGGTACGGCTGGCACTTCCCTGAGCTGGGCAAGATCATCACAGATAACCTGACATACTGTAAATGTGTGCGGAAAGTGGGTGAGTAGTGAGGGCAGCCCAGCCTGGGGCATGCCAGTGAGCATGGTTTGAGTGGCACTGCTGAGAGACCACTCACTGCTCCTCCAGCTGCTCAGCAGCCTGGGCAGTGCTGCCTTCAGCAGCAGGGTGGATGGGGCCAGCAGAAAAGGAGGGTGTGTTTGC
This sequence comes from Eopsaltria australis, assembly GCA_034509425.1. Taxonomy (NCBI): domain Eukaryota; kingdom Metazoa; phylum Chordata; class Aves; order Passeriformes; family Petroicidae; genus Eopsaltria; species Eopsaltria australis. The sequence continues at coordinate 3,066,528 of JAVTVJ010000030.1, forward strand.
ATCTGGGTGTTGCCACAATTTGCCATTTGGAAGTTTAAGTGAAAGGTAGTGCCACATCACCAACCAGTTCTTCATGGACCACTAGCAAATCTTCTTAGAACCACAATTAGTCAGCAGACCAGTTTGGAGATCAGCTACTAAAAAACTCAGGTAAAGAGAAGTGTTGCCTGTCTCTGGATGTTCTTGAAGATGGCAGCTGCTAGAATTCTCATAAGAGCAGAAAGAATGACTGCTGTATTTTGGACACTTGCCTCACCTCTTGGGCTCATGTGCTTTGTATTGATGATTTTTTTTGCTTGGTTGGTTTTTTGTAATAATGAAGTCTGCAGTCCAGAGAGAGACTTGTGGTTTTAAGGGAGTTTTTTTTCCCCAGTTGTAGAAACAATTAAATAGATTTGGTTAGTGGTGACTGCTTGCTTCCTGGAATTCTTTTCTTGTAATATTGTCACTGAGAATTTTGCAGCAACCAGCTACTGAAAAGGTGAAGTGTGCAGTTTTACAGAATATGGGCTTTCCATTTTTTTTTCTAGTTCCAAATTTAGTATTTCCAACCATTCCTAGCTGGTATAAATGTAAAGGAATTCAGAATAGTGTGATGGCAGACTTGACTCACTGTTTTTATTTTGGCCTTTTATCTTCATCTGTTTCTGTGCTTTTTTTACTAGTTCATCTCGCCCCCAGCACAAACATGCTTTCATCTGTCCCCCACAGGAGACAGAAGCAATTTTGCTTCCTCTGATGTTTCTGACATCCTACCAGAGGAGATTGAGGAAGATGTGAAGGCTGCCGCCGAGATCTCCATGGGGACAGAAGTATCAGAAGAAGACATAAACAACATAATCCATCTCTGTGATCAGGTATGTACACACAGATGGATAGGAGTAGGACTCTACTTTAGCTGTTTCAGAGCCACTTGTACCAAGGGGAGCTTTTCCCAGGGCAGTGCTAACACTTGTGATGGCAGTGATGATTCCTTTATTGTTGCTTTCCTGATGTTCAGACATGAGGGTGCACAGTCACTACCTCATCTGAGCCATCTCAGGCTGTTGATGTGTGCACGAGGCCTTCTGAAAGTGGCAGTCTTACTTTGGGGAGGAATTTTGCTATCATTGTGCTTTTAAGTATTCTGTATAGCCTCCTTTTAATCTGTCACTGTGGAAGCTAGGTGATAAACCCTGGGTTAAAAATGGAGCACTGAAGCCCCAAAAGAATTAGAAGTCCCACCCTGCTCCTGTCTGGGCTGTGTGTGAACAAACAACCCTCTGACTTCAGTCGTGCCAGTTGGATCCCTTTGTGACTTTACCAGGGAGTGGCAGTTAGGAGTTCCTGTTCTTGGTCTAGACCAGGCTGCTTTTTTATGTGCATTCTAATTGTGTGTATTTGTATGAAACAAGTAAAGAGCATGTATCCCATTTCAAGAGAATGGTGGCAAAGATTTATGTAAAAACCGAATGTTCCAGGGTCTTGTCCTAAAGAAAATGTCCTTAGTAAGTATTTTTGTTCTGCTTCACTGTCTTTGGCATGTTGTCAGCTCCTTTGTGAGGAGCTTTGCTGAGAAAATAAGTTGCATAAGGGAATAAGCAGAACAGATCCAATATACTTTGTGGATGGAGCTCTGCTCTGGGAATATGCCCTACATAAAGCTCTTGGCTGTTTGCATTTTGCAGTTTGTTAGTCTCCTACATTGGAATTCTCAGCACTTCCTCATGTCAGTATGTTTATCCCTTGCTATTTTTTGGTCAATAATACTGACTCCTGTAACCAAACTCTGTCTGTGCCAGGTGATTGAAATCTCTGAGTATCGGACACAGCTCTATGACTACCTGAAGAACAGAATGATGGCCATTGCTCCCAATCTCACTGTCATGGTGGGAGAACTGGTGGGAGCAAGGCTCATAGCTCATGCAGGTGGGTTACGGTGAACAATGTAAATAAATCTGAAGTGACCTCATCAGAGGTTTTCTCTGAGGAGCTGGTCAGCTAAAATCATTATGTAGGGCCTGGTGAACATATCGTGGTACATGGGGCAAAGGCAGCACTTCAGGAATCTTGAGAACACCAGCATGAGCTTGGTAGTAGTCTGTGATGACGAAGTTTTCAGTTGGCCTGAATTCTTTTTGGAATATGACGGCAACTTAAGTCACTACCTCTTCTGAGACACTTACTGAGCCTCCTGCTGATAGTTCAGTCACTTCAGAGGTAAAAAACCAACATGGAGCATTTTATAGTCAGACTGGCTCAAGGTAGCAGCCTTATTTCAGTTATCTGTGCTGCAGTTCTGTGATGAAATGTTCTTGCTGTCAGACTGTCAGGAGTAGGCGTTACTCCAGTGGAGTATGTTTTATTGAGTCAGCCTTCTTTCCTGATGCTCAAATCAAACCAAGACAGTTGAGGCATGAAAGACTGAAATGGTTTACCTGTCCTTCTGGAAACAAATGGGAAACAACTCTCATGGAAATTGATGGCTCTGAGCTAATACTATTGAAAAGCAGGAATCTGGGCTAACTGCTCCTCTGACAAATTGCTTTTGCTATGTCACCTCTTTGTAGGTTCCCTCCTGAATCTGGCGAAACATCCAGCTTCAACGGTTCAGTTACTGGGGGCTGAAAAGGCACTCTTCAGAGCACTGAAGACTAAAAGGGACACACCTAAGTTTGGCCTTATCTATCATGCCTCCCTGGTGGGACAAAGCAATACCAAAAATAAAGGAAAGGTAAGTTGCATAGTTCTTCACTAGCTTGGCTTTTTCCAGAGCATGAATATCTTGAGCTTCATGGTGGCTTGAGCTTCACGGTGAGGCTCTTTGCATGGCTTGCTTTACTGTACTGCTTTGTGATGACATGGAAAATACCACTGTCCCACAGATCTTCAAATATCGTTTGTTCCTGTTCAAAAAAAGGGAATAGGATTATCCACTTGACATATCTGAGCAATAACAGGTGTATTCCTGCTGAGTTAGGATGTAGCACCAGCTTTCTCAAGGGGTATGTTCCTACTTTCTCCTTTGAGATAGTAAACTAAGGTGTTAAAGGCTTTAGTCTTGCTTGAAAATTGGGCTCTTTGTGCTAAAGTAGCTTATAGCTTGGTCTTAAAGCTTAGTCTTTCATAATGCAGGTGCATGAATATGTGTTTGAATTGTGGAGAAAGCTGGAAATTATACCTCAGACTAACATGATCTAAAGGTTGAGGTAGAGTAGGATATGTATAACTGACTTGCTGTCTCAGACATTTCCCTCTATTTATCAAGGAAATAAGATGTTACATTAACAGTATTTCAGTGTTGAAAGAATGAGACACTAATTATTTTTTGGACTAAACACTGCTAGAAATGATTACTTTGTTCTTTTCTATGTGGGTATGGTTTCCAGATCAGAGTGAATCATTGCCTTATGTTAAGTCTTAGCATTTAATATTATTTTTGGCTTTTCCAGATTTCTCGAATGCTGGCAGCAAAGACTGCCTTGACTATTCGTTATGATGCCCTTGGAGAGAACACCAGTGCTGAAATGGGAGCTGAGAACAGATTAAAAGTAGAGACGAGACTGAGGCTTTTGGAAGAGAGAGGGGTAAGTCTTGCAGAGAGCTGCATGAAGCTGACATTCTTGTTCAGGGTATGATTTTCTGACACTGCTTTTTGACTCTTCTCGCTCAGTAGTGTGTCACTCTCAACCCTGTAGTTTCTCCCAGCTTTGGCTGGGGTGGCCAAAGGAGATGTGTAAGTTGGCCACAGGCATTTGTGTGTTGGCTGTTCATGTTTACAGGGGTGTCTTCATTTGCATTATACTGAAAAATCTTGGTAGTGAACAAGATTAATAAGATTATATCTTTACATTCCCTACATCTTTATGAATTGCAAGGATAGGTTTTTTTACTTCATAATTTCTTTCTCTTTACCTTAGAAGGAGTATTTGTGCTTTCTCCCCACCTCACATTCTCCACCCTGGTTCCCCAGAATCTGCACAGAATCTTGTGCTGCTTAGTATTAGGGAGCTTTCTCTGTAGCTAAAGCAAGATGTTATTCTGCAAATTCATGCCTTGCCCTCCCAGCACCTGATGCATATCCTGCCTCTCCATACCTGCTGTTCCATGTTGCCACTGGCATGGTGTGCTGGGAGAATGTAGGATCCCTTTCCTCTTTTAGGTGGCATGCCTGCTGCATGTGATCTTGACAGCTAGGCTCAGCCTTCCAAGCTAGATCTGAAGCCAGTGCTCAAGTACTGGCATCACTAGAAGAGAAAAGAAAAATCCAGAAAAACCTGCCCACTCTCTCCATGGGAGGTGAAACTTCCCATCGGAACAAAGGCAAGGAGACATGTTAACACCAAAAGACAAACCAGTCACCTGACAAGGACACATTTAATTTAGTTTGGGGCCTGTGTTGTGGTTTTAAGGTTGGCTTTATATGGTGATACCTGCCATGATATGCGGTTAGTCTTGCCAAAGAAGGAAAGTGCACAGATTTGAGCTGCTTTTGGGAATCTGGAGGTACAGTGTTGTGTCATCTGTCTGTGGTATATCTGATCCAGTAGTAGATGCCCCTTACTTGAATTGGGCTCTTGAAGAGCACCATTAGGAAGGCCATTCTCACCTCAGCCTTCCTCACCTCAGTTACACTCCCTGTCACTACTCTACACTCAAGTGTAAAACTGGGCAGATACACAAGAGCCTGACCCATAATATATGTCTATCTTTCCATTTTTAATTCAAGAGCTGTAGAACTTGTGTTGTGAATTCTTTGCATTATGAGTAATTTGTTTTTCATATCTAAATTTTTCTTGTAGATAAGAAGAATAAGTGGCACTGGAAAAGCCTTGGCCAAGACAGACAAGTATCAAAACAAGAGGTGAATTATTTTTCCTTTCAGCTTGGCTGAGTAAAAATAACTCTGTGTTTTTATTTCTGAAAAGGTTTTTGATTGTGAGCTGAGTTGACTTAAGATTCAGAAAATATTTTCTGTGCTTTTTAAACAGTAATAAGTTCTGTTGCTAATAAGAATTTCCTTTTTCCCAGATTTTCTAATACTAAATTACTGACATCATCAGATAGCAAGTACTTTAGGTGCTACCAGCAACACCCCAAAAAAGCTGAGTATTAATATACAGCAGCTTTATTACCATTCTGAATGAAATAAATTGGAGAAAATCAGAGGTTGAATTCATTTCTTTGACATGGAAGCTGTCCTAGAGATCTACTTTGTCATCTTACTCTTAAAAAAGAAAAATCAGGCACCACTTGTTCTGAGCAAAGCTTTATCTCCTTGTTTAAGTCTTATATGTAATAAGTAACATGTCATTAGCAATAGGTAACATAGGTCTGTATGTGCTCTGGACACTGTTAGAGCAGTTTCTGGTGCCCAAAGTGACACTGTAAATGGCATGTGGGGCAGCTGAACATCTGAAGATTTGAACAGGGTATTAGTCTGTGCTGTGACATCTGGGTTTATTGCTTAATTTGGTTGCAGGCTTCTTGCTTGGCTTGGCCTGCTTATTTTGCTGAGCCTTTGGTGTAGAGAGGGCAAGAGCTCAGCAAAACCAGGGCTCAGTGCTCATTCTGTGAGGAAAAAATAGCACTGTTACACCCATCTGCAGCCCCCAAACATCTTTCTGGAGTCTAGCTGTAACTTTTAATTCCATATGCCAGGCATTTCCAAGTGTAGTGACGGCTGTTATGTCTGGAGCAGCTTTTGCAGACAGTGTCAGTCAGTAAAAGAAGCATCAGGACATGGAGGAGCTGAGGGAGGAGGGTGTTAAAGAGACAACATAGATGCTGGGGTTTGACCTCTTGAAATGAGGAATCATGAACTCCTGCCAGGACATGTTTCTGCTGTTAGACACGCTTTGCAAACATGTCTAGGCTTGGGCAGAATCTGAAGATAGTTCCTGGCTGTTTGGCATAGTCTGGCTGCCTAAAAGGGAAACTAACTCAGTACTTGTCAAATTGTCCTTGTAGTACAAAAACGGCAGTACTGCTGTATGGGCATGTGAGAAGGGTGAAAATAGTGTTTTAAGGAGATTGGCAAGAATCTTAGTCTTGTATGGAGCTATGGATTTTGTATGAATTAGCTAAATCAAATTGATGTATCAGAAGTTAAATGCAAGGTAGTTTTTAGAGATGAAGTCCAAGTGAAACGTTTCTGTATGCTTTCCAACAAAGGTGTAAGAGATGCTTTATTTGTCTTACTTATGGTTTTGTGGTTTTGGTTTCAGTTTTTGTTTTGTTTTTAATTAGCAGCAGTATTATGACAATGACAAGGAAGCCAGTGAGCTCTCACTTGGGTTTAACGGAAGCAGAATCCACCTTTTGCAAAAGGCTGCATAATCAATTTCTGTAAACTAGTATGCAGTGTTAATACCCATAAGAATAATTTCCCATATTTAGAGGATGAGTTGATGGTACTGTCTGCTTACCACATGCTTCCCAGCCCAATCACTCAGCCTCAGTTGCTTTTATAATCTGTGCAAGGTAGCTACTTCAGATTCCTATTTTAGAAAAGTTCAGATTTTCATTATGTGGCTGGGGAGGAAATATTTTAGACTTAGTGTTTTTAAACTCCTTTTTTCTTCAGTAGGAATTCTGTTCTAAATAAGAAAAAAAAACGGCTTCATTGCTATTTGATGGTTCAGTTGCCCCTTACAAGTTCCAATTAAAAAGCACTGGATTTCAGGGTGGCTGGTTCTCTGCAGCCTGTAGAGGAGTTTGGGACTGAACAAACGAGCATGCAATAACTGAGAAGAGGCAGTTTCAGACACAGATTAGATATTTGAATGTCCCATAAAGTCAGTGATACCGGTGGTACAGCAATGAGCCATAACATTACCCTGCCTTGTGAGTTTGTCCTCTCAGTAATGGCAGAGAGGCAGTGTAGAAAAAGCAGAAATAAAGCTACTTCTAATGCTATATGTGTGTGTGTATATATGTATTATTACCCCTAGGGTACAATTATAGGGTAATATACCAAATACAATAATACACCAAATGGTGGGGAGCTGTGTGCTCGTGACCATATGGCTATGCTGGATAGGCTTTCAGCATCAGAGAAATCAATTTAATGGGTAATTAAAGTGCTCTGTAGAGCCTTGAACAGGTATAAACCAGGATCAAACTCTTAGTTAACTGGTATTTTCTTTTCAGATCAGACAGCTGTGGGGTATCTCTTTCCCAGTCATGATTACTGATAAATGCACTGTGTATTGGAGGGAGGGCCTCACTACCCTGTAGGTGCTTTGTTAGCTGAGCATGATTGATTTTCAAATATTCTTGGTAGGTTGTGTTGGAAACTTCATGTTCAAGTGCAAGATCTTACCTGAAGGTTTGCTCTTCTTAATACATTAACTGACTTTTTTCTTCATGACAGCGAAATAAAAGTTTTTGACCCCTCTGGGGACTCTACACTTCCTGTTGTTTCCAAGAAGCGCAAAATTCAGGAGGTGGACGAACAAGACACAGAGGTTCCAGTGAAAGCAAAGAAGTTCAAAGCAGAGATGAAAGGTTGGTTGCTGTACCTGTGCTGCTGGCATGTCACTGTTTGCATCGTGCAGTGGGGCTTGGCATTTACAGCCAGCCACAGTACCTGGGTATTCTCCTTGGGTATGACAGGGTATTTAAAAAAGGTAATGATCCTTTCTAGACTGACACCAGACTGCAGTCCATTTACAAACAGTTGTAAACGTATAAGAACATTTAAAAACAAAACTCTACTAATATTCTTGCAAAATTTCTTACTCAGCAGGTTTGTATTTAGTGTCTTGAAAACAGAAAAGCTGCTCTCTGTAAAACCAGTACTTGCCCTATTTTCTTTCAAGAATACTCTTTTATTTAGTGTAGAAATGTTTTCTTGCATATTTTAACATACAGAAAGGTCAGAATTTGACGTGAAATGACACTTGGAAATTTCTGTCTGAATTTACGTAATACATGAACAATTGCTATTCTCTAGGGAGCTAAAACTGAACTATGGCCACTGTTGTTCTTTCCCTCTCTGATAACTTACTGTGTGAAGAAAGAGTTTGAACTGTGACTGCAAAATAATATAGTTTAACATTAGGGTTCATTTTAAGAAACGTTCTGTTCTTAGCAGTGTGTAACTTGGGAGGGGACAAAAAGGAGAAAAAGAAGATGACTTAGTCACTTCTGTGAGATCCAGAGCCACATCTGGGCATGAACTACTCACAACTTTTGCCAGCTACCCATGGCCTGCAGCAGGTGAGGGCTGTAGAGCCTTGCCTTTCTGCCTTCTCTGCTGCTCTGTTCTAGGGGATCAGAGTGTAGATGTGCTGATTCAACACCTCTTCATGCTCAGGTGATGGGAGGTGTGATTGTTCTAGACACATGGAACGTTCATGGTGTCTGTACATGGATGGAGCAACTTGCAGGAACCTAAACGTAGCTGAGAATTAAAGCTTACAGTGGAGGGAGGGAGAATCCCTTGTGCTGTAAAGCTGAGATCTGTGCCCCACCTTGTTCTCTTATACTTACCATAATGAGAAAAGGACATGAGTACTTTGGAGGCTTGAACTTTGCCCATTTGCTTTTGGAGAATGTGGGTGTTCTCCCAGCTACTGCTTTTGATTATCTTTTGAACTAACTTCCTTTGCTGTAGCCAGAATTGTTCCCCTGGGCTTCCTTTGCATTATCAAAGCAAGTGTTGACATCTCACAGTCAGGAGCTCCTTGAAGGTGAAATATTGATTTCCAGCCTGCTCTTTTGTAGTTAGAGGAGGATATTTCTGTTCATAGTTACATTATTCAGTGGTTCATGCTTTTGTACGCAAACCTGCTTGTGTTTGCTTCATTTACTTTATTGAGCACTGATCTTTCCTGGTTTAGGGTTTGGGTGGAGCCTAGCAGGTATCCTTGAGCTGGAGGTAGTGTCCAGAATACTTGTAGACTACTTAAATCTGTGCTGTTTGGCTGCTTGTTTTTCAAATTTTCCCAAACCTGAAGTATAGGCTTCAGATGTGTTGCTTTTCTTCCTGAAAAGATGGGTCATTCTTCAAATGTATGGTTAATAGCTCCTGCTTTTTCCCAGTTCTTTGTATCAACTGGGTCATGTTATTTGACTACCTGGCCATTAGTGCTAACTCTGCCAGTTGCTTCAGACTATAGAATAAATGTTTTCAGAGAATTTATTTATCTGTATGCAGAACTAATCCCTTCAGTGTGTCCTCTTGTGCCCTTTAAAATAGCACTGCCTCATGTTTGCAAATTGTATTTGAGCACCCAGCACGGATACATGGATTTCCCTGACTCCTGCCAGACAGACCACAGCCTTGCTATTTTCCAGCCTGATTTCTATGATTGCAGTGTTCTAGAGGGGGATTAGTGGTCCTAGAAGGTTGAGTAGTTCAGCAACTCCCATAATACACAGAAGAGTGAAGAGGAGGTCCCACATTAAGATTTATGTTGCATGTCCACTTGAATATGCATGTGAGCCTTTAATGTCTGCTGTTCTTGGTCTCTGTTGTTTTTTGCTGCAGTGCTCTATTCAGCTTTTGCCTGGTCAGAGATAACACATCCAGACAGTGTGTTGTGAAAGAAGTCTCTGCCCCCTCCTTCCCCATGCTGTTTGTGCAGCTGCATGATAAATGGGGCTGGTGGAAAAGTAGTCCCTAAAAAAAAAAAAGGCATTCTTCAGCCAGAAATTTTTATTTGGTTTGTATTACAAGAGGAAGGTAAAGGACAGGAAGGAGCTGGAAAGCTGCCACTGAAAAGTGTTGGTCAAGCCATTGCTTTTAATATCTGTTGTAAAGGGGGGACAGTATTTTGCATTATGCCAGCCCAAAGTGTAAATGTTACTGCAAGGTGAGATGTGTGGTGTTTTCTCTCTCCCTGTTTGGGGTGCATGAGTGGCAGTACTTTGAGTGGGAACTAGCAGGGGGTTGGGGGTTGAGGTGTGACTTCAAACTACATTCACCCTTTATACCTGTCAAGAAACCAGGTGGAAGGATTAGTGCCTGAAACAAGTCATAATCCACTTCAGGAGCTGTCTGTTAAAACCTGTTTTTGTGTTGGTGAAGGGAAATAGGGCAGGTGTTTTTGTGTGTGTGGTCTCTGAAGTTGGATGTGGCCAGACAGAATGCATACCACCAGCAGGGCTGGCCAGTGCCCCCAGGGAAGTCTTCTGCTTGCATTTAGCATCAGGATATAGTAGCAGTTAGTGACTTGGGAAGGTATCTCTTGAAAAGAGAAATATCTTAAATTAATGGTGTTAATGGAGTGAACCCTGCAAGATACAAAGCTTCAAATGATAGCAACAGCTTGACAAAGTGTCTTTATTGATGGGCAATGTGACTTCATTCTGTACATGTGGAGCATGGTCTGGAGGAGGGAGGGTACATCAGGTTTGTGTGTAACAGCTTAGATGAAAATGGTGGAAAATGGGTGAGTGGAACTACTGCTGGTGATGTCCAGCACTCACAGGGCCATCAGTCAAACTGCTCTTCAGGGAGCTGCTTTCTGTGCCTGAGCCGGAGCTATTGGTTTCCTTGTCAGCTGCTGTGTAGCACAAAGAAACCCCTGCTGGCCTTGATTGACTTAGAAATATTGCACCTAGAGGGAAAAGGCCAGCACCCCTGGAGCCTTTATCCTCATTCTGGCTAGGTACAAATATGTGAAATCTTGTGATGAGCTTTGCTGGAAGGCAGCAGCTGAAATCTTCAGGGAGGGCTCTGCTGCTTGCTGTGAGAAATGACAGTGCCTGTGAGCGCCCGGTGCATCATCTGCACTGTAAATTGTGACAGGATCCACTGCCTGGTGTGTCAGACTTGATGATATGTAGGGTAATAAAAAGAAATTATTTTTTCAAGGTTATCACCCAACATTTTTCCTGGAAATTCATATCTTACCAATCCAGCTGAGTAAAAACATGTTGCATAGCAAAATACAATGTGTACGCTCCTGTTATACTGTGTGGCTTTAATGCTTATTTTTCAGCTACTTTTCATTTCCCCATGCCATGCATAGGGAGGTGAGGACAGCTATTTTTATACCTGTTTTGAATGCCTTATGCTCACACACTGTTTTGTGTGAATTTTGTGTATGGCAGAACTCACTCAAAGTTATATTTACCAGTTTTTTTTATCTGGAATCTTTTGCTGTTTTGCTTCTGGTATGTTTTTTTAATGTCACAAAACTGCGTGTGTTTGTTGGCTGTATTCTTCTGTAGACATGTCTAGAAATTTTTTACCCTGAAGCCAACTTTTTTATCTGAAGCTAATGTTAGAGGCAGAGTTTGAAGTGTATTTTTGACTCATATAATCCTCCTTCTGGCTTGAGGAACTAAACTTGTGACGAAGTACAATCAAGATGTTAGGAGGTTATGTGGTTTGGGTCTTTTTTTGTAATTGAACTTGTTCTTTTTGTAAGTGGTGAGTGAGTGTTCCTGAAAATGAAATTGATTCTTTCCTTGGGGGCCGTATGGTGAGAAAATGAAGTCTTGAGTCATACCTCCAGTAGCAGCTGTACATACCACAAACACCACTGGTTTCAGCATCAATTTTGTAGCTACTGAAGGACAGTGGTTGCTACATCATGAACTTAGTCATGAGTACTGTGTGAAACTTGGTATCCAGCACTGACTCAGCTGTGCAAATAAATTGAACTTGGGTATGCTCCAGTAACAGCCTGGCTGCTGCATAGGCTGTCAGCTTGGTAATGAATTCTGCTTGGTTTCTTTACCTAGAGATTCCTGAGACTCTGGGATGTATTCTAGGAAGTGTGTGGTAAATCAGAGTTCCATTACCACTGTGATTAGATAGGGCAACTGTTGATGAATAGTTCTGAAAAGTAACTGTAAGGTCATTAGTAAATCTTTCCCTGGGTTGACATTCCCCTCAGCTTATATAAATAATATTATAAATAATTCCTGTCATCCAAGACAGGAGAGCGTTTCTGCATTAAATGCTTGAAGTTGCATTGAGATCTTTGTGTTTGCCAGTGTAAACAGTAAAAGAAGTGGTCTGCTTCTTAACAAATTCCCAACATCAGGATAGAGAAATCACTTGTGAACAAGCTGCTGCTGGCTAAATGCATTTCTAAGGGGGGGGATTTAGAGTCCTTTGTTGCCGGTAAAAATTTCCCAAACTGTAGACAGTCTCTTTTCCAGTGGAGTACTTGAAGGTAATTTGGCAAACAAAGGAAAACATCTGAGCTTGTTTTAAACTCTGGGAGCAGCATATAGGAATAGTGTGATGTGAATTCACCGGGAGATGTGAGTAGTGTTGTCTGAACACTGTCACTCATGTCTTAAGTAGTTGTATATTTTGATTATAGCAGGGAGTAGTCATGCAGGTAAGCGCCAGGCAGAGGGTAAATAGGAATCACTGCATCCTCTGACATCTCACAGCTTTTCCTTTTGTGCTCTTAATAATTGACAACCTGCCTTTCATTTTTGTGCTTTCTGTGGTACAGAAGGGACAGCTGTAGAAGATGGTGAACCTGTCAAAAAGAAGAAAAAGAAAAAGGATAAGGAAAAGCAGGCTGAAGAAGAGGCAGTACTGAGTGAGGAACTCCACACCAGCCCTGTAACTGAGGTGAGGCAGAACTGCACGGCTACCTGATCCTTTTTGGGAATGTGTTCTGTCCAGAACACAAGAGTGTAGAGTGCAGGGTAGGGAGAAATTCTTACATGTATAATCCATGGCATGCACATAGTTTTGCTCTAGTAACTATTTTGTGATATCCATCACTGTAACGTCCCAAGATTTGCATTACAAAATAAGATCTCGGACATTTGTGACTGCAGTGCCCCCATTCCCCTCCTGTCTTCTGCCCATCCCCAGCTCCAGTCTTCTCTCTCTTTGCACCTTTTCTATTGGGAAGTGTTCCTTGGTGCCAATCCACAGGCATCTGTCTCCACTTTGGGACTTGTAGGGAGCAGAGGCTGTACCTGCTGATTTGATGTCCTCTAGTAACAGTAGAGCAGATGGGACCCAACTTTTTGCTCAGTTTTGAAGTCCTGTTCTTAACACGGGCTTTAATTTCCTGCCCTTTGTGTGTGTCAGCTGCAGGCCTGAGGGCAGTGCTGAGCTGTGTGGCACAGCCTCCCTGCCCCTGTGAGCAGCCAGTGCATTCAGCAGCTGAGGAAGGACACCTCTTGGGTTGTGCTCTGCTGAACGTGGCAGCTGGGGTGATGTTTTGGGTGTGAGCCCTGTTGCCTGGCTACACGTGTTGCTTTGCTCTTCCATTATGCTTTGTTCATGGCAACATTTGTTTGTTTGCAGAACACAGAGAAAAAGAAGAAGAAAAAAAAGAAAATGAAAGATGAGGGCGAAGACTGATGAGGAGCAGGGGAAAACACTGGCCCTTGGACAGCTGCTTTGGAGTAGCATTTCTCAACAGAATTTTTTAGCCTCTTGCTGAAAACTAACTTCCCTGTGTTGCAAGAGGCCAAGGAGACGGGTTTGATAGCTGTCTTCTCCCTGGAACAGGATACCCTGGTGTCTCTGATAATTAGCAGGATTACTGGTTTCTTTTGTTTAAAAGCTTACAGTAGATCCTCTTTTCATAACCAGTCTCCACTGATAAGGAATAAAAACATTTTTATCGAGATTTTATGCCTTTGTCTTTTAATTTATTTGCTGGTTTTCCAGCCATTATTGGGGCTATTTCTAAGGTATATTGTTTTAAAATACTGATCAGTTCTAAATGTGTAAATGTTGTGTTAGAATTTATTCTCTAAAGATTTCAAAGGTTGTAATATTCTTAAATTCTCCATAAAATGGACACAAATATCTATGCATACTATCAAAAATGCTTCAAACAACTGAGGTGTGTTATTGAGTCTGCACTGTAGCTCTCTTGATAAGGCCTTTTTTTTAAGCATCTTCCAAATGTTTTGGTTTTGCTGCACTGGCTAACAAAATTCAGAGGCATGTTTTGAATAAATGTGAGATAGCTTTCAAATTGCTTCATGGTGATTGTAGCAACTTGCCTCACTTGATTTAAAAACAAAATAAAAAACAAATCCCCCCCCAAAAAAAAGAACAAAACCGAAACAAAAAACAAATAATAAAAAAACAAACCCAAACAAACCAAACCCAAGGCAATATTATTTTTTCAGCTATCTGATAATGAAACAGGACAAGTGCTTTATTAGTAGCAGAAATCAGCCATTTGCTAATTCTGCCATTCTTGTGGGAATACAGATGCAGATGAAGTAGCATCATGTGATCAAGACTCTAAAGCTCTTATGGTGGAAAAGGAAACAATTTTTTTAACTATGCTTAGCACTCAGTTTATTAATTAAGTCTTTTTTTCCCCCTAAGTGTAGTGGTAGAGTATTACCTAAACAAAAATGAGTTTGTTAAGCTGGGTAACGTTTGGTAACTCTGCAACCAGTGGAGCTGGTGTTTTTCTCTGGAATACAGCTCACTGAGCAGCTCTTTGGTCCTGAACTGCCCATGGCTTACGGCCTGTTAGTGCAGGTGGATCCCTGATGGGATTGGTAACAAGTTACTAACGCACTGTTTTACCAGTATAAAGAATATGAACTGCCTTTTTTTCCCCTCAGGAAAGTTGCAGTGAGTTTAACTGCTCTAATTGAGATTGCCTGGGAATACCAAGACCATTCCAGTTCATTTGCTTTTTTGCTAGACAAGTAAGATGAATTTAAGCTGAAATGTTTAAATGGGCAGCAAAGGTATTAAAGAGTATTCATAATGAAATAGAAGAGTTGACTATTAGTGCCTTTAGGTTTTTTATTGTAAATGCATTTTGAAACTGGAGTCCTTACCAGACATGAAGTTCAATTTCCTCTGAACTATTAATGTAGTTGCTTCTTCAAACATATCAGATAAATTATGTATGTGCTGTTCAGAAACTGTCCTGTATAATTTACCCTAATCAGAAAATTTATATGAGCATCAGTTGTTTAGTAAGTCTAATCAGTGGGATCGAAATGGAGAGAAGTTATTTTTGCATGGCCACTTTTTCCTTCCTTTTGCTTATTCCTTTGATAACAATGGAATGAGATTCACCTCTTTCCTTGCCTAGCATATTTGAGTGGTTTATCATTGGAAATCAATGTCCAGTGCAGGCCAGCTTCTGTTTCACAAGGCAGTCCATTGGAGCTCAGTCATGAAGCAGCATGTCTGCTTTTCCCTCTCCTTCTGTCGTGCTGGGAATGTTGATTTTAATACCAAATTAACTAGAGCCTCTACTGTATTCTTTCAAAATGTGTGTGACCCAGAAACACTAGGTGGAGAAGAGGAAGCAAATCGGAGGCTTTTCGGTGCTGGATAGACCATACACTCATCTGCCATCACCTCTTTGAAGCAGGTAAAGAAATAAGTACTTGAGTTCTAGTTTGAACTGTTAAACTCCTCATCTTCAAAACAATGAGCCGCAAATCCCCAAGGGCTGCTGCTGAAACATTGGTAAGTGTATTCAGCTCAGGTGCTAAATATGATCAGTGAAAATAAACAGTGCTGACAGACTGCAGTCACTGCAAGCCAGGTCACTGCATTTCAAGTTGCTTATCAGTTCAAGCAGATAAGATTGGTTTGCTCACGCATGGTTTTCCACTAACGATGGTTTGGGCATCTGTGTACAGTCTTGCACCTTAAAATAATAAAGCCTACAGTTACAGCTGGGAAATACAACAGCCTTTTTGCACAGAGGAGTGATTCTTAACCTAAGAAGTGTGACAGGCCTTTAATTGAGACCCAAACCTTGTATCTTTTAACAGCAGATTTGAGGCTTGTACAGCCTCTCCTGTAAGGAGTAATTGTGTGTCAAAGACATTTATGTAGAGCCTGGACTATGGGTCACTAGTTTCTGTAAGGGAAATGATTCATCTAAAAATAGATCATTCACTTTGTTTACTAATAAAGCAAAACCAAAATCCCAGAAGTAATATTAGAGTAAGGATAGAGGCTTTGAGTATTTTGAATGCAGAAAGAAGAGTTAGCCGGACTGATGACGGCATTTAAAGCAAAACAGCAAGACCTGTGGAACAGAAGGATCTAAAATAATATACTTAGAGGATTTTACCAATAGGGGTTACTCTAAGCCAAAGCTAGCAGTGGAAAATGGTTGATGGACTAGAGCTAAGCCTAGAATAGGGTGAATGAGGGTGTTTCAAAGGGATGGTTGGCAGTTTGAAAGGGATATAACATGGCTTTTGAAAATTATTCCCATGCTGACTGAGAGCTGAAGGGGCAGGCAGCCTTCCTTCACAGCCCTCAGTAAGTTTGAATTGATAGCTGACAGTCCCCTGGACTGTGCAGCTGTAGCCCCTACCAGAGGAAGGGGTTCCAAGCAGCCTACCCTTCACTGCCAGGGACACAACCACCAGCCCAGCCTCCTGGGAGCTGCCAGGTGCTCCTCTAGTGACAGTGCAGCCTTTCTGTGTGTGCTGGTGACGGCACCTTGTGTTCCCTCTGGGGGGACCAGTTCTGTGAAGCACGTGGGCATGGCAGCTTCTGGGCTGAGGTCCTGGAGGTCTCCTACCTGTTTCTCCTTGTTATTCACACTGACCCATAAGGAAAGCCATGCTGGCTGTTAGCTGCATAGTGCCCGGCAAAATTAGTGGTTTGGATTTTGGCGGGGACTTTTTTGGGTTTGGGGTTTGTTTGAGTTAGGTTGGGGTTTTTTGAGTGGAGTTTCCTGCTTGTTATTTTCCTCTTTGGAATGGAACAGCTCAGAATGGGCTTCAGTGAGTGCAGGGGCTGCTCACTGCTGCTGCTGGGGAACTCTCACCAGAGACCATCCAGCTTTTTGAGTTGCTACTTAGCACCATGAAAGCCCTTGTCAGGAAAATGAGTGTTTTCTTCAGGCTAAGACTCTAGTCTTTTGGAAAACAGATGTTTGGGGGTTTTGTTTGTTTGTTGCTTGGGAATTTGCCTGGTAGCATTCCCTGTGCGTGAGGAGTTGTTTTCATGGGAACATTGTGGGGCACTGCTGCAACAGTGCCCCTCCCCAGTGCCTACAGGCCATGGATGTGCGCTTCCTTTCAGGCAGTCTCCTGCTGCCTGCAGGCATCCTGCTTGCTCCAGCCATCCTGAAATTGTTCCTGCCACCCACGGACACATCCTCTGCATGCCTGCCCTGTGTCTGTGCCTATGTGCAGCAGCTCTTGTTGGGCAGTAGAAGCCAAGCAGGGAGACCTTGTTTTTCCCTGTCACGGAATGAGATGGGCAGGCACCATGTACCACTCCAGGCACTAGCCCTGCTGCGCTGGAGTGGAGAAGTTCTCCAAAGCTATCCTGGGATTTTGTGTGCCCCTGCAGTGAGAGGTGCCTGCTGAGACTGGTGTGGGGACACACAGGTAACTGCTCAGGGGTCACAAAGCCTGCCTGCTTTGGAGGGACAGAACCGCTACTGTTTTTCAGGTAAAACCTTCAGCTCACCCTTCCCTCTCAAGTTATTTCTTCACATGGAAAATCCCACGCTTCCTGCTGTCTGTGCCGCATCCTGGTGCTTGTGTGGTCCTTCGGCAAAGCTTCAGTTTTGCTGGAAAAAATAATAATTTTATTATAAACTATAGACAGCTCAGCAGCAGCTTCCTGTCTTTCTCAGGGAGAAGCACAGCAGCATGTTGTCTTTTGGAGTGGCTTACATTTTTGAATAGAAATATTGTCTGAGTTGTCAGGTTCAGGTTCAGCCTCTGTGCCTCTCCAGCCACATGGTGTGATGTGCAGCCCTCAGCATCAGTCAGCCTTGCCCCCACAGAGCTGGGGATGCCTGGAGCTGGAGGCTGCCTCCTCTGGCTAGCATGGAGTGCTGCCAAATGCTCCATCCATGTTTGCACTTTCTTATGCTTAATTAGCCCCTGTTGGAAATCCAGGAGCTTCTGCAGTGAGTGTTTGTGCTCCAAGGATGAGCCCTAGCTCTGAATTTTTGTTTTCATGTCCTTTGCACTCTGTTGTATTTCCTCAGCAAAAGGTTATTCCTCTTACAGCAGTGAGCATCTCTATTTTCAATGACTCCCAGGTTTTCAGCAGTATTAATCTACAGCAGATTTTCTGATGTTTAATTTCTCATCCCAGTTACTGGCCAATGGAAACAGCAATTTTGTCTCTACAGACCTCAAGCGAAATACAGTGAGTGACAGATGGTGATGTTCTTGTGCAAAATCTGTGAGGTACCCCAGACAGAAAGGATGGGGCAGGACTGAAGAACTAGGATGAAGTGAGAAAGCTGGGCTGACTGTGTAAGCCAGGAAGGGTTCCAAATGTAAGGGGAATGAATTAGAAAAACTCTTGTTTGGATCACAGCCCATTGGACTTGCCACCTTTAATCTCTGATCTTCGTATTCCACCTCTTAAAAACTGAGATAATGCCTCCCAAATCCCACAAGAGTACAGGGCTCTCATTATCGCATTATTTATGAAGCACTATAAGAGCTCTAAATAGGATGTGATGTAGAAGTGTTGGGAAGAAGAGGAAGGAAACCTGTTTGACAGCACAATGGCTGCAAGTGAGGTTGTCTAAGTCCATGGTGAAATCTCTCTTGATAAAGCTGCAGCCAGTCTCAGGGCAGCCACACTAAATTCCCTCTTCTTGAAAAGGAACTAAAGCTCGCTGTGCCAAAACACAAAACATTTCCTTTTGCAGGGTCGCAATAAAGTTCCTTTTGTAGCAGTGTAGAAGCACATTTAAAAATGCCTTTTTAAAAACTGGTGTGGCACTGGTTGGGTGGAGGGCAGCACCAAGACCTGAGCTCAGTGTTTAGTGCTGCTCTCTGCTGCAGGATCAGCAAGGCCACACAAAATGGAAGCTACTGTGGATGGGAGACAGGCTCCTGTTTAGACAGCTGTGAACATAACACCATAACACTTCAGAGAGAGATAAATGCAATATAATTGCCAGTTGCTCAGTCAGTGTATTGCAACATGGTGAAGCAATCACGGGCAGTGCTGTGGCAGGGGAAGCTGCTTCCTCCCCATGGCCAGCTTGCCCATGCCCACCTGGGAACAACAGGACCAGGTAAAAACCTTCCCCTTAGTACAACTCTCCATGGCTTTGCTCAGTTCATAGCAAGGAGGTGTGGGAAAGGAGGTGCCAAGCAGGGTGAGGAATGCAAACAGAAGACTCCTGTGCCCAGACCCAGGTGTGCCACATATAGTGCATGAGGGGGTGTTTGAAACTTTGCATCAGAGTGTCAGGTGCTTTGCAGTGAGACCCCTGTGCAAGAGCCCCTTGTGCTCCTCAGATCAACTGAGGCTTCTCGAGCAGCACTGACATGGGGCCAAGCCCACTGATGGTCTCCCCAGGAGGCAGCTTCAGCTGCAGGGATCGCTGCAGCCAGCTCTTGTTCCTGCCTGACAGCACATCCGTGCAAATAGTCACATCCATCCATTAGAACCCCAGGGGGTACAGTACTTCTAGGCTGTAGTGGTTAAATAAAACACCAAAGATGTGGAAATCATTTCCAGCATGTTCTGGATGCGTGAAACTGTCACAGGTATCCAGAGTGTAAAAATAGAAATGCAAGTTCTAGGATCTGTAGTGCAGCATCTTTTAAAAATGTCATCAAAAACAAATCAAAAGAAGGCGGCTTTGTCTAGACGCTTGTTTCCTAACACCAAATGCCAGCAGTTATTGCGCCCGTACCTTTCTGGAGACTTTCTGGCTGGGGAATGTTCTCTTTCCAGAGGAAATCCTTTTAACTTTCAGCAGTTCAGGACTCTAATTGGGTGAAATAATAGCTTGGCATTCCCCCAAGCAATATGATTTTTATCTTTTTTGTTGTCTGCAAAAGCCTGACTTGTCCAATCCTATGAGTCACTGAGGGAATGTGGATGTCAGACTGCCCTTGTATGCAGGGATGGGCTTCTGGTGAGAGTGGCATGGGGTCCTTGCTCAGTGACAAGGGACAATCTGAAACATCCTCTACAGAGCTGACCTCCTCTGGCCTCACCCGGGCTGAGGATGTGGTGTTGCTGATGTGCAGGTTTCTAGGCATCTTCATTCTCATTGAGTTATTCAAAGGAGTTTTTTTGTTGGCTACTGCTCTGGTTTCTCCAGGTGACTCATTTTATAATAATTATGGATTCATGCTTTGTCTTTGCCAAACACTAGCTATTCATTAGCTTCAGCTAGCATGTTTAGATGTTTTCAGCTGAGACTTAGATTTTGATGGTTTATTTAGCCCAGAAATAAGCCTGATAGAATAAACACTGGAGCTTTGAACCTCTCAGGCTTTTGTTTCTCTTCGGTGGATTAAACAAACTGAGGTACTTCGCATAAGTCTCTTTCCTTGTTCTCTAAAAAGAAAAGACCTTGAGCCTCAGGGCACAAAGCAGCAGCCATGGCTTTCACTGTGAGTACCCTGTGAGTACCCGGGTCCCTGTGGCTGTGCAACTGCCCACGGGTGCTCTGGCGCAGCTGTGGACCCTCTGGCCCGGTTCTGCTGCTCCTGTGCTCGAGTTCCAGTGTGTGCCAGGAACCACAGCTCAGCCGCTTGTGAGGACAAGGTGCTTTTTAAACTTGGAGATGCATCAGGCCAAAAAGCACAGCAGGAAGCTGTGGGGATTATCTTGTCTCAGGTCTTGTCTGGCTCATTGAGTTTATCACCAGTCAGTTGAATTCCAACAGGACTGAGCCGGTCCCAACCCCACAGCTCCTCCCTGTGCTCTCAGCAGGGCTCCTGTGGGGCTGCAGGTGCTGGTTTTAGCTTCCAGACCCCAGAGAACTGAAACCACACATTGCGCAGTGCTGTTTCCCACTTCAATGTGCAAAATTCAGCTGCCCCTGGCCTCCCTGCCCTCACACCATCCTCATTGTCCAGCTGGAGACTCCATCCTCCTGCAGTCATGAATTGGAGCAACAGAGAAAGGACCACAAGCAAGTGGAGATGTGAAAAGCAGGGAACTACACTGAATAAAATAACTGTAGGACAGGCGGATGCAGAAGGCTGGGCTTCACTGGACTAGCTTGAGCTAAACTGGAACTAGGATTTCCCCTTGAATCCTTGCATTGCTCGAAGAAAGATGTTCAAGCAGTAACACCTTCATCTGTAAGGAAGTGGTGGCCTCCATGGACCCTATGTGAAGGTCCTTGTTCTCTTTCTAAATCCATGGGACAGGCTGAATGCAGGGCCTTACCCATGGATGCAATAGGAGACTTAATCTGGAAAAACAACCAAGGGACTAAACCAAGCAAACATGACATGAGTGCCTGAGTGCTGTGCTTGGCTTGTGAGCAGCAGGGGCTGCTAGGCTGGCTCTGCTGTTCTTGCTGTCCTTCACCTCTGCCTCTCCTGCAGGACCAGCAGTTGATCATCCTCCTCCAAATTGTGCCACCAAATGCTCCTCCTGCTGCCACTGTGAAATACCAGGTCAGCAGTCCCCCAGCTTGTGTGTTTCCTAGGTAGGTTTTGTCACTGTGAGCAAAGCAGCCCCTGCTGCAGGTGGCCTCACAGCCAGTGTCCCAGCTGCTTGTGTGGGACAGTTTGCAGGCAGTGTGGAGTGTGCGTGGACTGTCCCACCTCCTGTCAAGGTCCCTGGCTCCCTGCCCCAGCACTGGCTGCCCGGGGAGGTGCAGAGCACACAAGTGAGTGGGGCAAGGGGGGTTCTTAATGCAGGACATGACTTGTGCTGTGCAAGTTTGTCTCAGTCTTACTGTGCCCTTCACTGATGAGGAGCTCTTTGTCTCTGTGCTCTTTGCCAGTGCTGCTTCCCTTGGGGCATTTTTTTCCTTCTCCTTTTGCCATCTTTACAGCTTGTTTTCCTTCCTGCATCTGCAAGGCTGCCTCCAACAAAGCCCTGGTAGACAATCTTATCTTGAAGCACAACCAGTCCTGCTCCTTTCACTAGGGTATGTGCCTGCTCAAAGACTTGGCTGGAGCAAGGCCCGGGTGGGGAGAACGACCCCGCACCCTGCCCTGCCCTGGGCACTGCCAGCTCTGGCCCCTGGCAGGGGCAGGGGCACGGCAGAGCCACGGCCCAGCAGAGAGGGCAGCAGAGGGGCAGCTGCAGGAGCTCAGCTGTAAACAGACACTCGAGAGGTTTGCTCTGCGTGTACCGTTTCTCAAGTGGAATGCTATTAATTGAATGGGTAGGAGAAATGACTGAGTCTATTTTTTCCCCCTTGGCTTATTTGCTTGATTTGAAAGGCCTTTTATTTTTTTTTTTCTTCCCCTGAGTTTGTGGGTTTAATATTTTGGTTATCAAAATACATCTGCTCTGTAGGACCATCTGTGGGAAAGGGCCTTACATTGATTTTGAGGGAGAAGGCAGAATGAGAACTGTCTGCTTTTGCCTTGAAGCAGATATTCCTGATAACTACTGCACCCGAAACTATAAAAGAAAGTGCGGATACAAATAGCACCAAAATGGATTAAAGAAATGGAGCTGTTCCTTTTGCCTGACCACTCCTTGCAAGCCAGGAAATACTTCCTCTTAAGCAGAAACAGGAAGACTGTGGTGTCCTGGCCAGGGCAGTCTGCAAGTCTCAGGTAATTTGCTGTGTTTATGTTGTTGGGGCAGGATGGTGAAGTCAGTGGTGCTGCAAGTGAAAGTCTTCATTCTCCAAAGGTTTGTAAAATATTATCTCTAGAAAAATCAGTAGAAAATTGAGTTGCTGGGTGCAGCATTTCATCTGGATCCAACTCTTATTGTGGCCAGTGGTGACTTTTCTGTTTGCTTTGAGAGGCACTGGTAAACGCCCTCAGTCTTACTGACAAATGCTCAAGACACTTGTTCTGTGGTGAGGGTCAGAACCTTGTTCAGGAACCAGGCATCTGTTTTATCAGACTGATCACCTTTTGTTTCCAAAGTCCAACTGATGTGCATCGTTTTGCCAATGAAAAAGGCAGAGAAAACCACTTTTTATCAACAAAGCAGGACTTGTAAATATTCCTTTATACTAAACATCTTCTGATATGCTATGCTGGGATTTATTTTTATGTTGTTGCTGCCTCCAGCTCTTTCTGACTGGCATTTCCTAGAGACTCCTGATGATTTCCAGCACAGGCAGTGAGAGCAGGCACATCTCCCGCCGATCCTGGTGAAGGTTTTGCACAAGGCTTGATTGGCTGCCAGCGGTGGTGGATGATCCTCCAATGCCCCGTGGTGTTACAGTGAGTCACAAGTGCAGGAACTGTGGGCACCGGAGCCTGTGACAATATAACAGCAGAGCCCAAATGTACCTGTGCAATCTGAAGATACGATCCACGGTATCATCTAAAAGTGACTCCAGGCATTAAGAAACAAGGCTTGTTATGTCCCACACCCTATCATCAACTAAAAAAAAAAAAAAAAAAAAGACTTTTTTCAGGTAGCAGCCTCTGAGATTTGGCTGACTCCTGGTATACACATTTGACCAGTTTATTTTCCTTTGTTTTAGCAGAAAGTGTAGAAACTTTGGCTGGTAATAGCTGAAACGTTGATTTATTCACGTGAGTCTCTGAGCTGTCAGAAGTATCAGCTAGCATGAGACATGAATAAATCACTGGAGCTCACAACCCTGACACTGACAGTTGAAAAACTGCCATTTGCTGAGGTCAAAGCTGCAAAAAGTGCATTTTTAACCTAAAAAAAATTTCTGAATGTAGAATAACAGAATCTGTGCTTTCTCTGATTTCTTAATCAAATTTGCTCAACATGCAAGTTAAACATCTGAGTTTCCTTTGGCTGTCAGCTGTTGATTGCCATCCCCTCATGATGCCTTGACCTTCAGAAATTGCTGCAATGAACTGTTCTGCCTACCCATAGTCGAGTTTTATGCCTGCAAAAGATGCAGGTCTTTCTTCTTTTCCATTTTTAATTCACATTTTTTGTTTCTGGTCCCTGTGCTGTCAGCTCAATGGCAGAAACCACAGGAAATGCTGCCCTGTGAGGGCAAGTCCCTTGAAAAAGTAAGTCCTGCCCTCATCTTCCCCTTAATTAATGAATTCAGATGGAGAGACAGGGTGGGAGCCTGTATCAGCCACCCCTGCTCTGTGCTGGGGAAGGGTTTGGGCCAACTTCATACAAGTTTTTGGCTAGACTGGTTCTGCAAAGCAAAAATTAGTGTTCTCACTCTGAAAAGTAGAGCTGTGGTGTTGGATCTGGCACAGCTCTGCCATTGCATCATACAGACACTTCATCAATGCCCTTCAGCTGGGCTGTGTGAATCAGCACAAGATGATGCCTACAGGAAAGGGAAGCCAGCTTGGTGATGTCTTCTTCTGACAGTTACTTCTCTAAGATGGACCACAAACTCTGTGTGCTCTCCCAGGTGCCATTTAGACAGGTTTGCTTGTCTTTCAAAGACCACAGTTAAAAAGTGGTTTTATGCTCTATGCAAAAGGGGATTTTTCCCATGAACATGCTTATGAAAGCAAACAAAGAATCCAACATCCTTCTTGGGAGAAATCCCCTTACCCTAAGCCACTGTCCTGATGTGAGGGGGACAACCATGAGGCAAGCCCCGCTGTGCCCACAGGGCCACGTGTGCCACTGTCCCTATGAAGGCACCCAAGAGGGTGGCAGAGACTCAAGGTTGTTTCTGTGTGGATGGGAGATGCTTCCCATGCACCTGTGGGCTGGAGGAGACTGTCTGGCTCTGCACCTACCCACTGCACAGACTGCCCATCTTTGGTCTTTTTCCATTTACATGGGGATTAGTCATGCCGGGGCTTCGATGTTGCAACTTTGATGGTGTAATCCTGCCATGTCTTTGGTAACTCAGATTCTTCTTGGACAAGATGGCAGAGTTTAATGTCTGATGTGAAAAGCAAAAATATCTATAAAGGGGAGTATTAAAGTCCTTATGGATGAGTCCATGTGTGATAAAAAAAGAGAAGAGAAATGGCGCAGAGGTGATTTTCTTTTTAGATCTGTCATTGCAGACCACTTTCAACCATGAATTTCTTGATAAACATTTAATATTCATTACACAATTCCATTTTGACATGAAATCTTCAGGGACGTGTAGTTCAAATACAACAAAAAACACATTTCTAAAAGAAAGTTAAACTGTTCCTGGTCAATATTCTTATTATAGTCTTTCCAGATTTCTGTAATCTCTTTGCACTAGTTGAGATGCTGCAGAGACCCTGGTTTGCTTTGGGTGGTGATCCTGCAGAACTGGGATGTCACACTGGTAGTGACCCACTGAAGTCCCAGGGGATGAGATGCCAGAAGGAGCCTGTGGGGACCGTGGTCCTTGCAATTTGTGACAAACATCACGGGCAGTGAGCTGCCACTACTGGGGACAGCCCAACTCCAATCATAGTCTCCCTATGAGAAAAGCACGTACGGGGTGAGGAGCAGGTGTCTGGCTCTGAGCAAACTGCAAGGGCTCAGGCAAACCTGGGGCTCAGGCCCATCCCCATCAAACAAGGCGTAATTCCTGTTCTGAGGTGGCTCAGTTTGGCCTCTTTAGATTCATGCATCAAAAGCACAGCTGAAACTAAACATCACCTTTCTCAAGCTGCACAGGTTACCAAAAATACAGAATGCTTACCTTGGTTTGTTTTGTGTGCATCACATCCTGCTGTCAGTGAGGTTCTGTTAAATATACCAAACACAGTTTGGGGGATTTCCCTTCAGCCTTCACAGCATCCTTCATTTCTCACCCTCTGTGATCATCCTGCTGCTGATGCACTACGGGAACATGAGTTTTGACCAAGTATTTGTGAAACTCTCTGCACCATAACAAACCTTGAGCCTTGGCAGAGCCTAGAGTGATGCACTGAGCAGGGGAGAACCTGAGGGGTCTGCATGAGCACCAAGCCAGCTCAAGGCCTGCTGAAGGTGCTGCTGGGAGGAAGGCAAGAGTCCTGCCAGGCTGAGAGACGCTTTTGAAGGCTGCAGCTTCATCTGATATGATTTCATAAAGCTAACATTTAAGGGTCAGATAATGAGATATGCTGCCTTCAGACATTGCTTACACAAGCCCAGCCCACTGCTGAGACAAAAGTGGCTTAAAGCCCTGTCTATCCATCTATCTGATCCATCTGTTTGCCTTTTGCCAGCTGGCATGAAAGGTTCTTTTATCTAAAACTATTTCCAGCTATTTCTTCTCTCAGAATCTCCAAAGTGTTTGCAAGACTTGAAAGAACTATTTCCAGGATTTTTGGTCGCACAGCATTCAAGCTTCAGATTTTACGACAGGTATTTGAGCACATTCCCTTGCTTTTGTAAGGGCTTTTACAGCAGGTCATCTGTCATGGGAAGGGTGTGTCTCCTGCTCCAAATATTCACTTTCTCATGTTATTTTTGATACCTCCTTAGCAATTGCAGGTTGGCAGCGTATTGCTCCTGGTAAGCCAAGTCCAAAGAATGAGCAGGGAAGTTTTGTGTGTGTGATGAGTCTCCAGATGGAATGGGGAGAGGTTCTGGGAAGAGAGAGGTGTCTCATTGTGGCTGCATCTCTTTGGGACTTTACTGGGGTCTGTGATTTGCAGATGCCCCATTTGAAGCTACACAGAAAACTCCAGGTGTGAAGCCTGGAGTTGCTGCTAAGCACAGTACTACTTAGGGAATGGGATAGAGAGGATCATTTTGCTGGTCTTGTGAGCCTGCCACTGAGGCATTGGTACTTCATTACCCAGATCAGCTATTTTGAAAAGACATTTTTATTGCTGTTCAGCACATGGTGGGCAGCGATGATTGCTATGTTTCCTTATGGCAGTACCCAAGCTACTGTACGTTCAGTTTTTCAGGAGTAGCTTTGACAGGTCCAAGTGGGAGGAACTGTGATGTGGATTGTACCTCACTTGTTCCAGGGAGCTTGAATAACATGTACTTGTCTTCATACTGAACAGCCACAGTTCCCACTTCCCTGGGTAGCAGCCAGGGAGCAAATCCTGAACAATGGCCTGTCCCTCACAGTGATGCCAGATGGTGGCATAAAGCAGAGAACTTCAGTTACCTGCTGGAGAAGTGTTTGATGCCAGACAAGGTTATTGCATGCTGTGTATTTCCATCCAGCACAAAAAGGAAATATTTGTTTCGTCGTGCCTTTTTTTTTTTTTTTTTTTTTAATGTAGCAATTTGTGGCCAAATCACAAGGTCTCGAGAGAGCATTCTGGCTGAAAAAATTACTTCAGAATTTGGCCTAACATAACTTTAAGATAAAAACTTTTATGTAATCACTAATTCACAGTCGCAGTTGCTTTGGCTTCTTTCATTATCATTCTTAAGTTATTCTTTTCATGCTGGGAGTTGGATTTTCCTGGCACTGCATCTGTTTTCAGCAATGTATACACTACAACTGCTGACAACTAGGAGTTGGATCCCATGTTCCTCGACCCTGGCTGTAGCTTGTTTTTTCTGGCACCACTTTAAAGCCTCCCATCTGCACTTGTCTCCTGATGACCAGTGGCGGTCCTTCAGCTGTGTGAGAAGTGCCTGATGTTATCCTGTTGTTCTCGCACTCCTCCAGACCCATTTCTCGGCTGGGCCGTGAGCACAGCCCTCGCCTGTTCCTAGATAGAGCCTTATCAGGGCCAGCCATGGCAATGCTCCCATCCCCTTCCAACCCTCCCCTGTGGTTACTGGAAGATCCGTTAGCTCTGTGCATTTTAGCATAGCAGAAATGCTGCTCTGCTGCTTCTCTGCTTTTCCAATCCTCTTTGCTTTCCTGTAGAAATATCCCCCTGACCTCTAGTCAATCTAGGCTCTGTAGGGGATCACCTCTGCATCCTTCAGTGTCTGAGAGCCAGAGGGAGAGCTGTGTGCTGGTGTCTCTACTTGCCTCTCATCTCCACCGGGCTATTTTTGTTCAAGCCTGCTGCTGGTTGCGCCATATCCAGCTTACTCATAAGATGCCGCTATTCCTCTTAGCAGCATTTTGAATGAGTACAGCTGTTCCATGCTCAGATTCCTCCTTCCCTGGCTTACCAGGAGTATGGCTTTGCAAGGGATGTGTGCTGTTTGGTAACAAGCAGGTGCCCTTGCTCAGTGGGGAGGCTGGGTATTTCTCTGAGCTTTCTCTGTAGTTTGATGTGGGCATGGTGTACTTGACAGATTAACAGTATGTTCATTCCTCCTCCACTGCTTGTCTGGGTTTGTTTATTTCTGTTATTCCTGTTATATTCAGTTTTATTTGTTATTTTTGGCTTTGTTTTCTAGGCCTCTCTCCTTTACTTACTTTTGTTCCGCTTAAAGGAATCCTTTTTTGAGCTTTCTTAGTATTTTGAGGGAAACCTGATGAGTGTTTCGTGCCTTTTAATCGTGCCTCACCAGACAGGGCAGGCAGGAGCTTGCACACACATGTTCCTTCTCTGTCCTCATTCAGATGTCAACTGACTTTGATCTTCCCATACCTCCCAGCATGTGCTGAAGCTTTACTTGGCACTCAGGGTTTCCATTACCTCCACACCACAGCTGACATGATGTAGCAGTTTTCAGCCATCCCTCTTTTTGCTGTCATCCAGTGGCCACCACCAGGAAAGCGTTACCCCAGGCTGGGAAATTATTGGGAATGACTCCCTCCTGGAGCCCAGCTCCCACCAGCAGCAACACTGCTGGTTAGGCATGTAGGCCTCCCTCAGTCAGGAGGGGAGCAGTGTCCCAGCCTGGCTGCATTTCATGGAAAGCCATTTTTCAGCTGACTTCCTTTCCTGCCTGCCGGTGCCCCACTGGTTTCCATGGTATTCGTGGTTGTGTAGGGGTGGCAATTTCAGTATCCTGGCAGCCTTCCAGGCTGCCTCTCCATAAAACCCTGTATGGTTTCAAACGTGTATGTATATATATAATTTTTTTTCTTATTTTTCCTTCATCCCACAGAGCTGCTGTGTGCTTTTAAGCAGTTAATCTATTCCATCCTTCGCTTATCTCACAGGCACAGTGTGAGGTTGTGCCCGTTCTTGCTGGCAAGTTGCTTTGAGGTTCCTCTGATGAAAGGTTTGCTGTAAAGGCAGAAAGTGATCAGAGCCATGTTATCGCTCTCACTTCCAGGGGCTGGTACAGAGCATCCTACCGAAAGAATAACAGTCCCAATGACCACAAGCTAATTCTTGGAGCTGAACTTAAATGGGCTGGCATCCCCATCATTTCCATCCTATCACATAAGGGCTCCTTCCATGTCTTCATCCACTTCTGAGAGCTGCTGTGGTCACTGTTGGTGGGTGTGAGCTCCCAGCCCAGCCACACATCTGTACCAGTAGTGCACAAAAATATCAGAAAATCTTTCTTATTACAGAGGAGATTCTGTCAATCCTGTTCTGCTTAAAAAACAGAATCAGAACAATCCAGGGCTTTGCTCTAAGCAATATTTGGAGTGAGCTGAGCACACATCTGGTCTCAGCTTCACGGAAGGCTTTCATAATGGTCTCTAGCCATAATAGTCTCATTTTTTGGAAGCGAGTCATTGCTACTCTTCGGGTTGAATGAACTCTGATCAGACGTGGACCTCAATGTGTCAGGGTGAAAAAACACCTCATGTCTGGGGTGTGGGAGGCTGGAGGGGTTGGAGAGAGGGGGTGCTGTGTTTGGATACACACAGAATGGCCTCTGTTACACATAACTTGAGAAGAGTGATTAAATGGTGACCTTGGCTAAAGATGGCAGGGCTGTGAGTTGCGATTTTGGCTGTTGTGGGCTCCATTTCATGTGAGAGGATGCATCTGGCAACACAAGGGAGTACCAGATTGAAGGCCCCCATTGTTGAGATGGGTTTAATGGCCCTGACTTGAAGGAAGACAGTTCTTGGTCTGCTAAAGGAAAAGGGGCTGTAAACTGCAACATGTATTAACTGTTTCTATCTGTAGAAACCACAGGAAGAGATAATCCAGTAGTAACAGCTGCCCCTGGAATTATTTGTGCACATGTTTGGCTCCAAAGCTTTTTACCCAGCTGGCTGGAGGTCACTGTGAGTACAGATAAGTATTTGCCAAACGCTAAGGAGAAGACAGGACAAGGTCAGAAGCTCTTCTGGTAGCAAAGCAGAGCATGTTTAGCAAACGCTGCTATCTCCTGAATTGGGGTGAGAGATTTCATCAACAAACTACGCAGGGGAGCTCTGAATATGAGTGGAAGGCAGGAAGAATATGCTTTACAGCTTTTGGTTAAGCCAAGAGAAACTTGAGACTTGCTGTTTCCTTTTGAGCCGAGGACTATCTGCCAGCCTGTCGCAGGGACCTACTCCTGCAGAAGTGCATTGTGCAACTTCCAAGCCAGTGTCCCTGTCAGCATGGCTCATATCAGAGATCTGAGTTTAGCACCCTCCTTTTTGTTAAATCAAAATGCATTTTTATTTAAATCCATATTTTAATATAAACCCTCTCCTGTAACTTTTTGTCTCCTCCTTTCCCTCCTCAGCTCCTCTCTCTCCTGCCTACAACTTTCTCCCTCTTTCTGTTCAACATTTAGTTCAGGGTCCATGCTTCTCTTTGCTCTCATTTCACACCCCTTCCACCCTTCTGTTGCTGAGAATGTGAGAGCTTCAGCAGTTATGAGAGCAGGGGTATAGGGGTGGTAGTTTTTTCTTTTGCTAAATGCAACTTCTCCAAAGTTGAGGGAATGGTTGAAAGTAAATAAATACAAAAGTGAAACTCGCAAAAATGCTAGAGAGAGGAAACCCTGATCAGATACTGATTTTACTCAACTCAGAGGGGCATGGGGAAAAGGGAGGAGAAAAAGTAATATGCAAAACATCACAATTATTTTGTGGCAAATGTGGGGTAAAGAAAAGAAGGAAAAGTGCCTTCAAAATTATGAAATGTAAAGCACCTTGTGGCATCTCTGTGAGATGGTCCTCTCCACTTTTGATGGGCCTTCATTTATAGAAAACTACAAACTCTTTACAATGGAGACAAAAGACAATTTTTCCTGTAGAAGTCACTTATCCCTACATCCTCATTTATGTCTTTGCCTTTTAATCTGAAATTGCAAGCAGAGGCAGAGGTTTCACAGAGTCTGAGTGCTGCCTGTGCTCCCTAAACCACACCCCCAAGGCTTGCACAGCTCATTTTGTGTTGTGGAAATGGCCTCTGGAGACCTGGCTCTTGTTTGTGAATTAAAACTTTTTAAGGTCTCTGCAATTTTAAACGACTGTAGATAGTGTAGAGAGTGACTGTGCCCTCAATGCTTGCTGCAGGCCCCAGCAAGCAGGACTGATGCTGGTGGCTGGTGTTGGTGTCCTGGCCTGTATCACTTCCAGGAGAGGATTCCTGCTGGATGCTTGGGGAAGCAGTTAGTTGGGTTCATGTTTCCAAATCAATCCGTGAGAGGCAAGCAGGGTGTACAGAGGTACTGACTCATTTCTTGTTCTGAAGGAACATTCTTCTCAGATAAAAATGTCTCAAAATAGTCAGGCAACAGATGTAATGTACAGGCAGAAGCAGAAAGGATAGAAATCTCCTGTTTGGTTTAGTAAAAGGTAATAATTTTACTTTTATTTTCCTCCAGGTGACGTTCCTGGAGCTGGCTGCATGCAGGAGAACACTGGGCAGGCAGTCAGCAGCACCTTCGTTTGGAAGCTATGGCTCTGGGAGTGGTCAGCCCTCTGACATTGTCCTTGCAGTGGCAACAGAATCTGAGTTAAAAGGGACTTTAATTCAACTCTGTTTTTACTCTTCTTCACCTTTGCAAGAGAAGACAAAACCTGAAGAAGCCCTGCTCTTTGGCTCGTATTTGATGCCTCCTTTCTCATTGCAAAGGAGAATGGTTGTAAGAAGTCTGAGCAAAAACTGTTCCCTCCACATTGTCATTTAAAATAACAAGCAACAAATGCATGTTGTAAACACCACTCCTGTCCTTTAGATGAATGCCTGACACTTGTCAAGCTGGTGTGGAGTTCAAGGATGGCCAGCAATGAGCATAAACAGAGGCTGCTTCCTCTGGACCTCCACCATGGAAAACTGAGCACAGGTCTATCAGGGCTTTATCAGAGACTTTCATTTTCTTCTCAGAGGGCATTTTTATTACCTTCCTGGTAGAAGTATTGAGCTGATTGGAGAAATATTTTCAGGTCTAATCCTAATTGTCTGTGAGAAATTAAAGACCAAAAAGGAAAGGGTAGATTTTGAGAACCAACCTGGCTTGCCCTGCTATCTTGTGTAGTGAGTGATTAAAAAAACAGCAACCAACAGCAGAAAAAGAAAAAAACCGCAACAACCCAGAACCAGAAGGCAAAGGGAAGGTAACAGTATCAGGAGAGTGTGTTGGAGATTCCGTGAGCTCCGTTCCCAGCCGCTTGTCGCGAGTCTGAGAAGGCTCAGGTAGTTCTCAGGAATGAAACCCTGCAGGTCTGTGGTGATGACATACCCATCTGCTCTGGACCAGAGGATGATTCTGACACAGCTCATTACATTTCTATTTCTGACTACGTCCATTGTTGGGTTTAATGAATAAGTGATGTTTTGAGCTGATAAAAACCCTGCAGCAAATTTCCCATTTTGTGTTGTGATGAACAAGCCAAGAGATTCAGACAAGCTGTAAAAGGCCTTTAACATATGATTTCAGACTTAATTCAAAGTGGGAGGTGCTTCTCAGAGCTAACTTGAAAGTTTCTCTCACCTCCACCCCCAAAGTGGAGATAAGATTTCCACAGACTAAGCAGTGTTATCTCTAAAACAAGGCAGCAACTGCTACCCACACTGTTTGTAGTTCATTATCACAGGGAAATATGTATTATGAAATGTAAAAATGGCTATTAACTATTTCACTGCTAATCCTTTTAGAGACAAAATATTCCCTTTGTTTATCCCACAGTGCGCATCTTCCTTCTCCTTCTCCCTGCATACCCAAGGCCGACCGGTTCCACACACACCTGCTTGTGTTTCCGGGCTTGATCCTCACACCTTTGATCATGCAATTATGGGCTCCCCATAGGAAACCACTTGCCACACCAAAATCAGGGACTGTGAGACCAGCATAAAAAAAAAGAAGTGAAATATCAAAATAGATCTTTCTGGGGACTGGCACAAAAGTGGTGCAATTAATTTTTGTGTTAAATTTATTAAAAGTCTGCCATCAAAAAGTAAACAAAGCTGCCACAAAACTTCTCTTCTGATTTAGGATGTTGATGTCAAAGACTGTCATGACTTCATTGCACAGTGTGGTTCACCTTGAAGTAGATTACACAACAGCCTGCTAGAGTTAGAAAAATTCAGGTCTGAAAACACTTAATAGTTCATACTCATAAATGTTTTGGAGTTTTTTTCAAAAGCTCAACAGTAGGTGCTCTTTTCTGTGCCTCAGAGACAAAGAAAATGAAGTCATAACAGCCCTCAGACAGACTTTTATGAGTCTAAAGGCCAAAAGTAATGTCTGGCACAGATTATTTAACTGGACTAAAGGGGAAATTAATTCCCTCTGAAGCAGGGAATTTGATTTACCATTTCCTTAAGGCTTTTGGTAGAATTGGGAGCATGAGAGCCTGGTCTGGTATGTGATGCCATAAGAAGTTTTGCCACTCTCACATCTTGGCAGGACAGGCTGACTGTGGTGGACAGGGCTTGTCCTGCCTGTCAGAGAGAACAGAAAAAAAAGGCCTTTACCCCACAAAGTGTGGGATTTTGGTCACGGCTTGGTGTCCCCCTGTCCCTCTTTTGTAGAATCTATTTTCCCAAGATAATACCAAGCTCAGGAAAAGGAGCAAAGCCCAACAGTAATTCAGACAAGATGAAAGTAATGCTGATAGTTTGCAAAAAGGCACTGAAGGAGAGGGTGCCTTTCCCTATTTCCAAGGAAACATGTCCATGACTGAGAAAGGCACTTTTGTGTTCAGATTGCTTCCGAAGTCCCCAGAGGTTTCATCATTTTTCTTTATGCATATGTGCCTGCTTCCCTGTAACTGTGGTCTTCCCACAGCCACCTTCCCTACCCTGACTCCAAGGGCACTTATGGGAGTGTGTGAATGCCCCTCTGCAGCACCCAGGGTTGGACACTGATGGGAAAATCTAAATAAAACAAGTAACCAAACACTTCCAAAGGTAATGACATCTGCGTGTGATTACTTGTTTGGCTGCACTGGCTGAAGCTGTAGCTGCTAACTCAGCAGACTGTAAGTAGACACTATTGTCTTTTCAGTGAGTTCTGGCTGCAATTCAGGATGTTAATAATATCTAGAGAGCTATAGGAGGTTCGGATCCTGTCTATCAGGAACCACCTCTCTCTCCACATACAGTTACAGGAGCAAGACTGGGGAGATGATCTTGCTGACAGTTCCCTAATTTAGCAGTGAGTGGCAGGCATTCATTGGGGAGATCTGTACCAAGTCCATTATTTATTAAGCTATCACTTAGGATCCAGAATGGGTGTATTTATTTGTAGGAAAGTCTGTAAAAATCTCGATGGCTGTTCTAACATATGTGTATGCATCAGAGTCAATGGTAGGGGGATGCTTTCTTTTTGAATTAGGAACAAAATATCCCCTAAAAGCGAAATACCTGGATGTGTTGTTATATTCTTTCCCCAACGCTTACAGCAGCACTGGGAGAACACCCCAGCCAAGCTGACAGGCAGCCAGATATAATTTATGGCTTGTTTTAAACTGATTTGTTGACTTCATGAAAGGCCCTGTCAAAAAGAACAGTCCCCTGAGTCCTAACGATGATAACAGTTATATTGCATCAGCGCTGAAAAACTCTTGGATAACAGTGAACCTACCCTGAGAAATCTTTTTAAAGTGCCTGAACACTGGATTTGCTGAAAAGAAATGGAACTCAAGCTATTGTTTCATAGTTCATTTCAATTTTTTTCATTGTTTGTTCATCTTATTTTCCACTGATTGGAATACTCTCTTGGTAGCATGAAAATAGTTTTCCTTATTCCAGTTAATTAAAAATAAAGATGTGTGTTGTTTAAAGGAGACGCTGCTAACAAGGACATGTTTAATTTCTCTTATGTGCAGTGTTGAATTTGCCAGTGATATCAACATGTTTGTGTCTGCATCAGTCTGAGTGAGAGCAGGACACTCCTGAGCCTCCTATCAGCCGCGTTTCTCCTCTCCGTGTCTCACTGAAGCAAAGGGCAACCCCCACGTGCTGTTTGTGCCTGTGCTGTTTAGAGCTCCCTCAGCCAAGGGCAAGATACACGTCCCCTGCTGTATCTGACCTGCATCTTGGGGAGCTTCCAGCCACCAGACCCTGGCTCCTCTGCCACTGCCCTCCTTGTCCTTGCCCCATGACTGTGCTGCTGGGACAGCCTTGCCTCTGCCTGGCTATGAGAACACTGAACACAACTGCAAAAGACCATCTGCCTCCTAAGGTCTTTCCTCTTCATATCATTTTTAACAGTCTTATCTCCATTAAGTTCAATAGTCTTGTCTCATAGGTCAGAGTTCTTTCTGGTGGAAATACAGTGCTTCAGTCAGAATATTGTCTTTTAAATCTTGGTAAATTTGACATGTTTTCTCTTGTCTCCCCCCTACCTTTACCTGAACCTGCAACCCAGATTTACTGTCCCGCAGTTTTGCAAGTTTTCATTATCCTGACTACTTTTTTGTTGGTTTTATTTGACATAGCTGAATATTGGGAGAGCGAAATCCTAGCTTACAGATAAAACAATATCACAGGAAGAATTATAAATATGTTCTTGTCCAAGCACATAACAATGAGCGAGCCTGACCGTGACAGTTTGGATCTCTGGTTTCCTCCCACCACCGTGGGAAAAGGAAGCAGCTTCTGTGCTTAGACAGCAGCGATTGCTTTCTACATCTGTGTGGTGAGGCGAGGGTCAGCCCCTCCTGGGCCCTGCCAGCTCCAGAGACACAGGGCTGCAGCAGCTCCTGCTCTGCTGCCTGGTACTGATGTGTGACCAGGGCCCTGCACAGCCACACCGGGCCAGGAGGGACCTGGCCCTAGCAGAGAACATCGACAGGACTCAAAATACCTTACGGAAGGAGGGGAAATTCCTGCAAACTGCTGTGATTGCAAGTGTGTGAGATTAGTTCAAGGCAAAGCAGATTCACAGCCTCATGGCCTTCACTAGGGTGTTTTCTTGAGCGGGTCTGGGTTTTTTGTGAAATTAAAAGGAAATAATTGTACTAAAAATGGCATGTCTTGTTCCTTCGTTTTAGGAAAACACAGAACAAAAATCCAATCCATTTTGTGGAGAGTAATAAAGAAAAGCACTTTAAGGCAGAATATATGTTTTTGTTCAATTTCTTGTGGAGAAGAACTCCTAGTATTAATTAATGAGCCAAAACTAGAACCATTGAAACGAGTGAGACTTCTGTCATTTACTTCAGGCTTAGCAGGTTTTCATACACGTCATAAACAATTACAATAATTTTCTTTTACCATCTAAACAGTGAAAGTGCTGTGCAACCCACAAGGCTAGGGTTCATTGTTTTCTCTGAACAAAGTAGATCTTGCTTCTTTTATTGGTAGGTACAGCTGGGCAGAAGGTGTGTTGCATAGTTTGGTGTCCTTGTGGAACCAGAAAAGAACACTGAATTTTGGTTCTGCAAAAAAAAAACCTCAGTGTTGGGGTTATTTTCCTCTCTTGGAGGTAAAACTGCTCTGGCTGTTGGGGTGAGGGTGTTGGTATTGCTTCTAAAGGTTATTTCTTGACATTCACATTCCACAAATAACAGGAAGGATACTGTGGTTAACATGTGGTTGCAGTTCTGGAAAGTGGCAATACAAATTACAATCCGTGATTCTATATTTTATTGTGTCACCAATACCCATGTTAGATCTGCATAGATCGGAAGTAAAAATATTGTAGGAAACTTTATAAACATTTTAATAGCTATCAGTATAAATCCACCTTGACCCTAGGAATGTCAAAGTATGACCCTGGCCAAAGCATCACAATGATGAAAATCCTAGTACAATTTATTTAATAATTCTCTTGATAATCAAAGTATCAGATTACATCTATTTCATCTGTTATGGCTTGTGAAGAGGAATGGAATTATGCAAAAAACTTCTATTATCACTAAAATTGTTACTCTGATTTGCAACTACACCATTTTATGTAGTAGCAATCAATATTTTGAGGTGTGGAATTGGATTTCTGAATTTTTATTCCATTCTTAAAAGTGGTATAGGAATTTTGGCATAGGGAAGCATTTCCCATAATCAAACCTTTGGTGATGCCCAGATATGAAGGTACATCCAGTGTGCAGGGTGTTCTTAAGAATCTTTTATTCTATGTTACAGCCAGTAAAACTTGCTTGGAAGAGCCTTGCTAGGCCAGAACATCAAACACTACATTCCAGACACAGTTCTCCCATCAGCTGCTGCCCTCAATTTATCTCTTTGGTCCTGTGCAATATAGCAAAGGTTAAAGCATACAAACAGCCGAGTGGGCTCACTTTGTCTTTGTCTTGAAATAATAAAATCTCTTTAATTTCAGAAGTAAATAATGGTTTTGCTTGGGAGAGTGAGGTGGCTGAAGTCATACGATCTGGGTGGATTTCAGATTGGACATTAGGAAAAAATTCTTCACAGAAGGGGTGATTAGTTACTGAAATGGACTGCCCAGGGAGGTGGTGGAGTCATTACCCCTCAAGGTGTTTAAGGAAAGACTGGACGTGGCACTTAGTGCCACGGTCTAGCTGACAGGTCACAGGTTGGATGTGATGATCCCAGAGGTCTTTTCCAACCTAATCGATGGGTGTTTCTGTGATTTGCCTGGGCTCACCGAGGGAGAGCAGTAGGTGGTATGGCCAATGCCCCTAGGGGAGCTCACAGGGACAGAGATAACGGGGGCTTGAACCGGAGGACGAGGCAGAAGCTCCGGGGTGTCTGACACGCAGGCCACCGAGTTCAAACATGACGCAATCTCAGAGGCTGCTAAACATTTTTTTCTTGTTACAGGCGTTTTTTGTGAATCCTGAGCTCACGCCTCCCTGCTGACAGCCTCTCTCACAGACAGGCTGCCTGGAGCGAGGGGCGTTCGCGGCCTTCCCGGGCACGTCCAGCGCGCCCCTCCCTTGTCACGGAGCCGCCCCTCGCCCTCAGCTCCCCTACCCGCGGCGGTGTCCTGCGCCCCGCGCCCCCTCCCTCAGCCGGCGGAGCTCCGCCCGGCGGCCCCGCTCTGCCTACCTGGAGCCACCTCTATGGTGCGGGGCGGGGCCGGGCGGCGGGGGCGGTGCGGCGGGACGGGCGCCCGGGCCGGCGGCTGCAGCGACTCCCCTTTGTGTCTGGAGCCGCCCGTGCTGTTGGGGCGGGCGGGCGAGAGGGGGCGCGGGCGGCGGAGCTCCGGCCCTCGCTCGGCTCCCGCCCGCAGCCGGCGGCGGGCAGGGGAAGGAGGCGGAGCGGCCCCTCACCGGCGAGCTCGGCGCGGGGGGAGGAAGGCGCCGGCAGCGCGGAGGGGCTGAGCGGAGACCGGCGTGAGGAGGCCGGGCCAGGCTGCCCAGCGCTGTGGAAACCCGGGGCGGGAGGCGGAGGAGGGGAAGGGCCTTCGCCCGCGGAGAGCAGCCGGGTGCGCTCGCAGCTGGAGCCGCCGAGGAGGGGCCTCGCCGCCCCGGGCCCCACCTTTGTCGGGGTGGCCGGGGGTGGCGTCGGTGCTGCGGCGGGGGCCGGGGCAGCGCGGAGGAACCCGCCCGGCGCGGGAGGCAGATGGGCCGGGATGCAGCCGCAGCCCTCGCCGTGAGAGCAGGGGGCCTCGCCGCCGCCTTCCCCGGAGCGTGAGGCAGCGAGGAGGGGCGGCCAGAGGACAGAGACCTTTGCCGGGATGGGACGCGACGCCGCCGTGAGTCCCTAGCTCGCTCTCCGTGCCCCGGCCAGCCCGCAGGGCCCGCGCTGACTGACACCGCTGTGGGCGCGTCTGGATATGTTCCCTTCCCAACCGGGCGCTTTCTTCGATGTCGTGAAGCTGCGTGGGAAATAACCCGGTTCCCAGCGGGGTCGGGAGCGTGCCGCCGTCCTCCCCGGCGGGGGAGATGCCTCGGGGCTGGGAGGCAGAGCCAGGCGCTTCCCCCGTGTCCGCTGAGCGCTGCCGGCTCCCCAGGCATGAAGGCGGGCGGCTGTAATGGAGTAAGAGCGAAGACGGCTCCTCTCATCTGCCATTTGCCCTTCCAGACGGGATTGTAAACCGAGAGAGTTAAGGAAGGCTGTGCGAAAGCAGGAGGAATTTCCTCTCTTCGGGGTTTGGCTTTTTATTTTTTTTTTACCCCCCTTTTTTTTTCTCCTGCCGGCTCGAACCGTGGCTTGCCCAGGTATGCCTGCCTCACTGCAGCACCTTGTGCTGGTGCTCCTGCTCTCCAGTGCCACCCTGCTGCTCGGCACTGCGGCTGGTGAGTAGCCACTGGGTGGAACGAACTGGCCATTTTGGCAGCGGGAAGGGGGTGGGGTCCGCTGGTATTTGGGCACATCTGTGCCTCCTTACAAAGTGGTGTGCATCTATTTCAGCGGCGAAGCCTGATAAAAGTTTTGAAATCCTGATACGTTAAGTGTCTCGGGGAATAAAATCTGCTTTATTGTGTAAATGAGCTCGACCTGCACTCAGTAAGAATGCTTTGCTTAGATCTGCATCTCTTGTCTAGTAACTTACTTCAGTTTTGGAAATATATATAATCTTTTTGTTTTGCATACCTCGCCCTTTGTAAGGTAATGCAGGAATTTTTAATATATATTTTAATCGTCGGCAGAGCTGTGTCTGTTTTGCTGTGGGATCTTCGGGCACAGCCATTTTTAATTTTATCAGCATCGGTGCTTCTCGGGGCCTTACACATGTGCTGTAGTTTTATAACAGAATTACTGTAATGTGTATTTTTTTTTTCCTTGGAGAGATCTGAAGCAAATATGGAGCTATTTCTTTTGTCACTTCTGATTATAGAACACAAAAAACCAGTTAAGGAATGTTGAAAGATCTTGAAGAGTACTGGTTTTTATAACAAGAAGTTGGAAGCAGAAATGCTAAGAGCATCCTTACTTATATATTTGGACACTCTAGTCCTATTTTTAATTGTGTTTGGAAGCTCAGAGTTGAATATGCAGGGTGTTGGAAGAGAGATGTGTGTTGGTCTGGCATCCTTTGCTTTTCTGTCACGGTGACAGATTAGCATGTTGGAGCCTTCGAGTGTAACCCAGCTTTGTTAGGCAGGAATACCAATTGTTCTTGCACTATGCATTTTCCAGCACTTTTGGAAGACTCCTACGACTTTTCTGTCGTTTTACTGATCGGGATCCAATCTGCAGTACTTGCTTTTCTTCTTGTTATTTTGTAATCTGCTGGGTATAGTTCCTAAGCGAATCTTCGTAGGAAAATTGATGAATCTTGCTGAGATGACCCAAAAAGCTGGTGGTAGTTTCCATGTTATATTTCAGTGAGGTCTTAAAATTAATTTGTCAAAGTCGAAGACACTTGGTATAATTATTAGGAAAATCCTGTAAATGACACGTGTTTAGGCAGTTTCCCTACCGTTCTGACTGGATAGTCCCTGATTTTCTTGCTTCTGCTTACTAAGAGGTCTCTTTCAGGAAGATTCATAAATGAAAAGCTTAATGTTCCCTATATCATCCTGACCTTTGACTGCCATTATTTTAGATGGTTGTCTGCAGCGTCTCTCTGTGGTCGTTTCTGAGGAGTGTTTTTGGTTTTTTCCCCTCTTTTTTTTTTTCCTGGGAGAAGGGACTTCTGAAGGTCAAAAATCTTGATATTAAAGCACATATGGATCAGGAATGCCCAGCATCTTAACTTTTATTTCAAATATTTTTTTTTAAAAAGCATAGGCTTTTTTTTGCCTTTGTGAAAACTTCGGTGAGTTGGTAATTTCTGTGCCCCGATGAAAAAGGGTTACTGAAGGAGCAAGTACAGATTTGTAGGAGGCCAAGGGCTGGGCAGGTGCTGTAAGAGCCCATTTGCACGGTTTACCCAATTCACTTCAATTCTGACCTGGCAACAGCATTCCCACTATTTCAGTTCTGCCTTGTTAAAGGGGCATTAACGATGCCAGCTTGGTTGGTTGTTTTGTGAATAGGAACCTATTTTCCCATTGTGATTTATTTCTTAAACGTAAAATTTTAGCAATTCACATTTTAAACAAACTTGGTCTTAACCCTCTGTAAAAGTAATTACATGGATGATTTGAGCTTTAGTTAAAGAAGCTAATGGTTGATTTTTAAGTTTACACTGCATTTCAGAAAAAAATGTCTATACATGGGGAAGCTACACTAATGTGTAATTCTGCCCTTTTATGTTCATGAAAGAGCCAACACTCTTTCTTCTCTTCCCCTCCCCCAAAGTATGAACTGTACGCTCCCATCAGAGTCAAAATGCTGCCTTTGTAGCTTTGAAACCCCTATTAATTCTTTCTTCTGATTAGTGAACAGATACTATATCTCAGCAGTGTATAGAATTGAGTGCCTATAAATGCAAAATTGTGACATCAGAAGGAAAGTATTTTGATAACAGGTTTTTAAGTTTCTGTCTGGAGGAGAATATCCGGACCTCTCTGGGGTGAGCTCCACAAAGATCTGGGCTTAGTATGGACAGGAAAGGGAAGATAAAAAGATGAATAAAGAAGATGACAAAAAAATCTTACCGTGGGGCTGTAGGTGATAGTTCCACTCATAATCTGGAATATGAATGAAAAAAGAATGTGGTTCTTCCTTCGCCTTTGCAATTGAAGATATAATAAAGAACTAGCTCTAGATTCACAAATAATTGCTGATTTTTAAGAGGAAAATATTACTGGCTTCCTCCATAAAATGCAGATCTTAACAGTTATCTGCTAAGTCTGTGTTTAATGTATTAGTCCTTGTAAAGAGAAATGCTACAGTGAGGACATTTTACTGACAGTAGTTCTTGGGCAGAGGTTTAAAAAGCAGTGTTGGACAAAAATGGTTTGTGACACTGTTCTTTATTTCTCAAATTATTTGAAATATCTATTTCTAAATCATTTGTTGAGAACTATGAGACATGTTTATATGACTTTATATTGTAGAGGATTCTGGTGTGTTAATCATGAGGGTTGGTGCCTGAAGAGGTGATTGGTGAACCTTTGAGCTGTTCCCCAGTATTGTGAAAGAATTTTGTTTGGGTGTTCGTATGGACCAGATATTAAAGATACAATCTTTCCTCATTTCACTTGCTTACGTTCTGTGATATGCAATACTGAACCACTTTTTCTTCTGCATGCATGTCCAGGGTAGACAGCATTCCATTGTCTAGTGTGTAAATTATTTGCAGAAAGTGTAAGCTGAAAATTAAAGCAAACAGTATATTCTTTTATCTTTGGGAATATTTTTGTATTCTTTATGTGGTTCAATAGGGTTGCAAAAATTAAAGTGTGAAAGGAATTGGATAGAGATTGAAATTTTTTTTCATGGTAATTTTAATTTTTAATTAAAATGAGTGAACTGAAGCATCTTTATCTAATTCTGTCTTGCTGGTTAAAGTTACTTAAGTATCTCAACATAATTTATTTGAAATATGAATTGGGTGACACAAGGAAGAGTCTCCTTTGGATATTCAGCTCAGTTCTTCTAATTCAGTGTTTCGAATTAGTGACTGACTCTGTGTATCGTGCATATTAATGTAGGGTTTTTTTAAACTTATCTGCACCCCAATTTCTACTTGTTTACTAGAGCTGCACTCATTGTTTATAGTTTATTCAAATGTAACCTAAAAAGTCAGTTTATTTTTCTGTTTGTGTTGGGAGCTGTCTCAGAGATCTTAACCTAGGAGACGGAAGCCAGGCTGTTGGCTTGAGGAGCACACTGGTATGCCTGATGGATAACCACAGCACCAGAGCAGCCTGGATGCCAGGCTGGGGCTACAGGCTGTCTGCTTCTGTAAGGAAATAGTGTAGCTGTGAAAGCCCAAGGTTCTGCACAGAGCCATTCACCCTGCTGGGAGGAACCTTTTTTCCATTAGGTAAATCAGCCTGTATGAATCTCTGTGGTATTTCAACTTAGGTGCTTCCAGTTTCCAAGCAAACGTCACTACTTGGATACTGCACTCTGCAGTGCAGGCACCGCCTGTGAGGAAATGGAAGCTGTGCTCATCTGGTGGCCAAGGAGCCCAAATTTCAAGCCCTGAGACATTACACAGATACCTTGCTTCAGTGTGAATGGTTTTACTCTCGAAGGAACCATGTAGAAGAAAGAGGTTGGCTCAATGGTCTGCCTATCCTTTTTTGATTAAGGCAGGCCAACCTCACTTCACCCTGTAAAAAGAGGAAAGCATAACAGTATTTCTTAAAATTATTCTTCCAGTGAAGTTTGTTGAAGTGGCTATTTCGATGGCATCTCCCTAGCACTTATTACAAATTTCTGTAAAAAAATTTGTTGACTTCTACATTGTTTTTCCCCTTCCTTTTTATATTTCATTAAGTATTTCTCAGTAGTTTGTATAGTTAATGGCATTGTTTCCTTGGCAGATCCCATCTTCTTCTGCCTTTCTCACCTGAGAGACAAGAAAGTTATATTGGGATCTTCAGAAATGTTTTATTCCTAACAACTGGAGCTGCATTGTGTTTGGACTCAGTCTGGCTGTGCTATGAATATGTGCTGTCATTTTCTGGGCAGAATCTAACTTTATAGCCAGGGCTGTGAGCTGAGTGTAAAGTTTCATTTGGAACAAAATGTTTATGCTCTGGATAAAACAGGCTGGGTGATGATTTAGGTTGGGTCGGACTGGAATCTGTGCATAGCTTACAGGCAGTAGCTATTAATTTTAC
Source organism: Eopsaltria australis (assembly GCA_034509425.1). Taxonomy (NCBI): domain Eukaryota; kingdom Metazoa; phylum Chordata; class Aves; order Passeriformes; family Petroicidae; genus Eopsaltria; species Eopsaltria australis. The sequence goes on from JAVTVJ010000030.1 coordinate 3,109,985, forward strand.
TAAGATTGTAGACTTAGTGGAGCTTCTCATTGCTTGATTTTGAATTTAAGAATAAGTGAAATACAGGAACTGTTCCCCAGAAGACTAACATTTCAGTATGCAAACTGATTTTCTGCAGTGTGGGTTATGGTGTTTTGTCCTGGGTTTTTTTTGGTTGGTTGTTTTTTTACTTATTTGTGATTTTTGGTGGTGTGGTGTTTTTTGGTGGTTTGGTGTTTTTTCCCCTCTTTTTTTTTTTTTCTCTGAAGCATAAATTCATGGAAACATAAGGCTGGAAGTGATTTCTCTGTTTTCTCCATGATCTGGTTGTGTAAGTACAGATAATAATGTCTGTCTAACATCTCTAAAATCTCCAGTGAAGAGGGATTTCACAGCCTGTCTAGGTAGTCTGGCCTGTTACAGTGCTTAATTACCATGTTTTTCATAATGCAATAGCACCAGATTTTTTTTGCCTCTTTTGTGATGTGAGATTGTTTAAGATATGCCTTAATTAATATGTGGCAATCCACGTGAAAATGTAGTGTGGAGTACACACACACACAGACAATTGCCAGGGAATATCAGTTTAGATAAGTTCCCGTGGTGAAGCTTAGTGTCCTGAGCTTGGCTACAGGAATTTGTGATGGAAACTTTGAGTTGACCAACAATGCTCTAAAATGCAATTTTGCAGTTTTTTAAAACTTTGAAAACTGTGCCCTTCCCAAAATTGCGATTTCTGATGGTGCCTTCCTGACTCGAGGTGTCTGTTAATCTCTTAATTGCAGAGCTGGGAGCTGCTGAGCAGCTGAGAACCTGATAGGAGAGGTCAGTCAGGGGGTGTGGTGAGGAGGAAGAGAGGCTGGGACAGGGGAGATTTGAAAGGATGAAGGATTCAGTCTGGTTTGCTGTGGGATGAGAACCAAGGTGTATTAGACAGCCAGACAGAGATAGTGTCTGAACATTTGTCAGACTTGCTTGGAGAATGAGTGGAATGAACCTTTTGCACTGGGAAGAGACAGAAAGCATAGTTGTAGGTAGCAGTTTTGAGGATTTCTATTCTTTCTCATGAGAATGAATGAGAGACCCAGTTCATTTAGATCATGCCTTTACCCTTCTCTTTTTCCCTCAGTCTTGTAAGTTTGGAAATCACAAGCTTTAGGGTGGTGATGGCATTTTGTTTCAAGTCACTGGGATGTGTCAGTTTTGTCAGTTGCCTTCTTGAATTTGCATCAAATCATGTGTTTTGTTTTGAACTGTAAATGAGTCTACCTTTTGCATCTCTCAGTACTCTGTATTTTCTCTTTGGTTTATTATTTTTGTGAGAGAAGGAAGGAAAAACAGGCAGTATGGACACAGAAGACTGTCTTTGACATCTGTGAACCCTTCTACCTCTACCTCTCACTCCTTAATCTGCTAGCCAATTTCAACCATGTGTGAAAGATGAGAAGAGTCTCAAGAGATTAATTTACTACAGTTTTAATGAAAATCAGGAACTGAGTAGGGGAAATAGTTCCAAGGTAAAGGTTTTTCAAGGGAAAAGAGGAGCATAACTCGGCCCAGGTAATTCTCATTGCTTAAAACTGGCTGCCTGGTCAGTGCAAGGATGCAAGTGTTGGTGCATACACTGTTCTGGACTACGCACAGAATATTTTTTTTCTGTTCACTTGGCATGCTGTAGGAGATCTGGGGAGAATGAGGGATCCCTTCTGTGGGAGATGTGGGAGTTGGCTAAGAAGTGTGGGAGAAGAGTCACATTTCTAGGCAATTAATTTGCTGCTTGTGGAAGTTTCTCAGATAATGTAGAAGCCAATTTTTTGTCTTAACTTGCAAAACAATGCCCAAATAACTTTATTGAATGGCTATCACCCATTTATGAACTTCACGCTGTGTATGAGTAACTTAAATGGTATGCACTGTTTTTCACACTTCCAAAACTGGATTTCACTGACTGTCCTGTGTATACACTGTAGTTCAGATATCCCACACATCAAGCTTCCTTATGATCTTCTTTTCAACAGTGCTGTAACTCAGGCTTTTCCTGTGGTCTCTTCAAATGTTTTTTGTAATATATTATACTTGCCTCAATCTGTGAAATTAATGAAAAATAGTTTTATTATTTGTGCAAGCAGGAGTAATGGGAAGGTATGTACTGTCACCTTCTGGACTGGAGCAAGTGGCAGTGACATAGGTCATGGTACAGGGAACCTTGCATTGCCTTGCCCACCTGCCACTAACAAGTCAGTGCAGAAGCTCTCACTATTATGTCCAGCCAAAAGCTGACATTGATGCTCCTTGTTCCACTATATATCCTTTGACTATTTTGTTGTAAGCAGGATGGATGTAAGAAAATATGGGTAAGAGGCTTTTTTTTTTTTTTTTTTTTTTTTGGTGGTGGCATGACTGCAAGTATGATCGTAGGTCACGTATGCTAATGGGCTCCTTAGTTTATACATTAGAGAATGCAGCACTTAATTAATATCAAAGTGTTGGGTGTTGGCCATGTCATCTCAAGCTTGTCATTCTTGGCATGAAGTGCACTTCCCTCTGCATAAGTCACAAAGGTCAGGTTTACCTGGTGTGAGAAGCTTTAATGTAGTTCAGGGACAAGAACAACTCACTAAACATGCTCTACTGCTCTTGCTTTTGTCTTATGAGACTTCCTCAGTATGGTTTGGTTTCTGTTCAAAATAAAGCATTTTATTTCTACAACCAAAGCAGCAGATACTTGATACAAGACTCCTAGACCATCCATGTTAAAGAACCTTAATTGGATTTTTCCAAGAATTAAAGTAATCCACAATCCTTTGTTAGCTTGACAAATTTGTATCAGGAAAAATAGTGGATTGTGTTACTATTAAAGCTATTTTCTATAGTAATGATTGTGTTAAATGATCTCACAGCAGTATGCTTAGTTATCCACTGTAAAAAATACTTGCTTTTGTTAGTGATGGAGTGGTTCTGTTGTAGTTAGTTTGTTGCTGAATGTAGTTGAAAATTAGTCCTTCCTTCTGATGCTGTACTTCAGAGAGAAGTCAGTAAAACTGATTTCATTGGGAGGCCTAGTGTTCCTATACCTTCCAAGCTGCAAAAATCATGGTGTGGATATATTTTATGCAAAAGAGTATGTGCTGTATGTTGTGAATTTTTGTCAGTCTTTTTATTTAAAACCTAAACACTAGAAATTCTTTTTCTGTATTTATTTGCAAAGAAGGGACTTAGCTGAAAATTTAGATTTTTAAAAATCATTACCAGTTCTTAAATATAAATTTTTATTGTATTTACTTGCCTGAGATATGTATGGTATGTAAAACAAATATAGTAAGGTGAAGAAAACTAAGGTTGTAGTAGGAAAATTGTAGCACTCATGTTTTTAGTTAGTGGCACTGCCATATATATGCAAAGCAGGCACTTAGCCCAAGAAGAAGCTTTCTGTATTAAAATAATTTCAGTTGCAATCGGAGAAGGATAAAAGGAACCCTGTAATGAAGTCTGTCTGGATGCCACCACGGTGTTGCTTTCTTATGTTTGCATGTTTGAAGTTCTTTTCCTTTATTTCTGGCTGTAATGGCCCAGGCCAGGGAGCTGCAGCCGGAGCAGCTGCCACGACCGAAATACCCGGCCAGGCCTGGGCTGTGCAGCTGTAACAGGAGCCCAGGGCACACGCTCCTGCCTCCCTGCCATTGGAGAAGGACTCGGCTGAGAAGTGGAAGAACTCGTTCCAGCCTTCTGTGCTATTCTTACTCGGCTCTGCAGGCAGGCATGAATGACTCAGTGAATTTAAATGAGTGAAAAAAGATGTGGAAACGGAGGATAAATCATTCTTCGTGCCCACTGCAGCAGTATTTGGATCTCTGTAAACTTTTTCTTTGTATAGAATAGATGAAAATTACCAATTCTAACGTCTATGACATTGATAGAATGAAGATGAATTGTAAAACATATGTGTATACGTGTTTCTGTGTCTGTATGTATCCTTATGTACTCACTATTTTACCAAAATTCCAGCCTACCAGTATGCTCCACTGCTAAAACCTAATATTTTAATATTGGCAAATTTAGTGTTTGCATGGTGTTCTTAATTTCCAAAAAGTCCGTATAAATGGCTTATTTTGCATGATGGGTAAACTTTACACTTATTAATTACATCCAGATTCTATCAGGACCTGTTAAATAATTTCTTTTTTAGTTATGCTAGGATGAATCTGACCTAATTAAATTTTAGTTAAATTTAATCTGTAGTAGTTAATGCTGTTACAGCAGAACACAATTACTTGGTCAGTTGTTTTGCATTGTTTAGCCAAGAATTTTAAATCTAGTAAATATTTTTCCTGATTTTTTCCATACAGACTTAGAAATATCTAAAGTGGCAAACAGAGAGACTTTCTTTGCTTTTATTGTTTCCTGTCGGAGAAGTAGTACCATTAAGGAAACTGTCAGCAAATTTAGCTTCTCTTTTTTTAAGAAATAATGGAATACAATGTTTGTGTGCAAAACAAATGACCCCCTAATTATTATTTTACTAATATGTATGTAGACTATATAGCTACTTAAAATTGAAGGTATGGCCTTGGGGCACAGGAATACACAGTCCAAATATGACATCACATAGTATATTTATTTTAAAAATGGGGGGGGGTGTGTTTAAAGGAAGACTAGTGATACAGTAATAATATAATAACTCAAACAACTTTGTGGTTTCACTTTGAGAATGTAAGGATATTTTCTTCTCACTTTCCAATGTGCAGGGGAAAAAATCAGTGAGATCCTAAGACACTTGAAGGATAAGTGGTGCCATAATATATGAGACTGGTAAGAATATTCTGAGCAGGAGTCACTTGACTGAGGAAATCTAGAGACATTTAGGAGGGAATGTGCTGAAAGGGATGTTGAATTGAGTTCTGTTGAGGAATGGAAGAGTTAGATGTGGAAACAGCTATTCAGATGTTATGTACTTGAAGCAGTCATCATAAGAAAGTCTTTCATTGTGTAGAAGTGAAGGTCTGCAGAAGGAAGCAAATATTGTCAAAGTGATATCATGGCCAGCAACTTCATTTTCTTAACAGGTTTTGGAGGAGTGGGAGAAGGGTTAGTAACAAAAGAGCTGAGCTGGGAACATAATAAGGCATGCAAAAAACTAAAGTGTGGGCTTTTAACATAGTATAAACAAAACTGGGAACAAAGTTGGTGATCCAGTAACAAGGGAAGAAGATAGGTAGGGGAAAAAAAAGCTCTGCAGTTAGTTAAGGCTCCCATTAAACACTGGGGGACCCATTGTGAAGAAGAGTGAATTGTGCCGTAGCATACAGGGCAATGTGCATTGTCCTCTTATTTCTGTATTCCCAGTTTCAGAATGAAGCTTGCACTAGCTAAGTGAGAAAGCATCTGAAATTGCCAGTAATCCAGAATGTGCCCTAGTATTCTGTCTGAACTGTACTGTGTGTAGCCAATACTCATGATAATAGCAACAGGTTTTTGTTTGAACTGTAGAGAAACAGATGAAAACCAGAATTTTAACTTTTAAAAAACATTTTAACAAAGTTTTTATGTGGCACATAATGCAGAACTTTACAGAGCATGTTTTTACGGAGAGCCTGCATAATCCACAGTTTTACTTGCTGAAATAAGAATTTGCTTAAAATCTCAGCCCTTTTTATGACTTTGCCTCTTTGGTTATGATTAATTTTCCATAAATTTGTTGTTATATATTCTTGAAAATCAGTACTTAATTTAAGTGATTGAATTGCTTTGGAGTTTTACATACTGTACCTATGTTTTAGTGTTGCTTTCCTATGGCAAGATGAGGTATGGCTTCTCTTTGGTGCTGGTTTCATGCATTTGTTGTGCATGTGGTATCTTTTCTGCCAAGTTGAAATCTTAAAATGTAGTTAAATCCATAGTTTTCAGACATCAGAATTCAACATACATTTAACAACACTGTTGTATATCACTTCCAGTCTTCCTGCAATATGTTCATGTATATAATGCAAAAGAAAAACCCAAAGGCATCAACAGCCTTTAGAAGGCTTCTAATTGAAGATAAATCAAGATAATTCTAAATACTGAACTTTTTTACTGTATCACCTAGCTTGTCTTCTGTATCTGATTACTGAGGGGAAAATGAACATTTATGTGAATGTTCTGTATTTAAATGGAAATTTAAGTAAGTCACTTTTCCCTTTCTGTGCTGATGTGATGCCAGTTCTGAGCCTCTCATTGTTGCTTTTTTCATGTTTTTGTGTTCATGCTATAAGCTTAAACCCAGAATCACTTTGGGACAATGAAATAAAATACAGTTATATTCTATTTTCAGATGCTTATTATGCAAGATGCTGGTGTAATCCCACAAGCCTTTTTAGTATTCCCGTGTTCTGAATACTTTATTAACTTGTACATATTTATAGTTAGTTCTTTGAACTTGACAGAGGTTTTGGAGATCAGGCATTTTAGTGAGACTGCCAGGAAACACTGAGAAGTAAGCCTATTGCAATATCCTGGCTTCTCCAGATAAAACTAGACATCCTGGCTGGATGTTTACCAGTGTTATTACAGAAGAAGGTATTTGTGTCTTGATTCTTTCCTAGATTTGTCCATCCTTCTCCACCCTCAGTTTTGTTTTTCTTTTTAGGATGGTTAGAATAAGCATGTAATGAATTTACCTTTATGTTACCGACATGTGCTTTCAACATGTAACTGCAACCGAATAGTTTAAAATCTGGGAATACCACAAACAAACAGTTATTACATTTGGCTGAAATATTTAATAGCACAGGAGGATGACGTATGTGATGGAATCTGATAGTAAATTCCTTTGTGGCAATTACATAAAGCAGTTAGTTTCAGTGCTTAATTGATAACACTGGGGCTTGCTTCACTTCCGCGAGGTGTGGGAATATGAGGTGCAGAGGTAACTGCATTCCATCAAGTCTCAGTCTAGACAGGCACGAGAGCATCATTCATCCTGCAGCAAACAAGGAAGGCTAATCACCTTCTTAAAAGTGACCTTGCAGCTGAAGAATGTGCTGTGGTGGGCACACAGAAAGGCAAGTAGAGAGCTCAGTCCTGGAGTTAAGGGTCTCACCTGAAAGGATGCGATCTGAATTGCAGAATGCTGGTTCCTTCTCATTTCATAGGGCTGGTGGTTTTTGAAAGAAATGGCTTAATGAATTGCTGTACAGTTAATTGTATTTGATTGATGGAAAAATTCATTGTCTCGTTGAGGTGGGAGGAAGTTTGAAGTACACTTTTATAGCAATAAGTATTAGGAAGCACTAGGAGAAACTCAGCTCCCTTTAAGTGAAGAGTAATGGAGTGAGCTTTGACTTTTTCAAACAGCGTTTACAGGAAAAGGGCTTTTTTATTGTATTTTATTTTATGAAAGTGGGTGGTGTCTACTTCTAAGACATAGCAAAATTAAGAGGTGAGTGTGATGTAGCACAGAGTGAACCCTGTTTAAATATTTCTGCTGGATTTGGTAGCCTTATCTCTACATAGGCACTACTGGAGTTAGTTGAAGAGGACTTAGGAGTGGAAAAATGTGGGAGCTATTGAGGTAAGTGTGAAAAGTTATTTTCAAGTTTTCTTGGTTATGTGAGGACAAACAGTTAATAGGAGATGCCTCTAATAGCACAGGAGGCACAAAGAGTGCCATGCAGTTTGGGGATAAATGTTAAGATCTCTTAACAAAGAGGTGTAAAGGAAGCAGATGAGTTCAGATGGAAACTAATTTGCCAACTGCTGTGCTTTGATTGACTCTGTGCATGCTCCCAACCTGCAGATAGCTCTTGGAAAGAAGTTGTGAGCATGCAGATGCTGAGTTGCTGTAGGGTAAATTAAGTAAATTACCACTGTAATTTCATATTTTATATTATCTGACTTTGTGGACATCCTCCCTTGTCAGTTGTTCTGCTTGAGCAGGAGATTATAATCCTGCAGATTAAGATCCAAGTGGGGCATTTAAAGAAGGGAAGATGCAAATGTATTTAGCATAGAATGAGCACGGTTCTGTAGCTTTGTTTTCACTCAAAATTACCTAAAAACAGAGCATTATAAATAAACATGAAATTAGTCATATAAACCCCTAAACTATCATTTTACCAACTATCTGACATTAATTCAGATGCTTTGTGCATAACTGTGACAGTTTTTATAAAGTGGTTTTCTCTGCAGGGTATTTGCCTCATTTGGTGAAAAAGGGGTAATTTCAAGATCTTGCTGAGAATGAACTTTCACAGTTGCACACTCTCCTGCTTCTCTCTTCCCCTTGGATGTTGTATCCCCCAGTTCAGGGGTGGTTCTTTATGTGTGCTTCTTTCTTGCTTAAATTTCACTTACTGCCCTTATTTCAGTCATCGTAGAAAGACATTTTTATTTCCACTTGAACATTGCTGTTTTATGCATTTCTTCTCTTTAATGAAAAGAAACGAGTTGTATCATGTTACTAAAAAGAGATCTTTGATAAGTGCTCAGATCAACTGGGATGCATAAAGGAAGTGCAAGAGACTGAAGTTTATTCTTCCCTAGAGGAATGCTTAGCTTCTCTGACTCTTCTGGTATGCTTTCAAAAAGTAAGGCTCCTTTACTTTTCTACTTTTATTGTCTTACAGAACACAAACACTGAGGCTGTTAATTGGCAGATCTACTGTGCATGTATGATTTGTTCTGGGGGAGATGCAGTGGGGTGAGATTAGAGGCAGTGTAGGACAGTCATTGCCTACCTAAACTTGGCTCAGTATAAGCCCACAAGAGGTGGCTCATCTACTAAACTTCTTTTAAACATGCATGAGCTTGAGTGAGTAATTAAGGAAGTGATTTCAGATATATATTTAAATAATGCTTTCAGAAGAATCATAAGAAGCTTTGGTTAAGATCTGGGGAGAGGGGGCAGTTCAGGTAAAAATGTGTGAAGGGCTGTTCTAGTCCTTGGGAAATACACAGGTTCCATGCCACAGATTTCCAAACTATTTCTCCTATGGTGCATTTTATTAAAAAGTTCCAGGACTTTTGGAAGGCAAGCTGGTAATATAATTTGTCACTGCGTAGACAAAAACCAAAATTATTCTCAGTGTTGTCAACTCCTGTGTGGCAGGGGAAGGTGGGTGTGACAGTTCAAAAAGAAAATGATTGTGCTCTCTTGGAGATCTGTATCTAGTTATTAGTGTGATAGCGGATACCTTGTAGTTCTGCTAGATTTATTTTGAATTCTCATCTTTGTGTTTGGAATTGTATTGTGCAAGACTGATGAGATCAGTCTTTGGAAGTTGGCTTGGAACTGCTGTAGCCTTTGCTTGCTCTGCCCTTCCTATCCTTCCGGTTTTTATTCACCAAATGTATACAAATGTGAACACAAATACTGTCTTCATCTCAAATGTCTCCATCCGAGGACAAAGACAGAGTTCCTTTCTCATGCCCCATACTTGGCATATGGTAGCATTTATCTAGTTCTGTTAAGGACTGCAGAAGTCTTGTTCTAGTAGAAGACTTGCTCTAGCATATGACAATAAACTTAGCTTTAAAAGAAACAGAATTAAATGAAAGTCAGAGTTAACTAGGATTTCGGCAACAGTACTCCAAGAGAGAAGCTCTTGAAGTCCTCTTCAGCAATCCACCAAATATCTGCTTTTGGCCATCAGGAGCTGACAATTCATACAGTGCTGTCTATCTCTACAGATTCCTGTACTTGAGTTTAATTGTCCCAAGTGCAAATGATCACACCAAGTAGCAGTGCTCAAGCAGCACAATCAGAGTCTGTTTGTGTGAGGTCTGCATCCCCTTTTACACTTGTACACCAGCAGCTTAAATCTGGATCCCCTGGCTGGCCTCAAGGCCCTACCTAATTCAGGCTTGCTATTTCTGTGTGGAACAGAAATAGATGCACTCAAAGGTAAAGTTGCCTGCTGCCCTTCAGGGCAGAAGTTGGTTTGGAAGCAGTATTTGGCTTTTGCTTTGAACCTGTGACAGTATTGAAGACAGTGCATGGTTGCAAGCTGCAAGCCCAGATATTTTGTAAAAGCAGCTGAGAGAAGAGGAAATAGTAGTTACGGCTGCTGTGTAAGATGAAGAAAGGAAACGGGAGCCTCCCTTAAGTGCAGCCACTAAGAAGGATAGTTAAAAATAGCTGCTTTTCCCCTCTAAACAATTGTCTAAGTTGCCATAAATCTTGTTTTTTCTTGGGACGTGGAGACAAGTCTCATTCCCTGGGTGTTCTGTTCTGAAACACCAATTGCGTTTTGAGAACTTGCTCTGTGCACATTGATTATTGCAGTACAGATGTTTAAAAGGAAAAAAACAAACACTGAGGCCCAGCTGTGATTATAATGAGCAAAAACATGACAGTACTTTAAAGATGTAGGCAGTGGATGCGGGCAGGACCACAATGAGATGAAATGTCTTGGTGTTACTTAGTGTGCCACCAGCAAAGAGGAGCAGATACCTGGTTTGCTGCCTCTGAGTGCATTGTCATCCACTTCACCATCATTTCATAACAATCCCAAACTGATGAGTTTTTTGAGATATCTCATGGCAGAAAACTGGTTGTGGTAGCTTTGTACTAAGTAAAGCTGCTCTCACAGAGAAAAGTTAAGAGAAGTGGCAGCTTTATTGCAAAACATTACAACTATCAGAGACACCAGTTTTAAAAGGAAATTTTGGTTTTGGAAGGTTTAGAAATTCATTTAGTACTTTCTTACCAATGTTAACTGCTGTTTCAGTTCTATACAAAAAGTTCAAAAGGAAAAACACTGTCATTTCAAATATCTTTTGGAGTGTTTTACTTTGCGTCTTACCCTACTGCTGTTTGAATTCTGATTAGTTAAACTGATTTTTTTATAATCATTCCCAACACCTACATTTCTTCAACTTGTTATGCCAAGAAGGCCACAGATTCCAAATGTCTGTAGTTTTGTATCATCCACTTGTGCTCTTTGTCTTTTTGATTGAGCTGCTTCTGAGATGTTTAATAAAACAACTAAGAAACAGATGACTAAAGAGGTGGTGTGTACAATTTCCCAACTATTTAAATATATTTTAATGATTCAGTGAAAAGTGTTTATTTGGTAGACTCATGGTGGATGTTCCTTATTTTAGATGAAAGTGAATTTCTAATCTTAAGCTGCATCTAAATTAGCAGTTCCAAGTGTCTGTACTCTGACATGCTTTTGCTGCTTTTCTTAGAAGCAGCAGGAAACTAGAATGTTCCCTATGTAACTTACTTTCTTCCTTTTCTTTTGACAGTGACTATAGTTGGGGTTTTATATTGCGAGAAAAAACAAATCATAGAGACATGAGCACATTACTAGAATTTCATTACTTCTGTTTCCTTTTTTTTTCATATTTGTGTATTTCCTTTGGGTTTTTTCACTTTTTTTTCTCTTCTGCCAGTGTTCTTCAAGTGCCTGTTCTGCCTGTGTAGAAGAGAGAAGACGTAATTTGAGCCTTAGCATGATCCAGTTATGTTGCTGGAATGCCTTGGTATCTAATACTAATACATTATTATGAGTCCTGCTTTCTCTGTAGATACCAAGAAACTCCTAGACCCAAAGCACATTTAAATGAACATATGAAACCCTAAGAGTATTTTCTTTTAACCTTCTCTGAAGCTATTAATTTTTCACATCTCAGATAGTAAGTTTAGTATGTGAGGGAGTCCAGTGGGCTACTGTCTGAGAATCAATAAAAGCAGATTATGTGGATTACTCAGATATTGCCAACTTCTCAGTGCAGTTTGGTAAATTTTAATATCCACATACTATAGTGAAAGTTTAATGTAGTTGTGGCTATTTTTTTCTTGTAATCATCTGATTTCCAATCCCTTCCTATTTGTAACAGCTATTATTTTTGCTAATGGTGAGCCTTGTAATATTTCTTAAGGCTTTTTGTGTGTGAGAGAGAGTAAACTCAGGATGATTGTGGTCTTAATTAAAATTATTGGCTTAGGAATTAAGAGACAACATTTTAAGTCATCTTTGGACAGTTGAAACGTTGAGCATCTAAATTCCAAAATGAGCAATGTAGTGTTATTAGATTCTTGAATTAAAATGCTCTAGTTGCCAAACCTTACATTATGGCCAAATGAAGAGTATTATGAAAGTGGACATGGACACTGAGCTATAGTTTCTTTACTGTGGAAGAAGCATTCTAACTACGTGCAGATTTCAAACTATAATGAAAAAGTACAGTAGAATTAAAAGTAACTCAGTCTGTTCTGGCATACAGATGAATGTATGGCAGAGTATTGGTTAATAGATGAAAAGATAAGACATCTCTAACAGAAAAGGTTATTTCAATGATTTATGATTTGGAAGCACATAAAAATTTAGTGAGGTATGAGAACGCTGATAGCATAATTGGAGATTAACTTTTTTCTGTCTTGATTTTCCCCTGTGACTTAATGGCTGAAGCACCAGCTAGGCACTAGGCCAGTGTGAAGAATGAATGCTCTTCAGAGGGGCCATGGAATAAAGATCTGTTTAAGCATGTGGGAAAAAACCAAACATATTTGAGTTAGTCACCAGAAAAGATTGGACAGAGAGGAATTGTTCTTTGCTTAAAGTCTTTGTAGATTTCTTAGTAAATAAACTAAAGAGTAGATTTTTGATGATGACACATGCACACAGTTTGTGCGTGATTATCTGTCTCTGCCATAGTATGAACATGTTCCTTCTTTCAGGTCTGTAGTATATAGTCTTGTTGGTACTAAACAGGAATCTGCAGTGAACCAATTAAAAATACGTGGTAACTTACCATTTTTATTTGTTGATGTAATTCTCTAAATACTACGGCATACAAATATGCAGTCTTGCAACCAGATACCCTGGTGAGAGCTTTCTACTGTAAGGTTATAGAAGAAATTAATTTAAAAAGAAAAAAAAACAACCCAGCCACAAACTCAGAACTTCATATAGTGAAAACAAAATGTTATGAAAAAGATCTCTTGTTGTATGCTTTGAACTGAGCAGTTTATTTGCTACTGTTTGCTACAATAATATTTCTCTCCTAAGCACAACATTGTGACCAGAATCATAGAATAAATGCCAGGGACCTAGAGGGTGAGCAGGGGAAGGGGAAGAATAAAAAGCTTCATCTACAAAGCAGTGTTGCTCTTTATTGGAGACCACAAGAATTTCCAGTCTTTCTTTTCTCTGTTTCAGCTGCATCTTCTCCCTGGCTTTTGGTCTTTTCATTTCGTTTTGACCTGCTTTGCTTTTGTCTGCTTTTCTGAGCAGTGGCACCACTGCTGCTTTCTCCACTGACCTGTGTTCTGTCTTTTCATCGTTTTTCACATACCAGCTTCCTTTATATTTTTCGGGGTTTTTTTTCTATTTTGTGTGTTTCCCTGGCAAGAGCAAGATTAGAAGACAGAGTCATCTTTTAGTTCCAGCTTTAGCAGAGTAGCTGCTTGAGGAGCTGAAGTTCACCTCAGCTATTCGTAAAGCAGCAGATTTTTCCCTGCCTATGGAAGCAGCATGTGCAACAATCCCATGTCCTAGGGAGACTGTAGAGCATGTCCAGTGCTGCTGGTCTGTGAAAAATTGAGTTTCCAAACTAACAACTTCTTCTGAAGTTTTTCAGAGGCCTATAATTTTGGTACTTTGTCAAGAAAATGAGCAATCCTCTCTCTGTTCCCCTTCTACTTCCCCACAAGAAAAAAAAAAGCTCACCACAAACCAACCAGGAGCCACACCCTTGGTATGAGGCAGCCTGTCTGCCACAGCTTAAATTCAGCTTCTTCCACTTTTAGAATCCGTCAACAGAATACTTTAAAAAAGTATTTTAATATGGACTTCACAACCTATTTTTTCTAGTCTTACTGCAGGCATGACAACATTGTTTTAACAGAGTCTGTTTTTAAATTCTAAGTAAAAAAGGAGAAAATTGCATTCTGTATGAAATCTGAGTGACCTCACTGATAGTTTGGCAAATGTCTTAAGCAACTGAAAATGGAGTTCTTCTAAGATGTGTCAGGTGCTTAATTACAGGCAGAATTCCAGGCTGGGTTATAATAAATGTAATTATTCTCTTCCCTCTCAATTTAAAGTAAGTAAATATAAATAATGTCAACCCAACTGTCCCTCAGTGGTGTCCTCAATTGGCTAACATTGAAAAGATGGCTAACAATGCAATTAGTTTTTAGAAGAGGTCGTGAAACTTGAATTTCAGGCTATGTATATGAACATACTGAGGTGAAATAATGTGAAGATAAACTAGAACAGGAGTACTTGTGGTGGTCAGTTTAACAAAACCGAATTATGATAAAAAGCTAATGACAAAACAGACCTAGTGTGTTAATGCAAATATTTGTAACCTATTTGCCCTGAATTACCATTGTCTTCCACTGTTTGCAATTCTGATGAAAACTTTCCTTCTGCTTGAATTTGTCTTGTAACATTATTAACAAATATAAAAAAAAAATCAATGCAGTACTGAGTAATTTAATGGAGTTCGCTTGGAGAAATCTGTAACTACTAGCAAAGATTTTTGAAAAAGACAGGCAAGCACTCCATTATCTAATACTGGAGAATTGACATCACTGCTATTGTGCATCTTGTTCCCACTCCTGGTGCTTCTCAAACAAGCTACCGTCTGTGGAGGACAGTATTCTAGTGACTGCTCAAGCTTCTTTTCTGCTCTGTAAGCAGAAGAATGTGTATTCAGGTGAGTGTTTTTAATGGATCTATTCACAAGAGCATGAAACTTCTCAGAGCTGCACATGCTTCAGTTTTTACAATCAGGCTTTTGAATAACAAAACCTTATATCCCAGTGGAGAGAAGTTTTTGTGTTCTGTCTCTAGGACAGTCCCAGTGGCATAAACTGTGTGTCTGACAACTAGTTTTACATATGAGAGATTGTTTCAAAGGCCTTTATAGGAGAACTGAATGTTAGTTGAGGTCCCTCTTGTGAAGACAGCGTTGTAATGGCTGCGCAGGTGAAGGTGTGCGGCTGGCTGGTGTGGGTGAGCTGCCTTATCACACCCTCCATATTCCTGAGAGCCTGCATGAGGCACTGTAGTATTCTAATGGAGCCAGCAAGAGGTTTGATGTTTCTTAATTGACTCAAGACTGTTTTCTGTGGACATGGGATGTGTTTAATCATAAAAGGAATATGAGAGACTGGCTGAAAGGCATAGGGGGGAATCAGTGTAGAGTATCCCTTCCTTTTGTCTACTTGAAGCTTACAGCGGCTGTGATCAAGGAGTTTCCCTTCTTGGAGGGAATTTTTCATCCCCATCTTGATGAAACATACTTGGTGGTTCCTGCAGCAAGGAGAGACCTGCTCCAGGTCTGCCAGGCATTGCAGATGATAAGGCACTGGCTGTTGAGGGGATTTTGGTAAGTGCGTGTTTTGACACTCATGTTTTAAATTCCCCAATGCTGCAGTTCCAGTCACTGCTTATGATGAAATCATGTAACCAGTAAATTATTTACAGAGGCAGGGCTGCATTGGCAGAGGTGCCCTCATTGTGAAGTGAAAGCTCCCTAAAGCAATGAAACAATAGAGAGTAGAATTGGAGCAGAATTTAAATGAAGTAAAGATTTTGTGGCAGCCAGTCAGAAGGTCAGATCGGGTTTTCTGAAGTACTGGCTGGATTTGTCTCTGTAATCTGACACTGCAGCCCTGGAAGTTTGTAGAGCTTTCTGGTTTTGTTTATAAGGTGACTAAAATGTGTGTTTGTCATAGCATCTTCTAATAAGCTACTATGGCTTTGCTTATCAAGAACCTGTAAGGGATTCACGGATCCTCTTCTCAGGTATTATTAGCAAGGCTGGGGAGACAAGGTCACTTCAGTTCAAGCCTGTTGAGAAGAGTATGATGACCACTCTTACTACTGCTGAAATAGCATATTTAAAACAACAGCAACAAAACTGCACTTCTTTCCCTCTACTTCCAAACTTACTCCCACCCTCCACATCCCTGGCAAAAACCTGGCTGAGAACAGACTTGGTAGCAGATGGCAAACTCCTGTTGTGACCATCCAGCATGGACTACTCAGGCTTCCTGGGTCCATGGGGCAGAGGTAGCTGGCTGTCTTGGATGGGCTTCAGGGGGGAATTCAGCAGAAATAAGCAGCTGGATTTTAAGGGAAATTTCAGAGCACCTTACATTTCAGTTAACCTCATGAATTCTTGCTGCTTTCGAGTATTGTTACCACAAACTTGAATTTATTATCTAGTACTATCGTTACAGGCTTTAGGTTATGTCAGCACATCTTTGAAAGCAGTCTGTGGGAGGTTTTAGGTGTGTATTTGATGTTAACTCCAGGATCAAATATTAACCAACATTACAATATTTACTACTATAACTTATTTGCCTGATTTTATGGGATTTACAGTGATTATGGGTATGATACATTTTCAAAAGTTGTGTGGAACTGAGAAAAATGGGTTTTGAAGGTAGATTCTCCCCATACACACCCCCAATGGCCACTGAAGCTTGCAGACAAAGTCTCTGAATCTTTCTAAATATTGTTCATAAACAGTAATGGATATCTTGCTTTGTTTTTCTAATTCTTAACTATTCCCTGTGATTTATTATTTTGCAAGACATTATCCCTCAGGAAATGGTTTTAGAGCTAATATATACCGCTGTAAGAAAAAATATTTTTTTTTTCTGACTTGTCATGGCTCCTGTTTAAGGTAAGGCTAGAAAGTCAATTTTTGAAGAATTCTGAGTAACTTACCCCTTCATGAATGAAGTATCTGTCTGTTGTTCTTAACAGCTGCAACTGAGCAGTGTTCATTGAATATACACAGAAGTAGTGCAGCATAGCTAGAAGATACTTCCAATCCTTTCAGCAGCAGATACCCATATGGTGGGATGGACCCTGCATTTCAGTGGTTTGGAAATGTAATCTGTGTTACTGATGGTCTTGGAGCAGGTAGGACAAAGTGAAAACTAGTATGTAAGCTAGGCAGCTGGAAGCAAAGGGCACTATTCACTTGTCATTAATTTGATGGAGAATGGTGCTTGCCAGGGTCAGTGCATCAGGATTTGCAAATGGTGCTACAGTGTCACCATTCATATAACTTTTGGTTTAGTGAGCAGTTTGTTACCTTGAAAATAAGTAACCCATGAGATAATAAGTTATTCTATTCTAAAACCTTTAATATAAAATTCTAGCGGCACTTCTTTTATGTAGATAGTTTTATCAAGAAATTAATTTCTCTCTGCCTTATCCATTCCCCTGCCACCCTTCTTTTTTTCTTTTTTGTTTCAGTGCAAACAGAAGTAATTCTCTGTGGAGATGGTATTTAACGTGTTTTTAAAGATGATGTATAAATTTGTAGCTATGAATATGGAATCTGGGGTTTGCACAGCATTGCTTTTTAAGAAGTGTCTCCAATTAATAGTAGTTGAGGTTTGGTGAGTGAGTGCCCTCTGAGGTAGGGAGAGGCAGAGGGGTACTTAGAATTCTTTGCTTACTTGTGTTCTATTTGTCACATTCTGTCAAGGGCCTTCAGAAACTAGGCAGGAGACTGATGGAGCTGATGATTTAGTCATCTTCTACAGCAGCAATCCATTAGGAAATCTCTCCCAGCTTCTCTCCTGCTCCTAGCTGTGTAGTCCTTCCTCTCCCTTGCACTCATCTGGAACCCCTCATTAAGCAGCTTTAAGTCTCTAACTGGCAGAAATTTAAGCAGTGTTTTTGTGGGGCTACTGACCTAGTTTTCTGCCAGACTGGTGAGTTACAGCAGCTCGTGGGGCTCCTGCTGTGGGTCAGCTCCAACACTTTTTAAATAGTGGGAGTGTGCAGTGCTGTTGTACCCTGCTTTGAAATTTTCAATGTTTCTGGCAATTATTCTGAGAAAGAAATTTAGCTCTGCCTGCTCACTGTATTTATTCAGGAACTTAGGGCTGTTAGATGATGAAACACGATCTGTGTATGTACTTTGATTCTGTGAGTGACTGGGTTTCTTAATAGCACACATCTATATCCTGTTGTAAATGTGAATTTGAAGAGCCTGTGGCACTTTCCTCTGGTGCAGAATGATCTGTATTTCTTTTAAGGCGCTGGAGCAAGGTTTCATAGCTGGCTATGTAAACTTACCCTTTAAACATGTATCAGACTGATAACGTAGTTCACGTCTGTTGGTGAAGCAGGACTCATCTGCATAGGAGATGAATGATTGTAACAGCATGAAATATTATAATGTCACAACAACACTTCAGATGTGAAATTTGCTGTTGAATTCTGTAGGATAATACAGTATGTACTGTACAAAATGGTTTACAAGGTGTAAGCAGTTAAAAGAAATGCTTCATTATGAAAGATCCGGGTGATTAACTAGTTCAAAAGATACAAATTTTTAAGACTTGGAGAAAAATAGTGCATCTGTTGCTGTGTATTTTTCTTCTAACAGCAAATCTTTGAATTTCTTTTGGCTACAGATAGGTTCACCTGCCTTCCAAGCTGAAATATTTGCCTGCTTATCTTTCCTTATTGTAGTAACCGTTTCCGTTAAGGAGATGGAAAAGATGTTCTGAGTAATCAAACACCTTTTTGTCTTCCATTATTATCAAAGTTCATTCTCATTAAACTAATTTAAGGTCATTTTTGTTGTGATACAGTGCAGTTGCATGGTTAATCTGTCTTTATACGTCATCTGTCTTTGAAACACTCCCTCTTCCCGGTGCCTTTCCCTTATCCCAGAGGAAGACCTGAGATGTTTGCATTGGACAAGTAGTCTTAAATTTCATGAATACTTGTGTGTAAGGAAAGGCAAGTCTGATTATTTGCAACACTTGAAATTCCAAAGTCCACTGGTATTTGTCCAGGAGTGAAGTTACTCAGGGTCAGCACAAAGAAGGAAGTAACAGATTTACTGCTCAGAGATGGTTCGGAAATGTCTGTGTGCAGTAATTACTCACAGGAAGCTGTATGGGAATAGGAAGTCTGAAAAGGCCAAAATCGGCAAGTTATAAGATTTGGGGAGGATCCAGGCACCTGTGACTAGCAGGCTCATCAATGATTTTTCACTTCAGCTTGAGTCATGGTTGCCCAATAATCTGGTTTTGATTTTGGATATTTCCATGTGGATTTGTTTCTTTTTATTAAAAAAAAATCTGTTTTAAAATATATAATTAAGGTAATTTTTTCAACCTTTTGCTTGGCTTCTAGAGGTTTCTAGAGGCTTGTCAGAGATGAGTATAAAATGGTTTTCAGGAAAGAAATTACATTATTAGTAAATAATCCAATTAAATTTTAATGCAGAGAATGTATGGATGTCTGATTTCTCCAGGACAGAGAAATCAATCATTTGTAGCTACTGAAATAACAAATGTTTTTTCTGTAGTTTATTTAAAGGGATGTTCAGAGAACCTCTTTGCATATTCTATCAAAATATATGCAAATAGACTACCCAGAAGTCCATTCACTGAGCTATCAAAAATGTATTAAAGCACTTCAAAAAAATTGAACGAAGCGATCCTGAAGTGTTATCAGTAACATAGCAGATTCTTTGCATTTCTCATTTCTTGACAAATATGGAATTTCTTCATCGGCTGGTAGATGTACTTGGTAATAGGTTGCTGTGAAATAGATGGTGTTACATTTTAGCTCCACAGAGGTCAAAGAATGAAGTGCAGTGGCATTTAGTCTGCAAAGATTTAGTATTTTACTCTTCTTTGTACAATTCCCTACTGTTAATTACTCAGTGTAGGATGAGTTTGCAGTTTAAACTTCTGCAAAATTCTCATAAAGGCACTGTGACAAGTCAATGATTTTTAAAATTATTTTCCCGTGAAAAGTTCTTGGTTTTAATTTGTGGATGTGTGGATGGAATCACACAGTGGAATACTGAAACAATCAGACAACAATGACAGTTTTCTAACGTGCCTTCAGCCAACATTTGATGATACTTCTTTTTCAGTGATATGACCATTGGCTCAAAAATACAGGTTTCTTTGCATCTGTAGAATTTTTAGATGTTTGGTTTGCTTTTGAAGGAAGCGGTGAAGCCTGGAGTGCAGTTCTGTGACGATTGAAGTTGGTCTGAACCTTGACCTGGCAGGGACTACCTTTGGGGGCTTCCAGCACCTCCAGTACGCACTGGTAGCCAGCTGGTCGTGCCTTCTCTTCCCTGCCGGCCCCAGTGCTTCAGTGAGACCCTTCTGAGAGTGGGCTTCTCAGGACTAAGCTCCCCCTGCTCCCAGTTTGTTCTTTCCCCAGGGCGTCTCTCCAGACTGGTTCACTGTGCAGTTCTGTACTGACTTGTGTCAGCTCTGGCTAAGGAGAAACAGCAGTAAGTAGGGGAGGGGAAGAGGCAAAATGGAGTTAATCCTACTTCAGTTTGGGTTAAGAGGCAGTGTAATGGCCCCGGAGAGAAAGAGAGAATTATTCCTGGATTACTGAATAACAGCGTTGTCTAGAGTTATTGAGCAGCCGATTAGGAGAAAAATCTGTCTCACCACAATTGGTCCGTGGAGCACAAGAGACCCAGTAGTTGACTACTGATGTGTAAAAAGACACATCAAACAATTTAAAACTGCATTGTCTCAATGAAAATCTTGGCTTAAGTGCTGATGTTTTGGGAACTTCTTGCCTGAAGAGAGAGAGAGATTTCTTTTTTTTCTTCTGCTATTCCCTTTGGTAGTTTACTTGATTTATAGGAGAAAGAGGCTTGTTTTGGGGCTTGACTACATTGTGCTTTTTAGTGATCTTTGGGGCAGACCTTTGCTGCAAAGAAAAAAGAGCTGAATAACTTCGAGCTGGTTGTGTGTGATACACCGACTTTTGTTACCATCTTTTGAATTTCTGCAGTGATTTTTTTTAACCTCTGTTTCTGTCACAAGTAAATAGCAAGTGGTGTGAATGCTTAAGTGTTGGGATTTTTTCCTTTTTTTTTTTTTCCTTTTGTTTTATTTTAAAGCACACATTTCTACTTGAGAAGCATTTCTTTGTGATACTTCCCAGCCCTTATCTTTTGTTTCATGAGAGCCTCCCTAGAATGCTTAAATATGCTAATCCCTGGCAGCAGGAGGGTGAAGGCTTTATAAACTTTTTGGGTTTGTGAGCCTTTGGTTACTTAAGATAATAAGAAAATGTAAATAATAAAGACATGTAAATGATGTGGATATTATTGTCTAAAAAGTGTACTGCCTATATAACTGGCTTTTGAGAGACTTCTGTAGTGGGTGAGATAGTAAGAGATGAGAAATATTGAAACAGAAAACTTGCAGAGTTCTGACGACCTGTTTCTGGCTCTGCTACTGCATCATATTTGATGTCTTTTAAAATAATACTGTTGCTGTCCTGAAAAGCTACTTGTTTCAATAAATCATCAGTACAATTTTGCATAAGCTTATAATTAACCTATTTGTAATTTAAATATTTCATACTGAAGAGTTGATTGTGACTGGGGTTTTTTTTCTTCTCCCATTTCATCTGTTGCTCCATTTTGGATTATTTGGTGAAGTGATAGCTGCGTTGTGGACACAAGCTGTTACTGTGGGGTTCTGCGTCATGTTTGGATAAGTTGTAAGCATGACATGCAGAAGAATGTGCAATGTGTATCTTACTAGGGATTTTAAAAAAGTAATTTTTGTTTCTGAAGAAAATATGGGATGGATACAAACTTACTTGCTGTTAGCTCTATGATTTTTAGAGATACTAGCATGAGCAAGAAAAAAAGGACGTGAAGACTATTGATTTTATTGCTGTATTTGTGATCTGTTGCAAACTTGCTAAATACCAGGTTCAAAATCATAATTCCTTGGGACACATACACTAGAAGATTAACAAATCTTTAATGATAAGCACAAAGTTAAGGATACATTTGTGTTCTGCTGAATACTGGTCTCGAATGATAAGCCAAACAAGGACATTTATCTTGTGTTCATAATAAACAGCTTGGATTTGCATAAAGTCAGATTTTTCTTGGTGCTTAATTGCTTTTGAATAAAGTAATACTTTATAATGGACTTTTACACAATTGGATAATTCATTTTTTTATATGACCTGGTAAACAAATGGTTTTGGTAGTCAATTATGGACATTTTAAATGTCAGCTGACATGTTCTAAGGCTATAATTGTCTATTCCAACTCTAGAGAAAGATGTCAATCTTACCAAGATTGAAGGAGGTCATTGCTAGCAAAATGTTTTGTTGCTGTTTTTAATGCAAACTATTTCATGCCATTACCTTCCTGAAAAGAATATTGATTAATGACATTAAAGGGTATTGAACTGCATTTAAAATTTCGAATTGCTTAACATCCATATTTACATTTTAGTTGGGTAAAGCCCATTGTTGCTTTTCTATGGAAGTTGTGTTTTGATACACAGTTTTGATAGTTTCTTTCTAAAGATCATTGGCACATGTGCAGGATAGAACAGGATGATGAAAAAGAGAAATACTCATTTCATATCTGTGGAAGAAAAAATTCTAGAGGTGTTTTTTTACACAAAATGCTATAATCTCTGATTTAGAGAGTCCTAAGCTGCTGCTGCTTAGAAACCAGAAAAGTGTACTGGAAAATATTGTATATTTGTGTGTCTAACATCTGAAACTGGTCAGAATTGGAAATCATTCAAAAAACATACGCAATGTAAGTGCTGGATTTCAAAAATACTGTACTCTGTTACTGGCACCAAGTGAATAGCTGGAGGGAAACTAATGTAACACCCTAAAACCTTTTCACACCCGGAGCAGTGAGCTTGCTGAAATGCCTTTTAACCAGCAGGATAATCCTTGTAAATGATGTACGTTGGATCATTGGGAAAAACCTTTTGTCTCATACTGAAAATAAAGGTCTTCTGATCATTTTGCCCATAGATTAAGAATGAGGAAGGACCAGTCTTGTGCATTTTCCCATCTCCTTCTTGTTAAGCATCACACAGGGGATTTGTGCTGCACACCAGTGGTGGTACAAATAAATAAGAAGTGTGGTTTTCCAAAGCACACAGCAGCCTCCTGAAGAAGGTGAGTGGCCTTAGTGTGAAGCTTCACCCTTTCTGTGGTGTGTGTGCTTTGTCACCGTGTTGTCACGTAGACACTGGTGCCATCCTGCCTGCAGTGGGGAAGGTCCTGTGTCCTTGCAGCTCCTTCACTCTGCTGCTGCTGATCCTGCTGCTTTTCTGCTTCATTACCCTGATGTGGGCATTGTTGATGCCTTTTCACTCTGTCCCTCAGTCTGATTCAAAGGCTACTTTAGTGTATCTAAAGGAAAAGGTCTTTCACCTCCTTCTCTCTCAAAATATAGCCTACTTAGCAAATACTCAGTGGTGTGATTATGGAACTATGTTCAGCTGCACCGTTACAAAGATTTACATGGAATCCAGACTGAAATTTTAGTCCAGTTTGGTGAGAAAATGATAGATGGAATAACAGGTTTTTCATGATAGCAGCTTGCTAAATTACAGGTTGCTGAATATTGTTAAGAAGAGCAGACATTTCCATCTCTCCCATCCTGTTAATTATGCAGAATCAGTGTCTCTTCTCAAATACCCTTACGTATAAATTTTTATTTTTGCATTTCACAGGCATTCATTTGTATACATTTCATAATCTGAAATTAACAAAGTGAGAGGATGATGTTAGTTGCAACCCTTTCCTTCAATACCATACAGTGGATTGCTAATTCATTTTAAAATTAAATTATATCTAATACACTAAATAATTATTTAGGTATAAAAGTGGTTTTCCATTTCAGCTGATAGCAGTGTTATGACCAGTGGATATATAATTTATGATTAATGTGGGAATGGATTGTCAGGGCAGTGGTAACCTGGACAGTGCTTTGCCACTCTTGGGCAGATGGATTTACCTGTTGTCTTCAAGCATCTTTTCTCTTGTACCCTTAACCTTCCTTATCTGTACTTTTTGTTTGCTGTTTGCATTTCCCACGTCCTGTGTGTGCTGTTACTACTGTATTTAATAAAATGGTTTGCCTTTGCAAAATTATCCAAATGCAGTGATTTACTGAGCAGCATGCTAGGAAACGCCTTTCATAGGAAGCAATGTCTCGTTGCCAAGTGTCATCTGGAGAGACCTGCACCCCCTTCTTCCTCTCAGCAGTGGGGAGTCATTAGGTTTTATCTGTAACATTTATTACAGCTTCTTCACTTTGTGCTCATTAAAGCTCATCCACCTATTTTATTAGGTACAATCTCTTGCTCTTCCTTGTTCAGTTGTACATGATCAAGCAGTAATCTTGTCCCTTACCTTTGGGAAAAGCTTGTTCTATTTTGGCAAGGCTGGCATGGGTGGAGAGAGCTGGTGCTGATCCTAACCCAGGATTTACTTGGTGTGTTCATTAGATACTACAGAAAGAATGTCTTTAATGTAAGGTTTGCAGAGTAAATACCTTTGTTAAATACTGTATATTTATAAAGTGTATGTAATTTTTGTGTTTAAAACAAAAGACTAGGGCTGAGGGACTGCTTTCAGCACAAGATGGTAATGAGAGTAAACTTCCTATGTGTTTGTTTTGAGCTTGGGCAGTGCTGGCACTGAGCCTGAAGAGATGGGATTCTTTGTTGGTTCACTGCTGGTAATTTACAAAAGTTACCCTTTTCAGATGGGACTTGGCTGCCAGTAGGATCTGAATATGTGGTTTTTCTCGCAGGGTGTCTCTCCTGTGCACAAGTGATCTTTTTGAAAGGACGTGTTTTGGGGCTTGTTAGCAAGGATTTGGGTTATACCCTGTAATAGGATAGCCAGTCAAACTCAAATTACCGTTTTAATAAAGTTTGCAAATTATTGTAGAGAAAAGTGACATTTCTTTCCAAGTAAACAAACCCCTAAGCCAAAGAATAAAATGCTACTCCATAAATGAGTAAGAGACAGCACTTTTTGTGCACAATTCATTGTATTCTGGCTATTATTTTTTTTACTTGAAACTTAATGTAGATCAGCTTGGAAGCAGATAAACTGCTCTTTATTTTATACTTAGGTTGAATTTTAATCCTTTTTGTTTTAAACCAAGCTTGTAGTCAGTCAGAAAAGGAGATCATCTAAAATACGGATATGAAGCATAAAAATTACTGTAATTTTAAAAATGTGGAAGTATGAGTAGTGAGCATTACATTCCTGAGCAAATTACAGTAAGTAGTGTCACTAATGTATTATTGAGGTGTTTCTTTAGTCTGTACTTGTTTGAAGAATGAATCTCCTCCTGCTTTGTAGAATTTGGTTCCTGTTGTAGTTATTTGCCCCATCAGTGATGCTTAGAAAAGAAGCCAGAACTTCAGTACTAGTGATTTATTTATTCCGTCCAACAGTGAATATACAACTGTGTTTCTAACAAATGAAATTAGAAGAGTTAAGGGTTTCTTTTGCATCAAATGTTAGCTGACATGAACTGCACTATATGTAAACTTTGTTAATTGTTATAAGGCATTAGCACCCGCTTTTCTTGGAGGAGAGTTGAAGTGACATCGGATTAGCTCAGATAAAGTCCGGGCTATGCGATATTCTAGAATGTCTGTTTGCCTCTTTATTCTGGAAGTAAAAGCCCTGCTGTCAGGCGCGGCTTTGCCCGCGGTCCTTGTCTGTTTGATGAAGGCTGTTTGTGGCGCTGAGAGGCGTCTGCAGTGCCAGGGAGTTGCCAGGACCTCATTAAGCGCAGCTTGGAGCAGAGCCAGGCATTCAGGGCAGGGGAGCCTCAGCGCTTTCTCTCCCAGCGAAGAGAGGCGGTTCAGAAAGGGAGGGGAAGAAAGAAAAGACTGCTTCACCCATCAACTGCTGTTTTATTGTGCTGAAGGGGTTAGCCGACTTCTTGGAAATAAACGCCGGGCCGTAACTTCTGCTGGCTCTTGTAAAAGTTCAATGTGGCCCCTCCTGTCCCTCGCCTTTTTCCTTGGCGTTAGTGAGACACAATAGCTGTAACAGGACATTCAAAGGTTTCCCTGTACTATTGGTACTGCTCTTGTGCCATACTGTAAATCAAATGAGAAATAATGTGTTAAAGATGTAAACATGCCACCTTAGAAAAATACAGCCTTGTTTTCATATGTCCCATTCTTTGCAATCTCTAAATTATTTCTTTTGAAAACGTGTTTCTATCTATTGTCCTAAACTGTGATTTATTAAAATAATTGTTTCTATAAGGCATAAAACTATTTTTGGCTAATGTTAGAAGTATATTCTCTATATCAGTTATGGTGAAGACTTCAGGTAATTTGTAACTTTTCTGAAATACTCAGTAATTGAGGGAACTGTTGTAAGAGATCAAGAAAGAATAGGTTCTGAGAAGTTCTGCCTGACAGAAGGATTTTCAACTCTGATTCGAAGTTTTTCCTTCCGTATTGAACCTGTGATTTTGATCTGGATAAGATTTAAGGCTTTCCAAAAAAGCACAGTAGCTCTGAGCAGCACCAATATAAAAAGCTTTTCATTTAAGTGATCCCCTGCTGAATGTTTTGAACAACTAAGATGAAAAACTGTGCCCTGAGATGACTGTGCAAAGACAATCCACAATAATTTAGTGTAGCTGAGCCATTGTAATGTGGATTGCTTTCAACAGTGGATTGGATGTGTGTTACATGGATGTGTCTGGATCTCTCTTCTGTCTTTCTCTTTTACCCAGAAGTGCCCAAAAAGATTGCAGGGGGAGCAGGGGGAAGCATGAAAATGAGTTACAACCTGCTGCCAGCCAGGGCTGTCAGCTGTGAGAGGGACTGTTTGCTTGTGTTAGCTGACTTGTTTTGCAAATTTGAAAAAACAACTCTTTCCAGATTTTTCTTTAGAAATTACAGTCCCCTCATCAGTTTAATAGTTTATTTAGGAAGATGATGGCATTCTTAGCACAGCTGGGGAAACCTTCTCTACCTGAAGAAATAAATGGTGCCTTTTGTTGATGGTTGTACTGGCAAAGCTTATACAGAGCTGTTTTCTGTTTTGGGAACGGAACCTGTTAATGAGTCAGAATATTCATAAAACTAACACATGGCCCCTCAGACTCCCCAGGACTTGCGATTTCAGCAAAATCCCTTTGTGGAGGTGCGGTAGACGGTCTGTCATGCAATTTACTGTTTGAGACCTGTATGTATCTTTTTGTAGACTGGGGAGTATGTCTTGAAGGGATTTGTTACTGTTTTTCAGACATTGAACTTATTTAAGCTTAAGGAAGTGCTATTGAATGAGATAAATTGTAGTAAAGGAGACTGTGTGCTGGTGAAACACAGCTGTTTGTACAGCTGCAGGTCAGTTAATAGAGACATAAAGAAGCAGGCCAGAATGGAGATCTGAATAGTCCTATATTGTCTGAAAAACTTAGCAGGGTTGATTATGAAGGGGGGAAACAGCCTGTCCCATACGGTGGTGTTAACCATTTTCTGGGAGCAGGGCAGTGCAAGGGGCAGTGCTGCTGAGTGGTTACAGTTAGCTTTTAAACCAACATTTGTTTCGCAATGCAGATAAGTTTCTGAAGGAAAATGTACTCTTTTTTTTCATTTGCTTTTTCACAGGGATTTAGAATTCCTGTAAGGATTGCACAAACTGATGTTGATTCAGTGTAGTGGTAATCTTTTGCTAGTAAATCTTATGTGTGTAGAGAGGAGTGAGCACCGAGTTGATACACAAGTACTGACATATAGTTGGTACTTGAGCCTAGAGGGAGTTGATTTACAATTTCTCTTAAAATACTGGTTTAATTTTTAGGGGAGGTAGCCTCAGAGAGAGGGGGGCCTACCAGTGGCTATTACTTTCTGTAGATTTCTTTTTCAAGAAATGGTAGTTCTGCAGGTATATAAAACAGCATTGTCAAAAGCTAAAAATACTGGAAATATTGCTGACCAAGCTGAAAACTCAGATTTTCCCCCCAGTTGGAAAAGATAAGTTGATTTGAACATTCACTATGTTAATAGTACACAGCTATTGATAATAGTATGTAAGAAAAGTGTAACTGCCACTGCAGCTTATTTGTTTAGTAATGCTAGAATGGGTGAAGGACAAACTTAAAAATCCTCAGAGGAGCATTTGTTGTTGACCTTTTTCCCCCCCTAAGCTTTACAATGACATATTTTGAGACAGATATGAAAGATGTATCTGTTTGATAATTTAGAAGGTTGTAGCTTCCCTTGACATGATCTAAATAATGCTGCACATTCTTAGAGCCATATTTTGAGATGTGGGAGCCCTACAGCTATAGATCCTGCGTGCAGTCTTTGTGCTTAAAAGTAGCTGAGATAGTTAGAAGGAAATAATTTCATTGTAGTTTTAGTTTTTTTCTCCACAGAATGTGCACAAGTGAGAGGTGACTTCCTTCAACTTGATTAGCTCACAAAAAAAAAGTTTTAAAGATTCTGAATAATTATGAGCAGAACCATCTCTAGTTAAAGCAGACAAGTGTATGTGGTGTTTTTCTGTGCCTTGATAGCATGCCAGAAATGTGTAATCAAATTTGCATGTCTGGGTTTGCATTTAGTACCTAAAGCCCCATGTATGTAATTTAGAAAATATTTTCTGGTTAGATATTTGGTTTAAGAATTTAGACAACCATTTAAGAAGTGTTTTCAGTTGTTATTACTGTTGATGATAGTTTCTCATCACTTCTTGCAGGTTAAATATTGATACTACTTGAACTTTTTCTCAGACCTGAACTCCATACATAAGATATCCATCAGAAACTGTAGACACTCCCTCATTTATGATTTTAAAAATGAAAAGCTATTATTGAAGAAAAAGAATTCAGGTTACACATTTGTCAAATGATAGTGGTAATGTAAACATTTTTTTTGTACTTTCCCCACTAGAGCCTGTCAGATTCCTCACTGCAATAGATGGATTTTATAGGGACTTCAGTTAATTGGCAGCTGAGGTTGTTTTGAGTGTTATGCCCAGGGCTCTGGAAGGGAAGTATAGATGTCTGTTCTATCTAGTACTTTTCAATATTAATTAATTTCATGACTTGTATATTTCCCTCCATTATTTAGTTTCCTTTCAGAAGGAGAATTCATACTGTCCCCATTTTCCTGCTCTTGAATTCTTTGAGAGGTGTGCCAAGGAAGCACAAATATTTGGTGTCTGCTAGGAAATGTTTTTTCTTCCACTCATAAGAACCGAGCCATCTGTCAGCTATAGCAGAAACTTGCAATAAGAACTACAGACAGTATTCTTTGATGCATTAACACTTGTTTTCATTGATGTGAACTGGAGGACAAAGGGCTGAATCTCCAGGCCATAACGATGTTACTGGTACATGACCATATTGCCATTTGAAAATGGTGGCTTGCAGGAGCCCTGTAAATGCTGGCATCTGTGCCTGCTGTTAGCAGTGCTGAATTACTCATCCTTCCCAGCACCACAGCCCTGCCCAGGGCCCTCATTCGGCACAGAAGGTGAAATAAATATCAGAAGTTCCCCTTGGAACTGGGGGGTGACTCCTGCAAACTCAAAAAGGGATTAGACTAGGGCCTGGCGAACATCTTGATAATTATTTTTCAGAATAGGAGCCAAACCAGAGAATCTATCAAAATTTTCATTAATCTCGCGTGTTTTTGGCAATGGGAATACAGTGGAGAACTGATGCATTCTGATGGTGCTCCAATTTTTACTTGAATATTATAATGGCAGTTATAGGTTGTACTGACTGTAGGTCAGTATGCTTTCCTTATTATCTGAAAGGATCTTTTGGTTTTTCTTGCTTCCATAACACTGAATTTCATGTGGAACGGTGGAACCAATGAAAAAAATACACAGTTGTCTCTTACTCATCCCTGGGTGACTGCATAAAAAATACAAGCCAGTGGTGCCTTTACTTCAGTCTTCTGGCTTTTCCTAGAGGTAAAACAACCCTAGATTTGTTTACTATCTCTATAGTACTTAAAAAAAAAAAAAAAAAAAAAAGGAAATTATTATTGTTGCTGTTAGTATTTTCTAAGATTTTGCTTTAAGGGTACACAGCCTGTTCTGCAAATTGCATCCAGGTAGTTAGGCAGAATTGATTGGCAGCAGATGTAGTGAAATGTTACAAAATACTCTGGATGCAGTGTGGTGAGTCAAAGAGTTGGGCTACCAGAGAAATCTCCTGTAAGTGTGGAATTCTGGCTCTGCTGAAATATGTGGCAAAACTGCCTCTGACTTTAATGAGGTCAACCCTTGGGTTGTAAAGGGACTCAAATAAATACCTTGCATAACTCTTTTCTTGTTCTAGTGACATTTCCTGCAGGCACTTGGGTGCAGATATTGATTGTTTTATTTCTTTTCAGAACTGTGAAAATAGGTGAATTTATCCAAGTCTGTGTGGTCTTTGCAAGAGCAACTTCTGCAGCAGATGTCCCTGCTAGTCTTTGGAGGCTTTGTAGGAAAGAGAGGCTCCTTAGAAAAGCAAGATAGACATGGCATTTTGTTCCATCTGGAATCTGAGTGTGTTGCATCAAGGAAGTTTCAAGAGCTGCAGTTGCTATAGTGATGCTTGCAGTGATGTTTTTCAGTACTTATTTTCTTTGAACACATATAAAAAGTAAAGCTTAAGAAAATAAAAATTGTCAGTCTCAGATTCATTTAGCTTTAAATGATGTCTGGAGTGGAATCTTTTAAATCACTTTATGCATGTCAAGAAAACTGTATGAAATGAAAAGAATATCTGCTGTGTTCATCCTACTGCCAAGTGTAAGTTTTGGGTTTTAATAGGCAAAATTCTTGATTCTTTCGAAATGCTGCTTGTGCCAGTGTAGGATTAACATTAATGTGTGCTTCAGCAGAAGGTGCTGGGGGGGGTGTGTGCGTAGATCCCATGGGATTCAGTTGTTTGTAATGCTTTAAAAATGGACACTGCTGTGAGGAGTGTATGGCTGAGCTTAGATTAAAACACAGCAAGACATTGCATGTGGCTCTTCTTCCGTTTCCCCCCTGTTCCATTGCAACAGGTCTTGGTTGGGAAGCCGTTTGCTCTGCTGACAAGGAGCAGAGAGACTCTACAATGTTTCTCAGCTTCCACCCTGACATCGTATTTCCTCTAACTCTGCCATTTGGCACTTGACCGGAACTTAACAACTTCAGTGCAATTTAAGTAAAGTGTAAATGGTTACATGTGTATGCTAAAAAAGTTATGGAGGTGAGAAATGTGGATTAGATCTGATGATGGGAAAACTTCTGGCCAAATTGGGAGCACTGTGTTTGCCAGAGGTCCTCTGAGAGCTGCTGTGCTGGGATTAAATAGGAGGCACTTGTCAGTAGTCTTTCCTTCGGCTGTAAAATCTCTTGTGCCTAATAAGCACCTTTTGTTTCCATTGGACTGGTTTTGGTGCCACTCGGCTCTACCCAGCATGCTTTCTTTGAACTCTGGAGAAATGAGTATCCACGAGGTCTTTACTTTTCTGTCAAATTTGATTGGAGATATCAAGTGAGTGTTTTATGATGGGCGGGAGAGGAGGACAGTCTGTAAAAAGAAACTTCTCTTGTCTTAGCATCTGGTGTCTCTGGGTTATAGAGCAGACATAAGGTTAAGAAAGGGACTGCTTTTTGTGTGGGTAGAAACAAACCCAGTGGGGGAAATCTCCCCTGCTGTCATTCTTACTGCAGTGCTGTGCCCATCCACTGGTGAATGCCTATCAGCCTGAGCTCCTGTGGGTCAGTCTGGATTTGGCTGGCAGGCTCACCTGGGGTCACCAAGAGAATCTTCCACAGTGGATGCTTGTGCCAGTCACTTTAGCAGGGCCCACAGAGGTCTCTGGGATGTCCTCACCTTCCCTCCCTCAGATTCTGGAGCTACATATGTTATCCTAAAAAATGAGAGAACAAATTGCTTCTCCTGAATAGGGACTTTGATAAGCACTTTGTGGTAATAGGCAGCATGATAGTAACCATGATGGATTTAATCTTTTTTATTTTAATGGTTTGGGATATGTATTTGGATGAAAGCCTGAGTTGGATCTTGTCTCAGTTTATTAATAATCAGAATAAAGACACCATGAAATGACTCAGGGCAAAAAATACCGAAGTGTGGAGGCCAGGTCACGGGCTGAAGAATGCCAAAGACAATCACAATGGAGCCATGTGTCGTGTCAACTTAATGCATCTGTTAGTGTGGGGATTTTGCTGATAATTTTTTAATGGTTTAAAAAAGAGGAAGTAATTTCTTCATTGTGGACTTACATTGTGGTAGAAATTAACTTCTGCACAAGCTTGGATAAAATTAGGTGAGAGTGACAGTGACTTGGCAGCTGCTCACAGGAACTGTGCTGTATGTACAGAGTGACCTAGAAAAGGTGTAGTGGTGCTTAAGAGAGAAACTGGCAGCTGCTATCAAATGTGTCAGGGGAGGAGGAGGCACAGAAATGATAAGCAGATTGAAAAAAAAATCAGTTGGGGACTGAATATGGTGGGACTTTGAAAGGTAAGGTGGAAGTGCAATGAGGTTAAGCATCAAGGGGAGAATAGCAAGAGAGAGAACCTTCCTGCTTCAGGGGTGCAACAGGGAGATGGAAGGGTGCGTAATAATGACCTCTGTGGTGGTGTAAAACCTACCTGGAACTTTAAATGTCATGGGACAGATTCTGCACTCACTGTTTCAGTAGCTTTTAAAGTCCAAATACTACTATTACAATGATGGTATTTTATGAGTAAGCTACTCAGTGTGTTCAGAGATTGCTGAATTTCATTGTACTTACCTTGTCTGATTTTTCAGTTACAAGTTAGTATTTTTGGAAAGCTTGAGAATTTTCGTGTCCTGTTAACATTTTTCTATAATCTTGAAAATACCCTGAAACTTGATTTTCATGTAGAGAAAAAAACCAATTATTTTTGTTTAGATCTTTATTTACATTTGTTCTTTGCTTCCTTGTTTGGCTTTGTATTGACCCGGGAGAGCTTCAGCTGAAGGGAATGGTGTCTTTCTGCTTATTAGGTAGAGAAAGCTCAGACATGACTGAATTAAATTCCTCTTTTTTTTGATCCATGGATCCTTTTCCTCTGTAACTGGTGGTCCCTGGTTTATTGTCAGATGGTAACAGCTGCACATTTCCTTTGTTGGACTTTCTTAGTTTTCCTTTGCTATTACTCTACAAGGATAACCTGGCCTGGATTTTTGTGTTTGTGTTTTGTGTTCTGTTCTCCCCTTCACAGAGAAGAGACTGATTTATCTGCCAACATTTTCATTATTTTACTTTCAATTTAGCTTTGCTACCTGTGTCATACATCCTTATGGTCCAGTGTTCTCAGAGAGCACTTACAACGTACTAATTAGAGGCAGGGGGCCAGGGGGAAAGGATTAATGAAGCTGGGCATGAGCTCCTTTTATATTTCCTTTGTGAGATCCAACTGATTCTGTTGTTGGGATCTTCTTCACTTTAATTTCTGTTAGTGTTTTCTGGTCCCTGAATCATACAGTGACTGGCTAACATTATACCCCACATCAATCAAAGTATTTCCTGTTTTCTCATCCTCATTGTCCTCAATGACATGCAACTGTGATTTAGAAAAAAAAGGTGTAATGGAAAATACAGCTTTTAAAAATAAAGAAGACAAAGGCAGCGTGGATGAACTTGTGTTTAGACCTTCTTAGACATCTTTACTTGGATGAATGGGCAGGGAGGCGGATTTCAAGAGATTTTGTGTAGGAATGAAAAAAGCTTGCAAACCTGAGAGGTTTACCTTTCAGTATTATGGGATAGAGACAGTAAGCAAGATCTAGAGAAGTAACCATGTTGTAAACAAAGAAGCTGAGGATAAAACTATGGTAAGCTCCTTTTCTTTAACTACTCTGCCTCGTTCAGACAGAGCATTTAAAAACTGTGAATGGCTGTTGTTTCATCTCATCTTCGACACAGGATGTTCAAAGACCTTTAAATTCCCAGAAGGTGAGGAAGAAAAGACAAACTAGAGAAGAAGCAAGTAGGAAGGAATAATCTATTTAATCTAAAAGCTTTCTGGAAAGCTGTGATTTGAATAACTGGTGCATATTTATACTTCTGTAGTTGCCCCTAGGCAGTCTGTCCTCTCTTGACTGGCTGTGAAATTCTGACTTTGGCTTCCTCTTGTGAGATACAGAAGCCATATCAATGACTAGATACTGTGATCAAGATGATCCTGTTTTTCTCCCTGTACAGGAATTTTAAAATTTTATATATAATTTCAAATTACATAGACTAAAGCCAGTGTTAGTCAAAGTAAACCATATGCAGCAAGAAGAATGCTACGTCCATACTTCTGATAGAGATACACAGCTCTACTCTGCTAACATTATTTCTTTTACCACCTACCTGAGGGATGAAGTAAGTTGGTTACTAGTGTCAGCAGAAAACTAAAGACACTTCCTTTTTTTTTTTTGTAAGCAATGCTGTAACCACGTCAGTATCTTTTTAAATATGCTGAGTTCTGCTGCTTTCCTGTTTGGTAGTAGCTAAGTCTCCTCTAAGAACAAAAATTCTTTCTCATAGCCTTAGGGAGGGAAAAGTATTTGGACATAACAAACTGTTAGAGGACTATTTAATAACAAGGAAAGTTTTTTATTGAGGGCTCTTACAAGTTTCTATTTCACAATTTCTTCTACACGTGAACTAAAAAGATACTTGAAAACATTTTGAAGATAAACCTGTAACTTCCAAATTGTTCAGTTTTCTCTCTTTCCATGATTTTATTCTAGCATGTATAAGGTGATAGGGTCTCATAAGATGAATTTTGGCATTGGTTTAGTTTTTAGTGAGATTGGGGGAGAAGATTGAAAAGTCAAACCTTCACTGCACAGCATCCTTAGCTCTGAATGCCAGCCTTTAGTAAGCCTCCACTTATTCATTTTGTTAGGATTTACTGTAAATGTAGTTTATAACAAGATTTTCTAAAACCTCATGCAATTCCTGTTACATAAGTTCCCCTTATATGTGTAATAAATAAAATAATGAGTTATTCTCACATTATCCTGCTATACCCTTCTCTCTGGCAACAATGGAGTGTTCCTGAAAGCACCTTCCAAGTAAGCTAGCTGTCTACGGTCTATGATAATCAGCTGTAATGGCACATAGGCAGCTGGTTTGCTAATCCTTTGATTGCAGTATTAGTTTGTCTCAGAGATTCTGAAGACTTGTCTGATCCTGTAAATGTGTTTAGCGAATATTGTAGAATAAATTATATCTTGCCTTAAGACTCTAAAACACATACTCAGATTATGAGTTGTGTATTTTCTGGGGTTTTCCCTTTTCTGACAGCTATGTTTATGTTTAAAGGGGCGAAAAAAAAAGTCGTCTGTCTTAAAACTGCCTAGCAAAATATTGAACTTAAATTCATTTAACACTGGAAGGATTTGTATTTTAATCACCAGAAATTGTCTTTATCTGGCTTATCACCCTGTCAGGTAATTCAGGCGTGGATCGGGATCTCTTATTTACAGACAGATTAAAGTAAGTTTTCCTTTATACATATCTGTTAAAAAGAATAGAAAACCTACTCTGTA
Organism: Eopsaltria australis; assembly: GCA_034509425.1. Taxonomy (NCBI): domain Eukaryota; kingdom Metazoa; phylum Chordata; class Aves; order Passeriformes; family Petroicidae; genus Eopsaltria; species Eopsaltria australis. The sequence goes on from JAVTVJ010000030.1 coordinate 3,145,286, forward strand.
GGTACATATGGATTACTTAAAATATGCAGTATTCTGTACAATCATGTATTTTTTATAAAGAAACATAAATAATGTGAGTACTTTTCTGTGTTACACTTTAATTTTCATAAATTAGAGCCAGTTTGCTAGGAAATAAATACATGAGTTAATAAACCTGATCTGAATTTATTTAAAGCTGCTATTTAAATGTTTGCTGCAAGTTATATTGCTTTCTAATGTTTCTAGTTCAAATTAAAGAGAAAAATGTATCAATTCATACCCAGCACCTCCATGATCACCACTAAACTATGTCCCCAGTCATAAGTGAAAATATTCTCAGGAGTGGCTAACAAAGTGTTTGATCATAGTTTTGTTTCAAAAGACACCAAATCAGCTAAGTAATATTTGTTCAATGTCCCTGTAATAAATGTATATAACAGTTTGTGGTGTTGAAAGACTAAAGTCTTTCCAAAAAGGTGAGAACATAGAGGAAGCCACTTCTTTACTGGTAAATTCTGCCATGGTAAAGCCTCCATGCTGTTGCAGTTTTTTTGGTTATAATGAGATTTGGCGTTGTTCCTTCCTTACTGGTCCCAAATGCCAAGATGCTGTTTGTGCTTATTTCCTGCCCTTTAAGTAGGTCTGAATCAGAAAAAGTTCAGACTCTCCTGGACTGAAATGCTGATCTTGTCTGTGTCTGTGGTAGAGAGCTGCAGTGTGTGTGGGGAAGCCCCTTCACAGCCTGGCTCTGTGCTCACCCCTGCAGCAGCTGCTCGGTGGGTTACGCTGGCTTGGGACCTAAAGAACCTGATGAGTTCTGCTCACACTTCTGCTGTGTCTTGTGAGATGTTTTAACCTGTGCTACCTGAGGTGTATATATAGGGTGAGTTCAGATGGTCCTTTTCAGTGTTATTCTAGCCATCATCCTCAGGTGTGCAATGCAGAATGTTAAGCAGGTTGATCACAGTCTTTTCCTTGCGTGTCTATTTTGGGAGTGCCCTTTTCCTTGTTTCCTGTCATTAGCATCAACAAAGATAATTAAAAACAATCTTCTGTTTAAATTTTTTTTGTTTGTTTGTTTCCTTGTCCCCAGAAGTTTGTTTCCTTGGTGTGACGTACTGTACTTCAGTACGTGAAAGCCAGTCCTTGAAACAAGTGTGTTCAGTAACCTGGGCTTGTCTGCATGTACCAACCGTGCCCCTTTTAACTGCGTAACTTCAGAAATCAGAAGTTAATGAAGAGCTTGTCTTGACTAGACACTGATTTTTTTCTGACTGTACAAAGTCTGCAAAAGTTTGCCTGTATCATCTTAGCCAGTGACGTTGGTTTTGGTACACAAAGATTTAAATGAAAAAGAATAAACGCATAAAGAAAATGTATGAGTTGATTTTGAACAGTTCAGTGCCGTGCCCATAAATTTCTAACAATTTAAGCACTGTAACATCAAGAAATATATGAACAGTGACCTCTGTTCAACGGGCTGATAACCTTGGAGTCTAACAGAAGCAAAAGTCAATATTTTCAGGTTTTGACCAGTTCAACAAACACCATAAATACCTTTAGCTGACAGTTCTTTCCATACCTGCTCTCAGTTAAGGAACTCAAAGTAGGAGTGTTTGAAGTAGGTCCCAAGTTCCTGTAGCAGCACACAATCTCTTACTGGTCCTTGATAATGGTCTGTCCTCTGCATGAGCTGGCTCTCACCTTGGCTGGCTGCCTTAAGGTGCCTGGGGAGCTGATGTGTTGACCATGTTCTTGACTCAGGGTAACAGTAGTTTGTGGGGTATTCTGTGGCATACTAATAAAAGCCTTGAAGAAAAAGACTTATATGGTTTTGAACTTAAACTTATACTCTGTGAGGAATTCTGGAAAGGTGAGAAGCTTCATACCCTCGTGAAGCATGTCAGGGTAGGAGCTAGTTTCTGCCTTTTGCTGCTCTTGTCATTTTCTTCAGGGTTTAAGATTTCAAAGCCAAATAGATTGTGCTTCTGTCTGAGGGCAAAATATGATTATGATTCTAGACCTTAATTTCCTTGTAGCTGCAGGTCAAAGATTGTTTGCCAGTTTTCAAATGCTTCAGCTTATTGCCAGTAGTGTAAGCTTCCTAAAAACGTTTATAGGAAAAAATTTTGTAATATGCTGTAAGAGACAGGCTGTATGGGTTCTACCTTTCTCCAGATTTAAGGTACTGAAAAGTTCTCTAGAAAGTGTTTCAGTAATATCTGCAGTAGAAATGGCATCCCTGCTAGGTAGAAAAGTGAGTACATTACATACATTAGGGCATTACCAAGCAGCAGATCTTTTTCAGAGGAAATGTAAAGCAGACTCTGAAATAGGCAATTTTGCTGTGGGAAGTCTGTTATATCTGAGTTTGGGGGATAAATACCACATCATTAGTTTGCTTTACTGTTGCTTTTGCTGCAGAGTTTCCTGTGTTATTCCATGCAGATACTTTACTTTGACAGCCCAGATAAACAAAAGCCAGACGCTCATACCCAGAAAAAAATCCCTGAACTCCAGTCTAGGGCAAAGATAAAGAATTCAGGCTTTTTCAGTTCCGTGAATAGACACTGGCCACTGGAAAAGATTATGTGTGACTAAGGCTGTGGTAATTTCTGTTCTGACATAATTGCTAAACAGTAACATGAACTTACTTATTTTTTTCTTTGAATGGAGACAGAGTCATTTAGCAAGTGAAAAATATACAAAAAAATAATTGGAAAAATGCTAGACTTGTTTAAATCCTGTAATTTAGTCACGCTTTCAGATTAAATGTAGACTGGGATTTTTCCAGGAGACCTTGAGAAGTTGGATGTCCAAAATCCTGCTGAGTCAGTGAAGGCCACCTACTCCCTTCCCTGTGCTTTTCTAGAGATCTAGGTTTAAATGACATTTTGTGCATATTGGACTAATTCTTAAATAAACTGGAAGGTATACATTAAAGCTGGCTTGCAAAATATTTTTTGTTGAAATTTTTTTTTGCTTTACATTGTGAGTCTGTGAGCAGATTCTATGAGGTGATTCAACTATGTGTAAAGACTGGAATTCCTGTTTGCTCATGGAGTAAAATAAGCAAAAATGGTTTCATCTTGAGATAAGAAGACAGTGCAAACCAGTCAATGTGATTTGAAGCCACAAGGATGGTTTTTGCCATGTGAATACTCACAGAAAATCATCGACTTCTTTAATTTCATGGAAGCGCTAAGGTTTTTTTAAAATAAGACAATCATTTGGAGTTGAGGGTAATTTTTTTATGCTTTGTCCTCCACTAATGTATTTAGATTAATAGATTAGATTCTCCCTTAAGTGGGTGTTAAACATATTCTATGATTTGACACTTTTATGGTATTTAATGGTTTAATAATGTTTTATGCTAATGTGCTTCTACTTCTAAGTATTTGAGCTTAACAGCTTTTTCAGAAGATGTTTTGAATGTGCTTGGACCTTTGCATTTTCATATAGAACACACTGACTGGGTTTACTTTAATATGAAATGAAAAGTTTTTGAAAATGGCTCTGAGTTGAAGTCTGATGGCAAAGATGAGTATTTTAAAGCTTAATGAAGGGAATGCTAAAATGCCATGGCATTTTACTATTTTTACAGCACCAAGAAACCTGCTGCAGACTCTTGCTATAAAGCCTTTAACTGTTTCTTGAGTGCCAAGTTGTGTGATAACATTTTATCAGTCCTGTGTAATCACTGAACTAAGATACTGTTAGAGTTTTTTTAAGCATACCAGAGCTAGCAGATGATATATTTAGGAATTATGTATTGGTCAGATTGATAACCACCTTTTGGTTGAGTGCTTTTCGTTTTAATTCTGCCTTGTTAAAAATCAGTGGGAGTTTAGCAGAGGGGAGAAAAAGATGGGAGGAAGAAACCTGCTGAACTAGACAGACTTACACAATAAAAACAAATGTCCTAAGTGTGTACCTGCTGAACACAGCTATAAAACAGTGTTAAGGAAAATGCTGAATCACTGTGAGAGGTAGATTCTTTTTCTTCTTTAGGTATATACGTTGTGCAGGATATATTGTAAGGTGGGGGAAGCTCTGATTAGTGGCCCAAGTAAAGGTAGTCAAAGGTCAACTTGTTACGGCTGTAGTTGAGACTTGAGGGCACTTGGGTTTAATTCTGAAGTTTGTCCTTCTCTGACCCTGGCTGAGTCAATATCCTTATTAAAGATTCAGCTCAAAACTCTTCCCATATCAGCTGAAAAATGCTCAGCCTCTTGACGTAAAGCAGTAGTAACTCTTCAGATTTGCTTGACATTCTTGAATTTTGACCCAAAACACAGCTTTTGCTTGCTTTCTTGCCTCCATGTCTTGTGCTCTTACAAGATGGATAAAATTATGCATCTGTGGTAATGTCTGGTTCGGGTGAGGTTTGCACACCAAGGTGGTCTGGTGGTCCTCAGAAACAGTAAGAAAGTTGTAGCAATAAGGCAGTGACACAGTTTATTGGCAGTAAGCTCAGGTATTTTTTCATAAAATCTGGCAGCGTTTGGGAACTACATAATTTGTCAGCTGCTAGCAATAAATCTCTGCCATCCTGGTTCTTTGCTGTGTGGCTCCTCTTGCGTAAGCTGGGTTCTTCTAAGGCAACATTTCCTTTGAGAGTAAATTTGGGTAAAAGAAGATCAAGGCCTTCAGTACAGAATTTGAGTTTATTTACTTTTTTGCCTCTCCATACATCGCTATTTACATTAATTCCAGCTAGTGAAATTCCTGGTATGGTGGATGCATCTGAGCAGATGTATATAATACTAATGGAAGGCTGCAAGGGGGGCACATGTTGATAGTGAGGGGCCAGTGGGGCTGTGCCAGGAGGGTCAGCTGGTCCCAGAGGAAGCCATGGACTTTGTACCGAAGCAGCCTGAGACAGCAGTGCCTGAGTGGGAAGCAAAGTGTGAACCTTGTGCGCAGTATGGTGTACATCTCTGTGCAGCTGCCACATGATCTGGCTCTGTTGCACTTATTTAGTGCTAGCAGGCCACTAGTTCTTCAGAATGAAACTGAAACATCAACATACCCAAGGACTGTTGAAGAAATCTCAACAGGAAAAAGCTCCACTGGTGTCTCCATCGCTGCTGGTAGCCTTGATCAGCCCACAACACTGTGTTAGAAAGTGAGCAAGGAAAGAAAACAGATTTCAAATTTACTTGCCTGCTTGAAGGCTGGATTGAAGAAAAGGAAAGACCATGTATATCCATGTATAGAAAAAAGACACTTGAATTTTCTAGTCTGTTTTGAGGGCAAAGGAGCTTGTAATGAACATAAGTTACTTTGTCATCTGCATGTGCAGTCAGTCACTTCAAAATGGGTATCAGTACTAGCATTCATTTTAGTTTTGGCACTAGTTCTCAATCAAAGCCTGGCTCTGTGTAATTGCCAGCATTTGAAACTGTGATGTTAGTCAGCAAAAGCAGACAAAACCAAAATAATTTTCATCAACGAAGGCTAAGGACATGCAGTACTGTGAACAGATTATTCCAGATTTTAACACTGAGTATAAACTGTAAAGGGTTTATTGTCAAAATATATTTTACAGTATATCTTGAGATGCATATTATGTCCTGTAAAACAGTTAATGATTTTGATGGTTTTTATTTTCCCTCTTTTTCTTAGGAGAAGAGGAAAATATGTAAATTTACCACAGATGTGAATTTCTGAATCATTTTTCTTTACTTTCCTGCCTCCTTCCTAGAAGTTCTGCTGTATTCTCTTGTGCAAATTTCCATTATTTCATCTTCATGTCTTTAAATTATTAGTCCAGTGATTGTGTTTTGGAGCCCATCTGGAGGACTTCTGACATGAAGGTTGCTGTAAAGCAATGGGCTATGCAGCCTGCCCAACCAAACATTCCCTGGCTTTGTGTAGCACTGTGCTGCTCCTGATCACCTGCTCAGAAAGTCTTCAGGCCATTTCAGGTTGGTTTAGACTTTCATGCCCTCATGCCTAATCCTTAGGCAGATAATTTATTTGTTTTTCTGACCAGTCAGTGCAGATCCCTGCTGTGCAGTTGGTCAAACATGCTACAAAACAGAATACTGGATGTGTATGTAAGTGGAAGATTACCAGTAGTTCAGCTTTTTTTTCCTGCCACTCTAAGTTGGTATTGAGGGTGGTCTGTCTGGAGAAGCATGACTTCCTTCAAAAGACATCTGCTTATGATGTATTTTAATATAAGTGGATACACATTTAGAAGTATTTGTAATTAAAGCCTCTGAGAAGAAAAAGATAAAAAAAGCAACATCAGAGTTTTTGCTTTCTTCAAGATTCTGTTTTTCTGTACATTGCACCGGAATTCAGCTATCAGTATTTGAAAAGATATACTCAGAGGAGCCTCCTCATGAACACCTTCCTTATAATAGCATGTGTCTTCATAATGCAGACTATCTCATAACCCTGCCTCGAGGGCAGTGATGTTTCACTCTATTGTGTAAATAAAAGAACTCCACAGAAAGCTGACGGGGCCAAAATAAAACAGGTTTTGTGTCTGTGGCTGTTCTGATGAAAATCTCACTAATTGAAAGGACAAGTTACAGAAAAAACATCGATCTTTGAAAACAAAACTATTGCAGCCAACTGAGATTCCCAGTTGAATGTGTGGTGGCCTGTATTTGAAGAAATCCCATTACCAGCAAACAAATGCTCAGAAACATTTTTCTTTTTTTGCCTTTTTTTTCAAGTTGTCACCTCCATGGACTTAAAGGCAGTTGGTGTAATTGCCAATATGGTACCCCTGTGTGTGGTCTGTGATGCCAGCAGGTCTGTTCTTGTAGATTGCGTGCAGGTTTGTCTTCAGACTGTTATCTCAGATTCTTGTATTTGTGACTGTTGAGTCACAAAATGTTTTGCCTGGCATTACTCATAAAGTGGCAAGTGTTTTATTTATTTATCTTTAATCCCAACGATTAGACCATGGAGTAGCATTCAAGTAACATTTGAGGTTTTTTTGTTGTTTGGTTTTTGTTTTTGTTTCTTTTTTGTTCCTTTCCCCCTCTCTTTGCACTTGATGTGAATTCTATGTACTGCACTGAATAGATGCAAGGTCAGGAAGCATCAGTTAAGTACTAATGGAGGTGACTTCCGATGCTATTAGTGAAAACATGACTCATGTTCTAAGGATTTGCAGTTGGATTCCTGTAACTTTTGGTATTTCTCTTTCATTGTTTTCAGTAGTTGTTTTCCTAGAACACACAGTGATCGTGAAAGAATTACTATATTAAAAACAATAGTGACGTATTCATTTATTTAAATTCATCCTAGTATGGATGAATTGTGTATTAGGTGCATACAGCATTTCTGACATACTAGATGCACTTGTAATTTTCTTCTGATCTTTGCTGTTCAGAAATATCTTTAGTGGGGGAAAAAAGGCAAATATTCAAATAGTAAACATCTCAGGGTGTTTTTGTAGTGAACAGACAGAATTCACTTATCAGTATGAATCAGTTCTCTGTTTCTGAGCAGCTGGAAATAGCAGCATGATTACAGGGAGAAAATACTGACAATATCTATATAGCATTTTTTCCATGATAATATTCAGATTTTTTTTGTTGATGGTAGAACTGGTTAATTCTAAGATGGTAAATCGCATAAAAACCTGAGCCGTATGCGAAAAGGAAATTCCTGAAGCCCTGGTCCTCTTTCTCAAGGCTGTATAGTGGTATGGGGATGAACTCTATGCCCCCAGAGCACTGCAACAGTAAGCCTGAGCCACAGGACAGACTTGGGAAACTATGTGCTGGGACATTTCATGCCTGGGCAGATACACTGCATAGCTTGATCTGTAAATGGCTTCTGCATTTTGCTGATTTGAGGATACACTGCTGGTACATCTTGCTGTGAAATCTGTAAGGAAAAGAGCACTGTACAGTGAACTGCGTATGAATCTGTAATATCTGGTGAGGACAAGTGTCTGCAGAGGCTTTGCCTTTATGTTTCTGACAGGTAGCAGATGAACTGGATGTATCAAATAGAGCAGTTCAGGAGCCTCAGTCTTCATAGGATAAGTTATTTGTTTTAACACTCTTGTTTAATGAAGATCTTAACATTAAGGTATTTCCTTGGGTTTGGATCTATTTGAAATGAAGACAAACAAGAGAATCCAGTAGTTCTAGTCTTACCCTACCATCTTGCCTGCTTTGGAGACAAAGAAGAGCAAGTAGTCCAGCTGAGAAATCATTTTTGTGTCTGTTTTGCTGCACATTGAGTACTTGGAGACATGCAAGAATTGCAGAATGGATGAGGCTGAGGTTGAGAGGGACCTCTGAAAGTCATCTTGTCCAGCTCCTTGCTGAAGCAGGGTCACCTAGAGCCAGCTGCCTGGGAACATATCGAGATGGTTTTCGAATATCTGCAGGCATGGAGAAGCAGCTTTGGAATTGTTTCCAGCAAAGCTGCTACAGAGACTGATAGTGGCTGTCCTCAAATATTGCAGGTGCACAACTCCCAAGGGACAGGGAGATGTGTTTGAGCTCTGAATGCACCCTGCATACCTGTTGGCTCCCATGATGACTGAAAACTGACAAACAATGTCATCCATGTGGAACATGCAGAAATCCAAATGAGCAATGGTGTTTTACCTTGAAGAGTAAGGTTTCTGTTTAAGTAGATCAACTTTTAAAGAGGCATTCCAGCACTTTTGTGTGGTTTTTGTAGTGGTATTTTGTAGTCCTTCTTTTGGGCAGGGTTTAAGGCATACAGCATATTCACCTAGGCCAGAGGCTGCTTTCAAGAGCTGACCTAGAAGTATTCCAGTACTAAAGGTTTGTATATCTGACTAGTTTCCACTGCCTGGAAGAAGGAAATCCCAGAGCAGGAATGTACTGAAATCATGCACAGTAACTGAAGCAGCTCATCTATTCTGTTGTTCTTCAAGATGGTTTCAGTACCCAATTTTCTTCGGCATTACAGCTTCAACAATGAACATACAGAGGCCACAGAGAAAAATAAAGTAGCTTTTGTTCCATGTCCCCTGTTCTCCAGATGTTCTGTGCCATCAGGGAAGGGGCAGGGGTCAGCGGAGTATTGCAGTGGGTACTGCTCCCACAGGGGCTGTGCTTCTCCAAATTATAATCGAAGCAGGAATGTGCAGTGATCAGCATGAAAACGCTGGTTGTTGGATGAGTAACCTTTATTTTTTGTTGGAAAAGTTTCCCACTGAGATCGTCTGACATTACATTGTGTCAAGTTAACTTGTATTTTTATTACTTAGCAAGAAAATTGACAGACACTCAGGTTGCTAGCTCTGTGTTGTATTTTCTCATGCTTTCCCCATCCTCCCCTCTGCAGGTATTCTTACAGAGCAATGCAGTATTTTTAAATTAGAAAAGCCTTTGGTAGTTACTTCTGTTTTCTGCAGTACATGTATGGTTGGACAGCATCTAGCATGACACTTAACAACTTTTTTTGAGTAGCTTCTCGTATTCTTACCTCTCAACCATGAACCTAGGAGTTTTATAGAAAGATCGAGAGACCTGAAAAGTAAGCAATTAAAGCTACATGTCATTATTTTTTTTCTAAGTCCAAAGCAAATTCAAAAGGTTTTAGTTTGTTTTGGTCTTTTTTTCTTCTTCTATAAGTTCATGTGTTTAAAGATTTTTTTTTTTTAGCATATTGAGGTGTTATTAAAGTGGATTTTTCTGGAATTACTTTTTAATTAAGGAAACCAGATTTGTGTGGCTGTTTCATAAATTCTGTTCTTTTAAATTTATTTCTCACAATAAAGGCAAGTTATGAAAGGGCTTATCTTGCAGCAATTTGAGCATTTTGTAAACAACCAGATCTTGGATGGCCTTAGCCCCACTCAGCTATCATATGCAACAGGTTTTAAAACCTCCCTACCGTCCCTCAGAGCAGATATATCCTATTTCACAAGGCTGTGTACTTTTGTCCCATTGAAAATTGTAATTCTGTGATAGTTTTTTCTTCTTTGACTTTTCCAAAAGTTAGTCAGATCCAGTTCCCTTATGGCAGTGGGTTCCTGTCCTTTCCTGTGCTGTTTCTTGGCCAGTCCCATGTCATGGAGCAGAGAATGCAGGACAGATGCTTCACGCCTGGCATACTCAGCTGTTCTGAGAATAAAACTACAGCGTGCAACTGGCAAGTTCTGCTGGAGGCAACATGTGCTGGCTGTTAATGTGTGACCTTTTTGTACTCAGTAACTTGACTAACTCTGCTCAGATTTTAAAAAAAATGGATATGAAATTTAGGCAACTGACTTTCTGAATATCGAGTAAGTCACTGCTTCATAATACATGTATTTATCATTGCAAAACTGTAGTACCAGATGTAAAGTGGTAATAGTGCACTGACCACAGTTCAGAGAGGTGGGTGAGCAGCATGGACTGCCAGCCAGGTTCTTGGAGTGTGTGGAGCTGCAAGTGATTGAATTACACTGGCTTAAGAAGTTCCTGTCTCCTCAGCTGAGTTTTACCCCCACTGAGCTGACACACAGCTCAACTGATCACACACACCCTACCAGACCAGTAGAAAAATCAGCTAAATTGTGCTATTATAGTTACTGCTGCCACAGAATAAACTGGGAAACATTGACAGAATGCTGGCCTGAATAGTGCAGCAGTTTATGGTTGTCTCAGCATAAAATAATTACAAATTTTGACTCCTAATGAATAGTAAGAGCCTTTAAAGTGAGACACATGTACCAAAGTCTCTTGGTTTTTAGTTTTCTTACACAATCATCTGCTCTGGTGACAAAACAAAGCAGTGCTTTTGCAGTAAGTCTGCCTTGCTGAAACATGGCTTCTTTGGGGCCAATGCTGAAGAATGATCAAAGAAATAAACCATCTGTGAGGAGATACTTTTTACAGTACCTTTAATAATTTACAATTACATATACTATAATTTTACTTTAAGTTGAAAATCTGTTTTTCCCAAAAGACCAATCTACTTCATCTTGCCTCTTTTTGCTGTCAATGCTTTGATGGGAGTTAAAGAGCTGGATGAAATCTGGTTGTTGAAATATGTAGTACAAATTCTTACTGTGGTTGGATATTTGCTGAGCTGTACTTCTGAATAGTATCTAAGTGCCTTGTAGTTACACATCTAGCTTTCCATGCATTTTATAAAATCAGTAATGGAAGCATGAAAATATTGTAAATACAGTCACTACAAATGTAGGATTTATTTACGTTCAACTTGATGCCTTTCTGAAGAATTTGTTGTTTGAATGTTTTTACTCTTCTTAGGGAAGAGATGACAGAGGCAGTTAAAACATATGAGTTAAGATACTACATTTTTGGAGTTTGGTGATGAAATAATTGTGTAAAAATCAGTATACTTTTTGTGGGTGGCTTTTGTTTTGTCTTAATGAAAAGAAACCATGAAATTTTTTTCAGATGGTACGAAGTATTTATTTTTGAACTCTTTTTGTATGTTTTATGATTTTCCTGCTGGACATATCACAGGGACACTATGTGCTGCATTGCTCCTGTTTACAGGCGGTGTTTCCCAGAGCTGCTGGTCAAATGTGTGGGTTTTACTGTGTTGTTAGTGTTATTGTGGTTGGTCATTAGTGAAATTGTGTGAAAGAGCCCAAACTGATCAGCTGCTGAACAAAAGGCAGTAACTATCAGTGCAAAGGCTGAGTAACGTGGAGAAAAAAGGAGATAGGTCAATAGCAGAGAGTGGAAAAAGCCCTCTGGATTTGATGGGTAATGGATTGGATGGCAGTCTGAAAAAGTTCATCTTGGTTTGGGATCTGGGAACAATTAAGTAGCACATGTGGTCATTGAAGCAAACAGCAAACAGTCCTGTAACTTAGGCTTGGGGACAAGCAGTGCAGATGATGGCAGACTGTGCAATGGCATTTTTGTTCTGCAACTTTGAACTTCAAACATTGGCACATGCTCCTTCTTTGACATCTGCCAAAGTGTTTTTGCCCTCTGTGCGAAAGAAACTTCATGATGGACCTCATTTTTATTTCTGACTGTGAGGGTACAGTTTAAAGAACGTGTACATGTAATTCAGGATGGTTTGAATGTATCTTTTCAGAAGACCTTAATCGTCCTTTTATTAAAGTTAATATTTTATGCACAGAATCACTGACAAAAACTATTTTTCTTTCTTTGGCTAAAGCTACACAGAGTGAGGAGCGGCTGTGTGCATTTAAAGACCCATACCAGCAGGACCATGGAATCAGTGAGAGCCGAATCTCCCAGGAGAATGGCACAATTCTGTGCATGAAAGGTAGTACCTGCTATGGACTTTGGGAAAAAACTCGAGAAGGAGACATACATCTTGTAAAACAAGGTATGTAACAGTTCAGTTTTAGTGCTGTAGTTTTGTTACCTATTTCACTTCTTTGTCATCTAGCCAGCTGATACAAAGGTGCATGGCTGCAAAACGAGACTTCTTGCACATTGTACAAATGCATAATTTTAAACTTCCCATTTAACAGTTTTAAATGTGAACATTAAGTTTGTTTGAAATGAATGGCTTCTAAAATAGACCAGAAGCATCAATGCACTGTTGAAAGAAAAGGCATTCCAATTTCTTGTTACTTAGGATGTCCAGAGGAAGATGGCTTTCTTGAATTTCAGTATTGCTATTGATGTAATGATAAATTTAACAGTAAGTGTCTTATTAAGTAAAAAGCATATATTCATGTTGATTGGATGTTTGCTTACAAAGGAAATTGCAGCTATAGTTCACATATCAGTGCTGCAATTCACTGCTTTTCTGTGGGGAGAATGAAGGTAGGAGGGGTGAAGGGCCTTGCAGTTTCTGGAGACATGTTTTGATTACCATTCTCAGGGACTCTGCTCTTTTTTACTTGGATGCAAGTTCATGTAGTGTAAAGTTGAATGAAGATGCAGCTGGTATTTACAAACAGCCTGTGGAGTTGTAGTCCACAGTTCATGTTTGATCTGGCAATCTGCTGAAGGGAGCAGCTTGACTGCTCACCTCTGCCCCATTGCTGCCTCTTTCCCTTCCAGGTATTTGGGGAAAAATGACATTTAACTGCTGGTATCATACTTGGGAAGGAACAGTTGCTGCAGGGAGAAAGAGCCTGGTATTAACCAGGAAATAAGTTGTGATCCTGTAGAAAAGTCCAGTGATGCTGACAATGAGAAAGGGCAGGGTTTTGAAAATTATGTAAGAAGCACCAAGCCATAGATGCTGTCTTGTGGCCTAAGGAAGGGACTAGGTCACAATTAATTTAGGACCATAGAGGGGTGATATGGTCTGTGGTATCAGAGAGATGGAGAATAGTATACTTCTTACATTACTTCTTAGAAGGCTCAGAAATTCAGGTTTTACCATGTTAAGGGAACAGCTGGGCACCTCTGATGTTGGCCTTCATCCCTGCCCACATTTTCTTCTCCTTGGCTACAGGGAGTTCTAAAAGAAATTCTTCTTTTGGTTTAAAAGGTGATAGTAAAATCAGGCAAATTACGATAACTGTTTTCGTCCCACTCTGTGATGTTTAATTAGGTAATCTATGGATTTCTATAGGTGTGTTTATCCAGTCAGTAGAACTAATTTTATGCTTATTTAAAAAAAAAAATCTGTAATTTGCTTCTTCTTACAGGTTGCTGGTCTCATATAGGAGACCCCCAGGAGTGTCACTTCAAAGAGTGTATAGTTACAACCACCCCTTCCCTGATTCAGAATGGAACATACCGCTTCTGCTGCTGTAGCACGGACTTGTGTAATGTCAACTTCACAGAAAACTTCCCACCTCCTGACCCTACTGATACTACACCTTACAGTAAGTCAGGTGTTTGTCATTTCATGGTGTAAAGATTTTAGGGAAAGAGCCTTCTTTTGTGGTACTATTAAATGTGAAACCTGTGACCTTTCTCTGTCACAGGGATGGCAAACAGAACAGAGCTTTCCCTTAGGAAGTTTGTCACATTCATATTCCACATTGCTCCACAAAGAATCACCTAAATGCTTACAAGAGGATTGTTCGTACAGGCAACTTCTGTATGCAGATTATATTTTCCAAAATGGTCTCTAATCCTGTGTATTTTGATATTTGGATACTCAACTTCATAAGCCTGTGGAGGTATTCAGAAGGATTCATGACTTCTGTTGAAATCAGGCCAGTGGTTTCATTAACACTACGGTACCTTTGGGAAGTCTGGCCTGTCTGGTCAGTCATGAATCACAGGTAGTTCTGAGTGGTAGAACTGGTCTTGTATCAGACTGCTGAGATTCTCTCCAGCAGTCTTTGAAACCTGACTTCTTTCTTTTACACATCTCTGGCAAGGGTTAACTTTGACATAATGTTCAAGGAATACTAGTTTGAGCAATGTAGTTTTCTGTTCAGTTATTGATTATAAAATCAACCTTACTTACAGATCCAAATCAAGGGATCAGACCCCTTAACCTGGTATGGCAGAAGCAAGATCATAACTAGCAGGCACAGTGTTATGTTGTGCTCCAAAAGTTAAGAACCTGTAAAGAAGCTGAATTAGTGGCCTAATCTAAACATTTGGGTAGCCTTTCCTAAATCAGATTTGTGATAGGGAAGTTGAAAAAAGTTAGGTATGTAAATGGAGACACAACTGTTCTGTATGTCAAGAGTTCTTTATCAATGGAAAATATTTTGTGAAATGAAGGTGTATAATTGGATAGCATTTATAGCTGTAGAATGCTAAAAGAATGGTTTTTGTTTAGGAATTATAGTATTTGAATTAACTTCAATGTGAAGATACTGATACTTTAATCACTGATGCTTTCAAAAATGGCTCTAGGGTCTAGTATTTGTAAGGAAGTTGAATCAAAATGAGGGTTTGCCACGCTAAAAATCCACACTGTTTAACTTGGAAAGTGTGTACAATATGAATAGGTAAAGAAAGTTGGTAAGACATGGTGCATTTTGGTTGACAGTACTGTTTGTAGAACCAGTAAACAATCACCATTTGGAATCAGTGTCACTGTGCAGTGCACAACAGACTCTGCTTGACTTTGGTAATAATAATCAGATTGGGCTCTCCAAATGTGACAAGAGTTGGTGTTGTGCAGGGAAATCAGACAGGAGTAAAACCAGGTGTATAGATAATTCCTTGTCCCTTTCTGTCCCCCCAAAACAGGAAGACCAGGTTCTTACAAAATTACTTGTGCTTGTCTTCTCCAAGGATAAAATTTACAAGCTGAATTAATTCAATTGTTGAGTGATAAGATCTTCAAATAATTTTAAATGGAATTTTTAATACTGAAAGATCTATCTTGACTTGCAAAGTGTGTGTGGGGGCCATTAAATCTGTAACACAGTCCTTAATTCACCCAGCTGTAATTGAGTGCTGCAGCGTACATTTCTACTGACTCAAACTGTTTTGTGTTATTGTGTCACCTTCCATTTTCATAATAGGCAAATTTGGCTTTAGGCATAAGCATAAGCTAAGTAGGCTGCTTTGGAGCACAGTTGTCTGTCTGCTTTGACTGGGTTAAGAGATGGAGATGGGCCATTCCAGCAGCAAGGATGGCCTCATTTGCCACTCCGGTGTTCTATTTGTAAAACTCTACATTGCTGCATCCGACAGAGATGGGGCTGCTCCTGGCTGTTTATATCCAGCACACTGGTGGCACTGTGGAGGTACAGGATACTGGAGAAAGCTGGAGGGGGGGAAAAGCAGGGAGGCTCCAGCACACAAACCCCTGCAGTGTTAGTGACCCCCATTCCGAGTGGTGGAGTGGTCACGGTTTCTCAGCTCCAGAAGTCATTTTGGTGCTGTAAGATTATATTTTGGCTCATTAAGTACAGGATTCTTGCTTTGGCAAGGTTGAGATTTCAGAGAATTGTTGGGAAGCTTTGTATTAGCTACTGGATACCTTTCTTGGGCACTCTTCCAGCCTTTCTGTTACAGTTTTCAGAATGCTGTAAGGACATTAGCAAGGTTAGCTGCACAGGCTGTGGCAATCTGTGTTACCATACCTTTTAAATTATTAAATTGAACAGGTCACAGTCACATGGGAAATCTTCTGCAGAAGGTTATTTCACTATAGCCTATGAACTGCAAGAGCACTATTTTTCATCCTTATTTTTGATAAATAATTATTGAATGGCCCAAAGTATGGTGTGAGACCTCCTGGAACTGTACTTATGATCCTGGAAATTTCCAAGTGAAGGTGACTGGTGTACAATTATGTGAAGGCTGATTAATTCAGCCAACAGTTAACTGTTTGTAAATGTTTTTCTTCTCATTTTCAGTAGAATCATACAGAATAAAAAGTTCCTGGAATGAGAAGTAGAAATTCAGCTATGGTTTAAAAACTAATGAAGCCTGAAGACCTTGCTGATGACCCTAATTAATTTAAAGTTTAATTTTTAAGGAAAATTGTAGTTGTTCTTTAAAAGATGTTTCCTTGCAGCTATATGAAGGATCTGTGAAAACAGTAGAATACTGTTAGGGCCTTGAGCTAAATCCATCCAGAAAAATAATGGAGGAATAAAGCAATTACTTTATACAATCTTTTGGTTGCAGTTTTTCTGTGGTAGTTAACAGTGGTGTGTTGAAAGATATAGCCAGACTATAAATGATTCAAGAAGACAAAATTAAGTTAAGATCTTAATACATGTTAGATATATCAAATTATCATTGTCATAACATATAGCAATTAGAAAAATTAAGTGTAATATTTAAGATAATGTCAATGTTGTTTTTAGGATGTCAAAACATATTTATCTCGGAACTGTATCTGTGCAGAACAGAACAGCTTGCCTTTTTTTTTTTAATTCATGTTTGATAAGAGTATAAATACATGTAATCCATTCTGTCTTGTAACAAAACTCTTATAAAAATGAAAAATAATATTGAGGACAAACAGGTTCTTCAAGCCTTAAATTTAATCCTTACTGCTTCTTAATGTGCAGCTGGTAATTTAAAACTCTCATACATCTGAGTAGTCATAATATTCATCTCTTCTATCTTAAAGATAATCCAGGCAGATTTAAGTAGCTGTTGGTTGCTAATCCCTCCAGCTAGAATTTTGCAAATGCTGTAGGATGGGTTATAGTCTAGAACCCACAGTCTGGAGGTATTAAAAATGCAGAGATTAAGATAGCTGTTTCCTGATGCCAGAAGTACTGGTTGGAGAATGGTGTTTATTTCTGATCTCAAGATTTGCCTGCAGAGTTCGGAGCTCCTCAGATGCAGAAGTTCAGAAACAACCACTCATCCTCTATCTTTAATTTGCACTTTCGGGGAAAGATATATTTTCTTCTTCTGTGATGAATCACTCATGGATGGATTCACTATTCTCCATCTTAATGTTTTCACAAAAATTGACCAAAAAATACTCCATCTTAACTCGTATACCCCCTTAACTCTATCTAAAAAGGGCCAACTATGGCTTCCTGGGTCAGTGTTTTGAGATGTGTTTACTTCATTGGCTTTGTCAAATATTTAGTTTGACTTGCTAGATCTCTACCTGTTATGATTACAGAATGCTTCCTAAATTCTGAGACTGTTTTGAAGACAAATTCATTAGTTCCTCAATCATTCATAATAGCTAGTTAACTGGAAATTAAGTAGCTAAAGACTTAAATGATCTCCCTTGTTGGTCATAGATATATTGCTATAATGAAACATTCACGTTAAAATAACATCAAGATGAAAGAGCAATTTTTAATTATTTTTTTCCCTCAAGGCTGCTTCCTGGCATTGCAAATAAATTAATGTAGCAGCAACTGAGTGTTAAGAATGTGTTTTTCTATGACAGGTGATGTATTTGTGTGATATATGGAAAAAATCCCTGGAAGCAACAGTTGAGCAGTTACTGGTACATGCGGTTGAAAATTATATAGGGTTTTCATCTCATAACAGCAAATAGTGGCTGCAGTTTTTAGAGGATTTAGGAAACCTTTGTTAAATGAGAGCACTGAGCTGTGGATAGAAAGAGACCACCTCACACAGTGAAGGAAGTTGTTCTTTACTCTGAAACACTGATAGCAGGCTTATCTTTCCAGTGTAACATTCCTGCCTTCCTTTGCCAGCCTACTTGCTATGTATATAAAATATGATTGTAAAAGTCTGTCTTGGAGTGCTCATGGAATTGTGTGGAAACCTTGACAAAAGCTACCATTAAAAAAAAAGAACTAATTACTAATATATGTGGCTGGGACAGGCTAATTATGGTAGTAATAAGACAGTTTTCATTTAACTATTGTTTTTGAGAGGAAGCAGTTAGACTCACGTAGCTGCAGGCACGTGGCCCAATCTAACTCCCACTGAAGCTGAATTAGATCATGTCAGGCTAATTTTGGAAAGTTGTAACCCTGCTCACTCTCAGTTGTCTTGAACTGCTTTTTCTGGAGAGCAACATCTGATCTTAATTTATAATTAAAATGCATTTATTTCAGCTGGGTTGCAGCACCTGATCAACTGAGTTTGTTGCTGATATTTAAACAGGTCTTTAATTTCTGATCTGCCTAATCTAAAAAACCACTCAGTAAATAAGCTTTTCCTTTGTGTGCATTATTCTTTTTGTTTTCAGGTGATTTAGATGTAAAGGGAAAATTACAAAGCTTTGCAAGGTGGCAGATCTTGGGTTTTAAAAGATGAAGGTGGGACTGATCTACACAAGGAATAAAACTTGTACCCGTGAAATGACAGGGGGTCAGTCAGGCACCTCTTCCTTCAGTGAACAGGCGAAGCATTCTGTCATTAATGTACCTTCACTATGTTATAAGGCAGGGGAGGAAATATTAAAACAGTAATTAAGAGCCTTAATATCTCCTAAAAAATGATGTTTACTTTGAGACAGCTAAGCATTTGATGCAAGAGGATGATACTGTGCCTCTGAGGAAGTTGCTTTAGGGCGCTGTAGAAAGTGAAGTTGCTGAGCTGCTGAAGGAGATGCAGGTGAATGTGCATGGAGATTTCTTAGTACGTGTCTCTCTTAAGAGATTGTATGTGGAGCAGCTGATAGAGGGGGAAAACAAAATGTAGGACCTTTTAAAAACAATTCTTTAATATACTGGCTTCATTATGAAATATTTGGATTTGTAGCCAGCTGTTGAGATATTTGTATTTTCCTGAACCTTCAGTTGCCTTTCTGTCTGAAATGTAGTGCTTAGTGGGGCGTTTTTTGCTGTTTATTTGGTTACAGGAAATTAATTAACTGTGGAGGGGGCTGTGACACAGGGTGCACATTGCTACAAATGCGTGGTGATAAGATTTTGGAAATGTGTGCTAATTAAGGCTATGTCTTGTGTTGTTGCAACTGAGGGAAAAGTGATGGTGTTGTGGATTAGTGTAGGGGAGAAAGAGTAGAAGTGAAAGTTATCGTAGGAAGCACAGTATTAAAGCAATTGCAATAGAAGGTTATTTAGAAATTCAAGTGAAAGCCTTAACTTCTATAGAATAGAACCAGTGGAATGTTTTGCAAGTCTCTCAAGATAACTGGTACTGCTTGTCGAGTAACTTCAGTTTCCCATTAAAACTGAATCTATCAAAAGCAGAATCTCTTAAAGATTTTTGGTAGCAGCACTTACTGTTTTAACTTCTAAGACATCACAGTCTCCGGAGATTAAATTTGAATCTTTACTGAATTTAAAAGTAAAGCTTTGATGTAAAATTGGAGTCTTGCATATGAAATGTTAGCTGTGAAAGCAAAACCTCCTTAGGCAGAAAACTGTATGTGTAAATTTTTTCTCTTACAGAAACATTTAATCAGGAAGATGAAATTGAAGTGTTTTACTTGCACTGACACTGAAATGTTTTGGAAATGTTTTTAAATTTCTGCTATGCACCAAACCCACATCATGCTGAAAACCGTGTTAAAAGAGCAGACATGTTTGTTTGAAAAAACAGAAACATTTCAAATATTATTTCTACAAAAAACACCAATAACCCAAAACCCAAACCCTCTTTTTTTTTTTTTTTTTTTCCTTTTACAAGTACATTCCATATTGCTTTGTCAGACTCCTGTTGGAGTCCTGATAGAAAAGGTAACTACAGGAATTAGTAGTGCTGAGAGCAAGGAACTTTGCAAAGTTCTTTGAAAAATATACTGGAATCTAAAAAGGGCTTTTTTGGATGCAAGGTGGGATTTTTTTCTGTACCTTGGCATTGCAATATAGTGTATTTGTGAAGTGCTGGAGCTGTTTGCACCTTGTTTCAGTGGGCTAAACATATTTTTCTTGAGTCCTTAGAGATTTCAATTCCTCATGGAGCTGTTAACTTTTAGCTTACTCATTTGATACAATTGTCTGATCTTCATCTTTGTCATCCTTGAAGTATCCTGCTTCTTTCTAGTACTCCACAACGAATATTTTATTCACATTTAAGATCTAAAATTAAGAAAGGAAACACCAATTTTCTGTAATGTAATCACTGTTTTTGCCACCTTCAGTAATAGTGAAAACGTGCACTTTAAGTTAACCAATATCTCTAAATAAGTGATTCACAGTCTGGTATCATGTGCAGTTCCTGAGGCACTAATTTACATCTCGGCTGGAAATTACTTGCTTATGTTTTATGCACTTCTAAGAGTCTAAAGATCTGCAAATATCTTTGGGTAATACAAATATGGTAAAGATACTGTTTCCATTTAGTGGGAATGCTGAGTACTTGTCAGACTTTTATATTGTATAATACATTCAATGTCATCATTAGCAGACATCCATTGTGACAGTGTAGTTGGGGCTGCATTGGGAATGCCTTATAGCCACAAGGTAAAAGTAGATAAGGCTTCTAAGAGTGGTACTCTTCTAGAATGCATTAGTGGAAAGCTGGACTGTAAATAAAAAAGGTAGCAGATATGGAATTGTTCTGCCTCATCTCAAGGCAAAGTGGAGAATAGACAAGGGTGCTATAATTTTTATGTCTTTATTCACATGCTGCAATATGCAGTGTAATACATGTATGCAATATCATCATTCTAAACAAACCCTACACTGCTGCTTAACACAAATAATTTGAGAAATAGGTAGGAGCTCTCTGGAAGTACGTATCAGTACTTTTGGGTGACATTATAGACCAACAGGCTTCCTGATGGTGTTGTAGTAGTACTAGGCTTCAATAACTATTCCTCAAAAATTTTAAGACTGGGTGCTGTGAATTTTAACATTTCAGTGGGAATTAAGGCTACACCACTGTGGAAGCATTTCTCCTTTAAGGACTTGAGAATTTTGTTTAGGTAACTCTCTTCAACAAAGTATACTGACTGAATTAGCCGAGATAGTGTACATTGAAGTCATTGCCAAGCAAAATGGAAACGCTGTTTATGTTTTGTGGATGTTCTACTTGTCTATGTCCCTGTGCTTTTTCAAATGTTTATTTTCACGTTGGCTGTGTTGATCTCCTGCTTTCCCTGTCTTGTCATGCTAAAGGCTCTTTGCAGTGAGCCAGAATGACAGGAATGGCTGTGCACAGGCTGCTCCGTGGCTCCAGCTCCTGACAGAGGGCATTAACTTCAAAATACTGCAGTTGTATCTCCCTGGGCAGCCTGGAGCTGCTGGGCTTGCTGAGAACACTGTTTCTTCTAACCCCCTTTGTCCTGCCATGTTACCCACGGAGCATTCCTCAGGATTTTTTTAGCATGGCTCTGCTCCGGTCTTCTTAAATGATTTTGAAATGAATGGAGTTAAGATTAAAAGGAGCAAGAGCTCTGTGAAGTTTGGTTATAAAGCACTGCTAGGTGTTGCCAGCTACTGCTAATAAATTCCTACCCTATGCCCAGTACAGTAATAG
Organism: Eopsaltria australis; assembly: GCA_034509425.1. Lineage (NCBI taxonomy): Eukaryota > Metazoa > Chordata > Aves > Passeriformes > Petroicidae > Eopsaltria > Eopsaltria australis. The sequence continues at coordinate 3,166,939 of JAVTVJ010000030.1, forward strand.
TCTTTGTCCTCAGACTACTGGCACAGTAAGAGGCAGACTTGGGACTGGAGCTGTTAAGTGCAAAACAGAAGATCACTTATAAATATCATGTCTGTTATTTGCTGTTCAGTACTATTAGGCTCATCTGTGTAAAACAGTGTTTAGATCATGGAAAGCCTTTCATGTCTTGTTCTTGCTCCTTAAGGAGACATTTTCAGTTAGCCTCTCTTATTTCTGTCCTATGTGCTAAGTTTGCTGACAAAATCTGATCCCGTATCATGGTTTTGTACAATGCATTTTACCTCCATGATTTGAAATGGATGCAATTTATAAAAAAAGCTTTAGTTTCTTGGCATTTGACTTAACCTTAGAATAGCCTGTTAGCCCAGCTGCTTTGCAGTCTTACCTGAGTGGCTGCTATAGCTTAGCACAATGCCTCAGAGGAGACTGGAAGTCCAGACTGGCACTTAAAATATGCTGGCCCTTCAAAGCTGGTAATTAATCACGTTTTCTTACTGAGCTTGTTTTGATAATTTTTTTCTTTATCTGAAAAATAATGTGATCCAGAAGATCCAGTGCATTACTTAACATTGATTTCTGGCTCCTCAGCATTCAGTGTATCTTCAGAGAGGATGCTATCTGGAGGTAAAATGCTCATGGTCTTTCAATCTGGCACTCTAGGAGCTCTAAGTAAATAAAGAATTTAACACATTTCAACAATGAGATAAGTTGTTTCTCAGGACACTTAGATTACTTTTAGACAAAAGAGCTGGAATCACGTGGGTTAGCTGCCAGGTGGCTCCTGCAGAGCAGGCTGTGAGCAGAGACAGCAGCAGTGCCCCCAAACCCGGGAGCAAAGGCTGCAGGCAGCACCACGCAAGCTTGGATCTGGCTTGCAGGTGGTGCAGCCAAAGCCTGAACTCAAGACTGTGCTTGTCTTTGTATGTGTGCACTAAGTGACTCTTCTTTATGTGACTGGATTTCTTTCACAACTGTTCTGTTGGAGCATCTTGTGTTGGGAGTATAAAAACGGCTTGGAGCTGTACTTGATAGAAGCTATAGATTCTCTTTCCCTTCATCCTTTCATCATATCAGACAAAATCTTTTCATGTGGATGGATATTGGGGATCAGTGTTTTAAATTAGTTTTCCTTACAAAGAAAGGCTCATATCCTTCTTATTAAAAGAGTGAATGGCAAATTCAGAGAAGTGCCTCAAGTGTTTAAATTGTGAACTTGTGACTAACTCTGGAATTCTGAATGTGAAGTTTCGTAACTGGGCATCTAGGTCCTGACATATGTCATCCTGGCTATAGAGATCTCCATTATTTCTGAAGAACTGAGATGTCAGGGTTGTTTTGAAGTTGCCTGAGGTGATCTTTTGGCTTTCTGGCTAACAGAACCCATGTGCTTGAGAAACAAAGAGTTCAAAGAGCATCCAGAGGAGCCAATGCAACCCGGGAAGCATCATGTCAGTGTGCTCCTGGTCATGTTACCCCTAATTATACACCAATTGCAGGTTTTTCAAAGCTGTAATTTTCAACATGGAATAACTCCTATTGTTGCTGTCGAAATGAAAGATGATGGCAATATATTCACAAAAATCTTGAAGATTCCTGTGAATGTATTTGTACTTAAACCGGGATTCAAGTTGATGCCAAAAATCTGTTTACATTTGTGTTGGCTGTATAATGAAGAAAGCTTACTGTGGCTAATAGGTCAGACTAGGGTGTGGTGAGTTCCTGAAAAAGTTATAAGGAGACCTCAATGGAGTTATAAAGAATAGAGTTCCTCAATCCATAATTACTTCTCTGTACCCATACTGAGTATTTCTTTGTCTTTTTATTTTATCTTGGTATTTTGTGGTGTTACTCTTCTTAGTCATGTTGCAGTTTTGTTTTCTTTCTGTGATTGGTTTGGGAATGTTCCTTCCTTCCTTATATATTGAATTAGCTGTTGTTGATGTATACCATTCACTATTATTATTTTTACTGGCTTGTATTTAATAAATAAAATGAATGGTGAGGTGTTGCTATGGTCACTAATACATAAGCATTAGAGTTGGGACACTGAGTGTTGTGTCTATTTTTGTGTGTGACAAAGACTTTTTTTCCCTTGTTGCAATTCTCATTAGGACTGAATTTTGTGGCAGGAAATGTGATTTTTCATGTCAGCTGTTAGAGCTCTGCAGATTTTTTATTGTTGTTTTTTAGCTTCCATGTTTTTGATCAGTAGAGGTATTGGTCTTTCTAAAAACCGAACATCAGGTTTATGTAGGCAGTCCATACATTTCTTTCTCAGAAGTCCTGGTTTGTTTATCAGTGTTTTCTTTTTGGGATACTAAGATGTTTTATTCTGTAACACATTTGTTAATTTGAAAGAAATCAATTTATTAAATAGGCTTAAAATCTATCTTACAGAGTTTTGCCTTATTTCAGTTTATTTGTGTAGTATACTTCCATGCTGCATCAATTAATGGAAAAACATTTGCTGTATAGATATGTGTAAGGGGGAGAATCTCTAAGGGCAAGGAATGTACTGAAAGAGGGAAGTGTGAAGATTTTCTATTACCTTAGTTTTTTTCTTTTTAATTGTGCTTTAGCTTTTTTTTTCTCTTACTTTGAAATAGAAAGATAGATTTGTCATTTTCTGAGATCTGAGGAAGGACATCTTTTTCTAAGACATAGATATCAAGTTGCAGTGACATAGGAGTTTGTGATCCAATTCTTCTAAATTCGTTTGAAGATTCCAGTGAGGGGGACTCAATGTTTAATCACTACAGTTTTATGCATTTATTTTAAAGGTTGAGCCTACAAGACATTACATATATGTTTCTTGGCATTATTATTTCCTAAAACTTTCTGGAGTACCTGTGAGTGATATTATACAGCTTTTGACTTTGGCCTGGTTTTTTGTCTTCCCTCAGACTGGTGGCATGAGGCTTATTTAGAATCCTCTTGCAGGCCTGTAAGTGTTTTCTGAGACTTGCAAAAAATTCCTTGTTTCAGACATCCATATAGAACCAAATATATGGAGCAATTGTAATCATTTTTGCTTGGTTGTAATTCTGTTTCTCCTATTAAAGCATTAACCTGCTCTAAAAGTAGTGATGCATGTAGAAATAGAGCTTGAAACTCCAATAAATTAGTGCTAGTGTTATAAAACAGAAGCACAGTTTTTATGTATGTATTCCTTTGACCTGGGGAGCTTTACTGTTTAAAAAAAACTGAAACCAAAATAACAAACACATAAAAACTTCAAAAAGAAGCAAAACCCAAATCCACCCCCTGCTCCCCAATAGAAAAACCAGACAAAATAACCCCCAAGCATGGAGAAAACACCCACATTCACACCAACATGAACTCCTGACAGGGTAGACATCCAAACTGCAGCAAATGCTAATTGGTTACATTCGAACTGTGGTTCTGTTTTCCTCCATTTCTGTTCTCTGAGGATATAATTGCAGTGACTAAGGCAAAATGGATGATGCTGAGCCACAGTGAATTGCACTGAGCAGTGTTCTTCCTTTGAATGCAGGTCCAGACACTGCTGTTCCACAGTGCTATGGGAAAGCAGAGAGAACTTGGTGAAAACTTACTGCAAAATAAGGCCTGGAAAGCCAGAGAAATCAGTGATGGATGAACATTTATAAAATATTTTAACTGGTTTTTTGAGAAGTTTTTTAATGAGTCTGAAGAGTAACTTGAGTTTCTCTGCCTTTACCAGCACTGTCAGCAGACTGATCCTGCACTTGTTACCTGCAGGTGAGGCTGGGCTGTGCCCCCCCCCAACAAGGGTTTGGGTGAGCAGAGCACTGCTCACCCCTGTGTGAGACTCCCAGCTGCAGAGCCATTCATAGCATCTCTGGAGCAAAGTAAAGCTGTGTGTGGGTGAAGTAAGTGCAGCCTGTAGCCCAGGAGCATTACACGTCCCTGAGTGCTGTGCCAGGCACTCTGGGGTGCTGTGCCCAGCCCCTGCCAGCACTGCTCCGACTGGCACAGGGAGGCAGCCAAGGGAGCTGGAGGCTGACCCTGCCCAGCTTTGGAGGGCTAAATAGGAGACTTCTCTCTGGCACTTAAGAGAATAGTTAGTGAGTAAGAGCAGTGGGAGGGAGTGCACCAAGGAAAAGGTTTGAAACTAATTTGAGATTTCAGTGTATCACTCAGGTGTGCTAACATTACTTTTCCTTTTTTTCTACAGTTAAATGTTATTTTCAGGAAAGTTCTTCATTTGGGTTTTTTGAGGGGGGCTTTTGTTTGTTTGTTTGTCTGTTTTGGGTGTATTTTTGTTATTTTAATTGAAACTGAAATCATCAAACTCTGTTGTGTGGGGAAAATTTTCGTAATAGTCTCGGACTGTTAGATACCTGTGATGAAGACAATAATAATTAAATGTTGCTAATGGGGGGAAACTCATAAATTGTGAATCCTTGATTTCGTTAGATATTACAGAATAGACCAAGTGAAATAAGGTACTAAAGATATCAGTCTTAACAGGTTCTCCCAGCTGAGCAGGTGTGTAATATTATAATTAAATCCTACATTTAAGAAGAATCTGGCTGTGTGGTCACTACCATGATTGCTGTGGAACAGAAGTTTCCTGTTGTATAAGAGGACACAGCACTAAGTATTTGATCAGCTGAGATCATGTGTCACCCCAATGTTCATCAAGGACACGTTCATTTTATACCTGCACACTTTCATGTGAGTTTGAATGAGTTGGTAGGTGGACATAAAAAGGTAGATTTAGAGCTTTTTCTAGTTTTTTCTACCTGTATAAGAATTGAAATTACCACTTTTTAGGAATTTACAGTTTGTGCTTAACCTGATGAATAGCCTAGTACATCTGATACCAGAAGCACGGCATGAATTTCTTCACTGCCTTAATGTCTTCGTAATCATTGTAACGGGTTATGTCTCATTCCCAAAAGTGCTGTTGGCACAATGATGGGCTGTGTTATAATGGAACCCTTGAAATGAGATGGAAGGAAGGCTTTTCCATTCTTTCTAGATGGTTATGGAATGAAACAGTTACCAGGTAGGTGCTATTAGCTGCAGAAGAAGGTGTGAGAGAAGGTGTGAAGAAGGTTCTGAGAAGCAGGTGTGCTCTTGCAAATGCCCTCAGCTTCCACCTGTAATGGAGCTATGTTTTGATTGTTTGGTAAAAATGTGGTCAAATATTTGACAACTTCACTTATTTTTGCAGCGAACTGGGCTCCTGATAGACCTTTCCAAGTGGTGAAACCTTTCAGCAAATGGCAGTTTAGAAAGAAGAATAGAAAGTGAGTGGTGTAGGCATCATGGAACTCACGGAACACTTGGATTTCCTTTTTTAAAGGATAGATTGGGAAACAGAACTTTTGTCTAAAACAGTAATAGGACAATATCTGCTCAAAGGCATAACTGGTGTGATTACCTGTGAGTTTTTAGAAGGAATAAGCAAGGAAAACAAGCAATAAAACTCCCAACTACGAAACCATAGATAAGGCTGAATGCCAGATGTTGATTTGCAATCATAAATCCTCATTTTTGTCCTGGTTATGCATTTTCATTTTGATGAAGCTTATAGAGTTGCATATTTCTAAACTTACACTAGTGATTGAGGGTATCTTAAATTTTGAGTAACCAAACAAGAATGTATTAAAAGTGTCTTCACTGAAGTGTAGAAATGCTTTGATGGTGACCAATTGGGAACCAGAAGAATAATTTGAAAACCTTGCCTGTGACTGCATATATTTTGTGATGTGTTAAAGCTGGAACACCTGTCAGAAAGGAGTCTGTCTCAAGTTTAATTTGGGATTTTTTGTTTTGCAAAAAAAGATTTCTACTTGCTTAATGGCACTTGAGGTTTTTGCCTTTCATTTAATAGGATTTCATGGTACGGTCAGGATTTGAGTAAATTAGATTGACAGAAGACTTCTTTATATTCATTCTTTTAAAAGGCTCCTTTCTTCCATTCTAATTTCTACAGTATCTGTGTAAATAAGTGTCTTGTGAAGGTACCAGTTTTAGACTTACAGTTTAATTGTCCAGCATCATTAAAACAGCTGAAACCAATACTCAGGGCTGTGACCAGTTCAGGGATTAATTTATTAAAGTTTTTATTACATGGAAATTATGTTTAAAGTAGAAGAGTTACAGAAGCCGTATCATTCAATATGTAAGTTTTATTCAGTCTGTGAAATTTATCTAGCAATCATGCAGATTCCAACATCATTAGCAAGTAATTTCCATAGGATTATGAAATGTCTCCTCATGACCTATTCAGATTTATGTTGAAATATTTATTCCTGGTTTGAAACAAGTTTGTTACTGTAGGGCAGACAGAACATGTTCTACAAGTGAAGTCAGCTGTAACACGAATTGATAGCTTTGATGCCAGCCTTTGTAGTTGATTGATGTATATTTATTTTGGCAGGGATGTTGCCTCAGATATGGTCCTTCCTCCCCTGCCATGGTCTCCCCGCTGGCTTCCGCAGCCGCTCCCAGCCCAGCAGAGCCGCGATTGTGCAGCGCAGCTGTCGGGCACTGCTGGGCTGGAGCAGCACCTGGGAGTAGGAGGCAAGGGATGCCTGGGCTGGCACTTGTGCTGCCAGAGCTGAACATCAAACGATGCCTGCATTTCATCTGAAATCAAGCACTTGGATCTGTAGAGGGATTTTGCATAAGTGCAAACTAAGGATTACTATTTATCATTATTGCCTTTTTCATCTTCATGCTATTTTAAAGTAATCAGAATAACCTTTGAAGTTAGGGGAGGTACTGTTTTTCCCATTATATAACTAGCTAACATAAAGCACTAAGAGGCAAAGTAACCTACCTAAGATCAGGCTATTCTGTATCAGAGCCAGAAACACAATCTGAGTTTCTCTTTGTTTTGTATTTCAAGTTCTGGAAATTCTTTTTCTTTCCTTTAGGAAAAGAAAATGCATTTACCCATATCTAACATGCTCTTGTGTGCCCTCATACAAGATGCAGTTTTCTGTTTGAACAAGGTCACTCCAGCTGGTGCCTTGGAAACGGAAGCTGTGTGTCAGAGGAGACTATTGATTTTGCTGGGGTCCCCATGAGGTTAAAGCCTTTCTCCTCTCTGGGCCATTCTCACTGTTTCAGCTCCTGCCCTGCCACTGCCTCTCCTCACAGGCCTTGTCAGGTTCCCACAGCCTTTTCTGTCCTCTATTTCCTTCTGTTTGAGGATGTCCCCAAATAACTGTGTCTCGTATCTGTGGAGTATCTTTGAGAGAGAGGTTCTTCCTGCCCGGAAACCATCTGAGTCTCCATTTAAGCACAGACAGTAGAGAGAAACAGCCCTTGCTAAGGCTTCTCAGCTGGGAAGGAGAGGCGGCTTTGAGCAGGAACCAGGAGAGCTTGAGCTGCTCTGCTGCCCTCCTCCTCTCACTGGCATGGACACAGGGGTGGGCAGCATCCTCAGTGATGGCCTGAGCTGGATGGGACCAAGTGAGGAACAGGAGTGAGACACTGATGCAGACTGAATGAGAGTGCCTACGGTCCTGAGGAAGAGAAGGGGAGATGCTGTTCACTGCATTCCTCAGGCACCCTGGAGTGAGATAGGAGGGGGACTTCTGTCTGCTCCCAGCTTCCCTCTTTCTGCTCAGTTCCTCCTAATAACCATTTAATCTGGGAAATATCTGGTAAGACCCACAGTGTGATGTTAGAGCATGGAGAAATGTAATGATTATTGTAATCTTAAAACTACAGAAGACTTCTAAAATATTTTTGAAGTCCTAGAAAAAGAATTTGCTGAAGTTAGAAATTATATGGCCATACTGAAGATGATTGGGGAAAATAAGAGAGTAGGTAGGATTAATGGGAAAGTGAGATGTGTACATTCATGTTACTTTCACCTAAATCATGATAGCAAGAGCTAGAGCAAATGTATGCCTTTTGGAATACTACAGGCATTGTCTGAATTTGCATTAGCCAGACAACCACAATCTTCTACTAGCTGTGAGTGTTTTTAAAATATCAGACAGGTTTAACTCACAACTCTGCAATGCAGGCCTTCAAATTTAAACCTTATGTACAAGAATGTACACTGTACAGAGTTGTACTAGAAGTATAGAAATACGTTCTTGAATTAAAGAGGGTAGGAAAAGTTAAGTTTTAGTACTAAAATACTTGCTACACTTGAGGATTACACTTGAGGATTACAGTATTAAGCTGATTTAGGGTATTACATCTGAAATACTAGGACATAAACCAAACATGTAATGAAAGGTTTTGTCAGAACTCGTTCTCACCCTGTTTGTATTGATCTTGGGCTTACACTTGAAACAGGTAGACTGCCTCAAATTGTGCTATAATTCAGATTTCTTTGCATGCTTAGGGAAATGATTTTGGAATAAACACCTAGTACAATCATGTCCATTAAACCAGTTCATTCTTCTTTGCCTGTTGCTAAGGTTGACGAGAAAAATAACTATTCCTGAAAGGCAGTGTGAGGTGTGCAGCTCTCCTGACAGGCCGTGAGTGCTGTGTGTTCTGCCCACGCGGGAGCAGCAGTGCATCTCTGTGCCATGGCTGTGAGCAGAGACACAGCCACTCCCTCAGGTGTGGCCACTGGAACCTGCAGGGACAGGCCCAGACACCCCACACTGCTGGGGCTTGGCTCTCCTTCCCATCGGGGAAATGGCTGCCAAGGAGGGGGCTGGCTTTCTCTAGGAGCAGGGGAGCGTGACTGACTGGCAGGCAGCAGTGCTGGGCTTCAGCACTCCTGAAGACATGAAAAATGCAGCACATGGGATCAGAGCTGCCTTTTCTGAAGGATCTGAGGGGTTGGTTGTTTGCTCACCCGTATAAAAACAGACGTTTCAGTGTTTTGATGTAATTTTTTGGGCTCTATTTTTACAGCCTGGGAACATTACAGACATGAAATATGTAGCTATTGAGCCTGTTGGAATTAAAATAACTTCAAATATCTTTAAAGAGGCTTTCTGAGGCACTCATTTTTTTTTCCATTGCAGCACATGTAGTTTTTGATCCAGCGCATTACAGAGGTTGGAAGCGTGCCATTATGTTAAAGCTGGTGTTACCATTTGGTTTGATAAGCAGGAAGTCCTGTTGGTCCAAGATGGATGTAAGGGGATAATGTAAATGTTGTTTTCAGCCTTTCTATTAAAAAACATTTTTCTGACTTTTATTTCAATATGGAAGATGTCCCCAGTATGTTGTTAAGTGCTCTAATTAGCTCTCCGTTTAGCTTGAAGGTAAGGTTGAGGTGTACTCAAAAACAGTTTGACTATAGAAGCAAGATATTTCTTTTATCTCTCTAGTAATCAAATATTTATTGGTATATAGGGAACTTCAGAAAGAATGACCTAAATTTAGTTTTGTGTTAGGATTGCTATTTATTTTACATACATCATGATTATAAGGTTCTATTTGGTAGTGTTAGAAATTATACTGAAGATGCCTGAACTCCCAGAAGAAAAGGCAAAAAGATAAGTTCTGTTGGGTTTTTATGAACTCATTAATTTCTTCTGCACACATGTGACAAGCTGCTAATTCACCTCTCTCTATCTAGTCATCAAAGAAAGAGCAGTTAGGGATTTCATAACCCACTCTCCTGCCAAAGACATTACCACTCATGCTTCATTTTTGAGTTTCATCTATCACTGCAACCTTCAGTATTCAAAATGAACAAAAAAGGCCAATCTAAACCCCCCAGCCTGGCACTGGATTGGGTGCTTGGTGGTAGCCAGTACACTGGAGTAGGACAGAAGAAGGGAGGACTGTGGGATTCCTTCTCTGGGACTGCCTGGCTGCAGGGACAGTGAGGGAATTCTCCTGTAGGAGACAAAGCTCAAATCCAAATTGCGTTTTCCAGCAGCAGATTTTTGAAGAGAGATCTGCCCACTGAAACTCTGCCATCATGGATGACTGACTTCTAGCTGTGGCAGGATTCCTCTGGAGCACATTATGGGAAATAAATTTTACAGCCCAAGCTATATGATGTTTTGAGGCATTCACTGAGGAGGCAGATGGGATCTGTGATGCATGATTGCCAGGTTTTGATGTTACTGCAAGTCTCATGAGAGACTGGTGCTTTCTGACAGTCCAGGTTCCACACAGTGATACAATTAAGTGAAAAGTGCATTAAAATTTTAGCTCTCCTGATGTGGAGAAAAACATGAAAAGATGTGTCCTAAAGGACACCTTATGACAATAAGTAAATAAAATTTTATATCAAAAGTTAAAATCAGTCAAATATGATGATGCTGAGTGCAGAGTGGAAACATATTGGTGACTGTTTACATCTTTTCTTCAAATACTGGAGTGATTGGAAGCAAGTGCAAATTTTCTGTTTCATCTAAGCCAGTGGAATAGAAACCAGAAACTTGCTCTTAAGTCCAGGGAAAACATCCATTTTCAGTTATGAAAGAAAATTGCCCTAGGACTATGGATTGGCAGGATTATTCTGTTAAAGAATGTTGCACCATCTCCCACAAAAAATACAGTTCCCATTGTGCTTTCCATCTGTGTGTGCACCATGCTTGGTCCTCTTCCATAGAAGCTTTCTTGCTGATTTCATTCTGCCTTGTTCAAGTGCCTTCAAAAATTTTATGTGAAAGAGTGGTTCCTTAACTTTGGTTTAAGTATTAAAGATGGTCATGTTGATCACATTTTTTGCAGTCCTCTACTGCAAAATTTGGACATGGATCTTAATTTTATTAATAATTTGTCAAATACTTACAGAAAGATGCAACCTTACCTCTTATATATGGGTTCATAAAACAGAATTAGGGTAGCAGTTGTTTTAAAACATGCACCTATAAAAGCTTAGGTCAGTATAACGGAAGTTGTTAGGAAATGCTATTTTTTCCTTTCATCATTCTCAACTATACATAGATTTAATAGAAAATTTGGAACAGCTCCTGCTGGAGTTCATTGTAAATGTCTGTAGACCATAATTTAAAGGTATTCCAACCTTGTAGCTCCAACTTAACTAAAAATAGATGTTTAAATGCTTTTAATTAAATCGGTGTAGATGGGATTCTTGTTTTCATTATATGAGAACCTGACCTATGTCCCTGGTATCTAAAAGGCTCCTAACATGTTTTTTTGTTAAAAGTTCTGTAATTTTTTTTTTGCCTTATGCATTTTGTTTCCTGCACTGAATGAGTTTAGGATCTACATAAAATAGTTTGGGTCGCTCTGGCATAGTGTTTATAAGGGAGGCTTTCTTCTCATTTGCTCTAATGTGATGAAGACTGTACTCTCTTGCTGCAGGACAGTGGATTAGGAATGAAGCAGTGGTTGGTCACTTGGTTGGAAAGAAATGTTGATTACTGTCCAGAAAGGAGGAGGGGAAAAAAGACCTGATGAGGTGTTTTGGTTTGGTTGGAATGTGCTGCCAGAATCCAGTAAAGGATGCATATTTTACTAGTTGTGGAGAATTCCAAGGACATGTTTGATACAAGCTTTGTGTAGACAAAACAGATAAACTGATTACGATTGAGGTCTGTGGGTCCTTGGAAAAGATTGCTAATTGTATGTTTTTTCAAAGGACCGAGATCTTATCACTGTCATGAAAATTGTGTAGGGCCACTGTGAAAAGAAATGTGACTTTAAAAGCAAGTTGAATTAAATACACTTGAAAGGCCTCTTTCTGATGTGCAGAGCGTATTTGCAGTTATCTGCAGCTGAAGGCCACATTGCCCCCACACTGCAGCCTTCCATCTCACGCTGCGCTGGTGACGGAACCGAAAGCCTTCCCTCTTCCTTCTGATCTCATCCTCAGTATCACTGAGATGCCTTAATGCAACTTCTGCACCAGACTGGCGGTGAACATATTGAATCTATCACATCAAAGAAATAGTTGTAGGATGGCGTGGAGACTCTGCTCCTTTTTAAAGTGATCTGTATGGGCAGATCTTTTGAATCCCTGTGTAATTTTACTGACTTTGATCAGAGTCCATACAGCTGTAGTTGTTTGGAAGAATCAGATGTTACTGTTGTGCTGTGAAGGTTAAAGGATGGTGTTTTCCTTATGTGTTCAAGACTAACGTTGCTACTTACGTGTGATATGGCAAATTAAATAAAAGTTAATATTTTGGTACCGATCAGCTTTAAGATCATTTGGCTTTTGATACATAGCTACCAGAGATTATGTGGGAACATAGGTAATTACTTTGAAAACTGATTGTGATTATATAGAATAATTGTATGTTTATCTAAAATGTTTTATACAATGCTTCTCTAAACTTAAATACATATGTATATTTTCTAGAATTATTTACTACTGTGTGGCAGATACACAGCTGTGAGTCATTTACATGAAGAGCAGGCAGATTTCTGAAAATGGAATGAAAAGCTTTAATAGCAATATAGAGATCTGGTGGAAATTTATGTGCAAATGTCCTTTATTATATGATCACCACCATGTAAATGTATAGCATTGAAACAACATTCCAAAGCCTAAGGTTTCATATTCAAATATTAGAAGGAAACAATATCATTGCTTGCACAGTTTCAAGGCCATATCCTTTTGTGTGTTTGTGTTGGGATACAGCCTTTAATTACACAATCAAATTTTTCCCCTTGGGATTCCTAGTTTTTCAGCTTGGTTAACACTTACTGCCTTTTCTCACGGCTGTCATAAGATGTCTCATAGCAGTGATCTCTCTGGTGTCCCAGGGAGCTCTCTGGGCCACTGGAGTGTTGCACCTTTGGTGTAGGGGTAGAGAGAAGTTTCTGGACAGCTTTCAGCTGCCATAGGGAGGAGACTCCTTCCTTCTCCTCATTTCCCATTCCATTTGCTTCATACCCTCTCATTTCAGTAATAGTATTGGGAAAACAATGTGTTGAATGGTGAAGTAGGAAATACAAGAACTCTGCTTGGGTTCTTCACAGTTCATCAGCCAGGCTGGAATATTTTACCTCCAAGAGCACAGACATGGGTGCTTGAACTGACACCATGACGTTGGCAGTGGTGGGTTAGTTGGTGATTTATCCAGAGCAGCCTCCTGTCTGCAGGTCTCACAATATTTGGTGAAGGGGAAGGAAGACAGAAGAATGGTGCATCTCCTTTCTGGCTCCTGGGAAGGAGTTCTGTATGTTTACAGACTCATTTCCCATTGGCTGTTCTTACCTGGCTTTGTCTCAGTTTTCTCTGATTTCTCACCACATTCTTCGATCATAGGATAAATGCTAATTTTGAAGTATGGAAACAGGAAACCTACAAAAGAGGCTTTAGTTTTTGAAAGTTAAATTAGAGAGAAATAAAAGTTTTTTCAAGCATAGGTGCAGATTGGAATACTTTTGCATTAATTAATATTACAAGCGTATGGTTATAGTGGAAAAGTTACTTTGAAGAAAAAACATTATTCTTCCTGATGTCATCTCTGGCAGTATTCTTCACCCTATGTCATTCCTGGGGAAGCTTAGGAAGGGAGCAGTTTGACAACTTCCATGTGCAGCAATATGGAAGCTTAATCTAAAAACCTTAATTCATCAAAGATATTGTGTGAGTGCTTGGAAACTGCTATGGCAGCAATGCCTGAGAAAAGAGAGAGACATGCTTAATGTGGTAGAAGGGCTTACAGGGAGTGTCCCGAGTGCAGGGCTGGGTTCAGCCAGATGATTCACTTCTAACTGAGCTCTAGGAGCATTCCTTTTCATGGCTCACTCTGAAATACATATCCAATTATTTGTGTGTACCTTCTCCATACACAGGAGCTGTTGTACTCAGGTTTTTGGAACCTGAAAACAGGCTCTTTATTGATGATGAGGTCAGGATGCTTCTGAGAATGGTGGCTTGTTAGTTACCAGCTGCTCCCCTGCCAGAAGGTGGTTATCCTTCTGTTTTAATGAGTTGTGCTTTGTTTCTTTTTCTTACTTAAAAAAAAAATATATATTTACACTGTTTGCTGTGATATTTCTTTGTGATGGGATTGGTAGACTTGAGTAAACTGCTGACTACTATGAGAATTACTGGCAAAATGTTTCAAGACAGAAGTGTGTACATGCTGGGTGTCTTCCACATAGGATCTTTGCATTGCTGCTTGTAGAGTCAATAGCCCTGTAAGCAGTGCTCCCCTTCCCATCCAAGTGGGATAAAAAATTGGCTCTTAAGGTTGTCTGGGCCTTCCAACAGTTTCTGTTGGTTTTAATTTTTTGTTGTGGCACATTTTATTGTAGATCAGGGAACCTAAGTTCAAGTTGGAAAAGACTAAATATATTCCAAGAAAGAGACGGATTAATAAAATATAGTGAGTTAATAAGAGTTTTGTTAAGTTTTGGAAAGTTTTAAAACTGGATTGATAAGTGACATATCCTTTTTGTTCTATTTAAGAAAGATTGATAATCTGGCAACATCCAAAGTTACTGTCTTAAAAGCAGATAGAGGGTTGATAGAAATAACACTTTGGCAGGGGGGAGGGATTGGAGCTGTCTGGACCTTTTGTTATTGTGGGGCTTTTGTGCTTTCCTTTTTGTGTAGATTTACAAGCAAAAGAATAAAGTTGTCCGTGCTGGGAAATGACTGGCTGTCACACAAAGCATTTTACTCACTCATGCTGTTTTGAGCTGCATGTTATCACCCCACTGAGATGTTCACTTACCCTTACTAAGAAATTTGTATTTATTCTTAAATTTATAAATATTGCTCATCACTCTGACAGTAGTAACTCGCACTGTAGGACTGATTTGGCTGTTGGAATGTTGACAGTGTTATTTTTAAATATTTATAAGAATTGAAAATTAGTTCAAGATAAGCCAACCTAAGATTCTTATGAAACAACTGCTTAAAAAAATTAAAACATTCTTTCCTCTTGAAGGCCAGGGAGGTCTGTGAGGTTACCTGGTGGCTGCACAGGTACTCACTAAACAGGAAAAGCCCTCAGAGGGGATGGTCCATTAAGGAAGGAGAAACAATCCTTTTCTCTGTAAGTTTTTCACCTGCTGATGGGAGCAAAATGTTATCTTGAGATTTTCTGGTATCTCTTCAGCCTGCAGAATGACACCATTCACAGGCTTCTAAGGGGAGTGTGCCAAGGCAGCCAGAGCTGCTGAGGAGCATGTTGCTCAGGATGCCCTTGAACAGCAGAATCCCATTCCAGGGTAGAGGAGGGCCCTCGTGATAGAGGCATGTTGTTAACCCTTTGATGGTACAGGAAACGAAAGAAGGGCAATCAAACTTGGGCATCAGATATCACTTGGCAAACAGTGGTGGGAATGGTTGCTGATTATTTGGTGATGGGAATGGCTGTGCTCTAGTTGTGCAGTCCAGGAAAATCCAGCTGGGATTATAACAAAGGGGTCAGTCTCTCAAAACCTGCTACTTCTCACGTGCCAGGCGCTGTCTTGAACTGATGCAAAACCCGCCACATTTAATATATATTTTAAAAGATAGCCCAATAAAATGTAAATTCCATTCATAAAAATATGAAAGTCAAAACTACCATTTCCCTGCCAGCAGTTACTCATCTTCTTTCACTTGTGTGATGTTTCATATAGCTTTGTATGATGTAACAGTTTCCTTTATGGTGTTGTGGGTTTTAATATATATGTATATCTATGGTTTGAATTCATAATTTAGATGACAATTGTAGTATGTATCTATTAATCTCCTCACTATGGAAGTCACAGCTCATATTCCACATTAGTGTTCTATGGCAATAACTTATTTTTCTAGTGAAATTTATTTTACCAAAACCAGTAGTGATGGTATTTCTTTTGATAGAACAAGTTTAAATGTGGTGATATTGTGATTATCACAAGCTCACTTTTATTTAAAGGGAGTATCAGATATAAGCTGCATGTTGGTTTTGATGGGTGATTTTTCACATACTTCTGTCACAGCTGAAATTCTCTCTGGCATTCTGTTTTACCAGCTTTTCATTATTTCCCCTTACCGTTATGGTTATGTAAAAATGACAGTTGTTGTCTTTTAAATTTGCTTTCCCTTCTTATCTGGTTCTCTTGTGTCTGTCCACACTGGGAATTTGAAGTAGTGAATCATGTTGAATTTCTTTCAAATGCAATTCAAGAAAAGTGAATTTGTCAGTTTATTCAGCTAGTGTAGACTGGGATAAATTGTGTTTCAGTCTCACCTAAAAGTTTATCCAATGTTTAAGTCTTGTGTGCATTTTATATTTTGTGGTTTTAGTGTAGTTAGGTCTCATTACAGTCTTTTAAGGAGTACTTTTTGCAGTATATAAGACATGTTCAAACATAGTTCCCGAACTTGGTTTTGAAGCCAAAGTAAATGAGGTCTTGCAGCGCCACATTCCAGTGATTCTGACATCAGAAGAGTGTCTGCACTAATAATTTTTTGTATTAAAGTGGCTGGGTTTTTATATGCCTGCAAGAAGCAATCTGGAATCTGACATGGAGAAGCTTTTCAAGGTGCTAACAAATGTTTTCATGAAATCTTCTTTCCTCTCTGGGGAAATAAAAAACTCATACAAGGAAACCTGAAAAAGCAAGATACTCACATTTTTACAAAAAATCAAACGCTATATTACAACAGGCTCAATAAAGCTAATTTTATTTAATTTTTAGTGCTTAATTTTTGTTTCAGGTTTCCTGATGTAGTCTGTTGAGACACTTCTGTCTTTTTGTGTATTAGGAAGTAAGAATTATGCCAAAAATTATCTGAGCACTGACACAAAACAAATCAGGATCCCAAAGTATTTTGAAATATTTGTATAAGTGGACTTAAGTATGTTTTAGGTAGTTGAGTGTGAAACATTCAATATTCATAGTATTTGCAGCCCAATTAGCAAACTCATGAGATTTTTGTCCTGAGAAAAGCAACAAAACAACCTTGTAAAGATTACAAACCTGCTTGATAACAGGAAACTAGATTAAGGCACGGATAACACAGCAAGACTGCATCAACTTGGCCTTGTATGACTGGGCTGAACTTTGCCTGATAGAAAGAAGAATCACTTTCTGCTGTCAGTGCCTCTCTCCACAGGGCAATAGAAGACTGGGAAAAGCTGCAGATTAATGTGTGCCCAGCTGGTTTTGAGCTGATCAACTCTTTTGCCATACCTAGATTTTGAGAGAAAAAGGAGTTTACTGTGATGTTTGGCAATCCAGAGTGCTTTTTCCCCCCTCATTGTTGTAATAACAGTTACATGTTTTATAGTGTTGATTCTTTCAAATTTACAATTTAAGAGTCCTCGTCTTGTTTGCTTTCAGATTCTTCTCATTCTTTTCATCGAGATGAGACCATCGTTATTGCCCTGGCATCTGTGTCTGTACTGGCTGTTCTGATAGCTGCTCTGTTCTTTGGATACAGGATGCTTGCAGGTAGGGATTGACAGTCTTTCTGGCTTTGGATTTTTTCAGTTTTTCATTTGGCTATTGCTTAAAGTTACACTTAGGTCTTCTGTCCTCCCCAGTGCCTGTTACATGCTTGTGCGTAGTGCTGCTCCCCTTTCTCCTCTCTGACATTTTATGGTGATATCCCTTTCATAACAGCTGGGAGAGAGTTATGGCTTCTCCAAGCTGGCATTTTGGGACCCATTTTTCTTCCACAAATCCTCTGCTTAGCACAGCTTAAGTGAGGCGGTGAACATGCTTTATAGTTACTGCCAGTACCTTCGAATTATCAAAATAGTTGTGTAGTAGGTATTTGTAGTTTGTAGCTTATCAGCACCTTCACTGCTTATTTTGCTGACTTTGAGGAGGTTTTACAGGACTCCTTTTTACTTGTTGCATCCTATTCTACAATATGTAATTCTGCCAGGTCCCAGGTAAGTTGCATTTTTTTCACTTGGAGCATGTCCAGAAAGGAAACTCTCTGATTTCTTTCTCACCTTCTTTGCCAGGAGACCGTAAACAAGGTTTGCACAGTATGAACATGATGGAGGCAGCAGCTTCAGAGCCCTCATTGGATCTGGATAATCTAAAGTTGTTAGAGGTAAATATTCAACTCAGTTCTTAATCTTCATTTTCATTCAGTGTAATGCTTGTGGTCATATCCCAGGCATAGTTACAGAAATGAAAGTATCCGTGCTCCTGTAATGTCTTCTTCTAAATCACAATTTCAAGAAGAAATTTAAAAAAAAAGAGTTACTGCAGGTACATTTTGTCTAATTTTGTTAGTAATATTGTTGGTATTAGCCAGAGCATGTTTTACCTTGAGAACAAAAGAGAAACACTGGGAGGTAGTGGGGGAAATTAGAATGTACTGTATTTCAGCATTGCATCAAAAGATCCCTCTTTTTTGCTTGATTCTGCTTGTTTTTAGTACAGTGTCCTATGGTAGGAATTGGAAATTCTTAGTAACACCCTTGGAACACAGAATGTACTGCAAATAGGGCAGTGTATTTCAGTAGTGGTGCATTTATGTGTAGTCATTCTTCAGTGTGGGGCACTATCTGTCTCCATGGCAACTGGAGGCCAACCAGAACTTGCTGCTCAGCGTGGTGTTAGGTGTCTCATCACAAAACTGCAAAATGTTATGCTTCCAGTTGGTATGCTTGATGGAACATATGGAATTTTTAAAACCTTTTAGCCAGGAAAAAAATGAGTAGAATGACTGAGATGCAGGGTGGTGCTTTTCTTCTTTTTCCCAGCAGAAATCCCACCTAGAGATGCAGACTGCAGACGTGCTCTAATGGTGCAGCAGATTGATCAGCAAAGAACCTTGCATCTCTTCTGCCAACAGAAAAATACTTGAGGCAGGGTTTATAAGAATTGTAGTGAATTGTAGTAGTGTGCAAGGCCCCAGATGAAAGCTCTTGTACTGATAATGCAGTCTTGGAGAAAGCAGTGAAAGAGTCTGAAAGTTGGTAGAGAGATCTGCTATGGTGTCTTCTGTCCTGCTTCTTGTATCCTAAGGAGCTGACCCCTCACCCCCAGTCACAGGGTGTTGCAGGACAAATGTTTTAACCTGTACTTGCCTTATGACATCTCTGTGGGTAGATTACATTCCAGGTTTGTACCTTGATCTGACTTGCTGCTTTGCAGCCCGGTGATGCAAAAGGACTGAGAAAGTCTCTTCATTAAATGATACCTTATTTTTGAAAACTTTCCTGTAAGACAATTTTATCGTCTTTAGAAACATTACTTTTGCTGTCCCTTCTGTTTTATATTCCTTCTTCATTTGTAAGTATTTAAAAAGTTAAAAAAAAAAAAAAGGCTTATGAAATCCTTACAGTTTCATGTATGGGTCTTTCTGAAAATTATTTTAAATAGGTGCTTAAATTCTTACATACTTGGAATTTTTGAGCTTTAGAAATTAGGGCTCTTCCTGAAGGTGGTCCTGCATTTTGGTTTAGAGTAGAAATTGCATCTTTCTTATGCAGTTACTATGGAGATATGAAAGGCCATTCGTGAAGACTGTCTAGTGCAGTAGGGCTAGAATAAAGATTCACAGGTAGTCAGGAATTAATTACTTCCTTCTGTTAAAATCTGTTTAGCTCTTTTGGCATCTATTTTACACTACAAATGCTTATTTTGTTATCACTAACCTGAAAGGTACAGCTTATAAACTGTCCTAAACCTAAAATGTTTCGCTTAATGTCTGTGATCTCTGGAGTGAAATGAAATTGATCACATAAAAGCTATAAATCTTTAGTAGGCAGAAGTTAGTAAGAGAATTAGCAGCACAGAACACATGTATTTTATTGATTCTGTATATAAAAGTACTGAATTGATTATTTATGATGTATTTACTGGATATTCAGACTATAGATCAATTTAGTAATACCTATGTTGGCTTGTGCTGAGGTTTCCAGCTCCAAAATAGCCTTCATGACAGCATTCTAATTCTGGTTTTCATTACAAAATACTTGGGATCTTCACTATTCTTATAGTGTAAGTCAGGATAAAAGTTGGCATACAATTCTTGTAGAGTGAAAAGTTGGAGTTTGTCTTCATCTGTTATTTAGTGAACTAATTATTTCTATTTTTTGCAGTTGATTGGCCGGGGACGATACGGAGCAGTGTATAAAGGTTCCCTAGATGAGCGTCCAGTTGCTGTGAAAGTGTTTTCTTTTGCCAATCGTCAGAACTTTGTCAACGAGAGGAACATTTACAGGATTCCACTGATGGAACACGAGAACATCGCCCGCTTCATTGTGGGGGATGAGAGATTCACTGCAGATGGCCGGATGGAGTATTTATTGGTGATGGAATATTACCCCAATGTAAGTGCTTCAAAGAGATCAGTTGGATTGGTTAACAGTCCCTAAGAATAGCCACATGAAAAGGATGTACTTTAGGTTTTGGTGGTGCTTCTTGCAGGGTAATGTAACAATAATCCATATAAATGATAACTTTAATGCACCTTATTGTGGCTTACTGTAATACCCTTTTAGATTTCCGAGTAAGTGCTACCAAACACAGTCTTACAAATTCTTAGCTCTTCAGTACTTGTTCTTGGTTGTGGTGCAAGGTTTTTTTAGTCAATTCTGTCCTTTTTCAATGACAGAATTTGAAGAGTTGTTTTTACTTTAAAATAATCTAATGAATTTAAAATTTCTTAATAGTAAGACATTATCTCTGTCTTATGACCTCGCTCAATAGCTGTAAATAGTGGGGTTTTTTTACAGTGAAATATAATTGTTTGTCAAGTTGATTGTTGTCAAACTAGTTTGTGGAACTATAAATCATGGTGCCTTTTTATCCTATTACCTTCTTTAAAGCTTCCTGTGGCATATACTGCTGATGTAGGATATGTCTTAAGAAAGCAGCCTTACTTTCCAGAACCATAGCTTCAAATGTCCTCAGCTAACTGAATGCTTGTATTTCTCAAATTCATGGATTAGGGCACTTAATGTTCTCTGTGTGTATACGTATACACAGAAACAATAAAAAAACATGCAGTATGAATGTGAATACCATTCATGAAAAATCATAAAATGTTTATGGGGGTTATATATACGAAAATGCAAAAAACTGTGTCACAATTTATCTTGGGGTTTTTTTTGGGGTTTTTTTTGCCTGTATATGGGAAAGAACTTCAGTTATTCAGTTCAATAATATTTTTAATGAGCTTTTTGGTCTCAAGTAAGCAAACTCCTATTTCCTGCAGGGTGTGAAGGGGATGGCTCAAGCCTGACCTGTTATGGAGGCAGTAGGACAAAAGCTGCTTATTTGAATAGCAAAAAGCAGCAGGACAGTGCTGAGTAGCAGTAATGATGGCCTGTCTTAGGGTTTTTTAGGCTCTATGTATATGCTTGTGTTGGAAGTTAAATGCACCCATGTAAATACATACCTTAAACATAGCTATGTTTTTACACACATTTACACTATATACAAAGCACAAATATATAAGGAGTGTCTTAACTGAAGCTTTAAAGTGAGAACACACTCGATCACATCAGCTTGGAAGAGACAGGCAGCTAAGAAGAGATTGCAGAAACTAGAAGTGACCATGGAAAAGGTCAGCTGTGCCCATACCAGATGGACAGGGGCAAAGCATGTGATTCCGACAAAACTGCCATATTTTCATGTAATAAAATGAAAGTTAAGTAAAATCAAGTGAGTATTCTACTCCTGGGAGGGCATAGCATAACTGTCTTCACAGGTGATCTGGTTTTGCTGTTTTCTTGAATTGAAAGGATTTTCAGTTGAAATGTAATTTGATTGAAAACTGTGTCTTGTTGCTTTTGTAAACAGGCTCTGTTAATGACCTGATTAAATGTACAGATGAAGCTTATGACATCATATTATCAGAGTCTTTCCCAATGTGGTATTAAGAACAGCAAGATTAGTCTAAAATCAATCCACTGGTTGTTTGGAAGTCATTGGAAAAAGTGCACAGCAGGTGTAATTAATGCACAGTGTGATCTGTAATTCAGTGAGCAGATGTTCTGCTGTATGTGGAGTTAACAGCAGAAAAGGAAGCCTGCTGTGGCAGCTCCACTAGAAGGGAATTGCAGTGTTCAAACTGGAGCCACAAATCCGATTTCAATAAGGACTAACCAATACAACATGTGAAGGTGAAATATTCCCCATCCAAAACATCATTCTCCCTCAAAATACTTTCCTTCCTGAAAATAAGAGCACACAAACCAGGGCATTTTTACACAGAAAATTGTTCTTGGTGTTACCTTGGTGAAAGCAAGACAGATAGGTTTGACCCAGGTTGTGTTTTTATCCAAATATGCCTTCAGATCGAAGGAAATAGGCAAGTAAAAGGAATGATATATGTATTTGTCAACCATCATGCTGTTTTGATGAGACTCTGAGGTGTAGTAGGTCAGTCAGGGAGTCAGTTGTGAGGGACGTAGTAGGAAATATGTAATAGCCAGAGAATTATTACCCCAGTGGTCAGACACTCATGTTCCTTCAGAACAACAGAAAAATTGTTCTAAAACACAAATAGAATCTCTGTTAAAAACATCAGTTTTATCAAAAGTTATAATCGGAACAAATATCCCCAATTTAACATATAACTCATGACTCTGACAAGATAGTCCTAATTACAAATGTATTGCTCTCTAAATCTTGACTAAAACTTCTCCTGGTTATCATTTTAACTTCACTGAAAGCATAAAATCACAGCTTTCAGCTAGCTTGAAAAGCATCTGGTGGTGGGCAGGCTCTCTGGTTGACGTATCTTTTAGAAGCAGTGGATAAAACTGAGTCTCCAAAAGAATTTGAGTTATTCTACTGGACAATGATTTTAATCTGGGTTTTTTGTTTTATCTTTTTCGTTGTTGTTGTTGTTGTTCTTTTTAGGGTTCTTTGTGCAAATATTTGAGTCTCCACACAAGTGACTGGGTGAGCTCTTGTCGTTTGGCACACTCTATAACCCGGGGCTTGGCGTACCTGCACACGGAGCTGCCTCGAGGAGGTAAGGCCAGGAGAGGATGCCAGGATCTCCAGTATATTCTTATTTCTATCAGGTAGTACATTCCAGCCTTTCTTCTATCCTGCTGTGAGTAGGAAATGATGAATGC
This sequence comes from Eopsaltria australis, assembly GCA_034509425.1. Taxonomy (NCBI): domain Eukaryota; kingdom Metazoa; phylum Chordata; class Aves; order Passeriformes; family Petroicidae; genus Eopsaltria; species Eopsaltria australis. The sequence goes on from JAVTVJ010000030.1 coordinate 3,189,801, forward strand.
AAATAGAGATTGGTCAGAATTTCCGGTATGTTCCCTCCTTCTGAACAGCCCCTTGTGGACTCTGTGACCCTTGGTGAAAACAGAGTCCAGGCTGGGAGAGCCCTGGAGAGAGGCAGGAGGAGGCAGAGCTGTGCAGTGCTGCTGTGTCATGGCAACAGATTACTGAAAACCTGAAGCACTGGCTGCCTCTCTGGCACAGGGCAAACAGAGGAGGTGTTGTGTCTGGTTTTGCAGTTCAGAAACAAATCACCAAAGCAATTTCTAGTTTGTGTGTGAACTGTATACTATACAATTAAATCTTCTGACCCCACTGTAGTTTTATTTATCATGTCTGGATTTTTGTCTGAGGGCTTGGTCTTTGCTGTGTACAAACAATACTGCTGGACTTCTGGTACTTTATTAATAGAGTACTGGCTGTGACAATGTATTGATTTGGATCTTTATATCTCTGCACGCATGCTTCAGCCAGCATTTCAGCAGCTGAAATATCATAATTATAAAGTAGATATTCTGAGATCTGTGTTGTATCAGGGTGCAGAATATGGCCTGGCACTGAAACATTAGGTTTTTGGCAGTAAGTAAAAGGCTGGTTTCATTATATCTACATTACGGTGCTAATGTTTGGATTAAAATTTCAAACTATATATCTCAAATGTTAAGTGTGAGCACTAGCAAAGAATGACTACTAAAGATGCTATTAAAAGTGCTGAAAATACCCAAATCAGTATTCCTATGTGCCATTGAAACTGCAGCTATCATTTTGACTTCATCATTTTGAAATGTGCAGACAGGTGTGTCCATTAACAGCCAGAAAACGTGTAAGCCTTCCATCATAAAGGAGAAACAACCATGTGAATTCTAGGAAGGAGCTCATGGAGTAGAATAAATTCCACAGTAAAGTGAGTTCTATACTGCTGGCTGCTTTACTAACCAGATAAACAAAAACCGGGAACAGCTGAGATTATTCTCTGGAAAAGATCAGATCCCTTGCAAGATGAACATGTTCAGACTCTGCAATAATATTGTCTGCATATTGGTGCTGCATTTGACACAGGAGTGTGGAAATGACAGAGGGTATTTGGAATGGCTGTTAGGGCTGTGGCAGCAGGTCTGTGTTTAAGTACACAGTCTCCACTGCCAAAATCATGCTGAAATATCCCTTGGGAAGAAGACTATTGGCAAACGTTGGGCAGTAGCCTAATATATTATACAGATACCGTGAAACTCTGAATGCCAGTCAGTGTTCTCTAGATAGCCTGCTCTGGAGCTCATTGTAAAGAAGCAAAAATGTTAGCTTTCTAAAAAATACGTTGATTCTCTGTTTGTAATAGCTGAACAGACATAATGAGGTTCTCTCATTTTGCCAAACAGTAGAATTGCTCAAATAGTAACGAGCACTTTGGTGTGTCCAAATAGACCATTACAAACCTGCAATATCCCATCGAGACTTGAACAGCCGCAATGTGCTGGTAAAGAATGATGGAACTTGTGTCATCAGTGATTTTGGACTCTCCATGAAGTTAACTGGAAACAGGCTGGTACGACCAGGTGAGGAAGACAATGCAGCCATTAGTGAGGTAAGTACAAATGAATGTTCAGGTGGTACAATTTCTGTAATGGGGAATGGCTGCAGTATGGGTGAGAATTGGCTGAAGCCTCCATGGGAAGAAGCTGGTTTTATTCTCAAAATACTCAACACAAACCTGCCATTTTGAAAGGGGATAGATTGGCAGACTGAAGTTTCTGTGTGAGATATGAGAAGACACAAGGTGGGTTTGGTTGCCATGTTCCCTTTGATTATGTGGTACAGGTCCCTTCAGTCTTGTACTGCAAGTGCTATCAGAAGATTAAACATTCTTTGATTTTGGTTTTAATTTTTGGTTTTGGTGTTAATTTTTCTGCAATGGTGACATAATATATTCTACGTCTTTTGCTTGACATCTAATACAGGCTACTGAAATACAATGAGACTGTTCTAAACAAAGAGTGCCTAATGGTTCAGTGTAGTTGTTGTCTGTGCTTTTACAGAAAAACTTCATATTTCATTCAAAGAACATATTTCACAGTGCTAATCACTCTCCCTTAGAAAGCAAATGCTAAATTGAAAATACCTCGTGCAGAAGAGCTCCATCTAGATCTTCCCATACTGAACAAAGAAACAGGGAAACTGCTAGTTAAAATGCAGGGATGTGGAGGAGTCCTTTGACAAAATACTGTCCTACAAGTACTGATGAGTAACTGCTCTAATCTAACACATGTCCTAGTGAAAATGAATAAGTATCTTCCAATACTATTAATAACCTTTGACTGTGGAAGATGTAGGGTGGAACCTTGCTGACAGTCCAGGATTAGAGAACAAATTTCCTATTCAGCAGGATCCTCTTCCATTATTATGCATACCTTGGTGTTTAACAGAGTAATTCGGGAAAAAGAAACATTTCTACTATATCATATTTCATAGAACATTAAGTAAGGGAGAAAATAATTTTGTTTTGGTACATACAAAAAAGTGACAGTGTAGGGGAAGGGTTTCGTTATGACTAGACTGGTAAGAAGCTAGAAGCTGAGGACATTGATTAGGAACGAACTATAGAAAATACCAAGCAGAATAGGGTATTAAAAAACAAAATAGAATTTGGAAATTATTTCCTGATGTGAAGCTTTGATTTGCTGTTTCCCCAGGTCGGTACGATCCGCTACATGGCCCCAGAAGTGCTTGAAGGAGCAGTGAACTTGAGGGACTGTGAATCTGCTTTGAAACAAGTAGATATGTATGCTCTGGGCCTTATCTACTGGGAGATATTCATGAGATGCACAGACCTCTTCCCAGGTAACTGAAAGAACTGGAGAAAACCATCATGGTAGAAAGTGGCACCAGCAACCAAAGCTGCTCCCGAGCTTTTGAAAGCAAAGGGATTTCCTCAGTTGCTTCTGCCATTAAGTCGGTGCCATCTAGTGTTCGAGGTGGTGCTTGTCAGGACGGTGCATCCGAGGGCCAGGCGTGGTTCCTGCTGAAAGGCTCGGTATCACCTGCTCAAGCAGTTTGCAGGCTCTTGCTAAGTGCCATTTGAGCGTTGTTGTTATTATTATTATTGTGCAGAGTTTAAAAACACTGAGAGTTAGACTGATGGCACAGGCAATTTTTCTAATTCTTAGAACTGATAGAAGTGCCTGAAGTGTCTTTCAGACCTTCCTCAAGAAAAAATGCTATGACTAATGTAGCCTTCAGTCTATTGTACTTACATTTATGATAGTGACATTGAAAATTCAGGGAAATCATCCATATCTGTACCATAAACCAAAAGGAAGTACACTTAAAATCTTCATGTGAGATTGTGCCACATCCACCATCTCCTTCCTCAGCTCCAGAATACAGAATGAATCTAAAATGTAGCATTCTCTCTACAGTCACAGAGCTGTACTTTATGTACAGAGGCTTGTGATCTTGCTGGGCTTCCTCCCGAATGAAGTACATGAGTATAATCAGTCAGTGGCATTTCACAGAAAGTAGGTGTCATTCTCAGGCTTCAAGACATTCCAAATGTGCCACTGAACCAGCAAAGTCTGAGGATGCTATCCTTTGAAAGGTTGCTGAACAGCACTCAATTCATTTGCAGTTAATTCAGGGTTTTTTTTGGAAGTTAGACTTTGAGGAAAATGGGAAACATCTCGATAGACAACAACTTTGATAATGCCTTTCATCAACTGAAAGCCTTTGCTCTGCCTTTAATCTGTGATTGATTTTTTTCCCCTTTCTTTCTTTTGCTAACAGGGGAATCTGTGCCAGAGTACCAGATGGCTTTCCAGACTGAAGTCGGAAACCATCCCACTTTTGAAGATATGCAAGTCTTGGTGTCTAGAGAGAAGCAAAGACCAAAATTCCCAGAGGCATGGAAGGAGAACAGCCTGGTGAGAAGAATATTTTCAAAGAAACAGTGATTTAACCAGCTTTAGGGTGTACTCATATCTTAAAAGCAATTTTTTAGGTTTGGGGGGTTTTTTCCTCTTTGTTCATATTTAAGGATGGGGGAGCTGTTTCTGCCTGGACTTCTTAAATATTGAATTCAGTTTTTAAAAGTTATTGACATAAAAGCTAGATTTTTTTTTAATGAAAAATACTATTATTGTTGTTGTTGCATGCTGCAGTGTGATATACTAAAGATAACCTGTTGCATTAATTTTTTTATACTATCTGTAGTATTGTGCATGAAGTGCCCATGTGTTCTGTGTGTGCTGAATGAGAAATATGAAGCTGTTTTCTGCCTGTTGACATCTTATAAACTAATAAAACTGAACTAAAATACCAACTAAAATAGCTGGCAAAAATGTCGATACGCTCTTCCAAAACTAAAATTGGTAAACATTGTAATAAACTTTTTTGAATTTGTATAGTCCTCAGGATTTGCAAAGGCTAAAGCTTCTAGCAATCATTTCATTATAATTACATAAAAAAATTTATGTGGCTTCATTTGATCTGCAATTTTTATTTTCAAGACTGTAAACATCATAATATTGTTTGTTGTTTTGAATCAGTGTAGCTATGGCTTAGAGCCTTGCTGCTGCAGGCCAACGAGTTAGAGCAAGTCAGCTGAACTCTGGTGAGAGTCTGTGCTTGCTTTCATCTGCAGCAAAGGTCAGGTAATGTGAATCCCCTTGGCTTAGAGGGGGCTGTTTGTCTTTTAGTACAAGCAAGGTGAAATGCAAACAGTTACTGGGTTCCACCTGATACAAGGTAATACAGCTTAATTGCAGGTATGAAAATGGCATATTTGACTGTTATCTGGAAAGATACTACCAGTTATTCCCTTATCGAAATGATGCCCTTCAATCTCCAGAGGCTCTGGTGGTTGCTGAGTTTGTAGCTACTGTGCAGACAGGGAGGAGTCCAAGGCCTCACCTGGTACTTGTAAATACATAGGAACCTGCTGTCAGCCTGCAGTGATAACTGCAGTAAAACATGTTGTAACCCGGCTGAGAGCTTCTAAGAGAGGTGCTTTTATTACACATTTTTGGCCAGCCAGTCTTGGGGGCAAAGGGGGAAGAGGATATAGAAGAAATCAGTGCCCTAAGTATACAGGAAATCAAACAACAGTTGTTTTAGCTATAGCCATGTTGACAAATGCAGTATTGGAAGAACCAAGCTTGACTGCTGTTTCTGAAGACAATTTAAAACAGTTAAAGGTTTGTTTTGTTTTGCAGACTACCATTTTAAATGTTAATTGTGTTCTAACAAGCTGATAGACTCCAGCATTATTGGATGATCCCCATATTTAAAATACCTAATGCATTCTTTGTGCTGTTACTGATTTTTTTCCGAATAATCAAAATGGTGATGATAACTCCAGCTCTAAGAGTTGATCTACACCACTGCTTTAAGAGAAAAGAAGAATAAATAATCACAGGTGTCAAACAACTTCCTCTACCCTATGCCAGTCTAGGATAACATCTGAATGAGCACTCTAGGGCAGATAGTGTAGAAAATTAAGCTCCAGATAACCTTACTCTGGACCCAGGTCCTAACATCCTGCATCTGATGCATGGGATTAAAGACTTTTTCCCATTATTTAAAGCTCTGCTGACATGTTGGGTTATAACACCTTCATGCAAATTCATCTATGAAAGAAATGCATTTGTCCTTTTCATTTGAGAAATGCAAATAAAAACAAATGTTTTATTTTTTTGATGACATAATTAAGGTACTCAGAAGATGTGTAATCCTGATTTATGGCTACCTATAGAGTCTCAGTCTGCTTCTGGAACCATCTATGTTATGTTACAGACCTTGATTAGCAGTATTGTTTTTTACAGTATAAAGCATCCTCCTGAGCAGAGGATGTACATAAAATAATTCAAGGGCTATAAACTGTGTTGAGATGTTACAGTATTCTTGTCTCACTTGCCAAAATGGGGTCCATGCTTGATTTCAGAGGTCAGCACTGAGGGATATTAACAGAATAATAGTATAATGCAAATTTCTGGTCCCTTCTGTCTTTCTGATGAGTGATAGTCCTTGTAAATAGGTCATTTTAGCATAGTTGTCTTTGAACCTGAAATTTATAGAAAACACATAATTATGGTAAATGTGGTGTTGAAGAACTTCAGTTTTGATAACTATACAGTTACTACTGTGTTCCTTTAATGAACCTTAACACATAAAAAGGAAAGGATCTGCTAGAGGACAGACAGTATTAAATTAAACACTAGTTGAAACCTGTAGGGGAGAGTCTTGCAAAGAGGCAAGACAGGAGATTAGGGTGTTCACTGATTTAGATAGTTAGTCTAAATTGTGATGAAGTCAATTCCTAAAAGTTGAATGAAGGCATTTTGTTGTGGGAGAGAAAATGGATCCAGTAGCCTATCTTGTCCTCATCCCTGAGGGTACTTTTAGACTCGTGTCCCTCAGCTAAGGAGAGGGATTTGGCTTACCCCCTCTGTGATCTGCTGTGGGAAGGGAGATGAAAGGTTTGCTTGTGGGGGAGCTCATCCCCACCTGTGCAGCCAGAGCTGCATCACCGCAGTGATTGCCAGATGCAAGTGATACCAGGAGCCCACTCTGTGGGTGAGGAGCTCTTGGCTCATGCTCAGAGCTAGTCCTGGCTTCCACTGCCAGCAGGGCACAAGGCAGTTCTGGCACAGAGACAGCCAGCAGGACCCACTGAATGCCTTAGTGGCCAGCTGGGATTATGCACAGTGCTCAGAGCTGGAGAGGTTAAAGCTAGGCTGTAGATGTGAGCTGTGCTGGCAAAGCAGATCCTCTCCATGGGCCATGGACTGGCAGCAGGGACCCATAAATGTCTGCCTGGCTTTTGTACTCCAGATGGAGTGGAAGCAGAAGTGTTCAGTGCTCGTAATTTCAGTTGTTTCCTCTCCAGTTCCCTGAACATATGGCAGCACGTTTTGGAGGTCTTGAGCTCTAATCCTGACTGTACAGTTCAGCCCATAGTGTGATGCCAGGAACACGTGTGTGTTTCTGTTTCTCCACCCGTAAAACAAGTGCAACAAAAATCTCCTCCCATGGTGCAGATGAATTCAGTGATACCTAAGAGACATTTGGATGTCACTGTGGTAATCAGGGGAAGACAAGGATGATGAAGTGAGCACAGCTGTTATTTGCATACAGTGCAGGGGAGCAAGGCAGTGACCATTAGCAGAGCTGTGAGGATTACCATGACGGTGTTTCCAGAATATCAGCAATCCTTAGTGCAAGCTGTCATAAGGCAAGGGGAGTGAGCTGAGCATGCATCCATCAGAGGGCTGGCTGTAGGATGTATGGGCATTGGTGAATGTAGCTTTTCCTAAGTAAGTGTCTTCTGAGTTGATGTGTGTATGTGAGGTGTGATAATATTAGACTTGCATATTGCTGTTATTAGGTTAAGTTAGCTTTGAATGAAGCTGTGTATCTTCTGTTTCTCTCTTTCACCAGCTTGTGACTGTTTTCAGGCATGCAGAGTGCTGCTGTAAAACAGTAATATAGAAGCACAATATAAAAGTAAAATAACATGAAGGGGTTTTGTCTCCTGGCAGGCTGTGAGGTCACTTAAAGAAACAATTGAAGACTGTTGGGATCAAGATGCAGAAGCTCGACTGACAGCACAGTGTGCTGAGGAGAGAATGGCAGAACTCATGATGATTTGGGAGAGAAATAAATCAGTTAGTCCAACAGTCAACCCCATGTCAACTGCCATGCAAAATGAGAGGTAAGAAGAGAACACATTTGGGTTTAGTCAGCAGGAAATGCCCAATGCAGGGCTCAGTTCACTCCAGGACAGAAGCTACAGCTTGCTGCACCCGTGAAGTTGTGTGTGTGTGTTACATGACCTAGTCTGCATATGGGTACTACGTGACATAATCCCAATTGCTTGTGTTCTTAAGATCTCCTGTGTGTCCCCAGAATTCAGGCAATTTTTATGTAAACAACTGTATTTCTCACAGAGGGGCCTTTCAAACTGAGCTTAGGCAAACTGTCTCAGCAGGCTTGCCATGTTATGAAGTGACAAAATGAATTGTCTTTAAGTACACTTGCTAAATGACGCATAAACTTCTGTTTAAAGTGTTCTGCTAAAAACTGTGAACTTGCAGTCAGTATGAGTTCAGGAAATTACCAAGTCTCAAACCTGTAGTTTCTCAGTTAACAAACTGCAGGGTCATTGTTTAAGTCATTATTATTCTGACCCCAGCAAGAGAAGTGCTGCACGTTCTCTGCTTATATATGATCCAGAGGGAATGAGAATTTGCAGAACTGACTTTAGTGCTTAACAGTATACTCCAGAAATCCAGATTTGAGAGAAGAATAATGTTGCTGTAAATGACAGTGTTTATTGTCATGGAAAAATACTGTGTTCAAATCATAGAATACCTAAATTGTTAAAACAGTAGAGTTTTCATGATTTAGGACCTTGTGACATTTTCCCAGCATCACTTTCTCGATCTTGTTTGTTGGGTTTTTGTTAACCTTCTCCAGCATCACTTCTCTGCATCTGGAACAGTATCTTAACTGTACTTTGTCAACTGGACAAACAGCATATTGAACAAATAGAAGAAGATTACTGTTCTCTTAGGAAACAACATCCATGATGAAATTTTGCCCTAGTAAAACCAATTTTCTTCCCAGCACTTTCCAAGGAAGTTGCTCAAATATCTCAGTTTGTACTGGTTCTATCCTTAGTATATGCACCAAACAAAGGCACTCAGCTCTCTTAAATGAGAGGCTTTATAGCATGAGGTGATTTTTACATCTATGATCTTAATATCACTTATTTTTTCTTAAAGGAATCTGTCGCATCACAGACGTGTGTCAAAGATAAGGCCATATCCAGATTATTCTTCCTCTTCCTACATTGAAGATTCAATCCACCACACTGACAGCATAGTGAAGAACATTTCTTCTGAACATTCAATGTCCACTACACCATTGACTTCAGGGGAAAAGAACAGAAATTCCATTAACTACGAGCGGCAGCAAGCACAAGCTCGCATCCCCAGTCCTGAGACAAGTGTCACCAGTTTGTCCACCACCAACACAACTGGCCTCACTCCCAGCACTGGCATGACCACCATATCCGAAATGCCTTATTCGGATGAAACAAACTTGCACACCACAAATGTCATGCAGCCAGGTGGGCCCACCCCTGTTTGTCTGCAGCTGACAGAGGAGGATTTGGAGACAAATAAATTGGATCCAAAAGAAGTGGATAAGAACCTGAAGGAGAGCTCTGATGAGAATCTGATGGAACATTCACTTAAGCAGTTTAGTGGACCAGATCCACTCAGCAGCACTAGTTCCAGCTTGCTTTATCCACTGATAAAACTTGCAGTAGAGGTGACAGGACAACAGGACTTCACACAAGCTAGCAATGGTCAGGCATGTTTGATTCCAGATGTCCCATCTGCTCAGGTCTATCCTCTACCCAAGCAACAGAACCTTCCAAAGAGGCCCACTAGCCTCCCTCTAAACACCAAAAACTCAACAAAGGAGCCACGGTTAAAATTTGGTGGCAAGCACAAATCGAACTTGAAGCAAGTGGAAACGGGCGTTGCCAAGATGAACACTATCAATGCTGCAGAGCCTCATGTCGTGACAGTCACCATGAACGGAGTGGCTGGGAGGAGCCACGGCATAAACTCTCATGCTGGCACAACCCAGTATGCCAATGGCACGGTGCCCTCTGGCCAGAGCAGCAGCTCGGTGGCGCAGAGGGCCCAGGAGATGCTTCAGAACCAGTTCAGTGGGGAGGACAGTCGGCTGAACATCAATTCCAGCCCCGACGAGCACGAGCCCTTGCTGCGGCGGGAGCAGCAGGTTGGCCACGATGAAGGTGTCCTGGACCGCCTGGTGGACAGGAGGGAGCGACCGCTGGACAACGGCCGAACCAACGCCAACAACAACAACAGCAACCCGTGTCCAGACACAGCTGCAGCCAGTGTCCAGAATGTAGTGAGAAACCCTGGGCAGACCCAGACTAGAAGAGCACAGAGGCCTAATTCACTGGATCTGTCAGCCACGAGTAGTTTGGATAGCAGTAGTATGCAGTGTAAGTGCTTGCAGGACTGAACACTTTTCCTGACACTTTTCTACCTAATAACTGCATATATCTGCTTGAATAGAAATTATTTCTGTCTCCTGTCTCTCCTCAAAGCATACTTATTAAATCTCATATAAATTTAACTTCTTTCAGCATGATTTCAGTCTTTTTAATAAAGTCCTGTCCATCATTTCCAGTATATTAGATCACTATCGTCCTTCCACATACACAGAATAAATCTGTCTCTTTCTAACCCATCCACTGTAACTCTAGGTTAACTTTCATTATTCCTTGCAAGGCTCCTACCTTTGGTAGCTGCAAAGCATATTGAAAAAGCGTCCTGTTTTTTCTGGTGGGGCCCATTATACCTTCTTTTCTTACTTTTCCTCATTCTCTCAAGAGTAGCTGTCTCTAAGATGCATTGATTAAAATAATTTATTGTAATAACTACTTACATGCTTCATGATTTTAAAGCAACTGATTTTACTGTATTAGCCCAGTCTAAATGGAGGGTCAGGCATTTTCTATTTTGCTGTCCTAGCTCCCACAATTAGAGCAATTCTTCATCAGTTTGCCATGTACAAAAAAATTAATCCAAGTAATTAGAGAAAGAATTGATTTTAATAGTCTTTTTCAGAATAATTTCCTTGAGAGTTTTATGGCCTGAGGTCTAAGAGGTTACAGTGGGGCTCTCCTTTTTACAGTAAGAATGTAATCATGTAGTTACAGTTAGATGAGGTACATCCTCTGGATTTGAGCCTGTTTTAGCTATTGGAAAGACCTCCTGGTGTGCATTTTAAAGAAAATATATTTCCAGAAGTCACTGTAGTCTTGAAAGGTGCTTGCAAATCTCTTGACTGTGTTTAGGAAGATGCTGTGATGCTAATGGAGTAAACTGGGGTGCCAGGCATCTTTGGGAATAAAAGGTTTAAAACCAAACAAGAACATATCTTTCAAGAAATGTAGTTGAATATTCAGCTATGGAATGTTTAAGTCTTCTTTTTAAGTAGGAAATCTTAATTTTTGTCTTAACATGTTGATTTGAGTTGAAATCTTACTGAGATAAAGAAAAAAGATTATTGCAGTGACTTTCTTTAATTGTAGGTTAAGTTAAAAGATGAGGTTGTGTAAATTTTTTTATACAGTCGTATTTTGACTGCTGAAGTTTTATCACAATTAAAGTTGGTTTTGCCAGTTTTGCAATCCAGCATTCCATATCTTGATTTAATATCTTAACAGAGCATGAACCATTTTGTCTTCAGATGAAATGCTTTGCCAGGTGGAGTAGGATTAGAGGCCTAGCATTTAATTGCACTATTTAAATTTTAGCCTTTGCTGTCCTGTAGTAGCAATGTTTTTTTGTACCTCCCATTACAGGTAATATAAGATACTATGATTGCAAAAGCCCCTCAAATGTCAAATGCTGATTCTCCTGTTTGATGCCAGTGTGCATTCCAGGTAACACAAATTACTTCACTGAAGTAATTTCTGACAGAGAACAGAACCTAACCCTTTGTTTTAGTGGCAGCTGTTGTAGTTGGTACACCTGTCATGCCTCTGCCACACAGTTGCTCCTGTGTTTAAAGATCGTTTTCTTTTTTTCTGTTTCACATAAGTAACAACCCTGGACTCCAGTCTAATCTTACCTTCTTCATAACACTATTTTCTATTCTGTTTTTTTTCTTTTGGTTTGGTTTTTTTTCCCTTCAGTAGGTGACTCCTCACAGGATGGCAAATCAGGCTCAGGAGAGAAGATCAAGAAGCGTGTGAAGACTCCGTACTCTCTCAAGCGGTGGCGCCCGTCCACGTGGGTGATCTCCACAGAGCCACTGCCCTGCGAGGTCAACAACAACGGCAGCGAGCAGGCAGGGCCCCCCAAACCCAGCACTGCTGGCTACCAGCAGCCAGGGCCCCCCAAATCCAGCACTGCTGTGTACCTTGCAGAGGGGGGCACTGCCACCACCATGGTCTCTAAGGACGCAGGGGTGAACTGCCTGTGAAACGCTTCAAAAGCCGACAAATGACCTTTTTTTTGCGTTATTTGAAACAAACGTGCAGAAGACATTTAAAAAAACTGCTTTCTCCTCCTGTCAGCAACCCCTACCAAGGACTCGCTTTAAATAGATTTCAGCTATGCAGAAAATTTTTAGCTTATGCTTCCATATTTTTTTATTTTGTTTTATTTTTTGAACGTTTTTGCACTTTTATTTAGTATCGCTAAAGTTAAGTCTGTCTGTTTTGACCACGGAATATATATATGTGTATCAAAGATGTGGTCTCAAAATATTTTTTTAAAAAAAAAGTAACAAAAAAAAGTATTGCTGATAATCAGTTTGGACCAGTTTCTTAAGGTCACTAAGATCATAAGCAGACTATAAGACAGGTTTGACTGCAGTGGTGTCTTGTAACCATGTTTTGATTTCTGTGCACAAGCTAGTCTGTATATTTCTATGTTACAAAGTGTATATTCTCTTTTGAACCCCTTATTTTCCTTGTGTCATGTTGATATGTGCAATAGTCTATAGTTCACAGTAGGCTTTATTGAAAAGTGTGTTTCTAAAACTGCCACATGTTCCCATTTTTGTATTTGTTAATTTTTCCTTGACAGTTGAGCAGTCAGCCGGTCATGACAGTGAACTTTGCACATCGTAGCCAGCTTGAAGCAGCTGCCAATATCACATTGTTCTCAGAGGTGACAATGCATGAATTTTCCCCAACTTGAAAGGGCTTTAAAAAAGGAACAAAAAAAAAAATAAATCTGAGCTCCGTACCTTTCTTTTTATCCTTCCAAATCAAAATGTGTTTCCTTTATAGTAGTAGATGCCAGCCTGTGAAGTTGAGTAACAAAATGTTGAACAAATGTAAGGAAACAGTGTCAGCCATTTTTTCCATTTTATTTTGTGTGCAGTTTCACCCCCTGTATTTATGTAAAACCTTATTTAGATCACTAATGGTGTACATTTAAAAATACATTTTATTCAGAAATATTAATAATTGTCATACTTAAAAGCTTGAGTGAAGATAGGTTGTGAACGTATTTTGTTTACACAGAGAAAAAACCATGAATCGTACTTGGCACAAAGCAGTTTTGTGATGAGTCACAAGTCTTTCCTGATTTACCTCCTTACAGACAGTATGGGGTAAAAATCAACCTGATTACTTATGCAGGTAGGTGCATCCTAATTGATTGTTGTTGCCAAGATGAGTTGAAACTCGTCCTCCCTTCAGAGTTCTTAGAGGCCCTCATTCATCTTGTTAAAATTTATTGCATGCTTTTGAAATTCATGGGTGTTTGTGGGGGAGGGTTGGGGATTTTTTTTCCCTCTGCGTAGTCCCTTCTTTCAGTTTGTATGCACATTGATTTTAGCTGTCAGTGAATGTGAATGTAATATGTATTGAGATAAATTGCTTTTTCACTATCTCAAGTAAACCTTTCCTTTTTTTGGAATGATTGGTTTTACTGTCTACTGAAAGAAAATTAATTTTCTCATTAGTTAGAACCTCCTTCTACCTAAGAAATAGCCTTCCACCTGAGAAACATTCTTTCCAATTGAAAACACTTCAGTAAAAACTATTTGGATATAAAAAGGTGTAATACATCGGTCTTTGGTAACAAGCAAAGATTTATCACTTCATCTGAAAACTGGTGATGTTCAAAGAAAGAAAATCAATTCAGCCAGTCTGCCAGACTCCTGTGGCAGGATACTGGCAGCAAACAATTGCCTCCCCCAGCCCATCTCCTTTCAGCTGACTGAAGCAGATGCTCTCTGCTTTTAAGCTCATTTGTTTCCTTGCCATTTTACCATTTTTTCCCCCTGAGGTAAACTTTGCTAGCCCTGTTCTTCTCTATCTGTTGATACAACTAGCCTGATACATGCCTTGCTTACATCTGATTCTCACTGTTCCCCAAAATCCCTTGCTTGTGCTGGATTGCTATGATTTTTCTCTTGTAATGCTTCTTAGATTCTCCTAGACATCTCCAAGAGATAGCACTATAAATCCAGACTTTGATTAAGTGTAGTTGCAGAAATACAAGCCACGAGGCACATTTTGAGCTCCCTATGTTCTTTAAGCACCAGTTCAAACAGAACCTCTTGTCTCTGAGGTGTAATTATGTTTTCCCCCTGTATAATACAGTTATATCTCCCCTTTTCAAAAATACAGCCTTCTTCTGGTTTGACTTTTAATTCACTCTCTGGCTTCCCATCTGCTGCAGTCTCACGTCCCAGATGTTGAAAAGCTGCCAGTTGCTCAGCTGGGTTTCAAGACCTGAATCAGAATTTGTGGCATTCTGTTCATGTTGCTCACTGTGGTTCCCTTCTCTCGTGGCCTGCTGTGAGTCTCCCTTTGGAGCATGGTGTTGTCCTGTGCTGAGCACTGTCTCGTGCTGTTGGGGATCCTTCACTCCTTTCCCAGTGACTTTTGCTTTGCCTCGCATGTATCTTCCATTAGCATTTCAGAATGTGGACTGAAAAGAGTATTTAGGACTCTTACTTACTCAGACTACTCTGGGGAGAGAAAAATTCTGACTGCTGCTTCTTTCTGCTGAGACAGAATTGCACCAGTCTTTTAGCCTTTCTTTGCAGGCCATGCCTTTGTAAGAAATCCAACTTTTTTGTGATCAATGCAATCAAAATAATTTTAATACCAGATGAAAATGTCATTCTGCAGTTTCCCTTCAACATTCTTAAACAATACTTTTTTTCTTTCCTTTGTCTATTTCTATTACTTGCTGGAGGGCCTTTGGAATGAATTATAATTAGTAGCAAGATTGGCTGTGCATGGATAAATATAATTTGTAACATGATAGAAAAATGTACTTTATCACTAAATACCCTTTAGTTTAAATAGAGAAAAATCTATTCTTCTTTAAAGGTCAGTCAAAGCAATGCAAATGCTGTAATTCTGCACAGCTAGATGAAATCAGATTAGCAATTTGGTTTTAATGTTTAATTTAGTAATGCCATTTTTTTTCCTCACAGCACATAATCCAGTGTCCATAGAGTACTTTCTCTACAATTTAAATAATGCTGAATTTTATCTTGTGCCACAGGGAGTCATCCTTAACCAAACAAAATACATGTAAGAGAAAGAATTCTATAAATGAAACACTGGGATAGTTGATAAATATACTATCAACAAGAAAGACAAATGTGATTTATTTCCTTGAGAGTTATGATTTTGCTTTGTTTCTTTGGTTTTTAAAAAAAAAGGAAAACTATGAAAGTTGATAATTTTCTATCAATTTTTCATGTATATTGCAGACAAGATAAATATAGCAAAGTGAAAATAGAATGGTAGTGTAAATACCTATTAATTGTGCCACTGTCAAATAGGCAATAATAGAATATTTGTTACAGTAATTTATAATGGATAATTCAAATAAAATGATAGAGCAAACATTTTTGATGTTTGTCTATATAAGACAAAATCCAAAATCCTGCTGGTTATAGAAAATGAATTACTAGTAGAAGTCAGGAGAGTTGCTTAGGTTAATGCATTGGCTCTTGTTCTGTTTCCTGTAATAGAGATACCAACATAACATTGTTTTTAGAATGTGAATTGTAACCATTTGAACAGACATGCCTCATAGTCTTCTAAAATCAGTATTTACAAGTCAGATTATCTGCAACACTTCCCCTGGATTTGTTTATAACGCTTTACAGCTTCATATGCTAGCCTGCTAGTGTTACCAGGGCCTTTCTTGAAACTCCAAAATGCACTTAAACTGCACAGCTAAAGTTAAGGGATTCCTAATTTAAAAGAAAACCATCTGATAGTATCACAATTAGAATATTTTCAGAAACAGCATTTCCGTTCTTGTTCTGCTTTCTTAGTGCCACTCGTTTCTCTCTTGGTTTCAAATAGAAAATTATCTCATTTTCAAAGGCAACACATTTTGATTTTTTCAGTGCACTGGGCACAAAACAATGCAAGGTAGATGCTGGCAAGTTTCAGGAAACAAGCAACAAAAAAAAACCCACCTCATAAGTACGTTCAGAAAGTTCATATCCTCCCACCTGTCAGTTTTCTCTAAAAGAAATCTGGAATCCTACCTGCCTCAGAGAGGAGAATAAGGAAGTTCTTTAATTGTATGGAATAAATTATTGGCCCAAACATAACAGTAATGAATTCTTACTTAAAAATATGTTTGTATACATTGCATATGCCCTAGTTCCAGAGTTCAGTGCATTTTGCTCTAATGATACTCCTTTCTTAAATGTTAAAAAATATCCACTAATATTACATTACTGTGTCTATGTTCAGATTATCATTTTGTTCAATGAAAAATACTCGAAAGTTCATCACCATTCTGCCATTGAAATGTTACTGTGGACATTTCTATCCTAATTAGGGAGAATTTGAAAATTGACATATTTAGTCTATCCATTAGAAATTAATTATGCTATAATTTTTTCTTGTATAAAAATGATGGCTGGCCCCATTGCTGAAATAGGTTGGGTTTAAGCCATAAAAATAATACATGCCAAGCACAGTAGCATATAAATTACCTGATGTCTAATTGGAAAATTTGTAGCAGCACATCAAAGTAAATTGAAATTGGATTGATCAGTCATTGAAAGTTGCATCATAGACTGGACAACCTAGTATTTTGCATCAATTTGGATTATTTGAATTTTTCCATCTGGTCTCTCAGTATCCATTTTAACAGGTAAATATATTAACCTTCTTTTTAAAATGTGCTTACTATTTTTTGTTCAACCTTAAGCCTTTCTTCAGTGAAAAAACTATACATATTGCAGTGAAGCCAGATATATATATTTTTATGTAAACTCTGTATGTATTTAGATGCATATGTATGTTGTGTGTAAGTTCCAGGATTAAATTCTGTGAGTTACAGCATCAGATGGTAGCACTGGTAGAAAGTATAAGGGGGGGGGAGGGGGAGGGTTTCATATGCCATTTTAAAATTGTCTGTAGTGCATCACAGTAAAGCTGGGATCAGACTGTGACACATAACCCGGTAGTTCAAGATCTCCTGTGACAGACTTGTCACTGATTGTTTGGGTGGAATGGATTTATGAGAGAGAGAGAGAGAGAGAGAGAGAGAGAAACCTGGGAATGCACATGACAAGCTTTGTCTGAAGCTGAGTAATTTAAGATACCTCTCTCAAAGATCAAAAAATAACCCAAAACACTTAACAGATGATAATTTCTACAAGGCTTTTTTATGTAGTAGCTGTAGTTATGTGTGTGGTTGCCATTTAAACATAGTATTTTAGTCCATTAAATCCAATTACATTTTAGGCTTCTATATTGTCATATGAAACTGTAGCTATAGAAATACATCCCTTTTTGATCTCACCCACCCCCCAAGTAGGTTCAGTTTTGACATGAAAGAGTAACAAATCAGATTTCTCATTTTGGGGTTTCTTCTGTACTGACTAAAATTGGAGGCAATACTTCCAGTTCTGCAGTAACAGATGTGGGTGCTCCTGCAAATCCAAATGGATGTCACCTTCAGCACCGGTGATTCTGAGGGAATGGAGGAATGGGCACCTCCTCAGCTCACGGCTGAGCCCAGTGCTCCTGGGGAGCTCCAAGAGGAGTCTGCCTTTGGCTGTGGGCAAAGGAGGGGTGGGTCCTGCTGGCTGTGGTGTGGAACATTTCTGGGGAGGATTAGTGCTAGGAAAGCTGATGTGGAATGTGGGACTGCAGGGGCAGCCCTGGCTCCTGAGCCTTGCTGGGTGCTGCTAATGGGGGTTTCAGGCTGTCGCGCTGCATCGGCACAGGGCAGCTGTGGCTTTGTCTAGAAATGGAACTGCATTGGGGGAGTGGGAGTGGAAGGGTTCAAGATAAATCCTCATTTACACCAAGGGCCTTTAATGTTGATCTGGGCTCCATGCAGGTCTGTGCTAGCAGTGCATTACTGACACAAATTACTTCTTATGGCCATTTCTGTTTATTTCACTATGGTTTAGCATACACATGTGCATAATAAGCAGGAACTAGTTGGAGTTATGCTAATTCATAGTGTAATCACCAGATATTTTTCAAAGCCTATTGCTGTTTTCATCAGCCATTGTTTGGATTTGCAAGTCGTTCGGTTGGTTAACTTCAATGCATACACCATGCTTCCACAGCACAGGAAGGAAGGATTTTTCTTCCTAGTCCTTGCAGATGTATCACTGGAGTGTATCCATCAGGGTCACAGCATCCCATCTGGTAACTATTTTAAATCAGAAGTAATTAGCCTTTATACCTTCCTAGTTCCAAGGTCTCCCAAACCTCCACTTTTGTAGCCCATTCACTTGTTTTTAAGACAGCAAATGTGTGAGGTTTTTTTTCTAGAGCACTTGATTCACTTTCTTTTTTGTGCTTCAGAACTGTATCATGAAGTATCACACTTCAGTCTTGTTTATTCAGAAAATAGTTAGTGTTTCTGGTCTTTGTAGTTCATAAGAAGTCACAAGAACAAACAGGCAAGTCCAAGGTATAGCTGACTCATTTGTCACTTTTGAATTTCCTGATTGGTGACTCTTCTCTCTCTTTCACACTGTTGAAATGTATTTAAAACGGTTTGTATGTATATGTTTCTTGTCTGCTTTTTGTCTCTAGATGAAAGCGTGCTCTATTCACATTTATATAAGCTGGAATCATGTTTTACAATCGCTATTGATTATTTTCCCCCCAAATGCAGTATAAGAGGAAAATAAACATGGCAAGAATGAATTTCTAGGGTTTGGTCTTCTGTAAAGGCTGAAATAAGAAGATGTGAAACTGCCATTTTCCTTATGAAAGACTGTAAAGAGAGCATTACTTTCTGAGCGAGGTTTTCTGGGGGAAGAGGGGGAGAAATCCTAGAATATGGAGTCTAATCAGAACCCTTTTGTTAACGGGTATTTTTGGTTTTCCTCTCAAACGGCTGAGGAAATATCATGTATGAATTTATAAATAATTGCTTTCAGTTATTTTGTATAAGCTGCCCAATACCCTTGCTATGCTGTATAAGTTGTGTTTCATGGAACAGTGTGAGTATGAAATAAAAAGCTAATTTTTGGTTTTTAATCATCTGTGGATGCCACTATGAAAGCTGACATTGTTAAAGCCACTACAGAGTTTTCTATGAATACTTGTAAGAATTGCTTTGTTATATATAAACCTAAATAAAGAGATTGTATTGATACAGAGACATTGGATAAGAACATTTAAAAGGCTATTCTTTAGGCCTGAGAGAAAAGGCTTGCTGTAAAAATGGTGCATTATTCCATTTATTAAAGATCATATTAATGACAAAAAGCGTGGTCTTTTGTTGGTGGTTCATGTTGTTATTGGCCACAAGTAGTAACATGCTCCAGGAATGAGAGGAAGAGGAAACCCCTGTTGCAGCTTTGCTGGTTGGTTGTAAGATAAGGAATTCCTTGATCAGTAAGGGCTGAACAGGACATCCAGACACCTTTGGCATGAGCAGGTCCCACCCTGCCTTGTTCCCAGGTGCAGTAGGAATCCCTGGGGCCTGTCCTTGCTGGAGCAGTGCAGTGCCTCTGCTCCCTTCTGCCCCTTCCTCACTGGCCAGCCAGGTCAGGTGCTTGTGTTGGAACTGAACATGGTTTTGCAGACATTTCAAAGCAGCAGGCCTTGCATGACCTCTTGTCACACTTTGTCTGCTTGCTAAGTGTAAATGCAGAAAAACAGAAAAGAGGAGAAAGGAGTATTGAACTATATACTTTCCTCCTTCAGTTTTGGTTGGCACTCGGGGAGAGCACAGGATTGATGGCACCCAGGCACGTGGAGGAACACAGCAAGCAGCAACCTCTGCAGCTGGGACACGAATGAAAAAACAACCCCTTACCCTTCCCACACAAGCTGTTGCACTTACTCCTCCCCATGAAGAGACAATATCCTGACATTCTCACAAGCAGAAGCTTTCTCAGTCCAGAGCCACTGTCCTATCCAGCAGAACTGAAAAAGATGGAATAAGTTATAGTAGAAGGATGCTGCAAATTTCCACTGACTGATGCTTTTCACTACACAGATTGGTGGCATCCACCCTGCAGCTCACTTGCTTTGTCGTTTTTGTCTCTCCTCCTCAATTACTGTTAACTTATTTTTCTCTATCCACAGTGATGATTTTTGCAAGCAAGTAAGTGGTGCAAGTCTCTGGTCAAAGAACTAACTCCAAAATTCAAAGAAAGAAGGGAGATAGAATGAGGAGCTTCATTTCTTGCTGTGATAAATAAGGAGGAAGCAACAAACTGAGGCAAGTAGTGTATGGTTGAGTATCTGCCTGCATGGCAAATCATCTCAGCCCCACAAGTGAACCAAGAAACCTTTGGCTAGAGGAAGGGACCATGGCAGGCCTTGCTTTCCCTGCAAGCAGGAAGCACACTGGGCACGGGGGCCAGCATGACAAAAGTAGCTGTGTCCCCAAAACCAATTCTCACTCTTGGCTTGGCTGACAGTAAGAGCAGCCAAGTCCTGCCCTACCCCAGCAGGTGTGGCTGAGTCTTATCCTCAGGGCATTCGAGAAGCCTGACTCAGCCCTGCAGGATCAGAGTGTGAATGAAGAATTTTACTGATAGATTTTTCATTGAGTGCATGAGCTACTCGGGTTTAAGAAAGTTTCCTCATAATTTCCCTGTGTGACCTCATACACTGACCTCCGCCAGCTCTCCCCTGCAGAAATAACAACCACTTTTATGTGCTTTTGCTTTGCTAATGGGAAATGAAAGTAAAACAACAATAATTATATTCCCCTTTGTTCCAGAGCAGTGATGCAGCTGCAGAACGTACTTTGTGGAACACAGCCACGTCAGTCTTCCATTTGTTTCCGTTCAGGGTTTTTTTCCCTATTTGCTTCTTGCTAATTCTGATGTTATGGAAATTCTCCACGTGCGGGAGATTATAGACATCTGCTCACTGCCATGACCCAAAACACACCCTATTGGATAAGAAGGTTAATTTTCCACAGGCAGGAAAACTCAACTATACCAAAATATCTGTATAAATTCAGCTTTTCATGTTAACCTGAAACATTGTCATTCTGCATCCACCAAAGAGTTGAAATGTTTTGATTCCTGGAATTCAAATGGCACACTTGGGTATTCTGCTTTAATGTCAGGGGATCTTCTTTCAGCTCTCAGTACCGTGGGGAAAGTCTGTGAGAAATCCACAAATGGTGATCTGAGCTGAAGTCATGCTTTGGGGATCACTGATGCCTCTTTTACAAAGACAACAAATAAGGCTGCCTGAGGACAGCTGGTCTGTGGGAGGTGATTAAGGAAAGCAAGTCTGTATTTACTATGCAGTGTCTGAGCAAATGGCATTTCTAGAGGGGGCTCACATGAGCACTGGAAAAATGTTAAGGATGCAAATATTGAGAAATGCTGGAAACAACTGATCCAGGTGCATTTCAATTCACAGGACAGGAGCTTTCCTCTATCATGGTCCACCAAGTCCTTTTGAGAACAAGGACATACAGTCAGTAGAGAGCAGGCAGGTGGTTTGGGCAGATAATGGACCAAAGCCAGTGGGCAGCAGCACCTCAAGCACATGAGGTGGATTTGAGGAAGGAGAAAGCATGAAGGGAGGCTAGAGAGGCTTTTTTCAGGCATCAGCAACACTGTAGAACTCAGCATTTGTCTTTGGCCCAATTTCTTTGTTGTTGCTGCCAAGTGCTAACAGGAAAGGATAGTGTAGGGCGTTGTGATAAAAGGGTACAGAGGTTGTACAGCTCGTTTTACCAGTGCCACTGCTTCTAACAGGCCTGCAAGCAGCTCCCAGGAAAGGTACAGGCCTGTTTGCTTTCTCCTGTCCTTATTATAGCCTTTGTTTGGGAGAAGTTCATGCCACAAGCTATCAGATTTCCTAATCAGAATGACTAGAAATACAGTTTTCATAAGGTACTTCTGTGCACATGGGACTGTGTGCATGGGAAGCGAGGTTGGCTTGTGCTCTGTTCCTGGTTTTGTTCCTGACAGTCTGGGTGCTTTGCAGTGACTGATATTCTGCCAGTCTGCTGTAATATTGAAATTACACCTGTTTTCTCCATCTCCTTCCCTTTCTTTCCCTTTGTCCCCCTCCCCCTTTCTTCTTACTGGAAAGGTAATATTTGATCCCTGCAGGTGTGTTGTAAAGAGTAATTCCTAGCACCTCCAGGTCTCTCTGGTTAAAAAATCAGATCTGACACAATAATAGGGTATAGGTCTGACTAGCCCAGGAGGTAGGCATTGCTGATGCACACATCAGCTGTACTGGTGCAGCCAACGTGTGTATGGGTGACCAGAGAATTTCCTGCAGGACAGATCTCTGCTGAGGTGGAAATACTTTATTGGGAGCCTGTATTTCTGTTGCCATTCCAAGAATTTTCTTGCAGGACTGCTAACAATTCTGAATCAGGTCTCAGAAATGGCTGGCTTAAAATCAGTGTTAAGCGGGCTAACTTTATTAATTGTTTGATTTTGGAAAACCAGAATGCAACTAAATCATGTGTTTGAGCTTTCCCCTGTGATCATGAGGGATGGAAATGTGCTTTTAAGGCACATACAAGAAGTTCCTATCTATTTACATAAGCTGTGAACTGAGACTGTAAGTGACACTAGAAGTATTTGCAGCCAGGCAGAAGCAAGCACAGCAGTATCAAGAAGACTTGATTTGGTCACTGTATTAACCCCAGCTCAGCAGCCAGCTGAGCAGCAGCCACAGGAAAGGCTCACAGGTTCTCCTGTGGCAAGCCAACAACAGCCTCAGGAATCCTTCCCCTGTTCTGGGTTGGGGTGCAGGAGGCAGGAAGAGGAACTGGACTCTGCTGGGGGAGCGGGGTAGGGAAGCAGGAGGAAGGGCAGGGTTGTTCCAGGATGAGCCCCTGGTGGGATGCCAGCTGAAAGAGCTGTGGCTCTGTGCTGGCGTATGGCAGAGCTGAGAACAGCTCTTGCAGGCTGAGCTCTTGCTTAGCGTGCAGCCATGGGACTGGTGCCCCTCCCTGGGGGAGATGGGACAGCCCCACATGCAGCTCAGGGGGACCTCAAGGAGGAGAGAGCCTCCTAGCTCACCATGAGGAAGCACCAGCTTAGCCATGCCAGCCACAGCTGCTGGAGATGTCTGCCTGCTCCTGCTGAGCAGAATGAGCCTGACACCTTGCCTGAGCATTTGGCTGTGAACAGCAGCAGGGCTTGGGGCTTTGCCCACCTTTGCTTTCTTCCTCTCCAAGATGCCATCCTCTCTGCCAGTGATGGCTCTCTGGCTCTCCTGGAGGCAGTCAGGCTGAATGGGAGGTGCAGTGCAGAAGGATGGAATGGTACCACGGAGACAAATTTATGCCTGGTTCAGATGTGACCAAATAAGTTAAAAGCTCCCCTGCCTCCCATGGCTGAGTGTGAGGGAGGATTCAGAACTCTGCTTGATCCATTCTTTCCCAGTAAGTGTTTTCCCAAATTTGAGAATCACACATTCATGCTTCATCACAGACTCTGCTCAAGTTAATTAGTTTAACTACAGAGCTGGTATATGTCTGTGGAGAGTGAAGGAAAATCATTTTGTCACTGCCTCTCAGTGCATGAATAAGCCATGCCAACATGCTTTCCACCAACTCTTTGGCTTTCCGAAATGTTATATGAACAGGTAGAAGCAAAACAAGATTATAGGCCTGAATCAGAAAGAGGAAACTCTCTTCTCTGCTCTCTTAAGTGTAGTTATATGCCTATTCATCACTTACACAGGATGTTTATCATCCTACAATATGGTCATAAAAGCTACATTATTGAAATATTGTCACTTACCAAATTAATTTAAGTCAATATTTGAAATAAATATTTTATAGTATGCAATTCCATTGTACTCACAGTACAGAAATTGTGCTGGTGACTTGCTGGAGCAATCAGTGTTTAATGTTTGTAAATCAAGAATTTCCTTCTATAGTTTGCACATGTTCTTCTAACATGAAACCAGAAATACAGAAACTCATTACATCCCTATATGCAACACAAATACAGACAAATCTCTTTATTATATTTGCAAGCTCTGTAAATATGAGCTAAAGATGCTAAGTTTTTGAAAGATAAATTCCTTGCTTCCTAAAAGAAAGGACAGTTTTATTATTGAAGGGGAGGAATCGTGCAAATTATCATTCAGCATCTTGTAGGATACCTGGGGGAGATGATACTGTCTCTTGTTTAAGTGAACTAGGCCACTTCTCTCAGTGTTACTGAAAAAAAAGATTCTGGAATGTGGTGGACAAAATGCCTTTCCTGCTGCTCATTGTCTTCCCTCATCCCAGTCTGAGAACAGTTTCAGGTCCCATCGCTGAAGCAAGCAGGACTCCAGTTGCCCCTCTCCTTCAGCAGCTGGGCACTCACCACAGGGTTACTGCTCAGTGCTGCTGCTGGCATTGAACACGTGCTCAGAAAACAGATCTGTATGTGTGGAAAAACACATCACATGTAGGTGAACTTAGCACTGGCTTCTAAGGAAATTAACCTCATGCTTCTCTCAGGAATGTGCAGTGGGAGCATTTCCCAAGCTTGCACCTAAGTGTTGCATTGAGAACGGAGTTTCTTTGTCAAAAATGTGTTATCTTCATGCCGATGAGGCACTGAAGCCTCTGAATGTTATTTTTATGGCAACTTTTTTTAAAGATTGTACCTCATAAAATGTGACAGGAGTGCATTTTGCATTTTTCTTATTGCATGAAGTTTGGTTTATGTCCAAGATCCCATCTGTTGTTTTTTATTGTTTTAATCTTAATACCTTATTTCAATCTGTTTGCCTTCTCAAATCCCCACAGATATTCTGGAATATTAACTAGGCTCTTACAGGTTTTGTGTGAAGCAAATTCTATTATATTTGTCCTATTTTTTAAAATGTCTTTTTCTCCAGTTGATGTGGAACACCCACACAAACAAGCAAAACAAACTCATTCTGCAGGGGAGAGATGAGAAATGCAATGAAATATCCTGAGGCATAATCTAATGTTTAGATTAGACTGCCAGAATCTTTAGTCTTTCAACCTTCAATATTGCTTACATTAACTGCAGGTAAAAAAAACATTTCAGGCAGTAGACTGCTCCTCTACATGTACTGCTTTGCATTTATTTAATTTTGGAATAAGACAATAGCATATTTGAAGCTGCCTGAAGTACAGTCATTTTCTGTAAGGTTTACTATTATTACTGTTATTTTAACAGATCATTTTTCATATCTATTATTATGAGTAGTGAGCAGTGCTACTCACATATGTTCTGTAGTACCAGAAAACTCCCTAAGTATTATCTGTTTTACAAGCTGTACTGTGGGATTTGGGCCTCTCAGTTTAGTTAAACTTCTGACTCTTTTTTCTCTGCTTTTCATTTGGTGTTAGTAGTTGACCAGTTCCCTGATCTGTTTACATCCTGGCTTTCAGCAGGTTGCAGATTTTTTTTCATGCAGCTCTGTGTGTTTGATCAGACTGCCCTTGAGGGCATTCAATATGCTTCAGCCTTTGGATTGATTTGTTAGTATCTGCAGCATCCACCACACACCATATTTTAAGATATATTTAAGCTTGCACATGAGGGGCTGGCTGCCATACCTAGGTTTCATCTCCCAGCACTGAGTACAGAGCAGCATATTTTGGCAGGACTCTGGATGGGTGCCGAGGGCCCCCAAGCCAGTGGGATGTGGGAGTGCTTACCACCTCCTGGGGTGGCACTTCAGTCTGGTGTGTGAGGACACAAATATCTGCTGAGCGGCCAGGGCCAATGGTTTGATAAAAATTCCAGGCAGAGAGGAGCTGGAGACACAGAGATGGGTCCTGTGTATGTGGGATCACGTGTGACTCCAGGGTATTTGGAGTCACTGAAGTGACTGTGGTCACTAAAAGGCAGATTCACACGCTGCTGGTAGGAAGGCTCACAGCCCCTGTGGTGATGAGGAGTTTCATTCCTATTTTTTGGATCACTGTTGGCACCATTACATTAGGTGTTATGGCCAGAGTAAGGGTGTCACAGATTTGAAGAAACCCTGGCCTAGAAGTTCCCATGAAACCATATGAAATGTGCTGCTCAGAGGTGGCCTGGACAGCATTTGGCAAAGTGTGCAGGCAGAAAGGGGGGTGACAGCTGAAAAAACCCCAGAGCCTGAGAGGTGTGAACTGCAGGGAGAGTCTGGGGGATCTGAATCCAAGTTATTTGGGGCTGGGGTTTTGTTTTGAGGGTTTGGGTAGTTTTGTAATTGAAAAAGAGTTTCAAAACTATTTTCAAGTTCATAATCCTGCTTTAGCTCTTTCCATTATTTCCATAAGGTGTAGGAGTAAGATCCTGTTGTAACACATTTGTTACAGTTTAAACAAATGAACGTAAGAAGTACACGGTGTTTGAGTAGGTCTGAGTACATGACTTTACATGTCGAGCTCTCACGTCTGCTGCGTGCAAAGCAGTACAGCTGATGATGAGCAGTGCACATAAATGCTCTGCTTTATATTCTCACAGCTACTCTGTGGAGCAGTGCCATCTCTGCAGTGTGACAATAATGTGGGAAGTACTATAATTGTCACAGGTATCTTCTGCAATCAGAGTCGTGACTTGGCTCCGTAGGATGCAGCATGAAAATAAATATGAATCAGTACCTGTCATTTTTGGCCTCTTCAAAACAGTAACAGGAATAAGACTGCATTCAGAATATTTTGTGTGTTAGAAGTATCTTTATGGCAGACTGCTTGCAAGTATTGGGAAATACTGTTTCCCAATATTCCTGGTGAACATAAGCTGGGATGAAAGTCTGCTACACAGCTGTACAGGTGCTGGGAGTGGGTGCTGTCACAGCAGGAAGCACTGCGTCTTCTGCTCTTGACTGAAAATTGCAGCAAAGAAGTGAAACAAATGCTGCATAAATTAACCTTCTTTAGGATAACTGTGCACTGTTCTGGGCTGCTGTTGTGGTTTTACCTGTCAGGCAGCTGACAGGGTAACCCCACACAGCTGCTCTCTCACTTGCTCTTTCCCAGTGAGTGGGGGAAGTGAACTGGGGAGGGGGGCAGGGGGAAAGGTTTGTAGGTTGAGATACAGACAGTTTAATAGGGCATATAATGATGATAATAGATATTAATGTAATAGATATTATAGATATATAATATATAGAAATATATATTATATATAGATAGCAATAATAGAAGAATACAGAAAGCAAGTGATGCACAGTGCAATTGCTCACCGCCTGCCAACCAAAACCCAGCCAGTTCCTGAGCAGCAGCCCCCAACCAGCCTTCCCCCTCGTTCACATGCTGAGTTTGCTGCTGTGTGGTGCAGAACATCCCTTTGGCCCATTGGGGTCAGCTGTCCTGCCTGTGTCCCCCCAGCCTCCTTGCTGACAGGACAGGGTGAGAAGCACCACATGTCCCCAGGTGCTTTCTGCCAGCAGCTCCAGGTAGGGCTGTTCTCCCAGATGTGGTGATTTGCTCATTGGTGAAAACATAGCTGTTATTTCGCTGATTACATCCCTTGGGATCTGATGATGTGCATCTTGCCATGTAGTTCCCAAAAACTTGTTCTCCTTGTCCCTTGACCTCACTTTGTGTTATGGCAAAACCGGCTTTCAGAAGGACTCGGACTATTTTCTTCCCCTTCTCAAAAACTTCTTTTGCTGTGTTGCCCCACAGATGAGTCACAGAAACTGCTGAAGGACAAAGCAGCAGACAGGTTCCCTTTATTTCTCCAGGCATCCTGGGGGCTGGTTTTCTACCTCCCGGGTGTTTACCCGTGGAGAGCTTTAAAGCTGAGGCCCTCTTTTTCAATATACACATGGAGTCACTGAGGGAATTAAGAGATCCCTTCACGCCCAATGACAGCAGCACACAGCTTATGCTGTCCTCTGCCTCTCAGCCATTCCCAGGGAGGAGAGCACCGTCTGCCAGACATTTCATTAATGATGGGTTATCTGGGATTTTAGTGCCTTGCCACATTGTACCAGCAGCGCTTGTGATGGCTACAGGAGAATGACTGGGAAGTGTCCCTATGTGTAATTTACAATGTAACAGGTAAACGGCACAGTTGAAGGAAGGGATGCAGCAGGGCAGCTGGTGATCTGCCAGGCTTCTGGTGCCTTCCCTCGGCAGCACAGGGTACCTCTGTGACTGGGCACAGCCTCTTGCAGCCAGTTTTGTCTGACCCATGCAGCTCTCCTTCAGGCCATATTACGAGCATTTACAGCACCTGTGAGTGAGCATAATGCCTTTCCAAATAAATGTAATTAATCCAGAATGCAAGAGCTTACTTCACAACCTCATCACTACATCTGTCTTGTTCTCTTTTGCCAGTCGGGTCCTCACACAAAGCTCTCAACTCTGACAAGAGCTGTACCCTTCAATGCTTTAGGTGGGCTGGTGTCCAGGCGTCCTTAATGCTTTAGGTGGGCTGGTGTCCAGGCGTCCTTAAGAAGGGGCTGTGCTCATAGCCTTGCTTTTCAGGTTTGTTGAACTTGTCAGCTACATGGATGGAGCTCTTCAAAGGGGAAGCAGGGATTTTTAAGTGAAGTGGGCTTCAATCAGAAACAGCAAAGGAGAGATGAGAAAAACCCGAGATGAACATAGAGCCGTATGCAAATTGTTGTCACACCATTTGTATCATAGCAATGCTTTTCAATTGCAACATGCAACTTGTAGAGCAGTATTGAAATGAATTTGTGTAAATTCTGGTAGCTCAGAAGGCATTTGCAGTGCCTTCAGCGCAGACAGAAAAAGGGTTTGTTGATTCTTTCTCGTGTTGAGGGTACTAACATGTTTATCTTGCCTCTAAATAATCAAACACATGAACTAAGGCCTGTTCCACGCACGTATTCACTGTTCTAATGTATAAATTTGGTTAAGAGGATGCCAGCAGTTAACAACTATTATTAAAAGATAACAATGAAGATGCAACTAATCTGACCTAACGGAGAAGAGTAAACACAGCAATTAAGGGAAAAGGGGGTCAAGTCTGCCTGGATATTGCCCACGTCTCTGGTGCCATCATCGGTAACACCGAGCTGGTGGCAAAGCGATTGGATAAACCGCGGTGGAGCCCCGTCCCCTCCTGGAGAGCACCTCGGGCTAGGAATGATGGTGGAACAGGGATAATGGTCCCTGAGATCGGGGCGGAGAGGCGGGCGAGCCGCGGCCGGCTGGCAGCGCTGCCCGTGGCGGCGGCGGGCGGTGAGGGGGAGCCGTGAGGGGGAGGCGGGAGCGCGCCCCGCTCCGTTCCCGCCGGGGCTGCCCGCCGCACGTGCCGGGGGCAGAGCGCGGCCCCGCCACCGCCCGCGTGCGGCTCTTTAAGCGCTGCCCCCGCCCCGCGCCCCCCCGCGCGGGCTCGGCCACTCAGGCGCGCGCCCCGCAGCCAATGGGCGCGCCGTAGCTGCGCGAGCCGAGCGGCGCCGCGCCCAATGGGAGGGCGCGGTGGGCGGGGCGCGCGGCCGGGGCACTATTGTTGATGAGGCGCACGGAGGCTGCGGGCGCAGCGGCGCGGAGGGGACGGGACCGGGACGGGAACCGAGACGGGGCTGCGGCGGCTGCCGCCGCCACCTGAGGCGCCGGACCCCGCGAGGAGCGGCCCGCGCCTCGCACCCCTCCCTCCCTTCCCCGCCTCAGGCCGCCTTCCGCGAGCCCCGGCTCCCGACGGACAATGTCCCACCAGCGCGTGCGGCGCGGCGGCTCCCCGACCCCCGCCACCTCCCTGGTGGGGGGAGGCGGCGCGGCGGCGGCGGGCGGCGGAGCAGCGGGAGCGAGCAGCCGCCTCCAGCCCATGCGGGCCACGGTGCCCTTCCAGCTGAAGCAGCAGCAGCAGCAACAACATGGCAGCCCCACGAGGAGCGGTGGCGGCCCGGGCGCGGGGCTCCCACGCGCGGCGCCCCCCGGCAGCGGCGGGCGCGGCGGCCCCGCCACGGCCCCACCGGGAGGAGCGGGGAGCGGCGGCGGCGCCGCCTCCTCGCGGGGCAGCCCCACGCGTGGCCATGGCGGGGCGCGGGGCAGCCCCCCGCGGCACCACCACCTGCCGCCGCCTCCCCCGCCGCCGCCGCCAGGCTGCGGGCCCTCGCCCTGCTCCTCGCCGGTGCCTCCGCTGCCGGAGGGCAGGGTCCGGCACCACCACCGGCGGCAGTCGCCGGAGCCGGGCAGGAGCTCCCCAGAGAGGAAGAGCCCCAGCTCCCCCGTCTGCAAAGGTGAGCGCCGGGGGGTCCGGGACAGCGGCAAAGGGCACGTCCCGGACGGTCGGGCCAGGCGCGGGGTGCAGGGCTGGGGCCGGCGGTGCCTTCGAGCGCGCCGTGCCCCGGGGCAGGGGTAGGGACGGGGCTGTGCCCGGGCTGGTGCTCGCCCTGCCCCTCCTCTGGCCGGCGGCAGGGCTTGCCGTGTGTGTGTGCGTGGAAGGACTCGTTGCTTTTGTTGCTGCTCTGTTGCGCCCTGGCTTTCAGAAGAGGAACAGAGAGCCAAGCGTGCCATGTGGGGGTTGTGACCGCTCCTGTAGTACCGCGAGTACTGCCTCGGCTTGGCAGATGGAAGGGATTCAGGAGGGTAGATTTACTTAAGGTACTTGGGGACAAACTTAAGGTGAATTTGGTGTTTGGGGGATGTTGTGAAGCCTTCACGTCTCCCCTTTTTGCACACCTCATGCCAGATGGTGTGTGTCGTTGTGATCCAAGCAGCGTCCCTAAGCTTGCAATTAAAAAACTAACTAGTGCTGTAGGCATGGCACATAGCTTTAGAACAAAAGTATTCAGTGTCTCTCTTAGTAGTTGCTTTCAACATGAACCCTCCAGAAGGATGTGTGTGCTTGAGAGTGATGACAAGCTTGTGCTACAGTGAAGATAAGAATTAGCATGGGGATAGCACACATTTTGTAACAAACTGCTTTTTAACTTTTTGAATAATTAAATCTTACTGGGAATGCTGGAATTTAAGTAATATATGGCAGCAGGTTAAGGATAATAGAGGTTGACATACAGAAGTCCTTTTTGTTCTTTTGGTTTAAAAGCCTATTCATAAGTGCATCAGTGAGGCTTTGTGTTTATGTCCTCAAATCTAGTAAAAAATGTTACTTCTAAGATACCAAAGCTTGCAGCTACTCATTTCCATGAAATCGCCTGTGGTAATTTAAAGAGTAAAGTTGACCAATATGCAGAAGTGTATATGTGGAAATCTAGGACTTGCCCTCCCTTTAACACTTCTGCTTCTCCTAATACTCCTCCCCCTTTCTAAAATAATGATTATAACCAGACTACCACGTTGGGTTTTTTCTTTTTTCCTATCCTGGCTCTTGAGGAATGATGCTGCCAAATGAGACAGTCATAACCAGTTGGTACAAGATGACTGTGTGCCTCCTAGTCTGCTAATGTAAGAGAAGACTGATAAGGTTCTGAGTTAGATTTTCCAGCTTCCAGATAAGAGTAATGAGGGTTTTATTAAGGCTGGATTATATCACAAGCCTTTGGATCGAGGAATGTGTGTATTCTTCATTTGAGATTCTTGTTAATCAGTAATCTGAAAGACTTTATACACATCACAAAATCCTGTCTTCTTCCTGTCAACTTTATGGAACTCTTGCTTAAGCTGCAATCTGCTGGCCTGGAGAATGAGGAAGGGCAGGGTTAGCCTTGAGGTCTAGGTTCAAAAACTGTTTGTAAAGGCGTGCGTCAGACCACTTGGGGTGGAAAAATTGCACTGTCTTTTAGTCACTGTGGAGAAGCCTGCTGAAACCATGCTGGCCTCTTTACTACTTTGAAGAATTAACATATAGAAGGAAACAAGTCATTTGATCACTCTGCTGCGTTAAGGTAACTCCACTGGCTTTTTACAAGATGTGGGAAAACAGGAGAGTGATGTCCATTTAATTGCTTCCACATGTTCCAGTTTCTGAGCAGTACTTGTATTGGCCCCAAATGCAAACTAAACCTCTTTAATATTGCTTAACATTTGTATTGTGTAGTCCAGTGCTTGATAGAGGCTGAGTTAACTTCAGGTTTTTTCTTCATCTAAATGTGTAAACAGTGTTAGCTGAGAACATGGAGGTGGAACTTGTTTTGCTAATGAGGCAGTGGTTGTGCGGACACACAGGACACCTGAGGGTATTGGTCAGAATCTGCTGCAGAATAACTTCAGCTTTTCTGTTTCTTGCTTTCAGTTAATGAAGGCTTTTGTTCATTCCTACAGCTGCAGACATATTTTTTTAGATTAAAATGAACCTTGAGGTTAGACAAATGATATCTTTTTCTGAGCTAAGATACTGGTTGTATCTAAGTTTAAGTTGTATCTAAATATGTTTTTCAGATTTTCTTTCCTGGGAAGAAGTGGAATAGTTTTGATCTAAGTTTTCATGAACCTGCTTTACGTCTGAGAACCTTAACTTGTGAATTTACAAATGTGACTTCTGTGGGTTTTGGGTGTGGTTTTGAAGAGGTTTTTTTGCCCTTGTGTTCTGATCTGAATTGCAATTAAGTATTGGAAACACTCAACTGAATTTTCTGTTGACTATGGGATAATTACAAATGGAAGATTCTGTCATACAACTTCTAATTTTCCATGCTTTTCTTGCCACTTCTCTCCCTCTCTCCTAAATATGACCAGGAGCCTAGATCTTGTTACTACCTGTTTCTTATAATTTACTTTCCCTTTCTGCAGTCTCTAGCACTTATTTCCCAGAATTCAGCTTCTAATTGCCTGTTAATGTGTTGTGCCCTTCCCATTACTAGTGTGGCCTCATTTCTACACTGCACTGTCTGTTCTGCAATCTCCAGTTTTGGTTCAGTTTTCCCATCTGCCTCTTCACCTGTCTGCAAATCACCCGTTAGAGGCCCTTGTTTTGACCTAGTAGTACACTGCTGCAACATGAGATAGAGAAATGTGTATGCTCTTTTTTAATTGGTTTTGCCTTGGTTTATTCACTGAGTAAAGATCTAATGGGATCTTGTTATTTGTGTTCTTATATAAAACACTTCTTAAAGGAGTTGAACTGCTCTGCTACAAAAATCTTAGAGTGTACCAGGCTGAGTAAACAAGAAGGTCAAGACCAGAGCCATAGCAGCTGTTTACTTTCAGGTACCTTGAGGTAGTGAGAGAGTTCTCTGCTGGATGCTGAACTTTCTGGCATGTTCCAGTTGACTGTATTGGACATCTAAACCCATTCTGAAAATCAAGGAGAAAAAATGGTTAGTTTTATCTGGAACAAAACTTAATTGTTTTGTCTATGGAAGGGTAATATTAAGACCTGCTTGTATGAATGGAAATGATGAAAATAGCATTTGAGGTCTTAAAGAAGTCAGATGTGAACCATTCCTTGGAGGTAGAGAGGAAGAAGTGGAACTCCATTACACTCTTAAATTTCACCATAGAACTTATTTATTTTAATAATTTAGTGAGTGACACAATAATAGCTGCAACCTTAATGTCCAAGGTTTTGCAGCAGTTTTGAAAGATGCTACTGTAGGATGAGAGAAGGCTTTGTGTACCATTACATTCCTGCTCTGCTTACCTAAACTGTTTAACAAATGGTAGGTGTAAAGAAAGTGAATTCATTTTAGCAGCATCATACTGTGCATTTCTTGTGGCCAGCACTTCAGGGGAGTTTATTAGGATTAAAAATATTTTCATTTACTATAGTTAAGTAACTTAAACATCTTGGGCTTTCTGAGTTTTGGGTTTGTAAAACACCACTAATTCAGTCATTCTTCTACAGTGGGACAATTTTCAACTACTAGTGAATAGTTCTCTAAATTTCTGTCAGGATGATATCCAGGATTATCTTCCAAAGGGAGTATACACAGCTGGATGCTGTGTCTGTTCTTGGTGCTCTGAGTCTGTTCAGTTCTTTTAAAGAAACATAAAAAGTAGGTAAAACCCCAGAGATCAGTTGTGTTTTTGGAAAAGATGGCTGTGCCAGCTGTGCATGGGAGAGATCCCACAAATGTCCTTTCTCAGGAAAAGCCTGACCAAAACAGAACAAAAAGGTCAGCTGTATGCCTTGATGCCAGAGGAGCTGGTTGGGTCTCACTCCTTCTCACTGCTTTGGATAGCCCACTTGTATAAAAAAAGCCTCATGTGGAACTGCCAGGGAATTCTGTGAGTTCAGTGGCATCTTAGGCTTTTCTGATGCTTGTTTGCTCACAATAAGTGCTAGACAATGTTTCTTTGGTTTCTTTTGTACCTTTCAGTTAGTTATTAGTAAGCATCTGTTTTTGTTCAGTTTTGCTCCTCAGTGCCACTGTTACAGTGCCTGAGCTTACACTGCCTTTCGAGGTGCCTTTACTCTGCCGGAGGTGTGTGTGATAGCAGGGTATCTGTAGCAACTTCTGTTGGTCACCTGTACACAGTGACTGGTGAAGACATGGCAACTTGCTTGTTATTTCCCCACTTTATGGACTTCATTGGTTTGTGCTGTGTATGTTCTCTTTATTTTTGTTCTATTACTTTGCTTCGTTTGAGACCGGCTTGCAGAAAGATTTTAATTTCTAAATAGATTTATACTAGCAGTGGATGGATAGGAAAGTTGATATTTATCACAAATACTGGTTTAGAGAGATAATCAGGCCAATTAAAAGAGATCTAATATTTAAGAAGCGTCTATTTGATGAAACAGCTCCATTGTTTTTCATCAGCCACAGCTGTTGTAACTGTTATCTCTATGGAGGCAGATCTCTTGTTATGTAGGTCACATCAAGGAAAAATAGCAGCTGAACACTTGCTTCAAGTATTGTAGGGGAAAGTGCAATGAAAACATTGTATATGTTCCCACTGAAATGTTTTGAAACAGTAAGAAGAATTGTGTAGTAGACTTGGCCAATTTGTATAAAGACAGGTTGTGAAGGTGGAAAAGTAAAAACATATCCAGACATCATTCCCCCATCTAAATATAAGTAATTTGAAAACAGAATTTCTTGAATGAGTTTTTAATCAGAGGACAAGAGAGTATTTACAGGCTTTGTGCCTTGAAATGAGCAGCTTCCCTTGAACTTAAATAGTAAACAGGCTCTTCAGTTCTCATTCTCTCTGTTTGTTCAGCAAAAAAGTATTTCCACTTTTGTTTTGTTTTGTTTTTTTTGTGGTGGAGAGGAGAGAGTAATAGATTCTGCTTCTCCAGTTTTGAAGCTGTCTGCTGCAGTGGCTTTGCAGATGATGTGGCTGACTATGTACACTTCCTGATTTATAATTTTTTTCACACCCTTTCTGTTTCCCCTTGGTAAAAAGAGAGAAGCTTCTTGAAGAGGAAGAATAGTAACAGAGAAGAAAAACAGGGAGGATATGGCAGCTGATTCTAAGACAAATAACATGTTTGGTTTAACTTTGGAAGCCAGTGTAATTTTTAAGGATGACACGTTGTGTTAGCATGCCACATTGTCCTATAGTACACAGTAGATGAGTTGATAGTAAGCTTAGGTCATTGTGATCTCAGGATTTGCATTTTTCATCTCAAAATGTGTGACCATGTATGTATATCTAAACTCTGGGTCTTTGCTGCTTATCAGTCTCTTAAATTTAACAGCCCCAAATACTGTTTTGAGGAAACTTTCTTCGGTGTTTCTTCTTCATAGCTTGTAGTGTAGTCTTTCAGTGCCACTTTACTTAAAACATCATTGACATATGGGATAGATACAAGTTTTTATTTTTAACCATATTCTTCCTTCTCATGCTTGTTCCAATGGTTGTTGTCTTTAACCTTTTTTTAGTAAGGATTCCTCTTAGTATCTAAATTGTTCTGAAATAGGATGCCAGTATAAACACTACAAATGAGGTGTTGCAGAAGGTACAGCACCAGGCAATATGAATGTAGTAACCAAGTAGCATGTAAAAGGAGGAGATGTCTCAATTAGCTTGTAAAATGTAAACCATTACCTTATCCAAGTTGCCTTCTGAATTTAAGGGTTATGCCATGTGTCATGTGCTGGGTGATTAAAACATGCTGGTTTATAGTGTCCCTTGAAGTAAAGTGGGTGAAGGGCTAGTAGGATGAACTGTAAACTCAGCATCAAATTGAAAAAGTTCAACTCAGTTTTTCCTTTTTAACCTTTATGTATGAGTAAACATCGCTATTTTTATTTTTTCTACACCTTCATCATTTAAGGGTCAAGTGACTGTTAGACTTTTAAAGGAGAATATAATAGTGCATGGGCACTAATGCAACATTTGTGACATAAGGATATTTTCAAGGAAACAATAAAAACATATTTTAAGCTTATTCAAACTGAATAGAGCCTGGAAAAGCAAGCTTAATTACCATATTAAAAGTATCTTGTTGTGTACTTAATAACATAGTTCCAATTTGACATGATCTCTTGTAGATTGTTGAAATAGGTCAACTCTGTCTTCTTTGTGATCAAGTGTTCTTCTCTAACAGACAAATCAAGACCACCTTCATCAAGCCCTTCCAGTATTGTTCGCCGGACATCTTCACTGGATACGCTTGCTGCTCCATACCTGGCTGGACAGTGGCCTCGTGATAATCATGGACAAGCTGCTCCCTGTATGAGAGACAAAGCCACACAGGTAGGACAGAGTTTTTTGTCTTTGGAGTATTTAAGTGTGAAGACAGGATTTAAATGTAAGAAACTTTTCCCTTGAAAACGTTCACTTCAGCTTTCTTGCTCACTTGTTCCTATTCACTTTCAAATTGCAGGAATCCTGCCTTTGCTATTGCATCTGTTAATTATTTGCATTCTTTAAGTAAAGACAGAGAACAGTAGTATCTTTTAGGTGTTCTACTTCCTTCTTGCCTCAGGAAAACACTAGTGCATTGTACATCTGCATTGTTCATTGTTCTTACACTAGATAGCACTGGGATGAAGTACTGTTTACTTTAAATTTATACAGAGAACTCAGTGGTGTATCCTTATGTGTATGTCTGTCTCCAGCTTTTCATCCTCTGGTTGTAAAAGCCCCATAATGTTCACTAGGGCTTTATGCACCAAGTATAGAATTGTATGCATTGAAGAACTGCCTCATTGAATAGTGAGCGGTGTTGAAATTTAGCTCAACTGGAAAGTAATAAAAAAGTACATGATTTGCCAATAAACATCAACTGCCTAACAAAATTTCACAAGATTTAAATGTTCAATCCTGTGCTATCTGTAAAAATGGAACCAACAAACAATTGAATGAAGCTGGCATTACATGAAGGCTGTTTTGGCATTCCCCTTTAAGGGGAGTATTGTTACATGGCATCCCTTCTGTATGCAGACGTGGTTCAAGATGGATTGTTCCTTAAAATATCCTAGTGTTTAATTTCTCCTTCTGTGGATGCAGTCTGGCAGTGGCTTTCTCTAATGTGCTGAGTGAAAGAAAGAGGCAAATGTATCAGATTTTAAATCCCTGTTGCTGGAACATGGTTTCAACAAGAGGTCTCCACTAATTCCGAAGAACATAAGCACAATGCAGTTGGAAGAGGACCTGGTAGCATGTGGGACGTCTTTGTGTTTGAACCCTTGTTAGGCTTGGTAACAGTAGCAAAAATATGTCCACATAGTTTTCAGTGTGTAAGGACATGTAGGGTGTTGAGCAGATGGGGTCTGCAGTGTTACTGTGGGGCCTTTTTGAGAGCCACAGCCTTTTGTGGGAAGGACCACAATTCAAAGAGCAGATCAGGAGAGAAGGAAGGTGTTCTGTAGAGAAATATGCCCATGTGGATAAGGTGGAATTAAAAACTGTTGAAGAAGAAAGGACTGCTGAGGAACAAGTTTTCTGTGCAGGAAAATGGATTGGAAAAATGGTTAGAAGACAGGGTGAAAAAAGTAAGCAAACTGAAGTAAAAGGAAGAGGATGAAGGAAGGCATGTGATATACAAGGAGTGACTGTTCATGCTTAGCTATTAAAAGGCACCATTAAAGGGCAGAACTAAACCCATATGGGTGTCCTGACAGTTTATTTTCACATTTGATTTTTTAGGATAATACTTTTTTCAAAATAATTATATTTCTGTACTGCTGCCAAAGTATTTGCTATGTTCAGTTGATCTCATTCAGGTTAGCTTCAATATAATCTGAGTAATGGTTGGGCTTTTATAATCTCCATTTGCCAGATATCATCCTTTTTGGCTTGTGTTTTTTTGTCTTTTTCTCCCAATTCTGACACATCTAACTGCTGTGGTAGTGGGACTTCTGTAAATAAGAGGAAATATATTTGAAAGGTTAATGAGAAGACCATAAAGAGTGTTAGATATTTCTGCAGAATGAGTACAATTAGTGGTGGTTTATGGTAGTGTATTTCTGAGAGAACTAGAATGATCGGTTTGCACTTCCTAATTTAAAATTTATCAAACCAGTAGGAAATTTAGGGCTACAGACATGCATCTGTATGTCCAAAGCTGATGCTGATATGACACTGAGATATTATTGCTTTTAATCTTCCAGTGGGCCTGAGAGCAACCACTGGAGCTAGGGACAAGTTTAAAATGTGACTTACAATAGTTAGTTTCCCAAGATAATACAGGCTGCCCATTTGTATGGTTCAGTTTTTCTGAAAATGTCGTATTTGGATGAAGTTTCACTTGTGTGATACTCTGGTTCCACTCTAATTTCAGATTTTATGAAGTCTGACATGAAATGTATGTGTTTTGATTTTAAGACTTTAGAGAACAGGAATTGAATTTACGAAGATGTACAAGGTTTTCACGTTGAGCAAGCAGGGTATCTTGATTGTGTGGAGTTACAGGGAGTAGAGTCATTCAGGAAGCAGACTGGGAAGAGACAGCAATTAGTGGCACACTTCAGCTTGCAGGTCTTTCTAGAGATACCCATGGCTCATAGCTGAGAACTGTGTAAGGTCATGCAGATTGTCTCTCTATCAGACTCCTCCTTCAACTAAGTATTTTGATGAAACCTGTATAAAACTAGACTGAATTATGTACCTGAAGAATATTTGTTGGATGATGAGTAGATGTGTTATTAAGCATTCAAGGGTCTGGCTAGAATTCATACCTGCATGTGCTGTTTTAAGTGCTCATGAAACAGGTGTTAGTATCTTGTCTTTTTGGCTTTGAATGAAACCTGTTTGTCTTACAAGTTAAAATGAGACAATTACTTTGTTGTTCTGGTTTTTTTAATTCTTAAATAATTCATCTTGACTGTGAAGCTTTTGCCTCTTAAGACTTTTTTTCTGAAGCGTCCTACTGTCTAATAAATTTAACCTTAAACTAATTTATTTGTAATTCTAGAAAGGGGGGGAGAGTGTTGTGCATGGTAACAACTAATAAGCAGTCGTAGTACTTTAAGAATCTAGAGAAATATAAATCCCACTTTGCCAGTTGGTTACTTGGTCTATTTCTTGTTAGACCAAGATAAACAAAATATGGGGAATAAGTAGGAGGAGACTTGCTAAAATAGTGTTGCATTTCTGTCTTGATGTACAGGTTTCCTATTGTTTAATCTGAAAAGATTTCTATTTGTTTTGAGGATGAGCATCAAAGCAACTTTTAATACTTCAAAATGAATCAGATATTAATTTATTAAATAATTCTTGAGTCAAAATCTTGAATATAAATTAAAGGCAAAGACTAATTAGAGTGTTAATTATTCTCCTGTAGGCAAGTGTAATGATTGTGCTGAGTTGGGAAGCTAGAATTAGTAGTTAAAGCTTACTGTTCCAGGAGCTAGAGGATAGGATGGTACTCCTGTCTGACATTTGAGAATTGACTATACAATGATTGGTACTTGGGAATGGGGGTTATCAATTATTCTATTTTATGATGAAGATCAGTGAATACTTTTCTAGAAAAAGAGATTGTAATGGATTCTGATTTTGCTATGAAATAGGAATTTCAAAGCAACCCTACTGACTTTATTATTCAGATTTATCCTAGTTAGTTTTTTATTTGGAATGATGAAGATTAAAAAGCACTGATAGTGGAGGCTTCGTTAATGTGAAACTTGTATCTGTAACTGAAACTGGTGGGGTTGCAACATATATGTTTGGAGTTAAAGCTCCATGTTCCCTGGAAAGTAGGGATTAATACCACAACGGACTTGAGTTTCTGTGGTGCAAGTGCCGCTGGGTAAGAAAGGTCAGCATGTGGCTGCTGCAAGCTGTTAGTCTCACATGTAAGAACAGCCACTGCACACTGGAAATGTGAAGACTTTGAGGCAATCAGAGTTCTTCTCTATAGGAAAAAGTGAGATACCCAAAAATTGAGGATCACCACTGTATGCTAAGAAGTGCTTGGAGGCAAGAGTGAATTTCGAGGAATTTGCTGTCTGTTTCAGTGTGTAAGCGGCTTCCAGAAATCCTTCCCCTTGCTTCAGTTAGTGTATTTCCTGTGGCTGCACAGAGACTCCTGATAGATGTTACTGTCTGTCTTCTCAAAGCCTTTACAGTTCACTGCTTTTGAAGACATTCCTGGAGGTGGCTGGATGGGAGTACAAACTGCCCAGAAAGCATGCAGTATTATCACAGGCTTGCCTGTGCATTTTCTTACCTGAAATACTGTGTGTCTAAATGATACCTTGCATTTCTCAGAACTCTTTCACCACAGTATGTTTGTGAGATTTTTTTATTAAACACTAATGGCTCTGTTGGTTTAGTGAAACCAGCTTAGTATTATCTGTGTTGCTTTCTGCTTGGCCTGTGACAACTGTGAACCTGGAAGCCTTTGAGGCATTAATAAATTAATTCCCTGCTTTACAATAACTTTAGCAGTGCATATATGCCTTGCTTTCCTTTTTCTCATTCTTGAGAGCAAGAAGGTGATTTTGAAGCTGTGCTGGTGCAGGCTCCCACGGCGTTTACACCAAGCCACCCTTGCTAATGTGTCAGAAATAACAGGGTCAGCATCTGTGCAGGAAATGAAATGTACCATCTCCTCCAGTTCAGCACCGTCACACTGGCTCTTCAGAGCTCTGTAGCAGCCGGTGGTACATCTGGCTGTGAGCACTGCCTTATGCTCAGTCATTTGGAAGGGAAACTAGCACATCCCTATATTACACTAGGTCTGAAAGTTGTGGGTTTGGGGGTTTTTTATTTATATAGTTTCACTCTGCTTTTTTGTACTTTGTGAGAAAGGCTTCTAGTTGGTTACTGTTGTTCACTTTCAGTTCTGAATCCAGCATATCTTAAATGTTCTATTTTTTAATTTGTCTCAAAATATTCTGCTAGAAAGTAGCAATTACCTTTTTTAATTAATCCTGTAATCATCTTCCTACAGACAGAAAGTGCCTGGGCTGAAGAATATTTAGAAAAGAAGAGAAGCTCACACAAACGTTCATCATCATGGGGCAGCAATGAACAGCTCAAGGAGGTCAGAAATGCAATTACTTGAGATACCTTCGGATTAAATGTTTTTTTGGTATGCACTGATACCATGATCCTTCAGGAGGGCAGGAGTATTTTACTACTTTGTTTAATTATACAAGTGCTGGGCCTGGTAAAAAGTATGAAATGGCTGTTCATTTGATACTGATTTAATAACAGTGCAGGTCTATTAATATTTTTAATGTGAATGTGTGGGAAAGAAAATGTTAAATGCTGGTGACATTTTTTCATCAAAGAAGGAAATAACAACAATGACCTCACTACTTTCAAACTTTATGTATTTCAAGTTCTCTCACTAAACCTCCAGAGGGGTCTCCTGAGCATCATCTGAACTGCTGGTTAGCATATTAGGTTTGCAAGAACTTGAGTATGATCTAGTGCTGGCAATAATTATGAACAGTGGTTGTAGTAGTAAATACTTTTAACTAAGTGGTGGAAGTTGTGGTAGTAAATGCTTTTAACTAAGTGATGGAATAAATGAATGAAGTTATGTGTGTACCTGGATACGCCTGTTGAAATCTAATGCGGATTTTTCCTTTGTTAGATTGCAAAATTGCGACAGCAGCTACAGAGGAGCAAACACAGCAGCAGGCATCATCGGGACAAGGAAAGACAGTCTCCTTTTCATGGCAACCATGCAGCCATTAACCACAGTCAGGTAAGGCTGTGTGCTTTTTGGCTAATACTACTTCTAGCTCCTTTCAAGGTTGTGATTTGTCTTAGAGGGAGCTTAGAAGTACCACAGACTGCTAAATACGGTATAGCTGTAGGTGAATTCTATGAAATAGAGCTCTATCTTTTGGCTGCTTGAGTGAACGGGGGCCCAGATCTTTTTGTTACGTGGGTGAGCTGGCATTGAGCTCCCACTTTCAAATGGTTTCAGGTAGTTAAATCCTTCCTTAAAGCAAGATTTTTAAAGTGCATTCTGCAGGTTCCACAAAAGGATGACAGCTAAGTTTAATCTAAAACTATAGATCATCTTCATTACATGTTACTGTAACAATTATGACTTTGCATGTAGAATATGGCATGGAGCAAACTGCTGGTAAAACTGTGTACTCAATTAAAAGGTAGTTTTTCTGAGCACATTTTGTTGTCTTGCCAAACACTCATCTAATACTGTGATGAGATTTAAAGAGCTTACCTGACAGAAGGCTGCTCCATGGGATCATTTATTTAAGTGTTTGCACGCTTCATACCTTCATTTGGCCTTTTTAAGATTTTCTCTTTTTTCCCTTTTCGTTTATCATGTCTTAAGACTTAAAGTAATAATCCCTTCCACAAAAACTGTAATGTATAGGCCACCACACGTTCTGTGTGCAGTTTCAGTTTTATCTCAAGGTTTCTAATGAGGTCAGGTTGACAGAGGGGTAATATTTTTAGCTCAACTGGTAACAGGTGTAAAAGAATTTTAGGCATTTAGAAACACAGATCCAGATCCTTTTTCAAGTGTGTTTTTGTTGAGTAACTTTAAGAAAACCAATAGAAAAATTTGGTCATTTTTTTCAGAAGGAAACTTTTTTTCTCTCCCTAGTGATACCTCATGAATGTACATTTGATACACAGAATTTTTTTAGCAGTTAAAAAAGAACAAATCCCCCACAATAGCCTTGGCAAGGCAATGTAGTTGAAAGAAACTAGAAAACTCAGTGTTGTGAATTCAGAGAGTACTTCAGCTGTGAAGCTTCTCTGAAAATCTAATCATATTCCCAATTACTCCTGAAATGCCATTAATTGTTCCAAGAAATATCATAATCTGACAACAGTTAGTAAAATTTTTCTTTTCTGTCATTCCATCCTTCTGGAAATAATTTAGGCCAGGTTCTTTTATTCTTTCTTTCAAAGTCGACTGTCTGAGTGCAAGTGTTCTACTTCAAGACTGAAAATAGAGTGTTTTGAATTTCTTCTGCTCTGTTCTTCTTAACTCCTACTTTGTATAAGTCATTAGCATCTTCTGTCTCAGACCCTAACTTCTTATTCCTGTAATAGGACATTTAATTAGGAGTCATGACTTTTCAGGATTTATGTGCCTC
This sequence comes from Eopsaltria australis, assembly GCA_034509425.1. Lineage (NCBI taxonomy): Eukaryota > Metazoa > Chordata > Aves > Passeriformes > Petroicidae > Eopsaltria > Eopsaltria australis. Next base: position 3,233,039 of record JAVTVJ010000030.1, read on the forward strand.
TTGAATTCAGTTTGTTGGTAGTTTGAATTCTCTGCTACTGAAAGTATTTAGGATTTTTTTTTTTAGAATTATGTTTTGACATAACAATGTAAGGATTACTGAAGTGTGGGTGCAGTGTGCTGTTCTGCTGATTTTACTGACTACTTGGGTCAAAACAGTCCAAAATTATGAACGAAGAAAGGCAAATAAATGACCCAATCCTTTTCTAGGAGGTTTTGAGACAGTTCATGAAAATTCATGGACAAAATGTGTCAAACTGTTGGTTAAAAAAACCAAACCGAAAGACAGATCAATGTACTTGATGAAGGTGTTTTAATCAAATTTGTAGAACTTGAGGACATTTTCAACCAGAAAGTATACTGAGGAACTGCTGGTATAGGCCCTTTAGTACATTAGAGAATTATAGGCATTTTAACAGATTTGCTTGGCATTGTGCAAACCTGTGGGTTTCTGAATGCTAAGATATTGCCACTTTAGCACAGATTATCTTAGTGGGTTTTAATTTCAAAAATGAACAGTGATGCTGCTATTCTGAAAAGTATCTCCCCAAATTATGTATATAACTTTAAAAAAATCATAATTGTTTTATTCTTTTGCTTCTGGTATGGATGTCTTTACGTTCTGCCAAATTTCATAGTATGTGAATAAAATATTGTGCAATGGATAATTAGTTTTTGGGCTTGTGAAACAAACTATAAAATAGAAATTGAAGCAAAGCAGCTTTTCCAAAACAAAACATTGTTGTTCTTGGTGAATTTTGTGCCAGCTATGTCAAGCTACTTGTGAAGGGAAGAAGTTAAAGAAGGATTCAAAGAGTAAGTGAAGAGTTTAGATTAATGACATTTAGCAGCTGTTTTTTAACTCGGAGTGAAAATCTGTAACTGTAGTCATCAAGGGCAAAGTTCCTAGATTTTCTCATTCTTTTTTTGAGAACTGCTGAGCTAGAATTTCTGGCAGCAGCTCCATTCCTTCAGGATTTGTGGGAAGGACAGTGTGGAAACCAGAATTTAGTAATTAAAATATTTAGAAATTTTTTTGTATTCCTAGCTTGAGGAAACTTCTGTGTTTGTTGACTCTAAAGGGTCATGTAAAGATTTCTGAGCTCAAGGAGTTGGAGTCCTGACAAGGTGAGAAAAAGAGTTAGGAAGTTGTGCCAGTAGTTCCTTCACAGAGACTGGGTAAACTCTGTTTAGCATTTGGAAAATGGCATACGCTTCTAGTTAAAAGAAGAAATTTCAGTGGATTTATTTCCTCTTTTCTTCCCTACTTAAACTTTACCACAATTCTTAAATTACAGCAAAATTTTTAGTGGTTCTTGCCAACTAAGCTTCTAATTGATTATTTGTGCTTCTTGCTAATATGATTTTTGTGTGAAGAAAGAAATCCACACAATCTCTATCGAATAAGCTTGTGAGCTGTTCCTGACCCTCTGCTCTCAGTCAGGAAATAGTTGGGGAGGACCTTGATCAAGTCCTTGCTGCTGACTACGGGGGTTTCTTTCAAAATATGCATGCTTTTTGTGTATTTTTTTCATTATGCCAGAAATGTTCCTTTCTGTCTCTCTTAACAGGAAGAGGAGTTTGCAGAAAGGTCATAGCCTCCTCATGTGATCTCAGGATGTTTCTTGAGAACATTTTGAATCAATTGCATGATACCAAATACGTAAACAAGTGTCAAAAGAATGGGATCTTTCTATATTCTCAGTGTTGGTATAATGGAGAAACTAGAATTGAGGCCAGAACTGAAACCAGATGGGAGGAAAAACTGATTATTTTTTCCAACGTAATGTTTTTTTTCTCGGTGCACTTGGCTGATATTACATTTTTACTAGACACTATGAACCATCAAGGCCCATGCTCCTTTCATTTTCCTGGGAACCTTGTGTTCCTAATGTCTGACTGATTGATTGATACTAATATTGAGACCAACTGCATGCGGTTCAGAGTGTTGGGGGGTTGGGTTTTTTTGGTGTCACTCTTACTACCTCACTAGATGGAACATCTCATTTTTAGAGTAGAATTAACATGATCCATTCAACCTAGAGGTGGCTTGATGTAAAACCATCACAGGTTTTGCTACTTGTGAAGAGCTGGAAGAGTTTAGAGCATTTTTCCTGAAATGCCTGTGAACTATTTATATTTGTCATCACCCCTTTTTCCTATCTCGTGCATTTATACCTGTAAGTTTCAGAACTGAAAACTCTGTGCCAGTGTCTTACTGTGTGAGCACAGTAATTATTATCCTGTGTTTGGCACCTTGCCTCATGGTGAGCATTCTCAGGTACTCAGATGAGTAGTCAAAGGTTGGTGGCCTATTCCTGCATGTCCATGCAGACCTCTGTGAAGGCAGTATTTAGTATTTCTAATAAAAAGTTTCTTGATTTGAGGCTGATTGTTCTACCCATGTCACGATACCTCCTTCCTTTGCCACCCTCTGGCACTGTGGGCTAAGAAATCATCCTCAGTCATGTACAGAATATTATTTTTCTTGCAAGTGAAACATGCTGTACTGAGCTATATTGAACTCGACTGAATCTAATTTGAGCTCTTCAAATAGTAGCATGAACCTAAGAATTTTTGTGGTAGACAATCACATTTAAAAGGTGCAAACTTTCCACATTTTGCTAATGACTGCTGAAATCTTAAAGCATACTTGTGTTCTACCTTTTAACAAGCTCAGTTTGTCCTGAGAATGTTTGTATTGAATAACTGGGTGCATAAATAGTCTTTAGTGCCTGAACTTGGCTGTTATATCTGTATTGTGACTGAGTATCAGCCTGGTTTAGTTTACTGGATTATTGATCCAAGGCCTTGCTTGGAACAGAATTAGCAGGGTTGCTTTCTCAGACTTCTTTGTGCTCTTCTCCAGTGTTTTTCTTCATCTTCAAGCAAGACTTTTGGAAGTTTGGCCATTATGAGAATGTTTAGTTTTTGTTGACAGAAACAGAGTGACAAGCATTTCCTGAACAGAAGCTTCTGTAGTTCTTGTGCAAGTCTTTTTTCAGTTGTTTGGTTTGTTTTGGTTTTTTTTTTTATAGCTACCCTAATGTTTCAGGAAAGCAGAAGCAATATAATTAATGAGTTTTGCTGCTGTAGAGATTTGTGATTGTGACAAGAAATCTCCCTTATGATCTGTGCTTAAAATATCTTGTTTACATTAATTTTTCTGATGTAGTCTTTCTGCCAGACAAGCTTTGTGTGGTTTTTGAGAATGTACACAGGAAATTAAAATGCTTTAGTGTCTCTCTATGTAATCTTGTTACTTAAAGGAAAAATTAAAATAAAACCCCCTCACAAAAATACACTTGCAGTCAGTAGAGGAGTAGCTGTCAATCATGGCACACTAGGCCATGGAGTCCAGGAATTTTACATGTGAATTCTACTGTGACTTAAGTGTGTTGTGCTGTTCTTTGACTTGAACTAAGTGTTTGCAGGAAGTATTACATTCCCTGTAGTACAACCCTGCTTTATGAGGGCAGAATCTTCTAATATTCTGGTAGAGAGCCTTTCCATTAGCATCTACCCTCCTGTTAAAAGAGTCTGGGAAATCTCAAGAAGTCGTGGTGTGCCAAAGGGAGCTTTGGGAAATTTCAATAATGTGATTTCTGAGAATGAAGTTTTTGTGCATGTTTTGAAACACTGGATTTTTAAACTGTGAATCTTTGTTCTGAAGCAACTAAGTATTAACATTTGGTTTTGGGATTTTATTCTTTCTGTGGAAGTCTCCCTTAGCTGTTTTGTGAACAGCTTATTCTGCCTTAATACAGTTAATATGTTGGGCTTAATTTTTAACATAGTGCAATCTTGCATTTGTGAAATACTTTTCCTTCTGCGTGTGTCATGTTCTTGCAGGTGGCCACAGACTTCCATTAAAATACAGATTTAATGGTTACAAGTGGTAAATCCAACAATGAGTGATGTGACATTGTGGTATAGCTCACTTTAGGAGAAATGTGAATGTATTTTAAAGGCTTCAAAATTACTTAAATTTCAATATTTACTGTTCAGTTTTCACTTGTAAAGCTATGTCAAGCTAGAGGCAGACCATACTAAGGGAGATTTTGAGACTGCATTATATAGCTTTTTCAGCTAGAAATTGGATTTGAAACAAAATTCAGGGTGTCTGTCTTCAGTTAAAGCATTCATTTGAACACAGCCACTATGGTTTCATGTAAATCCTTGATACTGAGGTGTAGATGTGTTCTGTTTAAAGGGTCACTTTTGGGTGGGAGTAGTAACTTCATTTTGTAAATAAAGCTACATTGCTTTCTCACTGTCTCTGGTTCTTTAGGCTCCCATCCCAAAGAGTGCTCTCGTCCCTGTGATACCTATTACCAAATCAACGGGATCACGATTCCGAAACAGCGTAGAAGGATTGAATCAAGAAATTGAGATAATCATTAAGGAGACAGGAGACAAAGAGGAACAGCTTGTTGTATGTATCTGCTACCATGATTGCTCTATATAATTATTTTAGTTTTGCTTTGAGATTAAGTCATAAACTTTATTTTGCACAGTTTTAAAATTAAATTTGTCTGGCATTAATTTTATTATTATTTGTATTTATTATTTTCTTTAATAAAGCTAGTTGAAAAGTCTCTTGGAAAGCAAAAAGAAGGAAAGAGTTAAAGCTTGAATCTGAACATTTCCCTCTAAATAAGAAATCCCAGTAAAATGGGAAAAAGCAAAATGTCTGTTTTGAGAATTTTTGTAGTAACTCTTTTTGGCCCATGCTGAATTGTCCCCATCCTAGGTGAACCATAATTTGCCCATTTCTTATGTTCATTTTATTTTAATGATTTTTAGAGGTGAATTTAGTAATAAGGTGTCAGAAAAACAGACTTTGAAGATGATTAAGGAACTAGAATGTCTTTGATTTGAAGAGAAGCTGAGAGAGATGGGAGTGTTCAGCCTTGAGAAGAGGCAGCTCCAGAGATCTTATCAGTGTGTATAAATACCTCACGTGCAGAAATGGAGGGAGCTGGTCTCTTCTCGGTAGTGCCCAGTGATGGGGCAAGGGACAGTGGGTATAAATTTGAAAATGTTACTTATTTTTTTTATGTGTGAGGATGTGCAAAACTGGAGCAAGTTGCCCAGAGAAGTTGTGGAATCATAGTCTGTGGAGTTATTAAAAACTTGACTGGACAGAGTGTTGGACAGACTGTTCTACCTGACTCTGCTTGAGCAGAGATGTTAAACTTGATAATCTCAAGAGGTTCCTTCCAGCCTCAGCAATTCTGTGCTGATGTGAAATCTTAAAATCTGTTGTCCATAGTTTCTAGACCTGACATTTTAGTTTCTTTTGGAATTGTGTGTAATGAATAAAATTTTCTACCTCTAATGGTTTTATGAAACCTGAAAAGCCCCTCACTATTACGGGATTTAAAGAAATTGCTACCCAGACAAGAGTAGCTGTCTGATCCCTTTAATATTAACAGCCTCAAGATATTCCAGATGGACACCGTGCGCCGCCTCCGCTGGCACAGCGCAGCAGCAGCACTCGCAGCATCGATACCCAAACACCCGGTGGAGCAGACAAGGGCAGCAACAACAGCAGCCGTTCCCAGTCAGTGTCTCCAACCTCATTTCTGACCATCTGTAATGAAGGCAGTGAGGAAAGTCCATGTTCTGCAGATGATCTACTTGGTGATTCCAGAGATAAAGGTACCATGTCACTTTAAAAGTTCAACGGTGGTGAACTTACGCGATGTGCATAACCACATAGGTAAAAGAGAGAGTTTGCTCCCTGCAGCCATGGAGAAATGGTAGAATGTTGGGTTTTTGAAAGTGATCTGTTCTTTTCCAAATTGCTCCAAATAATGTGTGTGCACATATTAATTAAAGCTGGGTAGATGTGACTGAGGAATGTACTTCCCAAAAAGCTTTTCTTTTAAATAATAGATTATTCAAGTATTTTAAACAGGTATGTACAGGTGAAACAGCACAGTAGTCCTGCTGCTTATGTCAATTATTTTTTATGATCTTGGACAAAATGGGCAACCTTACAACATTTCATACACATACCCATAAGAGTTTAAGTGTTTAGAGTTTATTTAATTATTCTTTTTTTATCTGAAATATTTTGAAAGATCCTAGGAGAATTTTATAATTCAACATCAACCTGTTCTGGTTTTTTAAGGAATATGGCTTTTGCCCATTTCTTTTGGGTAGATTGTGACAGCACAGAACCATAGATTCAGGTTTGCAGTTACAAATTGAAAATGTCCAGGAATGATCAGAGATTGCAGAGGAGCCTGAAAATCTTATAAGGAGAAATAGAAAGAAGGAAAGGAATTGAGATAAGAAAGCTTATTTGCAAATGAAAGCTTGAAGGCAAATGAAAATGTTTTCAAATTTTGTAACATTGGTTAATGGAGTAGCTTTAAATTCGGGGAGCATTTAAAGGTAGGTCTTGTGGTTTTTATAGTGTGACACATTTAAGTAATGAGAAACTCTGTTCCTGCAGAAAATGGGAATAATTCTCCCTTGCCAAAATACGCTACCTCGCCAAAACCCAACAACAGCTACATGTTCAAGCGTGAGCCTCCTGAGGGCTGTGAAAAGGTGAAAGTCTTTGAGGAAAACTTGTAAGTTGATTTTTGCTACATAAGAAATAACGTCTAACTATCAGATTAATTATTGCTTCATCGATTTTGCGTCAGAAGTTATTAGTTCAGTTGCTAAAGCCATGCTAACAGTCCAGTTTTTGGTGTGGCTATATACTGGCATATCTGTATGTATTTTACTGCTGAAATTTAGGGTTAAAATCTTAAGAGATGTTTTTTTAAAAATCAGCATAATTTGAGAGGACTGTCTCTTACCTGACAGGTAGTGGGAGGGATGTAATTACAGGCTGTAGTGCAGATACATCAGCTAATGTATGTCACAGCTTGTCAGGCACATCCAGTAATCTAGACTCTGAAGACCTTGTTCTTTTCAGCTAAATAAATGTAGTTGTGGAACTTCTAGTGGCAGAGGAGTGAATTTGACCCAGGGTATTTGATGGTTTGATTGTTCTGAAAAAGCCAACTTTTGTCATTTAGGAATATTCTGGGAGGTCATGTTTTGTTATTATTTTCAGAGAAGTTTTTATACCCTTATGTCACTTGTGTGCAAGAATCTAAATCTACAGTTAAAAATTCCATCTTGTCACACAAGGAGTATAGATTGGTTACAATTCTCTTATGCCTATATTATCTCAAGAATCCCATCTAATATAAATGTTAGTTTAAAAAAAAAATGAGCTTGGCTGACCTGTGCAAATGGATTTTGAGAGGTCTCTACAGCCTGTCCCATAGCAATGTGGGAAGGGTTGCAGTAACTTAAGTTATCTATGTCTATTTTAGCCTGCGTAAACTATATTGCCAACAGATTAGACAGTATTCACTTGCTACAGGAACAAATTCTATTGCAGTTTGACTTGTATTTGCATTTCTTTTTGGAGGTCCTCCTTGTGTAACTGTAGGACTGTTCTGCTGTAGAGTGAAACAGGCTTCTACAGAAGTTTTTACGTGGCTATGGCAGTCCTCAGACACTGCAGTCTCATGAAAAATATCTTTTCATGTCTGTTACTTGAATTCCATGAGTATGTGGAATACATGAGTGTAACTACTTAAAGCTCAACCTTTGTTTAGTATAATTTCTATTTGAAAATCCTATAGAGGATTTTCATTTGGGAAGAAAATTTCGAGTGGGGTTGAATTTTCTGGAGATTTGGGAGAATCAGCTAGCATGGAAATGTGCCCTATTTCATGAGCAGAATTACTTTTCAGAGTAGAGTATCTTTACTAGAGTATACTGGAAGATTGGCTTGCTTGGCATAGTAAAACAAAGACAGAAGTGCACATGGCTGTCTTTTACAAACACAAGGAAGGGAGGGGGAGGTTATAGGCTAAAGGACAATGCTGGCAACAACAAAAAGTGAATAAAAATTTCTGATGGCTATTTTCAAGCAGTAAAGAGAGACTTTAAAGCAGATTTCTATAGTTCCATCTCTAAGTGGAATTTGGCTACTGTAAGTAGATTTACATTGCAGCCTTAGAAGTGAACACAGAAGGCATTCCTAAGCTAGCCATGATCTAAATTCCAGTTCTGTTGTTCTTAAAGCATGCCTTGGGCTGAGTTCTATGCTGAGATGGCAAAACTGCAAGTCAGGATCTAAATATGTGTTCCACACTTCTTTCCTGGTTTAGGTACTTGATCATGAAAACTACATTTTACTCTCTGCATTGAGTTTTTTGGTGAGATGGGGTCATCTTCTTTGGAGAGTCAGGGCACACTCATGTGAACATGCAAAGAAGGCACAAGTATAGAGAAGTGTAGGATCATGAACCCCTTTGAGATATGCAATATTAGGATCATTGCTATGCCAGCTTTCTTTCACAGGGATTGCTGCATAAATAGTGTCTGTATGTGGGGCGGAGCTGGTTGAGTTGTGGAAGTTTCTGGAGAACACAACTGAAAATGCTTTCTCATATATTGAATGTGCTAGTTCATGGACAGGGTTTGTGATCAAGCATGAAGTTGGTTGGGTTCCTTAGGTTCAGAAACAACCTACCCTAAGAATATGCTGTTGCCTTGCAGCACATGTAAACAAGCAGTTTAAACCATCTTGTCATTTGCTGTGTGCTGTGAGTGTCATTAAGGATTATTGAGTAGCTGAAATACTTCACATTGAAACCTCACTTGTTTCTGATGATGTGTTCAGCAATACATCCCTGCCATTGGCAGAATTTGATTGTTCCATAAAAACTATTGTGTGTATTCTATTTCTAGGCCAAAGCCATTGCATGAAATTCCAGCCTTCTATTGCCCTGACAAGAACAAAGTGAATTTCATTCCGAAAAGTGGCTCTGCTTTCTGTCTTGTCAGCATCCTCAAGCCACTTCTCCCTACACAGGATCTCACACTTAAGGGCACTACACACAGCCTGACTGTCTCCTCCAGCATGACGCCTGGTTTGTTACAGCCCATTTCTATGGCCTCCTTGACTACAAACACAGATCAAGACAGGATCTCTCGTGGAACAAGTACAGTAATACCACAGACCTCTCTGCTCCAGCAGTCAGGATGTATTGAGGAAGCTGAAGAATAATTTAAGATTGTTTTGATGTTTTTCTGGGCAACTACTGGGAAAAAAATGGAACCAGTTGACTGGACCTTTCTGTTCACACACACGCATTGTTATAACAATTTATGGCTCTGCCATAATCAAACTGTTTGTATAATTGACAGTTTGGTAGCACATTGAGAAGTTCAGGAGGGTGCAGCAGCTGATATGCTGTTGTACTTTCTGCTTTTGAAGACTCTGGTTCTGTTTCTCTCCTGCTTTTTTTAAACACTGGTGAAAACAGAGACTGTCATAATCTTTTGCCATTTAAAGGACCAGTTGTTGTGATGGTGTGTGTCCTCTGACTTTTTTTCTCCCGTTAAAGCAAGTCTCAAGACCAGCCAGCTGATCCCATTTACCATTGTAATCTGCAGAGGGAGGGGCAATCAGATGGTTTGCAAGATGTCTTTTGTATGAAAATGTGTATTTTGTAACAAAATTTTGCCTTTTCTGGTTTATAACAGATGGTGTTTCCTGGTGATGATCCCCCTACCCTTTTTTTTTTTTTTCTTTTTTTTCTTTTTTTCCTTTGGTAGGGAAGGTTCTTTTATACTTGGCTGGCTTACAGCTGATGGGACCAAAGGATTGCTGAACTATTACGGCAGTCTCAAATTATGTGACCTTGCTGAACAGCCTCAGACCTAAACAAAGCAAGACAAGTTAATATGTTTGAAACTTTTAAAACAGAAGAGTATGCAAAAACAGTGTTAGTATATAGTGTACATTTTTTTGATATCAAAAATTTGTGCTTCTGGTAAGTCACCTTCTTAAAACTCCTTCCTTCACAGAATTCCTATTAGTGTTGGTTTATTGGCTGGAAAACTTCATTTTAAAGCACTTGCCCTGGTATTGTTCTATTTGTCCATAGACTTCTTGTGCAGATGTAGGGAAAAAAACATGTTATCCTCTTACTCGGTGTTCTTTCTTCCAGGAAATACTTGGCTCTTAAAGGCTTGCTTAGGTCCTTATGAGTCAGCCTAAATCATTAATCAGTCTCAGTACAAATTTGCTCTGACATGACTCATCACTGTATTATAGACCCTGGCCACATAATACTGAAATACCTGTGCATGGTTTCCTCCCTTTTGTCATAGTGGTGTTCGTGTGTCCGTTGGAGGTGATGGTTTGTCAGGCATGATATCTGTTATGCAGAAGTTTACAGCAGCAGATATGTTCTCTCTTTTTGACTAGCAGCTTAGGCTGGCATGTGAAACAGGATTTTTTTGATACTTGGTCTGTCCTGATAATGTGGCAGTTAATGGTTGCTTTGAAATTACAATAAAAAGCAAAAATGGGGTGGAAAGGCAACTGCAAATAGAAACTGTTCAGGAACTTCACTGAGATTTCTCATGTGTTCCTGGAGTGCATTACTTGGGTTTGAGTTAATACAATTATGGATATGCAGAAAACTACAAGGACCTGAATACCAATGTCATAATCACTTACAAAACAAGTTGATCTTGTACCTCTTTAGCAGAGTTAGATTCAGTAATTTCAAAGTAAGTGTCATTGTGGGCAGTCCCTGGGTCTGGGTATTGGTCTGTTACACACAAGCAGGTATCACTGGCTTGCATAGAAACAACTTCCATCTACATAGCTTCCATGGATCAGTTGTATTCTCAGGTCTCCTCATAATGGCAACTATTTAAAGATGATACTGCAAATATAACAGTCTTGTTCAGTGCTCAATATGCTAAATTTGCTTGCAAACATTTCATTTGAGAGAAAAGAAACCCCTGCATATGTGTGCAGATAATAATCATAATTTTGATGCATATTTGCTGTTCCTTTAAATCCTGTGTTAGTAACTATGATTGCAGTGTACTTTATTCAGCAAGTAAGAGTAAATCATACTAGAATGTGCAAGTTCTCTATTTATAGTATTTTTAAAACATGCAAGAAATCAGTAAATTAAAATTGTACCAGGACGTATCAAAGTACTGCACCTGTTAAATTAGCAAACAAGCATACTGTCTGTCTTCCCATTAAAATGGACAGGATTATTTTGAAGTAAGAGTTTTAATTTGCACTGACATTGTTGCTCACCTGAAGTTGTTGAGGAACAAAGTTTTAAAAATAAACAGCTTTGTGCATCAAACTTGTGTAATTCTGCCAGTTGATAGTTCTTTTCTAGGCTTTGTGGATATTGGTTTGTTTCTTCTGAAACACTACAGTGCAATTTGAAGTCTAATATTTACTGCTTTAGATAGGTTTGTTTAAACCTGGTGTGACTGAATCCAGATCATATTCAGGTGAAGGAAGTGCTTTTAAGTCTGTTTTCTATTTCTGTAACAGTAGCGTGTAAAGAACTTCATTGTTGCCAAACTGCCTAGTGCTTTATTAGGAGATCTTAACTGAATGGTTAAGAACCGAAGGGCTAAAGTTAACAAATAGCCTTGATTACAGCCTTGACACTTAACTGACTTCACCAAAATGCATTCTGATGTTTGTTTTCATCGCAGTGTGACTCTCCCAAACAGCAGTGGGCTTTCTTACCGTAGGACTTTCTTTCACACCTGTTGTTGTAGTACTTCGAGTATCTCTGGTAGTTTACCTTGTATGTTATTGGACAATGTACTGTACAAATTAGTGAGCTGCTCTGATAAAAACCAAATGTAAATGTGTGAAGTTTTTGCTTTTTATAAAAAAACTGCATTCAGGACAACATTCAGTCTTTTTTATATGCGGGACAACTCTACTATTGCTGTGGCAGCTCAAGTTTATTATGAATCCGCACTAAAGACTCAGAATTAAGAAAATATGACAGCTCTTGTTCTGAGACCAGCTTTGACATGTGCAGACAAAAATTAGCCTTAAATTTTTTATGTGCTGTCTTGTGCCATAGCATAGCTGTTAGCTAAAGTATTGAAATTGATTTGCAAATAGCGTTGAGAATGCATGGAGCTTTTTTAAAATTCTTTTATGTATAGAGTGGGATGTTCATTTTTTGGGGGAGCTGACCTGTGCATTACACAAGCACAGTTTTACTGAAAGAGTTCAAATTCTTTTGGCTTACTTAAAATCCTAACTATGCATAGATCTAGTCAGTTCCTTGATTGCCTACTTTGTAGCTTAAGAAAAAGTAAAGGTCTATTTTTATGCACAACTTGACACACTTGATATTCCTGTTTTCATGGTATTTTACACTTCTAGCCACACTTAAAGGCTGGTGATTGTGTTCAATAACAGTGATAGTTGATTTTGAGATATACTAAATGATGTTACTCCAGTAAATTCTACTTGAATTACAGGGAAGGTGTTCATTGTAATGAGGTCCATGGTGTCAGCTGTGATTATCTGAATCGTTTTTTTCAAAAACTCAAGGCTCAAGGATAGAGGGCTCCTTTGGTAAAGTTTGACCTGCATCAGCTATTCTTTCCTTGCTTGGTGCCATAATCCTGTAAGCACTTGGAAAAGTAGCAGATAGTGCTTAAGTACATACATCTTGGAAAGAAATTCTTGTTTTCAGGTACATTTCCCAAGTGAGGAAAAAAGGGAGTAAAATTAAATATTGCTTACTGTGGAAGTAAATTATTGCTGTATTTGACTCATGTAAAGCAATAGCAGCTCTTATAAGGTATGTTTAGTCTCAGGGCTATTTTTTGATTTGTTCTAAAATACAATTTCCTGGAATTCAGAGTCTGAGACTGTTGAAAAACACTGAGGCTGAGCTTTTTGGGAAGATGGAAACAAAGTCATATCCATTAACCTTTCCTCTGCCTCAGGCTTAACTTCTTGTTGCTTATTGATTTTAAGAGAGTTCAGTAGTACCACAGTAATTCCTTGCTGAAGTATTATCTGTTCTCTCTCCCTGCTATCTCTGAAATGCTGACTAATGTCTTCACAGAAACTCAGTGCCAGTGATGTCCACATTTCCTTGCTAAATGTTTCCTTGCTGAGTACTTGATAGCTTCTCCATCAAGCTGAGAGGGCAAAGGAAGATGCACAGAAGTCACCAGAGACTTGCAGATGCAGAGATCATTCCTGCAGGGTGGCTTCTTGGGTATCTTGATTTCCATTTGACTCATTGTGTACATGCACACATACAGTCTGCATAGGTCTTCTGCTTTTATCTCTATGATTGGAGGCAGGGCTGGTATTTTTGAGACCCTTTTATTTTTTTTTTTCCCTATGAACAGATTTGCAGAGACTTTCTCTTCCAGAACTGATGCACACTTATATGCATCTCCAAAGCAAAGCTTGTGTGTTGTTCTTACCTGTCCTTGTGAGATGTTAACCTGCAGAAAGGAAATAAAAGCACCCAAACACTTGGGAACATCAGGACTGTGCTTTCTCTGTATAATTCTATAGTTCAGGTGTGTGCCCTTCATCAGATGACTTAGACCCGAGCCAGGTTGATGTATGTTAAACCAAAAATGTTTGCTCTTAGGAAAGGCAATAGAAGGTATGCCCTTCATAACCTAGGGAGGTGAAAAGCCCTGGGGCATTATTGGTTTTACTGTGATCGGAGTTCTTCTAGAATTGTTTTTTGGAATATGGGTATACAGGAAAACAAAATGACCAATCACTGCAAGATGTACCTGTGTATTTTCTTGATGTGAGTTTGTGAGCATTCAGCAACTGTGAAAATCAGTTCTGCTCTTAGCGTTCTGTTTATACAAAGAATGACTTAGATGCATTGTTTGGAAACTGTTACTTTGCACGTCAAGTGGGGAGCAAATGTTAACTATTCCCAAGTGTTTTGTGAAATTCCAGTCCTGTACCCCAGCTGAACCACAATGGTCTCTTTCTGAATGCTCCAAACGTAAATGGAGTCCTGTTACTGCTTGCTTGGTTTCATTGCATGTCATCAGTAAATACTTGAGCTATGGTCTTTGTTTAATGGTTCTTCATTGGGATTTGTATTTGACTACAGAGACTTCTGTAGTGTTGACAGGTCTATCTGAATAGCAGAAGAGGACTTGGCCTGATAACACTGCATGTTAGCGTTTCTTACACAAACTTATTTTGAAACAACTCTTTGGAAAATCTATTAAGCTTAAAAAAGAGAAAACAAACCCCTTCTAAACACATCATCCATCCTAATTGTCAATGTACTGATAGTTAAGAACATAGCTTGGCTTAATTCTAAATTATTTCGTTTGTTGAAATGTGCAATTTTTGAAGGTAGCAGTCAAGGGATGTTCAAAACTGCCATTTGATTTGCCTTTGTATGGAATTGGCTGAAATGTTTTCCTCTGTTACACTGTGATAACTTGTGGAGATGTTCTTGCTTATGTTGTACTGATAGGTTACTTGTTGCATGTAAAGCGATTTTTTTATAAGCAAGAGGAATTCCAGGGATGTTCTGCAAAAAAGGGCCTAATCTGAGGTGATGTACACTGTTGTAAAACTGGAGCAGCTCAACTAATTTCAATGGAATTCTTGATTTACACTAGTCTTTTTGCTATGTGTAGTTATGCCAGTACAATTTTGCACAATGTTATTTGAATATTGCGTTCTGACTTGTGAACTGTTTCTACTGAAAACAGTGAAAATTTTACAAACTGCAATAGCGGAATGTTTTTGGCCTTTTTTTTTTTTGTTTTGTTTTTGCCTAAAATAAAACGTTGTCACTTCGAGCTGTGGGCTAATCTTGGATTTATTTTTAGTAGCAAGGGTTTTTCGTGTTCTTGCAGTCTGAAGATTTGCCTGAGCATTTACCCTGAGGGTAGTGGTCATTTACTACAAATAAAATAAGCACTTTTTAAACCCTTTTGGAAAAAATTCATCAGGATGGAAATCTTGGTTTAATTCATACCCCCATTGCATCCTGGAGGACAGTCCTGAAAGCTCTTCCTTTCCCTGTCTTCATCTGCAGTAAGTTTGGTCAGTTCCTAAGGGCACTACAATCCCACCATTAGGGGAAGCTGCATAAAATCCTGGATTTTGGAAGCAAAAGGATTCAGCATGTGTGCTCCTGGGAGTGAGGGTATGAGAACAGGACTGAGGAAAAACCCTGGATTCCTGCTGGTAGGTTCATTCTGCTGTTCAGTAGAATGCAACTGCTGAAGTCTACCTGGGGAGGTGCTTAGGCTGACTGTTGAAATGGTCTCATGTTCTGTATGTGGCTGTTTACTCAAAACAAGCATCTTTCTTCATGAGCAGAATTTGGAGTCAAAACTTCTTTAAACTAGAAGTGGTAAACTAGGTGAATTATTGGGTTTGGGGTTTTCTGTTAGCTCTTATATCAAATTTTGGTCTAATACATCTAAAAGGCTTGGAGCAATTCCCCTTCTGGAAAATCACTGTCAGCTATATTTCATTCCAGAATGGAGAGGTAGATTTCTTAGAATCCTGAAGAATTGAAGGATTACTAGGATGTACCCCTCAAGGCAGGGCTAGCTCATGCTTTTCCAGTGGTGGAAAAGTTTTGGTCAATAAATGTGACATCAGCATCAAGTTCCTAGTATTGTGCGTTTCACAGCCAGAGTCCATGGGTCAATTTGCACTGAACTAGGAAACTGCTTGGCTGAAATGTAAAAGAGGAATTTACAGCCAATTAAGTCTGGAGTACTTGATGCTTTCTCACATTTTAGTCTTTTTTTACCTGTTCAGTTGTCTAGGGATGTTTGCCTGTCTCCTGATGAACAGGATCTGATTCTTTATTAAATAGGCTGTGACCTCGTTCTCCATTAAACCATTTCTTCACCACTGGCTACAAATCTGGTATTTACGGTTTTGTGCATGTAAATATGTCTGGTGTTCAAAATATCTTCACACCTTGCATTACACATAGGTAAACTGCCAGGGAGATTAAGAAGCTGATGAAGATCACCTATGAAGACAAAGAGAATGGAAAGAGCAACTCCATGGTGAGCAATATCAGTCTTCTAATTCTTGATTCACTGTTTTCATTATGAGCAGTTACATTCCTCAGTTAAAGAGCTGCTAATTTTTTTTCTTCAGATTGTAAGAGATAACCAGGCAGGAGACTGCTAGGAGGATTTCTCAGGTATCTCAGTTTTTTCTTGGAGTTAGAGCTGACTGCATAGCAAATTACTATAGAAGCTGTAAGCCAGGGCTTCTTGTGTGTTGTTCCTGTGTCCTTTTTCCTCCTCCTGGTTCTTCACTCAGCATTTGGGAATTGTATAAAATTATCATCCCACCCAAATTTCAAAACTTTTCAAAGTGCTGCTGTCTAACACTATTTCATCTGTATACAGCATTTACAGAAGCACTGCTCACTGCCAGACATGTCCTCGTTAAGTGCTGTGTAGTGCAGATATAAGTTAGAATAGGACGGAGGAGATAATTTAGGTGAAGTTCTCCCACACTTGAAATAGGTTGGATTCATCACCACTGCATGTACCCTTTTTTCAAGTCTCACTCCTGCCAAATAAGCCTGATTTGCCTCCTCCTGCACTGTTTGCAGAACTGTTTCACATAACCTGGGCCATGGCCCTGTAACTGATGCTTGTGTTGACGTAGGAGCCTGTCTGTGGTCAATAGCAATTTCACACTGTGGTGACATTGCTTGTAGTAAAGAAAAGATTCCGTAGTAGATTAAAACCTCATTACTGCAAGCAAAGTAGAACACCGTTCATTAATTCCTACACTTATGAGCATGGGGGTGTAACTGCTGTGATTAACCTGTTGATTAAGAAACTGTTTGCACAGTTTGTTGTGGATGCCTTTACCAACTATAGACGTGTAGCTGACCACTGTAAACACAGTTTCACTGTAAACACTAATTTCACTGTTGATGGAAATGGCTGTTAGGGAGGTTTCTCTGTTTCCTGCCAGTGGGTGTTCACTTCAAGTAGCTGAATAGTGAGCACTGCCAGAATTAATCTGGCTCTGTGTGTCAGCCAGGCAGCAGGTAAGAAAGTGTTCTCTTTGCCCTTCATCTTCCCAAATCTCTGAAGTTAATTACAAGTTAGGACAGAACTTGGCCTACAACATCTTGTTCTGGACAAATTAACAAAGAAGGTACATCCTGGCCTAGCCCAAATCTTGTGTGCCTTTTGCAAGAGTTTAATCATGTCTGAAAAATATTTTTCTATATACAGGATTCCCAGAAGTGCTGCTCAGCTGCAGGTTGTAGTCAGGTGCTGTGTAGAATGGATGAAGGGCTACAGCAGAATTTGGTTTACAATTTGCAATTTTGCAAAATTACCTGTATTTGTAGTGAATGCAGTTAACATCAGCTGGGATACCACAAACTAGGCTGAACAGCCAGATAATTATGAGTTAGTTCTCTCTTGAGACAAAGTTTTTGCTTCGATTTCCTGTTAAAATAGAGCAATTTGTTCTAGGGTTGTTCTGGGGTTTTGGTTTTTTTTGTTTTTTTTTTTTACACCTTCTCAACGTTTTGTAAATTGTAGATATTTAATTCCACATTAAGAGGTTGTTTTTATAGCATGTTCCTGCACTTTCAGTGGAGCTATTTCCTTTCCTCACACAGAAAATTATCTTTTTATGATGACTTTTGATTCAAGTTGTAAGCAGTATCTTCAGCCCATAAAGTTATCTTCAGGTTTCCAGGAGATGTTTTCTAAGTTCCAACAAATTTCTTATAATAAAACTGCGGTGCGCTGTCCTTGCTCCAGGAGTAGGATGGATGGCAGCATTCTCTTGCAGGTGTGTAACAGCTGCCATCCCAAATCACCCATGTCCATCCACACAGTAAGGCAAACTCATGGGAAGCAGCAGGTCCCTGAGCTCAGGAGTCAGAGCTTGATTCTGATCTTAAACTGCAATATCTGGGCAGCATCAAATGCAGCCACCCAAAAATCGTAGTTTCACAATGTGTGTTCAGTTGCATTGCTTGTTTAAAGCTGTATTGCCTACATATCTCTTCTTTTCTTCCATAGCACTTTCAGTCATTCCATAACTCTCTTTTTAGAGCCACAACCCCAGTCAAAACAGCTTTTAAAACCCACTGGTGTGCAGTCAGAAATGACAGGATCAGAAATGCAAGAGCAGCTAGAGTCTGCATAAAATAATAAAAAAATAAAATCCTCAAACTCTGTCCTGCAGTGTAATTCTCCATGGCCTTGGGCTTACTGGATACCACAGAGGGTTCGTGCTGGTTTTGGTGCTGCAAGAAGCTAATTGCAAGTTAAGGCAGAGGCATCTCATGGGCAAATTCATAAAAGGGCTACATCCTGGCCTAGTCTGGATGGGTGTTTTGTGTGTTTCTTTGGCAATATCAAGATTTCAACCGTGTGCTGTTTTTGGCATACCACATCTGTATTCTAACTGCAGGAGAAACCTGTGCTCGGTCTCACCTTTGTTGCCAAAGAAGGTCCTGGGAAATTGCAGACAGCAGAACAATTCTAAAGCTTTCAAAGTGTCCAGACAAGTTGTGGATGCCCCATCCCTGGAAGTCAGATTGGACAGGGCTTTGAGTAACCTGGTTTGGTGAAAGGTGTCCCTGCCCACTGCAGGGGATTGGAACAAGATGATCTTTAAGGTCCCTTCCAACCAAAGCTATTACCTGGTTCTACGAAAAACCAAAATTCCTGTCTTTCTCAGGGCTGGAATCTGATACCATCGTCACATCCACTTTTATGTCCCAAATACAGTTTTGCTGCCTCAGATGTGAGTTGTAAGCATGTGATTTCCTTGAAGATAGAACAATTAAAAAGAATCCTTTGTATGCCCTGGAGTATTTTCCTGGAACTACTATTTGCCTGGTAGCCCCAGGGATTTTATTTTTAGAAGGCCATGGGATAAAAAATAATTAGCAAGATCTAATTCCCCCCCCCTCCATTTTTATCCTCCGTGATGCATCACAAATCAAATCTTATCTGCATTGAACCATACTAGCTTAATAAGCTTTCAAACAGCTCCAAAATGTCCTAAATCCAAGGTGTTAGAGATTTTTCTCTTAAAACTCATAGTAGGATCCTTTAATGCCGTTCTTCTTGGAACTGAAACGTTCACCATCATGCCAGATGATGGTGTGTGTCTGTAGCAGGATGTTAAACACTTCTTAAAAGGAAATTAGTCTGTTTTAAAGACCACTGTAATAAAATACTGTCAATATTTGCCCATAGGATAACTATATGTTGAGCAGTTCATCTGCTGAATAAGCAGTGGCATCTGGGTTTGAAAGGAGATAGATATCTGCACAAATACTGAATTGTGTTGATACAGTTTTGATACCATTCTAAACAGCTAGAAATAAAGGTAAGATAATGTTTGTTGTTAAATACAATAAGACCTTTTAAAATAATAAAATATTTAAATTGACCTCTGGATATATCTGTGGACATACAAAAAGTAACTTGTCTCAACAAACTATAAGTGTTGGGCTAACTTGAGTTGATTGGTACGTGCAATGAAGTTGTAGATTGAGCTGCTTCACGTGTTGAATGTGACTCAAAGAATGTTTCAGATCACATAGAACTGGGGTCTTAATAAAGTCCATACTTGGTGTTTCTTACAAAAAATATTTCATAATCCAATAGAACGCAATCTGCTTGGACGTTTTCTCCATCCTTCAGCATGAGTTCCATTACATGAGCCTGAGTACAGCCAGTGTCAAATACTGTGTGATAGCAGTGTTTATGTTTCTTTTTTTCCCTTCTCTTACAGGCACATTTTCTGGCAGTAGTGGGACTTAGAGCATGCAAAGTAAAGAACAAATTCCCTGAGCCAAGAGTGTAGTACTGCTGGCTAGCATTGTAGTGTAGTGCTTTCACTGGGAAGTG
Organism: Eopsaltria australis; assembly: GCA_034509425.1. Lineage (NCBI taxonomy): Eukaryota > Metazoa > Chordata > Aves > Passeriformes > Petroicidae > Eopsaltria > Eopsaltria australis. The sequence goes on from JAVTVJ010000030.1 coordinate 3,252,808, forward strand.
CCAAATGCGGTCGACCTCTGAAAGAGAGAAAAATTAATTTATGGGAGCCTAAATGATCTGTAGGACAAGAGGTCGTTTGTTGATTCACTTTTCCATTGCAAATTCAGATGTTATCACTTTTGCTAATAACTTTTTGGGAAGTAGTGAATTGGATGTCAGCTACAAGATTAAGATGCTGTAAAATATGAGCTATTAGATTCAGTACAAGGCACAGGCTACCCTGTGGTGACTCAGTTAATATAAATTAGTACTTATTCCAGTTGTTTGATTTCTGTCTTTGCTTTGAGCAGCTTAAGGAAATAATGCCCCAGTAGATATTAACTGCATCAGCTATTATCCCCGATTTTATTGTAGTGCTGAACACTCCATATTTTACATTATAAAACATGCTTTACAAGACCTATGATTATTGTAAGAATAAGAGATGGAGGTTCTGACTTTTTTTTTTGGCTGAAGTACTGGTACAGATTTGAAGAACACTAAACTGTGTTTATTGCGTACAAGACAATTGCACCTAAATTTTAAATTAATTTTTTGGGGGGATTTACTGGAAAGTCTACAATAATTCAGTTTAATCTACTCAGGCCAAGCCTGTTTCTGATTCTTATTTTCTTTGTCTAGCAAAACCAACTTGGGTGAGTATTTTTAAATGTATGTTTGAAGGCTGCATTCAAATTATAAAATTCTGAACCCAATATTTAAGAATATATTTTCACTTTTCTGACTGAGCTCTTCAATGCTGAAAGAATCAGGGCTTAGTAAGGGATCCAGATTCCCACAATATTATCCTGATATGTTGAGAATTGACTAATTGTATTCTTTCAATTTTCTAGTTGCCAAAACACAACAGAATTTTACTTCCTCTAGTTTTCTAGTTGTGTTCTCTCCTGCAAAACTTAGCAATGTGTAAAGTAGGACAGTGGGATGTAATGTCTTTATGTGTAAACTTATTCAGATAACTGTATCATAACCTACTTTCAAGATGAAAAATTAATTTCTGTAAGTAGTGAAGTTTTCATTTGGTTGCTGCTAGATTTCAATTGGCATTTCTTAAATGAGTGCATGTTCTCATTTGAAAGTCCAGGGTCCGCAGAAATTTTTTCATGCTTTGGAGTAACTGATTCTGCAAGTGGCATAGAACAAGCTTGTTGGCCACTATAAGAGGGCAGAGCAAAGCTTTTCCTCTATGTAGTTATACTGGGACTTTTAAAGCTGTAGCTGGTTGGATTCATCCTAACATAATGGGTGGCTAATGTGTTAATTGGCTGACTGATCCTCTCTTTTGCATGAGATTGTCATGTACCTGCTCTGACTGGGAAGCACTTGAAAGTGTGTGCTACTATCTTAGGCTGAGTGACTCCTGGTCTTGCAGGCTGGAACGCTCCTTCCTCCTTTTTCTCTTGCAGCACTTTGTGTGGAAAATATTAATGATGTTATCATGTTTCAGTACAGAGTGGCTGGGTTTTTCAAACCATCTCAGCTAGAGGAGAGGAATGATGGTTGATATAGAATCACAGAATAAGCTGAGTTGAAAGGAGCCACAAGGATCACTGAGTCCAACTGCTGGCCCTGCACAGCACCATCCCTGTGCCTGAGAGCACTGTCCAAATGCTTCCTGAGCTCTGTCAGGCTGGTGCTGTGACCACTTCCCTGGGAGCCTTTTGCAAACACCCTTTGGATGAAGAACCTTTCCCTAATATCCAACCTAAACCTTCCCTGTTACAGCTTCAGGCCATTCCCTCAGGTCCTGTCACTGTCACCACACAGAAGAGATCAGTACCTGCCCTTCCTCTTGTCCTCACAGGCAAGTTGTGACTGCAATGAGGTCTCTCCTCAGCCCCCTCTTCTCCAGCTGAACAGACCAAGTGCCCTCAGAACAGTGATCCTTCTGCAGGTGCTTCTGGGTGCTGCCTAGGTCAGCTTTAAGGTATATATTTAGGCTGATCTCATGGAAAAGCTGTTCCACCTACCCTCTCTTCTGAAGAGTAATAGTAAAAAATGTCAAAAAGTAGTTTTGAGTACAGATGTTACAGGCAATTTTTCTTGGTGTTTTTTTATTACCATTTTCTGGGCTTAAATCTGAGAATCATCAGGCTTGCTTATCTACACATTGTTTCTTCATTGAACTTCTGTATTCTGAACTTCTGGAATAACTCCTGAAATAAAAGTGGGCCTGAGATTTTCAGCTCTTTTTCCATTTTTTCAATACTGCCAGAAGGGCTGAAAATTAAAGCCAGGAGGCCAGAAGAAATTCTCAAATGTGTATGCATGGGTGGGTCAGCTCCATCATAATTCGTTAAATAATTATATAAAAGTTAGATGACAAAGTATTTGGAGTAGTATTGTTTAAAGGTTACATCATTCTTGCAAAAATTGGGTGTTCTATTTCAGAAAGTTCCTTTAAAGAGGATAAAGAGACATTTGACTTTGAGTCTCCATTGTTTGTAATATCCTCTTTCAGCATGAAAATATTTTCCGTTCCCATCGGTTTTGTCGTTTTTTTAATTTGGCAGACATGAATATTTTTCCTGAACTGTGAGTAGAATGCAAAATTGTTATTTTTGTTGGCTTGCAGACATTGTAGCTTCCCCTCCAATAAGACTGGCAGATTTATTTTTAGGGTTGTTGTACCAATGCATCTTACACAGTTATTTAGTGAAAGTAGATTAGACAAGCCTAAAAAATAGGTTTAGTTTAGACCTTGCTTGCAAGATTGGAGGGTGAGCTGTATGAGGCAGAGAATAGGGTTCTTTCTGTCTGTGAACATGCAGTAAGTTTTACTCCATGGTTACAGAGCTATCTGCTTAGTGCTCTTGGCTGTCTCCATCTCCCTCTAATCCAGCTCCAAAGGGACTACTTCTGACATTCCAAACTGCTGAGCAGCTTTCCGACAGCTGCTATTGAAATCTGAATAAAAACAAAACTGTTTTCTTTGCCTTCCTCCCAAATGGGGATCAGGTGAAAACAGAGCCAATTTCTTGTGTGTGCCAGCCCTACCCCAGTGCTGGGGTGGTCACCTCTGATGTGCTTCAAAGACAGAGGACTGAGAGTTGGAGTTGCACTTAGAGAGGACAAGCAATTTCTAAGGGCTGGAAATGTGAGTCCTGTGTGCAGAGGGAACTGCTTGGCACTGTGGGTGAGGTGGCCCAAGAAAAACAGCGTTCGTGACCCCCATCACCCCATGGTCCTGGACCTTTAAACTCATTCAATCTACAGGAAAATTATCTTAGGTGTTTCAGGTGTCTAATAATCTAAGTGTTAACCTTTCTGTTCCTGTTAAAGCCAGGTAAAATATTAGACACTGTAAAATGTGTTTAGAATGTGAAGAAAAAATAAAATTAAAGACTGCAAGTTGAAGAAGATTAGAAATCAGTCTTTTTTTAGTTGAGGGTTTTTTTCAAGAATTCTGGGAAGCAGCTATTTCCTTTCTAATGAAACATGTACAGAATGTTTATGATTCTTCTAGAGTGCAGTTTATTTTTTGTGCTTGTTGCTTACTGATATTTCTGGAAATGTCATCTTTCTTCTCTCCACATTCTTCACTGAGGTTTCTTTAGGGAGACTTCTGTACTAGCTTGGGAAAAAATCTTTCTTAAGAAAGAACACATTGACCTCTTGTTCCATCTCTCCAATTTATTGATTCTTCCAGTGCAACATGTGTAATAAGGATGTTCTCTCAAGTTTCTGCTTGTAAAAATAGTTTCAGTAATGTGTTTAGAAATTGTTACAGAAATTCTGGTTGTACTTCATAACACTGGGACTGTTTGTGTTTCCTCAGGAAGATGATGGTATGCCAAAATTTTGGTCACACTTAAGAAGATTCCATTTTCTAAGTTACAATGCTGTACAGCCATGTACTAATTTAATCAGATTTCTTAATTCAGTAGAAATACTTTTATAGGTGGAATTTTAATAAACAATAAGGCCAGAGGGATTTAAAAGAGGAAAAAGTGAGGGAGGAGGAGAATAAATGTTCTGCATTTCTGTATACATTGGCGAATGACCATGGGGAATGACCTTGAGTGTGCTGAATTCATCAGTCTCCTTTTCTGAAACTTTGCATCTGTAAGAAAGCCACTCAGGATAAAAGCAATTCACCTCCTTGCAACAGAATGATACGGAAGGGAGTCCACAGGCTGTTCAAGGGGTTTGGACATGAGCTGAACTAGTTTACAGAATCACAGGCCAAGAATTCATTGAACTAGTTTAAAGCTGTCTGTTCATTGTATTTTGTTTAACTCTCTGGTTCTACAGTGTGTGGATCTCAAATATTTGGCTTCCTAGTTGATTAACTTAAGAAAAAAAACTTCATCCTGAGCTTGAAAAATACAATCCAATCTTATAGCCACTTCTTCATAAAGCTTCACATATCCTAAAATTGGAAAACTCACTACTGAGCATGCAGCTCTCATGTCCAGGTACTTGTGTCTGTAGTTTTTGGACAGAAGGATAATTGGAATATTCAGGGGTGAATGAGCACAGAAACTAATTTGCTTGGAGGAAGACAAGGAGTTAGGGCTTAGCCTTTCCCTGGGTTGCTTCCCAGAAGGCTCTGCAGAATTCTTCTTATTTTATTTTCTTAAGTTGAAAATAAATTTTTTAGTACTCAAGTTACATTTTCTGTCTTTCATTGAAAAAGATGAGTAAACTGTGCAATATTGCAGTTCAGGAGAGGTCATTCCTGCAGGCAGGCAGACAAAGGCATCAGGTCCATACCCACCGTGGGAAGATGCACACTCTGTCATGGGAATTGGCAAGGGCACGTGATCAGGAGGGGTCAGGATACAGCAGATACCTGATAGACTGACAGGAAATGTGACAACAGGTACACTGACTGCCTTAAAGCAGGTTCATGTTCCGGCCTGTGCTCCTTCAGCTTCTCAAACTCAGGTTTGGTAACCCTTCCATCTGCATATGAACCTGTGAAAGGTGGAACATGCAAAGGCAAAAGGAGATCAGTCTTTGGCTCTTACTGTACAGTGCACTTCCTGCAACAGATTCTGATTAGAGAATCTGTAAATTTAGAACAATTTAGAACTAAGACCCAGCCCTACAGTTTTCTATTGTTATGAGGTTTTTTGTGCTTATTTAATGTGGTTATATCTATTCCACATACATTGACCATCTATTGGAGAAAAATGGAGAAATACTGAATAGTAATTATAACTTCTTCACTTCTTAAAAGTGAAAACTGAGGTGTGAAGGTAATCTTTTACTGTAACCTAGCAGTAGATACGCAGGTTTGGCTTAGATCCATTTTATTTTACAGAATCTTAACTGCACACTTTGCATATAATTACACTGTCATCCTGGAGGAGAGTGTTTCAGACAATAAAGTGAAAAGTTCTCCTTCACCCTTTTGTTTGCTCAGAAAAAGCACTTAAAAGAGTAACTGCTGGAGAGACAGAAGATGGAGGAGAGGCTTTTGGAAGGCAAGTGTCTACATCAGTAAGAAAGTTGTTGCAAGGTTTCCCTTATGGTGACTTGTTCATGGTGATAAGCACGTTCTTCAGGTTTAATAACAAATATAGAGAACAACAGGGGTTTGTTCTCCAGCTGTGGATGGAATTTGTTTAGTTCTATTTTGTTTGCTGAGCTCACTGCTGAGATACAATAAATACCTTAGTATGTACTTTAGCTACTGGTGACATGTCTTTGCTTCCACTTAAATCACAGTGAACTTGTTGGCACCCAGTACTTCCTGCAGTGGAGACAGTACTTGTATGGATGAGCGAATGTTTACTTCTTGGAATTCTCCATTTTGCTCACTCTAATCAGGAGCACAGCTTGTGGGATTCATCTTTCACCTTCATCTCATTCCTTCTCTCTATTCTGTGCTCCAGAGGGCATCAAATATTTTAGTTTTATGGCAGAATGTTGGTAGTTCCTGCCAAAGCTGAAACAAAGGCCAACGTAAATGTAAAAGAAGTAAAAATAGTAAAACTATGCAAGAGCCCAAGGGAGCAGAATGTTTTGGTGAAATGTAGAAGTGGACAGACTGTAACTACAAAATAGTAAAAATTAGAATTTTAGTCTTCATGGTTTTCACCTTTCATACACAGGCTGCCCCTCACTGCCTTTTTACCACATGGCAAGAACAGTAATAAATGCTAAGCTAGAAGGTGGCCCATAAAGTTGTTTTGCTGCCATTTTCTGCCTCCAAGTGTAAAAATACCGGAGATGCATGTTCCATAAATGCAGCTCTGAATTTACAGCAGTAACAGGAACCTGTTTGCCTGCTTGTGGACAGCAGTACATCAGAACACTGAAAAAAACCCACTTAGGTAATGCCAACAGAGAGCAGGCACAGCCTGAGCTGGGGAAGAGAGGGACAGGGCTCCTGTTTGTCACCAGATTTTCAACACCTTCACACTTGTACTTGACAGACATCAGAGTTTAGCAAAGTGGTTTTCTCTTCAAGTACAGAATGGCTTCTGCTTTTGACACATGTCCCTCCAAATACCTCTGCACCCAGTACTTGCAATCATACCTTCAGTTGAATTAACAGCAGTGCATTCAACTGAATGAATGGGGGCTACTAAAAAAAATAAAATTGAAAACCTTGCCCTTGACATCAGTCCTTTTTCCAGCTTCACTTGCATTGTAATCTGCTTGAGACATTGATAAAAGCCCTGGCTTATTTTCTTCCTCAGATATGGCTATAAAAAGAAGTAATTGAAAAATAAAATGTGTGGCAATTCCAATTTATTGACTGTTTTTATCATGAGAACTCTGAGGGTGGCTGAACCAGCACATTGTTCCAAATTGCTAAGGTGCTTAAGATGACCTTCAAGTTTTGACAACATTTGCAGTTAAATGTGGGGTACGTGGGGCTGGGGGAAGAGTGAATTAAAAAAAAAAGTCACTGCTGTACATATCAGACTTCATATGGAACAATGGTGACACGATAAGCATTGGGAAGAAAAAATGGTTAAGGGATGTATAGGCATGCTACAAAGGAAGATAAATGTGAATATTTTACCCTATTATTGAACATGGTGGGGTTTGCTGGGTTTCTACTAAAATGTCTTTAATTGAACTCTGGGATTTAAGAAGATGTTCCCAGTAATATTTCCAGGAATTTTATAAATTTTCTATTCTTTTTCTTGAGACTTACAGAAGCTTAGAAGAAAATTATAATATCTAAATAGATTTCTATGTAAATATAAATATATCTAAATAATTCCCAAAATAACACAAAATGCAAAAAGTTAAAAATAAATAAGAAACCACTTGTGTATATGATTTTATGTGTATGTTTTTAAGCATTTTAAGATAATTTCAATTAACATTTTTGAAATGCTTATTACAGTTTGAAAGGCTATGCAGTTGTAATATAATTTTAAATATTAGTTTCAAACCCATTTCCCATAAATATTCTTAATATATCTTCAAAGTATTGGTTTTACTATCCAACATGGTTTTGATGGTGATTTTTTTAAAGTATTAAGAGGTAAAGGTGCAAGGGAGGGGGAATTTCTTTTCCACAGTCTTTCCACATTAATTGTCATTTTACACTGTGTGATTTATAATGAATAGCACATGAGCAATTACATATTATTATGCTGGCTTTTAATTTTTTAATTGGAAAGACAAGGTCTTTTTAAATCCATAATTATTGTTTTGCAGTATAATGTGCTATTGAAGTTTTCAATCAAATTCTTTCTTCATTACAATTACTGCTTTTTTAATAAGCCCTGCAAAGTATAATTAGACTGAAAATTCAACAGAGGACTTTTTATTCTTTTAGTTGTGAAAATGTTGCATTAATGTATATTTTCATGAAATCTCAAACCTAATCTCTCACTGGTCAGTGAGGAATAAGAAACTAGATACTTTACTTATAAAGCAGGGAGTGGGTAGCAAAATAAGGAGAGTAAATGAAAAGAAGATACTGCTGCAGAAGGAAATGAAAAAAGCTTGTGTTTCTCTCTTTTTTAAAATAGCAGCCCTACAAACTGTATCATAAATTATAAAAAATAAGTACAGAAGGATGGTAGGAAATGGCAAAAGCAATACTTGAGCTAGCTAAGCAAAATTATTACCTTCAAATGTGTTGGCCAAGATATAAGAGATTACAGTTCAGACATCCCAAAAGTGAAAATATTTTTCAGTTGCTGCAGCAGGCAGTTCTCAGCAGGCTGAGAAAATATTAGAAGTGTAGTGCAATATTATTATTGTCGAGAGTGATCTGGTCAGATTTGTCTCATAATCCCCTGTTTACATGTAGCCAGCAATACCTATGGACACTGCAGAGGTTCAGAGTGCTGCATGGTGGGATGGTGCACAGCTTGGAAATGGCTCTCGTGGCAAAATCATGGCTTCTTTTTAACAGGATCATTTGGACTTGCACATTTACATCACAGCAGCCTAGAGACTGGTAAGGTGAAATAGGGAAACTGTAGTCTGCTCATCTTCGGTGAGTTCATGCCGGATTCTGTGGCGCCAGCACCATACTAAACATCTGTTGTTTTGATTCCTCTGTTTAAATAGATTGGATTAGAGAGGGAGAAAAACCATCATCTCCTCCCCCTCACCATTCTGTCCAAAGCTTAGTTACTATGAAGACAAATCTTATTTATTTCCTGTCAGAAAAGGCTTCACTGACATGGAGTATTTGATTTTTTTGGAGACTGGTTCTGACTCAGTTTTCAGCTCCATTAAGATATAAGATCTAATAATTGTAAATTGCATGCAGGTAGGCTGCATGTAAGCTCCTCTGTAAATCCGTATTAATGCAATTGATTTGGGTAGGCTTCACTGTATTAACTGACATGCTCTGGAATTAGAGCAGGTTCACTGAAACCAGGATCTGTTTACATTTGTGCTGTTCAGATCTAGGAAGCACTTTGTCTAGTACTGTAGCTGCAGGAGACAAGTACTGTTTTCTGAGAAGCAGCACAGAATACCCATTGAAGGTCTCTGTATGCTCTTAAACCTAAAGGCAAAACATTGTGATTGTTAAATCCATGTTTCTTTCATATCCTATGCATATATCAAGAGGAGCCTTTGCCTGTTGATATAAGATGGAAACAAGTTCTTTTGTGTAACATCAAAAATATTCCTGATTTCTACTCCAAGCATTAAAAACCTATTGCCAGCAAATTCTAACACCTCATCCTATTCTCAGAATCCACCAAAATAACAAACCACCAATCCAAAACCTGAGAGATAAGATCTCTCCAGTGGAACTCAGGGAAATTCTGTCAAATTTTGACCTTTTTTTTTTAATCAAAAAGTGTTTTCAAATTTGCACAAACCTTTGCACACTTGGGCTAAAGCTGACACAAAACCTGAGAGGAAAAGAATGGGAGAGAGATGGAAATTTGTGCACTTTAAATCAGAAAACAAATTACTAGCTTCAACAGGGGACATTAGAAAACATGTTTTTTGTAAATCCCAACATCATAGTATGGACAACACTTCCCACTAATGCACACCCATGCCACACCTTTCAGACTTTGGTTCAAAGTCCGTGTTTTGAGCAGATGGCTCTTAGTGTCCACATGCACTGTTCAATCAGCAGTGTGCCTAAGGCTTGGAATCACACAAATGAGGAATTCATGTCACCCAGCAGCCTTCAGTGCTGCAAGTGTTTTAAAAAATGAGGGCGTAGCTTATTTGTTGTTTTCATCGTCCTGATCCCCAAACAAGTCTATCTGACACAGAATCCTCGGCCTCAGAGGCTGCCAGACTCTGTGGTAACACTTTGGTTTCTGCAATGAACTCAAATCTGCTAAGCTGTTCCACCAATGTAAGTGTGTGCAGGGATGTGTGCACAGATATGGTGGTGACACCACTGAGAGCAGAAAGTAGTTTAAGATGGTCTTCCTTTCTGGTGCTGAACAGCTTCAGAAAACAATCATGTCATTCTAACACTTGATACCATTTTTTGGGCGTCTCAAATGATGCAGGAGACTGAGGCCATCCTGTTGAAAGAAACTAGTACTTGTTACTGGCAGGGAGAATGACCCATTTTCATGTATTCATATTCTGCCTATCGGTTCATTCTTACTCATGGTTCATAGGCTTGTCACTGATTTGGCATCCAGCTGTGCATCAGATGTTACCACATTGTCCTCATTCTTTGGTGAATGTCTCAATTTTCAGTATTTCTTCTGCGCTTTGTCAGCTGTTTCTGTGACTGTCTTAGGAGCAGGAATCCGTGAGAGACTTCTGGTTTGTGCTTGTGTGCGTAACAGACTTGAATAGTTTTCAAGAACTGGGATAGAGAGAGAGTTAAAGGAGAGGAATTAATTCACTGAGCATTTCCTGAAGGCTCTTCCAAGGGATTTCAGCTGTCTTTCACATGCAGTTTAGAGCAGCTGTGGTCTGACTGAAGATCAGTACTTCCCAAATTCGAAATTTATAGGCCATAGACATTAGGAAGTGTGGTGAGGGGACACTTGGATAAACAATATAGATTATAGGGATGTTTGCTATAACTGGCTTATCACGTTTCTCCATACAGCTTTTTGTGACCTCTGATTTGCATCCACAGGCCATGTCAAACATTTAAAGAAATGTCTTTGCTTAAATTATCCATCATAGGCTGAAAGTGCCAGTATCAATCACAAAGCATTTATTTCAATGCTTATTTAGTTCTACAGTGTTTTTCTACTGAGATCCCCTGTTGCTCACAGGCTGCTGTTGTCCAATGAAATAGATTGCAAAGACATGGAAAATCAACATTTTGAAGTTTCAAGTATGAATACTGAAATTGGTTCAGAAATCTACATTTTTGTGGTTTGAGTTACATTTTTAGTACTCCCTCCAGTACACGTCTTGATTTGGATGGCTCGATAGACTCATCCAGACTGAGCAGCTGTCTTTCCTAGACCAGACTTGGGCAGCTTCTCACTGGCAGCTGAAAAGCCACTTGTTTCGTGCAATTTACAGGACAATTTAAATTGGTTTTCGTGAGAATTAATTTCAACCCAAGCTTTGCCTGTTATTTGAGATCTCTGCCAATGAGCTTACATCAAACAAAATTGGTGATTCAAACCTGATTGGGCTTTTTTTTGCATATGAATTGCAACGTAAGCTACTGCAACTTGTCGTTAGCCAATGAATTATCAGTGCAGGTCACTGTAGCCTTCTGCTTCTCAAATTCAAGCAGGGTGATAATCCATAAACTGCATTTACCTCTGGACTTGGGTGTGAGAGGGCCAGCTTGGCAGCCCCATTCTGACAGAGGGTAGAAATCTGAAGTGTGTTGACCTAGTTCTCATTAAGTTTTAATCTGATGAAACCTTTTGCCTTCCCCACAGCAAGGGAAAAGAGCACATGCTGAAATTTCAGTGAGGTCATGGAACAGATCAGCCTAAATCACATCCACGGCTTGTTTGGGACTTTGTTGTTTTTTGGAGGGGTTGTTTGCTTTTTTAAGAATCACGTTTATCATCACTCAGTCTTGGAGATAAGTTTGTACCCTCCATTAATTCAGTAATGAGAAAAACCTTAAAAATTCTGGAATTCTTCAAGTTATATCCACATTTAAGTAACAATTTGATAATTAACAAGACTTAAACCAACTTAAGAGTGTGACAAAAGCGTGTATTTTTCCTTTGGGGAATCTGTGCATGTGCCTGTCTAGTGCTCTCTGTTGCAGAAATGTCAGAAGATGCAGCAGAAAACCTCCTATCTCAGGGGTTTTCAGTAGACGTGTATTCCTGTCTCTGTTTCCTTCTGATCTCTATGAAATATTTTTGTTCAAATTGTAGAAGTCACTTTAAGCAATATGTGGTTAGATCTGTTTCCTAAGGTATGCATGCTAAAATCTGGAGGAGTATGTTGAGTTTATCCTGGAAATTTATCAGCCTATACAAAACTAATTTAAACTTCAATAAATTTATCTTCACTAAGGACAAAGCTCACCCTGGGCTCTGGACTGTAGGTTGAAAGGGCCAGGCATGGCAGCACTGACTGAGATCTGCATTGTTGGCCTGAACTCACCTACCCCCATTATCCACACACACCCCTTCAGGTCGTGTGTCTCTGCAACAGTTACTGTTTCCTTCCCCCTTGCCTTGTTTTTAATTCAATCTCCCAGTCGAGAGAAGACTGAGATTTAAAAAATGAACTAAATGCCAGCAAGAGAGAAAAACCAGTGCTCTGCCAGGGCTGGCTGTAGGAGAGGGATGGCAACCATCCAGAAGCAAAGATGAAAGTCTCAAAGCAAGAAACTGAAAGAACCAGCTGGGTGAAAGGAAACACATGAATAGAAAATGGAAGTGTGACACTAAGCCAGGGACCAAGCAGGTGAGCCCTTGTCTTGAACTAATGCTTTTAATGTGTGTCTTAATGCATGGTGATGTTTGAACTGTATTTACAGGCAGCACACGTGTGCTGGTGAACAGTTTATGCCAGGTGTCAGTGCAGAATGAAAAGATAAAAATAGAACAATGTGTATTGCACAGCCTCTCAAAAACAAACCACCCCCCACCTCCCATCGATTAAAAAAAGTAGGTCAGTCTTGCAGTAGCTGATTAGTGTCTTTATTCCCCTCACTTGTACCATCATTTCTATATTTAAGCAAAACTGGCAGTTAGTAATAAAAATAAAAATTCCTTACTGTTTTGTATTATGCTGCTAGGGCATTAGGAATATGCAGAAAGGGTTTTTAGAGGAGGGAAAGAAGTATTTTTTGTGAGTAGTTACCATCAGCACCCTGATTCTGGATTACCATGTTTTTGACTCAGTTCTTCTGCAGTTTTAAAATCAACTCATATTGACCATTGTAATTTCACATCATATTTTAAATGAAAGGACAGCATGTTTGAAAGGAAGGTTTCATTAAAACATTTCATTTAAGATTACAGATTATCCAAAGAACTGTCAGCCAAATGTAAAAAGTATTGGTTTCAGGATAATTTATGGGCAGTGGTTAATACAGATACATTCCAAAAATACAGTGTAATTACACTGGTATCACTTTATGTTAATATGGTTTACTTAGTTCCTTCTTTCTTTTTTGCCACAGTATTTTTCCAAACAAGAAGAGGGTATAAAAATCCTCCTTCTTTTCACTGTGATCTATCAAAACCTACCTTTTTAGATACATTGTGTATTTATTACAGGTGATAGTAGATCTAATGGAGTCACTGTTTGAAACTGAAACCACTAAGGCCAGCTGGGTTTTCTTAAGTTTGAATAATATTAGTCTAAGATAAGCAGACATTTCAAGTGACATGATCTTTTTAAAAAGTGTTTTGTAGATCTTTCTGGGAAGGCAAGAAAACCATATTAAGGTTACTTATCTTGCATTCATGAGTCTTTAGACATATGCATGTGTTAGTTGCAGTCCTTCACTTGCAGAGCAAAGGGATCAGAGATCCTTCCCCTGTCCTTTGCCATTTTCATGTTTTGCTCTTTGATATTTCTTAAAACTCCTTATTCAAAACTATTTATGTATTATATATAGTCTACATATAATATATGTCTATATTATAAACCTGGAGGTCAGAGTTCTCACTCTTCACAGAAAAATTATTAATTTAAGCATTTGACTTGTTAGTGCTGTCCAGGTGCTACATTGATTGAAAGCCAAGACACTGGTGAGGATATTCAAGTGTGGTCTCCACAGTTGAACAGCGTGCTGGTTTAACATCACATGAATGTCATCTAACAAGCTGCAGAATGGCTTCTTCATTTAAATGTTGAACTCAAAGCAAAAGCACCAGCAGAGGAACTGAGCATGTTTGAATAGTGTTTATCCTCTATCAACCTAAAAGCTATTGCAACTTTTTCTATCTGTTCTTTCTAAGAACAAATTACTTCTTCTGCCTTCTCTGTTATCCACTCTGGTTTCTAAATGTCTGCTTTCAGGACCAAGACACCACCTTGGTTGTACTGCAACACAAGTACTGTGGTACAAGGCTGGCATTCTAATAATCTACAGCCCCAATTTATGAGCTATTAAAATATGGAATATTTCATCTGCCAGTAAATCTGTCAAGTTCCTCTGTATCATGCTATTTACACTGCAAACATACCAAGCCTTCATCCTAGAAAGAAGCCCGGGATCTTAATTAAGGACTAAATCATAAGAACTGCCAATAGCCAGACTGAGAGGAGAGCTGAAATCTCATTTTTATCTGAAATGACACACTAAACCAATGAACTGTTGATAAAAGCTTTATTTTTTTTTTCCAATGGAAAGCAGGTAAACTCAAAAAATAATTTAGTTAGTGAGTAGTTTTTCTGTAAGTATCAGCAAACAGTTTACTTCTTATTAAAAGGGCTATACAAATAGTAATTTAAAAGATATTAATTCAAAGCCATCAAAAAGGGAGGAAATGACCTTTGCTTTGTTTCACATTAATCCCATTTGGGCTTTGCTGGTTTTCTGTGACAAATATGGATATAGGTTACCAATACAAAACCAGGAACAGCTCTCTGAGCCACAGACTCCTCCTTTCTTCAGAAGCTGATTGTGTAGAGATGATAATAGAGAGCAACTGCTGCAAAAATCTTTGTTTTTAAAAAAAGCCTTCTGGCTGCTGGACTTCATGCCCCAACATCAGAGGCTGTAGCTGGGTACCTGTAGCAATACAGTTTGTTGTCTGCTCCTCCACTCAGCAACAACTGGCGAGAGAAGGAAAATGGTGATTAATATCAGAACTAAGCAAAGTAAGTACACAGAAGTTAAGGACTCAATTTTTCTTTCCTTTATAAAAGTAGTAGTGAATAACAAAACTGTTAATGCATGACTAAAACCCAGAATCAAACTGCAGAAGCAACTTTGTCTGCTGCTCTCCTCTTAAAATTAGAAGTGAAACTTTTGTAGGAAAGTTGCTAAAGCTTTTCCTGACTTTTACTGAGAACAGGAGCCACACTGAGAATCTTGAACATTCACAGATTGGGGTTTTTTGGTAATTTTAAATATGTGTGTACCACTACAGTAGTAAAACACTTTGCTACAGAGGATTATAGAGCTTCCCCCTTCTACATGTACTGACTGCCACACCCCAGCTTGACTTCATGCTGCTGCTTTAGTCCCAGTGGCAGAAAACTACCTTGAATGTATGTTTTCTGAGTAAGGTGCAGTGCTGTTCTCATCTCTCCTTGTTTGGTGTATCATTGTAATGCTCAGTTAATGCCACAGAGCTTCAGCTCCCAGCCCTGCCCTTTGCAGAGTGTGAGGACATGCTGCAGTGCCTGACTATTCTAAAACACCATGCAAATAAATCAAGTAACTCGCTCTTCAGATTCTTACCCCTGCTTCTGTCCAGTCCACACACAAAACCTTGTCTTCATGAGCAGCCAAGTCATACAGAGGAGCTTTGCAACTGGTCAAAAATAGGTTTGAAATTACGTGAGCAATCACAGACAACAACTGGTTCCAGGAAGAAATGCTATCCCAGTGCTATCCAACAGATGTGGTCAAGCAGTTATAAACACTTTGAGAGAGTACAGACATCGACCATCTGTGATGCTTCCTCTGCTTTCCCCAGAGCCCATCCCATTAGTATTACCCTCTCCTACATCCCCAAAGAGAAAAGCAGCTACATTTTTCATCTGCTTGCAAGCAACTTTGAGACTGAAATTCAATCAGTTTTTAGGAAGAATTTGTCATGGTTTCCTTCTTCCATGTGTTTCCTTCTTCAGCTCTGTGTGTTTTCCAGCCCTCTGGTAGGCTACAAGGATTTTTCTCCCTTTTATTACATGGTTGACTTCCAAAATCTAGAGGGTTTTCAGAAATGCCACAGGGCTTTCCAGTGAATGTCTCTGACTGCTTTTGCTATTTCATGAGGGGTAGCTTACCCTGTAAGCTCACATGCCTTTGAACAGCAACAAACACAGGTTTATTTTACCTCCTTGTGTCCCAAAGCTTCACAATGTTGTCCAAAGAACCAGAGATCAGCTGATGCTCATGGGTAGGTGACCACTTCACAGATGTCACCCAGCCTGTGTGAGAAGTCAGAGACAGGAGAACCAAGGAGCCATCTGAATAGAAAAAGAAAAAAATACAAACATCAGCAAATGCTGAAACCAGCACTGTTAAGATGTGTACAAAATCCAGTGAGACTGCAGTTCAAGTTAAGTGTTAAGTGAACTTTAAATAAAGTGAACAAAAATGTAAGCCCCACAAATTCTGGGGAAGAAAAAACCCCAAAGAAACAAACCCAACTAAACAAAAAAGAAACCAACCACAAACCCCTCAACATGTATTTTCTTGTCACTAACTTTCTTTTCAAAGAGGTTTTTTTACGCAGACCAAAAAAAAGCTTTTATTAACATGTAATATGCTAATGAACTTTGGATTAGATTTACAGAAGCTAAACAAGTAAACATTATTTACTATTTATGGCCTTCCAGTACCTAAACAGAGCCTACAAGGAAGATGTGTTCAAGGCCAGGCTGGGTGGGGGTCTGAGCAATCTGCTCTGTTGGAAGGAGTCCCTGCCCAGGGCAGGAGGGTTGGAACTAGGTGATCTTTAAAGCCCCTTCCAACCCAGACCATTCTATGAAACATGTCTATGAAAATAAATCTGATAGGCTCACTCATAATATCCACAATTCCATCTGTTTATGATATATATAATACCATGTCCAAATGACTACTATTTCACTTCAGTGATTATCAGACCAGCTTGAGTCTGAACCTTACAAAAAATACTTCATTCTGCAACTGCACAGTTGAACACTCATTAGTAAGTTTTTAAAAAAAGGAAAACCTAAGGCCAGCTACATTTGTAAATTATTAGGTAAGTTAAAACAAGTCTTGCACCAGAATCCAGAAAATATATGTAAGCTTTGTATTTAATGAAAGCCCCCAACTGCCTGGTTTCAAGCAGAGGGACCAGAGAAATTTGTGAGATGTCGCTCAACAGTACAAAGTTCTGATTTTGAAGAGCATCTTTGAGACTATGCATGTTTCAGCTCACCTTTGCTGCGAGGATCCCATAGTCTGATGTGTCTGTCAGTGCTCCCAGATGCAAGACGTCGACACAGGGGTGAGTAGGAGACAGAATTAAACACTTTGTTTCCTGTCTGTCAGTAAAGAAAATAATAATTCTAAGAGAGGAGCTACTATTTTATACAGCTTTTTTTTTCCTCTGAGCTGGACTTCAGCTGAACCTACAGCCAGAGTACAATGATCTCACCAAAGTTGATTTGAGATCTCCAGTCTCAGCATCCCAGAGTTTAATAGTGTGGTCCCACGATGCGCTGCAGATTTCTTCAGCATCTGACCACAGCACGGAGGAGATGGCTTCTGTGTGGCCAGAGAGGTTTGCCAGGGGAGTCTAGAATTTAATGGTGACAGATTTGAGTGAGTTATCATCCAAAAAATCTATTATTTCAACAAATAAAAAAGTCTGATTATCCTGAGACATACCAGCAGAAGTTTTAAAGTCACCTTTAGCAAGGAGAAATTATTTGTTGTGGCTACACTTCTAAAGAAAAATCCTGGACAAACCCAGAGCTCATCTTACCCTTGTTAGTCCCAGCTGTTCAGTTTTCTGCTTTTTCCGTGGTCTGTTAGCTGCTTCTTCCATTTCATCCTCTTCATCTGTAGGTACTGGGACAGGAGACAGGCAGACTTGAGCTAGAGCTTTTTGAATTCCACCTCCATGTAAGTAATTAAGCAAATCCCCATATTTATGGTGCCTACAACCATCATGCAGGTGCTAACCAGATTTGAAATTGAAACCAGTAACTCAACATAGTGATGTACAGCCTTACAAACTTACATCTTACCTGCAGACCAGATCTTTAACATCTTATCCCAGGATCCACTGCAGAACTGTACGAACAGAAACATTTTGTTAAATGGTGATCCAGATGGACCTTGGCAGAGAGACCTGCCTGAAAAACTAACCAATGGGTTATAACGCGACTAACAGTGCTGGGCTCATAAAGAAAAACCCAAAAATGTTTGGCATACATCAAATTATTCTTTTTACTTCCATTGTAGGAAAAATATCTACAAAATATCTATTTCCTTCAGCACCAAAAAGTTTTACTTTAACCTATCTGATACTGAGTCAAGCTGGGAGCAATAACTCCACCTTCGGTGGGATTGCTCATAACTGCTGAATTCCTGAGTGAAGGGAAAGAACCTCTTTAACACCTGCTTTTTCCAAGAAATCTGGAAATTCTTTTCCCACCAAAACCACTGCAAAAATTTAGGTCAAATTTGAAAATAGTTCATTATAGCACAAATTTTGCATGCATTTAAAGTAAAATACACTTTAAAATTTAAATTGTTTTCCAAACTAAATGATTCTGTGATTCTATGGCTTAGTTTTGATGCAACACTCCTAATTCTCAATTATTATCAGTTAACAAGACTGGAAAATTATCAGTGTGTCATAAAATCGTGATGATGAATACCCACGCAGGGACAAAAAGAGGATTTTTGAGGTAAATCCCAAAACACAAAGATTTCTTTCTAGAAGTCACTCACTTTGGTTCTGGTACAATCCACAGCCACAGACTCGACACTGCCAGCGTGTCCCCTGCAGCAGTGAAGGGCTTTCACTTTGTTTTTCTCCACGTTCCACTCCCAGAGCAGGACAGTTTGGTCCATGGAAGCACTGAGTAACAGGCACGATAAACTATCTGAAGAAGAAAAAAGTGACACTCACGCCCAACTCAGCTTGCCAAAGTGTTTATAAATAATTATTCTAATCCTAGAAGAAATAGCAGATAGACAGAAACTTATATGTGTTTCAGTTTACATCATGTTACCCTGCAAGTACAATTAATATAGCTACATATGCACCAGTATTTGCTAAGGGAGAGATTGCAAGGTGGCTAGACAACAACCATCTTAACTAGATTCATTATTGTCAAAGGACTGTTTTATGTACACCATGGCTTCATTTCTTACACCACTGACATAGATTGAAATAATTACATTTAGATAAATAAATATTCATAGTTAAGCAGTGCTAACTTTCCTCCCCCAGTAAATCAAACTATTACTATTCCCCTGCTCTATATACTGACCTTGCTTCACCCACGCCACATCCTTCACCACCTCTGTATGCCCAGCTATTGTTGTGATGGATTTTCCTTCCACAGACCAGATGCGAGCAGTCTGATCGTAGCAGCCAGTTAATATCCTACAGGGTACAGCATTGGAAACATCATTAAGACCAACAAATGTTTTTATGAAATAAAGCCTCAACCAGACACTTGGAAAAATATTAGCACAATAACTGGTTTAAAAGAAATAACTTGGAAGAGGAAAAAATACATTTTTGCTACAGAGCAAAGCTTCATTAAAGCCTTGCAACTGGGAGGTCAGGAGTACAGACTAGAAAGACAAGCAGAAAGTACTGCATGTTCTGGTAGGTGGGACTTGAGATTACTTATATAATTTACATAATTTAGAACTTAATTTGTTGTTTGTAGTATGTTGACAGAAGTTCTCAAAGCATTTTCAAGCCTCTGCTTAGTGTATGAACATTACCTAGTTGATTGGAAAATGAATGTGAAAACATGGTAGAAAAGGACAATTATGGCTCTTTGGCTTTTTTTAAGGAAAATCTCTGCATAAAGGTATGCTATTCTATTTGCTGCTAATAGGTGTCACATTGGAAGTCAAGGGTTTAAGCAAAAAAGAGATGTGGAAATCTTCGTTTACTTTAAGAAAAAGGAAACTAAACAGCATTTGTGTTGTTCATTTGTATAAGAAGGATCTCATAGTCAGTGTCTCCACCTGTTTTCTACCCGTGTTGAAGTCACTGTCAGTGAACTGCTTACAAAACCAAGTAGCTGACTGACTTAACGGGTTTAAAAAAAAAAGAAAAAAAGCAAAGAGGGCAAAAAAACCCACCCAGGGGATTATTAAAGAGAGAATACCACTCTATTTGATACCATGGAGGGACATGAATAAGCAAGACAAAACTTAGAATTGGCTTAGTGTGGTACCATTCTTCAGTGGCTTGAACAGAACTGATCCAGTCATCATGGAAGATGCATTCCTCTGGCTGAGGGGCCATGTATTTCTCCACATACTCTATTTCCACCACTTCTTCCTGAGCTCACAGACAAAATAAGTATTTAGTGATGTAGTGTGGTTTTGTTTTTTTAACCAGTAACAGTAGAATTTAACTGTGGTGTGGTACAAATACACAAGTTTACTGAGCAAGGATCTTAGTATCCGTGTCCTTTACCACATCAGTAAAACTAAAGTATTTAGAAATAAAGTGTGAATTATATTGCTTTCCATATTTTTATCAAATTACTATTAATGGCAAGCTGGAAGCAAAAGGATTCTTACATTCCTCTTCTTCTATATTTACTAGCACAAAACTGGTGTCTGAAGCACTTTGCAACGTTTCCTAGAGGTAATATTAAACATTCCCATTATCCCCCACCATAAGAGACAAAAATGTATTAATGATGAACTGAGTAAGACAAGAATTTCCCCTCTGAACTGTACACAGACAACAGATTGGATAACAATGTTCCTTGCACTGCTCTATCTGTAGTCTCTAATCACTGCAGTTCATAATGGATTTTAAAATACAGGGAATTCTCCTGAGAAAGTCAGAAAATAAATAACATTGGGCAAGGAAATCCACCTAGCTGACAGTGTAATATCTAAATCAGATTGAAGTAAACTGGCTAAGTCTGTTCTACTGTCCAAGAAGGGGAGAATGTGAGTGTGACTTACTGTGGAAATATTTTCCATTTCCATGTGTGTGACCAGCGGCAATCGCAAGAACTGGCCATTGATAAGGAAGTCAAATTCCACATACTTGTGATCCGCTGAAACAAATTGGGAAAAATCAATGTTCAGGTGTCACTATTGATTTGACACCATCAAGAATGGCATCATTTTGTGACTGGTTCAGGAAAATGGAGACAGAAAGAGTTTAAAAAAGACCCAAATATAAACAACCCCGCCAAAACCAAACCAAAACCCCAAAACAAATGACAACAAGAACAAAAACCCCAACTATTTTGTTTCTTCTCCCAGTTTTAAGTGGGCAGCCCATTACTTCCACAGAATTATTTAAGCGGAAGGAAAATTTTCTGTTGTGGTTCAAAGAGTTGTTTACCTCCAATTGTATTTTCTCTGTAGCTATGTGTAATCAAAGCCCAGTGGTGCTTCCAGACTGTTCCTGACTGATCTTGCCACTTGTTACCACCAGCTAGAACCCTGTATTAGTGGCAGCAGTAGGAAAATCCAAAGAATTTTTGGTTCATATTTCTGCCTTTGTAATGGCATAAATGACAAAGGCCCTGCATTTTGGCAGAAGCACGGCACTATGCACTAGTTTTCTGTTCAACGTTATTTGCAATGTCATGGGTCAAAAGCAACTTGCAAAAGTCTCAAGAAGCAGGGCACAATACCACTGACCCAGTTTCTTATAGAAAATAGGATTTTCCAACAACGTCGCACAAGTGTCTTTCCCCAGATAATCTTTCAAGTCAGTCGGCCCATTTCAGCACTGACAGAATAGCTGAGTTTTTCTCAAACGCTGTCACAAAACCCACACCTCTGGTTTCATTAATTCTTGTGCCAGGTTTTGGGCAACGCTTCCATTCCCATCCTCTGTGGCAGCCCGGCCTGTGGCGCCGGGCACGCACAGTATTCCAGGCTTTGGTGCTGTTCTCCCGGGACTGCCCAGCACCCCGGTACCCGCAGCGTTTCAGATCGAGCTCCAGGAGAGATCTGGCCAGGCCAGAGCAGAGGAGCAGGGCCGGCTGGGGCTGCCGAGGGCCTGCGGGTGCCGCCGGCTGTGACAGCCCGAGCGGCCCGGCCCGGGGACACGGGGCATGCGGGGCTCGGGGGCCGCCCCCGCCGCGGGACCTACCGTGCGCTGCCGCCAGCAGCTTGTTGATGAGCTGGCTGAGGTCCGTGGTCTCGGAGGCCGCGGGCACCGAGAAGGGCACATCCTCCACGGCGAACCTGCGGGCACAGCGCGCCGTTACCGCCCCTGCGTCACCCGCTCCCGCACCCACCCCGGCCCGGAGGGGAGGCCCCTCACCTGCGGTTCTCGGTGCGGAAGCGCGCCGTGAGCTGCGCCATGGCTGCTGCCGCTGTCGCCGATGCCGGCACCGAGCACGTGTCGCGGCGCGCCCCCGCCGAGCCCCCCGCGGGACCGCGCACCGCCCGCGTGCCGCGCGCCCGCCGCGCTCCCGAGAGCCCGCGCGCAGCCGCCTTCCCGGCGCTCCCCGCGCGCCCCCGCCCCGCTCCGCGCTGAGGGCGGGCGCGCGTGCGCGGAGCGGAGGCGCGCATGGCGGCGCGGCTGCGGGAGCCGAGCCCAGGTGGAGTAACGCGCCTCCGGCATCGCCCCCCGGGCCGCCGCGACGGGGCCCCGGCCGCCGCCTTCCGCCGGCCCCGCCGCGGGGCTGGGGTGCCGAGGGGCGCGGCCGGCGCGGGCTGAGGCGCCCTCCGCGCTCCTCAGGGCTGGGGGCGCGGGGCGCGTTCCGGGGCCCCGCGCAGGTGCGGGAGCGGCTCCTGTGGCGGCTCCTGAGCGCGACCCCCGCGCTGTGCCCGAGCCGGGCAGGGCCCGTGCGGCGCCCGGGGCCGCTGGAGCGGTGCTCTCTGCTGGGAGTCACTCGGGTTGTGTTTCTCTGCCTGTCAAGCGACACACCCACAATAAACTGCCTACTAGAAGTAATAAACCCGACGCGCGGTGGCCTTTAAAAGAAGCTGTAAGTGAGTTTGGTGCTTTGGGAGAAGGCTGCTTGTGTGAGGATATGCTGTGTGCTTGCGTTGTGCATAAATTGTTTTTTCCACCTTTTTGACAGTCCTTCGTGGCCTCTGGGGAACAGCTGGGGTTTCCCTGGGCGGTGACTGGGGTTTGGTGGCTCCGCTTGTTGGAGCGGGCGGGTGTTGAGTGTTGCTGTTTCGTGAGGCTCTGAAATCTCATCTGTTTCTTCAGCATACTTCGAAGACTTAATGTTGTTCGTCAGCGAAATTGACACAGGTGCATTTTCCAGTTATTGGTGTTGTCTACAAAAAACTGACTTGAGAAACCCTTTGAGTGTGAGTCCCCAGACCTTCTGTGTATTAACAGCATCTGCCTGCTCTTCCATGATAGAGATAATGCTAAATCTCAAACCTGGTACAAGTTAACGAAGCTAATTGTAGCTCCTTTATTGGAGAGTATCACTATGCCCTAATTTCCTCCCTGATGTGTCTTACTGTAATTCACGCCCTTGTGAATTTGTGCCGCTGTGAGTGGCCATAGAGAAATGCCCTCAGAGGGAGCTTTTCCAGAGAGCGTGTTTTGATAGTTGTAAGCTATGCGATTATCTGAAGTCTTATAAACCTCTGAAACATTTCACAGAAAACCCCAAAGAGATTGATAGTGAAGCGTTGAACTTGGTTTGTATTTTCTGTTGAGTGTAACCAACACCGTGCATGGAGTTCTCATGATGGTTATCGTGTTTGCCTGTGCTAGCAGTTTCGGTGGCTGCTTGCTCTCTTTGTGGAGCTGAACCGAGGACAACAGTGGCCACAGATTTCCCTTAATTTTGAGCAAAGTGCTTCCCAAATGGAGGCAGGGTGAAGGAAATAGACTTGAGGTGTTAAAATACACAAACCCGTGAGCTGGAAATGGCCCTGGAGTGCTGGACTTGGGAAGCAGGCTGTAAGTGGTACGGGTGGAGTTGTGTTAAGGCTAAAGCTGAGGCATAGAGAGCTGCCTGTGTGATCTGAGGGCGCAGCTCTTATTCCCACTTTACACTAACATTAAACTTCCACATTTCTCCTTCAGCTGACTGCTAAATGTGTGTTACAGTGGGAATTTTTGTGGTGCTCACTTAGTGTTTATGAAGAGTTACTTACAGGTTATTTACACATTCATGACAAAATATCCATACGTATACTTAAATATACAGGATTTAGCTCTCGTGTTTGGGGAATTGGCTAGCAATATTTATCTAAGCTCTATTAACTGTGTATGTCCTTTTACACCTCTGTAGAAGCATATTTCTGAAAGACAAAAAGTAATGATCTTTGTTTGTGGTTACACACAAGCACTTTTTTTTAATGAAACCTGCATGTTAAACCATGAGGTTCATTTTCTGAGTGGTGTGTGTGCCACTGGTTTGCCTGGGTTACAACAGTGATTAGACAAAATCATAGGGGGAAACTGTACCACAGGGATTATTTTAAACACAAATATAAAATGCAGGTATTTCTGGACTGCCTATGAGAGGAAGCTGGATAAACATCACTGTGTATTTACCCTGCTGCTGGATTTTTTCCCCTGAACTGTTGTTAGGTACAGGATGTTGGGCTGCCTGGGTTAGTGTTCTGTCCCCATAGAGCTGTCCTTGTGTTCTGTTGTTGGGTTCCAGCATGTTCAGGGTTCATGTCATCGGTATCTCTGGACCAAACTCAGTTTATCTCGAAGAACTAAATGTGCTGCTTTTGCAAAACTGCTGTGTCTTCTTTACATCTTTGAACTGAGAGGAAATGGTTGAGTGATTATGAAATCTAGTTTACTGAGGTTTTTTTTTCCATTTGCTGCTAAGATGCTTCAGACATTGTAACTGAAATGTCTTGTAATTGTTCTCAGATCCAAAGCTCAAAAATATTTGGTAAACATGAGGTAACTTCATTTGGAACTTGGTCTGGAGTGTCATCACTTGAAAATTGAATGGAAAAATAAATCTGCTTTAGATTAAAGTATTAATATATTGAGCATATGAGCAGCTTAACTTCTCAATGTTGTTTGTATCAGCAGGATGCTTTATTCAGCTTCAGAAGCCAAGGAGATGTGGATTTACTTTGCCTGTGTCCTTTATACCTTTGCAAAGCAGAATAAATCTGTGCTTTAGGAGTTGCACGGCTCTTTTGAAGTTTCTCTTTAGCCTGTTACAGTCTCCTTACTAAAGCTGTAAACAGCTGAAATACCACAGCCAAGAAGGTCCATCTTGAGGAATTCACTTGCGTGGTGTGGTGAAGAAGATACAGCTGGTAGGAGTCATGTGCTAATGTAGTGCAGCCTGTCTTTAAAATAAATGTTGAAGGGGAAAATCCTGACCACCCTTCCCCCTCCTTCACCCCAAACTACAGGAATTTAGTTTTCTTTTATTGAGTTGGGTATGTTGTGTGTGTAGTCAAGTATATTATACTCTTGTTAGTTAGGGACCAAGTTAATTGTCATTTTATCCTGTTGCTTGTGAATATTTGGGATTGGTCGCTGCTTTAAAGGGTTTGCTGTGTGCATGAGAGCATTATCCTGTGGATGTGACAGTTCTCTGTCCAGTGTTACCTGTGCCTGAAGGTTTGTAGTGGGCAATGAGCATCTTGAAGCTTTCTTTGGGATAGGAGGTAGATCTCTGAAATGCCAGGAGCTCTGTCTTTTCGTCTTTTATCACATGATTAGTGCCAAATTTTGTTTCACGTATCTGGTGTTTTTTTCTGCCCAAAGCATACTGCCGTAGACTAACAGTAGTAATTTTATTTAATTTTTATATTGTCTTGTAGGCCTTTAAAACAAATTGGTTTACTTCAAGATGTCTGCATGACAGAGTTGCATAATGCAAATTCTGTCTGGTGATTGTGGAAGGAGGTGACTAATGTATTTATAAAGCACTGCTGGCATGTGCTTAAATATCAAATGTTCTCAAGATGTGTGTGGTTGTTAGTTCAGTGCTTTTGGACATATTCAGATGAGAATGATGGGAGGGTGTATGTGTGTTTTGTATCTGTATGCAATGACAAATCAAGCAAATTGTCTCATATAAAAGGCTAAGCTGTACTCCTGGAACAACACACTGAAATTTTTCTGCAGTGAGTAATAAAGTGATAAGGAGGCTGGGATTTCTTGAGTACTTGTAACACTAAATTTGTAATACCTGAAGACAGCACCTGTGGCAATCTCTTGGCAGAAGGCTAAAATGAACTTTTCTAACCTTTTCAGGTCACCTTGTAATGGAAGAAAGTGGAGCTGACCATGACATTGGTATGGAAGGATCTAAGGATTTGTTCATAGGCAGCTGTAATGGTACAGGAGAGTCAGAAACAAATGATCAGGTTTTTCAGGTGAGGTATGAATGCTTTGTCCTTATAGATGCTTCCTTTACATCCACTCTAATGAGTTTAAAATATGCTATTTCATCCATGCAGGGGTTTTTTCTTACCTTTAGAGTAATACTTCATGTCTTTTAAGAATGTACATCCTTCCCTTCCATTCCCATGCCATTCAGTTTTGAACTGATGAATATCCAGGTGTTGCATGTAATGATAACCTTCAGTAATTATCTTATGTTACAGTGCTGAAGAAATGCCTGATTTATTTTGTTAACAAATCCTTTAAAAAACCAATAGTTTGTGACAGGCATTAAAGTAGGAGAGGTTCAGAACAAGTGAAAATGAGGTCACATTGCTTAGTGACCAAATGTGATAAAGAGTCCAGGGACACAGGACACCTGTGTAGGTATTGGTGGAGAGGAGTCTTTCATGTATTTTTTTTATCAGATATTGCTAGATATTGCTATTTGGGGAGCTTTCTGTACATGAATGCTCTTCTGCAGATGTTCTTCTAACATAAAATGTCATTCAAGTAGTGATTTACTTGTGTGCTTATAATCTCAGCATGATGTCTTTAACACAAGTGCCATTTGTTTGTTGCTGCTTTTCTGGTGTGATTCACAGTAGACAGTTTCAGCACAGAAGATTTATACCTGCAGAATTTTTGATGAGGTTATTGAGATCAAATCTGACTTATAAAATTTAGAAACATTTTTCCTCATTCTTTGATTTGTAGTGTGTTAGTTTTTATCACAAAAATGTCAGAGTTGTTTGTGCGGTTGCTGCAAGAGATACAAGAAATTGCAACCCTTCTTGCATTGGCCAAATGACAGCCTGACATGTTACTGTACACAGAGACTGCCTATTTTCCCATTATTTTTACATGCTTAATGTTTGTGTTGTCAAAGTTTCAACAAGACAAATATCTGTGCCTATGCACTTAAATTTAGTGAATATGGGACTTTGGTTCTGCAAACTTGATGAGGATAAACTATTTTTTTAAGATTTTGAAAATCTGATTCTTGGCCTTGTACTGTACAACTCTTGGCCTTAATTTGGAGGTTGTGTTGCTTCTCTTTCTTCTGTGGTAAAGAATTTTAAAAGTGTGTAGAGGTTTATTTTCTTCATCGCTAAATGCACGTATGGAAAGGCCAAGTGGAATAGTATCTAGGATTTCTTCTGAAGTCCAATCAAATTGGTGAACATTTTACCGTTTTGTTTTTGGTATAGGTTCTCTCAGTTTCTGGACAGACTTCAGAGTGTTTTAAAAGTGATAAGTGGTTTTGGGGAGCAGATTTTGAGCAAAAGGGATTTTCTTTTGCCTTAGTAGAGAGACTTCATTCTAGGAGGCGGGAATATGAATATTTTTTCAGCATGGAAATGGAAAACAAAAATAGAACTGATAGTGTTATCCTTAGATCAGAAGGACAAGAGCTCCCTCTGAGTATACAGTATCGCACCCTGGTTTTAAATGTTCTTTTCTCTTTCTTGTTTTGTTTTCTCTTCCTTCATAGAAGTTGCTACTCAAAGTACATTTTACTGTTTTTCCTCTGTGAAAGCAACTAACGTGCATGGATTCCAGGGATCCATTGTTTGGCCGGAGCAACTCTCCCCCAGCCCTGTCCATCACAGTGCCCCTCTCGGGCAATTCTCCACCATCGGCTGTGCCGGCGCGGCCGCCCCCGCCACGGCCCCACTGTGCAGAGGAATCGCAGCCGGCAGAGCAGCCCAGGCAGCCCCTGTGTGAGCTGCAGCCCCTGGGAGGGCCCGGTGCACCCATGGTGAGTATGTCTGCAGGCAGGGCTGGGGCTGTGCTCACAGGTGAGGGAACTCTTTGAAGAACTCTCTTATATGGTGCTTTGTTGTAGCAAGAGCTGATTCAGACTTTATCTCTAGCAACAAGGTGGAACTTTTCAGTGGTACAGTTCATGCTCCAGTTGCCCTTCTTCAGGTAGGCAAATCCTGTCTGCAGCCATTACTAATTTCATTAAGCAACAACTGATGTCTTCTGTCAGTATCAAGCCTGGGTGCTACAGTGTGATAAGATCTCGTACTTGTACTGCTGCTGCTTTCTCTATATTCCCTGGATAAGTCCCTCTGTGGTTTTTTGGGGGAACTGGAACATTAACAATAAGCTAAATCATTATGTCTCACCTTTCCCTCAGCCCTCAATTAATTTTCTTAAAACATTGCTTTGTAATTTGTAACATCTATTTTGTAAAAAAAGATAACTCTCTCACCCAGAGTCCTTTGTAATGATGGGTAAATATACCATGAGGAGGTATTCAAGTTTCTCAGAATCCCAGGTGATTGAATTTGTATTTTTTTAAGTCCTGGAGCTTTGCTTCTCTCTGCTTTTGTGTGAAATGCTGCCTATAGAGGTCAGTTTATTAGAAGTAAAGGTCAAAATGTTTATGTTATGATTAGTTCTGCTAGTCCATGAATGGAGTTACAGCAAATCCAACTATGAATGGCTTTCAGGTGTTTGATAACTTTAATAATAGTGGTGTAAGTTTCAAATAAATGTGTAATTCATTGTAGAATCAGTTAAGGTAGAGTGGGGTTTTTTTCTCTCCTTAATTAAAGGCCTATTTTAAAAGGGGAAAGTAATTTTAAGAAATTTACAATAAAGAGACAGTTTTCTTATTCTGTAAAGTCAAGTAAATATACAGTCCCCAACTCAAAGCAAAATATTTCCTGTTCTGGTAATAATCAAACCCAGTAGTGCTGCATGATCACCATACAAACTAGAGCCATTCATGCTTCTGTGTGACTGCCTTACAGATGATTGTTGCCAGCCAGTCAGAAAATGGGCAGGTGCTGCATGTCATTCCTTCTTCCCAGCCAGGAGTGACACAAGTGATTATTCCTCCAAGTCAGCTTCTGGATGTGACCAGCATGCAGGGTGAGTGTAACCTGTGGGACTTGAGAGTTTGTGCTCCTGTGACTAAGCACATCCTGCATGGTCTTCTTTAAGCACTTTCTTTGTATGTGTTTCCTTTCCTTAGTCACTTATTAGACAAAATACACACTGAATCTGATTATGAATCTGACGCCTCTCACACCACATTTTCTGCTGGTCAAAAGCCTTATGAAAGAAGAGCTATTATGTCCCCTTTCTGAAGGGTATGTGATGGGTAGATTGACATACCAAGCACAGAGTTGTTTCTTGCCTTATTTACTGTTAACAAGGAGATTTGTGCCATCAGCTGTACTATCAGCTTTAAATTTTCAGTATTTGTTTACTTCATTTTGCATGAAGTAGTTAATTCCTGTAGTGCAGACAGGCCAGAAGTACATTGAATCATCTGTTCCAGAGATCACTGGTGATGATGCATCTTTTGTGAAGCCAGGAATGAATCACTCAGGTAGAAATTCAGTTTCCTGTCAAGGAAAATGAGGTGTGACTTTCCATTCATTGGAATGTGTTAATTGTCACATTTTAAGCATGTGCTGAGATGCAGAACTAGAAGTGCAAATTTTAAGGTTTCCTCTAGAAAATGGACATACTGAAATCTGAAAGCATTGATTATTTATCTGCAATGCTTGCTGGATGGCAAAATGCTGTGTACTAGTTTGCATTCACAGAGTAAGACTGAGAACGAGGTGGTCACATTTGGTTAAACTCTCAAATGATTTTTAAACTGTTTTTTCATTCTCTCTATAAAATTCTCAAAATTTGAGCACAGGTTAAGTGTTCCTGTGGAATGATAGCTCAGAGTAAGAATAGAGTCCTGGTGCTGGGTGAGTAGAAGAAAGATTTGAGGTTCAAGTGACGATCTAGCCCTTTTCACTTAGCGTTGCAATATGGTTTCATGGCCTTGCTTGTTCCTATCCTAATGCTCAGCCTTCCCTCTCTCTCCAGCTCTTGCAGGGTGAAATCAAGTTCGGTTACAGCAGTTTTACATTGCTTTAAAGCCGGCTGGGAGCCTTTAGTTACAAAACAATTACTGCTACTCTTTGTAAGCACTAAGTTGCAATACTAAATAGTAGTTTTGCATTTTCATTTTTAATTCAACTTGGGGGTCAGTATCATAGTCTTTGAATACATGTTCTACAACAGTGCTACAGGTGGCATTTGTGGGGTTGGTTTTTGGGTTTTTTTTTTCTAGAAACTTACTGTATAAAAGACTTTGTAGTTATTTGATCTTTAAAAGACGGTTAGGAAGACTTGTCAGTGGTTTACTGTGGAGGTGAAAGAGGAAGGAGAATGGCCTGTCAGCCCCTGAGTTTCACTTCTCTGCACATGGTGGTAATGCATGGAATGGTCAGACTTCAGCCTGTAGTGTCTTAAGGCACACCTCTGTAGGAGGAACCAGTGCTTTGAGCCAGAGAGGTGTTAATCTGACTGCACACTTGTGAATCTTCTTATGGAGCTTTCTTGTGGATCCATTTCTGTACTGTGTCAATAGCTTACCACTCTGTCTCTGGATGAGGGAAAGAAGCTTTTGTAATTGAAGGGCAAAGATCCCTCCTCTAAAGAGACCTCCTGTGTTTATGTTGAGACCATAATATTGAATGTCTGCTTTCACAGTTTTCCATTATGTTTTTGTTTAACTGTACACACAGGCTTCAATCTAAGAACAATTTTTGGCTTGTGGATTGCTCCCTATTACCAAGAAAGGCTAAAACATTTGTTCTAACAGCATGTCAGATTCAATTACAAGAGGTCTGCTTTTCTTAAGTGTTCTTTTCTAAGTACAAAGCTGTATCATTACCTCATTTTTTCTTATTTTAAAAGCAGCCAGTATGTGACTTGCAGATGAACAAAATACTTGTGGAATCCTATATGGATTCCTGGAAGCAGAGTAATTTGCAAGTTGTTCTGGTTATTTGCTTTGTTCTGGAAGGATTCATAAGCAGCAGCACAATTGCCAAAGTCCTTAAATATAAGCAACCTTCTCAAGTGTGTCTTCATATGTGTGCCAGGAGTTTGAGCACTGATTCACAACTGTTAGATTACTTTATCATCTATAAAACTTCTTTCCTATGTTAAAAGGCTTGCTTTAACACCACAAAAAGTTTAATCATAGCTTGTTTTTCCCCATTCTACGTTCAGTTATTAACTAAGAAGCTACTCTATTTTTATAAAGATATTTCAGAAGAGAAGTGTGGTGATGGGAACCTGCAGACTGTGGTGGTGGCTTCTCTAGCAGACAGTGCAAGCAGTTACATTCTGCATCCACAGGCATCTCTCACTGTATCAAAAAAAACAACAACCAGGTAGGTCAGGGGTTAAAAGGATGAACAGTCACTTTGATCCACTGTTAGCAATGCCTTGTTTTCTTGCAGTTTGTTTTTGCAGTGGTTATCACAAAATTATCATAAAACAGAGGTTATGAACCCACAGTGTTAGTGAATGATGTGTGGCTAGCTGTGTTTCCAGGCAGCTTTTGTGTGTGCCAGAGCAATAGAGAGAGCAGTTAAAGCACCTGTATTGCAGAGATGTATTCTGACCAGAGCAACAGGTGGGCATTTAAAGTAACACAGTGCAAATCACTGAAATTGCTTTAAACAGAGACTGTTACTGCCTGCCAAGAGTTGAAAGTGACCCTATGAAAGAGCTGCAGGGGAAGTTGATGTTGGAGGGAGTAGAGTTTCATGGATGAGTGTACTGAAACCTATACAAACCATGCTCCCACAGGAACAGTTACTTGTAGAGATGAATTTTTTAGATGGAGGTTTCAGTAGTTGTCATTAAATGTGAGAGCCTAATCTTTTTTCTCTGGATAACTTCTTCAGTGTCCTTTGATAAAATCTGAGGAAGTTGCTGCTAATGGTATGTGTTGGTGAAACACTTAGGCAGATTGATTAGCTAAGTTTCCAAAGTTAGTTAGTTAGGTTTTCTTCACTTGATAGCCACCCACATCTTTCCCCATGCTAAATGGTGCCTACAGTTTCAATTCCTGAATACTCTGGAATTCCTTTTTACTTTAAAAACCCCTCAAAACCTCAAACCAACTAAATAAAGCAACAGCAGCAATGAAAAATGACAACAACAACAAAAAACTCCCAAAGAAGGCATTTGCTCTGTGGGCTGCAAGCTGGCTTTGCATTGGTTTATGCTCTTTAGAAATCAAGAAGTAGAAAAGATCAGAGTATTCTCACTAAAACAGAAATTATATGTATTCAAGAAGCATTTAAAGCAAAGAGAAAAGTTTGTGAATGGATGTTGTGAACACAGTCTGTACATGTCAGAAAAATAATTTCGGAAATGAGATATATTTGTACAGACAGGAGGTTTTACACTTGTTTTGGAGTAATAAACAGTGAATAAGCATTGTTTCTGCCCCGGGATTTAGGGAATGGAGAAACTAGGTATGCACTTAAAATAGTTACTGGACCTATTTCAGTAATTTAAAATGTATTAAAATATGCAGCATGTAACATGTGTTTGGTATTGGTTTTAAACTTTAGCATTCTACTGTAGCGTCATTTTGCATAAGAAAATTATCAAGACAATCAGCTGTTTTATTTCACCATGCTTTGTCTATTGTTGTCAGGCAACAATACTAAGAATACTGAATGTTTGGAGGGCTTGACTGTAGGATACAGTGGGGGTTTTTAATACTTTTATTCACGGTGGATTATTTTAATGATGAAATAGAATATAAAGAAAATGAACCACAGATTTTTAAGACATGTTGATTAAATATCCATAGGTTGATCGTATGCTCTAGGGTTATATAAAATACACTGATTTGATCTTACCTGTAGTTTAGACTAAATTGTTGCTTTTCTGAATGTCTCCATAGACTTCTATTAATTTTGTTTTTTCAGGGTAGTGGAAGATGCTTTTCCCATCCCTCTTCAGCCATTGCCACTAAATACGCCTGCATGGGCACGCCGTCTCAGGAACTGTGAGGTGGGCCACAAAGAATTCTGTCTTAATGTTTTATCATCTAGCTCTGAGATAGTGTTCCTATTCCATGAAAGGAATAATTCATAGTTGTACAAGTTTTCAAGCTTCCTGGTATATAGCACTGGTACTGCTAGCACAGTTAAACACATAAAATGCTGTGAAATCCCTTTCTGTTTTGAGAATTTTGGAATAACTGACCATCAACAGCTCTTGAAGTAAAAGAAGTGCTGCTGAAAACCTGATACCTTGTAGTGCTGGGAAGAACAGTTGTGTTCCATGTTAGTTTGCTCTTGAACTACAGTGCAAATTCTGCTGATTTCTGCATCTGTTCATGTGGTTTGTGTTATCACATAGAAGTGAAAATCCATGTGACTGGCCAGTGTCAAGTCTGAGACTTAAAGCACCCTAATATCAATATTTCACTAAGGATTCCTATTTTAGATACTCTTGCTGATTTTTTTTTATGTGTCCCAGCAGGTTAAGTTACATGTGCTTGTTTTCTCTTTTGTTAAAAAATGCTCTGTCTTTATGCTCTGTGATGGCTTTTGGCCTAAACAGAACCCTTCCTTTTTTGCATGTTGTCAGATGTTTGCAGAACTGCCCTGATATCTAGGATGCTATGAGCAGCTAGAATGCATCATAAGTCACTTAACAGGAAGGGAGGGGAGATGGGAAGTTTCTTGAGAGATAACTACCCCTTCCTCCTGCTACCACTCTTCCTGATAGATGTTTATTTGACTTTCTCTTAATACTTTTTAAAAGGAAAGTTCATACTCTCTAGTTGCCTAGTATCTTTAAATATCTCTACCACTTCTTTTTTTTTTTTTTTTCCCTATTGGTTTGGCCACTGATAACTAGAAGTTGCAGTTTGAGGAACATAGAAATTTAATTTCTTTCTGTATCTGCTTAGAAACAATTTTTGAATTAAATATATTCATTTGTTCCTTTTGTGTTATGCCATTTATTAAATGGTACCATCCACTCTTACATCCACATAAATATCAAGAAGTCAGAAAATTCATACCATGAATTCTTCCATGGTGGAGATACCATTTGTATAGAATCAGCCCCTTAATTCAGTTGGCCAATTAGTTGATAAAGTTCACTGCGTTTTTAGCCCTATGTCGTGTATTCTTTCCTATCTTAACATCCATGTAGCTTATCCAAATAATTTATTACTGGTATCATATTATTGGAGGACTTAATGATCTACTTTGTCTGTCTATTACAAGAAATTACATTTTTTGTTTTTAAAATTCACAGCAGCATTTATAGAAAAGTTCTTGTTTTTAAAGAAAAGGCAATAGAAATAATGTCTATTTGAATATGTTCTGAGGACACAAAAATCTCCCTCTGCTGTTCAGCATTAATCCTCCCTGATCCACTAGAGAGAGCTGGGATGTATGTGCCTTTTTTGGGCACAGACTAGAGACACTGGGATTTTGAGGTGTCATTTATCTTTCAGGTGTCAAAATGTTTGTTTACTAGTAACAGAATTGAAGGGTCCTACTGGAATTTGGAGATCCAGTTTGGAGAGATGCTGGTAAATGTCAGCTCACAACTCCACTCGTTCAGTTGTCTGCCAGAATTGAAACAAACTTAAAACTGTTGAGGTCTCTGTGACTTGCGCAAGATGTCAGCAGGTGAAGCCACTGCACTCCAAAGGGCAGTGACTCCTTTGGCAGTTAGTGCTGAGGGCAAACACAGAGCAGTAAAAGCTCATCCAAATTATCACTAGGCTCTGTGTTTGCTGTCGATTTGCTGACTGCCTTGAAAAGTTCAGCTTGCACTTGCTGTGTCTGCACTGCAAAATGCCTCTGGTACCCTGCTGTTGCTAGTTTCCTCAAGGAAAACTGCAGTCTTGGTGTGTGTACTTTGGGGTAAGCTTTTATGAACCTTTGCTGAGGTGAGACCAAGGGAGAGAGAAGGAATTGCTCCTTTTCTTGGCTTGAACCTTGGAGTTAAAGGGCTGGAGAGTATGTGATTACGTCCAGGTAATTACCTTGTTCCAGAGTCAGTTTAAAAACAGTTACTTTCAATAACCTATTTAGTTTTCAGTGGTTTGATCAGAATGCATTTCCTGCATGTATCAACATACTGAAATAAAATGTAATTGAAAACTGCATTAATGAACTATACATTTAAGTCAATTTATTTGTCTGAAGAAGGTAGTCTCATTTGTCCCTTTTTTTGCTACTTGTGAAGCTTGTAGGAAGCAGAGTTCTTACATGCTGTATGGTTTTCTTCTCATCCTCTCCTCCTCCTCTCCCACCAATTTAGGGAAAATGATCTAACTTGTGCAAAAGTAAAGCCAGAATAGGAGAGAGTGCCTTAACTGTTTTTGATACTTTTCTTGCACAACAGTTTTATCAGTCTTCTCATCTCTCTAGAATAAGGTCAATGACGCATTTTTAGTGACAGGTCTGGGAAAAAACCCCAGCTGGTCATGCAGTATGTATTATGTGCAGTGATGCTGTAATCTCTCTTCTGAAAGGCAGCATTCCAGGTTTCTAGAAAGAAAGTAGTTCTGGTACTTCTCAGGCTGCCTTGCTTCTCCTGGATTTTTCAGATCAAGTTTTGGACAGAAGTGTTATTTATAATTTCTAGCTAAACAATTTCCAGTGTCTCTTGCTCCTCACAGCTGTGAGTGCAGCCTGTGCAGCCCTGTTTAGCTGCTGCAGCAGTGCCTGCAGAGCTGTGAACAGCTTGTGTCTCGGTACCTCACACCTGGTGCACACACAGCCCTCTGTGTCTGGCCTTGCAGTAGCAGCAGCATTGTGCTGGCCCAGTTCATTCACAAGATCTTCATTGGTTCTTCATTGACTTTAGGTCTTGCTAACCACAGATGTCCTGTTTTTCTTAGAGGAGTGTGGGGCAGGTTTTAAGGAGTTGTCACTAAGGTATCTGTGTGATAATCTTGGAGAGACACTGTTACTCCTTTTGCCATTGGTATTATTTAAACATCTGGCTGTTCTGTCACTGAAGGTGGCAAAACAAATCTGTCAGATCTTAGTACTCATTCACCATGCATTTGGCCCACAGATACACTGTAAGACTGAGCTGGCAAACTACTCTGGCTGTTACAGCTGGTTGACTAGCCTGACCCTGAGCTGCATATGAACCATGGCCTTCTGAGTTTGGATGGAAAGTTCTCTGTCCCTGTAATTTTGTTGCTTGCTGGCTGGCCCTGGTAGACTAGCACTGAACCAACTGTGATGGCACTGAGTAGCTGGATAACTACTTTGAGTCAAGTTAAATGCAGTTTTTGTGAAGTTGCCCAGACATTAGCAGAGTTTATTGAAACTATCATCAGTTTGCACATGGCAAATCTGGTATAGTATGTTTCTGTGTAATGGTGAGAATGAAGCGTGCCTTGAAGGTTGGGAGGGATGTTTCGTGTGATATTCAGTTCAAAGCTAGTGCACTAAGTAGGTGAGATGGTTACTGGTGCTAAGGGCAGGTGTGTTCTGCTCCAGCTCTGTGCAGGGTGTGTGTTGCAGTAGATGCAGAGACAATTATTAGTGATTCAGAGATTCTCTATGGCAGTCAAGTGAAAAACTTCATCTAATACTGATTTGTCTAGTCAGTGACTGCAACTGAAGTGTGTGTTGGGGGTAAACCACCGGAGTGAACTTGTCCTCTGGAAATCAGAGTTGGCAGTGACTGTGACCTTTTCAAGGGTTCTTGGTGTTCTTTGAGTCTTGAATGGCTGACAAACTCCTGACCTCAGGGGGACTGCTCTTCTGTTAGATCCTGTGGTAAATCTCTTTATGAGGATACTACCATGGAGACAAAAAACATGGCGTGCCAAAAATCTGGGCTTGTGACTCACCTACTGGAGTCCCTGACTGCATTCTTGTGCAATGTTCAGCAGTCAGATGGGTGAATAATGCTGTTATTTCCCATCCTTTCCCTGCAGAGAATTGGGGACTCATACCGCGGCTATTGCGTGAGCGAGACAGAGTTAGAGAGCGTTCTCACGCTCCACAAGCAGCAGACACAGAGTGTGTGGGGGACCCGCCAGTCTCCAAGCCCAGCCAAACCCGCCACACGGTTGATGTGGAAATCCCAGTATGTCCCATATGATGGGATCCCCTTTGTCAATGCAGGTAACTAACTTTTACTTTAATGACTACTTTCAGAATTTCAACATCAGCTCCCAGCTGGCCATAAAGAAGAATATTTATGTTGTTCCTTAGTTTTGGTAAGGTCAAGACACAAACATAAAAAAGGAGCACCTTGGACACTGCTGTGAGAGTCTGGAGGAGCTTGTTTCCTTTTTTATGTTTTGTTGTGATTATTTCCTTTCATCCTTTAGAAATTAGCTAAGCATCATTTGATGGGGGTTCTTGTGATGAGGTCTTTAGGTGGAGGTCCCATCTGCCCTATTAGAACATTAAAGATCTTGTAAGGGTAAGAGCTTGTTCAATTATTCTTGCCTAACTTGAAGATCTTTTGGAGAGTTTGTTCCACAGGAGTCAAACTATTTAAATTGCAAACATTAAAGTAATAAATTAAAAAAGGCAAACAAACAAGATAAATATCAACAGCCCTCAGCAGACAGACTTTTGGTGTTTGGTTTTTTTTTTGTTTTTTTTTTTTTAAATGTGCATGCAGACTTCATAGCTTGGTAATTACATATTTAGCTCATGCAGTGCATATGTGAAATTACCAGGAGTTTAATTTGGATATAAAATGAACAGGCTTTACTTGCTACATAGAGAAATTGAGAGACAGGAATGTAGGTTATGTTTGGGATTTTTTTCTTCTTTTTTCCCCCGAAAGTTACTGAAAAAGGGGAATGTTAGCACCAGTTTTAAAGCTTCAGCCATGAGCTGTGAGATAAAATAAAACTAAGAATGAAATCAAAACAACTTACCCCTTTTTTTCCCAACATGCATATGAGACATTTTTAGTTTAATCTAGATCATTTGATATCTTATGGAAACACATTATATTGCTGTTACAATATTTTAAAAGTTTTTGGGTATATCACTTGTGGCAGAGGCAGCTCCTTGCCTGCATATTGGAGTACACGAACTATAAATAAAAGATAACTAAACATAACATGGAAGAAATTTGGAAGGTGTTCTTTCTTGACCACTTTAATGCTTTGCTTTTCAATCCCTTTTGTTAGAGGTCTGACTGGAAGAAGTCACTTAATTCGAGTTTAGAGCAAAGCAGTATTTGTTTGAGCCTGTCTGGTTTTCCGTGGGTGTGCTGTGCTGAAACTGTGTTACATAGCAGTTAGGATTTCTTAATTGCAAAGCTAGGCTTTTATGGGACAGCATGGTCTGAAGTGTTGATTTAAGCCAGGAGGCTGGAAATGGATGGTGACCTTGTCTCGTGTTTTGGCCCCAGCTGGAAATCACTACAGAGCTGCTCACTCATTCCCGCAGTGCGATGGGGGAGAGAATTGCAAAGGTAAAAGTGAGAAAACTCATGGGTTGAGAAATGGATTGTTTAAAAGGTGAAGGAAAATCCACATACATGAGCAAAGCTAAGTTAGGAATTCACTCACAGCTTCCCATCCCCAGGACAGCAGGACACCATTGTTTGTAATGGTTACTTGGGAAGACAAACACTCTAACTTTGAATGTCCCCCCTTCCTCCTGCTTCTCTTGGCTCTATATGCTGCACATGATGCCATATGGTGTGGAATATGACTTTGGTCATTTTGGATCAGCTGTCCCAGCTGTGTCCCCTCCCAGTTTCTTGTGTCCCTCAGCCTCCTCATTGGTGGGGTGAGGTAAGAGTCAGAAAAGACCTTGACCCTGTGTAAGCCTTGCTCTGCAGTAACTAAACATCCCTGTGTTATCAGCACTGTTTCCATCACAGATCCAAAACACAGCCTCACACTGGCTACTGTGAAGAAAGTTAACTCTATCCCAGCCAAAACCATCACACGTCTGATTTCAGCTGGGGATTTTCTCCATTGTTTTGGAGGTTCTGCTTTTTATATTTAATACCGTGCTTCTTCAGTAATTTGCAAGACTTCCCATTTTGTAAAGTATTGGTTCTCACCAGGGCAAAGTCCAATATTTTGCCTTTACATAGGTTGCAGGAGTGCTGTGAGGTGTAATATGTTTGAGAAATGGTTTAAAGTGCTTTGTGTTCTTACATGCTGGGAGAGAAGCATTTGCACTGTATTTGCTTGCTATACCTGAGGGTTCTGCCTTCTGAAGAGTCCAATGGCAAACAGAAATAACTGCTTCAGAACGCTCATCTCTCTGTAGTTAGTATTTTACTGTAGTGAATTCAGTGATTGGTTGAACAGAGTGTATTACTTTCTGTTTCCAGGAAGCAGAGCCATTGTAATGGAGTGTCAGTATGGGCCAAGGAGGAAAGGATTTCAGCCCAAAAAAGCTGGTGAGCAGGAAGTCACCTCTGGCCAGCTGTACAAAGCCACTTGTCCAGCAAGGTAAGAATTATCTACAAAGCTGTAAGAGTGACTGAGCATCCTAAAAGAGCATTCTTTCTGTGAGCCATGACAGAGCACTGGTTTGAGCTGATAGCTGACACTCACTGTAGCTCTTAGCTTTATCTCCTTGATAAGTTGAGGTTGATACTCATTTAGAGGTACGGAGGAAATGCTGTGCTGTTTGACTGAATAAGGCTGAAATTTGAGAGGCTGCCTGGATGCAAAGTAGCAGTACATCACTATATGAATTGCAAGTGGGATATGTTATCTACCTGAGCACTAATGAGTTATTGTGGTGTCCTTTAGTGACTATTTCTGTTCCTAAAACTTTGTAATTTTATTTGTTGTTTCTTCTTTAGGCTTTTAATTGCACTGATATCAGTCAATCATCCTTTTTTCAACACTAATGGTTTTTTTCCTCACGCTTGAGCATTCTCCTGAGTGCTTGTCCAGTTTTTACTGAGCTAAGAGTGTGTTTGATGAATAGTTGCAGCTAGGTCTGTATGCTCAGTTCTGCATAGCTGGGTGAGCTGCAGCCTGTTTACAATTGTTGTGCTTTTACTACGCTGAGGGACAAGGGCTTCTGCTGAGGAGTAAAATCACTCTGGCTGAGTGGCTTCCAGACCAGACCAGAAGTGTGTCTGTCTACATCCATATCTATTAATGTATGCTTAAGAATTTTACAGTTCTTTTAGAGACTCCTCACACCCTACATCACTCTGCTTGAACTTTTTCTATATTAATACCTGATGGGAAGTAGGTGGGATTTTTGCCTTTCCCTTCCCAAGGACAAAGTATACTGATGGAGAATTTTTTTTATTCCTCCTTGGAAGGATCTATATTAAAAAGGTTCAAAAGTTTCCAGAATACAGGGTTCCTACTGACCCTAAAATTGACAAGAAAATCATAAGAATGGAGCAGGAGAAAGCATTCAACATGCTGAAGAAGAACTTGATAGATGCTGGTGGTGTCCTCAGGTGAAACTTCCACTTTTTTCTTTATTTTCACAAATGAAGCGAAAAAGAGCAGTATTTTACTTGATCTTTTTTTTTTTTTTTTTTTTTTTTTTACTTAGTCACTTATTAATAGTAAAAAAGTCCACAATGTCAGTAAGACCTCTGTGGCACTGAAGTATTAGTTTGGTAAATGTGTTAAGCAGTAAGCTATGGAACTTCAGCAGGTGTTTCCATGGAGGGATATAAATAGTTGTATTGTTTTGGGTTTGATCTAGTTCTTTTTGCATTGAAAGGTGCGAGAGGGCCCTGAGTTCTGAAAGACATTATCTTCTTTCTCAGGGGCTGTAAAAACCTGTCACTCTGACTAGGCTGTTGGTAGTTCTCAGACTGTTCCCCCAAGACACTCATTTTTTGCCTTTGTTTGAGAATTGTGTGTGTAAACTCTCTCCTTCTTGTTAGGTGGTATGTACAGTTACCTACTCAGCAAGCCCACCAGTATCATGAAATGGAAACTTCCTGCCTCCCTCCTTCACCGTCCCATCTTTCTATGTCTCCTCCTGAGGAGGAGGAGGATGTTGTTAGAGATGAGAACAGTACTTTGCCGTCTCGACTTCATCCTCAAGTGGCCGACAAGATCCGAGAGCTGGTGTCTCAGGGAATAGAGCAGGTCTATGCAGTGAGGAAGCAGCTAAGGTACAGAACTGTCTGCAGTGCTCTCAGTCTATAGTGCTATATCTACTGTTGCATTTGATTAATTTGGTTTGCAACTAAAGGGCAGTGCTGGCACATGACTGAATCTAATTCCCAGATGTCGTGATACTTTTATCCAGCTTTTGTCTCTTTACATATCATTGGAGATAGCCACTAAGAGGTGCTGTACTCTTTAATGTTACTTGAATAAATGGGGGTTTTAAATTCCAAACTCTGTAGCAGATACACAAGGAACAGGCTCAGAAGATCATCTAGCTTGCTTTTGTCTTGTCATTGTAACAACAATAGGGAGAAGGTAGCAGTGTCTCTTAGCAGCGTGAAATAGTGGAATATATTGAAATATGGTAATAAATGTCCTTTAACATATGACAGAAAGTATGTGGAAAGAGAATTATTCACGCCTGATGAAGTGCCAGAAAGGCATAACCTGTCCTTCTTCCCCACTGTGAATGACATCAAGAACCACATTCATGAAGTGCAGAAGTCCCTAAGGAATGGAGAGATGGTGTATAGTTCAGAAAGTATCCCAGCAACGGTATGTTGGTCTTTGTGTATCTTTTTGATTTTTGGAGTTAAATACTGGAAATCTTAATTTTTGCCACTTAGCTGTCTTTCACCCAAAATTCTCTGCGACTTTATATTTCCAGCAGCAATATTTTCAGTGGAATCTCTGGCTGATCAAGATTGCCTTGAATGTGAATAAAACCTTCTGACCTTATTCAGTATTTATCTCATCAGCATTAGGTTGCTGTTAGTTGGTTGACAAATTACACAGTACTAGCACTTCTTGATGACTGCATGAACTGAAAGCCATTGGTGTAGAAAAATTGACATGTAGCATAAAATTTTTTCATGGTTCTGTCACTGTCTGTGTTCTGAAGAAGATACTACTGCTTTTCAGTAGCTGAAAAAATGGGAATGAAGTGTGGCTCAGGTGCAGTCTAAATTAGGACTTAAAAACCATTTTGAATGTGTAAATAGTAATAAATGCACTTTATAGCAAGTGAAGTAAGCTTGGAGTTGATTCTTCCAAATGCTCAGTAACTCTTAAATCTTGTTCCTTAATTTTCTTCCATATATTGATTAATAAAGGGTACACAGTGATTCTGGTTTTCCCAGTGATGAGACTGATTGCTAAGAAGTGGCTGATTTTAAATCAGCTTTGACAAACAGTATTGATATAAATCATATCAGTGTTGATATAAATCACAGATGCTGTGTCATCATTCTTTCCCTCTCCCTACACTGATGTAGCCCAGGTGAGTGAGTGTGCTTGTCAGTTGGCCAAAGGGTTATACTGCTTTCTGTTTTAAAGTCATTAAACTGTCATGAGCAGATAAAACAGATAACCTTCCTGATACAGTGCATGTTTAAAAGTCTTTTACAGTACTTTTTTTTTGTGAATCAAGAGCTCCCAAAATGCATAATGATAAGAAAATTACAAAATGTAATTTTAGACACTGTTTTCTTATCAGTCCTGTATTGAGCCTATGTACCTGTAGACAAACTTGCATTCTTTCTGAATTGAGATCTTTTTCCTTTCAGCTTCAGTGGACCACAGACAGTGGGAATGTCCTCACAGAAACAGTGACTGTTGCATTTGCCTCACCACCTTCAGATGGTAGGACTCCATGTGCAACCTGTCTGTCTCCAAATGTGTTTTATTAGCTATGTCACAGAAGTTCACTTTCCTTCCAGGGAGGTTACTGTCATCCCTGTCGCTCAGGTGAACTTAAGAAGGATTATTTTGCTACAACTATTTTGGTTTATTTTTTTAACTGTTTGACTGCATGTGTGGAAAAAATATGTGTAGTCATGGTGGTGTTGGCAGAAGTTTTAAAATTATAAATTTAGCTTTTATGTAGCATCTTCAAGCAACCAAAGATTTTAATGGGATGGTTATCTGGAAAGAACATTTTACCTTGGATGGAGGTGCTAATAACACCTGTTTAGAGAGAATTAAGTTACTGCTGGACAGATATGTCTGCCAGAGGACACAATATCCAGGATTCAGCTGGATACTTGAGTTTTCAGGTGGTTTGTGCTTCACATATGCTTAAATGTCTTGCTGAAAGGGACTTCACTGCACATTGAGACTCCTGCTTCTCACAAAGTCATTGGCTTGATGAGTTCCAGTGCTAGGATCAGGCACCCAACAACAAGTATTGTATTTCTGTTGTTGGAATTGAGTGCAATCTCTTCCATTTTTCCTTGATGCTTAGAGCAGAAATAGAAACACGGGTGTTAAGTGGCAGCAGGGCTGAGACATGTTTCTTCAGTTCCTTGTGATGTAACTTCTTTATTAATGTGGCACCCACATATCATCTCTTCCCAGTGATTGCTGAGCCACAAAGTGTTAAACTTCTTCCCAGTCTTTTGCAAAACTAGAGTGTAGATATGGTAGGTTTCTAGATAAACTTTTATGCATTCTTGGTCAAAGGACTGTTTTTTTGAAGATGTTATGCCATTTTTCCCACTACTATTACTTCAACTTCAAAACATGTATTAAGACAAAATACAGGTGTTTGTAACTAGATCTGCTTGCTACCCACATTGTTAGAATTACACATAGGCTAAGATGTTCTGTTGGATTATGGTGGCTGGTAATAAATCTGTAATTAGATTATTCTGTCCTTCCCATGCTGATTTCAAGAATATTTTTTCTAGTGTGACACCAGAGGAACTTTTCTTCATGTTTTAGATGCTTTCCCCATCCTTTGTTTAAAAGTTTTGATGTGAAATTCATCAGAAGTCTATCCCTGGCTTTTTAGCAGGGATATGATTGAAGTGGAAGAGTTTAATTGTTTGCACACGTTCAGATAATGCTGCAGACTTCACAGATGTTTTTCATCTCAGTAGCAGGGCCAGCTGATTTCCCCATTTAACTGAAAACTGTTGGTAGGTACATTTTGTTCTAGACAGCTGACAGAGAAGTCTACAGGGACCAAAGGGACACTGCCATGGTTGTCATGTTCAGGATTTACTTCTGTCAACAGTTATCCTGTGGTTCTTGCCTGAAGAAGTCCTGATGTGTTTGTGTCTCTTTCCCCTTAGGTCAGGGAGTGACGTGGACCAATTTCTTACTTGTAGCAGGAAATATAAACCCCCAGAGGTTTGGCTCACTGCATGAGTTCTCCTCAGTGCCTTGGTGAACCTGATTTATGTGAAGCAGTTCCACGTACACCAGTGCATTTACTGTTTAAAACAAGGCCAAGATTGGACTCCGTTTCAT
The DNA here is from genome assembly GCA_034509425.1 of Eopsaltria australis. Classification (NCBI taxonomy): domain Eukaryota; kingdom Metazoa; phylum Chordata; class Aves; order Passeriformes; family Petroicidae; genus Eopsaltria; species Eopsaltria australis. Next base: position 3,296,947 of record JAVTVJ010000030.1, read on the forward strand.
TTGGGATTTTTTTTTAACTCTTATTTTGATTGCTGCTTCAATGGATTAGTTTAAACTGAAAAGCATTTTGTATGCTTAGTGCTTTTAGGGAAGAATTCCAGTGTTTACAGCTGTGAGAGAACAAGCGGTTAATTTTTAGACTCAGCTTGAACAGTCTCCCCCTGTTTTAAGGAAGTCTTGTTTTTAGGGAAAAAAGAAATTTGCCATGTGATCAGACTTACTGTGCTTAAGCTTGCATGCCTATGTTAATATTGCCATTACTGTGTTTTTATGGAGAGACACAGAATAGTTGTGCCTTCAACAGCTCTGATAGAGCTCAGCAGGGATGACTTTTGTATGAACTGAGTGCTGGAGAACATTCAGAAAGAGACCAATTCTTGCTTTCTTTGTTTTACACAATTAGTTCTCTAAGAGAAAGTAGCCTATCAAATGTGTAAACATCCATCCAGTGACATACTGAATTTTACAGGAAGCAAAAGAATGGGGTTTATTTAGTTTTCTGTGCAAGTGAACCATCTCAGTGAATATAAGCAGAAACTCTAATTGCAGCGTATCTTGTCTCCCCTTATATGTGTGGGTATGTGTTTGTACGCATTTCAACGCACGTTTATAATTGTATTACAAAAAAGAAGCCTGATTTCTTAAAAGTGAACTCTCGTTATTGTTTGTGAAGTGGTAGCAAGGGAAAATAGCATTGATTTCTCAGACTACTCTTTGTATGCATATTGTTTTTTTAATTTCAACTTGTGCCAAATGGAGACAACTTATCATTTGAGAAATGAGGCAATAACAGAGCTTGTTTGTGCAGAACTCCGTCTATCTCCATGGGATACAACTTTCTTTGTAGTGAGTAGAGGAGGAGTTGAACTATTACCTTTTTTCCCAGGGGTGTTGCTGTAGAATATAGCTACTATCTCTTCCTGCATGTGAACATTCACATATCATATGGGATCTCTGTATCATATTCAGAGGAGTCTAATTATTTGAAGTACTTGTGTTTGAGAAGGTTTATAGTTCTGTATGTATCTTCCGGTCAGTTATGATATATAAGAATCTGCAGATCAGTATGTATGTTGAAAAATCTACCTTCCAGATTGCTGGAAACTTTTCCTGTGATGTTCTGATGGAAAGTGTTTTGCAATTCACCATTTTTTTGCATTCACCAGACTAATCTGCATTCACAGGGCAAGTTCATCTTTTACCTCCACAACTGTGAAACTGAGAAATAAGAACTTGAGCCATGTCTGCTTGTGTCTGCATAAATCTTGACCAAAACGTTCTGGGTGGCTCAAACAGGAAATGGAGTGATCTCATGAGAAGTTTTGTTGCAGAAATTGCTACAAGTGAATCTCAGTTTTCACAAACCTTCAGGAAACGGAGTCCATCATTCTTGCATTAAATAAGAATTTTGAGGATATGATGTAATCTGTAGGCTGAAAGACCTCCAAGATAAATGGACTTCGGATGATATTGCATAGGAGTTACTCCAGTTTCACAAAGATGGGAAGGGAGTGGTGAGACATAGAAAATGTCCTGTGTAGATTTTTATTTTGAAAGACAGCTCTTTCTTTTGATACCTCTGTGTTATTAAGCCCTTACAGAGGTATAGATATTGTCAAATTATTTGCTACTTTGCTAGAAATATTTCAGATTTTATATTATAATGACAAATTCAAAGCACAGCATAGGGTACAATTACTTTGCTCTTAAGAACAGATTTATTGGTGCCTCTGGTTTTTGCTCTGTACAGGTACTTACAGTCTTCCTGCAGTATTGTCTTTTTGTCATACCCAGTCTTCTTTCTTTAGCATCCAAGTTCCACAAAGAGAACAGTGTATGTATGTTTATATGTCTTCTGTATATCTGTATTGAGATTGAAGTGCGTTTGTTTGGTTCACAGGGGAGGCTTTTATTAAACAGAAAGAAGAGATTTGTCATTAACTGTCTGCTTCCTCACTTTGGCACTGTAGGGAGCTCAGGAGGGGAGTCAGTCATCACCAAAGCAGAATCCAACCAGAGCGGGGAGCCCTTGGTACCAGAAACAGCTCAGCTGTTGTCTTCGCTCTCTTCACTTCAGCCCAAGATATTTGCACAACTTCAGGTACAGTCAAGTCATTTACAGAACATCAAACATGCTGTGCTGGAGGCAAGCTGAGAACAGCAAGTTCCCTCTCAGCTGATCCCAAACAGTAGCTGAGTAACACAGGCTTTGAAGAAGCTGTCAACTCTTAGCTCTGGTTGCTCCTGCATGTCACATTTTACATATAGGTGTGGTGCAGGGGATCCCACTGTCATCTTTTGACACTTTGTAGTTAGGGCCTCTTGTAAAGGCAAAACCAAGAGGATAAAAGGTAGTGGGTTTCTACCTCAAATCGAGTATCTATTAATTTTCCACACAGTCCAGTCATTTCATAATGAAAATGCTGCAGAACTGGGGAGATAAGACAGTCTTGTTTATTCCTTTTAAATCCTTCTCCAGCCTCTTAAGAAAATATCTTAAAATCCTCAAACTGCTCCTAGCTCAGAGCTGTAAACTTGCAGATTGAAAGGCTGAAGAGGGAAGGATAAGAATGTCATACTGAAAGAGCTTCTTCAAAAGCTCATCTCCTTTCAAAGCTGGCTCTCTTATCCTTCTTCCTTAACTACTTAGTAAAGCTGCCTTCATATTTCCTGAACCCCAGCAAAATGCATGGTCTTTTCCCTAGAAATACAGTCTGTATTAAGAATCTCTTCTACTTGTTGTTTCCCTCTCTTTCTGAGGACAGCCTGACTCCACCTCACACCATCTTTTTTTAAAGCAGTGTGCTTAGCTTATAGTACCCACCTCTTGTGGGAATGGGCAGTACTGGGGCATGATCTGAAACTGAATATCAATCTAAAATTAGAGCTTTATGATCATAAGCAGTCTTCTAAATGCTGCTGGATTCCATTGTCCTGATTATTTTCAAGTACATTTTAAGCCCAGAGTTGCTGGGATTGAGTGTTCAAAAGCGATGATGAGTAGGAAGTCAGAAGCTATCTAGACAATCGATGCTGTTAAATGCAAACTCCTTCTGCTGTAAATACTGCTATGTTGGTACTTCTGCCTTCTCTTTTGCAGGGATTACAGCTGCAGTCAACATTTACCTCGACAAATGGATCAACAGCCCTGCTAGCTATAAATAACCATTCCCCTCCCAGCCCTGCAAGTCTCATGGATTCCCTGGGGAGTGCAATTACCAGCCATTCTCTAGCACTTGGTCAGGTGCACAGCCTGCAAGCAGGTGCTGGCCTAACACAGGACAGAGTCCCTGCTTTTGGGACTCTGCCTGGCTCTGATCAGAGCCTGTTTGCTATGGGCCAGCTGGTACCAGCTGGAGGGGCGGATGACTCCAGAAGCCTGGAAGGAGGAGTGCATCAGATCCTCTTGGGAGATGTACAGACTATTCCAGTACGGATTGTGGACAGCCAGTCAGCACTTAGTAAGTTGCAGTTTTCTCAAAAATACGTAAATATAGAAAATACAGTGGATTTTGTTCTGCCTTTCTTGAAGAAAGGAGATAAGTGTGTCAACAGTGGGGAACTCCAACACAGACTTCTTTCAGCCAATTCTAATTAGTTTTTACTGCCAAAAAAGGGAAGAAAACACAAACCTAAATAAATGAACAAAAACCACAAAAAAAGCCCCGAACTAATTTTTTGCTATAAAAGGATACTAGTCAGTTTTTTTGACCATATACCAACTTATATGTTAAGCACAGTATTTTTGCCAGAAATCCTAATATTTAGCTATAATTATGACCTTCAAAATTATGTTATTAGGGAGAAACAAGAATAGAAAATAACAAATATCGGATCTAGTTAGAACTATGTGGAAGGAAACATGAGGGGTTTGAGGACTTCTTTGTTTACACAATCCCAGCAGATTTCTGAAAATTTTCAGTAATGTTTTAGTAGTATTCCGTAGCCATCAATATGCTTTAGAAGTGATCAGATAAAATTGTATGTAATTGCTGGGAATTTCAAATTTCTGTTTGAAAACAGTTTTTTAAAAACACACCATAAACACCATAAATAGCTTTATGTGAAAAGAGAAGGCTCCTTAAAACCATTGCTATCAAATATAGATACAGCCTTTGAGTTCTCAGCCGTGGGACCTGGTTGGGAATGGGTGCTTGCATTCTCATAGGTTGATTTTTAATTGTCAAGAAGACCTATTAGATATGGAACACATAGAAATCAGCACAGCATGGTCTTTTACCTACCCAGAGTCTGAAACATTAGTGTGCAATTCTTTATTATTTCTATATTATCTTTTTGTGTCATCTGTGACTTCTGAAAAGATGACTTTAGTAGTTCAGCAGGAACATGTCGGTAAAGATGTTCTAGGTCATAGCTACTCCTTCATAATGACATAGCAATAATTATCTCCATAAGCACCAATGACTTTTGCAGGTCAGCAAAACTTTATTCCTTTTTATTTCTTCGTGTATTCTTGTATTTTCATTTTCAGAATATTACAGAATTTAGTATAAATCAAGGATAGATGAGGAAGTATACTGAAATTCATATGTGTCAAGGTAATAATGGATTATTTTGCTGTGGCACTATTGTCAAAGTTAAATTTAAGGCATTTTCTACTTTTACTCAAAAGTTTGTGCAACTGGTTGCTTTCCATTTTATAATTTGACTTCTCTCCTGAGAATTACTTTTTTTCAGGGCAAAATAATTTCAGAGAATCTATCATATGTTTATCCATTTGTTCAGTCTAGATGTTGATGATTCTCAAAAATTTTTGTATGTGACAAATAGCCTAAGTGAATTTTTTTGAGAAATGCTATTTTACTCAAAAGGAAGTGGCCAATTGTGCCTGAAGTGTAAGTGATTCTCTAAACCAACATGCTTTAGAGCTGATTTTTTCAGCAATTGCACCTCCATTTCTCCCTGCAAAAAAAAACCTCTCACAAAAAAACCCCAAAAATTAAGATGGTGGCTTTATTTTTCCACGGGAAAGAGGAAAGACATTTTGTGTGAAAGTGATTTTTATATCTCCAAACACTTTATTTTTTTATAAATTGGTTTCAATATTGTTGCTCGAGGGGAGCCTTACTGCAATAAGTTCATGTCAACTTGCAGTGTTTTAGAGTACAGTAGGTGACATAACTGGCTGTCAAGCTAAAAAGCAGTAAACTTCATATATGCCTTAACTATTAGCTTGAGTTCCTGAAATATTTTTCTTTTAAATGCACAGTTATTGGAGCTGAAGCATTGTCAATGGAGTTTGAACTTCAATGTTTGATTTTTTTGTTTTGTTTTTAAGCTGAAGAAAATACAGAGGGTGTTGTTACCTGTGTGAGCCAAGTTAAACAAGAACCAAGAGAAAAAGCATTGTCTGTGAAGACAGATAAAGTCAGAGACTGCCACAGTTCCTCACCATAGCTCCTCGCCTTCACCTGTGAAGCCTGGAAGGATTTTTCAAATTGCAGAACTCTAAATGTCTTGGAAGGAAAGGCAGGTGCTCTCAAAGTACTGCCATTCTTTTTTAATTGTATTATGACATTCAGACTAAGCTTATTTTAGAGTAGTTCTGACAGAAAGCTGTTTTGGTTTGACTGATGTGGCTCACTGCCAACTCCAGGTCATTCAGTTGCCCCGTGGAACATCACCTGTCTCTTCTGTTTCAAGTTTTGAGTAATTTGGATTCTATCCAAATTGCCCATTTTGTTCATTGTTTCTGAAGGTCTTCCACAATTGAATTCCTTAGCTTTAGGATGTGGATCCCAATGCTGGGTTTGCATTTTCTCCTTTAAACCCTTGGCTCTTATTGCACTACAGAAACCATAGAATCTGTCAGCTCCAAGATCACAGGATCCAACAGCAAAGTGGATCAGTATGGCAATGGTTTTGTCACAAAAGGAAGGTCCAGGATGCTAAACTTCAAAGTGATAAAGGACATGGATGCTTAAGAAAATGCAGCTTTGACCTGATGATAATGTTAATAGTGTGAAGATCAAGGAGAGGAGAAAGGTGAGGTTGCCAGGTGAACATAAGGTTTTATGATAAAGAAAAGTGTGTGAATTGTAACGGTGAATGTTTTTGACTTGACACCTTTGAATGTAAGTTCTGGCTTTACAATGAGGTTCATTGGTGCATGCAGCCTTCCTTTGCAGTGCTGCTGTATTTGCAGTTTGTCATAACAACTAAATGCACGAGTCTTTCTCATGAAAAATGATTGATGCTGCCATTTCAGCTTATCTACCTCTTGCTTTGTGCACTTAAAGCTATCAACTCAGACAAATGTGATTTATCCTGCTGCTGTTTGTGATGTAGGGCTTGTGGATACATTTGTGGATACAAAGAGAAGCCCAAGAAAACAAAGGAAATAATCAAAGCAATATGTCCAAATGTGCTGTCTACCATAACATTCAGAAAACAATCTCATCTTTCTCAAAAGTGACATATTCTAATGTGGTCCATACAATTAAGACAATTACCAGGAATCTTTAGAAAATTGAATGTGATAAAAATTATTGTTTAGTAATATTTCAGTCAAAGAGAGTTTGATCATAAAATTAGGGGGTTTTTCCTGCATGCTGTAGAATTCAGTGTGAGGACTTTTCTCTTTTTCAGACTTGAAAATAAACAAAGAACCCCAGGAAAGTTATTAGTTAATTTATGTAGAGAAGAAAGCATTATGAATATTAAATGAACTAAAATATTAACATTTTAAAATTGTTACATTTAACTTGCATTCAAGCATTCACAAACATCTTCTAAATGGTGGCCATTTAAAATAATTTTTCATTTTCTTTTGAGTATTTAAAACTAAAACTTGCAGAAATCTTACATTTAACTTGTGTTCCAAATGCCTTTATGTGCAACATTTGTTCGTTAGGTGCTGTATTTTAGACTTAACATTTATTAACTTCTGAGGTTAACTAACATTGTAAACACTATTTGTTTAAAGCTAATGTTTATGGGTTAGCTCCCATTAGAATTTTCCAATAGGCTCTTATTAAATGAGAGCCAGTATTTTATCATGCAAGTGCAAAAAAAAAATCTCCATTTTTTGGAGCCTCTCATATTTAATCTTTCCTGACTTGTTTTGTGGTATACTTTACTCATTTCTGGCTAGGAAAAATCCCCCAAGACTCACCTGTGTGTTTCTTTAATTTGATTGGGGTTTTTTATTTTGTTTTATTTGCTTGTTGGTTGGTTTTTTGGTAGGTTGTTTTGCTACTTGTGAAAATATCTCCCAGATGGATATTCTGTGCTGCAGTCTTGGTTCTGGAGTACTCAGCCAGCAATCCCCTTCTCTTTTCCAGCTCAAAAACTGAATGCCAGAATGGGTCCCTCCTTCCATGCTGCTGTATTCAATAATTCCATCACAGACAGTTTTTCTTAAACTAATGCGTTCCAAACTATATTCTCTTTCCCTATATTGCTCTTTTTTTTGAGAATTTTTCCTCATTGTTGAGAATGCTTCTTTTCAAAAGAATAAATTACAGCTAAAGATTACCAGCAAGAGGTTATTTCAGTTTTAGTTCTCTTCAAAGCAGACAGTACATTTGTGATTGGAGTAAAAGCTTAAGGAAAGAGAAGTTACATTTCCATCAGTTCTAGCTTAGTTCCCTCATTAACAGTTCTGGGTTTTAACATGGTTCTTTCTACCATGAGCTGCAGTCTCATCCTGTACTGAACAGTATTTCTGATGGTATTTCTGGTTTTGACCTAGAGCTCACAGCTGGAGGAAACATTCTTTTAGTCCATCTTGAATTGCAGGCTCTGAAATGAATTTTGTATTCTATCCTGATTTGCATGGTACTCTGAATACAATAGGAGAAAAAGTTGGAAGAATTCTAAAGAAGCAATAAAGAATTAGTTGTTTTTAAAAGTTGGGGATTAGACTTGGAATTCTGTTTATTGAAAAAATTATTTTAAATTAATCTTCAGCCAATACTCATATTTTTGCTTTAGTTTGCTTCATTTTCACAGAATTTCAGTTCTTTGTTTTCCAAATACATAGTTCAGTTTATTACTGTGCTGTATTTTTAAATTTAATGTAATGTTTCTTTTTCAAAGTTTTGTATGTTTCACATTTCTTTTGTGCATGTTGCTAAAGGAGTAACATGAACTCATCCCCCATGTCCAGTCTCTGTCTTCGATTTAATGCCTTTGTTCACTAATATCCACCTAAATTTTACAGAGAAGACTGTTATGTAGCTGAAAAAAATCAGAAGTAAATGCTACCACTTTCAATGGTTAAAGATGTTTAACTAGAATACTCCAGGCTGGTTTTTCAGAGTAATCTATGTAGCTTGATGCAAATTAGTTGGTTATTACTTTGTGTTGGAATTGTAGATGTTTTTCTGATGTTTCCTTTGTTTTCTTGTGGTTGTTATGTGCAAGCACTTATTTTGCAAACCTAGAATTCCTGACCTTCAACAGTACTGTGAGTGAACAACTGATTCTCTGGTTATCCTTGTTGTTGATTGTCTGGAAGAGTGACTGGTTGCTTTACAAGAAGAGCTGTGCTTCTGTATGTGCATGCAGAAATAACTTTTTGGTAAAATATGGGGAAAGTGTAAAAAAGTGCACATCCATAGCTCTCATTCAAGGCTGGAGGCCTCTTGGATGGAAAGCAGTACTGGTAATGAGTGCTTTTAGTGGTACAAAATTATTGCAATTTCTACAACATTTAGAGGCACAAATGTCTGTGTATGTATGTGTGTATTTATTATTTTTTTCTGTAGTAACTTAATGTGTAATATTCCTATTCAAATGTAAACTACTTGTTCTTTTAAAGCAGTAGTCTATTTTGTGGCTATGGGGGTTCATGGGGAGAAATGCAAGAGCTGCTTCAGGGCAGTGGATTTTAGGGATGGTGGAGAACAGGCAGGACAGCTCTGGGGAGATCAGGTGGAAGAAGTTCCTGAAAAGCAGGTATCCTGCTGGGAGGACTGATGGGGACTGTGCTGGGGGGCTTTGGGATTGAGAGCCCAAAGGCTCCGTGCAGTTCCTGAGTCTATCCTATCCATAGTCCTCTATGCCACTAGAGAATAATGTGAGTTGTTGGCAGGAATTTAAATGTATGGAAGAAAAAGGAAGCCTGCCCTGAAACAAAAAAGCTGCTTGAGTTTTGGTGAGCACTGGAGGCAGATAAATGACTCCCCATAGTCTGGGGTGCCCATTCTTAGCTTCTAATATGAAGAAGAAGCTCCTCTTGGAGCTTCAGCCCGGGGCTGTGGACTCTTTTTCTTTACTTGTTACCAAGGAAAACAAACCTTTTCTTCCCAACTGAATGAACCTGCTGCTTTCCTCATCCCACTGGCTGCAGCTCAGTATCTCCTCAAGTGTCTCTTTCTTCACACTTATTAAGGCTTCCCCAGAAATCCCATGCCCTCAAGCCCTTCAATTCTCAATGTTTCACTGTTGGGCTGTTGAAGGAGTTCATTGTACAGGTAAACATTGGTGAGCTTTGCCCCATCAGTTTTTCTCCCTCCTTCCCCACAATCATAAATACATATATTCCTTTAAATTGCTTTAAGTGTTTTTACTTGCTTGCTTAGGGGTTTTTCATCATTACCAGGATGAATATGAAGGAGCCCCATTTCACAGACCATTTACATTCACAGCAACTGAAAAGATTTGGTAGAACAAGGAGGAAAGGATGGTTTCTGCCAGCTGTAAGGGTTGGCCTCTTTCATACCACTTGAATTCCTGATTCTAGCTGTGGATATTAGCTGCCTGTTGTCTGTCTGTTGGCAAATGTACAATTTTCTCCCTTAAACCTATTCAAGCAGACACATTCTCAGATGTTGAGGTAGGAAGAATCTGTTCCATTAGGGATAGAAAGTGTGATATAGCTGAGGATGATGCTGGGAAAAGTTACAGCTCTTTATGGGTCTCTGATGAGAAAACCGTCTTTGATCTGCCCTGCCTTTCTGAACAAAGCTTTGGTAGGAATAGACCTCAGAGCCTGTGCCATCAGTAACAATTATCTTCTCTCAGCAGCAGTGCTCCTCATTAATGAATGAAGCAAGCCTTGTGTAAAACAGGTGGTGTTGATTTTTAGGTCAGAAGCTATCCAGCTGGTCTATCCAACAACAGCAGCTAAGGTATGATTTGGAGGGAGAAGGAGGGGAAAGCAAATAACAGAAGTGTATGTGCATGCATTTTTTTTTCAATATAAGTTCTTACATCTTAGTATCCCATTCTATTTCTAATGCACATGACAAATGACATGTTTATTTTCTGAAGGGGTTTGATATGTTTTCTGGAGAGTTTTCAAAGGAGTGATCATAAATAGTACTGCTGTGTCATACAAAGTATTAGTACATGTTTGTCATCTAGGACCCCATCCTATTCTTGTACAGAAGGGGTTTTAAAAGCATGGAAAACTTTATGAGGACAAGTACTGAGTGTCCTTGAGTCTTCCCTGGACAGGAAAATGGAAGCTGTGGGAGTAATTCTCATCAGTAGTCTGTTAGCCTCTGATAGATAGAAGAAACCTTGCAAAAAGCATGTATATGACAGCCTCTTCATGAAAGTTACCTTTGGATACTTCGTAGTTTTAAAATACACATGCATACCTACATATATGTATGTACCTCAAAATAAAATGGAGACAGGCCCATAATTGTTTGCACATAGTTATTTAATGCAGTTTTAATTACACTTAGCTGTGGTTAAATGATGCAGACATTTTAGGGCACATGTAATCAGATCTTTTAATGTGGATAATTGGAATTCATGTTTTTACTACAACCATCCTTCGCTCTCTGCAGTGCAGCTCAGTTGGTCATTTGGCATGTACTGGCTTCTGTTAATGACATTCTGCCTGTTTAAACAAGAGCATGCTGTTCTAAGCAAATTAAATTTCTCACTCTTCCTGATCTTTTTTCTAATAGGGATTGATAAGGCTCATCATGAAAATCTGTTTGTAGTATAGTGCTTTCATAAGAGTTGATTTCTGGGTCCTCACCAGGAAGGAGCTAGAGAGCAAAAGCTTACATACTATTGCATCTGCCATTTGGACATTTGTCTACTGTACTTGGATTTCTATAGCAGCACAGTGTCAATACAGCATAAACTGCTACTAAAATACTGTTAAAATTTCTATTCTATCCCTTGGTCAAGTGTTGACAGTTCAGGGACTCCAGGAAAGATCATAGGAATGCTTCTGCTCTTTGGAGAACAGTCTCTGTCTGTAGATACTATTTAAAACATAATGAGGTGTGGCAATCAAAGGGCAGTAAGAGAGCCAGAAACAAAGAGGTGTATGTTGGCAGATCAGTGAGAGGGAGAAGTTCAGTCCCAGTGTCCTTGTGCCAGACTAACATTCTCTGTGCTAGTCCTGAAAGCACCCTTGGGAAACAGTGATTGTCTTTGTGTGCTGACATAGTTGTTCTTTCTGCTTGCCCACTCAAGAAGTTCTGCAAGCCTTCAAGGGACATGGAGAGCAAGAAGGTGTGTAAGATCTTATGAGAGGACCTGCAGGAATGAAACAGAGGAGATTAAAGTTTGATGACATGACTTCTATGTAATGCACTTTCTTTGGTGGCAGGAAGAGGATTTTCCAATACAGAATAAAAGTAAATCTTCCTTTTCAGAATATTAGTATTACTGCTGACTCTCTCTGGTCTGCTTGCCAAAGTGCCTAGTGTTTGGACAGATGTCAGTGCTTTTATGAATGTGTCCCAAAATGTTAATGAATACTCATTCATACATTGCCATCTTTGCATGTCATGCTGAAACTGTAGTCCACAGGCACCTCCTGATCTTTTTTGTCTCTGTGCATTTTCTTAAAGTAAATTAAAGCTTTTTTCATAAAGAAACAGTAGAGAGCTTTTATCCAGAGTCCTTTCAGATATATATTTTTTACAGAGTAAGCTTTAACTTAAAATTAATAATGTGGTATATTTCTAACTCTTAAATAACCTAAAATAACCAAAACCTTTTCACGTTTTTTCTTTTTATCCAGAATATGAAGCATTCCAAACTATCCCTCAAAGCCACCATGCTTAGAGCCTGAAAGGTTTGGCACTTTCCTTCCTCTGTAGGTGATCTTCATCTGTGCTGTAAATCACTGTGTTCAGTGTCTTGCATATAACACCAGAATTCATAGTTAAGACCTTTCCCATCACATGAGGGCACTTTTTCATTTGCATGATCTCCCTGGTCACTTGACAGCATGTCAGTAACAATATCTGCAAACCACAGTTTGTTGATTAACATCTGTGTCACATCAGTTCTAGATACGGTGAATTTTCTTTGTGCATGGAATTTGCATTGGTTTAGTGAAACCAGTGGTGTCAAAAATGGTCAAGTCTCATGAATTGAGAGCCTTCTGTTCTGAATTTGATCTTAATCTGAGCACTGCTTGAGCTAGGCACAAATTCTGAGGCTATGTCCCTGTGTTCTGCAGTGCTTGTTGAGCAGAAGAAAAACCTTCCAGCTGCCAAGAACAGCTGCATTTGTGTTTCTGCCTCATACAAAGCTGCTCATATTAGTCTCGTGAAGGATGGCTCATGGAATTCTGCTTTCCAGCTGAAGGGAAGATAAAGTCTCTGTGAATGAAAACTTGATGGACAAAGTACAGAGAGATGGGAGCACCTAGAGCAGTCCCCCTCAAGCATCCTTAATTTAGGAATAGGACCTGGTAGAAGAAATAAGGAACTGAAGAATATAATGGTAAAAGTAGGGATTCTTGCTCTTTACATAGCACTGCCCTTACACAGTACCTTTTCTTAAACATGTTCCTTGACAAACACTGGTCAGCTGTGAGGAGAAAATAAATCTCAATTTCTCCCCACTGCCAGCTTACAGTTTAACAGTGCTTCTGCAAATTAATCACAAGTTGGGCCTAAAAATTTATCCTAAATCTAAGTTCAGTTTTGCTTTGTCAGATCACTGTTAAGTTACATAAATTTAACTTTTTTGCATAGCTGTTTCTCTTACAGCTAAAATTAAATGTGAGAGAGAATTGGAAATTATTTGTTTCTTACAGAGGACACTTCAGTTCTCTGAAGTGTGCAGGTGTTTCCCCCTTGTCTTCCACTTTTATCTCTTAGTTCACTATGTATTGGCTGTTTTCTCAGGATCACTTACCTCTGAGAGTACTCCAGATAACTATCAAGAGACCAGAGCAGAGAACAGAAGAGGAAGAGAAGTTTGCAAAAAGCTGCTTGCAGGAGATAGAAAGCTCTCAAAGTTACAGCTCTGCAATTTTTTTATGGCTGAAATGGCTCACTTTAGATGGTAAATGTTTTTTAATATACTACTTTTTAATTGTTGATTTTGTTACTATTTATGCTCTGAACTCATATCTAATAAAAGCTAGAATGGTAATTGTGTATGTTTGCTTTTATCTTCAGTGCACTAGTTATCTTCCGAATGCAAACTGGTCTGGTAACTCCATGTTTTTGGCTGCTGACAAAGCTGTTATCACATCTGAGGTGTTCTGTACATGGAAGGAGATGGAGGAAGTGGGAGCCTTCTTGACCTTACTTCTGCTGAGAACTGATGATCTGTGGAAAGAGTGCTTTACCAGTTTAAAATCAATATCCTCACAATAATTTGGTGGGTGTACAGGTTTTTCATGTCAGGTGCTAGTGCATGTCTAACTTTGTACATAACATAAGCCATAAAATTGCCTCTCACTGGCCTAGTCTATTTTTTTTTGTTGTCTCCTACCACTGTACTCATACTTACTGCTTTTTGGGAGTGGGGAAATAGTTTTAACATGTTCTCATTTTCCACTTTCCTGCCTTTCTCCTGTTGCATACCCAGAGCAGCAAACAAACAGTAACAAATTTCTCATTTGAAAAAAACTTGTCTATCCTCAGTTTCCCATGTTTTGGGGTCTCTGCTTTATTGTGCTGGAGTTTGATTTCTTATATGGCTGACATGTAAGATATCATTATGTGTTGCTTAAGGAGTGGGAAATACTGGGGTGAGCTCCACTGCCCCCTTCACTCCAGAAGTCCTCAGAGCACCTGCAACAGGTTCTGCTCCTGCACCTGCATCTCCCCACAGGCCAGCACAACCACAGAACTGTGCTGCTGAGAGCAGTGTCTTGCACTGAGTGTACCAGCCCATTATCAGTACAAAGCTGTTGTTGTGAATCCAGATCAGTCTATGGGTCTGCCCCATTGTGTCCCCACAATGACTCTTTGGGCACAACTTGAAAGCACAGGAGACGGCCAGGAGGTTCTTAATGTTCAGCTTTTAGTTTGTGCTTCTGTATTGAGTTCAGGTGCACCACCACCCCTAGTGTGGGTTGCCCTGTGCAGGACACAGCTGGTTCCAGGCAGCTCTGCAAAGGACCCACCACAGGACACAGCTGAGCACATCAGTGAAGCTGGGACACCTCTGTGGAGGTGTCTGTAGGAAAGGGCAAAATGCTGCATGGCACAGAGGAGTGAGGAAGAAGGTGCAACAGTCCTGAGCACCAGGGTCAGAGAAGAAGGAGAAGGAGGAATTGCTTCAGGTGCTGAAGCAGGTGTTTTCCCTGCAGACCACAGAGGATGACATGCCAGAGCACATGCAGGTTTCTGTGAAGGAACTGCAGCCCATGGAGAGGAGCCATGCCAGATCAGGCTTCTGCTGGAGGACTGTGGCCTGTGCAGAGGACCCATGATGGAGTGATAGAAAGAAGCTGTTACAGACTGACTGCAACCCCCATAGGCCACTTTGCCCTGTGCTGCCTTGGACAAGAGGAGACAGAAAAGTTGGGGGTTCAAAGTGTGAAGTTGAGTCTAAGGAAAGAGGGCAACGGAAAGGGAATGTGCTGTTTTAATTTGCTTTTGTTTCTCAGTGATTTAATCTATTTTAGTTGGCAATAAATTAAATTAGTTTTCCTCATCTTGATTCAAGTACTGAAATTTACATCTGGACACAAGTCCTGATTTCTGTTTGACCACAGCAAGTCACTATTGCCTTTAATTTTTCAAGACACAAAATAGATCATATTTTAATTTTTAAGAATTCATTCTGTGTGAAGGAAGTAGTTTACCTTGTCTGAATCAGAAATTGCATTACTGGATATATTCTGGTTAGGTGTTTCAAATTCAGCTTACTCACCTGTTCACTAGAGTAAATCTCAGGTGGAGAATTAATTCAGGAACATGTCTAATCCATTACATTTCAGCTGGAAAAGAATACCAGCCATATTTTTACAGATTTGAGCATGGGAGAATCCTTCTGATATGAGGATGCTGCAGCAGTAGATTCTACTTTATCTACCTTGGTGAAGCTGTTCTTACAGGTGTTAAGGGTGTGGCATCTTCCCAGTGTTGTGTCTAGCAGTGCTTCAGAATGGGGCAGAGTTTGTGGTGAGTGGCATCCTTGGTGAAAGTGCTGTTAACTTTGGGAAAAGAAATAAGCAGAATTTGGGAATGAGATTTATATTCCTGTGCTTTTCAGAGGTTATTTTCCTGAATAAGAAAGGAGCTTCCTTTAGAGGATAAGTTTTATATGTATGTTCTTACACCACCTTTGGAAAATACCTGGCACTGGACACCAAGGGTATCTAGACAGGGTACTAGGTGACATGACACACTGGTTTATAATGGGGGCACCTTTTGGAATACAAAATTGATGGATAGCTTCCTAACATTAGCAAATTAATATTTTTTTTTCTTCCCCTCTCATCACATTTCACTACAAAGGGAAGAGTCTCTGTTAAAGGGAACATGGTGAATTGTTAGTTGTCCATAAAACTGTTTCTGAACAGTTGGATGAAAAGGACTTCTTTGATAATGAATTAGATGAGCTTCAGAAAGAACTGCACTGTCATTGTAACATCATCAAAAATTTCTTCCCGTGATATCAGTCACTGTTGATTATTGTCTTACTGTTTATTTGCTGTTGTAATTTATTCATTAAACTTTTCTGGCTGTGTCAAGGCCATAGAAATAATACATACAGCAATTTTCTTTTCTCTTGAAGTTTTATAAAAGGGAAAGGAGTTCCTCATTTTGCATTTAGCCACCAGCTGCTCTGGAAAAGTCCATGACTATCCATGTTCCATAGCTACCAAAAAATCTTTCGTTCTGAAGTATTCCATAAACTTGTGACTTTTCCTTGGATCAGGCAAAGTGAATATGACATCTTTAAAACAAAAAAAGCAGACTATACTGGAACCAAATTTAACATCTTCAGGAGCTGTGACCTAGGGTTCATCAGTTGCAATTGTAAAAAGATTGATGTTTTCATAGTGAAATGTTTTTATTCATCTAGTTTAATCTATGAACAGAAGTGTCTCCATTCCTCTTATTTCAGACTTCTGAACTCCTTTGCAAAATGAGAGATTGCTAGTGAGATTAGCTAATAACTGCAAAAATGGAAAAATTTCACTGTGGACAGGTGCTAACAAAACATACCATAAAGTCAGCCAGCATAATTAACATAAGTAAGGTAAGATCTTTCAGAGATTACCCACAGGCTATCACTTTTGGTGGTACACTGATGTTTATTCTGATCTTGCAAACAAAAATAGTGTTTATGAGCCATTGCAGAAAGAACTGGGAAATAAAACACTTTGTAAAATGCCAGTCTGTGATGGTTTTGGTTTCTGTTGGCTTTGTCAAGCTTTTACTTGATGTTCATTCCTTTGTAGAGTTTGTTTCATCTGATCTTTTATGCAGAGTAAGTTAGAATAAGTTAATAGTTAATACTTAAATACTTAGAGCATAAGACACATGTACTTCATGGCAAGACATGATATTTCATATATTTTATAAAAAATAGTAGAAGTTGAATATTCTTAATAATCATCAGAAGACATTTGAGAGAGACTTCTCATTCTGTATTCACTCTTTTTGTCTGTATTTCGGAATTGATGGATTCCCATTTCTTTGAGAGTTGTCAGCAGTTGTTAGCAATGAAATGGTTATTTTGAAATGAACTGTAGGTTCCTGACTGCAGCTAAAATGTTTTCCAGTAGGGAAACTGGGTTTGTATTTAATTTTGAATGGCCAGAATTTCCAAAAAGAAGAGACACTGGAGCCACCTCTGCACTCAGAGAAACACTGCTTTTTGGGCATAATGTTCCAGAGATCAACAAGGTTTCCAGAGAAATATACATCATAGTCAAGTGTAGTATGGTGTGAGGCAGTGATGCTGCCTGCTCTGAGATGCCTGGAGTACTTTGTGTTCATTATTCAGTGTCTTGCTGCTGACATACCAGTGAGATGATAAAAAGAAGAGACTCCATGAGGAATATTTTCGTTTAAACCCAGAAACAGGGGCAACAGCTGGCATATTTAAAATTTTTACACAGGTGAGTGTGTTGAGATATTTGAGGAGTAAATAATTTTTTTTCCTCTCTATAGCATTGTCTGGTACCAAAAGGTAATATATTAAGCTTATTTGGAAAGTTTTCTAGGATCCAGGATAAGGCAATACTAATAATATTACAGATTGGTAATAGTGCCATTTGGGTGCTTTTTTCAGTTGCTGTCACTTCATTTCTCCAGGGAATTTTTGTCAGTCCATTCCACTGGCTAGCTGTCTCCATTATGTTGAAGTAGTATTGTTTACTAACTTAGTCAGAAAAGATTTTCTTTCCCATTACTTAGGTGATTTACAGAAAGGTTAGTGGTGTTAGCTGTCTAGATAAAACTTACTGAGTTGGAGATGGAATTAGTTAATGCTGCTGAGAAGGCAAAGCTGGCGTAAGTGAGTGCTGAGAGTTTGAGGAATCAAGGGGACAATTTTTGATGTTACCATTGTTGAACATAGCATTCCCAAGGCTGATACCTGAAGCAGAACTTTCTTTGCACAGGTCAGCCAGAATTTACCATCTCTGCCCACAGAGTAAGAACGGACAGGTTATTGACTACTTGACCCGCACTTTGATTCCTTCTTCCTGTTTTAGAAAGAATGGTTAACTTTTGGCTACATGAGAAGTGCAGTTTCACAACCAAATATTGCATCTCTCTTCTAGGTGACTGTGAGCTGAGTCAGAAATTTCTAAAAGACAAACAGTGGAAAATACTGAAGAAAGGTCTAGGAAAATCTGTACCACAAAGAAAATGTGCACCCAAACTAGCTCTTGCTTTTGAGAAGCCCACAGAACATGTTCTTAAATTGTGGAGCATGAGTCAAGCTGGCATTGTGGACCTGAGCACAAGCTATCACAAAGCCCCAAAACCCTCTCAGCAGCACACACAATTTTGTTCCTGTTCACCCCAAGTCAGAAAAGAAGTCTCTAGTTAGGGCACATACTATGTTAAAATTAATTTTTAGTGTCATTTTACCACATCCCAGTTTACATGGTTGCTTGAGAAAGCAGTCTAAAAACAATGATGCAGTCAAAAATTTAAGCTCCATTTTTTTTAAAGTAGAAGCTGAAAAAATGAATCTGTGTTGAAATCTGTAGTTCCTGTTTTCCATTAGAAGGGAGACAGGGGAGATAAGACTTACCTGACTGTTGCTACCTAGTGTAATAGATAATAGTCTGATTAATTTGTGCCAGAAAGGAGTGCTCATATTGACTTTAACCATTGGGACAAAAAAAATACCATTCTTCTGGGATTTTAAATTTGTTTTATTTTTTAATTTGCCATCTATATTTACATGAACTAATGTTTCAATATATTGTATGAGGAAAGCAGTCAATTTTTTGATTTTTGCAATGGTGGCTTCTCATTTCTAATGCACATCTTGATATTCTAATCCACGTTTATAACATCACTTATAGAGGGACAGTGTCAGACAGTAGGGAACTAGCACAGAATGGGGCATCCAAAACTACTTCTGCTGGTTTTTTTCAGATATATGTCTGTTCTGAGTGGCTCTAGATAACTGACAATAATAATTAAAAGCCCACTCTTTCCTGGGCAGGTCTGTGCCCTGCTGTATATTTTTTGTCATCTATAGGATCAAGCTGAAGAGATAGGCTGAGGGTGCTGCTGTTTGGAAAACAATGGCTGCAGAGTTGAGTGTTGGCAGGGGACACAGCCACCATCCCTATATCCACCAGCTGAGAGAACAAGGAAAGAAATAGAAGATGGATGTGAGCCCTGTTTTTCTTCTGGGTGTTACCATATTAGATCGAAAGATTTCTAGGGGAATCAATGAGCAGCACTGCAAGAGAAAGCAGAGGTGGGAGCTTGGTGATGGCATCTGGTTGAACTCCACTAAGTCATCCAGCTACTTCTCTAGCACTGGAAGTGAGAAGATCCTTCCCCAGTCCTCCTTCAGGCTGTCTGGAAGGACTATGTTCTATCCCAGGCTATCCATTCCCTAATTCTTGGCTTTGGGACGGATGATGCCAATTAGGCCAGCAGGTTATGAGAAGAGATGGATGTTGGATAAGTGCACCCTGCTCAGACAACAAGCATTAGTAGCAGTTCTTCTAAATGTTGCCGGTTCATTCTGCAGCAGGTTGCTCTGTACACATCAAGAGATGGCAAATGTAGGAAGTAACTATACTTCTGGAGGCTGCAAAACTCCTGAGATTTGTGTGTGTGTGTAGCCTCATGCAGTGCACACACACACATACACAAACATGCTTAACTATGTAATAATTTGTTAACAGTAACTGCTACAAACAACAGAAAGCTGCTTTCAGTCATCCTATGAAAAGCACATAGCTTGTTTTCATGTTACACCTAAATAAGGCAAGAACCTTAGAAACTGTTCATAGGATGTACAGTAGTTTGACAAAGACAGTGATTAAAAATTCTTATTTCCTGAAGTGTTAGGTAGTTTGTTTGTGTGTTAAAAGAATTTTAAAAATTTAGCATGACTGTTACCATGTATTACCATGCTTCTGTGCTGAGCAGTCACTGAAGTCTACATTATAATTACATACTCAGAAATTTGGTTTTTTTAAACTTTGATTAGAGAATACATTCTCAAAGCTGTTTTCAAGCTGGCATTATAGAAGAATTAGAGGGTTTATTCAAATTGATACTGAAATTTAAGAAATGTAATAAAATCACTAGCAGCTGTAATCAATTATAGTCTTCAGTGAATTGTAAAGTCAAACTCTTGGGAAGGGTCTGGATGGTTTTTGAATCATGAGTGACTCTGCTTTCTTCAGCTGATATCCAAAATTCATTTTCAGCTTGTATGAGCGGGTATCCAGGCATTGCTTTGTTCTGCAAACAGGTGGGGAGAGAGGGGTTGCAGTGGGGTGGTCCATGCAGTCATAGACAGGAGGTATATGAGGTGGTGCATGTCAGAAAAAGTAGCACTGAATGAAGGGAGAGGCAGTGCCAAAGTTCTAAATGTAGATGAGCACTAAGCAATTACCAGCATTATTAGGCACCACTTCTGGAGCATCAGCACTGATAGATACGTGCTTATCTCAGCCTGGCCTGACCTGGTTTTCCACATCAGCTGATTTCCCTGCACTTCACCCTTTGTGTCTTTTCCCCCTGCCCTGGCAGTAGGGAGGGGTGTCAGAGGGTGCAGTGTCTCTGCTCAGCATAATGCTGTTCTTTTCCTAAGAACAGCCACAACAGATCTATTTTGTGTGTGGGTCACTGGGACTCCCTGGCCGCAACATGAGTGCATGAAGTTAAACCATCTCAGTCTGTCTGAAAGGAGACTGGACTTTCCTGGACTTTCAGTGCTACTTATTCTGCAACTTGCAGTGTGGGATGAAGTCTCTGGTCCTCCCAGCAAGATTGGACGAGTTTGGATTTAACACAGGAAGAGATTCTTCTTACATTAACAGCCTCTTCAAAACTGAGGCCTTTTAAGGAGTTTAGTTAGGTGCTTGATCTTTCTGGAATATTGGTAGAACTGAGGGACGTGTGATGTATGCGAAGAACAAGACTTGGATGTCAAAGACAGGATAGCAGACACTAGTGCAGAGTCATTGGGAATGCCACAACTGAAATCTGCAATGCCTGCCAGGACTACAGAGTTGTGGCTCTTCTGAACATGGGAGAAGGAGCTCTCTAAACTACTGAGCACTTGTGTAAAGGTTGGTATTGCTTCTATGTACTAGTTCGGCTTGCAGGTCTGGCCAGCAGCTATGTGTAGCAGCAAATCCATTTGACCTTTCCTACCTTGTCAGGAGTTTTGCCTCACTGACATTCTTTGCTGTCTCTGTGTTTTGAGAGAATTGCTGTGCCATAGAGAGAGGCTTCCTGGGCCCCAGGCACAACAGAAATACTGTAGTCAGTGGAGCAGAGACATACAGGCTTTAGAATGTTTGTGCTTGTCACCTCTAAAACCACTCCCAAATGCCACCAAAAAAGATGTTGGCTACGTCTCTTCTTCTTTCCCTGGGTCTGGGAAAGGAAACTTGCCAACACACTCCAGAGGATTTAAACCGTAACCCATAGATGCCTTTCTCACTGACATGATTTACTCAAGGAATACCATTTAGGTACTCCTGGGGGAGGGGAGCTCTAACACCACTGAAACAATCCTGTTTTGCTCCCAAATGCTGTAAAATGGAAGGAAAGACTAGAGAATCTCTAAATGTCCAACCTGAATATTGTGGTCTGAGGTACTCTATAAAGGATTATTTCACTCGCTTATTATCCAAGTTCATTCTGTTTTCTCTTTTTATTTCTCTTCTGGTGACAATGCTCATCTAAGCAGTGAGCACATCTTCAAGGCCAGAATCATCATCTTACCAGTTTATACTGCTCTTCTGTGAAAGCTGAGAGCCAGAGTGGACTTGTACATCTCAACCTGTATTTCATGGGTTAGGACATAAACTAAGATCGTGCCTTTTCCTGTCCTGTGAATGTGTTTGCCTCATCATTCTTAGGGTGACAGTATTTAGCCATGTGCACGCATAACTAGGTTAAAGGATTTTGGTTGTCTTAGTTTTGTTTCTGTTGGGATTTTTTTGGTTTTTATTTTTTTACTTTAATGTCAAAAAAGAAGAAAAGGGCCAGACTTCCTTCATCTTACTGATATTTCCTTATATTTACTCTCTGTTCCTTTAGGATGACAGAGGAACCAACTGCATTAATCCTTTTTGATGCTAGAGGGAGCTCATGGCTTGAGCAGTCAGAATGAATCATGATACCTTGTACAATTCTTGAAGAAACACAGATGGAAAGTAAAGTGCTATTGATGACTATAATGCACTTTTTTCCATCACTGGCAAAATTAGAAGGGCTGAATGTATCTGCTTAGGAAATTACACTTGGCTTTCAGAGACACTCAGATAATGAAATGCTGTAGCTGCAATTTATTCTATATCTGAGCACCTCTCTGTTGTGACTAGTTTTATCTTCCCAACTTCGTCTGAGGAAATAAGTTGTCTCTCGTATCCCTATGAATACACGGGAACTGTAACACCGGGAGCACTTGTGTGTGTGTACACAAAGTAGTATTCCAAGCAAAATTTTCCAAAGCACACAGGAGGAGACTTGAAAACACAAGGTAACCTCGTGAAACATATGAAGTGACTCTTGCAATCTCCTCGTTGTTCTGCTCTAGGGATCTGTCACTGTGACTGTGCAGTTGACAGCACATTAGCAACCAGAATTTGGGGTCTTTGGAGGCTGAAATGCAGCCACACTTGAACTGGCCTAGCTTAAATGTATTAGTTAAAATAACTCTGCATAATCAGAGCAAATCTTAATTTACATTACATCCATTTCATCATTCAGAGTTCTTGATGTCTGGACCTCTAATCTGTTTAGTTATATTTCAACGAATCCTTACTCCTTCAGGAGTAGCTCAGCTGTCACTTTAATGCTTGGTGAGCTTACTTTCAGTGTCAGGGCAACAGCAAATGGACAATCGTAGGAGTGCTCCATGGCCTGAGGCAAAGCCAGTTTGCGTGCTGTGCAGAGCTTTGGCAAGCTGGGCTTGGCGTTCGTGCTGGGGCAGCTCTGCCCGGGAGAGGGCAGCGATGCCTGGCCGTGTGCTCTGGCAGAGTGGCCATGGTAGGGAAAATTTAATATATCGGAGAGGAAGGTCCATATAGACCTGGATATGAGATATGACACAAAGTAATCACTCAGATGCAAGTCACAGTATTTCAGTGGAATATTACTGCCAGAAAGGTGCTGTCCTGCTGGATATAGATCCCGTTAAGGAAGCCAGACAAGGGGGCTCTTGCAAAGGGCTGAAGATGGGAAGGCATTACAATGGCATTGACTTCACAGGTACCTATGCATAAGTACTACGGTTTTCCCAGCATTAAGTGTTGGTGATTTGCGGCTCAGTCTGATTTGTGGAACAGGAGATGCTTCAGCCCTCTTCAGGTTGTACTCGGATACACAGTGCCTAAGTTTTCTCCTTGGTATCTTGTGACACAGTTGCATAAAGCTTGATTGCTTCGGCTGTACTCTTACAGGATGCAGTAAAAACTAAAACCAGCTGTTACTCTCTTATAGGTGACATTGTAGAGACTCCTCTGCCCAAGGCCAACTTATGTTCCTTTGTCACCTAAGAGGTTCATCTGCATGAACACCAACACATCATTTTTATTTACTTGGACTCCCTGTCAATTCTATCAGCCTTTTCCCCTTGTTTTTGTTTGTGCCCTAGCTTTAAAAGTTAAAATGGAAAAGGTTGAGACTATTATAATACATACTATTGAGGTTGACTATATTCTTGTATGTACTTTGAACACAAGTACCATGATGGATAGATGGAGTAAAGAGGATTTTAAGTCTCAGGAAAGTATTTGTATAGCAGTTGTAGCTATGGGGAAATTATACCTGTGGGCTACAATTATAGTCCTGAGAGCTCTGGTCCTCATACCAGAGAGAAAAAGAGCCCTGAGGTTGCTCTAACTTCCATGTAACTGCAGCTGCACCTGCAAAGCTAAAACATCAATGAGAGTTCTCTGCTCTTCTACTTGCTAATTAAATTAGCATTAGGATGAAGCGTTACTATAGGGGAGTGCAGGGGCAGACACTGAAGGTCTGGCTGTAACTTCTCAGGAGAAAATAAAAGCGACTTTCTGGCAGCAACAATATAAGTGGTCAGTTGCTGTAGACTTTTTTTCTTAGGCAGAATCAACAGATTATATTTGTGAAAGCTTTGGCATCTCAGACTTCTTCTAGATGGGATCTGGGTCAGGGCTCTGTATCCAAACCTTTCCAGGGGAATTGGGGTGGAAGTTATTGCTGTATAACATCTGTTCGCTCATCTCACTCCAGCTTCAGTATTTCCTTCCCACAGCATTTGCATCCTAGCAAGGAGCTCACGTAAGCTGTACCCACAGTGAATGCAAGCAGTGTCTTGTGAGACACCTCTGAATTGGCTGGGGCTCCATGTGGTTGTGCTGCTGTGCTGAGGGACTGGCCCAGGCCGTGGTGCAGGATGGCTGCTCACAGGGCCCCACAGGTAGGTGAGTGAAGTGTTGCAAAGCACTGAGGTGCCAGTGTTCCTCCCAGTCCCAAAGCTGGCAGGATTGGTGCTGGATAGTGGAATCTCTGCACTGAGCTGCCTCCCATGATACAGATATTCCTCTCCTCTGCTGTATTGAAGATGTCAGAGGGCAAGTGAGCAATGTCCTGACACCAGAATAAGGTCAGTGCCTATGACTGGGAAGCTGGAGAAACCATGGACTGCACCAAACCAGGCCACAAAAGGCCAAGACACTGGGTGGGACCAGGAAAAGGAGAGAGATGGGCCTGGAGCAAAGGCAGGCAGGGAGAGTTCATAGGCAGGTAGAGCAGAGTAGAAGACATGTCAGGAAACAAGAGTCCTGAACATTCAGCTGCATCCCTTAAGGC
Organism: Eopsaltria australis; assembly: GCA_034509425.1. Lineage (NCBI taxonomy): Eukaryota > Metazoa > Chordata > Aves > Passeriformes > Petroicidae > Eopsaltria > Eopsaltria australis. The sequence continues at coordinate 3,321,603 of JAVTVJ010000030.1, forward strand.
TGTCTATATCCCTGTAAGATAGGGAAGCTAAACACAGGGCAGGGATACAGAAGCCACTCCTGGTCAGGACAGGAGTTCATGAACAACTTGATTTCTCAGTTCCTATCAGTATAGAGTTTAAGTGTTCTCTAATGTACCCTTGCAGCAGCATTTCCCTTTTCTGGAGAGGGAAATGGAGATGAGGAGACTAAAGCAGCTTGCTTAAACTCACACACAGGAAGCCCATGGCATACCAGAGGAGTAAAGGAAGAGAGTCACCTCCGTAATCTGGCATTCCTGCCTGTAAACCTTTCCAAATGGGGCTGCATGGACAGGCAAAAATGTCACATGGTCACTACTGTCCCCCCTATTCTAGTGGGCCCTTGATCTACCAGGCTGCTGAGTGAGTGGGTGCTTCTCTGTACCACTCCTGTTTTTCAGGAGAATGGTCTGCAGGAATGAAAAGGAGGTGCAGGAAACACCAGTTGAGGGCATTAGAGGGACAGGTTTTTGCTAAGCTGGCAGAAGAAGACCTGTTTAGTAGAGAAAGAAGAGCTCCAAGGATACAAAGACAAAGCAGGGAAGTTGCATTGAACTAAACCAGGATGCGCTTGCAGAGATTAATAGCTGCTTCCTGTCCCATATAATATGTCTTCTCCTTGCAAACATACACAAAGGATTTTCTGGAAATGCATACTTTACTCCTCCTTACTCCAGTCCAGTTTCCCCTGCGTTTCAAGACACAGGTGCAATTGAATAAATGGCTGATATCTACATTAAATAAGATCAAACACAATTTGAGGCACAATCCAAAACTGCACAGCCAATGAAGGCCTTTTCATTGTTTTAGTAGGACTCAGATCAGATCCCAGTTATATAGTTCATTTAAAGTGTAACAGGGTAACAGCAGTAGAGTGAAGTAGAACAACCTGGAGGAATCCACTTACACTCATTGTCTGTTAGCTTCAAATGCTAGCAGCATTAAAAACAATAAAAATAAATAAATAAAGAGGAAAGGTGGTGAGAGAATAGCTCTGTACTAAACTGTAGATGTTAATGAGCAAGCCTAAACAGAACTGGCTTGATGAGATCTGATGTCATTCCCTGCTCGCTGCAGGAACTAGACCTGGAAGAGAGTAAGTTGGACAACGACTGGCAGACAAGATGGTAGCTCTTAGACTGAAGCTTTTCTTCCAAGACTTCACTTGCTGAGTTTCCATCTCTTTTGTACCTGATGCCTCACCTTCAGCTGTCCTAGTCTGGCTGAAATTCTAAGAAATAGATCCACCAGTCTCTCATTGCCCATCCTATCTCTGTCACTGGGAGATAGGATACTGTGAGCTCTCCTCCTTTCTAAAGAACCATCCCATTTCAGCCCGCTATGCACAAGCTGCTGGCTGAACTTTCCTTCATGTGAGATCTTAAGACTCCCCCTTCTCATGACAAATCTCTGCCTTGACCACCTTTCCTTTACATGCTGCAATTACTTTTTCTGTAGTATCCACATCTTCTAAGCTATAAACCAACTTTTTTTCACCTTTCTATTAATTTCCCTTTGCTTTGAATATCAAGGAGATTTCAATTCTTCCTTCTGAGTCACTGCTTTGTTTTTGTTCAAAAATTGTCTTCATTTGCAACAGAGTTGGCAGTATTATCTGCTAGTGACAAAGAAGAAGGAATTTAAAGACACTTATAAATCAAAACCCATGCTGGAGGCCAGGTCCTGTCCTTCTAGTAATCATTGCTTTATGCATGTTTAATGATGATTCTTTTAAGAAAAAAAAAAAAAAAAAGTATATGAACAGAAACTGATTACCACGAAGAATGAAATGCTGAAAACAGGATGGATTTTCTATATCAGGAGTGTGATCCTGAAGTGTGATTCAAAAGAGGGGGAGGGAATACCAGTGATCTTGATACACTGCAGTAAGACTCTGGAGAAAGAACTGTATCGACTTCCTAGCTCTGCTATGGCAAGAATGACCTCAGGTATTTAATTTCACTGAGCCTTAGCTCTCTGTGTGTAAGGATGATTGCTCTTTCTTTGACTTGCAAGATTGTTCTGAGATGTTTTGATCCTATAGAGAGGTTGTTCAGAGGAGCACCTCTGAAAAGTTTCTTTTGTTATAAGAGATGCAGTTACTGGTGAAATGTTGAAAAGGCCAAAATCATGAAAATTTCAAAACTACCAAGCCCTGAGGAAACAAGGGTAAAATCCTTTGTGGAGGCTGTTTCTTCAAACCAGAGTCATGTGGTTTAAGTGAGGAGTCTGTCTCCACATATCTTTCTTCCTCTGCTTGTGATAAACCTTTATCATTAGGACATTTGCCTAAGTGGAGAGGACTGGGTGGGTGACTGTGCAGAGAATTTTGTCATTCCATATCTCAGCTGAATGAAGAGGCTCAGCAGTAAGGTTCCTGAGACTGCTGCCCTGCACAAAGGTACAAGCACTGCTTTGTCTCTGCAGTCCATGCACTGGTTGTACAGTACAACCATCTGCTTGAAGGTGACATAGAATAACACAGTGCCCGTGGCTTGGCTTCAGTAAAAGAGCTTCCCATGGGGGAATAATTTCCTTTTATTGCTCTTGAGATTCCTCATTGACTAAAAATGAGTCCAGCAGTTCTCAACCTTGCATCCTCAACACCTTGGAAAAGTCTGTATTGTTCATTATTCCTATCTGTGTGTACCATTACAGTTCACTCTTTCAATGCTGTCTTTTGCAGAGATGTCCTGAGACCTCTTGGCCCCATTTCAGTGTTTTAGTGACCAGCATGCATCTGATCCTGTAATATCACAAATTGCTGCAAAATCTGGTCCCTTACATCTGGTGTTTGAAGATGAGGGCAGTTTAGGAGCCCTCAGAAGAATTTTAGCTGCATGCTCCTGCAAGTGGCTCTGAAGCATGTTGGGATAGAGGTTCATGCTTGCTTTTGCCTGAGTCCATCGCTCCATCACCAGAGATCTGCCCACAGCCAGAAAGTAGGAGACATTGGTCCATGCTGAATCCCAGCCTGCCTTCTCCGGCATTGTGGGAAGGGGAGGCTGCTCCAGCCCTGCCTTCCCAGCAGCATCTCCCAGTCACAGCTGCCAGATAATGGACAGCAGCCCCAGGTTGTGCTGCGAGAACTTAATCTGCACTGTCGTCCCTCATTACTGCCACTCAGTGCCGTCGTGTCCAGCCATGAAGGGTCACAAGATGACATGAGAGAGGTCGGGCAGGGGCTGTACAAAAGGGTCTGGAAAGCATCGGGAAATATGGAAAGGCTAAAAAGAGAACAGCTACCCAAACGATGCTCCAAGGGGCTCGGTGGGGATGGGGCTGAATGCGGCTGGGTTCACACTAAGTTTTCCCGAAGGTCACTCTGCAATATGGTAACTCCCAGCCCGGCTGTCAGTGCCCATAAAGGCAGCTCTCCTCACAGCGCGGGGGTGGGGAAGGGAAGGAGGTTTGTTTAGAAGCATTAGTGCGCCCCTCCCCCGGCCCCATTAGTGGCCCTTATTAAACCAACACAGACAAAGAGCAAAGATGCCCTCGTTAATGGAGAGTCTTCGATAATTACTCTGCTCTGCCGCTTCTTTTGGGGCCTGAATAGCCTTTGAATAATGTTTCTCTTGCTGTGGTTGCAGACAATACCCTCGCAGACTGCTTTAAGCGGTGCCAATCCCATTAGCAGAAGAATAGCAGAGCTTTCTGGTTGTGAGGGTGTGTGTGCTCACGGGAGGACAGCGGGCTCGCAGTGGGAGCAGGCTGCGCTGCCCACTGCTCCGCTCGCCTCTCCTGCCCTCCAGGGCCCAAGGAAGCGAAGCGGGCAAGTGCTGGGCGAAACTCTATCTCGGAAAACATCTCCCTGTTTAAGCAGCCCCCGTGCCAGGGGGCTTGTGAGAGCCGTGCTGCTACTCCCTGCAAGAGCGCAGGGACGGGCATGGCAGCTCACCAGAAGGGAAGGGAAGAGCTGGGAGGCAGAAACCCCGCAGGACTGGGGTGCCTCCAGCCTTTCCTCGTGTTCCCCAGGCACGGCTCTCCTCGCCCACACAAAATTCCTAAGGGGATGGAGGCCCAATAGCTCCCAAAATCAGAATCAGGCAGAGCTGCTGCTTTACTGTATAAAGGAGATGAGGCACTCATCCTTCTGTATGCAGTTGGTTACAGAGCATGAAAATGGCTCTACCAACCCAATTTTGGGAGGGTTAATTTTGTGCTGCACACACCGAGCAGGAAGCTAATTAGTGTGTTCAATGGGTAGCTATCAGCCAAACTTGGAAGAGTTGGGATAATTCTACCTGAGCCTTTCTCTTTGATCTCTCCTTCTGCATGATAAGTGAAAATAGTGTATAGCCGGGCTGGCTGTGGTGTTTAATTTAATCATCTGATGATATTTATTTTCACAAACATGAACTCAAGCAACAATTATCAGAAAGGCTTCATCTTGTGCTGAACGTTCCAGTTAATGGCCTTTCTGTGAGGAAATAGCTTCTATGTGGGGAGTCAGTAATTAAAACGTGTGAAAAAAGGCCACTTTTTCAGAGGCAGTGGAAGACGGTGGGTCTAATGCTCAGCTGGTACGAGCTGTCAAGTCGGTCAGTGGCCACAATAAATGGGCATTGCTCCTTCCTCATTATGCCAGCAGAGGATGTACCCAGAGGGTTGCTGAGAGTTTCCCAGTTTGAGAAAGAAGTTTGAATTCTTGTCAACAGGAGCCAAACTCAGGAATGCATGGTGCAATGATCTGGTCTTTGAAAGATGATTCTGGACTACTCATGAAAGATGTTCAGATTGAAGGAGCAGTTGATCCTGCAAACTGTCCCACAAAGAAAGCAGCTAAGTTCAGTTTCTGGTATTACTAAAGAGAGGCATTTTTTTCCCTCTTTCAATACAGTGTTGAAACTAAGGGAAAAAAATATATTTGACACATTCCAAGTAGCAGGAAGATGGGTTCCTTTATGTCTTTGCCATATAGACAAATAAGGTACCATTTTTTTACTCATACAGGTAACTACCATATGGTTCCATGCACAGTTCAGTGTTGGGCCATGTGCTGATGGTTGGTGAGCAATGGGGACAAAGCTGGAAGTCAAGCTGTGTGGAAGGCTCTCATAGATAGCCACCACTATGTCTTTAACCAGAATGTCTTACTGGAAACAGCTCGTGATTTCATGTTGGGGGACAGGGATATGCTTAAACAATGAAAATTGCAAAATCTGGAGCTTGCATTGTGAAAGATATATATAGTAATAACAACAAAAAATTTTCAAAGGTTCCTATTTCTTCAGAACTGAGAGTGTTATTCTGCAGCTTTGAAAGATAATGTTGATAATAGGGGTTTTTTTTCTCTCTCTCCATTGGCACACAGACTGAAGGAAGAAAAATCTCTCCTAGAGAAATCGACTAGAGGAATCAGAAGCAAGGAAGAGATAGATGTTTTTACAGTGCACACTGCCTGCCTGCTCCTCTCCCTCAACAGCTGTGTCCCCACAGGTAATGGACCAGCACGCCCTGTGCACAATTTGGTTGGGCCTGGAAAGGAAATTTTAGTTTGTAATTGGAAGAGAGGCAAAGTTCTGAAACATTGTCAGACACAGGAGTCCTAGAGAGTCTCTTTCATTCTGGGGAGCCCAAGAGACAAATGTCTAAGTACCATTTGAGAAAAGGCTGGATGGTAGTAAATAACATGGCAGGTAATGATATTGCCTTGTCCTTTGCGGGATCTCAGTGCATACATCCGAATTGGAATAAAAAGATCAATCCTTGACTGTTAGCCAGTGAAGAAGCCATTCATCTTTGGGAGCAGGACTTGGGATGTATGGTGGTCTAGTAATATGTTATTTTTGAAGGCCAAGATTAATTAATTTTCAGCCAGATTAACTGGTATTTTTTTGTGCCAAAGGCTCTCATTTATCTTTGCTGTCACTGAAATGAGATAACCCATACAAACACAACGTTGTTAATTGTGCCAGTTGCGTTTTGCAGTATACACTAAATGCTTGATGTGTGAGGAGACAAAAAACTACTGGTGGGAGCTGACCCAACACCTGCCTTTTGCTGTGGGTTGTGAATCCTCTTGATGGGTTCATTTCAGTACCACATGTTGTGGTTCCACTTGAGCACTAACCCGATCTCTGCTGCTCAGCACAGCAGCACCGACTCCCCTGGGGCACGGCCAGCGAGCCGCCACCGCGCCCGTGAGCCGAGACCTGTGCACTGTGCTGCTGAGAGGCGCTCTGTGGACACGGGGCGGCAAAATCCAGGTGCATCCTAATCCGGACATGGCTATTTCTTGCCGTGAGGTTATTGTAACAGGACCGGTATTGCCGTGCTACCTGAAATAAGCCATTTGTAACTGTCTTGTAACTCTTTGTTTTCCTTGGGTAACAGGTTCTGCTGGAGCTCCTTTTGCTGCCCTGTGGCGATATGGATTCATGCACCACGCTGCTCCCTGCAGCCTTCGCGCCTAGGTAAGCGAGCTTGCGCTTGGGACTGTCACAATCCGGTTAGGATTTTGCGTTTCCCATCTCTCCTAAAGTCAAGTGCCAGTTCCCTGAGAGCTTCGGCTGCTTTAAACTTGGGACGGTGCAACTTCAGCCTTGATGTTCATACAGGAAAAGCTGTGGTTTTTCTATTGCTGTGTTTTTAAGGGAAGTGAGACTGGCGGGTTGCCGGGCCGGGCGGCGGCCGGCGATCCGCGCTGCCGCCGTTCCGAGCAGGGCCGGGGCTCGGCGGGCGCGGCGCTGGCGGCGGCAGGAACCTTGGTGCGGCGGAGCCGTTTCCCGCGGCGGCCGGGACGGCTTTGCGGCAGGACGCGGCGCAGGAGGGGCCGCTCGGCGCGGGCCGGGCCAGCGCGGGCCCCTCCCGGAGCACGGGCCCCTCCCGGAGCACGGGCACGGCGCGGCCCGGGCCGCAGGTAAATAAATACATCCTCCCTCGGGCCGAGGGCGGGGCGGGGCCGCGGGGGGCTGCCGGGCGGCCGGGCCGGGCTTCCCCCAGCCTTCGCCGCGCTGCCTGCCCGCCCGAGTGTGCGGGGCTGTGTGCGGGGGCCCGGGCGCGGCCGCGTTTGCATTTATAGCACAAACACGCCTGTAGTCATGTGCCCGTCTGGAAGGATTTGTCCCCCTCTGCATAAAAAGGCTTCGTGCTTTCGTTTTCCCCAGCCGGCTCACGGTCTGAGCAGGAATTTGGGTGCCCCTCGAGTCGGACTCCAGTATGTGTAGGCACAGTGCTGACATCCCTCTCTAATAGCCCAGAGCGTGACATAATGCCGTGGTCTTCCTATCTTGCAGTAAAATTGCTTCTTCTAAGGAGCAGGCACCAGACACAGCCAGTGGAATGATGCCTTCTGGAATCAAATAGGCCTGACAAGAGAGTGTGTGTTATGTGGGAATGAGAGTGTGCTAGCTGGGTGTCAGCAGAAACGCTGGGGTCACTGGCAGTGCGAGGTGAGAGAAGGGAGCAACTCGAGTGTAGGTTTGTGTAGGGCATCATGACTTGCTCTGATCTGTTCTGCAAATATGCACAAATGGCCCTCATCCTGCAAAGCTTTACAGAGAAATCTCACTTTCAGCAATGCATACCCTACTAAGTGACTACAGAAAGTAAGAATAAGAAAGCATCTGAATCTTAGTTGATCCAATGCCCATACCTTTAAAGCAACAGTAGTTTTCATCTTGCCACTTCTGTATCTTATTTATTCAAAATTAATAATTAAATTTGAGACTTAAATCAGGAATCTAAAATGTGAAACAGAGCACTGTACTGTGGAATGAAAGTTCTTATCAGTCTAGATACCTTGTACCTGCAGGACCGTCTCAGACTGAAGTCAGGTTATTGTTAGCATTTCAGTGTCATCAGATGTCTTGAGGTTTCTACAGGGTTTCTGCTACGATTTTCTGTAATGCAGATGTAATTCAGTTTGGAAAAGAGCAAGCACTTGTGCTGAGTAGTCCCACAGCTCTGAAGTGGTACCTGTGGTTACAGCCATCCCTCAGGATCAGCTGTTGTGGCAGGGCTGCCAGGACCTGAGCGTTTGGGTTGCTGTGGGAGGCTGCCGAACTTCAGAATTATTTGGATCATTGCTTCTTTTCCTTCTCTCGCCGTTTTATGTGACAAACCACTGTGGTCCTGGCTGTTTGAAAAACAAGAGAAGAGCTTAGTTTGAGGTCTGAAATGAGGTTGTGATTAAGTGCTGTATTTCCCTCAATGTCTGCATGCAACCACCAACAGTTATGGGAAATCCAGGTCTCACAGTAGAGTGGCTTGTTTTGTCCCAGCTTTGGGTACCATAGCTGGAGAGAGCAGTTAGCTCCAGTTGCAGATCAGGGCTACTCAGAAAAAGCTATTTGCAGTATACAGATTTGGATGTCAAGTGTGTTTTCTTACAGTTGTGCCAGGATCTCAGGGAAGAAATGGTCTCCTGTGTTCTTGTGGGAGATTCTGTGTTTCTGACCTTCTTTTGGGCCTCTGGGGCAATGCAAGCTGTTATCCCCAGCTTTGCTTTTTACTTCTGTTCACAGCTCAACATGGGCAAATTGAAAATGTCTTAATTTCTGAATTAAAAAAAAAAAGTCAAGCATTTAAGGACTGACTTTCCTCTTCATCCTAGTCCTAGAAAATGTGGAGTGAGGAGATACTTACAAAATTTCAGTTTGCATTAAGTAAAAATGTTTCTTCTTTTTAAAGAAAAGTTTTATTTCACCTGACATGTACGAAGTTGCTCCATGTCCTATCAAGAGCCAAGCTGCTCCATTGAGGAAGATGCAATTAGAAATATTAGACTGAGTCATGTTGTTTGTTGTTTCCTGCTTGTCTAGTTCAGTCATGTTTCCTCTTGTACTGGAGGAGTTTGTATCGTCCCTCTTGGATACCCTGTTCCCTGACAATTTCTGTACTCTGTGCTGACTTCAGGAGGTGACAGGCTGGTTTGTGGTGTCTGTGTGCCTGGCAGAACAGGCAGTGTTCTTGTAGACAAGGACAGCATGTAAAATCCAAGTTCTACAACTTTAGACAAAACTGGAATATAAGCACAGAAATTCAATCCCTTGGGTTGTTATTGGAGGCTAGAGGTGTGTTTAAGACCACAGATCCACGTCTTGGGCCAAATCTCTGCACTGCTTTGTTCTTTTAGTCCCTGTGGATTTGGTGAGGTCAGGCAGCCACCAGGCAGCATGCAGAGGAGCCTGGTCTGATTTCAGTCTGATGTGACCTAAGATAGTGCCCACATGCTGATGAGTTTGGCTGGCAGCAGCCTGGGCTGTGTGTCACCACCAACTGCTCTCCTGTGGTCAGTCTGCTTGGCTTTTTGTTCCTTTCCTTGCTGAGGTCCTTCATCCCAGTCCAGCTGCTGAGATTTTAAATGGTTACTTATCCCCAGGAAGTGGTACAGCCCTTCATTACTTGGTGGTGCTCCCCAGCCAGGAGGGATGTGTGTCAGATGGCTGCAAGGCAAACCAGTCAGCGATAAAGATCTTGGGAGAGCTGTCCAGCAGTCAGTTTCTGGAAAAGAAATCCTTCTGGTGGTCTGTCTTTCTCCACTCCTGGGGGCTCCTCAGCCTCCGGCCCTGCTTTGTTCTGGTGCAGGCTGTTGTGCTCTTTGCAGCTTAGTGTTTTAATCACTGTTTCTGAATGGCACCTAAAATTAAAGATAGTGTATACTGTAAGCACTGTTAATTGTGCATTGCTGTCTGCTCATCCCTGGATGAGCTGTTCTGGAGCTGTGATGTGTTCATTCTCCACATGGGGAGGATGCCTGGGGAGCTTCCTTGTCAGAGGCATTGGGTGAGATCAGCAGCCAGGGAAAAATCTGTGCTTCACAGAGCCAGACTCACGTGTCCTTGCTAAGAGTCTTCTCACAGAACAAGGCATTCTTCTTCCTACCTGGTTTCCCTTCTTTTCTTCAGTTCATCTTTTCGCAGTTGTTTATTTTTGGTTTGTTTTCTGTAGCATAGAAGAGATCACTGCTGTCTTTTAGCTTGACTGTAATTGCAGCTGTTCCTGCTATTTGCCTCTCCCTGGGTCTAGCAGACAGGATGTGGGAGCTCTTCTTCATTGATAAATGTTAGCAGTTAATTTCATCCTTAAGGGCAGTGAGACTGGCAAACAGGTGGATTTACAACACAGAAATGGTTATGCTTACATTCAGCTACCCTCTCTTGACCCTACAGCCAAGCATTGCTGACCAGGAAGTCTCTTTCTCCAATGTTTGTGAGTTTATCCTGAATATTGCCAGTGGGTTTGTGCAGGAAAATCAGTCAAAAGGTATTTTTGTGAGACACTTTAAAGCTGGGGTAGTCTGAAAAATTTAACCAATTAATTTCTCAGTTTATCTGTTGCGGAAAGAGACCTTTGGAGAGGGGCTTTAAGAATGTGATTGAAAGATAATTGCTCAGGAGATGCTGAACCAGCCATTGACCATTCAGCTCATTGTGCAAGCACTCTGTGCCAGTGATGTGCAGAACTGCATAGGCAGTGGTAAAGGCTGTGTGTGTGACAGCCATCTGTGCATCCTTGTTCTCTCTTCTGCCCACTCAGGTGTGCCCATATGACAAACACAGCTCAACTTCTTAGCTATTAGGTAGCACCTAAGCCATCTAAGGTATCACCTAAGCTTTTTTTCAGGGATTCTCCACAGCAGAGCCTGGTTTTCAAGGACTGTCACTGAGTTTTGCCTGCTACTCGGTTAGCAGGGTGACTTTGGACTTGTTTCCTGTCTGGTGTTGTACAGCAGTTTAAGAACTGCATCTTTTGGGACACTACTGCTTTGTCACATCTAGTTGAAGTTACCTGTGCAGTTCAAAAGAAAGAGAGAAAAGGAGAAAAACTAGCCAGTAGGAAGGATGGTGGCACAAACTATTTCCTTAGAAAACCAGACTGAAAGGTGTTTCTTTTATATATACTTGCTGTATGCATTGGTGAGCCTACTGGATCTCTTCAATCACTGGTTCCTAAACACATCCTGGATCTGGCTTTCCCTCCTGCCAGAGCTTGAATGAACAGTCCTGAATATAATGCGTGAGCTGCCTGTTGTGGTGGTGCATATCACCTGCAAGATTGCTTTCTACCCTTGCATTTTCTGTGCTTTTTAAATATTGCCATGCAATGTTTGGATATTTTCCATGACCCACGAGGATCCAGAAAACATATCAGGAAGTTAAATGATCTCTTCCAGTGTATGTTCTTTGGCATTTGTCATTCATGATTTTTCTCTGCTGTCAGACTGTGCTGTCACCTAAGTTAAGTCCATGTGGCTTCTCCAAGGGGGGTAGTCTTTACTGAACTGAACTTCAGTGTCTCATGTGCTGTGACCAGTAATCCTTGCTGTTTACCTCAGCCATCTGAGTAATGGGGCCACTATAAACTTGTGATGGTAAAGACTTTACTCATGTTGTAAGTGCACATTAATTATCTGACTGCTGCATGTTCATGCTGGGCAGGTACACAGAAAACTGTTTTTCAGCTGCTGCAATCCCTGTATCCAGCAGTTCTTGCTGAGTACAATGCAGCATGTTCCTTCATCCTTTCTTCAGTAAGACTAGTTCCCAGGGGCCTGGGTGAGCACAAATCCATGCTTATAGTTACCCATACCTTCATCAGTCTATAGTAGTTTGGGCTGATGCTTCTTTCTTACTCTCATGTTCACTGCCTTAGACTGAATGTCTTTGGAAAATTTAAGGTGTTTCAAGAAACAATACATAAAGCAATGCATTTCATAGTAACTTAAAAGGAGTTTAACTTATCCCATGGTTTACCTTTTTTACCCTTCCCATGAAGGTAGTGATTTTCACTGCTTTCCCTCCTGGAAGAGATTCTGATGAAACTGTTTACTGCCATGTCAGAGTTTGCTTTCATTTGGCACCAAATCCATGCAGACATCTAAATTAAATTTTTGTTCAGTGCCACTGTCAGAAAGTGCCTAATTGCATTTATGGAGGATATGTAGTTGCAGGATCCCAGTGCTAGTGAGAATTACTGGCATAACTCTTTTGATGGTGTAGGAGAGGATGAGCCTGCCACCATTGACGTCACCTGTCACATCTTTATTGAGCAGGGCAAACAGACTAGTTGGGAAGGTATGAGTGCTGCAGTTTGTGAACCATGTGATACAGGGGCCTGTCATCTTCTCATGACTGTGTGATTCAGCATCCTACTGGATGTGAGGTCAGTTTATAGTTTGGCATCACCACTCCTGGCTGGATAGCACTGGATAGCTCCAGTCTCACAGGATCCAGAGAAACGTTCAGCTGCTTGAAGCCTCCAGCATTTAAAAATGAACTTGTTAAATGTAAGTGTCAATTTTTATCCCTTGCTTTCCACCTTTCCTAGTGACTTAAAATAAAGAACAGACCAACATTGTATCTACTATCACTAGAATGCTGCAGTGGCATGTCACTCCCTTCTGGAGTGATTGCCACTCCAGTTGTGTTAGGGAGTGCAAGGCTGCATCCTCTGCCAATCCCAATGAGGCAGCATCTTTGAATGGACCAGGCTGTAGCCTTCACTGCAGGCCTGTGGTTATATTACTGCTGGTTTTGTTCAAGTGAATGCCTATTGCAGTTTGCAACTTCAAAATACCATTCTTGCTTTAAAAATATGCCACAGAAAGATGTAGAATAAGTGGACAGGTTACACCATGTTATGTCCCTTAGGCTGTTCCTTGAACTCCCAAGCTCTGCAGTACCTGGGAGCAGAACACTGTTCTGGGGCTGCTGGTAGGAATGAGCTTCAAGAGGAAACTCCATGCTGCATTAAGCTGTCAATGCAGATGTGCCCAGGATGACTTAGTTTCCCACTGCTGTCAACCGGCACAGTCGCACAGCTTTGCAAAGAGTCTGCTCCCATACTGTTATAATTTGAAATAACTCCAGGTCTGTTTTGTTCAGCCCTCTGGTTGTGGTTGTGTCTCTACCTTCAGTGTCTTACTCTATGTTCACATATTGAAGCTGATCCTACCCTGGTTCACTCTGACACTAGCAAAGTGAATCCTTGCAAAGAGTAAAGAGGAGAAAGATCTCAGTGTAAAGGCTTGATGTTCTTGAGTTGTGTATGTGATTAGTTATTGTTTTTGTCTTTGTGGAGATCATAGTCTGAACTGCAGCTCTATTAGGAGAGAGGGTGAGCTGCTGCTTTTGAGCACAGCTGTGTCATGGCTGGCTACAACTGAAGCAGGGGTGGGAGGAAGCCACTGAGGGATTGTGGAGGGGATTGGTTTGTGCTACTGAATTCTGTCTCCCCTTCTTGGGGGACTGCTGGCCACCTTCCTCTCTCCCTTTGGCTTGCTATAGTAAAGAGTGCCTATTGAAGCAGCTTTTCTAATAGAAGTTAGGCTCATAGACTGCTCTGGATTAAAAAAAAAACACCTTAAATAGAAGTATTGCCTGGTTTTGATGCTGTTTAATAGATGTTTTTTCCTGCTAAGTGTAAATCTTCATGGGTCCTGGTAACACTTCAGCAGCATTTACAAGCTAATGAGCTGCTAATTATCAGCCCAGCCCAAGCTAATTAGTTTTGTTAAGAGTGTATTAATCTAGGCAGAGCTCTAAGCTAATGCAGCTTTGCTGCTTCCAGGACCTGAGCCGATGTGTTCAAAACTCTGACTTTAAGCTGTTCTGCATGTACAGGCTCTGGGTGCTGTGATATGTCTTAGGAGACGAGGGCTGTTCTCCTGCCAGTACAAATGCCCAGTTTCCAGATCCCAAGAGCTCGCAGACACTTGACAGGTTACCCCAGTTGAAACATACCTACCCTGTATTTCTCTTCAGCACAGCAGCACTCTGGATGGAGCTTCAGGAGCAACAAGTTAGGCAGCAGCAGACCTGGTGTGACAGAGTCAGCAATGGGACACCCCCTTACTGCACCATAGGGAATAGAAACTCGCCTTCCTTCCTCTTTGCAGGTGTAAGCTCTGGTGGTCAATACAGCTCTCAGTAGTTCTAGCCCTAAAGCTCCTTGCTGGCCTTGTGTTTTGCCCAGTTAGTCACCAGTTTGGAAGTAAAGATCTGTGGATTTGCGATGGTGTGGGATGTGGTGTATTTTGTTTTGCTGGTAGGATGCATTGTCTCTGGGGCTTAGGTTGCTACATGGTTTCACTTAGGTTCACTTAGGTGATATTCTAGAAAGAAACTATGTGCAGTGCTCTGCAGCAGCCTCGTAGCACTGATTTATTTGGCAAATGTCACAGTTCTGTTCATGCAGACGGGTAGGCAGAGTAGCTGCTGTAAAACTCATGTTGGTGTCCATAAAATCATGAGTTCAAGCAATCTAGGACAAAAAGGCAAACTATTTGAGGCTGTTGGCCTGTTTTACAATCCTGTAGTTTATGAACTTTTTCTTGGAGTCCTAAGGAAAACTGTATGAAGCATTCCTTAAGTGGCTACTTCTCAATGCAGCTTTCTAAAGCTAGCTTAATAAATGGTATCACTTTGGTTTCCCATCATCTGGTGCCCCATCCTGCTTTCTGCAGCTTTCAGTTCAAAAAGTGATTATACACAGAGTTCATCAGAATGAAAAACAGAAACCACAAAGGGTTTCTTCAGACACAGTAATATTGGTGCCAGTTGAAGGAGAAAGTTAAATGAAGGGGACTGTGACTGTGAAAGGAGTGATGTGATTAAACATATTTGCCTGGAAATAGACTCTTACTGATGTGATGTTTTGCTTTTCTTTACAGGTACTCTTCATCACTATGAGCTTGCTTCATACAGGGACCATAGCCCACTTGATGAGTTGGTGTTAGATCTTCTCTCTGAAGACAAACTGAGTTGGTTACTTCCTACCACTATGGGTTGGGGTTGGTGACTGTGTTTGCCCACCACGTCTAAGTTAATGATGTGCCAAGGACAGATGTGAAGCAGGTCTTTAGCTCCATATTGATGTGGTATCTTCTTGACACATCACAACGCCTCAGGGCCACAGCAGCACAGGATATGGAGGCTCTTGAAGTGGATGACATTAGCCCTGCCTTGGAAGTGACTGAAGACTTTTTCAATAGTTTTGATACTAAGCTTGAAAAGATTGTCCAGCCCTCTGAGGTGTATGGTGTACAGGAGGTCCCTGAACTGGTTGGGCACGAGGTATTTGATCAGATAACAGAGAGCAGGAACCTGAGGAACGTTGCCTCCTTAGCCAAAAGTAGCCTCATCTGGGATCACTGCAAAAATGGCCTCTTGGAAACCAAAGCTCAGACAGCGTTCCCTGCCAAAGACCAACACATGGTGCAGAGGGGAACAGCTGCTGACAACCTTGCTTGGGCAGGGGAAGGGGAGACCACAGCTTTTAATATCTTCAAGATCTGCCAGCGGCGGAGAGATAGGCCTCGCTCAGTGAATGACATCCTGGTGCAGACTGAGGAGGCCTCTGTGTTCAAACCAGGACACAACAGGTCACGCTCTGATATCAGCCATGTAAACTGGGGAGTGGTCTTCACAGGCACCTCCCTGCAGCAGCCACCTGCACCTGGTCAGGACAATAACTGTGCTCTGCTCTCCTACCTGGCCTTAACCAAGGGAGAGGACATCCAAGGAAACACAGGTTTGTGCTGATGCTTTGTTTCTGTTTATATGAGGAGTTTCCTATTTGTTTTTAATATTTGTCTTGAAAGAGGAGCTGGATGTTAAAAAACACAAAAAATCCACCCAAAACACAACTGTGAGGTAACTTAAAAGAAGAGAAACTCTGTTCTCTTTGATGCTGCTCTGTGTGTTTGCCTGCCTAAGGATTATTTTTTAAACTTATTTTGATTTTGGATTTTTTTATGGTTTAAAAAACTAAGCTTGTTTTACTTTTTGCTTCTATCTTGTTCAGTTTGACTCATGAAAAAATAAGTTATTTGCTTTGTATTTCTGATAATTTCGTTGAATGATTTTCCTAAACTTAAAAAAAAAGCTTTGAATGCTAAAGCAATTGGGAGAATGGCAAATCCAAACAAAAGCAGTTTTTATAAAGTGAAAGAGGGGCCATTAAAAAGAGGGCGTACAGAGCTCTACTGTAAGGCCTGAGATCTCTGCTCTCTTTCTTTAAATAATGCAGACTGTTCAGTCCATAAACAATTAACAGAAACCAAAGCACTCAATTTGTCAATGTTAAGGCATCCCTGCCAGCTTTGTGTGGGGTACAGGAAGTGTTGTTATCAGATTGAGGCAGGCGTCTCCAGTGAGCCGTATGAAGCGGTATTTCAGCAAATGATCCTTCTTCCTTTTTCTTTCCCAAGCACTGCACTGGAAGAGTTTGTGCTCAGGGCTTTGGAAACACTGACCCAGTGTCTCCATCTCCGTGATTTATTTTGTAGATGCCAGAAGTGGACTGGGCACTTATGGAGAAGAAAAGCAGCTAGTGCCACAAAGATTTTTCTAATCTAAATAAAGACAGGGCTTAACTAAAAATCAAGGGGTTGTGAAAGTGTACATGTATGCATATGGTGGATTGACTCCAGTTATGAATAGGTCACCTGTTTAGGGTTAAGACAAACTTTTTGTGTTGGGTTTTCCAGGTAAGTCAGCTATATTGGAACATGAAAAGCAGGTGTCTAAGTGATTGTGTTTGGGGAGATGTGTGGATGTATAAATATATATATAACATGTAAGTATGTGTAAGTATATATGTAGGTACAAACATGTAGGTTATTGTGTTACATTGTGGCATAGTTCCTGTATCCCAAAGAAGGGTGTTCTTGGCTGATAAAGGCAAGTGTACATGCTGTTATAGGGAGATACATTACTTCTTGTAGAGTGATGTCTCTGTTCTATATCCTTTCTGTGGAAAGGATGCTGAACAGAAATCCATTCACAGGTCTGGAGACAGAGCTCTTAGTTTTTGTCAGCTGTATCCTGGGTATCTCTTGGGTTTGACTTGATGTGTAACAACTTCGTATGCCCACAGAAACTCCTTTAAAATGTAGCCATTGCATGTCTATACATGTCTCTGACAGTGTTTTAAGCTTAATCTGTGATTCTGTGATATGAAATTCCCATGGACCCACTTCTTGAGGTTGTCAGTGCTTGTTGTGTGCCCTCCTAGAACCTTTCTGTATGGAAGGCAGGGGTACCTTCTCTGAGGAAGGAGAGCTTCTGTGCTCTGAAAATATTATTTTTTAACCTGTTTCCTTTCCCTGTTCTGTTCAGCTGCTGTGCAGGTATTACAAGGTAGCCATGCCATTTCTTCCCTCTGTGTTTACAAGAGAGCCTCACAAAGAGTTTGCTGCTACTGCGAGCTGAGCTGAAAAGAGAAGCACAAAAGCAAGAAAGTAGGTTTTGCAGATGTGTATCTGTGGCTACTAATTATTCTCCAGAAAAGACTGAAGAATGTATATTGAGGCTGGATAAAACCTGCTGCAGTTGTTGAAGGGATCATAGTGCCTGCATCCTTAGGAGACATCCCTTTTCAGGGTTTTAATCCAAATTAAATGAATGCTATGAGATACTGAAAGGACCTCCAGCAACTCCTGTCAGTCCTCACTGCAGTAAAGGACTTCCCTCTGGAGCCTGCAGAGGTCTCCCAGTCCTCCAAAGCTGTCCCAGTTACTGCATAGATGAACTCTTCACTTTTTTTTCCCTTACCTTCATAGTATACCCATTACTATGAGTTTATCTGTTCCTGCTGCTTGCTCTTTTATAGAATCATAGAATCATTTAGGTTGGAAAAAACCTTAAAGATTATCTACTCCAACTGTTAACCCAGCACTGCCAATTCTACCACTAAACCATAATATAAATAAAATGACACTGGATCATTTCCATGTGCTGAGAAGGAAAAGGATCTGAAAAGAAGCTGTGCCTTTTGGGGTAGTGTCTTAGGCCTGCTGATAAAAGAGCTCATGTGCTAGAAATAAACCTGTTTGTGCTATGGGGCACAAGCAGGAAGCAGAGCTAGCAAAGAAGTTGTACGCAAATTCAAGGCAGGCTCTTGTATTTCTGGGCATTTGACTTAGGAAGCAAAGAGAGAATACTGCTTCTGTAATATACAGTGAAGCTTGGCTTGGGTTTTTGAAACACGGCATATTAAACATAGCACGGCTTGATGGTCATGTGGATGTTACCATTCAAACACTGCCGCTCCTGGCAGTGTGACTGCTCTAGTACTTTTTCCAGGTAGCTGTTTTGTTTGCCTGCTGTGCCTGTGAGCTTGGGGGACTCTAGAGTTGTCACTGTGCTGAGCATCTGCACACTGACAAACTGAAGGATTGATATCTGCAGACCCAGGTGGGAAAACAGGTGGGAAGAAAAGACTGTATTTTTAAGTAGGAAGATAGTGGACATTGTGGATCTGAGGCACAGTTTGTCCCTGATCTAGCAAATCCCACCAAGAAGGTGACTAACCCAGCCTAATTTGAGGGCATTTTAGGTCCCAAACATGTTTTGTAAAAATGCTCAGTTTTGTAAAAAACAGAGAGGAAAACTATTGACAAAAACTCTGTAACTTGCACTCATCTTACTCTTACTAAGCTTTAGAGAGTTCAGAGAGGAGTGCCCCCTCAAGATGCAAACTCCTTGCAAACTAGGCACCTCTGCTTCTGCTTTTTTCCAAGTTGCTTGGAATGAAATGCTTCAGTGGTGGAAAACAGGGGAGATTTTCCTGTCATGCCAAGTGAGATGCAAGTGCAGTCAATTGTTCCAGAGCATATATCTTCTGGACATGCTGATACAATGTTTGGTCTCTTGCTCTGGGGGTGCTGATTGCACAGCTGCCCCAAGAGTGGGGAGTTGTAGGTGGGTGCTGGGCTGTCCTTTTTCAGTTCTAGGTGCAGGGTTCCTAGCTGGGATGAGTGGGCAGTTCCCAAGGGAGAGGAGAGATGCTGAGGAAAATAGTACTCTGTCCCCAGCTGCTGAGTCTTGCTTTGTTTTTCTTCGCCTTCTTCCACCTCTTTCCTTGAAATTATCACTCTAAATTGCTCAGACGTGGGCCATTTACTGTGATTATTTTCTTTTTTTTTTTACTCTTCTTCAATTTACTCTGCCTGCCTCCATAAGGAGGAAAAGAGATGCAGTTTCTGTTTGGAAGGTGGATAGAGAGATGGTACCATTTGCTCTCTGAGTAAAAAGGTATTGTCTGGCACAGTACACGTGGAGGAGATAAAGGAGCAGAGCTGTAAGGTGTGTGTATCTGTGCAGCATATGAATTCAACCTGTCTCTGCCAGAATCTATTGCCCTGACCTAAACAATATGAGGCATTTGAATGTTAATCAAGGTGACTGCTGGTTCTGTCCCAGTTAGAGCGAGAGCCATTGGAGCCAATTTCACAGAGCTTGAAGGGAAGGAGTGGGGTGAAGGAGGGAGAGGGGGGTGCTTCTGTGAAAGACAGGGAGATACAGCCTTTTTCTAACTCAACAAAAGACAAGCAAACCTGTGTGCAGATGAAGGAGGGGTGGCTGGGGGAAGGTTATGAGTTGTCTTATTATAGAGAAGCTTGAACTGTCATCTGTACTTGATGGAAGCGAGAGAGATTGCAGTTGGAGCTGCAGAAGCGCTGCCTCCCTGATTGGATTAATAGAAAGGGAAGATGACTCTAGAATGGCTGTCCATTATCTGCACTACAAAGGGATTAGTGTGGGTTTCAGAGAAATTAATGGCTTTTGAGTTAGCGCAGAAATACTAATGAATGTCGGGGCCAGAATGTACGATGAACAAAATTGGTTCTCTTTTAGTGTGTCCATGTGTGTGCATATCTATCCATTTGTGCTTTTTCTCTACCATTTTGGGTTATAGATTAGTCTTTCAGTTTTCATATTTAGCTGAAATACTCTCGAGTAGTTTATTGATATGCAGGGTATAGTTATACTGACCTTTTTAGACATAGTGCCAAAATAGCAGTTTTTAAAATTGTTGTTATGGTTTTAGCCGCATCTGCAGGAAATCTTTGTAGATGGAGTGCTTAGAGCATGGTGTTAAAAGCAGGCTCCATTCTGCATATGTGGGTGAATGGGGAAGCTGAGGCTGAGCTGTCAGGGCAAAACCTAAGTGCCTCCTTTTTGTTAGGGTGGCTGCAAGGTAGCATCCTTCCTCCATTTTAAACCTCCATGAGATTTCCATACTGACATTAAGTACATCAAACAATTGATTTTTATGTATGTTCATTAAGTTTAACTGGAGCTTATCTACTTAATCCTTATAAATCCTTAAAAGTTGGTCTTTGCTGAAGAGCTGGCAAAAGCTTTTACACTGCTGTTATTCTGACTCTTTTTCCTGCATGTAGAAGAAACTGAGAATTAGCTACATGAATACTTCCAGCCAAAGGCAGGACCATCTTAGAATGAAGGTTACAGCCCAAGGTTGCCCCCGTTGATATCAGAAGCTCCTGGAGAGTAACTAGGTTCCTCAAATACTCAAGAGTCCCTGACTGCTTGTGCTCCAGGAGGACAGACAAACTCACCCCTTAGCCAGTAGTGGTGAGAGCAGTTTGGCCAGCAATCTTGTCTGTATTAGCTGTATTAGCTGGTACAGATGGGGGTGTAGTTCCTATACAGGCCTGGTTTTGTTTCCAAGCTTTGTCCAGTCTAGATGTTTCTGTTCTCTGGGTTGAAGACATCCTCAGTATACTCAGAGATGGTGTCTAAAGGTTGTTAGAGTGTAGCCTGTTAACATGAGTGTAATGGGTTAAGCTGAGATGCTGAAAATGTTTTATGCCTCCAGCTACCCCTGTTTCAAAGGCTGTCAGCCCCAGGGTGGAAATCTCTAGTAGACCAGCTCTTGTATTGCTGTGGTCTGTAATGCTGTGTGTTAAGGTCAATTGATGCTGATTTGGTTGCGACCTAATTATGCTGGGCAGTGGATGAAGAGCTGTTTCCAGGTGGCTACCTTGCTCTTGTACAAGGAATAGCAGCCTCCAAGGGAGATGGACAGTCAGAGGCAGAAACCTTTACTTGTATCTGCTAATTTTGTCACTGTAAGTCAAGACCCATCACAGGTACCCATACTGGAAAGGTTAAGTAGAACTCAAATGGGAGTAAGAGTTTGTTCCTCGGGCCTGAGTTGTTTTGGGGTGCTAAGTGTTACGGTTGGTATTACAGTATAACAGTGAGTGTCTCTGAATTTATATGGGGATCAACAAAAATTGCCTAGAGCCACGTGCCTAGCCCAGGGTGAAAATATGAATCTTGCCTGTGGTGGCTGAAGTGGTGCAAATTAGATTGGAAAAACTTTTGTATGGAAACCTTTTCTTAAACTCCGAAATGCTTTAGGTAATTTCTTTTAAATTTGCATCACTTCAGTGCCTGGAGTGACTTGTGTATGGCTGGTTTTCTGTGGATGAAGAAAATTCCCCTTGATTTTGCCTTGGGCTGGGGTTTGTGAAACATTCTGCTCCAAAGCACATGAGGTGCTGAGATGCTCAGGTGTATGTGTTCGAATCTCTCTGAGCAGCCTCTTACTTTTCATTTTTGGTTGTGTCTGCTATTCCTGAGCCTGATTTTCATAAATCAGCAAAACTCTGGAGTAAACAGAGATGTACAAAATGTTCTGGTCCTAGGCTGTGCTGAAATGTGTTAAGAAACTGCTGTGTTGGGCACAGTTCTCCATTCTCTGGGTCAGTCCAGGTGCCAGGTGCTGTACCCAGTGCTGGCAGCAGGGCTGTTCCAGACAGTTCCAACAGCCCCTCCACAGGACACAGCTGTGCCCATCAGCCACAGGTGGGGCCTCTTTGTCAGAGCACATCTCAGAAAGGGCACAGTGCTGGCAGCTGTGTCAAGACCAGCTGAGGGTCAGAGGATGAGAAAGTGCCTCAGCCCCTGGGGAGAACACGGTGGAGCAGGATCTCCCTGCAGCCCCACGTGGGACCCCTTGCTGGAGAGTGTGGAGATTTCCTGAATAAGCTGTGGCCATGGAGAGCTTGTGCACAGGCATGTTTAGCCTGAAGGACTGCAGCCCTTGGAGAGGACCATGCTGGAGCAGGGGGAAGGTGTGAGAAGGAAGGAGCAGCAGAGAGGAGCTCACCAGATACCACCATTCCCCTTCCCTCTGAGCTGCTTAAGATGAGGGAGGCAGAGGTGGTATGTGTGAAAATGTGAAGTTGAGCCTGGGAAGGAGCAGGGAAGAGAGGGTAAGGTATTTTAATGTGTATGTATTTCTCACTGTCAAAATCTGTTTTAGCTGGTAATAGATTACATGGTGGTATTGTCCATTTCTGGACTAGGTTCTGGGAGACTTGCAGTGTTTTGTCAATCAGTCACTGTTGTTCCGGATATCTCAGGAAACTTGCTTTGTTTCTCTGTCCCTCTGTTTCTTTGTTCCTTTTTTGTAAAGTGTTTTGGTACCTCTGGGTAAAAAAGTGCTGTATTTTTGGTGGCTCAAATGTAGAGTTAGTGCTTGTGTTTGATAATTATAGCCTTATTAGATGAAGACTCTCTCTGTAATGCTATCCTCAGATATGCTCTGTATGGGTAGGAGGGATGTAGAAGCCATAATGATGTAGTAATTTGAGACAATTTTTTAAAAAATTAATCGTAATATTCTAATTTTGTTTCCTCCAGAACACAAGACAGTGTTCCCAAATCTTCTGAAGAAGGGATACTTGGAAGTTAGAAGAGACAATGACAGCTACTGGCAAACGTGTTATGCTGAGCTCTCCCAGTACAAACTGTACCTGTATTGCTTGGACAGCAGTGGCAACCAGACTCTTCCCACCGTGTACCCACTGATGCGTTTTCAAAGGGTCACTGTTACTGGTGGCATTGAAACCAAGGTGGTGGACACTGTCCTGTCAGACAGCTCACAGCTACAGCTGAAGGCAGAGTCCTCGTGGGAGACTTTGGACTGGGGACAGAAACTTTGGGAAGCGGTGCGTGCTTCTGTGCCTGCTTTTACAAGACAGCAGGAGAAACTGGAGAATGTGCCAAAGCCTGAAAATAACAGTGACCTTTCTCAAACCAATGGATTATTAGAGAAGCCTATGGAGCTCTTCCTATCCATGAATTTGACTGAAAACACTAAAGAGTACCAAAATATTCTCAAATCAGGGACTCTTTACAGGTTAACTGTCCAGAATAACTGGAAGGCATTTACTTTTGTCTTGAACAGGTCTTATCTCATGGCATTCCAACCTGGTAGGCTTGATGAAGATCCCCTGCTGAGCTACAATGTCGATGTGTGCCTGTCAGTCCAGACAGATACTCAGGATGACTGTGACTCTTGCTTTCAGGTCATTTTTCCCCAAGATGTGCTGCGCCTGCGCGCAGAGACCCGTCAGAGGGCCCAGGAGTGGATGGAGGCACTCAAAGCAGCAGCCAATGCTACTCGAAGTTTAACTCAAAACCCACAGGTCACACTTAGGAACAAACCTGGAGATCGGCCCTTTGGAAATGATCCTAGAAAGACCAAGCGCCAGTCTGTGACCACCAGCTTCCTGAGCATCCTGACCACATTGTCTCTAGAGAGAGGGCTCACAGTTCAGAGCTTCAAGTGTGCAGGTGAGCAACCAGGCTGCAGCATCTGCACCTACACCCCTTCTGCAGGAAAAGAAAATCACTTGAAAGAGATGTGTGTGTTTCAGCAGCACAGCTGTTCCTTACCTCTCACTATGGCTGTAGTTAGCCTTTCTCTCTGTAAAATATGGAGAAAAACCTAGGGGATATTCAGAGGTTCATCTGCTTTTGATGAGCAGTGCTGAAACATTAGATCCTGTACATACAGCACTACATGGGCCAGGGCTGCCCTACAGGGTGGCTGAGCTGTTTTCTTGATTCAGGACATTGTAAAGGTAGTCCAGAATCAAAGGGGTTTGAATTCATTTGTTGTCTGACTCTAGTCTATTCTAGTTTAAGAATGAAGTGAAAATAGAGAGGACCTGTGTGAATGTAGTTCATTGTCATTTTACTTTAGTAAGGGCACCTGTGTGGAGCAAATTTGGGCACCTTATGCCTAAACTATAGTCTCTGACTTGCTTTAGTTGCAGTTACTTAGAAATTGTCACTCAATCAGAAACAGCTCTTTTGGGGAGTTTTTCTCTTGTACTATGGGAGCTGTGATGGTTCTGCCTCCTCCCCACGCTGCATTGGGGTGTGGTTCTCATGTTGCTGTGGAACCATGTATGTCTCTGGGGAGTAGCTGTGTGGGCCCAGGACCTGCTGGCTGGCCTGAATCCCTTCCAGGGGAGACCTGGGCCCTAGAAGTACTGGGCTACCCTCAAAATTGACTGTGTGTGCAGCTGGGTTTCTCTGGTAGCCACCTGCAGGTCATGTTCCTGCTCATCTCTCTACAGTGCAGGGCACCCACCTGGCAGCTGGAACATCATGAAGGTTGGCATCATTGCAATTAATGATTTGGTCACAGTATGTGGGCTTCTGCCTGAATTCAGCTCTGTTCTTGGCCACATTTGTATAACTTGATGTAATTTGTTTTATATTTTGCTTCATCCTCTGACTGAGGTTCAGAGGAGTTTCAAGTGAATATTTTCAGTGACCTCCTCTAAAATAGGATCAGGCCCTGGGATAGCAACAAAATACATATCTCCAATGTGAAACAGGTTTTAGTCTTGCTTTATGTAGTATGGGAGCAGACTTCTGTCTGGGAAAGGGTGGATTCCCTCTCCCAAACATGGGATGATTAATCTGTACTCACTCATGTGTTCCCCTCAAAAATAAGGTGCTCTGACCAGAGTAGCATGATGTCTTTTCCTGATACACCTGAGGCATTCCTGATACTCCTGTGGTCTCCTTTTAGTCTGCCAAACTGCACAAATGTTCTTGTGCAGAGAAATGTGAGCTGTGGAGGGTCTGTGGGAAGCACAGCACTTACTGGAGGAGCAGGTCCTTTGCCGCTTCCTGAGACCCTTGGAGCCAGCTGGAGTTTGGAGCTGTTACCATGGTGCAAAGAAATAAATATTTTAGTTCTAACTGGGAGAAACTGGGGGAACTTGCTCGGCTGAGAAAAGTTTGTGCTGGGGAGGTATACGGGCAAGCTGAGCCTCTGTCCCTGTTCCTTGCTCCCTGCGGGCAGTTGTGCTGTTCCGGGCATGGGCTGCTGTTTAACCTGAGGGGCCTGCTGTTGGTAATTACAGCTTGCAGGCATTGAGAGCGGTTTTCCCCAGGGCTGCTGGGAGGGGTAAGCTTGGAGAAAGATGAGGAGGGGGGAGGAAGAAAAGTTTTGCTGTGAATTCTTCAGCCATTTAGTGCAAATTCCTGTAATTACCGTCTTTGTGTCCTGTCCCAATGGCACATAATACAGCAGAAGCCTTTCCTAATTGAGACCTTACAGGAGGTACAAATCCCTCCTTTGTTCAGCCTGACAAATTAGTGCCAGAAAGTGGCAAGGTCCGAGTGGGAATCAAAGGCAAGCAACACAAAGATGGAACTTAAGGCTACAGTAATAACCCTCTCTAGTCCTGCAGGGGAGGGAGGGAAGGAAAAGTAATGACCAATGAAAAATGAAGGGTTTTTTTGTTATAAATTCCCTTGACATGACAGCACCTCAGGGCTGCTTTATTTATTTAGGAAAAGTGATTAAATAGTAATACAACAGGGCAGACCATTGTCTCTCGAGCTACCCCCCTTCCTACAGACCCCTGCTGCCTTGGCTAATTGATTGACAATGAACCTCTGATAAAGAAGGTTGCTGGGAGGACCTGATGGGGACAGGCTTTTTAAAATTTATTTTCTCTTTGCGGTCTTTGTGGGGTTCCCCTCCCTGTTGTTTTTTTTTTTTTTCCTGTTTGAAATGCTCTCTGCATCCCCCTTTCCTTTTCTCCCTTAGTAAAAGCTTTTCAAGGAATTGCTCCCAGACAAACAGCTGATATTCACAAGCAGGTAGGGAAGAATGTGAATGTCTGTGCCTCGCTATTGACAAGTTTATCTTGGAGTCTGACTAGCACTTTTCAACTTGTGATATAAGCCAGGGCAGTGGTGTCAGATGTAGGCATGGGGCAGGGAGGACAAGCTGTTGATACACTGGAGTCAAAAGGGCAGTTTGGAAAAAGTTGTCCTTTGCTTGATCAGCAGATGCAAAAGCTTTTCTCCACATTTCTAACTATGTTTTACTGCAGAGGGCAGGGCATTATTTGTTCTAATTTGAAAAAGCGAATGAACAGACCACTGATTAGCAGTGGAGAGGCAGGGAGTTTATAAATACTTCTAATTTTGTGGCCATTGTTTTTTTAACTTAAAAGGCTTCTGGGGAAAGGCAGGCATTTCTCCTGGAGGAGTTCTCTTAGAGGTCTGTAAGGAGCAAATATCCCCAGGTGCCCATCACTGTTGTTCTTTGTCATGTGGCATCACTTTTCCATAGATGGGGAAGACAAATGGCCTTTGCCCTTGCCTCCTGTTTTTGCATAGTTCCTGTTCTTTTGATGGCTCTCTTCTGTTTCACCTTTTGTTTTCTTTCACCCTGTCCTTTATTAAAACAGACATTTTTTCCAGAGAAGTCAGTTGTGTCTGCCAGAACTCTTGTTACTTAGACAGCGAGTCCTTATGGATGTGGGAATTTCTGCCTTCTGGAGAATGTGCTCTGCACCCTTTCATTTGTCTGTGTGGCCTTTCTTGCTCCGCTTCTAGGGTGCCTTCTATCTTTTCCTCCATGCTTTCTCCATGTCTCCTCACTTGCCAAAACGATAAATACTGCTATTAGGGCTTGAATGACTTGGCTGGCTGAGCTGAACACTAGGTGCAGAGAAGCCAAGGTTTGTAAATGTGCTATTTCCTGAGCTTGCAGCCTTGTCAAATGAAGCAGCAGGTGGAAAGCTGTTGTCTTGCAAGGAATCATTCTGCACCTAGTGCTGTGGTCATGTGTGTAACTGGGAGACAGCCCAGTGCAACATGCCTGGCTCATGCAACCTCTGCTCTAGCTCACCCTGTTGGTCTGGAATCAGTCCCTACTGCAGTAAAAGTAAAGTTCATTTTTTCCCCCCCCCCCTTAATGAAAAGAAAGTATTTCCTAATAGCTTGCAAGCCAGCAAGTGTGATTTAAAAACAAAACCAAATAGTCAGGTGCGATGTCAACTTTGTTCAACTTCTCTAAAAGCCTTATAGTTGAAACTTCTCAAATAAAAATAGTTGAGAAGCATCCTTGAATTTAGCAAATACTTTGTGAACTATCATTGCACCCAGCACTTATTTGTAGCATGTCACTGAAAAAAAGAAGCTAGAGGATAAACCCTAGAAAATGCAGCACAATAAAAAAAAAAATACCATAAGGTCCTCTGGAAGGTTTTCAGCACTCTTGTCACATTTTAGTCCTGAATAACTATTGTTCTCACCTGTCCAGGACCTTTAGGATTGTGCTTTTTCTAAGTGCTGTGTTTGTTTTGTGCTTGGTTTCATTTCAATTGATCTCTTTCTTCCAAGGCTTCAGCAGCTTTTTGCCTTCCCTGCATTTGAGACTCTGTTAAATCCCTTAGGAATGCTTTGCACTGTAAAGGTTTTATTGTTTAAGTATCTTCATTTTAGGCTTTAGTCTTCCAGTCTTGTATGTGACTTTCAGGCCCTGTTTCTATTGATTTAAAAGTAAAATTTCTACTGCTAATGGTGATATTTCTAAACCAGGTACGCAGAAAAAACATGGTCTGAGTTGTATTTGGAAAATACACCATGTTTAAACAAGGTCACTGACTTGTTGGGAGGAGTGGGGGGAGTGTTTTCAAATAAAGTTGACTGGAATTTGTGTAGCAGGGAGCACTTTGTTTGCAGTGGACGTACATGTTTCAAAACACGAGGTTGCTGGGCCACAGTGCTTTGCCATATGACAGCTTGTTTTGGAAAAAGATTGGAAGATACCACGTGCTTGAGTTGATTAGACCTGTTTATCAGTGATCAGTTATGATCACAGAGACCATCTAATCTTCATTGATAAGTCCAGTTTTAGGATGGCATGACTAGAGGAAATGACAGTGAAAATTATCAGCTTTGGTAGAAATTGGGTCCTTCACTCTCCTGGGATTTGGCTGGCACCTTTGCAGAGTGAGATTTTTTCCTTCATGTGATTCAGTTTGAACTTGGCCTGCTGCTGTCTGGAAGTGCAGTTTAGATAAGTACTTGATCAGTTCAGTGCCTATTCTGTGCCCTGATGTGCACTTTGCAATCGACTGGTGTTTAAGTGACTTCTTTGTCTCAGCCCTGCAAGAGGAACTGCTGATACAACTGTCTTGGCTGATGAATCTACATATTCCTCCTGGTAGGCTTGAAGGGAGCCTTTGCTGCCTGTATGGGGATAGGTGACCCCTTGCTTTAATCTGCCCCTGTCAACAACTCCGTTTTGTTTTCAGTACATTCTTGTGCTAATTTATTGTATTGTTGTGAGCTCAGTTCTTCTGGGTGTTAATGTGTCTCTGGTGTAAGCATAGGCTGTTTGTTCTTGGCTATGCCTTGCTTCTTCCTGGCTTGTGGGTGCTAGGTATGAGTTCCAGTGCCCCTAAAGAACTCTTGGTTGCCTGGGGACTTTTTTGGTCCATGTATTGTATGAAACTAGTCTTGAGGGATCATTTGGCATAGATTTCAAAGAAGAGAGTCCAAACCAGGGAGTCTAAATGTCCAAGTCTTGCCTTCGTTGAGACGGAAAAAAGCTACGTCTGGACAAAAGGAAGTATTTTTCAGACCTGAAAACTTCAACACTTATACACCACCCCCATGGTTGTTCTCTGGAGGACCCAGAGGTTCTTCATGAATCATGTGCAAGAGAGGGCTTTATTTGTTGGGCTAGCATCTTTTAAATCAGTCAGGCCAGCTTTTGCTACTAAAGGCCTTGCCTTCCCAGAAAGGCGCAGGCACCTGCACAACACTTTTTCTGCAGTTGCAGTTTATACCAGGTTCCTGAGTTGGTTTGGGCCATGACAGTTAATTTAGTTTCCTAGGAAGGCAAATCTTATGTTCCAATGCTGTTTGCTCAGTTTTACTCTTGCCCCATAAAGTTTGGATCTACCTGACTGTTCTAACAAAATTTGACAAAGGAGAAGAGGTAGCAAAGATGTGTGGATCTCAGAGGTGTCACAGAAGCCATCATCACAGGGACCCCCTCCTAATGCTGCTCTGGGAGAAAATCCTGTGAAGTGCACTGTGCATTTGTTTGGCATCAGAGCATCCTTGCAGATGTGCAGCCTTGAGGGACAAACACTGAAGGAAGATGGCTGCTTTAGGGTCCACTGCTACAAAACCAGGGCATCTGTGTGTGTGTGTGTGTGTGTGTGTGTTGGCAGGGCTCCCCCTCTTCTGTCGAGTGCCAAAGCAGCGTATTATTGCAAAACCATTACATGTGGATTGAATCAGGGACAATGTAAAAGAAATTACAGAACAAACCAGAGGCCAGCTGGTAGGAAGGGTTTGGGTTTTCAGTCTGGCCTTCTGCAACATCCACAGTCTCTGATATGTACCTGTGGTGTGTAAATCTGGATAGTTCATATGCCCAAGGTAGTGAGGTGTGACCAAGAAGAAATTCAGCCAAAGAGTGTTGGCAAAAATATGTAACCACACTTACTGCACAGTTGTTCCTTCTGTTAAAAGTCATTAAAGGCCTATGTATTGTACCTTCAAGTGGTGCTAAGGAAGATGGAAAGTCTGTTACTTTAACACTTAGTCCTGAGCTATAGCTGATAGTCAAGGTTTCCGTTGACTTGGAACAACTGGGCCATCCTTTAGAGTCACCTGGGGATGTGTGAACCCGTCCTTATTTCTAGAGAAGCTGATCCAGTTTATACTTAAAGTGTACATTGCTGATATGAGTTTTATGTATTGCTTAGATAATTATAACTTGATAGGGTCAAACCCATGTGGTTTCAACACAGAACATTTTTTTACTTTAATCTGCTAAGGTTTTGTTTTCTTTTTTTTATAAGTTCATAAGAAGCTCATGAAAAATGTAGGCAAGGCGAGTAGTGTCAGATTTTGCTTGAAGGTTTGTAAGTTTTTAATTATTTCTTTGAAATAAAATTGCTTTGGAAAGTAATGGTGGGAAAAGGACAAAGTGTAATGCAAATTCAAACCTGAGTGGGTATAAGAGCTGGTTTGTTCGTTTGTCTTCCTTGTGAACTTGAGTTTTCCCATGGTGGAGTGAATTGGAATAGATGCACAGGAATAAAGCTAAGCAATTGAAGTAATTCTCACCTTATTTCTGTTTGTGCTGAGCTGCTAGAGCAATGTTGTATGTCTGATCTAACACTGAAAATTTGTTGCTGTGCTCTGTCTGCTTGCTCTGCTTTATGCCTTTACCAAACTGAAAGCCTTTTGAAGTCTGTGGATCATTTTCTTTTCTTTGTATTGTATGTTGTTTCTAAATGAATTAGCTTCTAAGCTAATCTGTCACAGATTTAATTATGGCACACAATCACAAGGGACTTGCTTTTTCCTGATACCGAGCAAGGACCTTTATTGAATAAGGAAAACAGTTGTGTACTTGATTCTAATTTGGTCTTTCACTTTCTGTGTTTCACTGTGGAGCTACTCCAGTCCTTTCTTGATAAAAGATTAAGGAGGAAGGTATCTGGATAAAAAGGATAGTTGTGTGTGTCTTCCTTGACCACAAGGGTATGCAGCATCCTGAAAGTGGTGTTTTCCATGCTTCAGAGGAGAGGAATTGTGTTCAGATGTCTTGGATTCCTTCTCCACACTAGACCACCACCTTAAGTCAAGGAGAAAGTTTTATTACAACTTTTTAACCTCACTTTTTCTGCTACTTTCTTCATGAAGTCTTTGCACTTGGAAATGAGCCTCTTGTTGATGATACTCCTGCTCTGCTTGCAGACATGTTGTTGAGAGAGATTCATCTGTGTCCAGCAGCACTTTCTTGCTGCTATTTTTATTAACCCCTATTTTCTTTCCTTGATTCCAAGGCTGTTTTGTTGTATTTTCTGTGATGAAAGGTTTGGGATGATTTCTTCCCTCTCTTTGCTAAGAGAATACCTTACAGCGACACTTCTTCCCTCTGTAGCTTGCTCCCTAACATTCTTTAGGGAGGGATGATTTTGGGTGCTAGCAAATACTGTGGCATTCTCTTTGCATTAGACTCCAGGTTTGCCAGACCTTTGTACAGATGTTGTACAGATAATATTCTGTGCGAGCATTAGGAATAGGTGAGAGAGGTTTGATGAAAGTTGTGCTGCTTTTTTTCTCCCCTTCTGTGCAAGGTGCTTTCTCTAGTTATATAGGCAAGAAAGTGTTTCTTCTGCAAACATGGTTCCTTCCCTAAACTATTTGTTGAATTGTGTTATTAGTCTCTGAGGTGGTCAGCTACATCTGTTTGTCCTTCTGGGAGAGGTGCTCAAGAGTTTAAAGCCAGGAATCAGTACTATCTTTGCTTCTGGTGAACATCACGGCGAGTTTATGTACCTGAATGCCCGGGTGCAGGATTTCCAAGGTCCTTAGGCCAATGGATAGTCCTTCTTCTTTTTTCTTTATCATTCTTGATGTATTTTTTTCCATCTTAAAAAAACAAAGTAGCGTAAGTGGTCTATGCCACAGAAATATGTTTGTCACACTACATCACTTTGAACTGCATAACATCAAAGAAAATCAGTGCTTTGATAACTTGATTTGAAAGGGTTGTAGAAATAGCCATCATTATGAATCACAACAGAGAGGAATGGAAAGGAAAAGATGGTGATTTTCAAACAGCATAGCTTGTAAAGTAGGGGAAAATGTAAGGTGGATGCCAGCGCCACATTATCATCTAACAAACCCCAACTACACAACTGTTATATAGCTTTGCAGAACATGTTTTGTTGAGGATATGAAGAGGAATGAAAAATATCAGGTGTAAAGAGAAATAAGGAAACAAATGTGGGCTCAGGAAAGAGTTGCAACAAGAGAGAAAGCAATGCATGCTGCTTGGGTAGGAATTTCTTCCACTTCCTCCTCTTCATAAAACCACCCTTCCTGAAGATGGAGGGCATCCAAGATTGCTTGCTGAGACTCTCCTCACCCCAGAAAACCTCAGTTCTTATGGGCTGGACATAGGGAAGAGGACAGAAGCCGCCTAGCATTTCTGTGCTTTGTCACTCCTCTCCTGAGAAAACTCTCTCCATTGACTGGAATGAGTTTCTGGCTCTAGGAGGCTGCAAGAAATTAGGCCTTAAAGTGGTGAATTCTCAACTGCAAATGTTTTAATTTAGAATTTTGTCAGTTCATATTGGACTTTAGCTTATTTTTACCTTCAGTCTTACAGACAGGAGTTAGGGCATTAGGACGGAGTGGCAGCCAGTGGAGTGGCAGGGGATGCACGGTGCTGGTTGGGTGAAATCAGTGTGTCCTGTCCCATCATCCCCAGACAAGCAAGCGTTGGCTAGTGGGGAATGTTCATAAGGCTTCAGTAACATTGAGTTGGGAGAGTATTGGCATTCTAACACGGCTTTACCACTAGTACTTTGTCAACTGGTCCGAACACACTGAGCTAGAAAATACACGACATTTGGTAGTCTCTGTTCATCCAAGGTGAGTTGATGCTGTGTGTAATGAAAGTTCAGGTCGGAGCTGTGTACAGGCAGGTGCTTCAGTGTTTTTCAGTGATAGGAAATTCAGAGGCAGCTAGTAAGGAGGATGGTACAGACCTTTCACTTCCTTCAGCAAGGCTGGCAGAGAATATGCTGTGCTGAGGTATGGCTAGCACAAACGTGCTTTCTGAGGTCTTGTTCCCATTTATTTTGGCAATGGGGAGTGCCCTCTTTCTTAGATTTCTTCATCTTGCTCCATGAGGAGAGGATTGGACATACTTCTCTATTTCCTTTACAGAGGGGAAAGATTTACCTCTGTTGTGCTTTTAAAACCACAGGCTCCTTAGCAACAGTGTGAGTACCTTCTGCAAGCATCTTCCAGGGCTGCTAGTCAGATGAATGTCATGTCAGACAAACAGGACTGGTGTTTCATGCCTCATCCGTTGTTCTAAACCTTCACCTTTATGTATGAATGCATGTAAGAAAACTGGAAAAAATTGAATTCTCTATGTACTACATAGCACTGATATGGGGCTTTCTACCAGGTATGCCCAGCTGACTAAGTCCATAACAGCATAGTGGAGCAGGACTGTGGAAACCCTTAGGTGATCACTGAGGAAGCTGCTTTTATTAAAAAAAGAAAAGTACATGAGAGAAAAGACAAGAAAATGCATTCTTTGCACTGAGGGAAAGATGAAGTTGTTGGTTTCCAAGTTCTGACCCCAAGCCACAGTCATAGGTCATTTTTTTTTGTAACATACTGCTGAATTACTTGAATTTATTTTACCCTTATAAAAAGAATATTTGCTTTTTTTTCTGCATCAAATATAGTGCTTTGCAAAAAGCACTGCTAATATTTACCATACAAAATTATTTCTACAATGATAATAGTTTACTGCCATAATATGGGGGTTCTGTTTGATTATTAGCTGAGATTGCATTTTTCATTATGTATGTTAAGTTACACTACTTGAGATACATGTTGATACTTATGCTTTGGTCTTATGAAGGGTAGAGGAGGAGACAGGAGCATAATTACTTCTTTTATCAACTTACTTGTTTATATATCAGCTTTCTTGAAGAAACTGCATGTCCTTTCTTCAAAAAAAAAAGGCAGGGAAAGAGAGAGATGGAAACAGGACGTGTCCCATACTGATTTACTTGGTAGTGCATATTGCAGAGAATCAGTGGCCAAATGGCTCTGTGAAAAAGGAGGAAGTGAGCTAATTGTGTTGGTTAGGTTATTCTAATGACTTTTATTAGAGCAGAGGGGCACATGGTGACATCAGTTGATGTGGGGAGGGAGGAGCTCAATATATGCCTAGAGTAACTGCCTGCAATCTTTCCTCAAATCAGTGTAGCTTCTACTGGGGAGAAAAGATGCCTTTAGCTGGAGAAGTCACATAATTACACTAAATGAAGTTAGTTATATTGACAAAAGCAATTGATCAGTTGACTTCTACCTGAAAAACTCTTTACCAATGTTTCTGCAGTAAAAGGGATGCACAAGGTTTCTGCAACCAGCTGCAGCAGAGACTGTCTGAGCATACAGCACATGCCAGAGTGGAGCTCTGGTGCTCTGGATGAAGCTATAAATATTACATGGGGACACTGGCATTTGAAGGAAAAGCAGAAATACCGTCCTGTGTGCCTTGTCCAGAGGTATTGCTAACAACCACAGACATCTTGATGTATCTTACTCAAACATTTTTAGCCTCACTTTCTGAGCAGGTTGTTTAATGTGACTGTGCTGTCTGTCTTCATCCATCCACTCTATTATTATATGAACCTTTTGGCTCATTTTAGTCACTATTGAAAGACAGAAGTGTCAAGTACATTGGGTTTTTTGTGTTCTGTGAAAATAGGTGGAGAACTCTGCATTAGTTCTTTCCAGCTAAAGCAGCAGCTTTTGAATACATTGTTTTACCCCAGGGATTCCACACTAGAGAGAATTGGAAGAGGCAAGGAATCTAGCTGTGAAAAAAGTGTCAGGCAGACCTCAGACCTTGTAAGACATGGAGTAATGCAATTGTACGGAAAAAAAAACCCCCTGCTGGAAATGGAGCTGTGTCACTACTGCTAGTCAAGAACTACTCATTCTCAGTGTGACTGCTGCTCAGTTATTATTCATGATCTGACTGTGGTTTGCCTTGACTGTGCTAATTCTGTGGCTGAGTCTTACCTGCCAAGTCAGCATCCCTTCTAGCTGTCAGCAGGAGCTGGCTTGCACTCCTGCAAGCAGGCAATGCTGGCCCATTCTGTTGTGGGGAAAATGGGAGCTCTCTGGAGCAAGCATACAGTAGAATGTGGCCTGTCTAAGCTTCCCACCGTGGTTTTCAGATGGCCATGGCTTTTAAATGCCCAGTGTCTCACAAGCAAATCTTCTGCCTTTGTTTCTTGAGAAGTGCTAAGTATCTTTTGACTGCTGTCTGAACTCTTTGTCACAAATGCCCAAGTTAGCATGAGCTTTTTCAGCGCTAATCCAAGAATACAGATATTTATTTCTGTTTTTTATGGAATGAGAAATGTCTCTTGGGTAAAATAAATAAAATATTAAAGGGATCTCAGATGGAGGAATACTTTTCTGACTCCATCCTGGATGTGTATCTCTGGCTTGGTGTACAAACCTGGACTATTCCCCCTCTCTTTTCTCTAGGCTGTCAGCGCTCCATAGGCTTGTCCAATGGGAAAGCCAAGGTGTGCAGCTACAGTGGATGGTATTACTGCAGCACCTGCCATGTGGATGACACCTTCCTTATCCCTGCACGGCTGGTTCATAACTGGGATACTTCCAAATACAAGGTAATCTCCCTGCAGGTTGGGTTGCTAGCAGGTGAACTGAATTGCTGATAGCAACACAACAGCTCAAAGGTTGCAGGCATTGGCTGCTAATACTGTCTGCTTCGTCCCTCTTGTCAAAATGAGCCATGCCCTCTCAACAAGACATGTTTCCATCACAGTTTCCTTGGTCGGGTCTAAGGTGTTCCTCCACAGGAACAGCCAGGCTCCTCCTTCTTGGTGGCATCTTTTTCATCATTGCTTATCTGGCTGTTCCAGGGACAGGGAGAGGTAGCACACTGAAAACACTCTTTTAGCTCTAATCCTTGTAGTCATTGGGCCTTTGAGGAGTACCTGTTTCATGACCACCAGGGACTAAGGATTGGCACTGCTTAGTGATGGATGCTAAATTGTGGAAATGCCTATAGGAAACTGGCTTAACAAATGCAATATTTGTGAGGCCCAGTATGTCCTATCCCTTGGCAATGAATATTTTGAGGACACTAGAAGGACATTGCTGTAGCTCTTGATTGAACCAGACAGATGAAAGTAACATAATGAGAAAATTCTACAGTTGTTCACTTGCCACACAAGAGCTTTTCTAAAACTTTTATAATCTGCTATTTGCTGCTGCCTTGGTGGCTGGTTGCTAGATAGGGGCACAGATTACATGCCTCAAAGCATTATCCCAGCAAACACAGTAACAGTGTTGTTTTGCCATCTCAGGCAGTATATGCTGAAAGAATAACAAACTCGTAAGGAATCCAGACCATGCTAGAGCTTCAGACCTAGCAGCCAGTGTTAGGAGAGGTTGTTTGATGTTTTGTGTCTGGGAATATTATTATTATGTGCTATTTGAAAAGGAAAAAATAACCAGTAAATGCCCTATTAGAGGAAAAGCAGGTCTCTTGAAGAAAATTTGTCAGATGGGGAGATTATTAAAAGGTAGCCAGAGCCTGCCATCAGGAAAATTATAGTCTTGTGCTGTGAAATGTAAGATTCTTCAAAGTTTCAAAGCTCTAAGGTGTGGAGACAAAAAGCCCTCCCATGCCTAGAAGTTAGGAATATTTAAAAGTTCTTTCTTTGGATGCTTTTATCAAGGACTAAACTTGCTAGCACATGGTAGTATAGGTAGACCTGATATGGGGCTAGTAAGGCAAAGACCTCGTATCAAGCTGTCAGTAATACTGCCAAGAAAATTAAGTGGGTTTTTTCCTAAACCTGCAGCCTAAAAACTATGCTCTAGTCTGTTTCCTGCGGTATAGGCAGCTGAGGCACAAAAAGAAACAGGATTCCAAAGCTGAAGCATTCATTGGAAACTTAATCTACTGTAATAGTGAGAAAATTCATTTTGCACTTTTTATAGACAGACAGAACACGTATGAGGTGGCTTGGAAACACAAGCAAATTCTGTGCAGCTGCTTTACCAGTCTTTGTGCCAAAGTGCTCGGAGAGGTGAATTTAAGAAAGGAACACAATCCCTCAGGTAGAAAAAAACAATATCATCCCCACCTATTAGAGCAGGAATTAAGGCAGGGAGGGAAGGTGAAGATAAGCACACTGCTCTGCCCCTTGTAGGTAGCACAACACTGCCTGAAAATGGAGCTTCTGCAGAGGGGCACATGCTCCTGGCTGCACTCCTGGCTGCACACCCCAAAGAGGTCCTGCAGGAAATAAGCACATACCACATTTGATGGTCAGAACTGAAAGAGGGCTCCAGGATTCAAAAGCTTCTTTGTTTTACACAGTCTGAGACATGTCTGTCAATCCACCAAATTGGAAGCAAAACTGAATGAAGAGTTTGCAGATTTGCACTCCTTTCCACTACCACCTATTCCTCACCTCCACAGGTGTTTCTGGGGTCTGTCCTATTTGTTTCTGGCAAAGCAAGCACCAAAAGGTACTGTAGGACATGAGCTCTTACAGGGTAACTGGGCATGTTTCTGTTTTTATGTTTCGTGAGCTCAACGTCTGAGCAGCAACTGTAAAATAAGCTGTTATATCAATTAAGTTTGGAAATTGAGAGGTTCTTATCTGCTTTTGGTAAGACAGATCATGAAAAACAGAAACAATAAGCATCTCTAGAGCTGTCTCTTTTCATACCCAGGATCTTGAAAAACAACAATGCACTTAACACCTGGTAGCACATGGGTAGGAAAAGAGAAATCCTCTTGGCTGCAGTAGCAGCTCTTTGAAAGGACTTGGCAGTTAAGCATGTTTCTTCTGCTTTTGTCAGAACCAAAGCAGCAGCTCAGTCCCTAGGTTTGCTTTTTCCCCCTGTGTCTCCTACTGTTTTCATATTTGTGTTTTTCATGTGTTTGTGTGAAGGCAAAAGAAAAGAGGCAGTTTTGCAAACACCCTTTCTTCCTTTTGCTTAGGCCAAGTCTTTTCCCTGTTTGCACGCAAAGCCCACTGAGTATTGCAGTTTGGTTCAGGTGGCTTTCAGCCTGCACAAAATGCCAGACAGACACAGTAGGAAATGAACTCCCTGTGCCAGAAGGTTTCAAGAGAAGCTGACTTATAGTAGATTGAATTTTGAACTGTAAGTTTGCAGACTCTAGAAAGGAAAGGTCTGGAAATGTTAGCATCCATCCTTGTATGACATTTAAAGCTAAAACCCTGTTGCACTTTACATCTCCTCACTCCTTCTGACTGATTGAATAGGCTTGTTACTGCCCAGTAAAGCTGGGGGACTCTGAGTATGCTAGGATAAATACTGAATTTCTGTGACTGCCCGACCCTTCCCATTTTAAGACTGTGTTTCAGCCTCTTGTAACATGGCAATGTGAGTTAATGCTTTACAAGATGTGTGTGCCTGTGTCAGCCATGCAGAGTGGACTGACACCTATCTGTCAGCCCGTGATGCTGGGAAAAGCTACTTTTCCTGCAGTCAGCAGTCCATGAGTGCATTGTATCGGCAAGGAGAGGGAGAAGGTTTGCTTTGCTCCTGTCTCCTCAAAGGCTGCCTTCAGACCAGGCAGCACCAGTGCTGCACAGTAATACGTGGTCACCATAGTGCACTGAGTGACTCAGGGGACCTCAGCTGTGGCACCTCTTTGTTTCTGTGCTCTTAATGCCTCAGAAGAGATGCCCAACACAGGGTACATGTGTTCTACAAAATCTAGGGTGGTAATGTTGCAACATTACCTCTGATTCCACTCAGATGGCACAGTTCCTTATACATGCAGGATGTTTTAAGAAAAAAGGAAAACAAAATTAGTGGGCTGTTTAATATAAATAGGTGGGATATTTAATACAGCTTCAGGGTCTGGGAAATCTGTGGAGATATGGTATTTAAAATTGCACATCTTGTTATCTATGTAGTTATTGGTGGAAAGGTTGGCCTTGGCATATTTCTTAGATTTTTATTATATATTGTGGAAAGATTACATCTGGGACTAGCTTCCCCTGTCAGTAGCTAGTTACTCGTGCTGGTTTTGGAAGTGATGCTACTTATAAGGATGTGTATTGTTCTTACCTACAGCACCAGAAGGGAAATAACTTCCTAAATTTCAAGAGGCTGTAGTGTGTGTGCCCTTTCTACTTTTGTTAGCCTAACTCATCCCTCCTTTGTCTCAGTGTAAACATTGACTTAGAGGTCCAGGAGGACTAATTGAATTGTGGACCCAGTAGTATATCTGTAGCACAGTTTCAGGTGATTTGCAGCTTGTTTCATGTAATCCCATCTTCTCTTTTCCAGCTG
Source organism: Eopsaltria australis (assembly GCA_034509425.1). NCBI lineage: Eukaryota > Metazoa > Chordata > Aves > Passeriformes > Petroicidae > Eopsaltria > Eopsaltria australis. Next base: position 3,360,381 of record JAVTVJ010000030.1, read on the forward strand.
TGATAAAATGCAGAAATCAGGAATGAGAGGGAATTTGGCCTTTTCACTTAAGGAACAGGAGTATCTTTTCTAATGGAACAAGAGTCCCATTCATCTATCGAGATTACAGTAGCTTTTTGCAGGTGGAGATAAAACAGGGCACCATCATGAAAAATGTAATACCAATAAGATTCAGTTTCATTTATTTGTATTTTAAAAAACACAACAATTTGCTTTTTGCCGAAAAGAAAGCAGTGAACAAACAGAAAAATATTAACAGAGAAGAAACTGGTTATTCAGATTTTAGACTTTAAAAAATCCAGTAAGCTGTGTTACTCTGCAGCAAAAGCATGTGTGACTGCAGACATTGCTGTACTTTGGGTAAGCAGCTATCTCATACATTCAGTTTTGAAAGGCTTGGTGGAAGTTTGACTTGGCTATAAGCAGAAGAGAGTTGGATCTCTCTCAGCTCTGTCTCCATTTGTAATTGGTAACAGTAAGGTTTCAGATGCATAGAATAGCGGACAGATCACAGAGGGGGAGATCTGCTTCAAAAGAGTTGGGAGAAAAGCCTAACTAAACTGCTTTATTTTTTAGGTATCAAAGCAAGCCAAAGAGTTCCTGGAATATGTTTATGAGGAACCATTAATTGATATCCAGCAGGAAAATCCCATGTTGTACAAGCATGTTGAACCTCTGGCAACTGTTGTCCGCCTGAGACAGCAGCTCAAATCTCTGCGAGCCTACTTGTTCAGCTGCAGAGCAGCAGTGGCTGAAGATCTGCGTAGGAGGTAAGAACCACAGCCAACCTACAGCACAAGGATGGAACTTCCTTGGTTTATTGCCTCTCCTGCTGCTGGTTTTGTTTCTTCTCACGCTCTGGTTCTGAAGGCATTACCCATTTAGAAAAATGTTGTGCTTGTATCTGACTCCCCTGGGTTATCCTCTGCCAAAGAAAATTATTTAATAGGGTCTGAATATCTGAAATTGTTCTTGACAGCTGTTAGCCCCAGGGCATCTCACATTGTGGTGAACATCTTTTACTCCTCCCCAGGCTTTCTGGCTGTGTGTGAGTATTTTCAGACACATGTGCTACCTCATGCCCCTGCCGTGGCATCACAGTGAGGTAGCTACTGCTGGGACCTTTGAAACACCTCACAGTGTGGCAAAGCATGAGAAAGGCCAGAGTCAACCACCTTTCCAGCACTACTGCCCTCCTCTGTGATATGAGTTCAACCAAAGGCAGAGGTCAGATGTGGTTCCCTGGCACGTGACCCAGCGTATAATTTATGCTGGTCTCTTGTTCAGCCAGTATCCATGACATGGCTGTTCTGAATGTTTTCTTTATTGGAAAATACATGGTCACAGCACAGCAAAAGGTGTTTAATATTGAGTTAGCTGTGGTGGATGCAGGAGTTTTATAAAAAGTAAACTTCATTTTAGAAGTGCTGTATCTTAGTCCATTCAGCTACTGCTGCATTTTTCTAACAAGCTAAAAATGAGCAATCTTCTTAAAACTGTCAAGCCACAGTTGTGATTTTAAAAAAGCCAAGTAGTTTTTAGTGTGGATCTCCAAAAGTCATAGGGAAATGTCTCTGCCCATGCCATACAGTGGCTCTGGGCACATGCAGCTGACCTGATGCATCTGTGAGCATTTGTATACCCCAGTTTTTAAGACAAGACTGAAAGTTGGAAAGCCACAGCTTTGAAATGGTGAGCTGCTGAAGGGCAAGGAAGCAGGTGACATCAGTGACTGTATTCTGAACACAGTGTTATAGGGACCTGAATTCTTTGGAAGGGAGAGGAGGCTGCACTGGTGTCTTTATCCCAGCTAAGGAGAGCTGGTCTGCTGTTTGATACATAACCTATGTCATTGCTTTGATGAACTACCTAGAATGAGTAGAAGGATACAGCAATAGGTTTTGGAGAGCATTGCCGAGTTATTGTGTCAGACACACCGTGGGTTAATGTGTTTGTGTGTCACTACTCAATTCTTATTATTTGCTAGGGCAGTTTACAGCATTTTAAAAATTAGGATGGTTTTCCTTTATTCTGGAGGATGGTATTTTCTTACAGAGCTGTTTTTTATGCCATCCTCTTCAATAAAACTAAAAGGACAATAAGATTTTTGAAGGTTGTTCAGTAAAAATAGAAGAAAGGAAATTATGCTTTCTGATTAATATTGAAGAAAAGAATTCTCGTACTAAAATAGAAGAAGGCAAGAGACTGAATGGACTTGGGTAGGACAGTAAAAGAAGAGAGTTCAAGGGAGACCTAAGCATAGCAATCAGTTGACTAGAGGAAAAAAAAGGGAAAATCAGAAGGGTTCAAATAAGGAAGGAATCTCAGGAAATTAAGAGTTAATGAAGAAACCAGGACAAAGGAGAAGAAACCCAAAATCTGCCTTCAAAATGGAGAATTTACAAGTGCTGAGGAAATAGAAGAGAGAAGACAAAAATTAGCACAGAAATGTGAGCATGTTCTTTTCTTGGAGCGGCAGGGAGAGAGAAAATGTCCCTGTGTCAAAATGAAACATCCAGAAGGGCAGAAGGAGAAACTGGGAAACAATGCTCAAATGCTCCCTTTTCCTATCTAAAGAGTTTCTTCACACTATCCAATTGAAGCTGTGTGGTGGAGAGAAGCAGTCCAGCCCAAGAAGGGTTTGGTTTTGTACTAGGGAAGCATCTCCAGTTTGGTAGGACTTGCTACAAGTGTAAAAGCCACTGGAGGAATGTACAATGCACATCTTGGAGTCCAGCTCCTTCTTGGTTTATGAAGTCTCTGCTGAGGTGACTTTGGTGCTCATTTATTCCCTCAGATGTCCCCTAAGAAGTTTGCAGATATGAGAAGGAAAAGTTCTTTTCCCATAAGGACTTAGGGGAAAAATGCTGAAAATGCTACCAATGACTTTGCTGCCTTCATCTAGTATCCCAGTGCAGACATTCACTATCAATGTGATGACTTTATAGAGCACAGCTGAAAAGTAAACAAAGAAAATATGTGATTTAAACTTTCCTTTGGCTCATCACAGGGGCAAGTTGCAAGAAAATGAGGAGTTTAAACCATATGGTGAGACAGCATTCCTAAATTTAGTTCTGTTTCCTAATTAAAAGCAAAAGACTGGGAGAGAGGATCCAGTTATCTGTCCTGCTCTAAAAACATTCTTTTTCTGCTTGGTCTTCACCTTAGTATGTGAATAACAATTAATCACAGGAAAGTGAACACAGCATCTTGAAGACCTGTCAGACCCATATAAACAGACTGAAACAAACTGTTAATATTGCTGTCTACAGGGAACTAAAAACAGACTGATTAATTGTATTGGCACCTTGCTGCCTCTGGGACACTGATAGAGCCTGCCTTATTAGGGAAAAGCAGATCACTCTGAGGTTTCTTTTATTAATACTATTTGCATTATCATCTACTTTAAATCTATACCTTGCTCTTCAACCCAGATCACAAAATGAAGATGGCAATGAAGTTGGAAACTCTTGGTGTCTTCTGTGAAGACAGAACTGTTTACAGTGCTTACAGTCACTTTTTCTGAAGAATTCCAGATGGCTATAAACCAGGTTAGCTCAGGATTCAGTTAGCTTAAATGTGGAAATGTTATTTATAATGTTTGGTGTGCCTAGATAGGTACTTTGAGAACTTTGAAATCTGGCATCTAGCAGGGAACTCAGGACTGAAACAACATTGTGAACATTGAAGGTGCAAGTGATTAAGTAGAAAGAAAGGAAGAAAAAAAGGAAGGAAGAAAGGAAAAGACAGAAGAAATCCTTAAAGTAGCTAGAAGGCTCACAATAAAAGTGATTTTTGTCAGTTACAGTGATTTATTCTCACCTGTTGCTCAACTGGATTCTAAGCTTTTATATTTGCAGGCACAAAAAAGTAAGGAACACGTACTTGTCTGGGAGGTGAAATAAGGCCCGCCACTGGCACGTATCAACAATTTTCTCTGATATTAGCCAGATGAGACTCACAGTCTGTTACTGAGCTCCGTGTTTTACAAGGGATGTTGTTATGCCTGGTTAGCTGTAACTGTCACTTCAGTATTGCAACACATCTTTTGCCTCAAATGTCGTTACTGAGCAAGTTCTTGCGTGTTTTGGTTGCCCTGATCATGTGGATGCTGTTCAGGCAGAGGCATACAGGGCTGAAACCTACAGCCAACACAGCATTAGTACAAGTAGAGCTGTACAGATCCCACCACTGCGTGCAGATGGTGAATGAATGGCACAGACAAACCAAGATGGAGTCAATAAAATTGATGGCTGGGAAGGAAACAGTGAGAATCTCCAAGTCCATTGAATAATGAGGGTATTCTGTGAAACCGTGCTGAATGATACAACTTGTGTTAGGGGTTTGGTTTGTTCTTGTCATGATTGAAGATTCTTCAGGTCAAGGAACTGTCAGAATGATTTTTTGGGTAGTCTTCAGGTGCCTGCATATCTACTGTAGGGTAGGGTAACCTAGATCAACTTTGGAGCTCCATCTGGAGAGCCCTCTGGGCTATCTGCTCTCTCAGCTGTACATCTAAACTTGCAGTTCAGGTGCTACTAGCACAGATACCTCAGATAGATGGCAGTGACACAAGGTAAATGTTTTGTAGCACATTCCCCTATGCATTAGTGCTTGCTGCAGTGCTCTTGTTCTGTAAGTAAGCCTGAATGGTGGTGAGAAACTACATGGAAAAATTTCCCTCTTGTTACTCATCTTTGTCTGATACCATTTGTCTATCAGCTCCAGAACAGCAATACTTCAGTTTTATCCCAGCAAAACTCCAGTGCTAGGTACATCACTTAGCAGGCTCTAGTTTGTTCTTCCCGTAGAGCAGCAGGAGGTTAAGGGTACAACTCCAGTGCTGCAGACGTGTGGTCCTGGCTGAGCCTGCTGGTCTGTCAGCACGAGGTGAAACAAGCCCAAATTCAGTTATGCTGAACAATAGAGTCCTGTCACTTCCTACAGTGAGCCCTTAGACGTATCACTTCTGACACAGGAGTAGATTACTTTCAAAATATTTGTGTGCCAATTGGGGAACTTGTCTAAACACATCGCAGGAATCCTGATTGATCTTATGCAATCTCTATACCTCCAAATACCTCGTGTATGTGAAGCTGGGGCTATGACATCTTTCAGACCAAGGACAACAGAAGGTCATTAAGTCATCTCCAGGCTGTCAAAGGAGACTCTCCATTTTCTTTGCAATGTTTAGGCCATTTGGGGAGTGGAAAATTCCAAAGCAGGAGAACAAAGATACGGGCTCTGAAAGCAGTAAACTGCAAAAAGAAAGTCTGAGCAGGGAAGAAACAGTAGGGTGTTGTTTCGGGGCTCTGCAATAATGGCAGGACCAACAGAAGAAGAAAATTTGTTGCATGGGTGATTGAAAAGAGGGTGAGAGAGAAACTCATTCAAAGACGGTATCTGCATATCCTGAGAAGAACCAGTGTTAAGACCAAAGAACAACCTAACGTGAGGAAAGGTGAGAAAGTAAATGCAGAGAAGTGTGCACAAACCATTTGTTTTATTTAGATCCTGCATGCCTGTAATCATTGCAGTAGCTGACATAAAGTTGCCTGTTGATTGAGCTCATATGGACTACCTCCACCTCTTTGCTTCAACTCTTCCCTCTTTTGGAAGAAGTAACCACGCATGCAGGATCTTTGCAAATTAGCATCTTAAGAAGTGTTTGACTAAAACTGAGGGGATGGTGTTAAGGTGGAATTTGAGCTTTCATTTCAACTAGAAGTAACAAACAGCTGAAGCAATGAGATGTGTGCCAGAGCAGCCAGGGTGGAGGCAGTGCTGCTGTCTCTTCATGTCAAGGGAAGGTCAAAAGCACAAGCTACTGCTCTACCATGGTAAGCATCCAGCTGATGAGCATGCCAGAGCTTTCCATGAGAAGTCTTTCAGAGGACAGGTGGATATTTCAGTTCACATTAGCATTTCATGGTCTAGGGGGCACACCTGCATCTCCTTGTCAGAGATGAGTAATATTGCATCCCTTTCTCAATGGTAATTTCCATTCACCTTTTGAGACCAGGTTGCTTTCAAAAAAACAATGATTAAAAAACAAGTTCCTGTTAGATGTGGACATCATGTTAAATACAACTTGTGCCATTTTTATCCCCGTGTTTTTATGTCAGAACTCCCAGCAGCAAAGTGCAGAGGTTCAAGAGTGTCTGACAAAAGCAAAGACCATTTTCTTAATTTCAAGTTAATTGGGGGATCTAAGCTGTTTTGATTTCAAAATGAAACTGTGTCTCTAATTCTCTGTTCTGCTTTTAGTAACAGTGGTATTTGATTAATGAGTTAGATCTGTAGTAATTCTTGTCTTTCACAATGTTACCATAACCTTGCTCAAGGAACCACAAAGGAGAGAGAGTTGGTGTACTGCATTTTAGTAGGAAGTTTATAAACTGGTTCAGGATTGCTGATGGATGATAAGAGTAACTGTTTTAACATAGAGATGCTCGTGGGGAATTTCATAACAGCATGAAATAATACCTTACCTGGACATGCTTGCTAATAAATTTAGCACTTAGTGTGGGCTGAAGATATGTGGGAGTGACTGTTCCCAGAACAGAACCAGAAGTGTTCATTCCTTATGAATGTGAAATGATTCACAAACGCTTTTTTGCATAAACTCACAGAGTTAGAAAAAAAAAAAAAGAATCTGGTATAATGCCACAAGAATTAAAGGAATAAGTAGTGTTTTGGTTTGGTTTAATTCATTCATTTGTTTTTACCTTTTGACTTTAAAATCACTAAGTTTCCCAAGGCCCTGTTTTTCTGAATAACTTTTATTGGCTGGAAAGTTTGGGTTCTTCTCTCCCAGCAAACTTCCAGGAGCTAAGATTTCCAAGGAAATACAAAATCTAAAGCCTGAAGAAAACGATGAGAATTAGCAACACTGGAAAAAATCCTACTTTTCCCCCTCACCTCTGATGCTATTCTCTACCTTAAATTGACAATGTCCATATCAAATGAATTGCAAGAGAAAGCCCAGCAAGAAATGTTATTTACCTTGCTATGAATGTTTGGAATAACTGGCAATTCATTGATATCCCTCTGTACTTTTAGAACCAAATAGTAACTCTGAAAAAGTGGAGCTGCTCTCAGTGAGATCAGAGTGCACACAGGTCCTGCCGTCTGCTCCACACGTGGCTGCAGCTGGTGCTGGTGCATGGCTGCATGGTTAGGACCAAAGAGGGCTTATTGTCCTTGTTCAGGGCCAAGAAAACCAGGGGAACAGTAATAATTAGCAGGTGCTGGCCTTCAGCTACTTTAGCTTGCAGTGTGGTGCTCCAAAGGTGTGAGTGGCAGTGCCAGGGTATGAACTGTGCTGGATGAGGACGCGGACTTGGTACCCTGGTGCTGTGCCAGCTGTGGGTGTAGCTGCTTCCTGCAGAGGGGTGGAGAGGAGGCTCTGCTGGACTGGGGCAGCTGCGTCCCCTGTGAGTCACAGCTCAGTCATACAGTGCTCAACCTGGTCAAACGAGACACTCCTGGCTGGCACATGAAACCGTGGTGCCAGGTGCCGCTCCCTTCACCCCTCACATCCCAGGTTTTAAGAGGCTTTTTGGTATAAAGGAGACTTGGTTGTGCCCACCTGCCGGCTAACCTGATTTCTTTTGATTGCACTGTAAAAAGAAGAGTTCCCCCTGCTTATCACGTTTGTACTTTGGTTATAGTGTCAGGCATAGGCAGATTAATTGGTTGTAGCTTTAGCAGAGCTGTCAGGGTATTTAACCCATTGAAGAAAAATTACCTGTGCTGGTGATAAACAGGCTTTAAATGCAGAGCAATTACTTAGTGCTAACAAAGCACCATGACTACACACTTTATCCAAATGCAAAAAGCAAGCTCTTATCAGTGGTTCTGTTTGCAGGAGGACACTAAAAGATAACCTTTGTTTGTGCAAATACTTACCTGATAAGATCATCCAAGAAGGAACAGATGAAATTTCTGTCTCGCCTGAAGTTTATACTTCAGATTACAGAGTATTAAGCAAAAAAGAATAATAATCAGAAACTAAGAATGCTCACTTATTTCTTTAAGTTGGATCAGAAGTCTGGCAATGGTGTGTTTCTTTTCTGCTTGCATTGATTGTGTTTATATCTAGGACATAACAATAAAGCAATTTAAAGACCTTTAACCAGTAGGACTTTGGATTTCATTGTTCACAGTAACTGGCAAAGCTAGAGGCTGGTTAGCATTGAACTTGGTTTGTTCATTGCAGGCTAAACCCTGACTGGTAGCCCGGGTTTACAGCACAGCAGTCCTGTGACTCACCAGTGGTGAAACCGGTCCGGGAGTTTCCAAACTGTGAAAGCTTAGGAGGTGCTTTTAGTGGGACATGCCCTTGATAACCATTTGCCTCTCAAGGGTCACAGGTCACATTCTGAAGCTGCAGAGGTTTGAATTTTTATTGTGATGAGTCTTAACATCTTGCATTTGACCTCTGTCTAGTTCACTCCAGTTTCTTTTCTGTTAAGATTTGACTGAAAGGCTGCTGTTTATTGAATGCTTTTAATTGACCAACTTTAAAAAAAAAATCTAGTTAGTTGTAGCACATTGATCAAAAGATTTACAAAACTGACATCTTTTATTTTGCTTTCAAATGACTAATCAGAGATTTCCCATTTGGTGTTTATAAAGGACCTTTCTATTAAGGGAAAAGTAAAATTCTAGCACATGTTTTGGTCTTTTTGGATTGAGGCCTTGTATTAATCCAAGCATTGGTCAAAGCTCTTGATGCAAGCTCGTGCAGAAACTAAATATATTTTCTAGTGAAGTGTTCCCAAGTGTTATTATCTTAGCCGGCTATGGGTCTCTGTGAGATTTTTGGACACGAGTGTGATTTTAGGTTGATCTGGATGCCTGGTAGTACTTTGTCTGGATGCTAATGCTGTGATGTGGCGTTCATGTGAGCCCCATCTTGCTTGCTATTCTCTACTGACTTTGGTTTCATTTGAACAGTTTCAGTTGCAGAGGGACAGAGATGGCATGGACACTGCTTTCCAACTAGTTACATGAGAGGAGGTGTCCGTGTTGGGAAGCAAGAGGCTCAGAATTAGTCCTGTGTACCTCCTACTGAAAAGGACTTTACATAAGCCATGACCTCATTAGGCTCAGAGAACCTGTGCAGGCAAGCAAACTGTTGGAAACTGGCCATCAGTCATTTTCTTGCTCACTGGAGTACGTGGTCTGTATGGATTTCCTGCCCCAAATGATTTGCTTGCATTTTATGATGAGTTTTTTTTTTTAAAAAGTGTTTGGATTTGGTATTTTGGTGCCTGTTATACCCTTTTCCCCCCACTCACTAGAGGCTGATATAAACAGGCAATGAACAGATGCATTTTTGGGAAGTGGCTTCACCAGTTACATTCAGGTAGCTGTTGACCTTTGGGTTTTTCTTTCCAAATGGGACCAATATAAATTTTCTGGAGGAGAACTTAATTGCAGACATGCAGCACAGCAAGACCTGTTTTTGAAGCAGTTGCTCAGCTCCCCACAGGTGTGGTGAAAGCACTTCACTTATGTGAGTGGGGGCTAAGCTGCCTCCTTTTAGGCACTTTTAAGGTTTCACAGCCGTGGTGCTGTGTGGTTTCCACCTTTGTTGGTGTGGGCAAGTGTTGAAGGAGTGCATTTATTGGGAATCATGCAGGGACTGGCCCGCTTGCTTCATGACTTCTGTAAATGCTGTTGCATTTGCGAGCTTTGGCTGCCTGGCTGTTTCTCTGTGGCCTACTAGAGAGAACCAGTTTTAATTTTTCAAGTAAATAGAGGAACTGCAAATCTGAAACTGGACCAGCCTTACTTATGGAGGGGTTTTTTATGCCTCAGTTTCTGTAGTAATGGAAATAATCACTCCCCTCTCTTGAGTGCTGAGTATATGTGTGTGTGTGTGTATGTATATATAGATATATGTGTGTTTTGTGTAAAACTAGGAGGGCGGTGCCTACTTTTTTCCCTGAAAATAGATTTGGAAGGGAGGAGGTGTATTGGACACCAGTTCTGTAGAGCTGTTGCTGCAAATTAGCATGTTTTAAAGAAGGGGACAGATACAGGGATAAGATTTGTCACCAGGGCCTGTGCTGGCTGAGACTCGCCTGACAAAGGAATCCGGTCGATCATGAGTTTGCTTTTCACTTGCGCACTTTTTACTAGGAGTTAGGACTTGCAGGAAATAAGGAAATAAGATGCCATCCTTGAAGGCAGGGGAATGTGATGTTAGTCATCAGTACTAGTCATTGACAGTTTTTGCATTATGGTCTATTCAGGCTATTTCCTGAAAAAGGAAATCTTTCATTAGCTAATTGTTTTCCTTAGCGGTGCTCTAAGGGCATCAGCAAATAATACAGTTTCTGGCAAAGCTGTTTAGTGCCTGCCTGTGTGATCAGGGGAGAATGAGGAGCAATGAAAATGGCTTTCTTTTAATGAAAGAAATTCTATCTGAGCTGCAAAAATACTAATGCTTCAAAATGCTGTTCAGAGTTGACTCCTTAGCTTTAAAAAGTCTGCTATGTGCAAACGAGCAATTCAGTGTCATACGTTGTCTGATGTCTGGATTTTGACTGTTTTCCAGTGGTCTTTGACATCGTGCCAAGTGTATTATGAGGATGTGATGCAGCACAGCCACTGCAACACAGTCCCCTCAAAAAGGAGCAATAGTATAGCCTACAGAGCTGAAAGGGGGAAATGGCAGTGTTCTAGAGAGATTGCAGCTGAGAATTGGGTGAGTAGAGTGGATATGGTTGGTGAGTGAGGAGGAGCAATGACACAGTCCCACTCCAGAAGAGTGCCGTAAGATGGATGGTGTGCAGTTATCAGTGCCTTGCTTGAAAAACTCTTCTCCTCCCACCCCTATAAATCTTAATTTTTTTTCAAAAGCACAAAAGAAATTGTGAATTATTTGTACTGTCCACTTTAGCAGCAGTGAGAAGTCTTAGTCCCTTCAGTACATGCAGCTTTGAAAACTATCAGTATAGGGCTGTTGTTTAAGGCAACTAATGGAGTATCAGGAACAGAGGTATCTTCATTCTTTCTTAGAATCAGTGTTTTGTGGAAAGATGGCATTTGATAGTCTTGATCTGTAGTTTAGCTGGTTATGTTGTTGCAGCTTCTAAAATCACTTTGAGCTACTTTGTGCTTTTTCAATAGTCCCATATCAAGATATCATGTAAGTTCATATTGGCCTTTCACTATCTTTGGGGTGTTTTTGAACATGTGCGGTGGTCTTACTGCCATTCAGCTCTTCCATTACAAACCAGTCTTTGCCAGAGCTTTGTTCTTTCATTTAATAATGTAAATAATTTCATTTCTGTATTGCCTTAAAACAATGTGATTGAGGTTTAGGAACAGAATTTACAATTTCTACTCTATAAGAGAGCATGTAATAATAGTTTTGCTTCTTAAGATACTTGGGTGCTTTTTTTGCAAGAGTAATCTGACTCTCCCGTCCCCAGGAGGAAGCCTGATTGTGGTGGTGTATTTGTTCTGTGTGGATGGAAAATAAAGCTGGTTAGATTGTTGTTTCTCTGTGTGTGCACACAAAGATAGATGTACTTTTTCTGTTCCTGACATCTTTATAGCAGATACATAGGTTTTCATAAACTATTTTAGTTAAAATCCACTTTACGTTCCAATGTCCTTTTTTTCTCTGTGATGTTACATTAACCCAGTTTTTCATTTTACTGCCAATCACTCTAATTAGGGCATCTCTTCTCTGTTCAGTTTCCTGTAATTTAGCTTTACTTATCAGGTCTGTCAGTGCATAAGCAATGGTCTTGCCTGAAATGTTGGCTTATGTAAGGTAAATACTGCTTTCTTAAGTATGTCATTATAGAGTCTATACCAATACATGTATTTCTGTATGCAAAGGGGAATTGATATCAGTCAACTTTATATTGGAAGAACAGTATCTGCATGACCTTTGTCCCAATATAGTTATTTCAGTTACAAAACCATAAATCACATCTGAAACTAAGCGTTACAACTTTGTAGTAGACCAGGAATTTTGTACTAAAAACCATAAGAAACACTTCTAATGTGTAGTTTGTGTTACTTGTTTTTATTACTGCATTAATTGTTTAAAGAAACATTTTCTGTGGTCAGAAAGAGCTTTCAGTGGCTGTTAATGTCTCAGTAGAGGACCTGACAATTGGAGAATGACACTGGCACAGAATTCATTCTTACTGTGGGACTGTTGTGCCCATGCAGAAAACTGTAAGAATAGCTGGTGCTTAGAAGGTGATACAATTCCAGTTTCTTTCTCTCTGTAACATCACTGTTCTGCTGTTATTTGGTGGGGAGAGGAAATTTTAGAATTTCCCAGTCAAAAACGTGTGACACATATCCATTTTTCTCTTTTCAGGATCTTTCCCAGAGAGTATCTTCTTCAGCAAATCCATCTTTATTCTCTGGCAGACCTTCAGCAGGTAAGCATCTTCAGTTAATTCTACCTGTTACACATGAAGCCTGTTCTTGCCTTTAGTGCTAATTGTACATTTCCCTTCTAGCTATTCATACTGTAAATAGCTGTACTTCCAGGTTGGCTCTGTGGTTTGTAATCTAGTATAAAAATGGGGTAACAGAGGATGAGAGAGAAAAAGCCTAGAGCATCAGTGTTCAAATGGTTTTTCTGTGAAAGAAAACTACAGTCTGCAAAGAGAGCTTTGCTATGAGAAATTTTCCTTGTGCTCAATAAATTCTCATTAAAGTCTCAGCCTACAGGTGACGAGTAGTATTTATTTCTTTGCTTGAAAGAGTAGTTATTCAGGAATTTTGGAGTTTGTAAAGTCCCTTGTGTGACATGATTATTTACAAAGTCTGCTGAGCATTCTCACAAAGGAGGGGACAGGACCTACCCTCCTTCCCCCCCAAAACCTCAGCAAGCCTGCTGCACAAAGCTGAGCCATGCAGTGCTACCGTGACAGATGTGACCATGGAAGAGGTAATGTGCCGGCACAATTTGTCTTTGCATTGATACTGATTCAGCTAAGCACCTTGAAGTACATTTACCTGAACAGCAGAATTTTATTATTATTATTAGCAGATTAAACAAGAAGAATTTGGAAAAAAGAGCTGAAAAGGGAGGATAGGAGATCTAAGGTGAACGTGTTGCAGTGCTCAGATGCATACTGGAGGAAGCAATGAGGTGAGATGTGCAGGCTGACCTGGGTACCTCTGTGTTCGCACTGATGCTGTTGCCAGTGGCATGTAAAACACAGTATTTTAAGCTTCTTTCACCTCTGTTTCCCTTCTCTAGTGATGCCTCTTGCAGGAGAAGGGTAGCATAGTCAGTTTTGGACGTTCAGTTGACACATTAAGTTGAGGTAGTTCAGATGCCCCTCAGAGCTGGAGACTACCGAACAACAGGAAACGTGGTTGTTGTTGGCTGGTGAAGTCACAGGGTAGGAATGATTCCATATATAAAATAAAAAAGCCAGTTGCCTGAGGTCTGAAACTCAGTCCACATCTTTTCAGCATGTTCTGCTATCTCATCTTTAATAATCAAGCCATGAAAAAGCAAGCTACTTAACTCCAGAGCTGCAGTCTCCCTGGTGGGCCTGTCTATTAGCCCCCAGTGCTTTGCAAGCTGCTTAATCAGTTCCTAACATTGGTAGTAGATATTTTAGAAGCAATCAGCAGCTTATCAAGCACCCTGGGGGAGAGAAGGAGGGTAGAAGTCATAATTCATGCATTTATTTAGCTGTTTCCTTTAACGTGTTTCTTTGTGTTTGTGTTTGCAAGACACCTTCTCTTCCCCTGAGGGCCCCAGTCCCAAACTTATCATATTTAGAGGCAATATGATTTGATTACCATTTCTGCTGGGGTTGGTTAAATTGCATTTACCTTTTTAATCTAGCTGTATCCTTGTTGATAGCATGGAGAAGGTTTTCCACGTTTCAGAGGCTCACAAGTTTGAAATCAGGTTGCCTGTTTTTGTCAAAGTGGATCCAGAGTGGAAAAGAGGAGGGCCCCATTGAGAGAATGAATCCAATGGTCAGATAAATCCTAATACCCTTAACAGCCCTTGCCTCCTGTCTGCTTTGCTCCTTACTGCTGCTTTCTCCCAGTTGCTCATTTTCCACTGACCTGCACTTTGGGTAGTTTTAATCCTGAAAGTTTTTCCTCCTTTTGATTCCTCTGCTGCCTATTTCCTTGTATCCCTGGACTGCTTTTGCACTGTATCCTGCTGTCATGTAGATTGCATGTGTTTGGGGAATTAACTAAAAGGTTTATTAAAGATTAATGGAAAGATAAGTCATGGTGAGTGAATTAGAAAAGCAGAGAGGGGTAATCTGCAGATATAAGCAACCTTTACCCTGGTTAGTCCCAGCTCAATTCTGATTTGTTTCCTGGCCAAGTTCCCTTCAAAGATCCTAGAAAACATGGTTGTTTCATACCAAGCAGCTGAGTTCCAAAAATGGGGTTTGAAGGTCTGTTCTTAGTTGCAAAAAGGTTGAAATGCCTGTTTGCCACTAGATGAAGCAGCTTATAATACTATTCTAAAATGAAATCCAATATAAATCTCTTTCCAAACTTAGCAGGGCCTAGATATTATGAATTTGACAGAGTATATACTTGGGCTATCTGGTGGTATGGGAATGGTTGTTGCTTGGATCCATTTGATTAGGGCTCTAGTGGGGAAGACTTTACTGTGAGGTTAAAAGCAGAGTAAAAAAAATTGGAACCAAATGGCCTTAATTTTGGAAATTTCCCAAATCCTGGTGAGGTAGTGGTTTTTACTAGTATTTGGGTTGTTAACAAATGCTTGTAGCTTAGATGTGAGTAACCAAAGAGGCAGCAAATGACAATCTTTATTTGTATGTGCACACAAATGCATACAGGCATTCCAGAAGGTTTCACTGCAGACCAAGGCCCCAGGGACTACATTAAAGTTTACAGGAGTCTCTCTGTGGGCATTCCTGTGGGGTACATGTTCTTAGAATGCTGGTGTCACTGGAGGTGTCAGCAGATGAGATAACTGATTAGGTGTGTTCAGATTGAACAGGCAGAAACTCCCAGTGTGATTGAACAGGCACAAACACCACAGCTTGCCTGTTCTGCCTCATTGGCTGCACTGGCTTGTCTTTCCAACCCTCACTCGTGTCATCTGCCCTGCATCACCTAAAACCCTCTGCAGCTCTGTTACGCGGTTTATCCAGGGCTATTCCAGTCAATTAAAGCTTTCAAGAGGCAGATCTCCACTTGTTAGGGAGCAAGTATGCATTCCTGAATTTGCTGGTTTTAGCAGACATAGTACACTGGAAAAGTGGATTAGTCTTATAGACCACGGTGGACTGTTACAGTCCAGAGTAGTTTCATCCTAAACCTGCTGGAGGTGTGAACTCTGTTCTCTGCTGACATTACTAATGGACATATCAGTGCTTTTGTTCATGTACGGACAGAGTTCATGCAACAGGAGTAAATAACTATCCATTCAGATTTTACAGATGTGATTATGGGGCTACTTTTGTTGAAACTGACAATTTTTACACTGTTAAATGTTGATTTGGGCCAAAGTTGACTCAGACAAGACTCTTGTATTTTTTATGGAAAGTAATTCTTTCTACTTACACTACATTACATGTTAATAGGAGCTTTTGAAGTAAAAGACTAGAAGGGGCTATTGTGATGATTTGTAAATTCAGATAGTTCATCCACAGTGAGTTAACTAATGTCTTGCCTATTTTTTATGTTAAATAGCAAGATATACAAGTGTACAAAGATTATTGCAGTGATGTACAGGAAGTTCCACTTAAACATGAGGAAGAACTTCTTTACTGTGCAGTGACCATGCATGGGAACCAGATGCCCAGAAGTGGTGGAGTTTTTCCCTCTCTGGAGATAGTCAAGAACTGCCTGGGTACAATTCTGTGCCACGTGCTCTGGGATAACCCTGCTTGAGCAGAGAGGTTGGGCCAGATGACCCACTATGGGCCCTTTCAGCTTTACCGATTCTGTGATGGTCTTTAGAAACTCTCTTAATCATGGCAGTTATTTCATCCTGGTTATACCAACTCTAAAGGATACAGTAAAACGAAAAGGATCCACATAAGGGCAAAAATTACTGGATGTCAAGGATAGAAATTGTGAGTAAGATGGGAGATTTAAAAAGACAATAATTTGAAGACTTGTTTACACAGGAACACTCAGGGAAAAATAATGAAGTGACAAAATATGGGAATTTAAAAAGATGAGTTGAATTACATTGAATCACTGTGTAAATACTGTTACTCAAAATGTAAGTGGCTTTCATTTGGTTTATCCCCATTTACTTTGGAAGCAAAGTGGCATAAATTATATTAAGGCCATTTTCATTCTGAATGTGTATGTCCATACAGGGATTTAATGTAGTATAATTTATCCATTTTAACATTGTAGATAAACTAATCAGTTGAAATTCAATTAAAACATTACTGACTTCAAATCAACTTTCCTGACTACCTGTAGATGAATCTACAAATAATGTGAAGAACAGTACAGAGGAAGGATGAACAGGAGAGCCCTGTTCTCACAATAATACGGCACAGATCATACAGTGAGTATGAGGGGTGCATAAAAATCCTTAATGGAAATGCTTCTTTGCAGAACACAGTGAGTGTGAGGAACTTAATGCCACAATAATGTCACTGAGACCAGAAGTGTATCATCTTTGAGAGGATTAAGTATCTATAATATGAATATCCACAGTTACAGTACATAAAATAAAGGGATTATAAGATTTCAGACTAGACAATACTATACTGAAGGGATTAGGAAGATGTCTCCCCTACTGACAGACAGATCAATGATTTCATCTTCCTCTGACGTTTGTGACACTGATTACAGCCCCTGGGAGCATTTTGGGCTTGCTGGACTGTTGGTCGCACAGAAACATTCCTTACTGGGAAATCTTGTTTCTGGTCAAGCTTTTCTGCATATAAGGCTCCCTAACAAAGTGTGGGGAATAAAAATGAACTTCAATGAAACAAAAGTTCTACCCAATTTGAGCCTAATATATTGTTAGATTAGGATTAGAAAACCTTAGAAGAGCAAAGAAATCGTTAGGTCTCCTTCACCCCTCCAGGCTTTTAACCCACACTGTACTTTCATTTCTTTCTACTATTTTTATATATTCAGAGCTTTAGGTTGATTTAGACAAGCCGTTTCATCAGTCCCAACAATAGTAAAGAATGCAAGGTGTGGACTTCTTTTGCCTTTTGTGAGTTGTTTTTTTCAGAAGTAAAACTTCTTTTCTGCTAACTCAGTTCTCATACAATTGCTGATAAATACTTAGTATAGATTTGTAACATACAGCCTGATGAATTCCAGGCCTGTCAGTGGTGGTGTCCCTGCCCAGCAGTTCCTTTTTATTCATGCATTAAAAGGATGGCATGTAGCATCTAACCCACATACAGCCTGTGCATGTGGCTGTATTGATTGAAAAAAATGGGGTTTGGCTAACATACTTTGGGCTTGCTCTAGTTTTAGAAGCATTACTGAATTAGGTACACGACAAACATCCCCCTGCTCTTAGGGTATGTAACTGTGCATGTGAAATCATGAGTGCAAACTCAGTTATATCAGTGAGAAAGTCTGTTGCTGTCACTTGTTTCATTCAGTGATCCAACATAAACTGTATCATCTTAAGCTTCTATTTACCAAAGAGGTTTACCCATGTAGCTGTACCAGCAGATTATTTTAATTTTAGGCAAGCCCTTTTTCTGCTTGAGGGGCAGGAAGGTGGCAAATGAGAAGCAGAATCAGGTTTTGGGCAGGCCTGGCTAGGCTGAGATGACGGAACGTTTGTCTGTCACAGTTCTCTGTGGGAATTGACTGTGCTCATCAAGGGCAGCAAAATGCCAGGCACATCATCTGTGCCACAGCTCCCACAGTTCAGAGTTCAGCACTTTGGGAAAACACTGATTCACATCCTCAGCTTCCCAAGCAAGGGTTGGCACAGCACGTGTGACAGAGGTGCAAGTCCTGCAGTGTGTTACTACCAGTATAATAATACCAGATAGTTCTGTACATGAGCTATGGAAAGAGGCATCTTGGACCACAATGGCATAATCCTAATAGCTGTCTTTGTGACACCCTTTATGACCTGTGCCTGATTGGCACTGCTAACTGTATTAGCAGGGGAATATGGAAATAGTCCTAGGATGGGAAAAACACACAATATACATCTTCATAAATATTAAAAGATCTGATAGCAAAGCAGCAGTTAAACAGCTTGTCTACTTTCCTGTGGCTGTGGCTCCTTTATCATAGAATCACAGAATGGGTGAGGTTGGAAGCACCATTGTGTCATCTGGTTCAACCTCCCTGCTCAAGCAGGGTCATCCTAAAGCACCTGGCACATCATTTATTTCTGTCACTCCCTGGAGTTTGGCAGCACTGAGCTGCCTTTCAACAGAACAGGAAGCTTCAGGTTAGCTGATATTCCTGGTGCGTGTGTAATTCCCCAAAGTGCTGACAGCTCTGGTCACAATTAGTGGTAATGGCAATGATCTTACTGGTGTTTCCTTTTTACCTCAGCTCTGCTGGGGAATGGTGTTGCTGTCATTCAGAGTGGCTCATGGTCAGACAGAGAGCCAGCCACGCTCTGGGATGAAGAGCTGGCTAGGAGCATTTTGGCAGGTGGCTGTCAGGGAGACAAGTTCATCTGAATTAGATATTGCAGGCAAAGTCTAGAGATCTAGCAAGATTGTTAGTAGATATTTTTAATAGTAGGACTGGTTTCTGCAGTGTGTGAAACCAGAATTTTTAACACTGTCTGTTAAATACTTGTGGTCCTTTTCCATGTGAAAATGTAGTCCAGGCCACTTGGGGTAAGTGTGGCTTTTTAGAATGAAACTCTGCTTAAAATGACCCAGTAGTGTTGCCAGTGGTTTGCAGGAGCTTTTATAATTTTTTTTCAGCCCATAGAAGTGGCAGCAGTTATATAAGTTACCCCTTTTCTACTGCTTTGTGCTAAACAGGTTTCTTCTGTTATTTTCTGCTGTGCAGAATGAAAGGCCCAGTACTGGAGATGCGGGTTAGCAGTGTGAAAGATTGGGCTCTGAACTCATAGCTCTACTTCACATAAAACGATGATTTGGGAGAGCCAACTGGGTGTTCCTTCAGGACTAGCATCCTGGGAAACCAGATTTCCCAAGAAATAAAATACTGTCTCAGGGCTACCTGCTTGGATGAGAGAAGAATATTTTTTTTTAGATTTTTCTTTTAAATATACTTAGTACTCACAGAGGTTTTTTTCAGAGTAGCCCTAGCCATTTTCTTGGTATGTTTCTTTCTTGTTCTAAAATCCTTCAGAGGATTCCTCCTTAAAATGCCCACATCCAGTCCTATGCAAGGCAAAAGTTTCTAATTTTGTGCTATCACTCATGAAATGACATCTTGCTCAGTGGGCATGTAGAGTCAGTTAATATCTCGGCATGCAATTGCCTGCTTAATCTTAAAAAAAAAAAGCATATATATACTCTCTGCCTGAATGCATATTTGCTTCTGTATTTAGAGTCACGTATGTTTTTAAGCTAAGTAAAGTGCTTTCTGTTCTCTACCAGCCAAATTCCTGGTACTCTTTCAACCTTGTTTGATTGAAATAGCCTTTAACCTTTGCTTCAATACCTTTTTTCTTAAAACAACCTATAATTCATCCCTGCAACAAGATCAGGAGAACTTGGGGTGTGACAAAATTGACATGTAGCTGCCTGGAAACCTTGAGGGAAGGAGAAAGGAGCAAAGACGATTGAAACACAGTGAGTGTGAGTCTTGTTGCAGAGCTGGCTGGGGAGCTGGCACAGGTGATTTCCAGGCATGTTGTTTATACTGAGACAATTCCATCTCCTCCTCACTTGTGTCAGCTTGCATCCAGAGACCTGCTGAAATTTCTGGCATTTCTTCCTTTCAATGAGAAGAGTGGGGGAGGGCTTGGAGGAATTTTGTCATCCTCTCTGTCTCCTGCTATAAATTCACTTGAACTGTCACCAGTTTGTTTTTCCTCTCCCCCAGCCAGTGTAAAACTCAATCTTCACCTTGCCCCCTGCCTACGTGTGCTTGTCAGAGATTAGCAGTGTTTGCTCTTGACCTTGTATTTCTTCTCTTCCCAATGCCTGTTTTAGTTAGGGGCTAATTTGTGGAGTATCTGTTTAATACCAAATTAAATTGAAACATGTTCAGGGGTTTACTCTGGAAGAACTGTGAACAGCAAGAGGCTCTGCCATCACTGCAGACTGCCTGATGCAAACAAGGCAAAGGGGGCTTCTGACTTCTGTTTATTCAAATCTCATTCGTTTAGTTTGCTCTGCTTTAGTTTGATTTATTTGGCAGTTGGTTTTGTGGGGTTCTTTTTGTTCTTTGCAGTGTTTATTGCAAGGTTTCCTTTCAGGTTGCTCTCTGCCCTGCGTGGGTGCTGAGTTAGCACGGCACAATGTGCGCTGGTGTCAGCAGTGGCTGAACAGAGTCCCTGGCCTCGCCTGCTCCTGCCCACCCTGCTGTCACCTGTACCACAGGCTGAACAGGCTTTTGGGACAGCGAGGGACCTGCAAAGGGTGTAAAGGGAAGAGGAGGGAGAGGGTGGGGTGGTATCACTCTTGCTGTTGGGAGCTGGGGTTGTGGCCCATAGCATGCCTGTCGCAACAGGAGATGGGGCTCTTCTAAAGTTACTCTTGTGTACTTTTTAAATTTGTTTTATAGCAGTGCACGGTGGCTGCTTCTAGTGTGCATGCATACAAATAGTAAGAGACTATCCTTCCCCTAAATCACCTGTGATTTAAATAAATAAGACAGGCAGTCTGAAAGAGATGACTGGGAGTCAAAATGGAGCCAGGAAAGCCAGCTGACTAGTATATTGCACAAAAGATGGGGCAGGCCTAAGATCTGATATCTGCCTCTCTGCAACTTCTACCCCATGATCATCCTTCCTCCTTCCATTTCCCTTTCCTCTGAACTAAAGATTGATTGTGCATTGAAATCATAACAAGAATTTGTGGTGTTAAGAATCTGGCCAACGGAAGAGAAAAAATCCTCAAGGAAATTAGCAGTCCAGAAGCATTGTCTGTTCCCTAGATATAAATGACTGGGAACTTCCCAGCCAGAGAATGTTTTCCCTTTTATTTGCTCTGCAGCTTGCATTATCCTTAGCTAAGCATATTGTAGCACACTTGTTTCCAAGTCTGTGTTTTTGTCATGGAAGTCCTGACCCCACTGAGATATTCGTGGGGCAGATATTCCATTTCCCTTTCAGCTTTAATGCCCAGCTTCCATGTTTAATGAATGCAGAAAATACCTGCTTGTTCTTCAGTAAACAAATAGGTAAAGGCAACCATTTTATCTTTCCTGCACCCCCAGTCTGCTTTTGCTCATCCTGGCTTGTTACAGAGATTACCTGTGAAAGACAAGAGAAATTTGTCAGAAAATGCTTTCTGAAACAAATGTTGTAATGTAAGGATAGGAGGTAGAGTGTAAAGCAAAGGTAGCTGACCGCAGCAAAAGAGATCCGAGGCAGGCATTAGGAACAACTTTCTGGTTGTTCTGAGCACAGACTGTTGTGGGATCTCTCTGATGAGAAGTTTTTAGGCAGGTCAGACAGTAATTTTGGTTGAGCTGCAGGGTGAGAAACAAACTAGATGTTTCTTAAGGTGTTTCTTCTAGACCTATTTTCTTGTATCGTTGGTAGGTCTCTTAAATGCGTATTTCTCACCTGTCCTGAAGGTGAAGGAAGATTGAGTGTTTAGTCCTCCACCACAAAGCTTCCACTGGTGGAATTTGGAGTTTAGTGAGCATCCAAGTGGTGAATCGAAACATTCTGTTCAGGATATTTTATCTGCATTTCATTCAGTCCAGGAAGCATATTCTCTGTGGTGCTTTAAAATCTAGGCAAAGCTGGAGCTTACCTCTAAATTTCTTAGGAAAAGGCCTGATTCAGACTAGTTGTTTCTGGAGAGTTAGAAAGAAAACAACCAATGGGGGCAGAAACCGTGTCTGTAGAGGATGGTGGAAAGCTGTGCACTGTTGTTGACTTGTCCTTCAGGTAGCTTCCTTCTGCCAGACATGCCTGTGACATTGTTTCTGTGAATTAAAGTACTTTCTATCTCTTCAATATATATAATTGGGGATCATGAATGAGTTTCATATCCACCACCCCTTCTATTTTCTCAGTGCCTCTTGGCCTTTCATGTCTCTTCTACATTGCGTCAGTGCCTCCTGGCAAAATCTGTCTATGTCTGTCTCTCAGATAGAGCCAAGTGTGCGTCTGGCCTTGAGAAATAATCATAAATTTTGTTCTGTCAGGAGGAGAGGCCAGAACAATCCAGTTTAGATTTGAACCTGTAGTTCAAGGTATCTTAAGGATTTCATATCACTTAACCCATACCCTCCAGGCATCACTTGTGTCTGACATATAAATCAGACTGAAGAATAAGAGGTACAGATTGCTCAGTGCTCCAAAAGAAGGTTATGAAGCCAACCTGTGTCTTTAAAGAGAGAGTGTCTTCTAATAAATGTTATCTGCAGAGAAATACACCAGTCCCTGCCTTAGTAGTCAATGTTACTGCTTCAGTGTTGGCTCATAAAACAACTTTATCGCCTCTGTGACAATAATGATTAACAAGCTGATTTACAAGGGTGGGGTCACAAAGCCATTTGGCAAATTTAGCTTGTCTCACAGTGGCAAGAATACAGAACCTAAGTTTTACGGTATTGTTACCACTTTACCTGGAATACTTAGCCCTGGTGGCCAGGCTCTTAAGGAGAGCAGTAGCAGCAGGTTCTCCTTTATGAGGATAATAACCAGAGTTTCCTCCAGTGCTTCTGGTACATGAGGAAACTGCAGGTCTCGATCTGAGCATTTAGGAGCTCTGGGGACGTTTCACGAGATCCCATCTCAGTGTTTATTCCCTGATCATTTAGCCAGGGTGAAGTCACAGACACACTGTTACATGATGCCCCTGGTTGATTGCCCCTTGTGCCAGAGCTGGCAGAATATATACACAGAGATGGGTGTAGATTTATCTTCCTACTCCTGGATTCTGGATAGCTTCTGTTAAAATATCCTTCATCTGTTGATTCTCCATTATCTTGGATCTTAATAAAGGATTTTTTTGTTTAGACTGTGTCAGATTTTACTTTTATTTTCATATGGTAGGAATTACTCAGAATAGCAAATTTAATTTTAAAATTATTTTAATCCAGAAATGCTTTATGTGGTTGTGATATACCATGACACTGTTGAGAATCTGGACTTCTTAATCCTAGCAGTTTCTCACATTGAGCAGAACAGTGTATCTGAAAGCTCAGCAAGCTGTATTCCCTTTACTGTCTGTTCTGACGGTCCTAATGTAGGTGATCAAAGGTATTTATGATCTCCATGCTATGTAAACGTCTACTACACTTTTAGAAGTTGGTAAAAATGCACAGACAGGGTAGGAGTTTTGATGACTCTCACTCAAATTCACAAAATAGACCCCTGCAGGGATGGACGTCTTACTCAGTACCTTTTGCTTCTTTAGCTAGCATTGCTGACAGGAGCCCTGCCTTCAAAACAAACACTCACTGCCCTCAGAAATGTCTGAAAACTGTGCCACTTTTTCTTTCCTGTCCAGAAAGTTTATCACACCTTTATCAGACTTCAGTACTGATTTATCTGGCCATGATGCAAAGTTTGGGTATTTCTGTTGCCCTGATCTAATAGGTGGGTAGAAGGTTACTGCAGGTGTTACTTTAAGCAATAGTGGATTACATCTAATTCATTTGTCCTTTTGTTTCTACACATCTCTCCCCTAGTTCTCCCTAAAGTTGTTGGGATATTACATCTTTGGAAATGACACAGTCTGAGTTTGGAGGGGTCCTCCATGCTTGCCTTGTCTAATCAATATTTGATTGCTTTTCAGTTAGTCCCAGCCAGAGGCTTCTATTAATGTCTTTTCTAATTTGGACTCTCAGGAACTGGAACAAACTCTAATTCTGTCATAGGGTTTTTGGTCTTGCTCTGTTTCCCAAACAGAAAGTTATTATAAATCATAAGTTTAGGTTACCATCTCACTGGGTTAAAATCTCAACAGACTTGAGAAGTTCTGCCGCTGTTCCCTTGGCCACTTTTCTAGTTTGGTTTTTAATATGAAAACATATGTTGCAACACCATGTTCACTACATTGCTCTCCCATGGGCCTGGTTTGTGCAACCCTCCTTCATGCAGGTAAGTAGGTTCTCATACAAGGAGGCTTTGTTGACTGAACAGGGAAGATGAAGTGACTTGACTTCTCTGCTGTATGTGATGGGGGCTGGGAGTTTGTGCTGCATAGAGGCACAGCGGGGTCTGGGCAGTGGGGCCTTCAGAGGTGGACTTCTGCCAGCACTGTGCTTGGCTCAGGGAGCTGGGATGAGGAATGGAGTCAGGACAGAGCTGGAACACAGCATGTGTCAGAGACTGGGGACCGCCTCTACTCCCATGCAGGACAGTGTTGTGGGCTCAGAAATGCCTTGTGAAGATCAGACACAGGGACACTGGTCAGAGGCCCCTGGGCTGCACCTGCTGCTTCTGAAAGTTGTCACTGAACAACTGCCCTGTTGTGCGCATAGTGGGCCACTGAAGAGGATTTTTCTGGCTGGGAGGATGCTCTGGTCTATGTCCTTTTTCTCTGGGGACAGCTGGCTGCCCATTTGTGAAAACATCACCTTGATAGAGCAAAAGCAACTTCCAGTCTTTGAACAGAAAAATAAGGAAACCTCTGGGGGCAAGCAGCCCTCCTGGCAAATAGTTAAACTTTGACTGATCACACATTGCCCTCATAATCATATTAGTGTAATTGTATCCAAAGGGACTTCTACTTGTACCATAGCCACTGCTGCCTTTTATCTTCTGTCTTCGTGGTGAATCAGGGACCACATAAACTAGTGTGTGTGTCCTGTCTTCCCACTGCACGAGACTCTCTCAGCTGTTGCCAACATTGGTTTGTGTGCTGGTGTTTGGCAGTCCCTGTATTTCCCCTTCACCTCACTCATTCTGAGCAATTGTTTCTCCAGAATTATACTGCTCCCCAGCTGAACAGTAGCACAGAGATATACCTAGAAGAGAATTTGATTTACCTTTATTTATAATTTTGACTTGTCTGAGAAGCCTCTGTTCCAGAAACCACCTAAAATAATTGTGCCACCAGCCTTTCAGCAGGTGTTCAGATACTATGTACCCCTTTTGTTTCTCCCATTGCTACAGACAAGTCTCTGCCTTCCCCTCCTGCTCTCCAGTACAACTTGAGCTTTCCCAAGCTGGGTGCAGGAGGCTGAGCAGCAGGGCAGGTAGCTGTTCCTGCTGGGTTTCCTGGCTTCTCCTCTCCCTTTCTGGCAGCCCTGGCACCTGCAGCCAAGCTCTGGCTTGAGGGATGCTCTCTGCTGTGTGGGCAGGGAGCCTCCTAAGCACAGCTTATCCCATTTCAGGTGGGAGATATGTGGCAGTTACTGTAAAAAGCAATGTTTGCTTTGTTGGTTTAAATTGTAAGTGCTTTGAGGGCAGGGCCTGGCTTTTATGTATGTACATGAGGGTGTGTATTTTTATACAATTCTTAATGTGACACACACAGGAGCTGCTGTGTGCAAAGCCCTGGCTTACTGTCTTGTGGAGGCTTAGAGAAATTATTTTCCTGATCCAGAGAGATGAACAGTGATTCTGATCTGAGCACTGGGGCTATTCAGAGACACAACTTGCTTTGAACCTCTGGACACAACTGTTTTCCTTCTGTTGTCACCAAGTAGTGTACCCCAATGAATTCTAGGTATGGCAGTGATAAGCATGGCCCTGTGTCCAAAATGATCTTGGAATGGGTTCCTTGATCAGTTAAGGAAGAAAAAGCTGCATTGCACCCTCTGTCAATTGCTGACTGGGATGTCATCATTAATTACCTCTCACCTGTAGTTTTGACCAATTAAACAATTGCTTGCTCTACAAAGAGTTTGGGTTAGAAAACAGACCTTGCTCTTTATGTGTGCTGTAGGTAGAAGAGAATCTGAACTCAGCAAAATTTTAATTTGTTTTAAGCTTGATGCTTTTTTTCTTTTTCAGAGACAGGAATATATTTTTAAGCCTTTGCGAAGTGTATGTTGAGACATCCCCTATGTTAAAGGGATAAGTCAAGGTTGAAAAGTTTGGTTTCTGTTCCTTTGGCATACTCTTAACTTAGTTTTGTGCTAAATTGCCACACTTCTGAAATGTGATGTAGTTTTCTGCAGCTTGTAGTGTGTGATTTCACAGTTTCTCTGTTTTGTAAACTTATTTTGTAAACTGAAATGTTCTTAGGAAAGGTTCAGGTCAAAGCTTAGGAGTGACTCCAGCAGTGAGAACAGACGTGTGCTGGATTAGACTGCATGGGGGCTGTGAAGTCTTCGTCACTGAAAGGCTATAGGAACAGATACAGCTGTAAAGAGTGATACAAATATCAGCGGTTCTGCCAAGACAGCCTCTTGAGGTCTTTCTTTTCCTCCCATAATTTCCATGATATCTGGATAATGTATTACATTTGACTATCACATTTCTATTCTTTAATCACTTGTGTTTCCTTGAAACTCAGAATCAGCTTCTAGCATCAACTGGGAGAACACCCTGGGATTCTTCCATCATGGTTCTGGGATGTCTAAACTGACCAACTCTGGACCTCTAGCAGTCACAGGAGAAGTTTTGACACCTTTGATTACATGCTCTGTGCTCCTTTTCCCAAGCCATGAAACCCTCACTGCGGAACTGTTAGCGCAAAACAGCGAGTAGACAGCAAGTAGAGTTGGGACAGCAAATAGAAATCTTCCTTTCTGCATGCCTAGCATAAATGGAGATGAGGATTTTATTCTTACTAGCTACAAACAAGAATGAGAGAAGGCTGCAAGGAAAAAAATCATCCTGTGCACAACCTTGAAGTCACAGATGAAACAAAATGATACAAAATTTACAGATGCTAAAACCAGTGATAACATCAATTCAATGCTGCATTTTGTCTTCCTTCTATAATACAGTAAAATGGCCTGTAATTCACATTGCAAAATTGGCATGCATGGCTCTTTGAAGATATCATCTTCCTTGTATGTCTGCAGTGGCCAGAGTAACAAGCCCACCCACTACAGTGCTACAGCAAGCCATACAAATAAATAAATAAAGAGGGACTAATAGCACATCTCCTCAGGGCAGCTGCCCACTCAATGTGTCTTGCTTGGATTGTGAACTCTTCATCACAGGAAAGT
Source organism: Eopsaltria australis (assembly GCA_034509425.1). Classification (NCBI taxonomy): domain Eukaryota; kingdom Metazoa; phylum Chordata; class Aves; order Passeriformes; family Petroicidae; genus Eopsaltria; species Eopsaltria australis. Next base: position 3,387,579 of record JAVTVJ010000030.1, read on the forward strand.
TTTCATTCCTTATACAGTTTTAAATTCACCCCCAGTGCTCAGGAAGGTAATAGGTTATGATAACTGTGTTTATTACATTATAAAAAATGTTACTTCAGAGATTTAATGTTTACATCATTGCTGACAGTGACATTAGTTCAGATTTAGAGAGTTTGTTTGCAGTGTGTCTTTAGCGTGGCATTTTAAGCTGAGCACTTGTGACCTGAGGTGACTGCTATAGCATGAAAATTCTCTAGAAAATTTGTATGCATTGTGGTTTATTTATTATCTTTGTATGTGTATTTCATCTATTAGTGCCGAAGTGGTTTTTTGGAGTATGATTGTAGCCTGGTCACTAGCTGGGTGGCTTCACTGTTTCTTTCTTTCTGTTTATTGAATATTGTCAACTTCCATGTCTTTCCCCCTCTGTAACTGTGGAGTCTGCAAGCTAAATATTTCTTCCTTCAAAATGGAAAATAAACCCCAGCCTAGGGGAGCTAAATTAGCTTCTGACCATCTGTTAGAAGGTTAGCAGTATCACTACCTTGAACTCTGGCTTCATTTTCGTATTTCATGCAGCAGCTCCTCTGCATTGTTTATATTGTGGTTGAAGAGGATCTTCCTATACCAGGATGCAATAGGAACGTCATTTTTCCTCTGACATGAGCAGATGTCCTATCTGCAGTAGTAGCAATAACATTGCTGCTTCCTGTTGTTGCAGGTGTTGTTAGCAGGCTGGAGCTGAAGGCATAGAAGGGGCACATTTCAGCCCATGCCATTCCCTGCCATCAACAACAGAACTCCCCATGCACCTCCTTTACCAGTTGTACTTGTCAGTAGTGACTTTCTTGGCTAGTGGGCAGAAAGTTGCCCTGGAACACAAACTTATTTCCTTACTACCTGGCATTTGCTTCCAGACTCTCTGTTGTTCTTCTCTGCCTTGACGTCTCTGCTTTCTCGATTTGTTTACATTAAACCCAAATTACAAGTGGTGTGTTACCATATTTAGGGAAGGGGTGCCTGAACTGAGTCTGACACTCATTTAAGTGTAAAACTCCTCACTTTTGGGTTTCAGGGCACAGCCCCATGCAAGTCTTCAGTCAGCAATTACTGCATTCTTTTTCCTTTTTTCAGGAGGTTGCTATCAAATCCCATGACACATTTCTGTCACTAATCTGGCAAGCTGCCATTCAAACCACAGGAAGCCCAGGAGAAAAGAATATACACTTAGGGCCTTATTCCGTCTTCATTATTCCCTACAGCAGCAGACTTCCTTAAAGGCTCCAGAAGTTTGGTCTGAATGGAAAGTATTTTGCCTGAATAGCACCCCTTATTGAGGCATTGTATCCAAGTCACAAATTTAGATGAGTGTTGTGGTTAGCAGTTCAATGTATATGACTTGGCCATTTTTTCCACACCAAAATGAGGAGTGCTAATCACTTCTAAAGGTCTAGCAGGATTCTCTGGGACTTCTTGATTTGAAAGCTGGACACTAAAGGGGAAAAAAAGCCCAAGTTCCTCTTCAAGACTTTTAGCTAAGAAGTTATTCATTTTGGCAAGGAGCAGAACATTGTATTTGAATGGTTTTCAATGGGAAACACAGTCCTACTAAAAGAGTAAAGCCAGGACTCTGTTCACAAAATACATGCAAAAAACTTGTACTTTGGAGGAAAAGAAACAAACACAAAACTGCAATATGTGCATAAAAAGTGAGAAGTGAAAATTGTAAGGCAGTATTTGTAGCTGTCAGAGATAATGTGGAAGCCTTAAAATCCTTTCTTATTTACTTATTTGTGCCTTATTGTATGAATGCATTGTTGCACTTAAAATTACTACCAATATTTTATGTTATTGCCATGTAGGAGACATTCAAAGAGATAGTAAGTTAGTTTTCATGTTCAGCTCATTGCTGGTTCATTGACTACTATTATCACTTGTGTTTTCATGGAACTATAATTGTTGGGAAGTAACTTTCCTATAGTTTTAACAGACAGGATGTAGCTGCATCTCTGTAGTAATAAATATTGTCTCAGTCCATCAGGGCATTCTGGTTATTTCTGGGGGGTTCATTCAATATTGTCTTCTCATTCCAGGTTATTGAAGGAAAGCTGGCTCCTTTCTTGGGGAAGGTGATCAAGTTTGCCACCTCTCATGTGTACAGCTGCAGCCTATGTAGCCAAAAGGGTTTCATCTGTGAGATTTGCAACAATGGAGAAATCCTTTACCCCTTCGAGGACATTACTACTAGCAGGTACTCCAATGTTGTAATGTCAGTCATACATTTGATTTGAGTGTTAAAGCCTTGAGGTTTTTCAGCCTCATGACCTTTTATTTAAATAATTAGGGACTGGATTCCACTAATGCACATTTCTGGGCAGCTACAGTAGATCACTGCTCCAGGGATGCTACCATGAGCAAACATGGAAACAAATGAGAAGTGTTACTTCCCAAAGCCCCATAAGTCTCAGAATACCTGTTCAAAAAGGGAGAAGTCCCCAGTATCATCATACAGTGTGATCTACCCTAAGCTCTTCTGAGTTTGCAAAGTAACCTGAAAAGCAGAGTGACTTGTCTGGAGTGATCACAGATGTCTTTCTGTTCTCTGGTATCACTGGGCCCATAATGTACTGGGATCATGCATTACAGAACAATAACCTTTTATTCTAAAATGTCTTCCCCATGAAATGTTACGGCTGGTTCTCTGCTCTCTGCTTATTCCTCTGTGCCTGTGTATGCAAGATGCAAGTTTTTTTTTTTAATAATACTGCTATTCTCAGGTGGCAAAGTAAGTATAAGTCATAAGTGTATGCTGGTCCTAAACTAAACAAAAGAAATTTTTTTTCACATAGTGTAGATTACTGGATGCCAGGTCAGTGACAGGTGTCACATTGAAAACCTAGAAACAAAATGCAGGAAACCAAAGCAGACTTGGCAACACAGCACTGTTACTACTCTTCTTCAATAGTCTCTTGGATTTTGAATAAAGGAGATAATTTTTTTTCCGCCCTTAAGAGAAAGACGGTATATCTGACAGCACAGCATTCCTCCACAGATAAGTATTTTTTTGGCTGTTTCAAATACAGAAATTCTGCTCTCCAAAATGTTCATTTGACAGGGAGGAAAAAAATCAAGGACCCACCTTTGGAAACAGGACCAGCCTGTTAAAAGGATTTGTTAAGAATCTGATTCCCTTGTGTGCACAAAGATGTTAAATTACAAGTAACCAAGCACTACTCTTAAGGGATTTTCAGTCTGATTTGAGTTTCCAAGATTGTTTGCACATTGTTTTTCCAGAGTCTTATTCTAAAAAATGTATTAACAAAGCAGTGGATAAAAGCTAAACAAGGTGTGCAGCTGAGCTCTGTAAACAGTTCTGAAGAAAAAATGCATCTAGGGTGCATGGTGAGATAGGCTGAGTTAAAAAGAAAGATTAAGATGACATAAAACATAAGATGTCTGTTGAGACTGCATAAAAGGCGACTGAAGATATTCCTGAAGGACTAATGAGAACGTGAAGGAACATTTGGGAAGACAAGTTCACTTTAAAATTTGATTTGTCTGGGGGATTTTTGGTCACAAAAACATTATTTGGTGTATATTGTTTCTCCTCCTTTCAGCTGAGATCAGACATACCTTGCAATTACAGAGTTCAAAACCTTCTGGAATCAAATAGAATTTGTCAGCAGTTCATGCCAACAGAAGCTGCTCTAGCTCCTGTGTTTATGTGAATTAGAAGCCAGAAAGGACTTGTGTTCATGTTTCACAAACGTGAAGATACGGTTGATATCATGCCAAAGACAGCAGTCTTTGTTAATGGTTTTAATTAAAACACAATCAGCATGTAAAGTTCTCCGATATTTCTCTATCTTATTTCATCATTCTGCCTACTTCTTTTGTATTCCTTATAACTAAACTTTGTTTTTATCCCCAGCTTTTTCTATTTCCCTTCCTAGTTAGTTTTCTCATCTCATTACTACACACGAACCTATGTGGAACTAACCAGATTATTTTAGTTCCATATTTTTGCTCTGGAGGCAAGTTATGCCAGCAGAGGAGTTTGTATGCTTTACTGTGCAGCTCCATCAGCTCTGAAGCAGTGAGGGAGAAGGCTGGGTGGAAGGGTTTTGTGTTTGTTTCCATCTCTTGAAGATGAGAGAGGTTCCTGAAGCAGGTGTACTGACCACTACAAAGACAAGTGTAAGGTGAGGAGGCTAGGTAGATGTACAGAGTAACCTGTGGCAAATGGAATGGCAAGTCCTAAAAGGTCCATGTGAAGACTTGCAATTATACCTGAAGATTCTGATGATGTGTTCAGCTTTCCTTGTCAGTTGTCATACAGAGCTCTGAGTAAACAGCTCAGATCTGTGATTTAGTTGTACTATTCTGAGTCCACAGTGTACAGACATAATTGACTGCAACTCCCTTTTCTCCATCCTGGTTTTCTGGAATTGCTATCTACAGCATAGTATTAATATTTTGTACAACATACTGGACTGCCAGGTACCCTGGCTGAAGCTGATGAGTTAAGGAGGAAAGAGCTGCTGAACTCTGAAGACCGTGGTTATCTTTTTGTATTTGAATCTTTGTTCACTTTTGAGCTATTAACTCTACCAGCAAATTGGGCTCTTAGATTAGAACTATGTTCAAAAGTGGGTGTAGAACATCTTTTGCAGCCTTCAGCTCTTTGCTGCTTATTTGAAAACCGAAGCCTGCTTTTGTGTGTGTGTATGTATATAGGTATATCTGTGCTGAGCTGGCATTTGGTTTTTTGGCTACCTCCCTGACCTTTCTTGCTCTTTGGAGAGAAGAGTGACAGCTGTCAGAGTGGCCATTACAATTCCAAGGTGGTTCTCAGTTGGCTGTTAACTTTCCATCCTCATGGTCTCTTAGGTCAGCTCTGAGGTGAAGAGATTGTTTCTCTCCAACATATTCTCAGCAATTTCTGACACAGCATTCAGCAGGAATTTATGAAGGATGGGTATTCTTTAGATAGATACAGCTGAGAGAAAAAGAGGGCCCCTCTTGAGGGCTGGAGTTTCTCTTTGGTCTGGTTATTTGCTTGAGAGTCATTTTTGTCAGTCCTTGGGCAAACAGAGTGAATACCTGGGTTATGCACTCCTCAGGGTTTGAATACACATATATTGCATACCCTTCTCTCACTAATCAGTGTGACACATTCCTTTGTTGGCAAACGGCTCCAAAACAAACACAATCAGTTCACTTAATTAGCGAGTCTGTGGGCTGTGCTTGGCAGGCTCTTTATATCCTGCTCAACAATACAGGGCAGCAGTTTGCTGCCTTGAATGTAAGGGTGGGCTCACAAAGTCATAAGCTTTCTAATGACACATCCTTTCTCTGGCGTTTCTTGGGAGGTGGCCGTTCTGCACAGATCTTAAGGAAAGTTGATTCAGTAGTTAAACAATTTCTTAAAAATTGTCCCATCCTTTTGATGCCTCTTCCAGTCAGTTTGATTCTTCTGTCCCTCATTTCCCTCTTTTCTGTCTTACCCATATGTATATAATACTTAATCAGGGTTCTTTCAAAATTTCACAATTTTGCCATGTTTTTGAAGGCCTTTAAATCATGAGAAATATTTAAAGCCTCTTGAATTAATTGTCCATTTCATGGACCAAATTTTCAGGTAATGTAAACTCTTAAAGCTCTGCTTTTGCTGGAGCTCTGGAAACTTAAATGAATTGAGCATCTACCGCCTATTTCATTTCTTGGACTAAATTTGCCCTGGGCTTAAATCTAGTGAGCCCAGGGCGTATAAAATTATCATATCACTTATTTTATATTTACAGGTGTTGTGCAATGACTTTAAATATCCTTGACTGTAAATTGGCCTATTAGCAAGCCGGTACTTCCCCTCAAGTTGCTCTGATTTTGCTTGTTCTTCACTAATGTGAGGAAAAATTTTTGTTTCTTTTTTCTAAAATTAAAAAAGACCCAACAACCAGACAACAGAAGTGAAGTCTGTGTAGAGGCACTGTTGTCTATAATAGTGGCTGTATTTGTTTTATAACTTAGAACAATTTTTAACAATTTTTAAATCTTAAGGAATACTGAGAAAATTACCTTTGGAATGAGAACAGAATTCATTAAAACATGTTTTCTGTCCCATCAGATAATTAAGCAGTTGTGGTTATGATTAAGATATATTTTATGTTACCCAGTTAATAAAGTTTTGGTCTTGCCTCAGTGTCATCATCCTAGTGATTGGTTTCACAGGCAATTAAATTTGTTATGGTTTGCTGGTAAAGTTACTTGCTTGTTAAGAAAAATTTAGTCCATTCCTTTCCTTTTATGTGCTGACTGTAGATGTATGTGAACCGTGGAGAGTCGCTCTTTTGTGTTCATATTCATTTATCAAAGCTAAACTGTTTTCACTTTGCTAAGTTAATTTGTTCTGCTGATCAGTTAAGACATGTAGACCTTTTAAGATACAAACCAGAGGACCCAGGTTTAAAATAGACGTGCCACGGAACAGGCTTGACTATATCAACCAGCTTGGATGCCTCCATAATCTTTGGCCACCATCCTGATAAGACCTGTGAATGTACTTTGCACATAGTGACAAGTCTTACTAAAGGCTGTGGGGCTGTGCATGCCCAAGTCTTTGCAAGGTTACAGCGCACTGTGTTATGGGTGCTGTGTCACTGGACAAATGCAACTTGGAGCATTTGGGAGAATGTTAAAGATAGATATAAGGTGGAGAGACTGCAATGTGTAGTATACAGCGTTTGCAGGAAATACCTTGGCACAGGTCAAAGGCATCACTCAAAGTACATCATTTTCCCTCTTGCTTTGATTGGTTTGTCTTATGCTAGAAAGCCTTTTCCCAGGCCTGGCTCACCTGAATTGTGCCAGTAGTTTAGCACCTAATTTTTGAAAGAGTTTAGCTTATCTGATGCTGATAGCCAGTTCAAAGCACTCTGAAGTGATCTGCTCAGCACTTCTTTGAGGAAATGTAGGCACATAAGTACATCTTAAGTTCTCTTGGTAATTTAATTTCACCTGAATCTGTCAAAACTGATCAAAATCTTTTGGCCCAGATTGTCTTATTTTTGTTTGTGCAGGGTAGCACAGAAATATTATCTCGAATATGTAAAAAAAAAAAACCAATCAAATATACCAGCTTTTTCATCAAGTATTGTCTTTTGCAACTGAATTAGCTTTAGAGGCTGGTTTTACTTGCCCCATGTCAGAGTGGTTTTTAAGTAGAATGTTCAGCCTAAAGGTAGATGCTTATTTCAAGTAGGAAGGTCTCTGCAGCATTGCCTTGTGCTCTTCCCTGCTGGCTGGACATGGCAACTATCTTGCTTGCAGTTTCTATTTTGCAGCTTCCTTGCTGTGCCTTCTTCCTCACTCCAGACATTTCCAACTTGCCAGTCAAGGCCTTTTAATTCTTTCACCTTCTTTCTAATGCAAGATAGACTTCTCCATCTCCTAAATATAGTTTCTTGTAGCTTTTTAGCCCATTAAAGCCAACACTGTCAACTCTTAAGTGCTCAGAAATTCTAAGATTACCATAGGAATTTGGTGTTTATATATTATATATTTACTTCTTTAAATGTTAAGGGTTTTTTCCATCTTGGATCCAGGCAGTCATGTCTTCAACCTTAATGCAGAGTTGTGAAGTCCAGTTGCCTTTGACTTTTTTTTTATTAAAAGCAAAATCATGGCTTAGTCATAGGGTTTTCAGACTTGAGACTTACAGAACAATGCAAAGTAATAGATTCAAATTATAATAGTTGAGGGCAATATGTTAATATTACTGTTAATAGTATGCTGGACTCTGGTTTTAGATCTTCAGCCCCCACTTTGTGAATACAATTTGTTACTAATAGGAGAGGTAGAGGGGTGCAGTACAGTTTGTGGTGTGGCAGCTGTAGAGGCACAGGATATGTGCCTGAGCAACACAAACACCTGAATCTCTGTGGCATCTCAGCCTCTCCAGTGCTCTACAGGTAATGGATCTATCATGTATAGGGCTTTTCCATGTTCCAAAGTAACTCAGCTCCACTGACTAAAGTGTAATCAATGACATTAATGCCAGCTTTCTTCCATTCATTTACTGTGTGGGCATCCCTCCCTAGGCAGGCTCCTTGCATTGGTTCCTAGGCAACTGGAATAATATTGCTGCACGTGTGTGTCAGGCATTGATTACCTTTGGGGCTTTTTTTGTGTTGTAAGTGAACACAGGCTAGTCCTTTTTCCTTTTCTTTGTGTTCTGCTAAAGACTCAGAGTTTTGAAGGGCCCGTCTGTGATATTCTGCCCGTTGCAGACAGGCACATGTGCATAGTGTGGGGTGGTGAGCATGCTGGAATCCCGAGGCAAGGCTTACTTCAGCTAATGTGGTTTGTTCTTTGGGGTTTTTTAATAGCCAAGTTACAGGTGGTTCAGTGTTTTAGATGCTTGATGAATGTTCAGCATCATCTAAGGAAAACATAATGAACAACCCCATTTAATCCTGATTTTACTCTGCATGGAGGGTAAGAAGAAACTGAAGAGTTTAGTCAGTGAAGGGTTCAGCCCTAAATCAAATCCTTGCTGAAATTTGTTTCAGGGGATTACTCACTTGACCAAATGTGTGCAAGGTCTGGCACAAAAGAAGTGAGTTTTTTAAATGAAAAAATGAAAGCTAATACATAAAATCACAAAAGAAAGGGTGGTGGGTGAATATTGCACTGCAGTGAGACGGGAGAGCTCTGCCCTTCTCAGCTCTGCTAGGAGCCTGTGGCTGACCTTGAGCAGGCCAGTTCACCCTTCAGTTCCTGCTGTGAGGTGGGAATGGTGGTAAATCTGGTACAGCCAGCCAGGTACAGCCCATGTGCAGGGGACTGAAGGTATCCTAATAACCCTTGTGGGTTCCAGCAGCTTTGTCCCAACACAGTCACACTGCTAAGTCTGTCAGCCAGTAAGGTTCCTAGGAGACAAAAACCTGTCTTTCAGATGACATCCTGGGCCACCTGTTGATCATCCCTGCTCTATTTTGTCTGTTTACGGTGAAAGGTCTTTGAGGCCTCTTTGTGTTGTACCCCCTACTTCGGGCACCTGATCCTGCTCAGGGGCACTTCATGGTGGTGCAGTACAGATAAATACGAGCATAATCAATTGGTTTTGCAGCATCTAGAATTAATTGAGCCATAATCCTGTGAAAAATAGGTGGGAAGCATGAAAAGAACATGCCAGAAATTTGCAATTTACCAAATACTGATGTGTTTCAAATGCCTAGATTTAATGGGGGATACTAACATTGGCATTTTCTCAGCATACAAGGAATGATTATATGCTTTTAATGTAGAAAGGCTTTTCTTTTGTAACTAGTAATGATAATAATAAGAGCATTATAATGCCTGTCGGGCTGTGGAGAGCTTTGCCCTTTCTCTTACACTTTCCAGTGCAATAGAAATTATTTAGAGGATTGAATAATTCTCTGCATTTTTTTAAACTCTGTACAAGTAAAACATCCTTAAAACATAAAACACCTTCTAAAGCCTCGACAGAAATTGAGTTAGGTCAGGAAAGAGGAAAAAAAGAGAAAACACCAAAATAGAGAGGAAGCTATTTCAGCTGCCTACTTAGAAGACTGCAAGTCTGTGTGAAAACAACATGTGATGTTCACTAAGTCTTCAAATGCTGTTTGAAAAATAGCAAGATGCTATTAATGTGCAGTGTGACAATATCATTCATTAAAGAAGGAAACATGAAAGGTCTGAATGGCTATGGGCTCATCAGCTTATTATCAGTGGTGAATAGCATTCTCACAAAGGATGTAGGGACTTTTTGGCCTCTAGACAAAGAATAAGTCAGGATTCAGATATAGCACCTGAACTATGAATTGCCTATGACAACAACAAGGGTTAAGAGAAAGATAAGTAAGTGTAGTGAACTATTAAGTGAGCCTATTATGGGCTACAAAATATATTTTATTTCTCCAGAGAAATAAAATCATTTTCATAGATCCAGGCTTGAAAACAATGAAAACTCCCATGAAATTCACACATGGAGATAAGATTAGCTAGGAAGCAATCTGTTTGTAATACTCTAAAAAGGAATATAATGTTGGTGGAGTTTTTTGTATCACTGGAGAATTTCTCGCAGTGAGATTGGAAACGGTCAGTCAGTTGGCGTTCCAGGGGCAGTTAAGACTGACTGTATTTGATATGAGGAGAAGCAAAGCTGTGTAGGTGGCTTGGGGTAGTGTAGCTCCACCACTTTAAAAGGAGTAACTTGCCAGTTGCACGAAGGCAGAGCAAGATCAGTGTTGCCCCCCTGCCCTGGTGACTTTGTGTCGGTGAGAGGGACAGCAGTGAAGGCTGATATGGGTGTCCTCTCTACTTGTTCCTGTGGAGAGCTAGAGGCAGCTTTGCTCTCCAACTCAGAGCACCCTTCCTCCAGACTGCTGCCTTGTTGTGGTCTGCACCTCTTGGGCTCAGCCTTCACCAGAGAAGGCAGAAAATAGGTCTTCAGAGCAGCAGTCAGGGGTGGGGGCATCAGAATGGACCGACAGTGGCAGCAGTGGGTGCCAGTGCAGTGACTATGAGATCAGGGCTGGCTGTGTGCTCTGCCTCTGCTTAGTGCCTAACAGTGTGGGGTCCTGGGCAGAGCTTCAGCTACTGCACCAGCTCTAATCAATAACAATTCAGACAGTTCTTCTGTTTTGATTCTGAACGATGGGGAAAAAAGTTTGTTAATCTTTTCCGCTGACCTTATTTCTGAATAATGAATTCATATTAATTTGAACACCATCAGTCTTTGTTTGCTCTGCTCATGGCCTTTGACTTGAGAGAGCAGGTGTGCTGGCTCCTCTCTCATCCTGCTCAATCCATTTCAGCAGCAATTTCTGATAGGTTTTGTCATTTCCATGCATGCTGTAGAGAAATATTGGGCTAGCATAGGGAGTGGCAATGTGAGAGCACAAAACTACACTCCTCATCAATCATTACCCTCTAGCAACTTCCAGGGCACTGTAAACTGCTGACTAACAAGGGAGAATTACCTTGATAAAATCACCATTAGTGTCAGTTCAGAGTGGTGTAAAGTTTTAAAGACACTACTGTCTTCTGTCTCTTCTTTGCCCATTAGTGTGTCTGTTTGTGGAGATCCCAGCCCAGCAAAGCACGTAAGCACACTTAATGGAAGGAAGGCAGATCAGCAGTCCCAAAGAAATCAGTGGGATATGAGTCCTAAGCACGTGTGCATGTGCTTCAGTGGATAAGGGCAATAACACACTCTCTGAGCACAGAAATTGTAAATATCTCTGTGTGAGTCAGTTTCTTGATTCAAAACCAGATTTAGACTCTGTAGCTGGACTGAGAAATCCAAGTTTTACTGTAAGAGAGCATGGAAGTCAGTAGATATACTGCTTTATAGTTAGCCTCATTCACCTTCCTTTTCTTACTCATATTTGAGTTTATTCAGTTTATCCAAGTTAGAAATGTGCCTCCTTAAATCTCTGCATAGCCTTCTCAAAGCTCTGCAATTACTAAAATTTAGGCTGTATTTGGACCAATGCATAAAACTTCAAGTGCAGCCAGACTAGGAACAATTTTTAAAAAGTTACAGGTGAGATGCAGCCCATACAGCTACAGGTTGTGTTAGCTTATGGACTTCTCTCAGTATTGTCAGACCACATACCCAATACTGCAGTTGGCCTTATGGCTTCTCATTTTTTGGTGTTTCTTTCTTCATGTTTTCAATTCTTCTTCACAGTCTTGAAGACAAGAACTTTATTTCTATGAAAAATAGGTTCAAAGCAAACCATCAAAAAACCGTACTAAAGTTATAGCAACACACACTTGGATTCTCATATAGTCATTTGGCTACAATAGCTACAAGAAAGGGAAAAAAGTGCAAGGCATTTCAAGATGTCCTAAAGAATCACCAAGGGTGACCAACACCCCTTATTTGTGTTTCAGGATTGCTCTAAAGTTTGATGTTTTGTTGCTTTTCTTGTTTGATTATCCAACTGAAATCTAAGACTTTTTACATCTGACAGTCCTCTTTTTACTTTTTCCTTTGGTTACAAAGCTCTAGCGACAACTCATCACTACAGACAGGTATTTGCATTGAAAGGCTGAGAACGTCCAACTGTTCAGTTGTAGCCCACTCATGATCACCAGATGTTTCACTGCTCAACATCTGTCTGCAGCTGGGGCTTGATCTGCGGTGACATTAAGTCCATTGCCTCACAATGCCCCAGAAGTAAACCAGTCATCTTGTTTGAGTAGTTGATTTGTTTGGAGTCCTAATGTCACATTTGAGAACAGAATAACACAGCTTTGAGTGCCAGAAGCACAGCTCATGTATTGATCAATTGATCAACATAGATCAGTTGTGTTCATCTAGTCCAGTCTTCCACAGGACACAGAGCAGACAATATCACTTACTTCTGTTTCATTTTTTTACTTTTGAAATGACAACTTCTCCTGCTGTTGAAGTGGACTGTTCTTTACTCTTTCCAGAACAGCTGACCACTGGAGCTTCAATGAGGAATATGTCGTATCATGGCTGTTGCAAATCACAAAATCTGTTTCTGCAAACGCTGAAATATACCTTATTGGAAAATAATATAGTTACTCTTCATTTGCAAACCAAAGCAAGACTTGTCTTTCATAAAACAAAGTTGATGTCTTTTCAATCATATACCTGAAGATAAGTATTAATCCTTATAAAAACTTGTCTGTGAAGCAGAAGTGTTGGGACAGATTCTCAGCAACTGCAAAATGAATGCAAATCAATTTATTTTAGTGGTCCTGAGTAGCTTTACACCAGCAGAGGCGTGGCCATACCAGTGTCTTTTACAGTGCCACTCTTATGGAGCACAATGCTCTTTAAGCTCCCAGAATGGTGTCAAGGAATACCTACTGCCCACAGCCCACGTGAAGCCCGTTGCATGCTCTGGTCCTATTTTGTGATTCAATTTTGACACTAATTTGTGTTTGCAGGTGTGAAAGCTGTGGTGCTGTCTTCCACTCTGAGTGCAAAGTGAAGGCGGTACCATGCCCCAGGTGTGTGCGTAAAGAATTGCAGAAGAAGCAGAAATCCTTCTGGAGGCAACTGAATATGGACGAGAACTTCGAAGAGTCTTGCAACATGTTTGAATTGTCATATCAGAACACATGAGTTCCTTAAGGCAATGGCCAGCCTGAAGAGAATCTCTCTCCCAGCTGCCAGCTCAAGCAAATTCTCAGCTTGGACAGGCAGAAATTCTTTTGAAAAATATTACCTGATCTTCTTCATCTGTGAATAAGAGCTGCCAAAGTGGCCAAAAAGCCTTGTTGGCTTTGAAATACCAATGGCTAAACTGCGTTGAAGTCCAGCTGTTAGCTCTCATACAAAATGGGGTTTATGTGAAATGCTTTAGGTCTAGCTAATTAAGTACCCAACTTTCTTTTCCACCTCTGGAGAAGACTTTATCTCAAGGCAGAAAATATTTGCTGCCATGACTGCAGTATCTTTTATGCTGTTCATTTAGAATTGATGAATCATCTATTTATTTATGTGTATTATTTATTTATTAATAGCCTTGGCAGGGGTTCTGGTGAGGTGTTTCACAGAACCCAATAGAGCAGGAATTATTTTAAATCCACTGTCTCCTCCTGATATGGACATGTGGTTTCATTTCCTCATATTTTCAGAGAACTATCTTAAAGGATCAGTGCATTTACATTTCAGAGAATCTCCTTGCCAAGGAAAGAAAAGGATCTCCCATCAAACCTTATTTGGGGTGCTTACAAACATAAGACACAGAATAATTCCTTCAGTTATGTTTATATATTTATAACCACCCCAGTGAACTACTTCAGATAAACATGGGACTTGCTAATCTTTTTGTTCAGGCTGGGAATATCAATTAAGCTCTGTCACTGAAGTCTGTTGAGATTTGTGCTGGTTACTCTTGATTAATGGGAGGCCATGTCATTGTCTGTAGTAACATGATGTTGGTTCTCCTCCTTCCAGTCTGAAACTTTAAGGCATTTTAAGTGTTCACATTGGTTTTCTTTTTATTTCATGAAGTTTACTTTAAATGTTTTTCTAATCTGAACCTGTTAAACTGATAGTCAGGAAAGTGGTCTTGCCCATTTTAATTAGCAAATACCTCCAAAATTGTGAAACACTAGTTTGCTGTTTTCTTATGCAACTTGTGTCCTCCATTCTCTTTGAGCTCCAAGGCATTTATAGTTCTGTAATGACTTCATGGTGGACAGTGAAATTTCTCGAGGTATAATTCTGCTCCACATCTGGAACACAGGGAAGTATTAAACACAGTGAATTATTTTGTAAAGGAAAGTACATGATGGATTTAACTGGGGATGTGTGTGTCATTACTGGCAGTATGTTTAATTCATGGTGAGTTCACTTCCAAAGAGCAGTTAGATTGTCTTCCCCCCATTTCACATTCCTGACTCTTTTCCACACCCTGCAGTGATATGTGTATTACATATCTGTGAAAGCATTCATATATACACACACACACATCTATATACAGAAAGCAAATATGGTTTCAGGAGAATAATGCCAGTTGCATGTGTATTTTTCCTCTCACATAGTTTTGTGAAAATATGGCATACTGATTTTTGCTTCCTATATAATCTACAGACTGTTGTATTCAAGGCAGAAAACAGTTTTGATTGTCGAAGCATCTCACTAATTGCTGAAGTATTTTAAATAAAAGAACAGGGTACATCATGCTTACGTTAAAAGATAAAATGCTACAACGAGTTGCCTTGTACTGGAATATAAGTGGTTACATTTTCCAGCCTCCAGTCAAAGAAGAAGTAACTTTCTCAAATTTGAGTGCAACTACTATATATATATAGAAGCATGTTTATATATAAATACATTAGACAACCAGTGCCTTTCTTTTCCAGAAATCCTTCTTTCATTGGGATTCTTTAGAAGGAAGTGAGGGTTTTTCCAAGTTCTTGGCAAAGTGCTGTAGGGATTCCCATACTTAATAAACCTGGTGAATCATACACCTTTGTCACTAAAATTAATACTTCCCATACACAATGGTGTCTCTGTCTCAGCTCACTGTTCCTCATGTGAAATTAGTTGCTTTTGGCTGTCACCCTTAAAGGTACAATGTTCCTTACAAATCCATTCCCATGCAAAGAATTCCCTGTGTGTTCAGAAATGCAAACACTGGGGAAGTATTGTGGAATTAGGCAAACAGGAACTGCACTGGTACTGGCTGAATAAACAGAACGCTCCCATGTTTTTCAGCTTGTGTCACTACAATTACTCCTGTGGCAAAGCCAGTAGCTCTGAAACTGTCAGAATCTGGCAGGTACTATTTTGAATTATCTGTGGACATAATGTTAGGTCATTAAAGAAAAAGTGGTGGTGTTTTTCATATCATCATGCTCATACCTCACAGTGCTGGTTCATGTCCAGCTCCATTTAGAGAAGGCTGCTTGTGTGCACTGTCAAAACCATACAGAGTCAAGGAATCAAGGTTCAGACATTGCAAACTATTAGTTACTTTGACAGATGTCCTATCTCCAAAGTACCAGTTGTGTGGGTGGTTAGATATTGGAATTGAATTCTGAAACAGCATAGACACCATTGCTCTGGGTTTGTACAGGTATTACAGAACAGTTCCTTTGCTAACAGAGATTTAAAGGATAAAAGGAGTATGATGTTGGCAAAACTGCTGAAATTAGTCATGGGTCTGAAACCACTGCCATTACCAATGACATAGAGCAAGAGCATATTATGATATTCTGTCAGTGCCCACAGCTTTATGTAAAAGGATACTGTACAATACAGATCACGTTATTTGCTTTAAAATGCAATGTTGTTGTAAACCAGCTAGTTCCTAAAATGAATTGACATTCATTTCTGCTTTGGAAAAGTGATACAGCTCTAGGAGCAGGCTGTAATGTGGAAGATGATGTCCTCTCAGGGATGCCTAGCTCCTATCCAAAAATAGTTATTCCTTATGAATGGGTAAGATAAAGTATTATGTCACCAATTTTTGGAAGCATAATGAAAGGCTTAATCCTGCCCTCAGTTGATTTTCTGGCAGGAGCCATCTGCAAGCAGGAGCCTCAGCCTGGGGTTCTGCAAGTGGTTTGGGTTTCAGACAGCACTGTACCCTTGCATGGCTGTCTCTGCTGTACTAACAGTGCTCGTGCTGGTCCCCACTGCTGCTCTCTGCCCACTCTGCAGCCACAGCCTGCACGTGGCCCAGCTCTGCAGACTTCTGCATGAGCATCAGCTGGTAAAGTTCCTGGGGGCTTTGCAGACTGCACGACTCTGCCTGCACCCTGCCCCAACCCCAGGTGAAATTATGTATTACTACTTCAGTCTTGTCCTACCCACGCATGAAATAAATTTGAACAATGCCATTTCTGTGTGAATCGAGAATAAAATATGCTGTTTGTCTTCTTCAAAGAGAAGATGCTTTCATAGCTAACTGAGAAGGAATTGATCTGTAATCCAGTTACTGCTTTTCCTTTGCACAGAATTTGTAATCAGTGTAAAAATAGGATGCTTCACTGCAGTGGACTATAGCTTCACACTCTACAGGTACTTAAAGTTGTTAGTCTGATATTATTTTAATCTAGGACACTATAGAGATCCTTATTCAAGTCTCTTTTCCTCTTTACCCTGACCATCTGCTTTTCCTTTAATGGGAAGATGGGCCTACCTAGGGGATGCAAACTGCAGCTCTTTTTGTATTATCAATCTATAAAAAGAGAAATGTGTAGTTCTTGCACAGGAATCCTCCTATTGCTTTTTTTTTTTTTTGGTCTGTCTTACGTGGTGGAAAATGATGGGTTCATGATGTGACAAAATATCCTGGCTGGCACATATCAATATGAGCTCACTGCTGGGATTGATAGGAATTGGCAGGTGTGAGGGAAGATACTTTTTCATGAGGAACTTAATTTTTTCACAGTATTCCACAGGCTCTGATGGCCCTATTAGGAGTGAATCATCAGAGTCTCTCTAGAACTCCTCTTATCAAAGCTTCTCTTATTATTAGGATAGTGAGTGTATTATAATGGATTGATGATATTGTCCTGAAAGATATTTAAGAAGAGCAGAAGATGTCTGTTTACAATGAAGTGGGGAAGCTGCCCAGTTGAATTTTGCTTTTTCCCTGTAGCAGCAGAAGCCACTGAATTTCCTAGGCCTCCCAAGGTCACTGCCTGGATTGCAGCTGACTGTTGATCTGTATAAAAGAAATTAATCAAATAATCATCATAATATTCTAAATTTTTTTCTGCTGCTCAGCTGCAAGCCAGTCTCCCCTCTCTCTGCACTGTCTCTCTCCATGTCCTTACTCACAGTACTGAGCCTATGGCCAGACTTGGAGCTTCATAGCTCATCGTGTTGCTTTTGAACCAGTTGAGTCCAATCATGCTCTCCTTCGTAATTTGCCTACCAATTTTCCCTTCCCAGTAGGAGTGCCTTACAGTACTGTATATTAGTATCTCTCTTCCTGTTTTGGATTTCCTGATTGCACCTGCTGTTTTATTAACTTGTAGACTTAAACTGAAACTCTCCTGTGGCTGTGCCTGCTCTTCTGCAGGGGCAGCTGAGTAAATCAGTCTGCTTGTTCTGCCCTCATGAAGTGAGCTCTACAGGCTGCATATACCAGCTCTGAAGACACCAAGCTGTGTGGGAACTCCGCACTTTTGCTCAATTTGGTGCCTTAAATTTTGAGAAGTGAATAATTTTTTTAGAAATTCTCTGCCATGATGCAATGTGTTTGGCATTGGAGCTTGAAACCCTTGCTCATGACAGTTTCCATCTTGCTAGGAATGGTAACCATAGAATTTGTTTACTGTCTATGCTTTGTGAGGGCATTATAAGAGAGAATAGCGTGGAGATGGTATTGGTTCTTATTATATGTATTTTTGAGACTCGCTGGGCTGCTTAGCCTGAGATGCAGTTGTGCAAGACCTTCAGAAGCTGTGCATAAATAATAATGTCAAGTACAGGGAATTAAAACAGGGTCAGGTCACATGCAATTTTGCTCCTCCCAGAACCCCTGCCCAGTCCACACCACGTGGCTAGGGACTCTCATACAGCACTCCCTGCTCGCTTGCACAGCTGGGCCCAGTGCTGTGGGAGTGAAGGCATTTCCTCAGAGCTCAATTTTGATGCAGCCTGGCTCTCTGAAGGCTGACCCAGTGGGGGTTTGGTCCGCCTTACCTTAGAGAGAGGGTTAACCCATTGAAATTTTAGCATTATTTGCTAAATTATGTGGCATGTGTCAGCCTGGGACACTTGTCCATACTGTGATCTTACACATCCACATTTGACACCAGTAGCAGGAATCCCATTTGACAGCGGCGGTGCTGTTACTGCATTTTAGCAGTACAGTGAGGAGACAGCCTGGATAATAATGTGCAAAGTCCTCCTTTACTTGAAAACCCTGGTGTGGTCATGATGGCTTGAGTCATATCTTAAAATGCCAATTTCACCCAAATTCCTTAGGGTTGCTGTTAATCCAAATTGCAAAGATGCCACTTGTGGTCAGCATCAGAGGTATCTAGGTCTGGAGAGCTATCGGCTGTCTGGGACCAAAGTGTATTAGACTTTGTGCACAAGTGTCAGTGGCTCAATTATTTATTTATTCCTGTCTAATCCACATGTTAAACCAATATAAATCCTTGAATACACAGCATTGTTGTGGTGGAAAAAGGATTTGTTTCAGTTTTGCTTATACACTTGTCTACCAAGTTGATTTTGCTTAAACTAAACCGTGCTTTCAGGCTGATTTTAAATTAATACCTGTGATACCAAATTACTTTATACCAGCCCCTGCTATACTTGAGATAAGCAAAAGTAAGAATTCATGAGCAAAGTGTGTGTTTGAGAGGTATTAAGTGATAAAGGCAGCTTCCAAATCAACTTAAGTTCAGTCGAGACAGTTAAAAGCCAGGGAAAGCCAGGCGTGAGCAGCAGAGCACAGTGGCTGATGTGGTCCCTGGCAGCCTGGACTTTCCTTCCTGCCAGAGCACCAGCTCACCTGCATGACTTACAGTGAATTTAGCATTGCTGACAGTGCACCCCTAATTTTTGGAATACCATTACATTATATGTGTGTGCTACTCTGTTAACTTATTTGCAACATTGTTATGTGTGTTTCATGGTTCTTGTGTTTGCATTGTTGGTTTGTTTTTTTTTACTTTTGACAAGGATTTTTTAAAATTATCTGCAACTACTTAGTCTTAATAGTCTTAATTTATTATTGATGTGTAATGATGTTATAATTTAAATCCATTGAGTTGAATTGCTTGTTGTCACTTGAGCAGGGTTTATTTGGGTTCACCTGTGACTGCATCAGAGCACCAGTCCCTCCTGTATAAAGGCAACTCTCAATAAACACTAAGAAAAGTTACTTGTCCTTTTTAATTTGCCTTCTGGTGGGTACTGCACCATGGTTAGGGCAAGCTTTGAAAGAGTCATAGTTTTCTTAAAAATGCCTCTCTGCTAGTTAAAGTCTCCCAAATCTAAGAAAACATGATACAGTTCCCAGATCTCAGCCAGGAGGATCTGTGGAAGTACTGTTGATGTCTGCCTCGGGCTCTGGGGGTTTGGATTCCCAGTTAAATCTTGTGTTTTTGGAAAGCCACAAATCCCTAGATTTTTAATGGTGCTGACCCCTGCCACAAGCTCCCAGGGGAGCTTACTGTGGCTTTGAGGCACCCTTGGATACAGAGCTCCTGGGAGGCTTGCAGGAGGCAGCTGCCTACTGTGTGGCTGCCACATGGACCTCTGCCAGAAGGGTCCAAGGTAAGGGCCTTGAATTCTAAGTAAGGGAGGCATCTCCCAGGTGGACTGAGGGGACCACTGGAGGGGCTGGAAGGGCTGGATTTTGCCCATGTTATAAGGGTTCTCACACCAATGGATGTAGGAGCAGGCATGATTCTTGCCCTTCTTGGTTATTTCTTCCAGTGCACCAGCTAAGGAGCTTCTGCAGCTCCTTGAATCTTCTGCAGCTCCTTGAATCTGGATTCGATGACCAAATATTGCAGCACTGAGCTGTGGTGGAGCTCATGGGCCTAAGCCCTCTGCCTGAGACTCCTCAGAGCATTCCACAGCCAGCCCTATGCTCTGGCAGCTTACAAAGAGAAGGATATATCCCCTCCTTCACTGTCCTCCTGCCCCTCCTCAGAAAGACCAGAAGTCCATCAGGAATGTCAATCCTCTCTCCTACAGGAACCTTTGGACTTCATCCCTGTGATGAAATCAGCTACAAGCAATGAGTTAATGTTTGACTGGGACCACACAAGCTGCACAAGGAAACCATGTGCAAGACCTTCTCTTCCTCCTTATTTGCTTTACAAGGTGAGCAAATTCTGTTATGACATCTCCTTCCCCTTTCACTGCCACCTCCCCTCCTCACTTCACCCTGTAAGAGATGGTGTGAAAAAGTATCCATGCAGAGCAGAGACCACAGGGTCTGTGGAGCCCTGGGAAGAGCATGCCAATCCAAGCTCTAGCTCTTCTTTTAAAGTTAGGACAATTAGTTTAAAAAAAAAAACCTTCTAGCTCTCAGACCAAAATTAACAATATTTGGGTTAATATGCGAAGTTGACTGTTTTTCTGAAAGAATGGAGCTATCATCCTCCTTTCCTCAGGGACTGAGGGGGACCTTCTGGGTGTGAGGCTTACAATACCTTTTCAATGAAAGCATGCTGAGGGCAAATGAAAATATTCTGGGAGTGTGTGTACACAGCTCCAGACTGTCTTTTTAAAGGAGTTCTTGGTTAACTAAATACTCTTCAAAATAGGGGTCCCATCTAGAGGCCTGAGTACTACCACTATGAGAAGGTGGTGAAAAGCATCTCAGATAATCAAGTGTTACAATTAAAACCAGACAAAGTCTCCAAGGCAAGCAGGAGCAAATTCCATCCATTTTAAGCATAGACAAATTTAAACTTGGCATAGAAGCTGTAAACATGCAAAAAAAAAGTCAGTCCATTGTTTATAGTAAGTGACTTTCAATTTTCTATAATTTAGTTCAAGGCATTAGCATTCATTTAGATATTAAAAATGTAGTTGTAAGGCTCATCTGGAAAGCAAGACAAGTCAGATGAGAGCTTGTGTTAAGAGCTGAACTTTCACTGACTTGAAAATTTCTCAGGTGCTTATCATGTAGGTACACTATGATGCATTTAGAGGAAAATAAGAAGGAATTATTAGTAAAGTTAGGTACTGTTATAAAATAAGAAAGTGCAAATTAGTGAATTGGTGTAAGAAAGTAATAGATGTAATTAGCATGCATGGAGCAGTTCAGTCCAAAGTGCTTTCCTAGCATTTAAGTTTATAAATTAATCTCATTTCTGACTGACTCTGCAGGCAAATATCTGAAGTGCAGCAACAAAGTAATGAAACACAAGAAGTGTGCAGTTTTGGGCACCACAATGTAAGTTAGATGTTAGGCTATTAGAAAGCATCCAAAGGCAGGAGGAAACAAAGATGGGGAAGGACCTTGAGGGGAAGCTGTATGAGGAGTGGCTGAGGTCACTTGGTCTGTTCAACCTGGAGGAGACTGAGGGGAGACCCCACTGCAGTCACAACTTCCCTGTGAGGGGAAGAGGAGGGGAAGGCACTGATCTCTTCCCTGTGGTGACCAGTGACAGGACCTGAGGAAATGGCCTGAAGTTGTGTCAGAGGAGATTTAGGCTGGATATCAGGAAAAGGATCTTCACCCAGAGGGTGGTTGGGCACTAGAACAGGCTCCCCAGGGAAGGGATCACAGCACCAGCCTGACACAGCTTAGGAAGCTTTTGGACAATGCTCTCAGGCACAGGGTGTGACTCTTGGGGATGGTGCTGTGCAGGGCCAGCAGTTGGACTCCGTGATCCTTGTGGTCCCTTCCAACTCAGCTTATTCCGTGATTCTGTGTCTCTCCCTCAGTTTGTACCTTCCCCTGCACTGATTCCTGAGAGCAGGGGTATAAATGCCCACAAAAGCAAGGCTAGGGTGAAAAACAAATCCCTGCACCATCCTGTCATCAGACAGTGTCACGCAATTATTTGTGACACTGGTGGATACTTTGTTGTGTACATATTGCAAAATGTCCTGTTCTGGCTTGGACTCTGCTCCTCTGAAGGACACTTGTTTCTGATTTAACAGACAGCCAGTTCGATCCTTTAAGCAGATCCAAGATCTGCTGGCTCCAATGAAAGCTGCAGTTTGTCAAAAAACCAGAGCTGGGCTCTCAGTGTTTAAAGACAGGAGCTGTAGCAGTGTAGAAAACTAGCAGATTCCTTGTGAAATACAAGTGCATCTAGCACAGTTAAGCCTGGGTGATAACAGGTAAAAGAGGGGAAAAGCATAATAAAATACAGGTCTCTGCTGTAGGTATTTACACAGTATCGACATTGTTAGCTGTGCTTAGAGATTTATGTCAAGTGTTAACTGCGCTGTCATAAAACAATAAAGTACTTCTGTGAAGGGCTTAGGGCAAAGGGGAGGCAGAGAAGTCTCACTACATAAGGCCCTCCTCCTGCATCTGTAGTAATCCATGGGAATGTTTCCATAGTTGTCGGCAGGAGTTGTTTGGAGGCCTGCTAGGGGAGGGCAAGCAGAAGCACACTTACTATGTTTCGAGCAGGTAGCTAATGATTTTTTCTTGGGGTGGATATTGCCACCACCAAATTCTAGGTGCTAACATGGCTGATAAGTCCACCTTGCAATAAGTGGAGAGATCAGGGTTCCTCCTGGCAGCAGGGATGTCCTTTGGTGTTTCACAGAAATGCTGACAAGGATCCATAAAATCTGAGAGATTACAGTAAGAGAACCCCGGGTGGCCATGAGGTGAAAAGGGCAGGAGTCCAGTGTTCCAGGGTTTCTACACAGTGTACTCTGGACCCTGCACACGTCCAGCTCTAGGCTGTTGCAACTCTGCTGCTCACACTGGGCTCACAGTAGGCTTCCCCTCAGCATTTTGGCTGCAGGACCAGACTTCTCAGCTGAGTTAAGTGTTTATATGTAGTGGACCAAACTGAAACGCCAGTCCCAATCAGTCAGAGCACCAGGGAGTTTAGATCCAGGCACGGTGCCTGCCTGTCCATGAGTCTGTAGCTCATGAGTCCTCCCTGCTCATTGTGTCTGCTCCTCATGAGGTTATGGCAAGATTTATTCTCCAAGCCATGCTGATACATGGGACTTATTAGAAAAGTATTGCTCTTCCACTAGAGATGGTTCCTGTGTAGTTGTTCCCTGTTTAGATGTTGCTGCATGGGAAGGTGTTTTCTTGCTTCTTTCCAGGTGCAGGAGGTAATTCTACTTCATCAAAACATTTAGTAGAAGTCTCCCCCACCACAGCACTCCCACAGCTGTCCTGAGAGGGGTAGGAGAATTACCTGCTTCCTGACCCTGCTCTGGACAATGCTTCTCAAGGGTCAGTCAGCTTCAAGTAAGAGAAACATCTCTGTCAAGAAGACATTTCAGAGCCCTTCATAAACTTGAGTGTTACTGCAAGCCTAGCTTGTCTTGCTTTCTCTGTCAGGAACCAGAGTGCTCCACACCAGCTGATCTTCACTGTTCTCTGAGGGGAGCTGCTAGGAGCTGTTTGGAAAACAGATGGGTAGGTGTTGAGCACTTTCAGCATTTGACTCCATGTCTGTCAACTGTCTGAATTAATTTTGAGCCAAAGCAACTGGATCAGCATTCCATACTTCTTTCTCAAAAGCATTGTCCATGCCATTTCCTGTCCCAGATTTTATGTTAAAAACTAATGAACAGAGCTGAAATCTGTCCCTCACTTGTCAGATACATCAGCTTCCAAACTCCAGGACCAGCTTCATACTGGGACAGCTTTCAAAGTCCGTGGGCTCACTCCTGCCATATTTCAGTGTGAGACTGACTCAGTACCTCCTGAGTCCTGGGTGGTGGCACAGTGGCTTCAGTCCCATGGTGCCTGTTGTCCCTTTCATCACAGTGCTGTACGACACCCTGTCCTTGCATCCCACTGTCCTGGTGCAAATTACAGATATGTTAAGCTCAGCTTAGAAAGAGGTGAGCAATCTGCCTTGTGTACCCAGAGCAGAGTGCCCCAGCACCAGCATCTTGACTTTGTGTGTGACCTTTTCCCATGAATGTCTCAGTGGTGTCCTCATCACATGAATTCTTCAGCCTCTGGCATGGTGAGACAGCCTGGGAGATTGAGCTGACCCTTTCAGGCTGCACATGTCTTGCTCTGCAAAGCCACGCGTTAAAATTCTTCGCTTTACCCCTCCATACGGGGGGGGGGGCCCTTGGAGCAAGCTGCCTGGGACGGGCAGGGCCGTGCCCGCGGGAGAGGCGCGGAGCTGAGTGTGTTTCTCGCTCCTCACACTTTTCTTTTTTTATTGACCCGCCTCGGCGATTGGAAAGGACCCATGTCCCGTGTTCCACCCCCAGCCCCCCGGCCGGCCCCCTCTCCTTCCCCAGCCGCACAATTGTCACCGCCAATTAGTGCATTGTTAGGGCACACAATGGCGCTGTGGCCACTGGAATGGGCCGCTTTTGTGCGTCTCCAGTCGGCTGTAGGGGCAGTCAAGATTCATTTAGGGCCTTACACAACATGGACAGAAAATACTATCAGAAAAGCAAAAGGAGGAAAGAAAAAGGGAGAGGTAGCGAGGAGGTGGGGGAGCTTGCTATTCAGGGGTTAGCCCAGCCGCATGAAAGGCCCAAGAAGCAGTGCCACATTGAAGACGCCCCTTGGAACACAAAAAGGAACCAGGGCTTAATAGTAATTAGTGGGCAAACTGCAAAGCGCACCGTGGCTCTCCAGTGAATTGTTCCTGCACTTACTGCCATGGCTGCCCCTTCCCCCTTCCCTCCGCTCTGCCCGGGAGGGGAGCGGCTCGGCGCTGGGAACTGCAGCCCTCCCTCACCCACCGCCTCTGGGGAGGCCTCACCAGGCTGTTCTTTGTGGCAGGTAAATTGGATTTCATTCCCTAAAGCTCGTAGCCAGTTACAGGAGTTTGCAGCCAGGGCAGGGGTATGGTTTCGGAGTCAGCACGGTGCCCGTGTCAGGGACTTTTAACAGCCCTGTCCCTTCTTGCAGCCTGGCACGACACACCTTGAGGCTGGGCTGTTTGTCTGTGGCCTGTCCCTCCTTCCCCAGCAGAGACTTGGAGCCCACTGTTGTTTTATTTCTGTTGTTTCCCCCTTTGTTCATAAAATAATCACCTGCACGGGTTTTTATGATCTGTTAAAGGAAAGGCCTGATAGCACCTCGGCCACCTTGGTAAAGGTGAGGAATCTGCTCAGGCTGAAGACCAAACCTTGCCCATCCTTCCCAAAGTCTGCACAGTGCAAACAGCACTTGCCTCCACCTCTCTCCCCACTATCTCTCATGTCTATACCAGCTCTCAGCAGTCACACTAAGACCTTCATTGGTACATACAGAAGTTCTTAAAGAACATTTTGGCCCAGCACACCTTGGGATTGTCTTAGGCAGCTGCATTAGTGTACAGCTGAATATGTTTAATCCCTACTTCTGTAGAGATCAGGTTGCTGCCATTATCAGTCTCAGCTCATCTCCTGAACTTCTTGTACTAGGTTTAGTCAGGAGCCTGTCTGTCCAACAGAGTTAGTTGTGTCTTGGTAATATGCCAAATTAAAAGAGCCACAAGGCAGGTTTGACCTTACATAAATGTGGTTAAGTATTGAGGTGACATTCAGGGCATCTTAGCCCCGATGGAAAGTACACAGAGGCACAAAATTAAGAATTATTCCTTTTATGTTGTCAGGGAATCTAAATAAAATCTATGGAAGAAAGCTGTGGGGTCTGATGGTTTGTTGGCTCTTCTTAGCTAATGGATGTATGTTTCAGCTATCCTTGGATACAGGGCTGCTGGAACAGGTGCTCATCTCAAGCACAAACAAACACAGTCCCACAAATTTAAACTGGGCTCCTGCAGATTAAGCTCAGTGTGGTAAGACACTGTGCTTAGACCAGACACCAACTCACCAAATTTAGTAGTCTTAGCTGGAAATGTTTCCAAAGTGCAGCATGTGAGATATGCACACACAGTTCTGGACCACAGTCTCGCTGCTGGTAGAGATTGAAAATGCCTCCTTGTTTCCTCTGGTAGCTACAAGTACAACACTCTCCTATCACCTAGATACCCAAGCAAGCTTAGGAATATACAGGTGCTGCTCCAGTACCAGTCTTTTTCCATGACCTGGAAGCCACAGCCAGTTTGTATGTTTATACAAAATAGATTTGGTTGTATTAGAACAGTGGAAAGAAGATTTACAACCAAGACTTTTTGTCTGTCTGGAATCCCATCAAGGGTTTCATAGGAGGCCGTGGGCAACACAGCGGGCATCAAGGGCTCAGCTGGAGTTGCTGGAATGGCTCCTGCAATACAAACACAATCAGGGAGCTCACAATGTCTCACAGATAGAGCTGGTTGAAGGCACTGTCTCGCAATACAGAACGTGTCTGTCTCTCACCAGCCACAGCACGTCCTCTCTCTGCTAATTAGCAACATCCTTGGCTAAGTCTCAGCTGAAAGGATTACACTGTCTTCTCACCTTACTCTATCCCTTCCTCCCCCAAAGAGGGATGTTTAGTCCTGTCAGGATGCAGCCTGGCTGGGCCAGGTAAGGAATCTGCCTTGTTTCCCTCCAGACTGCTCGTCTCCCAGAAGAGGATTTTGTCTTCAGGACAGTAAGTCTGGCCCTGACTGAAGGGAGGTGCAACCTTGCCTCCCTGCAGCAGGGAACCAGAGGTTGTCAGTCTCGTGTGCTGTAGTGGAACAGAGACAGAGAACAGCATCTGCAGCAGGAGCCAGAATGGTGTTTTTCCAGCTTAGGACTGTGGGGTTGATTTCCCAGCTCTTTCTGGCCACAGAGGCAAACCACAGAACTTTTATGTCTGCAAAAACAAAATTACCTTTCCTTTCTCCCGTTTTTTTGTGTTCCCTGCCTGCTCAGTCCAAGAACAGTTTGAACTGCAGGTGCATTCAGCACCTGACACAGGTGGAAGCTTGCACAGGAATTCCTGTGCACCTCATGATGGTGTAATGGTTGTGGGTCTGGCAGTGCCAGTCTGTGGGAGGCATGGAGAAAGGCTCAGCTTCTCCTTTCTCCCAGACAGTGGGACAGTTAATTCACCAGCATAGGGGAAATACATATCCAGTGTGAATTATCCTGCAGTTGGATAAACTTTTCTGAGCAAAAAGCTGAACCAAGCTACTTTAGCATTTTCATGCCATAAGGAAGATCCTGGCCTACCGGAGCCCCATCTTTGCAGCAACTGTGCTCCCTTTTGTGTCAGCTTGTTGCTTTTTCAAAATCAGTTTGATTGTATCAGTTTGGTAAGAAGAAAGCCTGTAAGAGGACTGCACAAGTTTGTCATCGATATTTTTGGCAACTCTATGCTAGCACTTGTGGAATATTTTGGAGCACTTCCTTGCATCACCAGGTCACATCCCAAGCAGGATAACATGATTGTGTGTTCATTGGTGCTGTACATGGCAATGAGGTACAGGATTTAGAGAATGGATTCCTTCATTTGCCCAGCAAATCTCCTGATGTGCTCCAATTCTGTTAACACTAGTCCTTGGCCTTATGGCCACAGAGAGCTGGGAAATCAACCAGCCTTGAGCTGGAAAAAGACCATTCTGGCTCCTGCTGCAGACACTGCTCCCTGTTTCTGTTCCACTAGAGCACAAAAGGGTCACTTGCATGTGTTAATCCTTCACATCTGAATAATACCTGAATGGGAAGGTTGTTAGAAACGTCATTTCCAAAATCACTTTGAACTGTGTGCTATATTATGCCGTGAATGACCTGCAGAAGGAAGTAATCAAAATGTATGTAGTTCTAGCTAGTGCTAATTGCCATTTCATCTGTTTCTGGCTCTTTTTATTGTGTCCAATAAATGTTGATTATGCAGGGATTTAAATCTGTATTTCAACATAGTTTCATTCATGTGATGTCAATGACGTGACTCACTAAATCTTAGTTCCAAATATTCCTCTAGCTCTGTGTCAAGCACTTCAAGGATGTCAAAAGCAGATAGGGAAAATCTGAAGTGCCTGATCTTAGCAAGAATGCCTAAAAGGTCAGGTAGAGGACATTGTTTCCGAAGGTCTCTGGCTTTGATACTTTCTGGTTCATGGAAACATGAAAACACAGCATGTGTGTATTGTATGTGAATGTCCTGCTTCTAGGGTAATATAGATAAGTACACACACAGGATAAAGCTTTCAAATGCATGATTTTTGATTGCTTCTGATCTTCAGTGAGCAATATGGCATGTTGTAAAGGAGTCCAGTTTCTGGAAAGATCCCTCAAGGGAGTCCAGAATCACTGCATCTGGAAGGTCTTGATCACAGCATCTTGAGAGGTTAGTGAAGAAATGCAGTCCAACTGGCTTATGTGTTTGAAACCTATTTTAAATGAACTCTGTATTTTCAGGAAAAGACAGACTGAACTTGAACTATTCTGAATACAGACTGAAGTTGCTTTTAACAGCAACAGTTGTTATCATATGTTTTGCACCAATTCATAGAATTTTAAGGCCAGGAGAGACCGCCCATAACTGCAGATGTTCATAGTGAGAGCAGTTTCTTTGTAAAGTGTCACTTCAGTAGAGACAGAAAATTTCTTGAAAACATTTCAGTTTTGACTGATCAACTTTTTCTGAAAATCAGGCAGGACCTAAGAGACAAATGCTCACCAGGCAGATTCCTGCCTGAAGTCTGCCCAGTTTCCCAGCAAGATCTGTCACTCCAGGATTTCCACATCCCCCACCCCAGGTCCTCCCCCATCCTGTGCTCCTATAGCCTTCCTGGGCAGGGGGCTTCTAGGAATTCTCCATGTTTTGGCAGGAAACCTTCTGGCTTTTCCTGATGCTGCAGGATTGCTCAGAAGTATGGGCAGCTTGCTCTATTTGGAACAAACTGGTGTGTTTTACATTGCTTTTTAATGTCAGAATTTTCCACAAAACAGAAATTTTAAGTTACAGCCAGCATCAGTCCAGGCTGCCTGACTGCTTTTCAGAGGATTGGCCATTACAAACTTGCATCCTAACTTGCATCTGAAATACTTGCCACAAATTTTTCAGCCAGAGAGTCCTCTAACCTGTCCCTCTTTTTGCTGGAGTAGAAAACTGCTTAGTACTTCTGTCTCTGCAGCTGCAACAGGTATTATGCTAATTTTGGTGTAAAACAAGCAGATAGAAACAAGTCTCCAAAGGCTGTGATCTGAAGCAGGGCAGGAAAAGCATTTTGCCAAAGAAGAACTGCTTTGAGCAGTTTCACCCTGCAGGTCCCTCACAGCAGAGGAGAAGGCAGGAAAAAGGCAGAAAAGAACTATTTTCAAGATAGTGCTGATTAAAACAGCATTGGTCTGAAGATAAGGCAAGCAGTAATTAGTCTATATTGTTATTGTTTCATAGAGGCACTGGATGGCTCCCATGTGTGCGCTGGGGGTTTGTTTTACTCTGTGGTCAGAGCTGGTGTAAGCCAGTGCTGATCTTTGCTGGGCTGCAAAGCTGTGCTCCTTCGGGCCTGCTGAGGAACCTGGCCAGGGCTTCAGCTTCTCACACCTGCACTGGTCTTCAGAAGCCAAC
Organism: Eopsaltria australis; assembly: GCA_034509425.1. Classification (NCBI taxonomy): domain Eukaryota; kingdom Metazoa; phylum Chordata; class Aves; order Passeriformes; family Petroicidae; genus Eopsaltria; species Eopsaltria australis. The sequence goes on from JAVTVJ010000030.1 coordinate 3,417,119, forward strand.
ACTTGTGTTCCTGCATGCTGGCCCCACCTCACGTGCATGTCGAGGGTTAGATGTGCTGTGATGCAAACCACAGCTTCATGGCTCTTAAGGTCACTTTTGCTGGACTTTCAGATCAGACAGGACAAAACTCGTGTGGTTCATGGGAAATGCCCTGCTCTCTAAGTTAGGAAAAGGCCTGAGCTGCTCAGACCACTAGAGTGGCAAACACTGGCCCCTTGGTTGAGAAAAAAAGTCTCATATTCCATGCTTCAAAGCTGCTCATTTTGCAGCTTTCCCAAGAGCTTGGTTCACTTATAGCTATAGGCATACAAATATATGTGCCATACAATAACCTGGCCTGGAAGTCCCACTGGAGTAAAGTATTTAACTCTGAAAAATGTTTGGAGTAACTTCTTTGCAATGTATAGAGCAGCAAGAGTTTAAGAAACAATCTCAGTGTATTTAAACAGTCATTACTGCTTTCTGGGTAAATAACACATGTTTTTAAAATGGTCTCTGTACACAATAGACACTAACACAATAAATCCTAATTGCTCTGAAGGACCCATTAGGCTGTATCAGGTCAATACATGGCGGAGCTTTTTTGAAAGTCACTCACTCTGTTGTTACATAAGCCACAAATTGAAAGTCCATAAATAAGTATTTGCCAAATGAAGACTGAGGGCTTTGCCAGGGCCATACTAATTTATCATGTCAACTTTACTATGGGGACTGTTTTCTTTTCAAGGGCCCATGAGAGAAAAAGAAAAGATAAAAAGCATAACATTATGTGTTTCAAAAACTACATATCTGAAAAGTTTCAGATGTTTCAGGCTACACTATACTCCCCAAGAAAATAAGATGTAAGGAACTTCACTGCTTCCTCTTTATCTCAGCGTTGTGTGCGTCACAGCAAGGAGATTTGAAGATCAGCCATGGCTGTGGCGTGGCAGAGGCCCATCCTCATCACCAGCAACCCTCCTGCACCTCTGGGCCAGGCTCTGATCCTGCCTCTGCATGCTGTGGTAGTGGCACTTCTTCAGTATTCCAACTGTGGCTCATGGAGAGGTTCTCATGCCTGGGGAGACCAAAGGAAACTAATTACATAGATTTTATGTGCACTTATATGTACGAGTATAGTTAATTAATAAGTGATGAGTTTGGCAAGATTAGTTTTATGTGCAGCTACTCTTCCTGATTTTACTTTGGTCTTACCTGAACTTCTGGTGGCATTTTACAAACTTCAGCACTTGTGTTAGGTCTTGCTAAAGTCTGTGTCACTGTTAGAAATCAAGTTTTGGGTTAATTCACTCAGAAGTTTTCAAGTTCCATGTAACTTTTTGGCTATGGCTACAGTTTGGCATGGTTTTGTTTTCCTGCAATATGTTAAGGTGTGTAATTGCAGAGGTGTATATAAAAACAAATTGTATTGATGTAAGCTAGGGTTTTTAAGGGAATTTCAGCAAGGCATTGTGAAAAGCATTCAAGTGATTTAAAACTGAATTCCCCAGGCCACAGCCTTCAATTCATCTGGGCACATGAGAAATGTTCACCCCCACTGCTGTTGCACTTCAGTAGGATTTGGGTGCCAGGGTCCCTCTGCAAATGCTGGCAGTGATTCTCACTCTGCTCTGTCTGCTTCCAAAGGGCTGAGAGTCCCTCTGTATCCCTGCCTGCCAGGTCCCTCCTGCCTGTAGTGCAGCAAGGACCTTGGTCTGATTTAGGAGCCCCCTGCCCCAGGTGCTGTTACACAAGGTCGGTCTTGGTGCTGGGGTTTGCAGCTCAGGCAGCCTGGAGCTGCAGCTCTCAGGTGGGAAGGCAAACCCTTGCCAGGGGTGGAAGCAGAAGCACATCTGCCTCGGTGCAGTGTGCAGCCGTGTCCTCAGTGTCTGTCCCTGCACGTGTGACAGGCAGTAAGGCACAGTCTTGTGCTGCTGCAAACCTCCTTATGGTGCCCAGCACCCCCTCACTCTTGCAGTTTGTTATCAGGGGTCACTGCTAATTCGAGCAATGCCTGAGCCAGCACAGCCTCCAGCTGAGGTGACTGGCAGGCTGCCCACCGGCACCGGGACACCGGAGTCACCTGCGCTGGGCCCCCACCGCTCCCTTCCTGGGAGCTGCTGCTTGTCAGCAGTGCAGACAAAACCAGGATTTGCTGCTTCAAGCCAGAAGGGTCGAGGGCCAAGGGGTGGTGTGCTGATCCTGTGACAAGAGGGGCAGGAGGTTCCTGCCCTGCTTTGGTACCGGCAGAGCCAAGAGCGAGATCAGTGCTCTCTGGCTTTGTCCCTGTCCAAAGCCTGGGCTGAAAAGCTCTTTGCTAAAGTCTGCTGAGTCCTCTAACAAGGGCAAGGGCAATAGCCAGTCTTTACAAAGGAAACTCACTTAGTCCTTTTCTAAAAAGTCATGGTACCCTTTACAAAAGCTATTTGTCCAGGTAAACAGTGTACACTGACAATCAGCAGTGAAAGAACCAAATACAGAAATATTTATCACCTTTTTACTTTCTGCTTCTACCAGGAACTACTGCATCCCAGCTGAAAATGCCTCAGTGGGTAGAAGGTATGTCTGTGAGGAAACATATTGTCAGTCCATGCCTGTATTCTCTGGGCTGGAGCCAGGAGCAGGGATTTGCTGAACTCCCAAGCAGACCTGTCTGGCATGGTGGAGCTTCATGGACACTTCTGCACATGGATAAAAGGTAAAGTGATTTTTAATGATTTTAGAGCTTTTAAACTACAAAAATATCTTCTGAGGGCCAGGAAACACTTCCTTTTTTTGTCTGCAGGGTTTGACAAAAAGTAAATTTTGTGCAGACACATCTTCTGTTACTAATAGTGCTGGATGCACATAAAGCACTGTACTCTCATACTGTACTGAAGAGATGAGTAACAAACCTATCAACTGCACTTGCACTTACACCATATTTAATCCTGCTCTGGTTGTTCTGCTACATATTCATAAAAAACAAAAAGGAAACAGAAGCACAGAGCAAGACAACAGATGTCTACCTGGCTCTTAATTGGATTTTATGTGTCCCCAGTGTAGCAAATACAGCATTATTTACAGCCAGGCTCTAAGAATTAGATACATCTGGAGGAGTGGCAAAACCTGAACCAGGCTACAGGAGTTGATAGATTAACTGAAGAGCTGCCCCATTTTCCCCTTCTTATCTTCTCCCTTCCCACCCATGTACCCGTTCCCCATTGTGTGTCAAATCAAACTAAGATACTGCCCAAGAGAATGCTTATAAAAATGAAAAATGCCAACAAAAAAGAGAATTTCTGCTCTTATGGAGCTTCATCAGCATTTTCTAATTGTACAGCAATGATGATAATAAGAAGGCTGCCCTCTGTTCTCAGCTATAATTTGGGTAATCAACTGACAGCCATAATGAAACTGTCTGTGATTGCTTTCTGCCGGGCTGCTAGTTCACAGAAACTCATTGTTGGGGAGAATTAAAAGTTATGACTCCTGCTACAAGGATATGCCACTGTCTTCCAAAGGAACATGTGATTTGTAATTTTCTTCTGTTTAGCTCTATTACAGGGGAAACTTCCAGCATAAAGCAAAGAGGTAGAGGGAGGTGAGATTCCCTCCCCCACCCCTTTTTTAAAAAAAATGTTGTTAAGCATAAAAGTTGGCAGTGCCAAGTAATATGCATGCCTAGGCTGGGTGGACATGGATTTCAGGGGTGGTCGTGAAGTCTCTCACTTTAAAATCCCTGATGACTTTGGTCATCAGCAGTCAGTGCTCTGCCCGTGGGTACATCAGCCACTGGCCACAGAGCAACAGGCAAGCCAGGTTTTACTTCTGGGAGGGAGGCAGGAGCTAAGTCATGCTTTGAGTCTTTTCTTTGTGGGCTCTGGGTGCAGTCAGGGGTATTTTAGGCGCTGGTGTTCCCCAGCACCAGGCCTTGGATGCAAGCTGTCTGTATCTGTGATGTGCTGTGGGTATGTCTGGACTAGCAGATCCAGGGCTGGATGCAAGTACTTTGGTCCAAATTGCCCTTCCATCCGTGGGGGGGGAATGAGTAGCTCCTGTGTGAGGGCTTGGGGGCAGCCTTCTGCCTTGGCCAGAATACAGGCTCTGCCATAGCAGCTACAGTCTGTGACCCCCGAATCTGCCTTCTGAAGCAGGTCCCTTCCCCTGTGTGCCCCGTGGGCTTCAGGGCTTTCAGGGCAGCGCCTGAACACAAGGCTGGCAATTTCGGTATTTGCGAATGCGAGGACTGGAGAATTGGAATTCCTGGCAGCCGAACGTGACCACCTCGGTGGCCCTGACAGGAGCCCGCGGTCCCAGGGCGCTGGGCAGGGCCCTCTGCCCCGGCACGGTCTGGTCGTCGGTTCGCGCTGCGCTCCAGCGCCTGCCACCCGCCTGGGAGGGAAGGAAGGGGCTGGGGAAGCGACTCCGAGGCGGAGCGGAGGGCGACCGGAATCCGGGCCAGGAATGTGGTAGCGCAGCTGCTTGCACCCGGGCAGGGGCGGGTTCCCTTCCCGGCGAGGCTCAGCGTGCCGGGAGTCGGGAGCGCTGCCCCGCCGGGCAGCTGGGACGCGGGCAGCGCCGGGAGGCAGCGGTTCCCCTTGTAGATGCTCCCCTTGTACTCGGGCTGATGTGCCATTGCCGGAGCAAGGCACAGCCGGCCAGGACCTCTGCACGTCTTCCCTTGCCCTACCCAGGATTTCCCCCCGTTCATGCCAAGCCCGTAAGGGGGGCGAGGCCCCGGCCCCTTCCCGCGAAGAGGGGCTGAAGGGCCCGAGGAGGAAGGGGCGAAGCGCCAGCACCGCCTGCCCTCCTCCTCCAGCCGCTGGGCTCTTCGCGCCGAGCCGGGGGAGCCGGGCCGGGCCGGGCCGTCCCGGCGCTGGGCGGGGGACGGAGGGTCCCCGGTCTCGGGAGGGGCTCGTCGGGCAAGAGGGGAAGGAGATGCACAGACGCGGAGCAGTCAGTGGTTTGGCAGCACCGTCATCTTCTCACTTCGTCCCTGCCCCCGGGCCGCCGCGGGACTCTGAGCGCCGGCGGACGGGGACCCGGCGGGACGCGTCCAGCAGCGGGGCCCGGGGCAGCGCGGCGTTCCGGGACCCGGAGCCCGGCGTGGGGGCGGCCCCCGGAGCCCCGGCGGGGCGGGCCCGGCGGCGGGGGCGGTGCCGCGGGCGGGCCCGGGGCGGGGCGCGGGGCGGGGCGCGGGAGCGGCGCGGAGCGGGGGCGCCCGCCCGCCCCAGAGCGCAGGTGGCGGCGGCGGTGGCGGCGGTCCGGGTCCCGCTCTCGCTCCCGGCGGGGCCCCGCTCCCGGCGCGGAGGCGGCAGGTGCCCGGGACATGCGGCGGCGGTAGGACGCGCGGCGGCGATGGGCGGCCGGGGGCTGCCGGTGCCGCTGCTGCTGGGGCTGCCGCTGCTGCTGGGACTGCCGGCGGCGGGGCGCGCCGCCTCCAAGGCGCTGGTGTGCCAGGAGATCACGGTGCCGATGTGCAAGGGCATCGGCTACAACCTCACCTACATGCCCAACCAGTTCAACCACGACACGCAGGACGAGGCCGGGCTGGAGGTGCACCAGTTCTGGCCGCTGGTGGAGATCCAGTGCTCCCCGGACCTGCGCTTCTTCCTCTGCAGCATGTACACCCCCATCTGCCTGTCCGACTACACGAAGCCGCTGCCCCCCTGCCGCTCCGTCTGCGAGCGGGCCAAGGCCGGCTGCTCGCCCATCATGCAGCAGTACGGCTTTGCCTGGCCCGAGAGGATGAACTGCGACAGCCTGCCGGTGCTGGGGGACACCGAGGTGCTTTGCATGGGATACAACCACACGGAAGCCACCACCCTGCCGCCTTTCTTTGGGAAGCCCACGCGCCCTGCCAAGGACATGGCCAAAAACCTGACGCCACTCGATGGGCAGCGCCTCTCAGGGCTCGACTGTGGTCAGACTTGCAAGTGCAAAGCGCCCCTGATCCCCATCTCCAAGGAGTCCCATCCGCTGTACAACCGCATCAGGACTGGGAAGGTACTCAACTGCGCCATCCCCTGCTACCAGCCCTACTTTACCCAGGATGAGAAGACCTTCGCTACCTTCTGGATCGGCCTCTGGTCCATCCTCTGCTTCCTCTCCACCTCAACCACCGTGGCCACCTTCCTCATTGACATGGAGCGCTTCAAGTACCCTGAGCGCCCCATCATCTTCCTCTCTGCCTGCTACCTCTTCGTCTCCATGGGCTACATCGTGCGCCTGGTGGCAGGGCATGCCAATGTGGCTTGCAACCCGGAGCACCACCACATCCACTATGAGACCACAGGCCCTGCTCTCTGCACCGTGGTTTTCCTTCTCCTCTACTTCTTTGGCATGGCCAGCTCCATCTGGTGGGTCATCCTGTCCCTCACCTGGTTCCTGGCAGCTGGCATGAAGTGGGGCAATGAGGCCATTGCTAGCTACTCACAGTACTTCCACCTGGCTGCCTGGCTCATCCCCAGTGCCAAATCCATTGCTGTACTGGCACTGAGCTCTGTGGACGGTGACCCGGTGGCTGGGGTTTGCTATGTGGGCAACCAGAGCCTGGAGAATCTGCGAGGCTTTGTGCTGGCACCACTAGTGGTTTATCTCTTCACCGGCAGCCTCTTCCTGCTGGCTGGCTTCGTCTCGCTCTTTCGCATCCGCAGCGTGATCAAGCAGGGCGGCACCAAAACTGACAAGCTGGAGAAGCTGATGATCCGCATCGGCATCTTCACCGTGCTGTACACTGTGCCTGCCACCATTGTCATTGCCTGCTACATCTACGAGCAGCACAACCGGGAGGCCTGGGAGCAGGCACAGAACTGCTCCTGCCCGGGGGACCCTCACCGCCCCAAGCCTGACTATGCTGTCTTCATGCTCAAGTACTTCATGTGCCTTGTGGTGGGGATCACCTCTGGCGTTTGGATCTGGTCTGGCAAGACGCTCGAGTCCTGGAGGCGCTTCAGCTCGCGCTGCTGCCGGGCCAGGAAGCCTGTGGGCGCCTCTGTGTACGGTGAGGCCAGCCCGGCGCTGGTGGGCAGGACGGTGCTGCCCAGCATGGCCTCCTACCACAAGCAGGTCCCACTGTCCCATGTGTGACCGGAGGGAGCCTCGGTGACCCCAGCCACAGGGAGGAGAGGGTTGCGAAGACCCTGGGCCACAGAAGAGGGGGGGACAGCTGGGCCACCCCTGGCATCCTCAGCCCCACCTATGGGTGGTGCTGCCTGGGACCGAGTGTGTGTGCCCACGGGCACGGGGCAGCTGCAGCCCCAGGCAGGGCAGGGGGGAGGTGATGCCAGCTATGTGGAGGCAGTGGGGCAGGGAGGTCTGGAGCCTGGCACTGCCATGTATACCCCATTTGGGGTCCCACATCCTGGTTAGGGTCCTGGGATGCTGCTGCCCGTGGGCCAGTCAGGTGGCAGTAACCCTAGAGCCCTGACGTGTGTCCCACAACAAGCCTCTGGGCAGGTCTTGCTGGTACTGGGGTGAAAGACACAGCTGTAGCAGGCAGGGCAGGTGGTGGCCCCCAACCCCAGGTGGGAGCTGGCACTGCCACTGAGCCACTCTCTAAAGCCCAGAGAGTGGGAGGGGGTCAGGGAGAGCTGGCAGGGGGTGCTGCCTCCCTGGGTGCCCTGGGCAGAGCAGGAGACTGCCCTCAGTGACCCCAGAGCCCCCAGGCACAGCTACATACTGAGGAGGAGAAGGCTGGGGGCCCTGGTGTGAGGCAGCCACTGGCCCTGCACTGGCACACTGAGCAGGAGGGAAGGAGCTGCGTGGGCCGGGGGCTCCATGAGTGGTGGCAGTGCAGGAGGAAGGGGCCGTGGAGAGGATCTGCCACCGGGCCCTCAGGACGGGCAGGGACAGGGTCCCAGCTGTCTGCAGCACAGGCAGGGACCAGGTGACCCCTGGGCGAACACATCTGGCTCCCTTCAGTCAGGGGCTCAGGCTGGCAGGAGCTGGCTCCGGTGGGCTCAGCTGGGTGGCAGCGACTCCCTGCTCTGCCATCCATGGGCAGGCAGCTCCAGCGCCCATGGAGCCGCTCAGCCCGGGCAGCCAAGGGGCTGTGCAAGGGCCAGGCGGGTGCTGAGCTCGGGGCCCTGGCACTGCTGGCTCTGGCACCGGGAGCGGGGCTCTCCTGAGCTGCCCTGTGCCCTGGAAGGGGTCGGTGCTGCTCTGTGCCTCTCGCCTCTGCAGCGGGGTGAGTTCTTGGTCTCCCTTGTGCTGTGTGGGTTACCTGGGGTGAGGAGGCAGGCCCGGTGCCCTGCCTGCCAGCTGGGGCATGTGGCATGTGGCACAGCAGCTGAGCATGGCACAACCAGCCCTCAAAGGGTGGCTGCACCCCTGCAGTGAGCAGTGGCTGCACGGGGGTGTCCCAGCCAGGCTGTCTCTCTGGAGCAGCAGCTGGGTTTTCCAGTCAGTCGGCTTCAATACTTGTTGCTGCTTTTTTCAAAGCTGTGCCTCTGCCAGAGAGAGTACCAGGTTTGAGAGGGAGCAATTAATTTAGGAAAACTTAGCAGAGCGCTCGTACCTCTTTTCCTCCAACTTCCCAAGCCTTTTTCACTTCCCTGGATCAGACAGGAGCTGAGCACTGACAGAACCATTGCCTGGCATCAAGCAGTGGTGACAGCTGGGTTTCAGTAAGTGGAATAATGGTGGGGGGGGCCCTGTTGTCAAAGTCACTAAATGCAGCCAGGGCACAGGGCTCCAGCTGTGGCATGGGATGAGGGTGGCTGCCTCTGGCTTCAGGCCACTTATGAAAGCACCTGGGTTTAAATTTTTTTTTCCCCTGCCCTAAGCAGGCCGTTACTGGAGTCCTTTTTGCCCTCCTTCAAGCGTGGCACTGTGACCCAGCTGCTCAAGCACTGCAGAACAGCTCCTGGCTCTGCTCCCACAGGACTGCAAAGATCTGAGGCTGCACCTTTGGAGCACTTCAGTCAAAAAGGTTTCCACCTCATTTTAAAACCAAAGCCTGGGAAGTGAGGGAACACTCAAGTGGCACACCTCCGGTTAAAGGTACTGCATGAGTGTCTCTGGGGTGCCCTGGACAGAGGAGACAGAGGTGCAAGGACAGAGGGCTCACCAGGAACTGTTCAGCTGCACCCATCCGCACTCTTGCAATAGGGCTCACCCCCTCCAGCACGTTGGAGTACTTTATTGTGGACAGAATTGCACCATATTGTGTTACAGACTGTAAATAGTTGTATTATAGCCTGATTTGTACATACAGAAGCCGTAGTGACCTTTGATACAGGTTAGGGACAGGTGTGTTCTCAGCAGTGAGGCAGGTCAGGCGCAGAGACGCTATGGGCAGTCTCGTGCTGTAATCCAGGGCATTAAATGATTCCAGCCTGCTCCAGTCCACACCTTGCTGGACTCCTCTCTCTCTATAGTGCCTTTTGTAGATACAGCCAAACACACATCATGCAATACAATGAACAAAACCATGTCAAAGGTGGTATTTTGCTGTTTTTGTTTTCTCCAAAGTGCAACTGACTGTGTAAAGAAATCCAAGATTAGCTACAAACCGTTGCCTATTGAAAAATGCAAAGAGCATTTTCAGCTTTGATCTAACGGTAGGGTAATACAATCAACTCGTGTTTGAGCCTGGCTTCTCAGCAACAAGTGGCAGGAGGGGGGAAGGAGCCGTTGCCGTGTGCTGTCTGCTGTAGCCAATTTACATGTTGGGTTTTGCCTCTTCCGTTACCGACGCTGTTCAATGTTGCTTAAATAACTGTACTATATTTTGTGAAAAGCTGAAGAAATTTTATTCAAAGAGAAGTATCAAGATTAGTTATTTATGAGGATAAAAAAAAAAGTGTGTGTTGTTTTCTTTACTTCTGCTTCTGCTAGAGTATTTATTACCTTAAAAGCTTACCTGTTGGGGGAATGGGGAGGCGTGTGCTGGAGGGCCGTGCAGGGCTCTTGGCACTGGGGATGGTGGGGAACTGGTGAGGCAACCACACTTGGGTGGCACAGGAATAGCATGTTCCGTGTGCAGGAACCCCACGCAGCGCTGCCCTTGGCACAGAGGATGGCACACATCCGTGCCCTCAGCGCCGGCGTGCCCGGGCTGGGTGGTGCAGCCAGGCTCTGCTCTGAGCCGGGTTCCGTGCTTGGGGGCGGCTGTGCCCGTGACGGGGCTGACAGCGCGCTCCCTGACGGGCCAAGGTCACGCCTCGCTGCTAAAACAGGGTTAACTATCAACTTTTATTGGCATTCTGCAGTTTGCACAGTGCCTGTCCCTTGCCCTGTGCTGAGATCAGGCCCTGAAGAGGTGCCCTTTGACACTCCTAAGGCCAAGCAGATGACAGCTCCTGGCCAAGCAGGATGCTGCACGCGGCCCGTTTGGGTGGCCGTGTTGCCATCTGCTGTGCGACCTCTCCTGTTGCGAGGAGCACCTGAGGAGGGACAGCAAGGGGTTAAGGCTGGCTCCGTGGTGACTAATGGTGCAGGACTCTGCTATCTAGTTAGGTGTGTAGGCACACACCAGGTCCCACTAGATAGGATCTCTTACCTGGAAGCAGCATTCCAGCACTCAGTGATAAACCTGACAGTCCCATAGCCTGACTCACCTGATTCTGCAGGGATCTGCCCCCCATGCTCAAGTACAGGCAAAACACACCATTGGGGCTGATCCTATCGCCTGAAGGGCAGCAGTTTTGGGGTGTGGAGGGGACATGAACCATTTCAGCACCAGGTTCTTCCCAAGGAGTTGTGCACACTCACTGCCTGCTCTCGAAGTCACTCCAGCACCTTGCTGGCAGCCTTGTTGTCATTCTTGGCTGCCAGGAAGCTGTTGTGTCCTCAGCTCCTCAGTAAACAGGAGTTTGGCAGCACTGCCGTGCACCGCCTACCTCAGGCTGCCGTTTCCGAGCAAGGGAAGGGACTTTCCTGCAGGCAGGCGTGTGAATCACCTGCAGGACTCTGTCCCCATGAGCACACACATGATCTTGCACAGCTGGCCTCATGCTTGTGCTCCTGTGCTCTCCAGGTTCCACTTGGTCAACTTCAGGCACCCTTTGAGGCAGTCACCAGCTTCCCTGGGGCTGAACAGTGCAAATGCAGCACAATTCCAGGCTGGGTGGCATGGGGAATGAGTGTCTGATGGCATGGGGACCATGTGCCTCTTCAAATAGGTTTTAATATCATAGATCAGAAGCCAAAGTGGTTATTTCACCTAGAAAATGCTTTGTCCTAAGACAAACAGACCCATGCCCTGCCATTTAAGTGCTCTTTTGCCAGTCCATTGGGGGTGGGTGTTTGTAAGGGCACTACAGTCACTTTGGCAGCACCCTGTGATTCACTCTGTGTTGGCAAACAGCTTGTTTGGTGCAAGTATAGTTTTCCCAGGTAACAAAATGGAATGCCAGGTCTGTGTCATTGTCCTGCACTACTGTGGTGTGGGAAATCCCAGGACAGGATGGGAGCTGCAGCCTGCCCAGTGCTGAGCTCTGAACGGAGCAGCTCACCCTGCCCTGAGCACACCTGCCAACCTCCTGTGCAAGCTCTTGCCTCAATGGCTCTTCTGTCCAATTCTGCTTGCTCAGGGTATGCTTGACACCTCTACTCTTATCCAAGCGATGGTCTTGACATTTATTCCATCCCTCAAGTGCCTGTCCTCTTAACTGCCAAACCCAAACTGAAGTAGTTCTCATAAAATTCCCTTGGAAACAAAATACACATTCCCCATACACAAAGGGAAGGGGCTGCTGGAGCCCAAGGGCATCATGAACACCTCCATGGCCTCCTACCTCTCCTGACTGCTAACACACGCTGCTCTTGCTTGTCTGGCTGGTGCTCACATCACTCTTGCTGGGCCATAACACAGCTATTGTCTCTGCAAATAGCATTTACTGCCAGATGGGGAGTGCTACGCTGGAACTGAAAGCAGGCAGAGGTCACCTCAACATAGATTAAATATTATTCAGCTGTTGGATTAAGAAAAACAAGGTACATCGATCCCATAGCCAGTTGTTCTTCCCTGGGAGCAGAGGTAACAGTCTCTGTAATTCCAGTATTCTGACCATGATTGTAATTTTTCTTTTGCCTCTTAGTTGCCAGCATACATAGTGCAAATTGGAGGTATTCCCCTTTCACAGTTCACTGTCCAGCACAACCACCTAAATGCAGTTTCTTCTGGAACATTACTGCCCAGCACTTCAAAAGGGAGGTGTATGGTTTACATTTTATTGTTTAGCTAAGAAATACACTAGGTGTGTTTTCCAGACTCTCTTTTAGGGGTAACAGAATAGTAAATGGAATTGCTATTTTTTTCCCTCTTACAAAGCTGAGTTGTAGTTCAGGCCTGCTTAGCATCTGCTGAACAGATCAAAATCCCACTGATAATGTGCTCTGGGCCGCAGTAAAACTAAAATCGGGTAATATTCAAAGCAAAATTAGTTTCATAGCAGCTGTCTCCTGCAGGATGTATTGCAGAAGCAGCCATCAGCTTGAGCTGCCATTCACCTGCCATCCAGATCAGCAGGAAGAGTCTCCATCTCATCTGGCAAAAAAGGGAAACGAGTGTCCCCAGTCTGTGCCGAGCAGCTCACAGTGAGTGGCTGCTTCTGGAGCAGCCCCACAGCAAAGTGCACCAGACTGATCCCACTCAGCTGAAGGCACCTGGCCGTGCTGAGGGAAGCAAAGCTCGTTAGCAATTAGGTCACAAGTCAATCCAGGAGCTGGTCACTTGTAGCTTCCAATTTAGTGCTCCTCAAGGGAGGACTTAAAAACCATCAAGAGTGGCTCTACTTAAACACCATTGAAGTGCAAAGAAACTGTCAGTGAGTGGTTTATTTGAGCACCCTGAGTCAAACTGTAAATCCAAAGACCATGTGGGAAGATCAGGGCAGCCAGGCAGGGCTGCACCCCTCCCAGGACTCTGCTGCCTGCTCCCAGACACTGCCAGCCTGTGGGGACCAGATGAGGGTGATGGAGAGGTCCTTAACACACATCACTGGGGTTTCTCTTTTTCTTTTTTTCCCTTTTTTGAGGGGCAGTGGAATCCAACTTCTGTACAGAACACACCCTTCACCTTTAACTTTAATTAAAATAGAGTTTATTAGCTTTTCTTTTAATACAAACATGAGAAAGGAAAACCACCTGAAGATGTAGTGTTATTTTCAATATTGAATTGTGATCAATACCTGAAGTGCCAAGTTCCGTGGGTTTGGGAGCCAGGGGCTGGCACATTTGCATACTGCAAAAGGCTGTATGCATCATTTGAACAGCTGAGTGCAGCCACACTGAGGCTGGCACTCACACAGCCCCACTCCCAAAGGCAGATGGACTTGTTGTTCAGTGTATGTTTCTGGGCCTTGGCTGCAAGAGGAAATGCACAAAACCCGTGTCATTCGGAGATCTGTTCCTAGGACACTGCCTAGAACCTATTTGGATCCAAGAAGGGCAGATACTACAAAGACTTGTAACAGGAAGAGTCTAATAATACTTATCCTGTTTAGAGTTCAGTTTCAGAGCTTGAAAGTAAGCTCTGTTCCAAAGTCTCAGAAAGAGCAAACCCCAAGCCTCTAGAGCAGTTGCACAAGATAAAATTCACTTTGGGAAAAAAAAAATAAAAAATAAGGTTTATAGAAAGCTTTTTTGATAATTCTCAGTTGAACACAATATTTTTCCATCTACCTTGATAGGTAGTCCAGGATTCTCAAACTCATTATTGTCTCATTATGAATGTAACTTCCTCCCAGGAAACTGAAACCCAAGGAGAGCCAGATGGATGCACAATATCAGCTTTAGGAACTCACTGTATATAGCACAAGAGATCTGCAGTAGAACTCAGAGAAGCAGTGCTGCACACACGCCATTCACCACTGGATTGCTACACTGTTTGGGATGGTGATGATGTTTCCAGACCAACTTTTTCATTCAATGCCTCAAAAATACACAGATTACATCTCTTCCAGAGCAATATAAGTATTAGAAAATGAGAGAAGCACCATAATTCACAAGAAATGCAGCATGGACCCTATACATTTTAACAATACATAAAACCATATCTCTGCTCCCAGTCAAAACATTCAAAGTCTTTTGACAATCTTTACTGGAGTGAAGTTGTGGGTGCAGAGATGGAATTCCTTCCTGCTGGGCAGCTTCTTGGTATGAACACATCACCAGTAATAGCAGCTTTTAGTAGCCAAACCAGGGAAAAGCCATCAACACGTGTCTATGCTACTGTTTTCAGCTCCAGAGTGGCTTTATACTTTAAGAGTCCCATGTGTTGTTTTTGTTAACACTGCATTGACCTGAAATACAAATGCAGTGAGACTCTGTATGACAGGGGAGAGGAGGGAAGAACATTGTAACTATAATCATGTGGTTAGTGTTTAAATTCTAAAATTTAAAACTACTTATTATTAAAAACCTCAAGAGTTCACAGCTATAGGCCTACATAGTAAGCAAACATCTGTGGGGGAAAGAAGGAGGGAAGTTTGTTTTTGCACCTCTGGATACATAAGAAGGAGGAGAGAGTTGATTTGACAAAGGTCTTGTCTTTTGCACCAAGTATGTTCCTCAAGCTCTGGGCTCCCTTGGCTGATGAACTCTCCTTGCTTCCTCTTGCTGGAAGACACCATCACCTGGCTTGTGTGCATGGAGTGGTGGATTCCTCCGGGTCGTGTGGATGCTGGTTCCTGGTGCTGCACCTTGCTCTCTCCTCAGGAGAGGATGGCATTAGAACGGCGGATACCAACTAAGTTATCAGCACTGAAAGATCGTCTCATAGCAGCTTTTGACAAGTCTTTGTATTTGTCTTCACACAGCCGCGAGATTGCCTGGGCACCACAGACAGACACAAAATGAAAAGCCCCATTAGGAAAGTTTGAACATTTCAAGGGAGGTTTTACAAGTGTAATACCAACAGCACAGCTGCTCTGCAGCAGTGACACTGGCTGGCTGTTTACCCAGAATGACAGTAAATAAGGACTGCTCTGGAGGGAAAATAGTAATGGGGTCTGGCCCCAGGTTAACATGAACCCCAGCCATCAGAAAGGCAGATCTAAAGAAGGTGAGTGGTTTCCATATCCAAGTAGCTTATTTTACTAGTCTCACTATTTAATGAAAAACTTGGATCCATTTCAGACTTTTTAAGTTTGTGGAAGTTATGTTGAACATCACCCCTAGTAGCTGGGTCTGGTGCACGCAGCAGCACAAAAGTTTTATTTTAACACTGCAGAAACATCCACAGGCATTTCTCTGAGAGAAAAGGTTCAAACTGAAAAGGTTTCTGTGCTCCCTCGGGCATCTTACCCTTGGCCACTCAGGGCAAGCAAGCCAAGGAAATGAAGTTCTTACTACGGTGTCTGTTTTGCCTTTATCTTCTCTACACTCTCACTCCCAACATATTCTTTATTACCTGGATCACCCCCATGATCTGAGAAGGGAGGGCAGCCATGGTACTTTATTACAGCAATTAAATATTAGCACATGTAGACAACCTAGTGTTGAACTGCTTTTTCATCCATTTATTGGCTTGCCTCTGCCCTGCTTATCTAGATACTCTAGTAACAAGCCTAATTATTTAAATCCTAATAACACAATTGTCAAAAAAAAATACTCCTCCCCTGCAAGGCCTATTTCTGATTGGAGCCTTCAGGCATTATCAATGCAAATTAATAAGGATACCTGTAATAAAAAAGTTGAACTGCATTTCAGCCCTGAACATTTACTTTCATTAATAATTTACCACCTATCACCAGATGAACTTTCAGAGTCCTGTGATCAGCTACAAGCCTACACCTTCCCTTTAAGGCAGCACCCATTCAGCACAGCCCAATGTTCTGCAAGTTCAAAAGGTGAAAAGCACTCTGAGCATGAATAAAGTTCTAAGTGTATTTTAAAATAATTATTTACATTTATTTCTGCCGACCTTCTGGAGGCATGCATTTGGCTCAAGAGTGGCATTCTTTGAGACACTGGCGGCATGAGCTCCTGGTGCAAGACCAGACAGACTCTCCATCCTGCTTTAATGCTAGCACATCAATCACAAAGCAACCTGTGTTGACATTTTTAGCCCCATATGCCCATATGGTGTAAATCAGTTTTCACTTTCTGGAATTCACTAATTCAGTGCTTTATACAGGCTCCTATCAGCTGCTAAAGGTGCTTCTAACTGAAAGGTAAAATTAAAAATTTTAGCAAATGGTTTAAATATTTATCACATTTTAGAATTAAACCCCAAAATGTCCACTATACATGCATTGTGGCAAATTACATGCATGATAGCAAATTACATGCTGTACTGAAAATTACTCTGGTTTTAAATACCAAGACCCCAAATACTAAGAAAGAAGAAACAAAACAGGCTCACAATCTGTAAATCATCCACTTATGCCCTGGCACTGAGCAGTTCAGTAAACAATTTCCTGTGGACTATGAACTGCCCTACAACCACATTTACAATTAGTGACAGTGTTAGCTTAAAGTGCAAGTAACAAGGGTGAGACAAAGCAGAAGAGCTGCATTGCTTAACTTTAAATAGAGGAATTCATAGGCATATCATACTCATCATTCCAAAGGACCAGGAGGGATCACACTTACTCCTCAAGTTCAGGCACTCATGGGACAAAATAAAATCCCTAGCCCTTGGCAGAATTATTGGGGGTGGACAAGGGAACAATACAAGCCAAGAATCCGCAGCACACCCCTCTCTGAAAGGGACTATGGTATCAGTGTACACAGGGCCTGTGGTAATGCTTTTGTTGAAAGGTCAACAAAATAACATGCAGAGTCATCAATTAAACCTGGACAGATGAAAGGTTGCATTGATCCAACAAGAAATTTCCCTGGGAACCCAGGTAATTTGTATATTTTCAAAATGTCTTACATATCTCCAGCAACTGGGAAGACTGACTCTGCAGAAGTTAAAGCTTTTTAAAATGAGCTCTTCATGCCAAGAAGGCTGTGGGGCCTCCCCACAAGGGCAGCCTTTCCCATCGAGCAGAAAGGGACAGTAATCTGCATTTACACTCCTCTGGGCATTCTGAAGGATTCCCAAGGGGCTATTCCAGAAGTTTATCTTAAAGCAACGTTTCTCTGGAAAGGTGGGAATCCAACAACTTATTTCTGCAGCTGTCCCCAGACAAATTGTTTATTAAACCATGAGAGCAGTAGAGTGCTCCCTCTAAATCTAAAAGCAGCTGTGCAGTGGGATGCAGTGGGAAACCTTCAGCTGGTAGTATTTAGAAGGGTCTGAGTGTGACTGTCTCTAGGTGCTTGGAATACAGACTGTGACCAGGGAAGGACAGACAATCCATTACATATGACACTAATCCTTTCAATCTTAAGTAGCCTGGCTGAACTATGGTTCCCAAAATAACATCCATTTTATTTTGTGATCTGCTAGACTTTTGTAATCTCTTCCAAAACCCTTCCTTTCTTCAGAATTCTGGCTTAGCCTAGGCATGGTTTTAGAAGTGCTAACTGTATTTATAAAGGGGTTAAATTATCCTGTAATACTAATCTAAAAGCTTTTTAGTTTTTCTAACTGCCACTTAACATGATTAGCAACAGATGCTCTTACTACTCATACAAGACAGAGGAGTCCCCTGCTCAGCCACTCTCAGACCATTTACCTCCAGCTTCTGTGCTCTCTCTTTACTGAGAGGCTCCAGCAGAAAGCTCAGGTTATTGTCATCTGCTAGGGAGCGAAGATCAAAGTAGTATTTGGCGTAAACACTGGCAGGAACATTGATATTAAACTGCAGTAGCTCCAAGAAGTGTCTTTCCATCTCGTTCCTAGGAGGCGTAAGGGACAGGAGACAAAGGAAAAAAAAAAAAGATTGTTTTAGCTGGCTGAAAACACTGAAGAGACCTCAAGCTTGTTTTAAAACCAGCAACTTTGAAACAGGTCAGCAAGAGCTCTGCATTATTAGTTTTGAGAGACAGGTCATTCCCTGGTGCTCCCAACAAGGTGCAGCTTTTGAGTGCTGGCACCTCCGGCTCGGCTCGGAAGGCAGTGCCCTGTCGTGCACTCGCCCGGCTGAGCGGGGAGGTTCATTCTCCCGAGTTCCATTAGTGCAGCTGTACAATTCATGCGCCATTCTCACTCTCATACGGCCCCACGCTATAGTGATCAGATGAAAGGAATGATGTATGCTGTTTATTAGCTCTGAAGAACTTGCAGACATTTTCACCAGGCTGATAACAGGAAGGGGGTTTATTGAAGTAGAGGCGGACTAACAAAAGGAGTAGGCAGATCACCACGGCAACAAATGGATCTATGAAGAGCTGCTGCTATTATCTCACAGAAAAAGCCTCTTGAAGCAACATGGATTCATCTCCAATAAATAAATAAATAAGCAGCATTAGGTGGAAGAAGGAATTTTCTCCTCAATAGCATTAGGCAGGATAACAAAGTACTGTGTCAAAGGGCACTGTCCAGTTTTTACTCTCTTGTCTGTTTTCACTGGGCAAAATACTTGGAGGAAAGCATGGAGAGTGCCATGACATGAAAAAAACTGCTCCAGCTACTGTAATGTGGTCAGCTAAAGCAGAGATATTTTACAGAGGAAAAACAATGTTTTACAAATTAACCTAAAAAGAAACTGGTGGTACCCAAACAGAGCAATTAAGTTCAATGCCAACTCAACAACAGTCCCTACAGGTAGCAGATCTGTTCCAAGATAATTGAGCAGCTGTATAGGCCAACTCTGAATACACCACAAGATGAGTTGGACCCACTCAGTGCCAAGCTGTTACTGCTTTTTTGGGAGCTTTTAAAATGGATGCTTTACCTATCAGTGCAGGGGCAAATAAATAAAGGAATCATCTGTGTTGTCCTGTATTGGGTGGTGGGTTTCAATATGAATAGCAGCTTTGTGCTTCTTTCTAGCATAGCAGACTTGAGTATCATTGAACCTAGTGCCAAAATTAATTTCCTGTTCATATAGTCATAAGCCTATAGAAATGTAAATCAGATAATGTTTTGATGATCAGCTGATCAGAGCTTGATTTACCCTGTGAGTAAATGCTCTTCACTGCCCCTTTTGTACTCACTAGGCTAATACATTTTAATTCTGTAAAAATACAATTCTTCATTGGATTAACAAGTCTATTAACAGTGGTTTAAAACCTGGGAAAGGATAATGCCCATGTTTTTTCTGTGCCTTATTTACAAATATATGTAGCCTAAAGAATGAACAGCTTGTGTCCCTTACAAACAATCATGGCAAGATTAGCAGCTGTACTGTTAATTTTTCAGCAATTATGGATTCGCTCTCATCAAAGCAAGCAAGTTCTGACAAAGGATGACTTCCAAATGTCAACTGAATTTCCTTTAATTGTTTCCCCATTAGAAATAAGTAAAACAAACCAAAAAAACTATCTCCCAGAACCCAAAAGAAAAGTATCTTTCATTAAAATACCCCACCTTTGCCTTGGTCAAATAGAAAAGGGCTTGTGATAGAAAAATTAGGATGAATGCTTCAGCTGTGTTGAGCAGGATGAGGCAAAGGCAAATGACCACATGTGACAGTTGCCAGGCCTGGATCTTGTGTCCCTTCAGAACCTGAGAGCCCCCAGCTCCTGCCCCAACAAAGCTGTTGGGGGGCTGCCAGAACGACTCTGAGCAGTGGGGAGAGTTTGGTGGAGAGGAGGTGCCCCTATGCTGCCTTCACAAGGAGTGTCTGGCTGGTAAGCACACACACATTTGCAGACTGGGTGAGCTAAATCAAATATAAAACCTTCTGCCAGTTCCAGGAGTGGTGCAGCCCCTGTGCTTGGCTTGCAGGGGTTCAGCAAGAATGTCTGTCAGGTTAGTGAGATCATTCTAGACACAGAGAGCCAAGAGGAAATTCACAGGAGCTCACAAACAAAACTTGCCACCAGTTCTTGTGGAAAGGCTGTTCCTGCACAGGAATGGCCCACCCAGGGAGCTACACCTGGCAGAGTCCTGCCAAGCAATCTTAAGCTGAGGAGCTGTTGGGATTTTGGGTGGATTTTTTGGCAGCATCACCAGACATCTCCAACATTACACAGTCTCAACTGTGACTGAAATCCTTTGCCAGTTTTTTTCTCTCACTAACTCTTGTATTTGGAATGGCTAATACTATCACGTGACTGGTTTAAAAAATACTGTAACTCCTAAAACTGACAACTAACTATGAATTGAAAGTAGACCTGTAAACTGCTGAGTGAGTTTTCCAAGGTTATCCAGCCAAGGAGTGCTGAAGTCTGCCCAGTTGCAGAGCCTGGATGAACACCCCGTGCCACTGTCAGGAAGGGGGTAGTACAGCGTCTGCCCATACATAAATTCAAAGGTCTAAGTAATTTCAAATGAAATGGGATTGCAAAAATCCCATCCTCAAACTGGAGGAAAAAATATGCCTAAATTCCATCTATTTTCCTTACCACCATCACTGCTTTGAAAATGCAAGTACTGAGATTTTCAGGAGACCCAGCACTGGAAATAAAGAATAAATATCCTGCTTGTTACAGATATTTTCAGTGCTATCAGTTTGATTTGTCTCAAATAGGGCTAGAAGAGGATACATCAAAAAGAGCAAGATGTACACTGCAGCACTCCTGGCTTTGCTGACCCCACTTCAGCCATCTCAGAGTTATTTGCAGCAATGCTTCAAGTACGTTCCTCAGTGCTCAGACGAGCACTCGGGGCCAGGGAAGATGTGCATTGTAGAAAATCACTAATTATGCTTTCCTGAAAGCAGGGCTGACACGGTCCTGCATTTTGACACAAAGAACTCCCAGGCAAGGGGTATGTATAAAACAAGTAACAGTACTTGCTGCTGCTGTTTGAGATGTGAAATAATTTGAATAATGAAAATTGTTTTGGTGCAGGAAACTCCCTCATTTTTAGAAATAAAGCCCCCCACCTAAAAGGACAAAAACTAGATATTCCTCTTCCTAAAGAGTCCCAAATGAATAATTACTTACTGTATTTTAAACATTAGTTTGGGCTGAATCCAGGGAGGAGAGCTTGGGGCAAGAACACTGCCCCATGACACAGGCAGCCTCCCAGTGCTGTGTGCAGAGCTCTGCCTGCTCAGTCTGCTCCTGTGCTAGACCTGGCTGTCACTGCATACATGGCCTGCACACATGCTCAGGGCACAGCACTGGGATTAAACTCAAACACACACAAAGCACAGCATGAAAGCAAGGCCAGAAAGCCTGGTGTTTTAAGCTGGCCTTGTATCATTCCTGCCACTGTGATAATAAGAGAAAAAGGAGAACAAGCTGGGAAATAGATTTAAAACAATAATGTTGACGTTTCAAAGCTCTGAGATAGAACCTTGTGAGAAAGAATTTAACAGAAAACCCAATGGGCCAACTACAGTCCACATAAACACACTTCCAGCCCATAGTATGAGCCTGAGAGCCATGAGGATGAGCATCTTCCCATACTGCAGAGTCTGGCTTAAAGCTGAGTGCAGCAAGAAAAGACAGCACATTCAAAATTTCGGAAAAACTGAAATCAACATCTAAGACAAAAATACATCCAAGGAACAGCCTTACAAAAACAAGCAGTAATCAGACTGAGGACTTTGTTTTCAGCACTGTAGGCACGTCTAAGAACCCACCCAGAGAGGATAAGCTGTAGCAGGAGCTGTGTGTAACAGAGGCAACCATAGCTACCCACACAAACAACACCTGCCTGCCAGCAGCAGCACCAGCAATTCAGACCTTGAGATGTTTAGGCCTTAACTGGATACACAAGCAGACATGGAAGTCACAAGTTAGGGTTTACCATGCAATTCTTCAAATTCTAAAACAGGAAAGGCAGGGGACAAATTTAGTTCACTTTTTTTTTTTCCTTCTATAAAAACCTTCTGACAAGACTATAAATAGGGCAGTTTAGTTCCATGGCTCATTGCTGAGAGAAAGAAGGTAAAGAAAACTAACTTTGAATTCACTCACCCAAGTCATTAAAATTAATAATACAGATTTGTCTCAAAGTAGGGTAATTATCCAAAGTCTCTTGATGTAAAAAAGAAAATGAGGCCAGACACCAAATATACACCATATACATATATCCTAGCAACAGAGAGACATTTTTTCTGCATGTTAACAAAGATTGCTATTAGAAAAAAAACAAGCAAACAAAAAAAATCACACAAAACCCCCCTCCAAAACCCCACCACTGTAGAGTACCCAAACCTTGCAACTTACATGTCCTCAACAGTAATATCCTTCAGTATTTGGCAATAATCCACGTTCCACACAGCTTGATCATCCCAGACTTTAGAAGCCAGCAGAATAGCTCCTAGGACTATCCTCTTCCAGTTACTAGGGCATATGTCAATCTCTGCATAGGTTAAAAGCCTTTCCAAATAAACCTATGGAAAGAAGAAGGAAACAAACTGAACAACAAAACCCCACATTTGTATATGTGTAACTAAGGCCTGGAGCAGAGCTGAGCAGCAAACATGTCAGTCCAATATGACTATTTATTACTGTTAAGTATGTCAAAATAAGTATTAGTGATTACTACTCACATTTAAGGATCCAAATTTTCAGGAGTTACAGGTTCTATTTTTTATTATCCCACAAGACCAGGGTACACAATAGCTAGTGAGGAATGAGTTCTGAGCAATGAGCTCCTTCAAGGAGACACTGCTGCAGCTCTGTCACCAAGTCACACTTCACTGCCAGTTCTCATTAGGGCCCACCTGGGACAGCAAATCACTCAGCATCACATTAGCCTTTCATCATGGTTAAGGTTTAGCACTTGTAGCTTAACAGGAAGTGCTGAAACCTGCATTTTGATCTCTAGTGATGGGACAAAGATGTGTTAATCACTGTGTTTCCACAATGAAAGGCATTTAGTGCTATTTCTATTTTACCCTGTATAGAACAGACTTCACTCCCTTCATCACCAACTGCTTAGGTAGTGAGACATACCCAGGTCCAAAGATGTGCCTTGGTCTTTTACTCATTCCTCCCATGAAATCTCAAACCAACTCTAGGATGTAGAATGCCTCCCTTCCTTGAAAGTTCTCTACTATTCACACTCCTATCATGATCCATGTACAAAGCAATTTGCACTCTCAAATTTGAATAGAAATTGTTTCTAATTTTCTGTTCCCTCATCTAAATTCAAGTTCCTAATTTAGCTTCAGATAAATTAGGGCATGAGGGAAGCTCCATCTATTAAAGTCTAAGGGAAGGATTAATCTTTGTCACTGAGGTCTCCCCATGCTTTCTTCCCATCCTTGGCTTTTAGCCTTCAAAGAGCCTAAAGGTGTTCCTATAGTAACAGGGCCATCTAGTGGTAAAATCCACTTTAAAAACAGACTCCATTTTTTGTAAACACTTCAGATAGTTTGCCCAGGGTTTGCTGTCATCTTGGTCTGTCAAAATTGCTTTGAAAAAGCAAAAACCTCCAACTACTTTCAGAGTTTCAATAGCTCTTAAATATTAAACCTTTTTAATTACTTATTTCCTAATTAGAGTCCTTCAAGCTAAGTTTGCTTAATTGCTATATTATCTTTTGGGGACAGTTCTGTTCTCTCCTTTCACACTGTTTTTCAGAAAGAAGCCACAATGAAGACTGAAGTTAAGTGTGCAACAAAGTGCAGTTTGAGAGACTGTCTGAAGTAGCAATTACTCATATTGTGGTTTTTAAATTTCCTTTCATATGCACATATACATATGTTAATAAAAAATCATTGTCATTGATAAATTTTAAAATCCATCATGCTTTCTGAAATCAAACAACAAACTGTAATGAGATTATTATCTTAATGTTGTTCTCAAATTCTAAGTACCTGCATGTCACGTGGGGAAAAATTGGTGTAATTAAAAATAAGCTTGGTAAAAAGGTGGGATGATTGAAGGACATAATAATGAGAAAGATGCTCTCCTAGAGTTCCTATAGCATTGACCCTTGATCCCTTAAGGCAGTATTACTTGTTTTGGTTAATATGAACTCAAACCTCACACTTTCCCCTTCACACAAGTGAAACAGAAGATGTCTTTGTGTCTGATCTCATCACACCCCACTGTTACAGCATCCCAGTTTACTGCTCTTCTCAAGCTTCTTCAGTGAGCTACATATTATGAAACAGAGTTTTATTGGACAAGTAATTAAGCATTGCATATTTATATACAGAAAAGGGAACTGCCCTTTTATTTAATCACTTCTGTGACTACTTTGAACTCTCTAATGAACTCACTTGTACTGTGCCTTCATTAATAGGGTTTCATGAGATACTCTTAACTATTTAAATGTCAGTTCAGCCTGATTCTCTTAATGAGGAGAGGGGGAAGTGCTCCAAAAGCTCGAGCTGTGGCACTGTGGTGCCTCTTACCAGTGTCACTATTGCACACTCTGCTGTCAGCTGTGCCGCGCTGAAGAGCGTCCGAACAAACCGGTAGATGTGCTTGTGGTCAGGGTCGTGCTTGTAGTAGTCATCTGGGACTTCTTCCCGCTGAAAGAAAGTGCTTGGAATTACTGAAAGTCTGTTTTGCTTAACACTGACTCTAAAGAACAGGTTGTTTCTTCTCACTGAGGTGTATACACCCATTTCCTGTCACAGAGGCAGAACAGAATTATGCACTGAAAGAAGCAGCCTTGCAATATTGCAAACATTCCAAACAAAGCACAACAGCTTTAGCTGGTATCTCTCTTCTGAACACTTATTTGATCTGTAGGCCCAACAGGAAAGAGCATGGATTACCATAATCACTGCAGGTGCTACCTATTGTCCATGGAACATTTTACAGACTGAAAAAGATGTAAAAGAAAAAGTTTCTCCCTGCAAGAAAATCACAGGTATATACACACCACGGAAACAGTGGCTCTTCAAAATGCAAAATTAACAGACTTGACAAGATTCCTCTTCCAGCTGAGGAAGTGCTGAAGAACACGTGGCAACAGGTAGAGTTAGAAGGTAATTTACACCGTCTTCATAGGACTCATTCTTTAGAGACTCCAGAAAGACAACAAAGCTAATGAACAACTAGATTTAACTGTGATACAATGCTAAACTGTGTCTAAATACAGGGGAGAAGAAAAGCTCAGAAATGAACAGTCTGTAAAAGCAATCTATAGTAAGTGTTTCAGAGACACTCTGATATTCAGCACTTTTTCTGGAGGGATGAAACTTCAAGAGCTCCAACTCTGCACGCTGCTTCTGCAAGACTGATACTGAATAGATTTCTGTCAACAGTCCAAGTTATTCCTACAGTATGGTAAGGACAGCAGCTGAGAACAGCTATCTGCTAGACACTAAGCCAGTGAGCATTGTCAAGTAAAATGCAGAGGTAAGATAACTGCAGTTAGTGGCTTTATCATCTTGGGAAGGGTATTTCTGGCATTTTGGGTTCCTCCTTGTTCCCATGGGGTGTGACATTCAGCAGTTTGGTATCTAGCAGTTATTTACTGTTGGTTTTTGCCTGTTGCTGTTTTGTTTGTTAGTAAACTGTTACTATTTTCACTTACATCTACTTGTATTCATTCCTTATTGGTGGAAAGGGATTGGTTGATACTATACAGGGAGGTAACTCATTCCAGAGTGTTCTCCTTTTAAATTGTGTTAAACCAAGACACTGGAACTGAGGAAGGAAGCACCAAGACAGGTATTTGTGACTAAATCCATGATACTGGTAACTGGGCCCCATTAGGGTCAACAGAGTCTGGTTTGGACTCCTTGTGAGTGCATCTTTGGAAGACAAGGTGTTCAGAGATTTCTTCCTGCTAATTAACCTTTCTGAAGAACAGTAGGTACCCAGGCAAAACACCATTGCTATAGAAACTAACAAGCCGTGTGTGCCTTTCCCTCAGAAGTGTGACAATCAGCTATAACTCTATTTCTGTCTCCATGCTGCAGTAAGATAGAAGAGACCTTTAAGTGTTCCCCAGAGGACACAATGATTTTCTTCTCATTAAACAGGAGGTAGGCTATATGAAAGGATCAAAGGATGTCAGGTAGTTAAATAAATTGTCTGATGGAGTACATCTTACATAAATAATTTTGAATGCCAAACAACAGATTCAGGCATTTAAAATAGTTTTGTATAGCTCTTGTCCTGCAGTTCTTTTTTATTTAATTGAGTAAAGAGTTGTATTTATTTATATTGTACTGTACAGTTCCTAGCACAATGGGTCATATTTAGGGATGAAACTCTAACAAACTTAAAATATTAAGCTGTTCATTAAAATCTGTTTATTAACAAGCAAAATCTGTGAAACAGGTTGAACTGCATTCACTCAGGTAAGTCCCGGAGCAACTTCAACTTTTAAAGCCACTGGATCTTGGCTAAATTAATTTCAAATTAAAAACAAAGGAAGTGGTTCTGTGGGACAGGCATTAAGCTAGGAGTGCTCAAACTGGATGTGAAAAGCACATGCTCCACTGTTGAGCTTTCCTGTACTATGTGGTTTTGCATCTTTAAGAGTGTCTAAAAAGGGATACAAGGACGAGTCACATTAAAATCACATCCTGAATGCTCCTTGCTGTTACTGCAGGCAGTCTTAAGCATATTTGCTTTAAAATGTTGCCTTTCCAGTTTTTTAAAGGCCAAACCCACTGTTGCCTACTTTGTGTGATGCTTCATGAATTATATTCTCCTGTTTGCAGTCATTTAAAAGGTTAGGCAGATACCTGCTAACCATGTCTTCCTAAAGAAAAAGAGAACACTTTTAATAAAGCAGTATTAAGGAGGGGAAGAAAAGAGTCAAGAAATTTCAGACATGGAGTACAAAAGAATTGGGCACATCTTTGTTTCTATTTGTAGTCAAAGCATAAAAATCAAACACAGTTTGTAATATTTAGAACGACTGGGCTCTGTTCATGATCTAGCTGATCTCAAAAGTCACTGTTTGCACTTTGTATTATATATATGAAGACACAATTCAAGAGCAATCTGATTGTGGCCTGGTGCTAATACATTTTTATTACTTATACAATACAAATCAAGATGTTATTGAAACACATTCAGAGGATCCAAAAATTACACTTACTGTGAGAGGATGAGATTTTTCATCAAAAATATCCAATGATCTGTCAGAATCTCTACAAAACAAAAATCTCTGGTTTAGCAATAAGAGTTAATTGGTAATGCTATGCTCTACTAAAAATCATTGTTCATTAAAGAGGATCCAGGGACATATTTTATAATTCAGCTTTTCCTAGAATATGGTCTGGAGCTACCTTGTATTTTTGCAAAGCATTGAATGATGAGTCCTTAAAATTGAATATTTAAGGTGCTAAACAATGAATAGCTTTCCATGTTCTTGTATTATGTTTACTACAGTACTCCCTCCAAGTGTGAAACTGGGTGAAACTCATTAACAGCATTTACTTCGGAAAGTCAGCTGTAATTCAGAAGCATATGCTGGAACCAGCTGTAATGGCAAGAGTGATTTGTACACAGACAGTGTTCCTTCACCCATCAAAACTAACCCGTACCCTTGCATTCAGGAAAAGCTAAACAAAATCCAAAGGCTGATTTGTGGTGAGTTAAGTGTGTTTTCCTCACTCCCTGTTTTGGAGTTTCATGTGCCATTGGATGAGTGCATTACTGACCCTTTTACAGGTGCTCAAGAGGGGGTACAAAGAGGAAACAGATACAGCATAAAGTGCCAGAATTTTCACCTCCTTCAAGTTTCACCAGCTGTCATTGAAGTGACCAAGGCCATATTTGACTCTATGATCTTGAGTTTTTTTCCAGTCTTAGTGATTCTATGATTTTATATCCCTGGCTCAAAAAGAAAGTCATTATATTTCAGCAAAGAAAGAGTTCACTCACCTGTTCTTTATATGGTAGAATATTGCTAATGTTACACTAAAAAACAGAAAAGAAAAATACAGATTTAACAAAGCATATTCCATGCACACTATTCCACTGCAAAAGCTGTCATTCAGAGCGAAACGTTACAGATCCATTTTGCAGTGACCTCCTCTCACATCCCCAAGCACCATACATCTCATTTCTGCTGTTTAATTGTCTGGACAGAAATCGGCCAAATCAAATCTACCAGCCACACTGTAATTGTACAGATACTTGTGCAACAAAAGAAGTGTTAAGTGACGTTTTCAACATATACCTTCATTTTTTGATTATGTGATATTTAGTGAAAATGTGGACTATTCCCAAATAGAATTATAAGTTCTCCTTGGTGCTGCATATACTATTGCAGAGATCCTGCAGGTATTTTAACACTGGTTGTCTAATTTGGAACCTGTCTAAAAAAGAGAATAATAAAGATGGTATTATGCCAGCATAATCCAAGAAGTGGACAAGAATATATTTCAGTCTCTGCTAAGTGAGGCAATAGGTTTCATTTTTAACACTCATCTACTGTGAATCATCAGATTCTTTACTCATGGTGAAACCAGGAGCTCTGCCAACACAGGAACCTATCCTGGAAAGTTCTGATCTGCTGTCAGCTGTACAGCACTTCAAAATGGCACAAGCATAGTTTTTTAGGTTTTTGTTTCTCTAGAACAGAAGTAACATGCTGCATACCTTTGTCTGAAACCAAATTTTAAAGTAACAAATCAACTTAGACATTTTCAAACTCTGCTACACTTTTAAATCAGTAAAGCCTTCTGGGACTCAATCTACTCAGCCTTCCTTTCCCCTCAAGCATGATAAAACTCTCTTCTCAATTCTCAGTTGGTGTCATCTCAGTGAAAGTAACTGACTTTATAGTACCCAGAAAAAGAGATCCAGCAGCCATTTACGTTGGAGAACATAATTATCACCTACCTAAAGTAACAAGTTCATGAAGAGAAAGCAGAAAGGGCAGAACTAAACTCCAAGTCAGCAACATGCTGGTTTTCCACAACTAGAGGGCAGACTAATACCACTGCCAAGTACCAAACACAGTCCTCCAACTTTTCCTGCAACTCCACACAAAACCCATTTCAAGTTTTCCCAGGTCAAGAGTTTCTTGATTTGGCTTTCAGTGTGAACTAAACTCCCCACCTCAACACCTACTTTCAAACCCACAATGCTGACACACTTCTGCACTGCCCCAAGTGCAGAATGAGAATGACTTTGAAATAGGGCAGTCCATGAGCTGTGTGACTGAAACAAGAGCTCCCTCCAGCAGTCGATTACCCATACCTCTACACCCCTTCCATGACCAACCTGCAGAAGCAGTACTGTACTTCTCTCATTCAAGGGTGCAGTTGGCTTCAGAACAGACAAGACCCCCAGAAAATCCCAAATAACCCTTACAATGCCACTCAAGCCCTCGCTGATGACAAGGGTCCTTACCATTTTATTGTGCTTCTAAGGTTAGGCTGACTCACGGTGCTGTCATCTATAAATATTGTTGAGCATGAGCTGTATTTTTTCGTAAGCTGCCCAGGAGAAACCTTGGGGGGAAAAAAAAGAAGAAAAGAACTGAAATACATTCAAGAAGAGGGATTCTGTAAGCTTTTGTTTAGCACACTGAACACTGGCTTTACACCTCAAGTGGCTACTGCACAGGAGGTCCCCGTGGATGGTTTCTGGTGCAATGCAAGCTACCCTGTAGCCATCTAGTTCCTTCGTGTAAGATACATTTCTAAACCATCCCTTGTAATACACAACATGATTTTAGATCACTTACAGCAGAAGTAGCTGAGCTAAAGCAGCAAGTCCTGATTTTTTCAGTTCTCTTCCATTCCATTCTTGTCAGTTTGTCTCAGTTTTTCCTCTCTGTAATGTACTCTATTAGATTTCCTCTGAGTCCATAATCACAATTTCCCTTCTTTCACATCCTATACCTTTACAGTTTCTGGTCATCCAGTTTTATATTTAGGGTTTTGTCATGTTACACTTCCAAAAAAAAGAAACCTTTTCCTGACATGGCTCCCTTCACACATGTCCTATTCAGCATCTGGAATATGGAAACAGAGTACTGCTATTACCTTCACTTTTACTATTATTATTTAGAGCTAGCAATATGCTCCATCATCCATCCTAATGCTGTACATTCTGTGCTGTAAGGAATCTTCTAATATAATCCTATCCAGGCTTCCCTGAGCATTTTCAGAGAATGCCTTGCACTAGAGATAGTACATCATAATTAAGGGAGGAATTTCAATCAAACAATTCAAGATTCATTAGTTTTCATCAGAATTCTTTTAAATGCCTTGTCTGAAACTTGGAAGTCTTCCATATGAAAATGCTGGCACCCTTCACAACTCAACAGCTGCCTGGGAATATCTCCCATTCCAGCTGAAGTTTGCCAGCGAAAACACTCCAATCACACTTCACCTTAGTACTGGCAGACCAAAGCTGGAATTGTAACAAAAAAATAAAGAGAGAAAATAAGGGAAGAGAATCACCCTCACTCCTTGCATAACAACGCAAAATAAGAGACTTAAAGTACTGGTAAGACAATGGTATTTCATCAAAAGACACTTTGGATAAACAGTATCTTTAAACTTTACATTACTAACTTTCATTCTTACCTTTACTACTCAATCATTTTTTATCCACTTATTAATGACATTGCATCTTTTTTGTTTTGGCTGCTTTTTTGGTTAAGTGAAGTGTCCAAACCAACTAATATTTGTGGAAGAAGCTCAGAGCATATTTTCAGGTTTTAAAACTAATAGAGTATCACTTGTTTATCATAGTGATGACATTTATTCATAATTCTCTTTTCATGCTAGATACATTTCTTAAAATAAGTCCTGTAGCGATACTCAATCAGCAAGTCACTCAAGACTTGTCATCTCAGCTGAGAAATTAATGCAGTTTTATTTCTGTTAAAAAAAAATACAGACAAGTTGGCTTATATTTTCTTCTTTACTGTTCTGAAATGCTTAAGACTGACAACCAAAAAATTAATTTTTATTCTTTTGACATCAGCCATTCTATGCTTTGTGATATTGTGCCTGTTTATTTTTTAGAGAGGGGCAAAGATAATTCAGTTTCACCTTTCTAAGGAGGATTTGGAACATGTGTAAGACTATATACCTAGAACTACTGCAGTCGTTTCCTTGAGTTTGTCTTTGGCTCAATATCCTAATATTATTTATACAGAATCTGGTTTACTTACATGATTTATATGGTTACTCTTCCTCTTCTCTCGCACTAGAAAGAGGGAAAAAGAATGTGAACTGAAAGGCTTCCCAATTTACACTCAATAAAGTCATTCTATTAACCTAGTTTTATAAAGTATGGGAGTATTAAAAGTTTCAAGTTTTACTTCAGGTGTCTGGAAAAGTTTTGAGGAAAAAATACCAAGTTTTATCAAGCTAGTAAGCTACATACTACTTCTGCCTACCCATATGTACATTTAGGAACACCTACTTCCCACCACACTAAGGGGACAAGTGTCTCAGCTTTGAAAAGATGCTGTGCATCATGAAAAACAGGATGATTTCAGGTAGTTCAAGCAGACAGTGTCCACACCCTGAGCCTGCCAAAGGCACACAAGGAGGAAGTGAGGTGCCCAGCATTACTTTTGTGTTCTCTCTCCTATCAGACAGCAGAAGGGAAAAGGTATTTCACTACAGAGAAGATGCTGGCACAAGCTGTGCACTTACTTATCAAGTAACTGCAACCATGTCATTTGATCATTTTAAACTGTGTTAGTCTTTCAAAAGAGACTGCAAGGTTAGACTTGCAGCTGTGACAGCAGCAGTACAACAGTGTGTTAGGGAGAGCTGAGGGCTGTACACATGCACAAAGTATAGAAATGTGACCAGCATGGACAGGCACCTCTTCAAAGTTCTAACCTCACATCACTATCAATCTTTAGCAGGACGCATTCTCTTACATATTTAGAAAACATGACAATTGGAAAAGAGTATCCACATTTTTTTAGTCTTTTTGCATAAATCAAAACTCATGATCCTGATCACTGAGAGAGAACTTATGGATATTAATTCTACTAGTTCTATGGAAGGTCAACTAAAGAAGAACAAGGGAAATTAGAAAAGAAATTATTCTGCCCAACTGCTCCATAAAAACCAATTCATTTAACACAAACTTCAGAAAACAGTTTAATAGTTAGTACCTCACCTAGCAGAGCCTTCTTGAACACAAGTCTACACAATTCAACACATTTCACTTGAAGAAAATCAAATCACTTTTAAAAGCAATCCTGCCCCCAACAAGCCTGTTCCTGTAGTTTGAACATTTTCTGCAGCAAGGCTGGAAGGCTGCACAGGAACAGCATTCATGAACTCTGTCAGCGTGTGAGCTTCACCTTCAGAGGGGTCTGAAATGAGCAGCTCAGACCCTCTGGCTGTTTGAAGACTGACCTTAGAGGCCCCTAAAAAGAGAGCTTTACGTTTCCTTGGTATCATCTCTTCTGAAGAACCAGGCTAGTGCTTGTTCCCACTGCTCACAGATTATCTGAGCACTGCAAAGTTGATGCAACTGACAATTCTACCACTTGCCACAAGACTGAATAGCAGGACAGCAACTGACAGACCTGTCAAAATAATTCCTTTCTGTGGCAAAGCTGTGCCAAGTTAAAAGACACACTGCAGCTTTCCATCAACACATCCAACCTCAAGTGCATCACTTTCTTAGCAAAACAGTGCTTCAAACAAGAACCAACTATAAAAGAAACAGAAGCATTTTAAAAAGACTATCTTAAACTTTTAGTTGCAATTTCAAAATGTCCTGTTGTTAGAATTTGGTTTTATTTGTGTCATTTAGAAATGCCCCCACTTCTTAACACCATTTTGGAACGCACAAGCTATAGCAAAGGTTCAAAATTGAGTTATTAAGTAAATACAGGATCTGCAAAGAAACTGAAAATCCCAATACCTCTATATAATTAAAACCGGGATTGGAGAATATTTATCCTCTGAAAATATTCAAAGAGTTTAAAACAACATATTCAAAAGCAACTGATACAGACTAATGGCTTAGGCTTATTATTTATTACAGAAAACTTGATTTTTTTAAACTATGATTTTTTTACTTTAGAACAATTTTGAGAACAGTCTTTGGTCATAAAAAACCCCACCATTGCTCAAAACTTGAATTACACTAATGAAGAGAGCCTTGCTCCTTCAGATTACTAGGATCTGCACTCTGAAATCTGGTATTTAAGCATTTTGAAGAACAAGTGATTTTAAGTGTGAAGTAATATGGTCTACAAACACATTTCTGTGTAAATACATAAATTACTAATCCCTAAGCTTTGAAAGAATTGAAGCACTGTGTTCCTGAGCTGTTACTTTTGGTTATTTTTCCAATTCTTTCCTGCTTTTTGTTATATTGAAAAAAACCTTAACTTACCATCTGTTTGTGACTTGCTCAGAAAAATTGTGCTTGCTCTGGGATGATCAGATGGATTAGATTCCAAGGCTAAATCTGAAATAGAAAGGACAAAACAAAGAAGATACCTTTAACAAAAGATGATAGCTGCAACAATCCCCACCCAGCCTCAAAGTGCTCAAGCACAGTGATGGAGACAAGATCAAACCCACATAGAACGGGCTGTCTCTCTGACAAAACCTTACTTTTGCCAAGATGAACAAAAATTTTACGTTCTTCCCTCTGAAAAAAAAATCTGGACAGGGAGATCTCAAAAAACAACGTTTATCTTCAGAAGTCAATCTGTACCCCTGCATGTTAGGGTAGCTGGGCGTGGGGTATGTGCTCAGTACTGGGCAGAAAGCCAGAACTTTATCAAGAGAATAATTTAAAAAAATACCAAAACAACAAAAAATTATCATTGTTGATCTTTCCCTCTGTGGTCCTCCCCTCTATGCTTTATGTACCAAAAGCAGCAGGAAACAATCTCTGTGGTCTTACAAAATAATCTAGTAAGTAACATTTACTGTGCTGATAAATATCAAAACATGAAGCTTACACTATTCAGTTCTTTTGGAATTTCAATTAAAACCATGTAAACCTAAAATATAGTTATTGAAGAACAAAATGACTGCTTTAATCCTTTGCTACAACAGAGCAGTGATGGCATTAGAAGAGGATATATTACTCCCTTAGATTAAGATGGAACTGATCACAGAAGTTTGTTGATGAAACTGTGACCATCATGATGAAATTCTGAGCTGCCTTAGCTTTGACAGAAGAAACAGCTGTTCCAAGGAAGTGCTACAGACACAGTGACACATGTGAACACATGAACAGAATAATCTAGGACTGGGATCCTCTAAGTCCTGGAAAGAGCAGTTCTGCATCCATTGACAGTTGTCGTTCTCATGCCATGCCAGCCACACAAGCACTCGTGATGAGCACTTGCAATTTTAGGTGTTCAAGGTGGGACACCAACACAGCTGCCACACCTCCAAAAAGCAAAGCCATCTAAGAATCACCTTTTAATTAAAAAAAGCCCATAATCTTTTATGCACCCAGCCAACAGAACTCTGCAAACCACAAAGTGCCTGGGTGCTGAAGTTTTAACTGTGTGAATGTGTGTGCTACTGCACCTCCCCACAGCACAGCCATGGCCCCATGCGTCAGCAAGGGAACGTAACTGCAAAAGTACAGCAGTCCCCAAAACTTCTCATCCCAGATTCCCACTGGTGCACAACACTGCTATCCAGACCTCCATGTGTTCCAAGTACTGGGCTTTACAACATTGTTGATTTTTGTCCAATCGTGTTGCTCTGACACGGGTCCAGGGTGTGGCCCACTGTAATTTTGAATCTCTACTGTATAAGTAAAGTAGCCAACATCTGTTTAGGAACACCAAGACTGTTCAAAAGGGAATTTCCCCCTCCTCTCAAAGACGACTAGTCAGCCATGAAAGCAGAGTATCTTGTGAAGATTTAAAAAGCTAATTTACAAAATCAGTATTTCTATTGTCAGCTTACTGTGCTCACTCACAGCAGTGAACAGATACCTGAATTTATTCATGCAGTTAAAATGTAAGGAGTCCTGGCTTAGATGCCCTAGAATGGAATTTGCCTCACAGCTCGTGCCTCAAGTACTACTGATACACAGTTGATTCTCTGAAAAAATAAAAATTCAGCATGCCACAGCATGCTATACTGCCACATTTTAAGTACCATTTGTAACAACTTAACAAAATAGTAGAACTTCTTTAAAACTTGTCCACAAGTCTGACAAGTTTCTAACAC
The DNA here is from genome assembly GCA_034509425.1 of Eopsaltria australis. Taxonomy (NCBI): domain Eukaryota; kingdom Metazoa; phylum Chordata; class Aves; order Passeriformes; family Petroicidae; genus Eopsaltria; species Eopsaltria australis. Next base: position 3,452,056 of record JAVTVJ010000030.1, read on the forward strand.
TGATTTAACAAAATCACATCTAAGAAGACAGTATACAGCTTCTAATGTTAGCACTACATTAGCAAACAAACAAACCCAACACAAACAGTGATTCAGAAGTGGAAGCGTTTTGCTAGCCTACAGAGTAAATGAAGTATCAACAGGCAGAACAAGACTGCAATATGCAGACTTAAAATACAGATTATTATCAGCAAGTTATGATGCCAACAGAGCAAACAACTCAGAACTTATTTATTTACCCTTCAGCAGCAGCTTTTAGAATAACTGGGTATGTCAGGTTAGAATGGACCTCAGAGGTTTCCAGTTCAACCTCTTGCTGAAAACAGAATCAGCTTTTGTTAGAACATGAAGCTGTTCAAGGCTTTACCAAACTGAGCCTTGAAAACTTCCACTGAGGGTCCACAGAGCCTAGATCACCTTTCCCATTAGGGGGAGTAATGCCTACAGGGCTATGAGACTCACTATGGAATGGTAGGGAAGAGCTTGTAGGACTGTACATGTCTTGGGCCATATTTAGGGAAAGGCAGCAAAGAAAACTGGAGAGGAACAGGCACAGGAAAACTGAAGGAAAAGGGCTATTGAAGTCAGTAACTCCTAACACAGGACTCCATGTTTCTCCTTGCTGAATTTCATAGGCTTGATGTTGGCCCAGTCCTGTCCAGGTCCCTCTGAATAAGCAGCCTCCAGCACATTGACTGCTGGCTGTCATCTGCAATTTGGGCATCCTCCATCGCCTCCTCCAGGTCACTGATAAATGTTAAATAGGACAGATGCTTTTTTCCCCAGGGAACAAACAGTACAGGATAACACCCATCTTCCCTCACCTCATAAAAAAATACACTACTATCTTGACTTCCTATGATTTTGATTTACTTTGAAACCATGCGACTTGTTAATGCTCACTTCTTATATTGTTTCTGCCTCTTCTTGTGTTCTGCCAGTCCCTATATCCATGCCTCTTGCAAGTTAGAAGTCAGGTCTAGGACTAAAAGCACAAGAATGAATATAACCAACTTTCATCCCAGATAAGAAGTGTCTGTAATGTCTTGTCACTCCAGGCAAGAAGATCCACAGCACTGCAGCGTGCACTGAGTGACAAACAATTGACAAGGCCACACAAGTGAACCCTCTGAACCAAGCAGACACGCACATTTAAGGAGAGGAAGAGAACTGGAAGGATAATAGACTTCACTGGCTCCAGTTCCATGATGGCTCTGACAGACACTTTGAGCTTTCTGCTGGACAAAGTCAGGTGTATCAGCACCCACAGCACATTAAATCCACAACACAGATTATACAACCAGAGTTAAGGTACTAATGAAGTCCAAGACACATCACACAGCTCTCACTACAAAACTGCACCAGAAATGATCAAGGCCAACTGTTGCTGGGTTTGTTATTCCAGGATAACATGCCCTGAGCAGACACAGTACACCTGCTTTGGTCTAGCAAGACACTGTAAAGAAAGATAGATTTAATAGACCACTTCCCTGTAGCTTTCCCCTTACAAGCTGCCAGATAATTTTAACCACCCTGCCTGTGCCATTTTCCCTGCACAATGCTTTTTTCTAAGCAATGGAAAAATTAGAAATGTGATTTGCCTGTCCTAAACTACCAGTGCTGTTCATGAAATACCAAAAAGCAACAGCAATACAGCTGATGAAGGAAACATAAGGCAAGAGGCAGATAAGGACATGAGCAGAGGTAAAATGTAATGGGAAACGGCAAAAGAAAAGGCAGAGGAAGAGATAAATCTGACTGCAAACAATTTGACTCACAACCAAGCGTAACTCCTAATACTTCATCCTGGTAGCACTTAGGAGTCCAAAGCCAAGATATCAGCCCTGAAGGTAAGTCTTGAGTAGGAGCTGCATCAGAAGCTGTACGACAGAATACTCAAGCTTCACAGAAAGTTAACAGAAAAAGAAAGCATGTATGCCACAGGATAAACAGGAATAACACGAATTAAAACATGCAGAAACAAGGAGATGAATGAGAGGAAGAACAGGATGATATAAAAAGCAAGAAAACAGCTCCAGAACATTTTTGTTCTAGAGGCTATTAACTCAATAGAAATCAAAACACTTTCTATCAGACCCTCATACTTAGTAATAAAGAGGTGAGAAGGGAAGATTCCCACCAGAAATTAGGTCTATGAGAATAGGACAATAATGCTGCTACACAAGGGCCCTTCACCTGTCTGAGGACAGTGTATTAACAACTTTCCCCCTTATTTCTCTGCATCTCTTAGAGCCATTTACTCATGTGTACTACCAAGCTTCTCAGACCAATCCTGCCTCCAAGTGGAGCATAGAGAAACCTGAACTTGCTTCCCTCTGACACCATTCCCCCTTTGAGGAATCCCTTGCAGCTCGCTTGCCTTTCAGACAATCTCAGCCACCTCTGCTGCTGCTGAGCACACACAGTCCCCCACAGGGCAGATCACATCAATTTTAAAAGCCCTAGCTCAAGATCTAAAATCCCTTCCACAACACAAAATCCACATGAAGACTACTTTTATCCATGCCATGTAAGAATGTGTGTAGGTTTCAGGAATTTATAATACTAGCTACTTATCTATGGTTTACATACCTCCACGGGTGACTTCTAATTATTACAAACACATTTTACACATTGCACCACGCTCCATGTATTATCCCATGAATAAAGCTGACAGTCAAAGATGTCAGTAAGTAGCAGCCCTGTGATAATTTCACTACTTCAGGAGAATAAACTATTACATTTCCTTTAATAGTTTTAGCCCCATCCTTTGCTTTACTAGACAGAAGTAACATTTTGATACAGCACATATTTAAGGCATTAAATGATACAATAATCTCTTTGCTGTAAGTTGAGTTTTTTAACTTGCTCAATGACTTACTAGCTGTGACTAATGCTTAAGTTTCTCTTGTATTTCATTACCTGTGTAAAGATGCAAGTCACTTAACACTCCCAATTAAAATGTAAAAATTATAATAAATTAGATGAGCAAATCTGCCAATTCATTTCAGAAAATTGGTTATTCCTAACAACTTCATATAAAATAGTTTCTCCTTGAAATTATGCTATTCTAATTATTTTCCCAAAAGAAAAGCCTTTTAGGAAAGATACAACTCTGGTTTCTAAATTTAACCTGCTTTGTTTATTCGTCCCAGCCACTCCAAACGCACCAGAGAGCCCAGCACACAGAGGCTGCTTTCCATTTGCAACTCTCATTGTTAAAGGATTGTTAAAAGATTATTTCTAAATACTGTGAATTTACACAATACACACAGAATGGTACTTTAAAGCTATTTAAAAGCTGTCAGTTGATCTTTATGGCACTACTACAGAAACAGTAATATCATTACCAATACCCAGCACATATCTGAGTGCATACTCATGTTTTGGAAGGATGCAGAAATTACTTCAATATATATCAAGCTCTCTTAATTAGAAAGGAATTATTTGGTCTTTTACACCACACTCCAGAGTTAGGCTGGAGAAACTGACATAGACATTTCAAATTTGCTACTGAGAAGAATTTAGATAGCAAAAGTGTAGAATATATATGAAATACTGGGGACTACCAGGGTTTAAGTAATTTATTAATTTCTGTGGCTTAAAAAAAAATCAATACAGTATTAATATATGTTCTTTCATTTCTCAGAGTGCAGGAGGATCCACACCACTCCCTGCAGCCTCCACAGGACATCCCAACATGATCCTATTGCACCGCATTCACAGCCCCTGCTGGGGAAACACAGCCAAGAGATGTGTTCCACACAGCACAACACCCACCCTTTCTGGGACCAAACAGAGCCCAGGAGGCTTCCACAAGTTTCCTGATGCACTTGCCAGGGTTATAAGCACTTCAACAGATTTTAGCCAAGGCAGGTGTCAGGAGTGCCCCAAATTCTACAGCAAAAGCAGGACAAGTTAAAGCAGGGTAAACAAGATGTCCCTAGGACTTTATCTTTGAACTAGAAGGAAAACAGTAGCTCACAAGCTAGATCATAGAAGTAACTAACATTCTGTTAGGGATGTGTTCCTGCACTGCATTTAATGTAGGACCATTTAAAAGACAAGGAGAAAGAATCAGTTCCATGCTGTCACTTTTTATTCCCCATACTGACCTTTACACATAACACAATTCACTATCACCACAGGCTAAAGTAGGAGTCCACAGCTCTAATTTTCTAACTGGTAAGCCAAAACAAAAATTTACAACTGTACACATTAAAGAGCAACCAATCTTAGATCCATGCTGACAACAGCAAGTATAAGCCTTCCCATAACAATTCCTCACATGCTCTCTGCCTTATTTCCAAGCCATGGTTCAGAAAGCACAATAGGTGAGTACCAGAAATTCCAGTCTCAGGCAGTGTCTGCAGGTGACCAAAGCAAGACACACTGCAGTGTTTGCTGGTGTCACATGCCACCTGATGGTCTGGCACATGGTACATTTTTCACCTCTTCCAATTGCTCACATTTGCAAACTTCAAATGAAGTCTGGACCTTACCTGCAGTTTGTTCTGTAAGAGAAAAATAATTCTCCACGTAAAAAAACATGTCCAAGGGCTTTACAGAAAAGCTTTTTTCAGTCTTTGAAAGATATTGGCATTCAGCAGTTTATTATCTCAGCCTGACTGACACATTTCATAACAAGCCAGTGTTAGTTTTCACACTAGAAAAAAATCAACAATGTTTGACTACTGCAATGATTCAAGACCCTTTCAGAACTCCAAACAGAAGCAAAGCTGTGCTATACACACACAGTTCATCAAACACTTTAGAATGCTACCTGGCTGACAGGGGGATTTTTGTGTAAGCTGTTAAGGTAATCCTGATATTTACATCACCTGCAAGGAAGATCTTCAATTTTATTCATCTGGCGTTACTACACACTTAAATAAATAGCACCAAGTTTTTTTAAAGATGGTACCATCCTCTTGCAATCAAAACATTCAGAGTTTTCTTCTGAAAACGTTATTTTTCTAGTAAATGAAAAGTGCACATTCAAACTCTAGATGTAATGAAGAAAAAAAACTGGTTTAAAAATCTCAACATAAACTTGCTGGCAAGGATCTACATATGCAAGGTCTGGGTTCTTAATGTTTGGTAGAATTTTCCTCCTGCCTCCCACAGTAACTTCTTCCTTCTCCCTGTATGTGGAAGAAACATTGTCAGAAATGTTAATTTAATGTGCAATATGAATCTGGGAGGAGTAGGGTTTTGTGCTTTGTTGGCTGTGCAAGAGTTCATTCCCCTGTTAGTCAGCTTTTTGGTATGACCTCACCACAATGATTACACTTGAGAGAACACACTTCTAGCCACTGAACTTCTGCTGTTCTACAACATCTACCCTGCAGGCAGGAAAGAAAACAGCAAATCTCCTAAAGAAAGCCAGGAGAGGATAAGGATGCTAGAGGTAAGGCACAAGAAACCAGTTTAAAAAAAAAAAAAAGTAAAGATGAAAATGAATTCAGTTCCGTTAGTTCTGTAAGTTTCATCAAATCCCTCTGATTATATATTTCCTTTCAATACCTGTTATGCTGAAAGCCTGAAGAAACACACCAGAAACACAAATTACTCTCCCTCCACATGAGCTTTATGCACATATGTTCCACATCCACTGCTCTTAAAAACCTAAGGTTTACTTGCTTACTGCAAAAGTCTCCAAGACTTACTGAAGAGAGAACAGGATAGAAGATTCTTTAGTTGCCAGCAGCATCTAAGCATAAGAACAGAAATACAAATACTATACTGCACCAATGAATTATTTTATTTCCAATTCCCTGATCTGTAGATCAATTTCACCGCTGTTTCTGGATGACTTTGTGATTCGGTAATTTCCACTACAAGTACTTCACAGATTGTTTCTAGAGGCCACAGCATCAGGCTTCTTAAGACAACAACAAGGAAGGTGTTTCAGGCTCACAGGAAGTCCAAAACTTCCTATCACAGGCTATGTGCAACTGCTACAAATACCTTTGTAATGACTGTCTAGTCAGTTTTTGGAAAGGGATATTGACAGTCATGGGGAACCAAGAGTGAGTCTAAGATAGGGGAAAAACTCGGTGACTGCAAGGAAAAAAGGAGAGAGAACACTAGAAAAGGTACCAGAGCATCACTTGGTTTTTGAGATCTGGTTTCATATTTGTCCAAAGAGACAAAGGTATTTGTCAACCTATGCAGCTACAGATCTTCAAATAGAGAGGCACAAAAACCAACACAAGATGGTTAAGCCTTCCCTGTGATGAAAACTGCTGGCATCAGAAAGCTGAATCCTTGCACTGAAGTGTTTTAACTTAACTAACATTTTAACTAGGCTTTAAAAAAAAACAACCCAACAACAAAAAAACCCCGAACTAAAAAAAACCCAGGAAAAATCCTCCACCCACATGCCTGAAATAAGCTGAAATTATATAAGAGAAACAAATGAACAGTATTTAGACCCTCTGCAAGGAGGTTTATAGACAAGCTGTTATAGACAACCAGATCACAGACAACCAATATATCCAAATATCTGTTCATCTTCAACCCTGTTTAATAACTGCAGCATGCAGGCAATCTGAAGCTTTCAAGAGTTACTCCAGGAACTAGCCTGAGCCTGTTCAGATAAACCTCACTCACTACATCCCTATTAGCTCTCCTCTTCAAAGCCCCCTTCCATTTGCCTTCCCATCTAACCTGTGTGTGATGACCTCTCCTGATCCCATTTGCTGTTTCCTCTCATCCCTTACTCTTTTCCCTTGTCATTCTCCACCCCCCAGTTATTCAGGTGAGGGTACCAGGTCACTTTGTCCCATCACTTCAGTAGGGCAACACTATTCCCCTTGGCTCAAGGGAATTGGGCAAACCTGCTCAAACTCAATGAACAGCAGCAGTGCAGGGAGATGTTTTCAAGTACAAGTTAGAAACATCTGCCAAGCAAGGTCTTGTTATAGTTTTACCCAAGGATCAAAGAATTTTTGAAGAAGTAGATCTATGTTTAAATACAGGGATCTAGCAAGAAAATATCAGCCCTAAAAGGTTCTTCCCCCAAATAACCAGGAAAAAAATCTCAGGAAAAAAGAGGAAGCCCAAAATAAAGATTAGCAGACACTCATTTGGGAGGGAAAACCCAAACAACCCAACATACCTAAACCCCAGTAATCACCACAGCCCAAATGGCACCCTAAGATCAAAGAGCTAACATTACTAAAACTAGATAGGAAAGCCTTTTTGGTCAATTCAAAGTGTGTTGAACTGCTGATTTAAGGAACACTAAATGCTCAGCTGAAAAGTAAACTACCTGCTTTAGATTCATGGCAGACTTTGATATTTAGTATCAGCAGTAGGCATGAACCTATCTGGAAGAAACTACTGTTTTCAAAGTAATGCTTATTCTCGTTTACTTAACCCAGCTCGGCTTAGCATATCAGACCACAAATACAGGCTTATTTCTTGTTTGGAGAAATGCACCAAACAGGTTATGGCTCAGGATCTTGAGAGCCATAAAATACAAAGTCATCTTTTAAATTCTCTTAGTAGGGGACCTGACAAACCTTTCCTGTTTGAATTAATGTCTGTTGAACCATGAGACTTGCAGTTTTACTGTGTGTTTTACCTCCATACCACCTACTACTCCTTTTCTGTAGTACATAAATACCACATTGTAACCTGCCCATTTTAAGAAAGTGGAATTTTTGTTGTTTCATTCTGATCTGACACAGACAATCTAAGCAGTGCTGATTGGAAAGTGGTGCCTGTTAAGAAGAGTGCTGGAGAAGCTACAGAATAATCCTCACTTAAGAGCACAGACCTGCGAGGAACACATTCCACTTGCAATGTAAGAGCAACATAAAACTATGAAACAACACAAAAAGTCCGAAGCTCAGTTGGTAACTTCTGCACTCCTGATACAACGAAAACATTCAATTTTAGTAAAACAAGTGCAAAAGTACTTAAGACAGACTTAAGAACAACAAACAATGAAGAGGTAGAAATTTAAGGAATGAAGCATCTCCATCCCTTTCAGATGCTAGCTTTCTGATATATTTAGCTGTTTTCTTAGAAACTCCTAGAACTGAGCAGCATGGAACAAAAATAACCAAAATGATCTCAACTTTTTTCCTTGCAGCTTTCTCTTTTCTCCCTGCCAAAGGATTCAAGAAAAGGGCAGTCAGTAGGTTCTCAGCCTCCCATTATAGACTAAGTTTGCATCTTAGCTAGCCTATGATATTATACATTCATCAATTACAGAAATACGTTTTATCCTCCAAATGAAACGAATGCTCTGTAGTAGTCAACAGCACAGAAACATCCAGGCCGTTTGAATGGTCTGGGCATGCCAATAGCTTTTATATACTAGAGTTTAAGAGGAATAAGCATAGCTATCTGGTCTGTTACAGATTTATTATTTCATGGAAGGCATTAAATTAAACAGATAGCTGTCTCACTTCAACCTTCTTTATAAAGCCTGTTTCATAACACTTGATTTCAGACTTCACAAACAGTGCTTTACATTTTGAAGCTAACTGCTTCAATTCTGTCCAGATAGTGCTTCATAACATTCAAAAATCAACACAAGACATTTCACTTTTAAGACTGACTATCCAGAATCTTATTTTAATAAAGGTATTAAACTTTGATACTTTCTGCACCCCTGAAGAGTTGTATCAATCAGAGAACTTCAAATATCATCTAGCACTTGCAGCAGATCTACTTTGGAGGGCAACAGTGAACCACATACTACTGTAAAAGTGATCTTTAAAATCATCTTATACATATACTACTTATGCAGTTTTAATTTTAGGATCATCTCCTGCCTCAAGACTAAAGTTTCCATAGCCACAAAAGTAAAATTTGTGATAGACAGCTACTATCTTATTCTTGGACTATACACTCTAATTCAGGCTTGCAAATTCAAAAAAATTAAATACTTTCCTATTTCAAGGCCAGTTCTGAAATGTGGAAGAATCCACAATTAAATCTGTTACTTAGCACAGCTGACATGATCACATACTAAGGATTCAAACAAATGCAACCCTTATTCCTGAGGAGCTTTGTTCAGCTTAGGCATTTTTGCTGGGCTTATTAGAATCTTTAGAGTTCAGCTCCTCCTCCCCTAATGAGTTGAGAGAGTTCTGTAATATCTTCCTGCAAAAACAGAGGTTTATTTCTCTTAGGCAGCAAACATAGTTTCTGCTACTGCACAGCTGTCTCAGAGGAGATCCAAGGGGCTGACTGTTCCATCTCATTTCTGAAACAGCTGCACCATATGGTGCTGTGCAGAACCCTGCGAGTTTAATAATTCCATTTCTGAAGGTCTCCTCACACTCTTCTGCAGCCAGTCTGATAGCAAAATTTTCTCAAGAAGAGTATGGATTGCAGTGATTATTGTTATTGAATGCACCGTACATTAAAGATGTCAGGCAGGCTATCTTTTTCCAAGAGAATATATTTGGCATAGGTGTGGTTATAATTGCGAAGAGGAATAGCAAGATGTTTGTTAATTAAGCTAAGTTTTGAATATCATAAGGTGCTAGACTGCGCCGTGCGGCTCCGGCAGCACCACGTGAGCGCCCGGCCAGACAGGAGAGGAGCACCCCGAACCTGTTACATCGGGAATTCCCGCAGCACAGCACAGCACAGCCCTGCAGCTCCCCCGGCTCAGGAGGAGATGGATGCCTTACACAGCGAGTCTGTGAGGTACCAGCGCTCCGGGTGTGACTGCAAGGAATCCGAGCAGCACACACGTACTTTCCCATGAGCCCAAGGAAAGCAGATTGGGAACGCCGGCATAACGAGTGCACAGTTACAGCCCTGCACAGCCAGAGTATAAATTACCCACGTCCAGCCACGGTGATGTCATGTGCACACAATCTTTGTAATTCTTAATTCCCTTACTCCCCACACACCCTCTTCCTTCCTCCTGTTCAACAGAGACTGGAAATGCAGCAGCTTTTGCGATCTGCCCGAACACTGCGACCGAATCACGACTCCATAGTTAGGGAGAAACGAGCGGCTACACTCCTCCACCTCACCCGGGAGCTCCCGGGGGCTCTGCCACGTTCCCTTCTTGTTCCCCGAGCCCCTCTCCAGGACCGGGCGCTGCCGGGCAGGGAAGGCGCTCCCCGCCCAGGCGGGGACTGGCGGAGCGGCCCCAGGCTCGTCCCACGGGCGGAGGTCCCGGCCGAACCCGGACCCGCCGGGGCCGTGCCGGCTCCGTGACACCGCGGGGAACTTTGCCTGGGGCGCGGCGCGGGCCGAGCCCGGCGAGACCGCGCTGCCCCCGCCGCCGGACAAAGGGGCCGCGCCTCGGGCCGCCGGTGCCCCCCGGGCGCCCAGCCGGGCGGAGCGGGGGCTCCGAGGGGACAGGGATGCGGTGCCCGGCGCTCCCCGCCCGCCCGCCGCTCACCATCCGGGAACTCCCGGTCGCTGATGTGCTGGAGGTGGGGGCCGCCGCCGCCGCCGGTATCCGAGTCCCCCGACTCGGCCTCCGCCGACCCCGAGCCGCCGCCGCCGCCCGCTACCGCCGCCGCCGCCTGGTACGCGTCCGCCCAGCGATCGGGCCCCGGCGCTGCCCCGGCGCCGCCGCCGCGGGCCCGGCTGAGCTTGGGGCTGGCGTCCGGGGATACGCAGCAGGTGACGGTGTTGCCCATGGAGCTCGGAGCTCCCCCGCCGGGCCCCGGCTGCGCGGCTCCGGGCTGGGCCGGGGGAGGGGAGGCGGGCGCAGGGCGGGTCGGAGCGCGGGGCGGGCTCAGCGCCGCCGCCCCCGCCCCGGCCGCGCGCGGCCCCGCCCGCCCCCACGGCCGCGCGACCGCCCCGCCGCCTGCTGCGCGCGCCGAGCTCGGGCCTCGCGCGAGCGGCCCCTGGGGGGAGCCCGGGCCCCGCCCCGTCGCCGCCCAATCGCCTCCCGCCGCCGCGCCGCGTGACGTCCGCTCCGCCAATGGGCGCGGGGCTCGTCACGCGCTCGCCGCCGCGCCCTCCCCTGGCCTGTGCCTCCCCCATCCCCTCGCCTCCCCTCGCGCCCCACACGCGCACGCGCGCACCGACCGCCGGCCGCCGGGCTTCGGACGCGCCCTCGGGGCCACGCCCCGTCAGCGCCGCGTGCCGGCCCCGCCCCCGGGGGGCTCGCGCCGGCTGGGCGCGCACGTGCAGCGGAGCGGCGGGAGCGGCGGGAATGCGGGACAGCCCGGGGAATGCGGGAATGGGGGACAGCGGGAATGCGGGACAGCCCGGGGAATGCGGGAATGGGGGACAGCGGGAATGCGGGACAGCCAGGGGAATGCGGGAATGGGGGACAGCGGGAATGCGGGACTGCCAGGGGACAGCGGCGGCGGCTGCACCGCGCAGCAGCACGGGCCCCAGCGCCAGCGCTGCCCCGCCGGCAGCCCCGCCGCCGCTCCTGCGCGCCCCGGCAGCTCGTGTCCGCCCCTCCCCTCGCTCTCAAGGGCTCCAGGGCTCCCGGCCCGGGGCAGCAGAGCCCCGGCAGGGCCTCGTCCCGCTGGGCGCTCCGCTCGCTGCCGGGCGCGGTGCCTGTCCCCAGTCCGGGAAAGGGAGGGACACTGCGCGGGGCCGCCGGCAGCCCCAGGGACCGCTGGAAGTCCCCAGCAGCCGCGTATCTTCCTGCTGAGTTTCAGCTACTTGAGAGCTCCTCAGAGGGCTGGAATGTTCAAATACACTCCAGGGAAGATGGATTAGAGGGTGAGATACCCACAGCAGTCAGAGGCCCTGATAAACACAAATATGCGTTGTTCTGCAATGAAACGACCCACTATCACCACAAAAGTTTAACTCTGGCCCCCGATAAGAAGAATGGCTCTACAGAAGACTTAGGATCACAAAAGTATTACAAAAGTCTGCTATCATGCTGGCAGTTATTCCAAAGATAAGAAGGCTCAGGGTTTTACTCCATTTTGTAGGAAAAATCCTAATGTTGGCTCTTCCATGTGATGACAAACATGGAGTTTTTAGGCAAACCATGTGTAGGTTTCTTTGAAGAGGGGAAGGCATTGATGCTGCGTTTCCAGAATCTGTACAACTTAATCCCAGGCACAATAAAGGGACAAACCAAATGATTTATAGTCTTATATGAGGATTATTCCCTTAGACTGATGAATGATACCTTTTCACTTACCAGCAATTTCTCTGAACGGTTAGCTAAGCCTGTCTACATGCAACTGACAGTCTGCAAAGCCTTGTTACTCCAGAAGTATCTGACCTCACTGTGGATTACACCAGGGCCTTGGGGGAGATTTGCTTTCAACACTTCTTGAACCACTTCAGCCTGACTGAAGTCCCTCTGCAGCCTCTGCACTCTGCTTGGAAAGCTGTAGGTCAGCCAGTCCTGCTCCCAGTTCAGGGAAGAACCAGGGGTTAACCATTGGGTGGAACAGGAGACTGACCTAAGACAGGGAGGGAAAAAGGAGCTTCATGCAAAACAGCCATTCAAAGATTGGTGTTTTCGTCCCCACCCCCTGATTTTTTGTGAGGATGGTGGGGAAAGAGAAGAAGCTGGAGGGTTGGAATGGCTTACTGAAGTAATTAATTCACAAGCAAGAATAAGAGTTGGCTTGCATCTGCACTATATAACATGAAAACTGGCATAAATTACTCTTGCACCAGAAGAGCAATACCTTCCCTCACTCTGTACCTGGCTGACTGTTTTCAAAACTGGAGCGGCTGAGCAAGCTGCACTCCTGCTGCACTGCTGGGCCCCTTCCAGTGGCTCCACGCCAATGGAGGCAAGCTGCTCCATCCAGAGCAGTGGTAGCTACAGGCCAATCTGCACACCTCGGCCAGACAGCAGCCACGCTGAGTGTCCCTGTCCAAATCCAAGTCTGTCCCTTGCAGCCATGCCAGCTGTGCCGTGGGGCTGCCCAGCTTCGGCAAAGGGAGCTTCAGCTGCAGCAAGTGCTGTGGGGGATCCCAGCAGCAAGCTGGGACCTCTGCCTACTCTCAGCTTTGGTGCAGCCTCAAGGGAATCTTTTGCCAAAGCTGCGGGTTTGGGCAGTGGAAAATCCTTGTTCAAGGGTGAGGAAGTGAGCAAGAGTGGCTCACCAGGCAGCTGAACACCAGGACTCAGCCACGGGGGCCAACAGCCAAAACCCCACGTACTTGTGCCAATAAGTGAAAAATGCTGGGAACTTGGAGTGGCTGGAGTGTGTGACGTGCCTCACTGCTATTTGGGTGTGAAAGTTTTGGTTTCTCTGCCTCCCAGAGGCTGAAGTTTCCCATAGGTCTCTTACTTGTTCTCAGTGTGTAATTCTGCAAAGGGGGAGCCATGAAGGCTGCTCTTCCCCTGTGCTAGTGCTGTTGTAGAGGATCAGGATTTATACAAACATGCAGAGGGAGGAAAGAAATCAGTGGTCTGTTTCCCTGTGAGGACTTATTCATGTAGGTCTTAAGCAAGAGGAAGCTGACTTTAATCCCTGGAAGCCACAAAAACAGCAAACTGTCCCACCTCCATGGCATTCCAGGAGAAGTTAAGCTTCCGCTTCCACATACCTCAATACACCAGCGAAGAGTAATTTTCCATATCTGTGCATGTTTTCCTTTAGCTGCAGTGATGAGGAATATTCATTTCCTGCTCCATTTTGGC